>CM018101.1:23687989-24987989 GCA_008658365.1 Alca torda | reverse complement strand
AAGCCATGATATCCTACTAAATTCTGCACTTTAGATGTTTGCTTTTTTAAAAAAAAAGAAAACAGAGAAGCCCTAGTAAAAGCTTATTTTATTTTAAAGAAACTGTATGTATGTTTATACATTTATGTGGTATTTTACTACAGTCACTCTACAAGGAATCAGCAGCAAAGCGCTCTCTGTTTGATGCCTGCTATCCTACACAGACACAAAAAACCCTACATTAGAAGAGCATCAAGACCACAAGGTCAAGCACTCAAAACTTAAGACAACAAAGAACTAAAGCTGCATGTGCAATTTCAGTTCTTGCTTCCGTCTCTTTCCACATATGACATAGCATTTTTCCTATGAAATTGCTCTGTTTCAGCACACAAAGCCTAATGCTCTCACAAGGGTCAGAACCCAGCTGAAGAGTTGAGGTATTTATTACCTGGAGCATTATCCAGATTGTACAAGGACACGTGGTCGTCCAGTAGGGTCATATTCTCCTGTTTACTTTCCTCTTCAAACCTGAATTTTCTATTATCTCATCGCAACTTCACTTGCCATGCAAGAGTACTTTTGCTCCACAACTTGTTCTTGAGTTCTTTCTACCAAGTGGGGAAGGAAATACGTACTGGGTTGTTCCTGGAAACCTTCGTCACATAACAGAGAGACAGCTGCCTGTCTTTTAAGGGAAGGAATGCTGAGGTCCATCTCAAGAAATTTTGGTTCTGGCAAGCCAGTGGAGAGTCATGGTGAGATTTTTTCAATGACCTCCATCAGGTAAAACTTCGCAGAGCGAGCGAGTACCTGTGCTGGAACTGTATTTACCTAAAAAGCAGTGACATGTATTTTCTTCTGAACAGTTTGGCGCTAACCTACCAAGATTACTAACCCCAATTCCCTTTCCACATAACCATGGTGATGGTTAGTAATGGTGCTCCAGCAGCATCTGCTCTTTGTAAATGAGATAGGGCTGCTGGATGGACATTCACTGTGAGACACCGGGGATGCTGTAACTCTCTCCAGAATGATCTATCCCACCTGATAAAGGATGCCTGCTCCTTACCACTGTTTCCTTTTTTTTTTTTTTAAATACCATGAAGTTGCTTGTTATGCAAGGCCATAACTAGTTTGTGATAATAACTCTGCTTGAGAATAATATTTCAAAACATTCTCTTTCTATTCAAAAATCATAATACATAAAACATCAGGACAGTGTGTTGTTTTGCTCTGAAAGAATACTTTGGTTTGATACCTTTTTGCTGTGGAGAAACTAGTGGGGGAAAAACGCCAACAAGTACCCCTCAAACTACCCACAGGCAAGCAATCTAGAGGAAAAGAATAAGCTCTTCACTACTGCAAGAAAAAGATAGTATGTATTGCTGTGCTCGAGAAGTCAAGTTGTTTAGATCTGGAAGATTTACATAAAAGTACTGGCAGAAGCTGCTGACAGATAAAAGCCAAAAAAGCTCCTTCATCTTTTGGGAATTATGGGAAACATTTCTAAGTACACAGAAAGTTAAAAATAACGAGTGTATAGCAGTCACCCAGAAAAAAAATGCAAACAATGGCAACAGCACTCCAGCATCAGAAGGACTTTTTTATTATGGAAACTAATGTACTTCAAATCAAGCCTTTTTCCTCCTCCTTAAAAAAAAAAAAAAAATAAAAAAAAAGAAAAAAAAAAAAAGAATAAAAAGCTTAGGGCCCTAGCCGTAGCAACAGCAATGCTGAAAGGCAATCTTACCAAAAAGTAAAACTGGGTTAATCCTTACAGCCATTAAACCATGAGCTGATCTGACATAGATACAGAAACAACAACATTATTAGAAAATTCCTGAACTGCATCTACAGAGAATTAATCCCATCATCATCTTTAATTTCAGATGAAGAAAAAAACTGTTAGTCTGTATGTAATAAGATTTTTTGACCCGTATCATACACCTGTTGAGATTTCTCTGCATAGCAATGTCAGCATTGATTCTCATTCCAATATATTTCACACTGTCAAGATGCTATACAAAAAAAGACGTCACAGAGTTGGAAGTACGTGCATTTAATGCATGAACTTGAAGATGTCTCCTCCTGTGAATAAACCACTGTTTGTTCACACTCCACTGCTGAAGTAACTTTAATTTAGCCCTTAGCAGTTGAAGTGGTGAATGAATTTCATGGACCTATACAAAGCAGTCAAGGTCTCAGGTGGCTGGCTAGATGCAATGGGACAAAGACCTTCATTTGTGTACTGTCCAGCACACCTCATTGCAGAAATTCATATAATGCAAAATCTGTTTATAGGAAGTGTAAAAGAAGAATTGAAAATAACAACAAAGTGCTAATGAAAAGCTAGCATGAAAAACTGGCTATGTTTTTACATCACTGCCTGCAAGCCAAAGAAGTCAGAGTAAGGAGGCATAGAACAGGATTTCAGACTGCACTGGGAGTATTCATTTGCAAAGAGACTAAAAGCAAGAGGCAAAGCCTCTCCTTAAGAAAACCCAAGCATAATTCTAAGCACTTAAACTTGGAGAAATCCTTCTGCAAGCTTCATGCAACCCGACAGTGTTAAAAAGCTTCTTGAGGTCTAAAACAAAGAAAAATGTGTTCCTCTTCAAAACAAGTAGTGTGTTGTGAAGGCGTGAGACTGAGCAGAGGATGTGAAAATAACTGCACAAAAAATTTTGTAAGTGGTCTTGGAAAGCCTAAACTGCAGAGGGGCTGTGCAAACTAAAAAAAAAACATACGCATCTGGTTAAGAACTGACATCATGTTCCCTGTGATTTTTAACTCAGGTGGATCAAATGAAAGCTGCTCTTCCAGGGAAGAAGCCAGGCAAGCAGATGCTCTTTTTATGTCCTCTACAAAGATTCAAGAGATAAGCAAGAAGTGCTCTGACCTGCTGCTTTCCTTCCTTGCCTCTGCCACTAGGCAGCTGCCCTACACTGGCCTACTCCAGCACAGGGGAACGTGCTGTGGACGAGAAGAGAAAAAAAGAGAAAGTCTCACATCTTACATGTCTGGTTTTGTTACTGTGCTCCAGAGGATTCCCTGGGTCATCTTGCCACAAGAAACAACCAGAGTTACCTTTATTTGATCCTACCAGAAGGGAACACCTCTTTCTCATTTCATTTTACCTTTTTAAAGGAATTTATTTATTTAAATTTGGACCATGCCAAGAAGGGAAAGGATGTCTCACTCTGGAATCCTTCCAGAAAAGTAGTTCCTTGCTGAGAACAGAAGGAAGAGGAATGCATTAATTTTAAACTGACCTGATTTTTCTAACAGGCTTATGACTCCCTGTTTTTAAGCACTGTTCACAAGAACTGCCTGCAACATCATATCAAGCATCTTTCTACCTATCTCTCTCCCCTAATTTTACCCTTCCAAACTTGTATATGAAGCTGGAAAAACTTGTGTCCTAATTAGCTCAGCCACGGCATCTTCAGCGAACTTTACTGAGGCTTCACTGAGACAAAAGTCCTCAAAGATGGTAAATGCAGCCATCAGCTGGTATAACTCACCTAAGCTCTGCTACGCTATCATAAGGTACCTAATTCTTGCAGGACTCAGTATGGCTAAACAGAAGCCTGCCGCCTCCCAAAAGGTTCTAATATTTAACGGTAAATGTGACACTAATAGCCTCTGTTAGAGAGATCAGTATGAGCAATCATCTAAATCTAGGTCTTGTTCTAAAGGAAATGTTTTTTTGTTTGGTTTTGGGTTTTTTGTGTTTTTTTTTTTTTTGCTTTGTTTTTAAATAGCATATTTCTTGATCCCTCAGGGGAGCCAGCCTTTCTGGTTCTCTTTTTCTTGTGTTTCACTACATCAGTCAGCTTTCCACCAGTCGGATTCCCACATTTCAAACCTTGCTCTCAGACAGAGAGGTCTCAGGAGACAGAGCAAGGCGGCTGGTTATTCTAATGGCATTCAGCTAGGAATAAATAATGCAAAGGACCAAGTGAATATTCTAATCTGTGCTGTCTGAGGTTGTGAAGGGACCCAACTATAACAAAAAAGAGCAAGGCTGTAGGTGTAGATTTCTCTAGACATACATACTCAACTTGTTTGGCTGCTGCTTCCAAAACCTTGCAGGATAATTTAGTTCTAAACTACTATGTATAAAGACTGGGTTGGGTTTTGGTTTGTTTTGGGTTTTTTTCAAAAAATAGCTACAAATTCCGTATCATCAAATTACATGCAGAAATATAATATATACTGGGAGTCATGCTGTAGTCTTGCAACAAGCTAATCAAGACTAAGAGCCAAGTTTCAGAGCCTATTAGAGCAGCCACTAATGCCACAGTCTGACAGTGCTTTGCACAGCTTCAAAGCAAGCTGCTTTTTGTTTATTTATTTATTTAATTTGAGTCAGGAAAATAAGCATGGACTAAAGATTTCTGACAGGCTGCAAACAGGTGACCAAATCATACTTAACGTGACAGAAAACTCTGTATTTTCCAGGAGTTTAAATTCATATTTAAATGAGAGAACTTCATGCTTTTACTTCTGCATGGCTATCAACTTGAGCCCAACAGAAAATTGGAACCACATTTAAGTCTACTTTTTCCTGCTAGCTTTATAGCTTCCCCATGCTTTCTGCACATTACGTGTTCTCTCTCTTTCTCTCTCAGCATTTGGCCTCTTTCTCCTTCTGGCATTCTGTAATCCTGCCAGCCAAAGAGCTTTGCTTTTAGTAAGTAGATCTGCCAACTTAAACTCCAGTCTCCTAAGGCAATCATATAATGAAACACACATGTATGTACTTGCACGTAATCTGTCAAATGCCTCTCTAGCCCACTACAAATGATTTTTGCGATTCAGGGTTTTTGTAGGAGCATGCATTCATACCCTCTCAGTTTTCAAAGATCAAATGCCATGGTTCTTCAGAGTTCCATGTCTTGTTTGTACATACAAACCCAATGAGCCTGCAATTTCCGTATCAGTATCTAGAAGAAACAAAATACAAAAAATCTAAAAACACAAAGGTTGTCCAGACAACTTCATATGGAGTATGCTATCCTTCACTTTCTCCAACTTGGTGTAGACATCTGGTGCAAGACAGCACAGATTTCTCCACGGCAGAATATTCTTCCCATGTTTCTAGGGTGTCCGGAAAGTTAATGAATAACCATTCCAGGTGTCAAGAGTATTTTCAATACCTCCCCCATTACTTATCTATCATCCACACTGAAGCCACCTGATTTCCACTTTCTAAACGAGTATTTCCCAAAAGAGAAATCCAATGTATGATGCTCGCAACAGAGTAATCCAGGAAAAAACTTTGTGTGTCACACTGGGATGAAGTTGCACTGCCACACCGCTAGATTAAGTGAAGTTGTAGTTTACAGCATGGCAGAATAAAGATGGTAGCAAAAGTATCTTTGAAGTAAGTTGTTGATTAGTATTAGAAAACTAAAATCAGGTTTCAAGGACTGTAATTTACTACATACTGTCATAATTTGAAAAAATTCCTGTATTGTGAATCACAACTACGATACAGTGAAAAAAAGCAAAACTACTAGAGATTCACCATAAAAACATGAAGCAAAAGGTACTTAAAACATGTATGTCCCTGAAATGCACATTTCTATTGCAAGACATGCTTTACATCTACAACAAAGTACTGAGAACTTGGAACTCCGAATTCTCAGAATCGGGAAACAAGTCAGACAACGCTAAATTGTGGCACCACATCTGCTGAATCTGTGCAGTCACATTCTAATAATTTTTTTGCTTTTGATGCTTATATTTGGATTCCAGCTGGTGAAGCCGGATGATGCTGGCAGAGGTATGCCAGGAAGATTTGTTCTGCAAGGAATCATCTTGGACACCCAGTACTCAGTAACTGAAGCCAGCCATGGAGTGAGCAGATGGTACTCGTTCCTTGTGAAAAATAAAGCCTTGCACTGTCAAACCTAATGCAGATCTGGATCCTCCAGCTTTTAGTTATCTCAATGAACACTGAAGTGTTGAGTTACGAGTTCTTTAAGTTAAGAGTTCCACCCTCAGATTCAGCTTTTTGAAGTATTTTTCCACATGACCTCCCTAAGAGGTTAAGAGATTAACCATAAACTATCTTAAAACAGTAGTTATTTTTTTAATTGTCTTTTTTGGTCTACCTTATTCTTCCCAGGAAACATGATACCACCTTTGCTCAAGAACAGTGTCCTGAAGATGACTTAATATTTGTGAATATGAAGCTCTATGAAGCTGTTACCAGCCACATCACTGGAAAGAGCAGAAGTGGCAATGAAGAAACCTGTTTTCAGAGAGCAGCCTGAAGTTTGTGAAGAAAAGGTGGCTTAAGACCACAAACTAAAAAAACGGAATGAAGCAATTCTCATTCAGTGAAGACCTTGACAATGAACAAAGCAAGGATACACAAGAACAGGGGTCAAGCAACTACGTAATTAAAAACTGTATCAGATGGCATACGCTACAAGAAGGTGTAATTACATGTGCAAACATAAGTTTCAGATACATAGTTTTGCAATCTTAAGTGTTCTCCTACTGTAATGTAATTCACTGTAGATATGCACATGCATCAAGGTAATAAAACTATGTATCGTAGATGTAATTATTTGTTACAATAGCAAAACATACAGTCAAAACTGTCACTGTGTCATTTCCTCAGTTATAAGAAACCCTTGTTACCATCACACTAGTTACCCAAACAGTCGGTGTTAAGAAAAAAATGGCCTTGCCAAAGTATCTAGCAGCATGGAGCAAATTTTTCATATGCATTAGTGAAGAGGACTGAATACAGTGGAAGAAAATAATTTGGTGAAAATAATCTCTACACAGTCATCATCAAATACATTGTGTGTGTGTCCCCCAAATGAAGACATTTCTACTATTAAATTTGCAATTCTTACTATATAATGAACATACAAATGGCTAAAAAGTTAAGTCATCTACATGAAGTATTTGCTAAAGGGAAGAGTTCAGCCTAATTAGGAACTTGCTTTAAATCCATATAGAAGTTTGAGCTTGATATGGGAATTACCGAGGGAAATTCCAGGCCCTGCATTAGCCCAGGACCTCAGAAGAGATGATCGTAACAGTGTTTGCCTTCCATGCCTTTGAAATCTGCGAAAGGAGAGTCAGAACCATTCTTTACACGAGTGTTTATCGTGTAGCATTTCATGCACATTCTTGTTATATGCAATCTGGTATACTGGAATCTCTTCAGAACAGAGCTAGCATTTGTGCTCCAGACCCTAAAGGCAATGGTAATTTTGCCTGAGAGATGTGAGAATAAGAACTGTGGGATTTATCCCAACGCTACTAAACCTTGACTATAGGTCTGATCCCACTCCTTCTGAAGTCAAAATGGGTTTTGCCACCAATTCAAGGGAAAGTAGAATAGGAGCTTGCTGCTTCTTGTATAAACAAGTTTTGTAAGTAAACAAAAAAACCTCAACCATGTATATTTTCAAGAACATGAGTACTTTAAAATGATCTTATTTTTGTTTGCATCCAAAGGGATTTTGAATAAAGCATTTTAATACTCTGTTTAGAAGACAGCAGCTCACATCAACAAGCACAGGCCTGTTCGCTCTAAACTACAAGAAAATTTACCACAGTATTTGATTGACTAGCTATTTAGATCAGACAGACAATGAAAATCCAAAAAAAAACCCCCAACCCCAACCATTCTCATCTTATTGGCGCGTTCTTACTGTGTCATAATAAAACCTTAGATATTTGTCTTAGAGGAAACATCTGGAGAAAAAGCTTAACAGTTGGTAACTGTCTTCCCCTTTTTTACTAACTGTACACGCAACTCAGAGTCCTGCATCTTAAATCACTGGGGAAGGCACCACAGCCCACTATCCTTTTCAGTGCAAGTTTTAATATCGAAGATGTAAGAAACTTTTAACTATGACTACAAGAGTAGTCCAAAGCAATGATTAGTACTACACACAACAGACGAGTGCCAAATGTTCCTCTAGCAGACAGTCAGAATTCTCCCAAAAGCCAGGAGGCAGTTCAAAAGACATGAGACTTCATGTTAGTTGCTCTGTAGTAGTAAACATTGTTAAACCAGTGATTTAATATAACCCCCCAAAAGTGTCCTGGTAATAATGGGACTGCGAAAATCTCGTGTTTCACACAGGGGGCTGCAGCTTACAGAGACTACCAGAAGGGTTTTGGAGTTGTCAGCACTAAGTTTGACCCATGAGGAAGCTAGAAAAACATAAACGTGGTGGGGAATGCACACTAATCTTTCAACCAATGGTAATAAATTACAAATACAGCAGAGCAAATAGATTTCAAACATTCATCCCTCTGTGCCCTTGAGGACCCCTCACTGAGTGAACAGAAGTCCATTATTTACAGATATTTGAGATGAAGTTTTTGCTACTTGCTGTTTTGGGTATGTGTTCCTTGACACTTTATTTATTGACCAGGCCAGATTGCAAGGACCACTAAAAAAACCCTTTATTCTCAGAACTGGCTTGCACTGGAACAAAAGGCCTCCCTAAATCTTTCTCTCCATAATAAAATTGCTTACGTAGGCTAATGACTAGTTACGCTATTTTGGCTTCAGAACAATGGAGTAGATTTGGATTGGCAAAAATATATTCTAAATTAAACATCTGTACAGATTCGACTCCGAAGTACACAAAATAACTTGCTTCAAAATGTCACGAGATGACATTTTCTGATGTTTCTCTCAAGGGAATGGCTATATTGCAAACAGTGCAATAAATATCAAATGAAGAATGAAAGACCGCACTAGACTAAGAGGCACAAACCCTGATCAGCCAAGAGTGCCCTGTTTCAGAGGAGCTCTCAAAGGGCACTAACCCCTCGCAGAAGACCCATGCATCAGCAGAGGTGGGAAGACCATGGGAGCAGATCACACCTCACTGCACCACACGGTGCGCTGGAGCCTCACAGCCCTTTGCAGACCACGGCAGGGCAGATGCCCCTCAAACGTGCACCAGTCAAGAAGGAGGAATGTGGGAAATGATGGAGGGCTTTGCTACAGCCTCTGTTGCTCCTCACCTGTGCCAAGCAGCTGTGTCTCGGCAAGGAGACAATTCAAGGCTAAGTTCATAAACACAACAGGCATTTTCGCGTCTCCATCCAAGCGCAGCACATGAAAAATTGCAAATTAGCAATAGAGGACTGGAATGTGTGGTCACAGGGTTGAACACCATGTGCAAGTAGGAAAAGGACTGCAAATCTTTCCCCTTAACTGCTTATTTCTGGAATGTTCCTGGATAGAAAGATAACGAAACCAGACACAGCTGTGCAGCCTTATCTACCACTGTGCATAATTAGTGGTTTCTTTCATTAATTCCCTAATTTAAGCGCTTTGGTCTACCTCCAGCCAAAAACAGCTTAGGAAGAGAGCTTGGAAATTAAATGGTAACCTCACAAATGAAAAGCCTTCCCTTTGAGACAGACTGACAGAGAAGCCGTAACATGCTTCGAAACATGGGTCTGCTGCGTCTGATACCATTTAAAAGTTTCTTCGCCAAGAATAATCCTCGATGATTATCTGCTACCTACAAATCTTGTCCGAGTGGGATGAGGAGATCTAGGAAGGAATCAGTAACAGCACTGAAGTTCTCTCTCCTAGCCTCAACAAATAAATTCCACTCTTGTATCTGTAAAGAAGACATAAAAAACTAGTGCAGCCATGCCTCCTGGGAGGTGCGTTCCCTCCTTGAACTACAGATCTCAAGTTGCGCTACTCTCCCTTCCTTTCCAGCTGGTAAGCAGGAGGCTACAACACAGGACAGCTCAGACATGCTGCATCCAACAAATCCAATCCCACAGGGGAGAAAGAGTGAGGAAAAGACCTCGAATTACACCAATCTTAAGTGTTTAAGTGGAATAATTTGGCTTTTGACCAGTTTCTTTACATTTTTTAAGTGTGCATGGTTTTTAGAAGGAAGTAGCAAAACTGTAAAGGAAAGCATGAGTTAACTCTGTCTGGCTTTCCAGTATACAGAAACTCAATTTAAAAAAAAAAAAAAGTCAAAGAAACCACAGACAAAACCCAGCCTCGTCTGCACCTTGCCTATTTACTGAAAAATACAATAGCTGCTCAAGAGCTTCTGGGAGCTGAGTGGAACAGAAGTAACCGCTCTTCCTGCGGCAGGTCTGCTTTCTGCAGGAGCATCTTCCCATCCCAGACACCACCAAGTGATCTGCCAGCACAGATAGAAGTTGGCATATTCAGATGTCACTTCTTCCCCTTGACATCCACAATCTCTAGTGAAGAAACTATCTCAGACCCTTGGGAAATGCTCTATCACAGCAAATGCTGCCAAGCATATACAAACAGATCCAGTAGATTATACAAGCACGAAGTCTGACAGCTAACTGAACTGTTAAAGACCTTTTTCATCATTCATGCCATAGTTTACATTGTAGGTTTGAGGTACAAGATAGTCTTAGAAGATATTTTTAAAGTGTAGAAACCATATGCAATTACATCTTTCCCTAGCTTGGGGCAGTAGCATATTTTTGAAACCGGGTCCTGAGGATTTTGATTATAGATCCTTATTACCTAAAAAGCTGTCATCTTAAATATTATTTTTAAATGCTGTCTAACATGCAAATGGTTTTATAAAGTCGAACAATATGTGAAAATAAAGAACAGTGTTTGGGTCCTATTCTTGCGGACTGCTGCATACAGCATTCATAAATGACTGAACAAAAGCAGTCAAGTTAGTACAAAAAGTTACACCTGCTATAACACTTTACCAAAAGACTTCAGGCAAAGTCCAAGGATGCAGGCATTTCTATAACAAAAGTGCAAAAAATGTAATACATAACAAAAAAGGAAAAAAAAAAGCTCTTCTATTAATGAAACCACAAAATAGGATTGTATTTTAGACATATATTTTGCTGAAAGCCTGAAGAGAAGTTAGCAAGTATTAACCACAGTTATTACTTTTTTTTTTTTAAAGCAAAAAATTCTCTGTAAATTCTCTCAAGTACTTAGATTCTCACCGAAGTATTCTCAGGACTTAAAATCCTTCTCCAGTTAAAATAAATATTTCTTTAAAATCCTGTAATTCCCTCTGTCATTCTTAGCTATGAAAATAAAGTAGTTCTTTGTATTCTAGCCTTCAGATTGATTTCACAGATGTTCATCATGGAAAGCAGCTTTGGAGCAAGACGCAGATGTGACAGAGTGCACAGCCAGCTGCAGTTACAACACCTGTGTTCTTTCACACAAGAAAATCTGGATGTGTATATGGCATCACACAACTATTTAAGTGGGCACGGTTATTTGCTCGGGGTGCAGAATGATCCATTCTTGGCAAATACTTAGCACCATGTGTTGCTGAAACTCACAAACTGATGTTATCATATGCAAGCCTAAGTAAGAACTATTTGCTAACCAGTGTTTTTTTCAGATGTTCCTGGATCACGGCTACAGGAACAGATGAAGATGACTCCAAGGGAGCGGAGCAGGCTACTTCACCTTTGCCTTGTTTTAAATCTGCCCCAGGAGCTTTCATGTCAGCAGGAGGTATTAACAGACTGAATCAGTATGACAGAAGGCTAAAGAAAGGCAAGCAAAGTCGCTCAACACAACACCACTGTTGTAACTACAGAAAGGCATATTAAAATCGGTACGAGACAAAATAGACAAATACTTCTTATAGCATCAAAACAGGACTGTCTTATTCTTTCAGTTTCTTAAAGAAAAGTGTGTAACAAAAGGCAGTATTTTTTTAGACTAATTGATACATCTGGGAAAAAAAGATGCATTTCAGCCACATAAGCCTTTTCAGGTCTGAGGTCATCTTTTGAGGATCAAAAGGGGGTTCTGCATATTTTTCCTACAAATATCAATTGGTCAATTAAAATACTCTTTTAAAATCTCCCTCTCCTTTTTACTTTTATCACAGGAGAATTAAAACACAACATGGAAGATGCTGGTTTTGAAGCTCCTTCCTCCCTCTTGCTTCGTTCCTCCTCCACCAGCAGGTGGGGCCACGCATCAACCATGAACTTGCCCAGGTCCACTGTTATGTGCAATTTGTATTAGTATTTGCAAGCCTATTCCTGTGCTCTCTGTGGTGCTTACAAAGATTTTTTTGGTTACTATCATCCTGATTTTATTATTTAAAAAAAATGCTCTGCCTCACTTTAATGCAGCTTGCAAAATCTTTGTTTTCATTAGGAATAAAGCAGGTGGCAAGAACTTTGTTTTCAGATGCATGCGCCCACATGGCAGCTAGAAATTCACCTTGTACACCAAGAAATGTGACCACAAGTAGCTGGTGAGGCTCTCTGGCAGAAACCTGCCCCATTTTTCAGCGCAAGTCAAAAGCAACCGACTTGTGAAGTTCATGACTGCAGGGCAGTTCTGACGATTGCAGCCGGGCAAAGGCTTATGCTCAAACTGGGCTTTTTAAAACAAATCCAAGGGCTCTGGCTTGAACAGCAAACACGTTTACCAAATGAGATAGTGACTCATCACTTCACCCCATAATTTCCTTTTTCCATTTGCTTAAATCAGGAGAGATGATGATTGTGTTCTTCCCAACAGAGGCTCCAGGCTCACAGCATTCCACTCACTCTTATGCCCCCTAATTTACAAACATAAATAATTTTCGGAAAGGCAATTGCTCTGCTGGCTTTATAGCAAAACTAAAGAAACAAATCCTACAGCACATTCAGTTCAAGCATGCACAAATGGCTTTATGCTCTCCATCAGTTTGGATCTTTGTCAGATATTGCACAACCTGGTCTCTGAAAGGAAAGTTTCCAAATGTTCCATGTCATTATCTTTGTCTAATCTGATGATCTATATCTGTTCTAGGAGAAAAGCGTAAAGAAATGTGCTTTGTTTTTTTTAAAAAAAACCTATGTTATAGTTTCATCACAAGAAGGAAGAGCTTCAGAGTATTTTTAGGGTCCAAACCAGCTGAAATGGTATGAAGTGTCAACATACACAACCCTTTTAAGTCACACAGGAAGTTGCAGGAAGCTCCAAAACATCAAAACAGACAAATTATTCATATAAAGTTATGGTCTGCCCTTCTGCAATCTGACCTTCATTTCAAAGTGGCAGTTTAGCATTCCAATTTAAATCTGAAGGTATTTCTGTCGATCAATTGAAGCTTTATGGTCCAAAGTCTGCATAAGATCAACTTTCACAAACCAGGCAGAGAAACAATACTACATGAACCAACTCTAAACATATGCAGCTGTATCAGATGAGCTGAATCAAAGTTCACAAAACCCAGGAGGACTCAGTACAGCTTATGCACTTTGCATTTTCAAGGAGCTGGGTGAGACAGGGCTGAGTGAGAGCAAACAGCCCTGTGTAAGTCTAAGTTAAAAAAGAAAGCATTTCAAGAAAAAAACCCCAAACACACATTCATATAAAATCTTTACTGCTTGATATAAACTTCAGATGTCTAGTGGAAGGCATAAAGATGACTCTACGCTGGGTCTCACTGTTGCAAGTGTCTTCACGCCTCCAGCAGCAGCCAGTCACCCTTGCCTGGCGGGAGAAGAAACCTGGGGAAAAGGCAGGTTGGGCCCGGGAGAGCCTCACATGGGAACTAAATCTGCTTTGCCACAGGTCTGACCTGCACCAGGCCTGAAACTGAAAGGTGCTGGAGACTTCCTGGGGCACTTGTATCGCCTTTATTTTCCTATCTTTTCAGATGCAATAAAAAAAAAAAAAGCCCCATAAACTCAGACTAAACTTACTTCTTTATTGATAAAGGTAAGAGGAAGAGAGACAAAATGCAACAGTCCTAAAATTTCAGTCAAGGAGCCCCAGTTCCTGTCTTGATCAATGGTTCTAGAAATTCAAATGGGTCATGGAAAATATCTGGGGAAAGATCTGACCTAAGCGTTGTAATAAAGAAATGAATGTTTTAATAGAATCTGAGACCACCAGCAGTTTTATGTTTTCATCTTGGTTTTTAATATTTAAAGAGCTCCCTATAGATAAGTAACACTGTGATTGCCTAAGACACTGGCCTGATAAGCAACTCTGCCTGTGTTACTAGCTTCATTGACTACAGAGTCTGTTCAGATGTCTGATTATTTGTGTATGAGTACTGCAGCATTGTGAATACTGTCAGCATCGCGCCCAAATATTGCAAATTTGATCTATTAAAAAACAATCTGGACACTGATGAGCAAGTGATCAAGCTTATCAAGGCCAAGGGAAAAGACCACTCAGAATAAATACCTAAGGAATATTTAAATTATAAGAAAGTATTTTCTTAATAAAATAATATATGTATGTGGTAAAATTAAAAGAACTCATATGATTATATTTTTTTTCTTTAAAGTCTCCAATTAAGTTTCTGATATTCAACATATACACAACAGGAGTACATAGAGAATTGACTCTTCACAGAATGAAAAAAGTATATAGACTACAAATAACTGAGATACACTTAGGAAGTCTGCTTCCAGTTCTCCATTAATTTGTCATTTTGATCCACAGCAGTTTCAAATCATCAAGTACCGAAAATGTAAACTTGACTGTATTTGGTCAAGCAACTTTCATACTACGCATTAATTTATTTGAAATACACTCTAGGGGTGTGGAGCAAAGTATCATCCTGGGAAGAATCTTCTGGCCTACTGCCCATTACATTGGCTGCTGGACAATATCAACTGTGCTATTCCCTGCACCAAATCTTATAGAGCAAAATAGTGAAGCCACCTGAAAGTCAAATGTATATTGCTAAATTATTTTTTATAAGAACTATATTTCCCCCTGCACCTCCGGTTTTACCATAGGTATAATTTTTGTATTATTCTGCTCACTCAAAAATTTCACTTTAATTTCATTTTTTATAATACTATTTCAGTGCAACATTTCCCAAATTTGTTTCTAAGATTTAAAGTGCTCTCTGCCTTAGCTCTTTACAGTAAAAAGATCTGTATATTATTATTACTTTTCACAATTTCTTTTAAGTAAAGATACATTATTTTAAAAGTAATTAAACCTTATTCTTGAGCTATTTGGAGTTCAAATTTCAGTATTTCCCCAAAATCTGTTGAGGGGGGTATAATCCTTGATCCTAGGGCACTACTGAAGATGCCTAGCCTTTTACATCAAGCTTAAAATCTTTAATTCAAAAGGAGTTGTGGGAACTTAGCTTTTTTTTTTTAAAATCAGAAAAATACATGGCTGGATTGCAAGCTGATTCTTAAACATTTTAGAGCATGGCAGGATCACGTGTGCAGACTTTGACATCAAGATTCCCAGTTAAATTAGCACATTTTCTCATTTCAAATCCCCAACAGTCCCAAGCTACTAAAAATAAACACAATGCATGTATGTAACTGGTACTCACTCTAGAAGTAATAAACTTCAGTTTAGGAGAGATCTAGTCACTCAGGCTTGGGGCACTGCCTCATCCCAAGGAAACAGAAAAGTCTGCATTTAAGCAGAGTCCCCCAGATCTGCATCAGAATTTCCCAGAGCAACTCCCAGCTGCCAAAACTCCCATAAATGTCTGTTACAAACTCAGTCTCGGGGCAGGCTGAGAAACTGCAAGATTAACACCAGGACTTCCCAGCACAGCACTGGGGTCAGCTCACAGCATGAAGACGTGAAAAGGAACATCAAGCAAGTGTGAGTACAGAGACCAAGCAAGTTACAAAGCACTACTTTAAGTTTAAAGCAATAAATGCATCAGAGCCTGGGATGCCGGTTACTTCCCGGCATGCCACAGCATGCACATGTAAAGAATGAAATCTTTCCACCCTTTGCATCTCAAAATAACCCGTCAGCACTGAGGTGCCTATCCAAAGAGCCATGGTTATTCTGCTGTTACATGTGATAGAGACAATTATCTCCGCAGGTGATAGGTTAAGAAAAAAATCAATGTTATCCAATCAGCACATATTAATATCCAATACAAGGAATGATCAAAGTAGCAATCATGTTTTCTTTCAAAAGCAAATACCCCATTTTCAGAATTAATCTACTGAGAAACCACAAGACTCTAAAGACTAGAGGCTGAGAGTTCATGGATTTAGAAATAGGGAGACTATACCCTAAAATGCCATTACAACCCCATCTGCCCTCACCTTCATTCTAACAACTACATGCACCTAGGCATTTAGACTTGCAAGCAATCCTTGAGTGCTCACGGACAGTTCAGATTTACTCTCTATTGAGCCCCCACCATCCTAGAAATGCTTCTGCAACGTTTCCACTTGGTCTGCCACATACAATTTTCTGTATATCCGTTTGTATCTTCGTTGATTATCAGCACAGCTGAATTTAAACTCGGAATAGGCACAGAGGGATGGAGGCTGATAAATTGATACCACAACTTTCCAAGTGATGCTGCAAACATTTCTATGGAGGCAGATGGGTGATGATATTCAGGACTGTGGTATCACTGTGAGAATCAGGATCACATACTACAACTTGTATTTCCTACAGCAAGAAACACTGAGAATTTAAGAAGTATTAGATGCTGAAGCAATATAAGCCATTCTAGACTTTTGAGAAGTGAAAGACCAATGTAAAATCTATCCTAAGACAGACTTGGCTTGTTGATATGTAAAACCCAAATATCTGAATGTCAGTAGGTACAGGAGACAAATCACTTGGAGGAAGGGTGTTTTGATTTTTTACCTTAAAGTTTTTCCACTTAAAAAAGAGAAGACTCTTTCTTCTATTAACAGAAGAGTTCTAAGCAAACTCTGAGTTCTGCCCAACACTGTTACAAACGTACATTAGAAAGCAACTTATGTTTAAACCAAGGAAATATCTTCCTTTGTTTATGTAAGCACTATTTTTTTCTACTGCACACCCTACTCCCTAAAACACATTAAAACTGAATCTCTCTTTATCATCATTCTATTGTTCATTTTTAAATACTTGCTCTTACCTTTAACGCCCCAGGTAGATCTCCATGACAAAATACATATTTTTTTGCTGTTAGCAAGAGATTTATGATAGGAACATACTGTTTATTTGGAATTCGTACTGTCGGAATCACTAAGAAGTTTCTCAATAGTGAGCTTGATGAACTACAGAGGGAAACACTTCCACCAGACTGCTCCTTAGAAACCTAAAATAAACGCTACCCTGCTCATTCTCCATTTAAGTCTTCACAGTCATGAGTTATAAGCATACTTTCCAACCTGTGAGATGTAACTCACGTAAGCTATTGGTCTCTGTAGTGCATGAGACAAAACAGATGAACTTACAAAGCGTGTGAGCTAAATATTATGAAGTAGAAACAATTCTTAATTAACTGAAATAAGCCATGCAGTAAAAAAGCTGACCAGCAGGTGTTACACACATAAATGGACAGTCAGACAAGTCTATGAAACAAAAATATCTGAAAACCACGGGACACACATGCACACCTTCTGAGAACAGTACTGACCTTGTTGCTCACTCTCTGCTTCAACTTTTGCAGGACTTGGTGCTACAGGAAGGGGTCGAGGAGGACGAGGCTTCGGAGTTGGGGGAGATATTTTTTTTCTTCCAATGTACTCTACGTAAGTTCCTGGGAAATCCCCCCTCTCCCCTGTGGTTTCATTAAAGCCATTTAACCAACCAATTTCCTCAGGCTTTGCTTCTTCCCCTTCACTGAATCCAAGTGCTAGTAAGGTACCTTTATTCACAGTTAATATATCTCCTAAGTGCAAGTCAATGTCTTCTTCTCGCTCTTTTTTGTAGTCATATAAAGCTCTGTATTGATATCCTTCGGCGCTCATCTTGGCAAACAATTTAACATTCAAGTGTTATTAAACAGTATCAAAATGCAATTGTCCAGTTATATTTTATGTACAGAGAGATTCAAGATGTATTAAATGGGGTAATAAAAATGTCAATAGCAATGTTTAAGTAATAAAATCCACCAGAGAATCAAAAAGCACCAGGATTTGTCATTTCACTGCTGATGTTTTTGCTGATGTATTTATTCTAAGTCAATGATTGCTGCAGAAGTATGTGTTCCACCACTTCTATGTCTAGCAATATTCTTCTAATTAGTTCATTTTCTCAGCTTGCTGACACTCCAGGGTCTCCATACTCAAGTTCAGCTGCTTCTTGTAGCTGGTCACACCTTCTTCAGATGTACCGGCCACAGATTGCCCATGTACCTTAAATATTCTGCCACCAAACTCTTCACACATGCTCTTCCTGTAAAGAGAAGAAAAAAATGGTGAAATCGTTTCAAATTCTCTTGATGATTGTGAACTTTGGATTCCACTTATAACTTAAGCTTTCTGCAACCCTCACAGAAGATGTGTCCCCCAAAAGAACCCTAAATAACAATAAAATACAGCGACTTCACAAATAAAAAATTGCCAGTTAACACTTGAATTTTATAAAGGATGTATGTCTAATTACCTGAACGAAATTTGCACCCCTGCAGTATGAGGCATGCTTCCTTCTCTGTGGCTTATGGCTACTGAAGTCTCAGAACAAGAGGGCTAAGCCCTGAAGCTACCCCTGTAGTGCAGTATCTAACCTGGCAGCAAGATTTTACATGTTATCTCCCTGAAGACACATGGCCACAACCCTTCCCCACAAGAGGTCTGCCAGGACAGAGGAGGAGCTCACTGTAATTAGCACTGACACTCAGCACTGGGGTGCTCAACCTCCTGCTGTTTATACAGATGGGGAGGACGGGCAACAATCCCCAGCCCAAAGCCTATGCTCCAAAATCCTACTGGAGAGAGGGTTCTCATTTCAGGAGAATGAAAAAGTCCAAAATGTTTTTACTTGATGAGTACTGTATTTCTGTTTTCTTAAAAAGAGGGGCTTCCCCGCTCCCCCATCTTCCAGATGTTTTTTAATGTGTTTATGGTGTAATACTAGAAGAACAATCAGCAACTGAAACGGGCACACCCAGACCACCTAAGCAGCACTAGCAGGAGGAAAGTATCAGGGTGTATGCTTAAATTACACTAAAGGCAAGAGAATACAGGCCTGAACGTTTGATCCAAGGTTGCCCGACCATAAAGTAAAAAGGAAAAATATGACTAAAAAAAAAATCAATTTAGAAAACAGCAGCTTAAAGACATATAGAACAGTGAAAATTTTCTAAACATTGTTTCAACTGCTACTAATTTTCATCTACTTAAAAAGACAAGCCCAATCATAATCTGAAAGTCTACACTGGGAACCAGAAAGTGCTAACTACTCAAAGTGGTACTGAAACTCCTAAACTACAGCTAAATAAAGGACTCAAGGGGGCTATGTAATACCAGTAGGTAAAATATAGACTGTGTACTATGTACTTAGTGTACAGAAAGCTGATTTTTTTTGAGAAACACTCCCTTTTACATTGTAAAGGGACACCAGTACACAGGGCTGGAACAGGGAACCTCTGACAGCTCCTGTCCACACCATTTTCTCTAATGTTTCAGTCATGAAGCCCCTGGAACATGACTAACTGGCAAGCTAAAAAGTGTTTATAAGAATGTATATGGGCTTCCTTTGCCAGTGAATGACCCTCTCCAGTTCATCGGGTCTAAATATAATTCCCTGCGGCTTATTGCGCAACACCTCTTGAAACAAGAAAATCTTCTAAGTTCTCGAAGCGCTTTCTTATCATCCCTTGCAAGCAGTTTTTGGCTGTAGGAAAAGAATTATCTGAGCCTGAATTAGACTTATTTCAAAAAGCCTACACACAAGTATTTATTTTAATAACTTGCAAATCTATCCACGTGGATTAGGCACCCAGCTCCCATCAAAATTTTAATGGGAAATTTCTGCAGCCACTTCTAAAAAACCAAACTATGCTGCTTAGCTCACACTACCAAACATCACAGATTTTGCCATTAACGTGATGAGTTTCACTGATATTTCATCTTGCCTCTTCTAACAGAGGAAAGTGTACAGACAACTAAAGGAAAAAAAAAGAAACAAGAATCTAAAGCACAGGTATCAATTAAATTGTACAAAAGCCTTTTCAAAAGCATAGGTTCCTCCCATTTCATATAGCAAGGGAACAAAATGCACTTACGCACCTTAGATCTAAGTGCTGGAGCTGATCTAAATGTTTCCAGTCAAAAACAACTATGCACAGCAAAACCTGCTAGAAAATTACCACTTCGGCTACATTAAATATCCTGAAATATTTATTTTCTTTTTAAGAAAGGTTCAACAAGTGCTCTGCTACAACTACTCATTTCACTCCTACTGCCTACAGGCATTTTGGCAGTCAACGAAGTAAGTCTTCTAAACACTGCATAATTTAACTGACTTGACCTACTCCTCTGATCTTTTATTATCAAATGTATCATAGCAACTTTACGGCCAGAAACTTAAAATGAGTACTTGTGTCCCTTATGCTTGGTCTGACAATACAGAACTGGAAATGTTGTAATAACATAAAAACTGCTTATGACAGTTATTAAGCATATTTTAAAAACTCAAAACCTGAATCAGACAGGACAAAAGGTCCAGTTTACTTCCATGTTAGAACAACTCAATCCAGTTACGGTAGCAAAGTTTCCCTAAATCCAGTTTCCCTGGGGCTCACAGCTGCAGTACCGGTTCGTACTCACTCCCCAGCACTGCCCTCGGTACAGGGCCCACAGCATCCTATCTCCTGACTGATCTACGGTTCGTGTACTTGGAGACATTCCCATGGGTGAGCCATGCTGAATTCCTTGGATTTATGCCTTTTTCTGTTCTCATTATCTGTAAGGTTTGGAGATGGAGGAAGACTTAGACTCTGAGAACCTTGCAGACAACCCTAACGCAGGGACAGACACCGGTTCTCTACACCAGCCTGGTAACACTGCAGTGTCACCAAAGAGTCCTCTTTGACAGTTCTTTACTACTACTCTTCTAAAATCCCATATAAACAAATTCCCTTCACTCCAAGTGAAGTTGCATGGTCTCTACACTCAGACGTTTTGACTCAAACTGACTTAAGCTGATTAGTTCTAAAATAAATAGCTCGGAGACCATCTTAAGTAGAGGGGAAAAAAACAAACCAAACACTTTAGGCAAGACACATTGTTATACTTGAGATGATGCATTGCTGGATTTCCATTTGGCTGGTGGAATGGAAAAGGAGGAAGAAGTATTGTAAGAGAATCAAACACTCATTTGTTTTTTATTTACTGTCCAAGAGCTTCATACCAATGAAAGATTCCTGAGTTCAGGCAGAATTCTGGTGTCTCAGCGACTGGTTTATGTTGGGCATTTCAACAGTTATAAAATTTAAAATTCAACAGAAACATTCAAGAGATTCATGTAAATTTAAGTGGAAAAGGAAGGGGACATGAAAGCTTCCCCTCCACTCCCCCTTTTTCCCCCCTATTAAAAATGATGTCTGGCTCCCGCTCCACTGGTACCCAAGCATTTCCTCCCATATTAGCTAGCATTCCTTTAGTAACTAAAAACTTCTCCACGAATCTATGTAACTACGAGCCCAACCAGACGGGTGCATGTATGCTACTGATACACCACCCCTATACAAGACAGGAAAGATTTTCTTCACTTTTATATTAACACATTTAATAACCACATCTCCTTATGCTGCCATATCTCTTACACTTATTCCAAAAATCCCTAAGGCAATAGTGCTATTGTGAACTTCCCTTCCACTGCAATTACAAGCTTAGTCAAGAGAAGAGCAGATTAACATACTTAGAGAGGCACTGAAATAAAAAGAATTGAAATGAAAGCAGCAAATTTGCTTGGAGAATGATTCTTCTCCCCACTAGGTGTCTACACACCTGTAACTCAAACTGCAGTTATCTCCGAAGTGTGATGCTGCCGCTCTCCAACTGGAGATGACCAAGGTAAGTACCGCATCAGAACATTATTTTCTGCAAGAAAGTGAGGTTCATGATACACTGTGAAGAAGGTGATGAATACTAATAATACCTTTACACCACTTCCAGTCTTTGAAAGAGTGATTTTTAGTCTGTAAAGACTCTACTGCTGAACAAGTTCAAATACAGACACATGGAATAAGTACCTTAATTTCACTCTGGACACTCTAAAGCATGTCCCATTCTGAAACATCTCAAAGACTTTATACGGGCTGCAACGCTATGGAAGAAGGCTGGGGTGCATCAAGACCACTTCAGAAAAGCCATTAAAATAATAATTAAAATACCAGGAAGGCAGTACAAACTGAGCTTCCATTCTGCTACGAGACCGTCAAGTTAACTCCTCCGGCAGCCCTGCAACAGCACGCACCGGGGCGGCGGTCCCCGCCGCAGAGAAGCCGCTCTCGCCCGCTCCGGCCCCGCTCGGGGGACGCAGCCCCTCCGCCGCCGGGACAGGGCCGCGCGGACACGGCGCTCCCCGGCCCGGGGCCGGTCGCGAAGCCGCCGCGACCGCCCTCAGCGGAGACCCGGGGACTGGCGGGCTCGGCGCCGCGCCGCCCGCTCCCCCCGACGACGGCCGCCTCAGCGCTTCCTACGGACACCCCAATCCGCCGCCCCGGGGACGCCGGCCGGGCGGGGGCAGCGGCCCGGCCCCCCACGCCGCACGGCGGGGCCGGGGCTCCAGGGCAGCCCCGCGGTCGCCGGGCCTCGCCCCCGGCACGGCGCGTCGCCCGCCCTGCCCGACCAGGAAGCGCCGGGCCGGGCCACCCCCGGCCGCGGGGGAAGAAGCTCCGTCGCCCGCGGGGCTCGGCGCCGGCCCCAGCGGGCGGCCCGCCCGGGCCTGCCGCGCCCGAGGTCTCGGCGGTGACACAGCCGCCCCCGGAAGGGGGAAAAAGTTGCACGCGGTGGCGACGGCCCGTGTCAGCCCGCAGCGGCGGGGCTGGTGCCCGGGTCACGGGCGGCCGCACGGCTCCGCACCGCCCTGCTCCCCTGCCCCGCCGGCCGCCCGCGGGGCAGCGCCAGGTGAGGCGCCCGCGGCGGCACTGGCTTTACCTCAGCAGCAGCTGCAGCGGCGGCAGCGCCGCCACCGTCTCCCTCCTCCCGCCGCCGAGCAGCCACGGCCGCGTCGCCCCGCTCTTCAGCCCCCTCTTCGCCCTGCGTCCGCCCCGCTTCCCCCGACCGCGCTCACCGCCCCAGTGCCTCAGCGGCGCCCAGCCCGCCGCCGGCGCTGCCTCCGCCCCGCCCCCCCGGCCCGTCCGCCAACCCGCGCTGCCACCGCCCCGCCCCGCCCGCTGACTGACGGCGGCCGAGGGGCGGAACCCGCCGCTGCCCGCCTCCCGCCCGCCGGCGGGTTTGTCACTGGCCGGCGCGCGGCGGCCAGTGGCAGCCGGCGGCGGTGTTGGGCTGGCCGCGGCTCCCGTCCCTGGGGAAGGGGGTCCGGGGTCGCTGCCTTCAGGCGTCGGGCCCGGCGGTGCCGGCGAGGCTCGGGCTTCCCCTCGTCTGCGGAAGGCCCGGCCAGGGCGGGGAGCGGCAGTGAGAGGAACATGTGCCTCTGCCTAGTTCCTCTTTGGGGATTTTTCTCCTTTTTTTTGCCTTCCCTCCCCCCTAATTGACGTAATATGTTACGTTGGTGGCGTGTGCCCAGAACAAAACTGCCAGCTCTGCTCCCCAGTGCCGGGGCAGTGGATGTCCGGCTGGGCCCAGAGTATGCGACGGCAGCCTGCCCTCCCTCGCACTGGCTCCAGGCCTGCTCCCCAGGGGTGGCCTGGCGGCGGCCTGCTGGCGACCACGGGCAACGGGCCACCAGCCTTCCCTCGGCCCTGCCTGGCCTTGTGCTGCCCGGAGCCCCAGGCCGCACCGAACCCTCCTCAGCCCCAGCCGAGCCAGAGCTGCCCTGGGCACAGGTGTTGGCTGTCTGCAGCGGCAGAGATCTTTGGTTGATAGCATTAATTACCATCACGCAGTGCCTAAGTTTGCTAGGCTCCGTGCAGCGTAGAGTAAAATGACATATTCCCTACCCGAAGGAGTGCACAATCTCCAGTAGATCTGACAACAGGAGGGTGTGACACCACACCACGAGGTTGCAGCAAAGAGAGTGGTGCTGCTGAGGTATGTGTGCTCTGTTTGAACAGGTCTCTGCTTATCTTGAAATACTAAATACGCGTACATATGTTACCGTGACTCAGTCCTTGTAGGTGTCGCTGTGAAAGAGGAGAAAGTGGTTTAAGCAAAAGTATAACACATCCAGGGCGGCGGGGAAGGAGTGCAAGGGTAGCCGTGCAAGAAGTGACATAAAGGTTCACTGAGACCCATGCTTGGAATACAAGTGCCAGGGGCTGACCTGATTAAAAGCAACCAAATGAGAGATATGTAGAACATCAAAAGCAAAAACAAGGCATTTGTCAGGACAGAATGCAAGGACCAGGCCTTGAAATACCCTGTTAGAAACTGTAGGACTGGTAAAGTAAGACAGCTTGACGTCTCATGATTGAAAGAAGAGTATGTGTTGGCTGGGGAGAAGAGTCCACCTTGCTTTAATTTGGCCGTTGGGCATTCTGAAACAGCGAATTAGATTATGGTCTGATCACAGACAACTGAGAGAAAAAACAGAACAGTTTTACTACAACAAGGTGTAATTAGTTTTTGCCAAGTGCAATAGGTCAGTGTGGTTTTGGAATCCTTTCACTTTTAGAGGTGTTTTTTCCTGAAAAATGTTCTAAACCAAGAAATTTGGTTGTACCAAGTATGGGTAAAAAGTGGAAATCTCTTATCAGCTATAATTTATTTAAAAGATGCTCTTCCATGGCTTTGTGCTTTGGAGAGGATTTTACTTTTTTGCGAGCTTCCAAGAGACACCAGAAGGTTGTTTTCTGACACCCAGTAATCATTTCTGCATTGATTCATTAGGACTCTCTTCAGTTCAAGACTGCAGATGACAGAAGTTGACAGCTCCTAAGGCCTGTTGGGATGACAGCATGGATCCGATCCCACTGGGGTGTGATGAGCACTGCGAGGCTGCAGCCTTGGAGTCACAGGATCCAGTCGCCAGAAAATGGGAAAAAATGCCCTCATTAGCCTATCTGGCAATCTAAACACACAGAATGACTTAAACTAAACACTCCTTTTGGAACAGAGGCTGGTGTTTGTACGTAAGCAAAAACATTGCTGTAATTTAAATACTAAATAGTAAAATTGTTGAGGGAAATGCCAGCTATCATCTCATACATTTTTTGTGGGATTGAAAACACAGGCACAAGCAGAGTTAAGAAAGAATGTTCCATTTCTTCTGTCCAGACTGCTGTCTCTGGCATTTGCTGTTGCTGAGGGCAAAAACAGCATGGATTTTGAAGGGGATTAGACAGACTGGCTGGTTGGAATGCCAGTCCTGGGCACTGGCCTGACAATGGGTATTTAAGGGAGCTAAAAACCGCTCCAGTGATGGTTCCCAATTGGTGAGATTAGACTTGTCCCACAGGTGAAATGCACGGCTAGAGTCTATGGCTGTGCTCCCTCCTTGCTGGCGTGGTGTCTCTCACTGGAGGTGGAAGTCTCCAGGGCAGGGTCCAGTACCTCCTTCCTGCCTCTTCTCTCTAGTAGCTGAGCATCTCCGTGTCTGCTTTCTTTACCAGTTTCCCTACCTGAACTTGACTTTTGCGCCCACCTCGAGCACCTTGCTTGCTGCTTTCTCTGTCGATCAAGGAGAGAAAGGCACCCAACAGAGGGAAAGTAGGCAACAGCAGCAGGTTGTTTTGTTGCACCCCTTGCTGGCTCTACTGTCAGGCTTGTTGTGACTTCTGTCTCAAGGTCACTCCAGCTCCCTCACATCCCTTTCCCCACAGATTCCACTATTATCCTGGTGTCTCCAGGAATCATTTCCTATGATTCCTAGTAACTGAACACAGTATTCCAGGTGTGGCCTGACAAGCACTGAGTAGAGTGGGATAATGACTTCTTTATCTCTGCAGGTGATGCTCTTATTGATGCAACCCAGCATCCTGTTGGCTTCCTTTGCCACAGCAGCACACTGCTCACTCATAGTGAGCTGCTTGTCCACCAGGACCCCCAGGTCCCTTTCCACAGAGCTGCTCCCCATCTGAGTAGACCCCAGCCTGTGTTGCACTCCTGGATTATGTTTTCCCAGGTGCCTTTATCTTGGTAGGTGAAAGCTATGCAATAAGGTTTGCTCTTGGAACCTTGCAAAGCAGTACTTTGGTGTAAAGCTCAGTAAGGAGGAGGATGCACAAGTTGAATACCTGGGTTCCTTCTGCAATCAGCTACTTGCCAGGGGGTCTTAAGGACTGCATAAAGCTTTTGCATATTAAGCTTACAGTGAGCGTAATGCATGTAGATGTGTTTGATTAGGTCTAGATCTTTTGAGAAGGATATTCTTGACCAGTTGAAAGGTTAAGCCATTGAGGCAAGATGTAGACAGAGAGATTGTCAAGGCAATAGTCAGTGGAAAGAAGAAAAGACAGAAGGGTGAAATACGGGTAAAGGGCAGGATAATCAAGGTATAAACTATACACATTTGTTCTTGCTAAGGAAGACAACTGTAGTCTCCATCTGTCAGGAGATCTCTTGAGCACTTCTGTCAGAGGCTGCTTAGGGGAATGCAGTAAAAAAGTGAGCAGGTCTTTTGTTCAGTACTAGTAGCAGTCAGGTGATTTGAGCCTTTGCATCTTACTTCTGGGTAAGCTTTCTGTGCTAAAGGTCACGCAGCACTGGAGAGAATCTACCCTGGAAGTTCCCTTTCCTCTGGCAAAAAAAGTTCAGCTTGATCTTAGAAAGGAAATTTTAAAGTATGGAAACTGAGAGGAAAAAAACGCACTCATGAGGGGATCTGTGGGGAAAGCAGAGTTTCCAGAGCATCAGATCTTCTTCCACTACAACTGGCAAACTCAATTTTTCTTCTTTACTGGCACATTTTAAGCAGTGAGGTTTCCTTCTGTTTCTTCTAAGATATCGAGGCAAATCCATTTTTAAAGCAGGATACGTAGATTAGTGAATTTTATCAGTGCTGAATCGGATCTCCTGGGATAGCGCAGGCAAAGGTTGAGGAGACTGTGCAGGGGAGTTTTATCAGCATATACCTTAGGTGTGATGACTGCTAATGGCATATGTCATTTACTAAGTTCAGGACAGGGTCCTGTGGTTCATGACATAATATCGTACCATCCTGCAGCACTTCAGCCAGCTGATTTGAAGGCTGAAGTTGAAAAAGAATCAACACTTACATTCTTCCTTACTTCCAAAGATGAAAATGAATTCATACAGTGTAACTGTGCTGTTCTACTAGCACACATTGCTAAATGACTCATGTAAAATTCCCAAAGGAGTGACCATAGTGGGGAGTCAGGAAAACAACAGGAAAATCTGTCCATAGTTGTTGTAGACATGAGTTAAATACAAAATAAATAAAATGGATCACAAGAAGGACAAGCATCAAAGACTGTGAATGATGATATTTTCCTGTCATAGCTAGGACAAAGAAGATATTGCTGCCCAAAAATGTGGTTTTAAGTGTGTTTCAGAAGACAAAACAGTAACATGAAAAGCAAGTTCCTTCATTGCTTAAAAGTATTTTAGCATAGAAAAGAAAAGAAAGGAGAAGAACGAGCTAAAAATAAGATAGAGGAATCCAGGAAAGAAAGAAGCAAAGCTTGCTATCATATTAAGAATCAGAGAAGTAAGCCTGACAACCTTCATGTTAACACTAGAAGGAAGCTGATTAGCAGCATGCCAGTCATGCTGGGCATCACTGCGTGATTTAATTTGTATTTATTTCAGTTCTGTGGGAAGGATAGAATGGCTTCTATCCGGCCAAAAACCTGACACAGCAATAAATGTCAGTATCTCAGCTAATCAGACAAATCTCCCTTTGTAGGCATTTCCAGCATATGGTTCATTTCATACTATGGTGGACATCTAAGACTTTTTTCCATTCTTCAAGATACAGAGTAACTGAGGAGGTGGCGGAATCTCCATCACTGGAAGTTTTTAGGAAGGCTAGTCAAACAGCTGCCTGGCAAGAGATACTGATTGTCCTGCCTCGGCCAGAGAGATGGAATAGATGACCACTGGAGGCCTTTTATAGTTCTGTAAGTGCATGTATGTATGAATTATCAGGAAAAGACACAAACCATGAGAAATCATACATTCTCTTAATTAAATTTTCCTACCAGAAACAAAGGGGCCCAAAAATCGCTCCCCTGCTCCCACCTTGTATCAGAAAGCCAGATGACTGTAGCTGTAAAAGCAGAGGGCCTTAGCTCTGCAATGTGATCTGTTAGCAAGGAGTTTCTCCAGTTTGCTTTGGACCACATTTCTAAATCACAAAACTAAAGGAAAACAAGATTTCTGTGTGTAAATCACAGCCAGAAAATACTTCGTGTTCATGAAAAGTCTTCAAAATATTTTACTTTAAAAATCCCAAACCATTTTTAGTCATCTGAAAGTTGACTTTTTATGTAGTCTTTTTCTCTAGTCTCATAATTTTGACTAACTAAATGTATGAAAATTTACATTTTGTCAAGAAACCTTTTAAAATCTATAAGATTTTTTTAATCTACAGACTATTAAGATAAATAAATAGATCACGTTTTTCCATGTCTGAAGCACAGCATAATTGATAGAATAGTGTTATAAATATTGTATCTGTAGATGCAACATCTGTGTTTATTTTTCAACCATATAAAATTACATAAACATAGATTCTGCTTTTTATGAAATCTATGAGTAATTCCTCCTCTGCTCTTTCAGTGCTTGTACACTAAGTGGTAGAAAAGTCTAGGCTTGACAGCCGTGCAAGACTCATATCTTCTGTGTAGACAAGTGGTGTGGCATGAACAGAAATCTTGGAAGTTTTCACCTGCATTTTGTCATTTGTGCATCCGACGTCTATCAGCACCATCTGAGTAAGACCACCAGGAATAATAAGACTCCCATGAGTAATAATATATCTAAATTTCCACGGCCATCTGTAGATGTGTTTTCTACTGAGACTGTTTCCCTGAAGATGCCATTTGTAGGTTTTGGTATTGACATCTGATCACACGGAAATTTGCATCCTGCAGTAGTGAGCTCAGCCTGAGAAGTAGATGCAGTTTAATTTAGGTTGAGTTTGTTTGGTCATTTCCCATCAGTTTGTATAGAGTGAGAGCTGTCAAGTTTCTTCCAATAACATTGAGGTGGAGGAGGTCACAACTTATTACCAACTGTCTGAGCTATACCCGACCCTTAAATCAATTATTCATAGGAGTCACTCATCACAGTAAGTCTCAATATGGATACTTGATAGATGGCACCTTCCCTTCTCTTGCAAAGTGCATCAGATGCAAGACCAAGCCTTGGAAAGCTTGCCAATTTAGATGTGTTTTTGTAGAGCCTGCGAAATTCACTGCAATATGGGCATGAATAATCCAAATTCTGCCAGGCAGGAACATGTGCTGTTGCTCTTACATAAAATACATCTTGAGTGGCATCTCTAACAATTACAGTACTAGGAAGCAAATATAAAATTAGGGCTCATCCTGTGGAGTTAGTAGGAGGTCAGGGCAAGAAGAAAAGTATATTCTGTTTTCTTTTGCTGCTTGGGCTGGGAAAGTAGTTCTTTTTTATTGCAGCAATAAATGAATGAATCTTTGCTGTTTAATCTGATGGGCCAGAGCTATAATTTTTTTAAACTTTGAGACAAATTTGCAATATGATTAATTGGCTGTATCATGATAGTCTGTGGCTACCTAACAGTGCAGCAACAAGGCTTCCACTGGTTTGTTGCAAATACTATGACACAACACGACAGCTGTCATTCTAGCAAGCCCAAAATGATAATGTACATGCTGTGTGCTGCACCTTTGAAAATCAGGCTTCCTTAAATCTCAGTTAGCTGAGAAGGCTGAGAACATTTGCCTCTCACTTTTTCAAGGGGAAATACATGGCGGCAAGTAGCCTTTGTTATTCCTACCTGCTCCTCTTCCTTGGCAGGAACAGCAAGTGGAACTAACAGTGCCAGTTCCACCTTGCACCTATAGGACAGGATGATTCATCATGGATCTCCTCGGTGCACGTGTATACCAACACATATGCACATGTAATTAATTGATCATTAACTGTGCCTGTCATCTGAGTAGAGTGTTTGTGGCATTTTATGGCAACAATGTAGCTGCTGCAGGAAATTATGTTGTCTAATAAAAATGTTGCAAAACTATTAAATGAATGTCAATGTAAAACAAGCTATTATATGAGCAGTTAGTGTTTGGAACTCTTTTTTGTTTACATAGAATCATAGAATGGTTCGAGTTGGAAGGGACCTTAAAGATCATCTAGTTCAAACCCCCTTGCCACGGGCAGGGATACCTCCCACTAGACCAAGTAGCTCAAAGCTCCATCCAGCCTGGCCTTGAACACCTCCAGGGGTGGGGCAACCACAGCTTCCCTGGGCAACCTGTTCCAGTGTCTCACCACCCTCACAGTAAAGAATTTTCTCCTAATACCTAATCTAAATTTCTCCTCTTTCAGTTTGAAACCGTTACCCTTCGTCCTATCGTCCCTGATAAAGAGTCCCTCCCCATCTTTCCTGTAGGCCCCCTTTAGGTACTGGAAGGCTGCTATATGGTCTTCCCAGAGCCTTCTCTTCTCCAGGCTTAACAACCCTAGCTCTCTCAGCCTTTCTTCAATAGGTGAGGTGCTCCAGCTAACTGTTAGTTAGATCCATGATCTAACTTTGAAGCTAGCCCTGCTTGGAGCAAACTGGAGAGGCTGGACTAGATGGCCCTCAGAGCTCCTTTCCAACCTAAATTTTTCTGTGATTCAATGAAATTTGAATTGCTTTTATTTTAATTTGGAATGTAGTGGAGTCAATATGTTACATGTGACATTCCTATGAGAATATTTATTTGGTATGTGCTACTAGGACACCTTTTTAATTAGATGAAAAGTAGGATTTGACAAATGCATGTGAGCTAGTATATTTCAGTATAAAATGAATAGTTGTTTAGAAATTACTTTCTTTGCAAAAATAAAAAATAGGCAAAAGAGGGAAGTTATTTTGGGGAAAAATTGGAGGTAAAAACTTGAAGAACTCACATCAAGACAATTGCATCAGAAATTTGCTAAACTGAAAAACCCAACCAAAGAAGCCCTCTGTTACTAGCAGAACAAGAAAATGCTATCCTTGGTGTTCAGTTGTCATCTTCATACTATCAGTGAGCCTCAGAATAACAGAATAATTTAATGTTTTTACATGCAGCAAAAGTGGTGAAACCTCCTCCCATTTTACTTTATCTGTTAAACCACAAAGAAAAGGAGGGGGGGGAGGAGAAAACCACAGTTTTAAAGTAATCTTTTGGGGTCTAAAGAAAAGAATGGTAATTCAAAGATAAGGATGGTAGTGTCTGTCCATTACCCACCAATTTGTACATTGTTGCACATTTCATGTACGACCAAGTATTTCACTTCTGTATGACTTTGGAAGCAAAATGCATTTTGCAAAAGGAATGCCTCCTAATAACCTTCACAAGAGAGGGAAAGGGACCTGGAACAGAGCCATGCAGTATTTGTTACTGGTGTGGGGGGTTGGTTTGGGTTGTTTTTTTGTTCTTTTTTTATGGGCATAGGTTTGAATGGCAAACAAAAATCAGTGGCTGGTGCAAAGATACCATGATCCCCCCAGGTCATGATGAAAGTGAGCTATGTTGTCCAGAGCAGGGTTTGGTCTCTCACTGCCCTTGTTTGACTGTGCCAGCTGCCTGAAGCAGAAACTATGTTATGAAATGCAGTTTATTCATGCAACTTGCTACTGAAAAGAGATCTCTTGATGTGATGCAACTGTGGCTTATGGTAGGTCACCAGCTTCTTGAGGGACAGAACTGCCCTCTGGCCTGTTTCCGGAAGCATCACTTTTAAAGTAAAGGAATTTGGGGAACTAGAGGAACTTATTCATCAACTGTGTCATATCATAAGTCAGATCTCAGAGGGATCTTGTGACAGCCTTGAAGATGTAAGAAATAGCTGAACTCAGTACAGAAATGGATTGACACAGTAGGCAACATAAGAAGTCTTGAATGTCTCACAGAAAAAAAATCGGTTTATCTTTCATGAGTCCTTCTAGAGAGAGAGTCTTAAAAGAAGCAGAAGATGCTGATGACAGAACAGAAGAATTGCTGGTACAGCAAACATTTTCTTGAAAGCTGATGAGAGGAAGTGCTATTAAAGCAGCGTGACATGTTCTGAAACTGTGGCTGTTCTTGTATGTGACTGAACTCAAGACTGCCAAGGGACTGGACTATGGGAAGCAAATCCCCCATCTCATGTTGCCCTGCAGCACCTGAGGACTGTGATCCGTTTTTTCTGGAAGGCCAGAAGACAGAAAACGGTAGTCCAGGGAGGGCTGGTATACCTGCAAGGTTGGCTTCTCTCAGTTCTTGTACAGCACTCAGCACAGAAGTGTTTAGATATTTAGGTAATAAACATAATTTAGATATTCACAACTGAAGTGTCACCCAGAGAAACTTCAAGTTGGGTGAGCCTATGATGTGCCTTGCCTGAGTTCTGTGCCTTAGTCTAGCCTCAACTGGCTCTCTGTTGCTTGTAGTAACAGCAAAATGGAATAAGCTGGAGAGCAAAAATGTGGCTAACATAAGCCACATGGAAGCTGAGTTATAGAGTTATAGGGGCATGTGTGGTATATTCACTTGTGGAAAAAGTTGTAAGCAGTTGTCCTTGGAGAGTGTTTCTTCTTTCAGCAGAGAGAGGCAGAGGGAGGTCTGGGTGAAGAGTGTGTGCTGTGTTGCACATGCTGCCCCTTGGTGCTACACTCACGAGAACTGGGGGAAGATAGGGCCTGGTGAATTCACAGGCCAGTATCTCACTTTTAAATCACTGAAAATTTCCCTTACATCTCTCTTTTTTTTTTTTTTTTTTTTTTTTTTTTTGTGTGTGTGTGTGTGTAGTTGCTAATGGTCTACAAAATAATGCAGAGAATGCTTAGAATAGCATTTCAGTGATGGAGTAGTGAACTGAAAAAAAAATCGTTATTCAAAAGAAAAGTCAAGGGGTTTACAATTTACAGATATTCTTCACTGTGAGTGGCGAGTCCTACCTTATTTTGAGTTGGAGATTTAATAAAGCATTACAATTCTCTGTAAGGACTGTGATCATATAATACAAACTTGATTTTTCTTTCATCACTTCTAGTGGGAACAGGGACATGCTGGATGGATGCCTGATCTATGTATCTGGGTCCCATACAGGAATGTAACAGCTAAAATGGGAATTAAGTGATTCCAGTAAGCCTGGTGAGCTCTTTTCCTACACAGTGCTATATTCCGTATCATATCAGTGCTGCATGGAATCTTAGTGAGCCTTGGCAATAAAAAGCTGAAGGGAGACAATTTTTGGAGGTATTCTGAAATAGATTTCACTTCCCATGCCAGTATTCATTCTGAAGCCTCAGTATTTCTTGAAGACTCCTCCCTCCCTCCATGAACACAGCAAGATATTCAGTGTGTTGCCCTGGCTGTCTCAGTTAAAGGAGATGTCCTTGAGGTAGCTTATGCTGGGTGAGGAAGCCAGTGTGATCATAGAAAAAGGAGAAAACTTCTCTTCTGTTGCCTTTTCCAAGTAAAAAGACAGATCCCTTCAGTAGTTTTGCTTCAGGGGTGTTTACACAGCAACAAATGTGATCCATAGCCCTCGATTTTTGTTGACTTATGCCCTGTGGGTACATGCATCAGTGGGATGCAAGCCCCAGCTTTGCTTATCTTTGCATCAGTCATTGCAAAAAGAGACCCACTCTGGAGAGGTGTGTGGTGAGAGGTAGGTAAAGGGCTTACGTCAACTGGTGCCTCCCTCTGTGCTCAGTACAGAAACTGCCTGTGCCCAGTCCTGGAAGCTATTGCGGTGTTGTTTCTGTTGGAGGCTCTGTTCTCCGTGAAAACGGCTGTTGGGGTTGACTTGTACACGTGACCTTGATTCAGTGGTGCAGTGTGGTAGAGCAGGGTAGTGTGGTGGCCCTCAGGGTTGTTGCTAGGAATGGACAGTCAGGCTTAGGATCAAGCTGAGGACTTCCAGAACCAAGAGTCTGAGTTGCAGTGCTTTCCCTGCAGTTAGACTACAGTTAGTGGCCGTAACTTCTGTTCTATAATGCATCAGGCAACACACAAATCCACTGGAGGAGAGCAGTGCAAAGCTGAGAGACCTGCTAGGAGTCTGCATAGCCTAGTTTGTGGCAGGTGAGCTCACACTTTGCATATTAACTTTATCCTGCACCTGATCTGTAGCAGCAGAATAAGTGTACAACTTCCTTATTCCCATATGTTCCCATGGAACATAGGCCTGGGGTAGTAGGTCTATATCTTTGCCAATTCCGCAGTTCTGGCTTCTCACCAACCTTTGTTTATACTATAGTCTGAGCAGAAAGTATAAAGTTCTGTGCTTGCAGTCTGTTCTGTCCAACTCACCTGGCCATAGCCTGTGTGCTGGAGCCTTCTCATCTGCCAAAGAGCTGAACAAGATCCTGGTGGGGCACTGTGATGCATCACCAATGCAATCCAATGGGAGCTTGACTTATGAATAAGAAAGGAAAAAAACATTATCTGGAATGGCTTTAATGTTTGAATATATTTTTTAATTTGTAGAACTGAAGCTTTAAGAGGCAAGTACAGCGCTCTGTCATGCCAGAATATTTCTGACTGATATTTTATTTACATATGTCCACTACCTTGCATGATAACTCGAAGTGGAATAGATTCCACTGAATGCTCCATATAATTTCAGGACCTACCCTACCTGTGTGAAGAGATACTTTACTCCTTAGAAAACCGTTGTCATATCTGGTCCCACAAAGGAACCAAATCACATGGTCCCATGTTCTTGTGTTGAGCCCTGTTGAAGCCTGCTTGTCAATCCTCACCTGAGGTGAACCAGCATGTATTTATTTATGCCACTGGGTTATTTATGTATCTGGTTTCATTGCTAGTAAAAGGGTGTGATGCAGACAGATCTGTTTAAAGGATTCCCTTTCTGGAATGTTATGAAGTTAAAGTGTTAAATATTCTTGTCATAATTATTCACCTTGTCAATGGATAAGATTTCACTGGATTTTATCATTATGTTACCCCACAGGTTTCTTAAATAGTCACAAGTGCTTGTAACAATATTCCTGTGTCTGCCAGTAAAAGTACTCTCCGCTATAAGAGAGAACAAAATACAGTCTTAGCTATAAGTGATAGGTAACACAGAAATAGTATCCTAAATACCTTGATCCATTTTTATACTACCATGTAGAAAAATGAAGTCTTCAGAAATCCTTTTTGTATTAAGAGTTATTCCTATGAAGAATTATTCCCCAAAATCTCCCTGTTAAGTGCTAATATTGTTCATGGTAGAAAACACTTTATATACTTGAGTGCTAACATTTACAGTACATTTTCTCATTTGTTTTTAAGCCATGCTCAAATTAGCAATTAACTAAAATAGTTGCTTTTGTAAGTGGAGTATAAGAATAGTTAATAATTTATATTTTTCTGATTCCAGAGTGCAACATTGTGAAAATGAATGACTAATTTGTTGTTGATATGGGAAGGAATTTTAATCCTTTATGAGAACATCTTGGCTGTGGGTATGCTTATCTCTGAGAAAGAGAGCTGGAATTCTTCAGCGGGCAATGTATGAATATTATCTGAGGCAGTGTAGAAAGTAAAAATAATTGAGCGAGGAACTAGTAACTCTTCTGTGTCTAAGATTTTTATCAGCCACTTTCCAAGCAAGTTGTTAGCCCATATGGAACCGAGTATTATTTCAGAAACATAACCATTCATTTATTAGTTGAGCATTTATCTGCTTCTTTGTAGGATTCAAAAGTTTGTTGTTACAAATAAGGTAAGAGAGAAATTTAGCTCATTTTTAACAAATAGTCCTAAAAAGGTGATTTCATGATGAATATAAATGTCATGGCTATTTTTCAGAGGAGCCGGTTGTCTTGTTGCATTCTGGGGACATTTCCTGCAGCTAGGTTCATGCTTCCATTTAAAGATCATCAGTGTGACTGTAAGTGCAAACCTGGTGGCTGTAGGGGTAAATCAATGCTCTGTCCTCACCACTAGCACTCCGTGGTGCAGTGCCCTAGGGATACTTTTATGCAGCCTCCCTTTTCATGGGTGTAGTTGGTAGGCAGAAAGGAAGAATGAAGCCCGCCTTAGCTCCAACAGTCTCAGCTCTCTGTTTGCTGGGTGTGCAGCCCAGAACCACTCTCCCACATGTGTATTTCCAAGAAATTAAAGTAAAGCCTATTAATACTGGATCTACTACCTAACTCACCTGGTGAAACACAGCATACAGAGACTAATTAATTTGAAGTACTACCCCTCATATAGTTTTAGTACTACTGTTGATGATATAGTAGTGCTCAGTAAGGAAATGCAGGGAACAGCAAAGAAACCTTCCTAGCAAAAATCAAGAAAGATGACTGCTACCTTAGCTAGCCACTGGACTAACTCCAGTAGCTGAGGCAGATTTCCATTCTTTTCGTATTTTGCATTCCTGGTATAGTAACAAAATCCAGACTTTGGAGATCCCCAGATGTAGTGGGGAGTCATTTCTTTGTCCTTCTCATAATAGTGATCTTCTTTTTTCTGGGTGTGCCAAGGGCAGAAATGGTGTGTTCAGAGCAAGGAAAGCAATAGCAGAGTAAAGGAAAGAGAAAATAGGTTTAGCATCCATGTATGACTCTAAGCTGCCTTGGAAGAAACTTGTGCAGGGGTCTTAGGCTATTGCTTTTCCTAGTTTTGTGCTTCTCATTTTGAGGTAGCATGATCTCGTCAGCTTTCTATGACTGACTTCTTTGTTTTCTCTTTGGAAAACAATGCAACTGCAAATTAAAACTATTTTAGAGAGAAAACTGTCAAATGTTGTTTGCAGTGACATAGAGTTTTATTCTTTCCCAGCTCACTTTTTGGAGGAAAGTCTGTTCTTCCTTTCTTGCAGTCTAACATCACTTCTTCCATAATTGCTTGGGTTTAGATTCAGTGCTTCTCTTAACTGATTTCATAGCATTTCCCTTCTCTTATCAGAAATGTAGAAAAACATTCTGTACCTTTTACCAGTTTTTCTAACAGGAGACTTTCAATTATGTTAGATTGTGGAGAAAGTGGAGATCGAAAGGACCCATTATACTTCTAGTTCACGCTCTTCATACTAAAATTGTTCCATATAGGCTATTCTCAAGTGCCTTACCATTGTAAGTGGTTCTCCCGCTCTTTGGTGTAGCATTTCACGTTCCTGTAGACATCATTACTAAAAACTTGTCTTGATATGTCACCCTAATTTACCTTCACTTCAGACAAGTCACATGCCTTTGTGCCTGACAATAGGGAACAATTTATCTTTTTAATTTCTGTCTCTTCTGCATGCTTTCTTATAATGACTCCAGAAATGGAGACTGTCACTGAGATGGGGGAGAGAAAAGTAGGGTACCAAAAAGTCCAGTTCTTTCAGCAAATAGGCTGTCTTGCCTCCTTCCTCCCTCCCTACATATACAATACTGATGTCGTGCTGCTTCAGGTTACTGAAAAGAATTGCCCTAGCAACTGTGGAGAAGCATTATTCAGATTCATTTTCTTTCATTTCCCCCCAGCAGTTTGGTGAGTGATTGGAACAAAAAGCCTGAAGCTGTCCAGGTGGTTTTTTGTTTGTTTGTTTTCTTTCCTTTTGCACACACCAGAAAAATGGCATCAGAACAGGTACAGAACATGTACAAGGTTTTTGTGCTTGTATACTAACATACACATAAAGTATGTATACGAACATTGCTGCTGCCCTGTTGATTTTACGCTGCAGAGTGGATGCGATTGTTGGCTACAGACTGAAATGTCATCTGGGTTTGGAGTCTTCCAGCTTATGATTTCATCTTTGCAAATGCTGATTTTCAGAAGTCTGTTTATATGCACTGTAAACTGAAATGTTCAGTCTGAAATAGTTTCAGACATTAAACTCTAATCAAAACATTTTATGGTTGAATTATGCCTGCTTCCACTGTTAGAAAAATTCTGCTAGTGAAATCACACCGTACTATTTTAGATTAGATGCCTAACACTTGCTTATTTTGCACTTCCTTCACCCAGACAAGCCACCATGTTCAGGGAGCAGGACTTAGGACTCTAAAAGGCACACATTATTTCTGGAACAAATCAAAGAAAATAATGCCATTAGTATTACCATTTTCATGAGAAGCTTAACATTGGGGAATTTGTTAGTTTGTCAGTTGCCACCTTTAATTTGGTAGCTACCTTTGAAGATCATGCAATTCCTTTAAATTCCAAGATAAAGGGCATTATACAACGTTACAGAACAGGGGTCAGTGATCTTTTGAATGTTTCAGTGGGCAAAATAGGTGACGGGAAACAGTTCTGCCTACTTAGAGATTCATCCAAGTCCTGCTATAAGGACTGGAAAGACACCCATTGACTTCACTGGGAACTGGATGAGGCTCTAAACGTCAATAAAATCAAAGAAGTCTCACAGTGAATCGGCCTATCTGGCACACATTAAAAAAAACGATTGTAAATTTTGAAAATGAGACTTCTTGCAACGTAGGCCAGTTGGTCAGCTGCAAACTTGGCACAGCTGTGAAGCATGTGTCCTGGGCAGTCTGCAGGAACATGATGTTCTTTTTCGCTTCTGAGAGCTTTGGAGACTGAAAAAAACGATTCAGCCCAATGCTGAAGACTAAATACTGAAATAATGGAGCTAAATACAGAAATCAACAAATACTTTACAAAGGTAGCCCTTCTTTTGGAAGAAAAGAAATTAACAAATCCCACAAAGTTGAACATTTTTAAGGCAAGTGTACTGCTTCATTGTGTGTCCTGGAAAAAAGAACAAAATTCAGAGAATTCTCTGGCAGAAGCTGATGGAATTTGACCTTTATATCAATGCACTGTAGAAATCAGGCAGAATTCCTGAAAGAAAAAAAAATACTAAGCATGTAATTTTCATCCTTTAACCATCTGCGGGGAGAGTGAAACTCATCCAAAAAGAGGAGAAGCTACTGAGCCCCAGGCATCCAAACTGCTGTGCAGAAATATTGCTGCTCTGTCTTCAAATAGAAGTATGATTTTGCAGCACAGACTCCTAGTTGATGCTTTTAAAGTCTTGTGCAGTGGGTACAAACTCCAGAAAGAACATGTAGACTTTTAACTGTATACAAAGACAGAAGACCAAAAATGGCAGTCAAATATTGTGGTTGATGTAATGTGCAAATAGAACACAACCCATGCACACTTAGGCTTGAAAGCAGCCACTGCAAAACTGGTTTTGATTGCCCTGATTTCCCACAAAGGAAGCTTCTCATGCTTAGAAAGCAGGAGTAATGCCATTAATGGCAATGGAGCTTCACCACAATAAAAGAAATGTGAGGTTCAGTATCTGTACCATGCTGCTAAACCATAATCTCAAGAGACCTCAAGTCTAGTGTTCTTACAGCTCAGCATTCTGCAATTACATAGCAAAAGATACTTTGGAATTCCTTCTTTCATGTCTTTGGGGGTAGACTGCACTGGTAAAACAACATATCAAAGTATATATGATTAGTAACTAAATATGCCCGTGACCTAGATAGCTGCTTCTCTCCTGTAATTGTACCTTTCCAAGGAAAGTGAATTTCTGAAGAGTATAGTTGCATTTGTTAAAGGGACTTGAGAATTTGGTTTTCAAACAAAGATATTAAGAAGTCACTGTTTTAAAAAACAAGTCTATGCAATTTTAAATTAGCATTTTAATTTTGGGGCTTTAGAACCCCAAAATTTCATCTACTTATTGTTTTCCTTTTTACTTCCAGCTATTGCATGTGGTCTGGAGTTCTCATCCTCCTCCTCTGCTTCCCTGCTGGCTCCGAGTGGCTTTGTGACTGTGTTCCACAGAGACCCAGCCTAGCAAGTGCAGAAAAATACGTTAAAAGATTTTTTTAAGGGTCATTTTAAAATTCCCATTTTCACTAATTCATGCTCTTTTTTCAGTGATAGAAATTGACTGCTGGTAGTTTAAATTGACTCATGGATGCTAATGGTCCATTTCCACCTCTGTTTCTATGGAAATGGATGTCAGCTTGGACAGGGAGCAATGATTTTAAACATATGCTTCATAAAAGCTGTCACCTACCTGATGTCCTTTTTCACTAAAACCTGACTTAGAAAGGTTTCTGGTAGCAAAACCAAAGCCCTGCTGACCAGTTTCAGCTGCTAGTTGAGGACTGGGCACCTAAATGCATTTTTCAAACATATACAAAAGAAAATTCCAAATCTATTGGCTCCTGATTTACCATTGTCTTGCATGCTGTGCAATAATTTAGCACATCAGAAAGTGTGTATAAAACACTATGAAAGTAGGATGGAAGAATAAAGCAGTAGCAAAGTGGAATAAAATTTCTTAGAACAAGGCAAGATATGAAGGAAAGGGGGGATTAAAAAATGGCAAATTTTAAACATCTCCTCCTAAAAGGAGCAAAGACATGGTTGGGGACCTTGGTTCTCCAGACAGGTTTTGCAAGTAAAGTCCAATGCAACACGTCTTTCTAAAAAGTGTTGGCTTAAAGCACCTTTTCCTTAGGAAGAGTCATTTCTTTTTCCAATTCATGGATATGTTTCTGTTTGGTTCAACAGATACTAGTATTTATGTAACTTAGAGCAAAATTTGTCCTAAATATGTAGATAAAATATAAAAGGTTTTTTTTTTTCCATTTCCCCAGCAGAAGAATGAAAGAATATAAAACTAATTATTCTTCACTGAAAGAATCCCATCCATGTCTGTGATTTGTATGTACGTGTTCACACATGATCTCGGTCTCATGTGAAATATTGAGGAAGGATAACATGCAATAAGTATTTACACAGATTAGTATGACAAACAGAAGTTGCTCTTCCACTTTTCTAATTAACTTCTCTGGTACAGTGTGCGGAGGCAGAGAACACCTGTCCTGGCATGTGTGCTATTTCAGCAGATTTTGGAAAATTGCCACACTCTTGTTTTCATGACTCTTTGATGGGTTCTCCAATTGGCCATCACCTGCGTTTAGGTTATTTGAGTCAGATGTAATCTAACATCTAGCATGTGTATTTAATATCTGTAACTGAGTATACTGCGGAGTGTCAACAGCGTAGCCCCTGATGGATTTAGCATACTGAGCATTTTGTATAGTGCATGACCCATGGTTTCCATATGTGGTTCTCATCGTCCAAGGTTCTGCCCTTCATGCCTCTCTCAGTGCGTACTTTGTCCATCCACTCCATTGATCAAGTGGCAACATACTTCATTGAAAACAGAGCGCTTACCAGTTTGTACCTGGTTTGAGCAGCTAACTTTACATTGATCTTAATGCAAAGAAATCTTTATGAAAATTTGTCACTATCATTTTCTCTGAAACAGACCTTTGTCCTGGAACAGTTCCTAACTGGAAGAATGATGCAACATTACGTGGCAAGTTTGAATTTTCAGATTCACTGGAATAGACTGGAGAGAAAGTTCTTTCCTTGATGGGTTTTTTTAATGCTTTTGGAAGTGGCGTAAGAAAAGGAACCTTGATTTTTCTTCCCTGAAAATGCTGTGGTGTTATCCAAAGTAATGTTTCTTTTCATAAGCTATGGTCTCTCAAGAGATCACACTTCTCTTGCTGAGTTGCTAGGATGTGTCACAAGAATCCCGATCACAGTACCACAGAGAAGTCCCAGGGTATGAACATGCTTAGTATCTATCGGATCAATCAAATTTGGCAATGGTGACAAAAGGAAGGATTGAGCTGAAAACCAACAGTGTATTTAATGTTATTTGAAAAATTGTTATCAGTCAAAAAACCAGTTTTCTGTTGAAATGAAGTTTGGACAAAAAAACCTCTCAACTAATCATGTCTGAAAGGCTAACACTCTGCTGATGGCAAACTATTTGGTTGCTACTTTTGTACAGATGGCTGCATAACATTCACAGAAGGAATGATTCTAGGAGCCAGTTTTTCAAATGTCATCTTCTACATATGTAAGTGCAAATGGGTCCCTGCATATCACTTGTGCATGCAAATGATAGACCTAGCATTTGCACATCAAGCACAGATCAGCTTTGGGTATTATCCTACAGATGGACAGATAAGGTGTGAATTACATTTATTCAAAGAAAGGCAAGCTGCAGATCCCTTTAAAGTGGTCGTCTCTGGGTTTGTCTGCTCCCAGGAACATAGAGCTGCTGAGGTAGTTACTCCTGAACATTTTTATGAAGAGAATTTTTTCACCCTCTTGCTATGCTTTTATTACTCTGATTTCCAAAGATCTGGTACTGTTTGGTGAGGCTTTGCATTGCAGAATGGAGACAATTTTTTAAATTAATATTGGCATGGGCTGTCAATAATTGCCCACTTACCTCTGCACAAAAATTGGCAGGAAGAAAATATACTGGGTCCTTATCAGGAGACTGGGTTATTTAAAAAGATTTTGTGATATCCTTATCTTTGTATTTGTCATTAATAATGCTTCTTTGGCTGGGAAGTTACCTTATTTGTGCTTTTGATTAAATATAGCCACTATGTGATGTAAGGGTTTTTTTTCAGTCTACTTATTGCTGAGAATAGATTTCTTACCAGAATAGCTAAGATAAAGAAATTTTGGGCCAGGCTCTCATCAGGTCTGAACTGGTTCTGTTGACTTCTATACCAATTTTTCAGTCATAGACTAAAAATAAACAGCTTCATTGAGATGCACAGTAATTGGAATAGTGTTAAACTGCTAATAGGCTGCTATATATAGATGTGTAACTACAAATGTGTTAGCTGGACATGCATCAGTTATCACATTGAAAGTTTTATCACTGCTTCACTGAGTAGTAGAGAAGTAATGAGGTTTCACTCTTACTTACTAGGAGTAGCAGCAGTTCTTCAAATAGTATCGCTTCAAACGCGTAACATAAAATAAGTTCTCTTTTGCCTGACAGATTTTACATAGTATTTATATTTCAATGGAAAATGTCGCAAAACTTCTCTCTGTCTAAGCACAACTCTTTCCCTGCCTTCTTTCTGAATTTGATGAGAAAAGGGAGGCAGAACATACAATTTTTAGTTTTTATAGATATTTATTGTTAGCCTCACTTTAATATTCTTGGTATTTTTTAAGATATTCAGTTAATTGTGCCTTATTAGTTCATTTGCCGACTATTTGACACCAGTAGCATTAACACAGGTGAAATAAAGTTCATGGAAAGTATTGCATTTCTAAAAAACAGACAGCTTAGCAAGTTCTCTCCCAATCCAGTCATGTGACAAGGGGGAACTTATCATGTCACACTTGGTTTCCTAATTAGAGGTAAACTTTATAGTAAGAGGTGAGCTATCCGTCTGTTATAGTACTGCATTTTGGCTGGACAGCCATAAACATGTTTGTTGGCATGCAGATGTATAAACAATTAAGAAAATATATAATCACACACGGAGAAGAAATTAGTGCAGCTTTTGTTTGCATTCTGTGAGAGCACAACTTAGATGAGTATTAGATTTCTGACTAAAGGCAACACAATTGCTTTTACTGGTTTTAGATCTTTTCGTGTGTGTGGCTAACTTAAAAAAGACAATGCCAGAGAGACGTGTTTCAGAAGGCTTGGTGAATTTTTTTTAATGTTTTATTTATTGATGAAATTGTAGGGCTTAAATCATGTGGGATGTAGAAGATACTGAAGGAAACCTACTTCTTCGGAGCCCAGGGAGAAGATCCAGAAGACCTGAAATAGTAGACAGTGAGTAAAGTTTTCCTAAAGGTAGTAACACACCAACCAACAAAGCATGCTGCTATCAAGCTGGTTGTAGCAATAGCTAACACATCAGCTTGTCGTCTGAACTAAAGGGATGAAATAAATAAAACGAACATTTCTTTCTTGTCCTCCTCCCCACAAATACATTCAGAAAAAAGGGCCTTGGGGTTTTCTTCTTCCTCTCTGCTTAGATCAGTATCACTCTATTGCCAACAAATTAATTCCTAGGTGTTTAGATGCAGTTTCTTTTTTCTCCAGTGCAAATCCTAGTTCAGGTCTCTTTTGCTCTCCCTTGCCAGTGATAGGTGATTGATGAATTGATATGTGACATATTTACAGCTAACTAAATTCAAGACCAGTTCATACTATGACACGGAACTGGGCACCAGATCTGAATTCTGTGCTGTGCATGTAATTTCCAAGATAAGAGACTCATTTCAGTTTGTTTAGTCTACCTTTCGCTTATGGAATATAGGCATCCTCTTGTGAAGTATCCACAAAAAAATAAACCATGTCCAAGAACTGGCAGCTATTCAGAAGGAACACCAAATTAACATGAATTCATCCTGAAGTCACCAAATGCCAAGACAAGTTATAAATCCTGCCAAATTTACTGGATGCTTAATACACGTGGTAGACACAAACCAGGCAGCATTCTGCAGGCAGACATGCTCTTAGAGAGCAAAGGCTTCTCCTCCTCTTTCCAGTGCTGTTTCTCCATACAGTGGTAAAGGAAGACTAAGGTTTCAGTGGCATTTCAATGTGCACAGCCTTTCCACATACTGCTGAGTGCCAGGTTTCTTATAGACAACTCTTGAAATGGCAGGTATCCTAGATCAATAGTTACCATCCGGATTTCTTGAATTCAAACTCTTTCACTTACAGGTGGCAGTTAAAGGCTTCAGGACAGTTTCAGAGTGAAACATTTGTAGAAAGGTATGGAAGAATGACATTGTGAGATAAATGCGACATAACTCCTGAAGAAAGGTGAGTGTGGGTCTATGTATTGTTCTTTCAATAACAGTTAAAATATCTTGTCACCACTCTTCAAATGTGAAAAAGAAAATAATGCTGTAGCCTGAAAGTTTGAGCTGAGCAAAATGGGCAGTAGTTATTTTTTCCTTGTTAGGTAAGGAATTCTACAGTTCTGCTCCTGGGACTCTGTACTGAGAAGTAAATGCAGGTATGGAAATTTTAAGATTGTCTCAGAGAGAAACTCAGGCATGGAAATGTGGCAGAGGAGAAACTGCAGAAATTTTTTTTTTTCTTCTCCATTTCCAATATATCTTGAAGTTACAAGAAAAACATTGGGGTTTGTCCTTGAATTGTTAGGTGGATTTCAGCACAGAGGTGGGAGACAACAGCCAGAAGGTTTGGGTTCTTCCTGGAATCAGTCTCACTCCATACTAAGAGTGATCACAAATGCCATTTCCTAAATTTTTAGCATTCATTTTTACTACCTGACTTTGTGACTGCTATCTCTCATATTCAGATCCTAGTTTTAATGATTGCATAGGCCTTCACCTTTCTCTCATGTACATTTTGCTGCATTATACCTCTAATTGCAAAGCTCTCTCCTGTACCTGACACTTGTTTCCTCTTGCAGAGGATATCACCCCTTATTCAGAGGTATGACTTTATAGCTTGTTCCAAACCATCAGTCTCCTTTATGTTTTTCTGTACTCCTGGAGCTCTTTGGAACTTGTTCCTGGGAGTGGAATGCAGACTAATAAAATTCCAGAGTGTGTGAGGTTTATAAATAAATTAAAATAGTCTCATCTGAAATACTTAGAAGGGTATTTGCCAACACTAACTGTAGGCATGCACAGATATATACCCCTTACCATCTCTTTTTGACTTCTTTGAACAGTTGATCCACCAACTAGATGAATAAGCCACTAGTGTAAAACTTTGTTCACAGCACGCATTGCTCTGCATTTTCGCAAAGACCATTTGGAATCCCACTGGCAGATGCGCCTGGAGCCATGTAGGTGAGAACATGCCTACATGAGAGTTCAGCTTTTCCCAAGGAGCTTTACAAGCTTTCTGGTGGGAAAAGAGTCATATGTTCAGTTTGCCCTATGTTCAGTTTAAATATTATTTTAGTAAAAGAGAGCTGAAAGAAATTTATCTATCCAATCTCAATCAAGCATCTTCACTTAAACCTGTGCAGATCTTCCAACAGTGGAGCAGGAACTGACATATAGGAACTGCTATATTCCTCATTAGCTAATTCCTGTCCCACAGCTTCAGTCTTACAAGCCAGTTTATGGCTTTGGAAATGGAAAAAAGAGGTCAAAACTGCAGATGTAATAATCACTGTGTGATAAACAGATTTTTTTTTTAATGCATTGTAGGTTGGACAAAGAGAAAGCCTCTCTTTTTCTGATAAAGGACAACTTTTTTGTTCTAAATTGTGCCAAGGCTGAGGGGTTTTGTTTAGTGGTTTTTGGGGCTGTTTTAATTTAAGTCAGCTGTTTTAAGTCAGAAATGTCAAATGACAAATCTACTCAATTTGGTTTGCTTTTCTAAACATGACTATAGATTCTACTATATGAGGTCTTTGTGATCCTGTTGCAGGGTACAGGTAAGGCAGAATGAAGATCCTGAATCTGGGAAAGTGGTGAGCTGTACACATGCTCCACTGTGTAGGTTGCATGCCAGGCAGGTTTCAGGGTGTACAGGAAGATGTAAATCCCATGCCTCTTTACTCAGGCTTTGTGCACAGAGAGGTGGGTTTTTATTAGAAGCAGGTGTTTGCTCTAATCTGAATTGTTCGATGTACTTTATTTTACCTTCAAAGACCATAGGGCCTTCCTTATGTTACCACAGCAATGGAAGCACACTGAATCTCAGCTTGCACTGCAGGGCACTGTACAGCTCAGTCTACTGCTGACCATATTTCTGCCTCAGATTTGCTACTGTTTCTTAAGTATATACTTCTCTGTTTAGATTTTTTTCCTCTGGCTTTGATCCCATCACCAGGAGTTTCCATTTTCAGTCTGTAGCAGAAGGCTGCCACAAAATATGTTCAGCTTTCAGGACACGTAAAATGTGTGAATCCATCAAGCTTGTCAGGTGGAAGAATGGGGCTTCGATAGGTTTAAATAGATTCTATAAATACTGCTTATAAAAACGGCTGCTCCTATTTAAAAAGGGTTTTTTTTGAAAAATGTCTATGCTTTACTAGCATACTAGCACTAAAAAATAAAATTAATGTGGAATTAGCATTTCAAAGTACAGTGGACTATTGCCTATTCCTTTCAGCAACAGGGCGACTGTAAGTTTGTGGAGTTTTATCCGCTGAAGAACACAAGACAAGATGACTAACCAACCAACTAAAACATGTCTTTTTACATGCTGACTCTCTAATTGAGTTTGGAAACATCCCCAATAAAAATATGATGGCCGGAGGCCAGAAGCACAGCTCATCAAGAGGGGTGGGAATCAGACTGTAGAATGAAATAATACAAAACACGTGAAATTTCTTGTGGAGCATTTTTAATCCCCAAAAGGTTGCTTTTATCACTGTGTTAATTTCAGTATTATCACAATGCTTCATTTGGGGTCTTTTGCTAAATAGAAAATAGGATTCTTAACATGAAATCCAGTCACAGTAGAAAACTACAGAAACACAGTGAACTCCAAATGAATGCTTTTGTTTAATTGGCATGTTTTGACAGATCATAAATCAGTGAGGGAGTTTCACATCTTCTGTAATAGCCCCTGTACTGGTAATCATTTTTCTCTTACATACCCTAAAAGCCAGAATGCAGAACAGTGGCCTCATGTTTAACATCTCCTTTCTTCTGCATCAGACTACTTCAACTATTTGCATCAGTGAATAGCAAGGTCCAAAAGCAGAACTTCTTTCACTTCATTTTATAAATTGATTTCTACCTTAGCTGGAGTAACTTTTGAAAGCCAATCTGTCTAGGCTTTTAAAAGGTCTTCCATCCCTGAGCTATTATTGATATCCGTGACACAATAGCAAATTGATGCTGAAGGTGAAAAGTTCCCTCAACAATATCAAACACTGGGCCTCCCAACTGCAGTGATTTTTGTAGCAGTGTAGTTGCCCTGTGTAGCACCAGCTATCAGAAGCAATTGCTTCCAGAATGGTAGCTGCTCTACAACAAATATCTTTTTGTAGTTCTGGATGTTTCCAATGCCTGAAACCCTGTTTGTAAAGGAAAGAGAACTCCCATCATCTGCAAGGCACAATACATTTGGAAATTATTGGAATTGTAGATAGAAAGTATATAATTTCCATTATTTGGAAAAATGAGTAGTCAGTGAGAACCTGAATTGTTCATTTGTAGGTTGCGCTCATAAATGCAACTGCAGAAATTGGAGCTGGAGAATGGAGATTCAGGGTCCAGTCCCCACCCACTGAAGTCATTGGCAAGTATCCGCTTGCTGTTGGAGAAAGTACAACTAGACACCATCTAGCACACTATGTATCGTATTTAACTTTCCCAACTGAATGAATAACAATGAATGGCTTGAGTCCCTGGCTTAGTCAGTTCTGAGGTAATGTCCAAATTTAGCTTGCTCTTCCTGCCTGTCCATAGATAATTAAAGAACAGCTACATCAAATTCAGTTGCCATGAACAACTCTTTGGGGATGGAATCTGCAGGACCTACATGGCTAAGTGGATGAATCTGGCTATACATCTTTACAGAACTCCCAGATTGCAGGTACTTACATAAATTCCTGTCACCTCTGTCAGTGTGAACTACTTACAGCTCTGGGTATCCGTGCCTAAGTCATCTAAACTGGGAGTTGCAGCAAACGCTGCATATGTAACTAAGGCACAAAGCCTACGCCAAGTAGGTTATTATAGCTTCCATCCCTAGTACAGCTGACTTTAGTATTCGCACATCTTCTTGCCCCGATTGAAATCAAGGGAGACAGCCTTTGTAACCTGCATGGTGATAATTGAATTAATCTAGTAGCATAACTTAAGAATTACTTTGTTGACACAGGGCAAACCCACATCAACTTATTTTTCCCTGGACAGAGGCAATGCTAGTTAAGCATTAAAATACCTTTGAGGTGCAAGTGTAAGGTTCTTAGCTAGTTTCCTTGGAAACACTGCCTTTACCCAAGTGCAGACATTAGCCTTTCCACATGCATGGGGGCTTTTGTGCTGTAACTGTAAGTGGCTTGAGCTGAAATAAGTATTATTTTTTTTTTAATACTCAAAGCAAAAGTACTTTGAAACACTTTTAGGTCTTCCGCTAGAACCATCAGCCAAAATTGCTCATTGCCTAAAAAAGAACAGGATCTTAAGTTTTCAAAGCCCAAAGATATATTGACCAAAAGTTTAAAGTTATTGACCTAGTTTAAAGTTTCCTGTTGATACTGGTTTTACCTCCTTTTCTCACTATCTCTTATTAAAAAGATACTTTGGCAAACGTAATTTACCCAACTTCTCTTCAAGAAACTTTTGAAAGCTAATAGAAAGTATACTTGAAACTTTCAAATGCTTTGTTTTTCATGCTGTGGCATTTTAAATTATAAAATTATAAATTAATTATAATTATAAATAATTATTTAAATAATTATAAAATAAGGCCAGCAACAAAATATAATTCACTTATCATACTTCTAAGCCAACACAACTCTTTCTAGTCCTACTTCCAAATATTTTTACTTATGTTGAAGAAGTTAATAAACCTTTAGTAACCCAGTACTGTCAGCATCTCACCATTCCTTGTCTGCTCCTTGTAGCTCTTAATGCAGAATTGCAGAAACAGCATGAATGATGCATCACATCAGCCAGTCATAGCATTATAATTTCCTGGTGACTTATTAACACAATTCATCACCGATATACATTCCCTACCTTTGTTTTCTTTGTAGTAACAGTAGCTAAACAGTATTTGAGGTGTTCTCTTGATGAAAACCATTGGGAATTTTTTCCTGGGAAAGAAATACAACATCACTTCTTGATGTGAGTAAAAACTGGATTTCAAAAATGCTCTGAACAATGCAATGAAGTTTATTGGCCTTTAGAAATGCTTAGCATTCATTTTAGCAGGGAGCAAGATGACAATGTGAAAATTGTTCAGGCAGAAACCAATGGAACATAAAGTGTTCTTCCTCACCTCATGTCACACATAAATTATTAACATTCCTAAAAATTTCTCGCTCCCTCAGTCATCTCCTGTTAATGCAAGAAGACTCATAATTTTTCTAATGCTTTCCTTTTATGCAGTCCACAGTAAGGGACTTAACTGTCAAAAGGGAGGGATTGCGCCAGTAGTTAATTGCAAGTACAATAAAATTCCTAGGTTTGAAGAATGACCCAAGTTCTCCAATCTATTCTATATTGCATAATGTTCATTCCATTACCCAACTCAGTACACTATTCAGGAAGGAAAAACCATGCCCTAATCCTGAACTTTCAGCTAAATCATAGATTACCCTTTCCTGCTCCCTTATCCTACTACTCCCCACCACCACCCCCCAAAAAACACTAAAAAAAAAAAAACAAAAGGCAAAGGTATATTGCTATTTCTCTACCATCAGCAGGCATTTGTGATAAACACTGATAGAGTACGCACCATTACCCCTTGTCATCCTGTACGTGGACAAATGCTAACCTAATATGTCCGTCAGTTACTTCAGCGACCCAAGTGGCAGATCCGTGTGGTTGAGTAGAAGCCTGTTGTGGGGTAATGCTTTCCAAGCTGGCAGTGTACCCAGCAATACTTGCAAAGCAGAGTGTAAAAACCATTTGATATTGCAAAGTCAGTGCTTTTGCCCTGAACTAGCAACTGTCTTCCCTGCTTAGGTCAGTGATTTTGTTTAGTTCAGCACCTTACTTTACCTAGAATTTTCTTTACTGCTGTTGAGCTGATAATGCTAATTACATGCAGTGTAGTTAAGCAGACAACTTGAGAGGGGACTTAAAAACATAGGAATCAGTCTCCATGTAATTCAACTGTATGAATTACACTAAGTTCCTTCATCAGGTAGTTGGACATGTAGGAGCTCCAACTGGAACTGGCTTTAGGTATATCACCCCAAAGTAAGGGAATTCTGGATTTTATCATTCCTCCTAAACTTCAGTTTGCTATTTGACAGCATACTGCACAGAGCTTAAAGCAATACCCTCCTCCCCAAGATGTTTTGATGTTCTGCTGTGGTCATGGTTCCCACTGCACTGCTGCTCAGCACAGAAGGGAGCTCCCTGTGTGCCAGCCATGATGATATCTGAGCAGCAACAATTCTCATTTTGCGGGTTTCCTATCAACAGCCAGCAGTTACCCACTGGGCTCAGAACACACCGCACCAGTACTCAGCCACGTGTCTGCACGCGAATACTACTGCTTATCTCAGCTGGCAGCAACAGCAGCTGGTTTCACAATCCAGCTGCAATCAAATGGGTCATTGATCAGGTGTTATAATCACAAATATGGCAGTTAATGGCTGCCAGACCCTGCAGATGCTTCTGCTTTTTTCCTTGTTTGGTATCTGTGCCATAGGACAAGGTGATTTTTTTCCCCAAACACTGTGAATCCCCATGTACAGCTCCATCCTGCTTTCTGCATTTCCTGCTGCTTCCCCAGCGATCCACCTGCCCTCTGGATCATCCTTCTTCCCTTGCTTACCTTTACTCTTGTTCCATGCCAGTAAGAATTATTCCTTGATTCTTTTCCTCAGCTGTCCTTGTTCCTTGAAAGCTTCCTATAGGATTGAATATATTTCTCTCAGTCTGTCCTGTAAGGGGGACCAATTAGTTCCTCAAACAATCTGATCTTTAGATAAGAAAACCTTAATGTTTTTGAAGTCAGACACAGAGATCAGGTTTTCTCACCTCAATAAAATTTGTCTTTAATTTTTGATTTCACATATATTGTACGACTCTTTCTGTACTACCCTTCTGTCCAGGATCACAGTATGCAGACGGACACCTATATTGTCTCTGCCATAGGCTGAGGGCTGGCGGCAGGGCCTCAGGCAATTCATGGTCCTTCCTAGTCTGCCAGCAAGATAATAAAAACTTTTGGTTCTTACTTTTCATCTTTCATCTACATCCCCCAGCTTGCTGTGTAGGCAGGCTCTGATCTTGTTTCATGTGTCTACAGAAGCACTTGCTTGACGACTTGAGGTGGCCACTGAAGTTTTTACTGAAGTCTTTGTTTAGCGACAGTAAATTTAAAGCCAGAAAAACAGCTTAGGTTCCAAAAGGGGTGAGTAAGAAGGACCTATATTTGTGGAGGTGGGTGCAGACTGTATACATAAGGCGTTTTGTCTTTCATAAGGACGCTGCACACTAGTTCTCCTGTAATTATTACACGTACAACTGCAATAAAATCATAGTCACAACAATATTATAATACATTTTACAGGAATAGTTGCAGATATTTTCTACAACTACATCTACACCGACACAGTTGGGAACAATTTTTGGCTCAAGCCTCTCAGCCGTGTTTTAATCCCATATCAAGGCAAGACACAGACTTTGATGGGGACAACTCCTTTCCTCCCCTCTTCCAGTTCTTACAACATACCTCGGGCAGGAGTTATGCTGTGCTTCTGGTAGATGCCTCCTGGCATTTATCAAAGTAAGTGTTCCCTTGTAATTTACTTGGTAGCACAACGTGGTTGAATGACAAGCATGACATGCCTTTCCTCCAGCTGGGTACAAAGCTAACTGAAGCAGGCAGCCAAGATGCTGGATGTAATACAACTATTGTGGTCAGGAGATTTTCAGGCTCCTGCTTTCAATGATAGCATAATGCAGCTTGCTACAGACCTGTGCTACACACTAGCTAAGTTGCTGCTAATTAATCAAACTCTTTCAGGGAATTAGAATCTCTGATCTTTGTTTGCCTTACCTATGGCTCAGGCAGAATGCAGATTCCTGCATCTGGTCTTCTTAGGAAATGTCTTCATCCATTCTCCTCTTAAGAAATCATCCCCAGACCTCAGCCTACACGCCAAATCTAGTTACAGTCCACTAGCCCCTTCAGTCTTTGGGGACAATAAACAGTCTGATTCTTTGAAGAGCCACAGAATTTCCTCTGCAAGATATGATTGCTATATGCTACCTCCCCTACCTGTTTAATCGTAGCTACAAATACCTTTGTGTTCTCTTCTATCCAATTTGGAAAGAGTAACATTGCAGACTGATGATCCAAAACATGTAACATCCCATATATTTTCCTGTCGATACGGAAAATGTCCTCTGTGTTCTTTGCTGCTGAGTTCTTAGAAAGCCACAGCAGGATAAGGACACCGTTTAAAGATTTTGCATCCAGGTATAGTATGAAACAAAAAAATCTGTAGAAACCCTTCATTACTACAGAAGATCAAACCTGCCCTTTGAATTTCATTAGGAGCTGCCTTTCCCCTTCTCTCCTTTTTTGCTGCTGCATGCTGCTTCCTAGGAGGCTAATGAGCACCAGATGACCGTGACCTTTGCCAGTTGGCCTTTGCCTCTCCAGCCTATAGCCCTAAAACCTTTCACTCCAGTCATGCCCTGGCAATAGACCTTGCCACCTGTAGTTAACTCATCAACCCTATACCATATTTGAAATCCTGTTATTAGATAACAGCATTAAAAACAGCATCAACAGCAAATACTTTCAGCAAATGAACTATAGATTCACTTTAATTAATATCTATGCTCTTGAAGGCAAGGGTTTGATTATTCATGGAGTGAGAACATCCAAGGGTTGCAAACGCAGCTGAGAAATTAGTTAATGAGTTGTAATAATATATTGGTGGGAAAGGTTCCTGTGTCTTGTGCTGCATTAGGCATTCTCGTGGAATATTATAATACAGTTCCTATTTCACATATGGTAACCATAATGTGTTGGAAGAGAGCTGTATCTATTTTGGTCATCCTTTGTGCTTGACAGCTCTCAAGGTGACACCAAATTATTCTTCTGATCTTAGGGATTCCTGTGGAGCTGCTGCTCAAACACTGATCTAAGACATGTGAGAAGAGTTTCTCTTGAAGTAGTATTGTCAGACAGCATATGGAAGTTAGACTAAATGTAGCTCAGCTTTACCCTATGAAATCAGATTCATTAAGGGATTATCCAGAAACCTTAAGTATCTGATTTGCAGGTGTTTGAGCTCTGATGTATACATGTTATGAATACATATGGCCAGCCAGCTTCCTTCACAGAGCGTGAAAGCTGACACATTTCTTGAGTGAAAGTACAAACTCTAGAATAACGCTTAGTCTTGAAAATATCTCCAGTTAATATTTTGAGAAAACAGAAGTGATGTATGTGGTGCGCCCTCTGAGGAAGCATATGTTTGAGCAAATCTTGCTGCCTCTGAGAGGTCATCCATGACAAATGATAGGTGTGCACATCTGGCCTGAAATATATTTCAGAGTAGGAAGGAGTTTCAACAAGAATGAGGTAAAATTTTGAGCTCAAAATATGTGTCACATGAAAAACTGCATATCTGACAGCAATCTGTGTTTGGTGTTTCACATGTATTCAGTATGAGGTGTGTTGGGACACAGCTAGGAAATTTGCCTCAAATGTGGTGAGATTGTGGCTTTTCTAGTAATCCTCACCTTATATCAGTATTAACATGTAAAGACAGCACACACCATTGTCATCACTGACAACCTGTTGATAACCAGAAATAGTTTATGAGGACTCCAAGGCGGTCTTGGCCTTTTAGTAATGCTAGTCAGTTCAGAGCATGATCCTACGTAGCACAGTGCACAGTAGTCAGCTGAAAGCTATGTCTTCCCTAACTGGATATCTCTGAATATTTTTTAGCATTGCTTGAAGAAGATCTATGTAAAACTAGTTGCTCTAACATACTACTGGGAGGTGAATGTCCCTGTCCTAGAGAATATCAAAAACTTCTTCACAACAGTAAGGAAGGTTAGTGTTTTCAAGAAGCAGCAGAACTAGTTTGGAAGATTAGCAAGGGAAAGAGCATTGGTTGGTAAAGACCAAGGAAATGGATGCAATATAAAACACCTAATTCAGAACTCAAGCTCAATAGGAGCTATGAACTACGGGGTGTGAGGTAACAGGATCTAAAAGGTTGTCTACAATGAAAATTAATTCACCCAAAAGAAAATCAAGAGAATCTGAGATAAAAAGAAATGCGAATAATACCTGATTTTATGTAACCAATTTTACTAAAATTCCTCAGTAATTTCCAAATTGATCTTCATTTTCTGTTCAACAATGTGAAATAAATAGCAGGCAATCAGCTCACAGGAAAATACTGATCTGGGAATATGGGGACAGATTGGGAACTTTTCCTACAAGGAAAGCTGCAAAAGTTGCCTGCCAGACAGATTTCTATCAGAAGTTTGCCAGTTTGCTCAACTGTATGCTTGGCTACCCAGCTATAACACAGCCTCAGGTTCATTACCTAAGTTTTAATAGGTTGACACGCCTGGAAGCTCCCATCCTGTGTGCTGCCCTAGACATCAGCAGTCCAGGGGTTTTCAGATTTGTTAAGTGCACCTGAGTGGCACCTAAGAGCTGTGGTTGCTTCTGTTATTGGTAGAAGTTTGATTTGAAATATCTGAAATGAAGTGCTTGTCATGATATCAAAATGAAATGTGGTGGGAATTTTCCCTTTCCAAAGAAGCTTTGAAATTTTTGACAACATTTTTGAACAACGTGGAATATCTTTGTCTTCCAATTTTGTAATATCTAATGGAAAGGAAGTTCTTACTTTCCTCAGCTTTAGCAGTTTTATAACAGAATGGCCAACATTCCCCCATTCACTTGCTTTAGCATCAAAAATGAGTTATATCAGAAGATAAAGTTAGTAGGATTGGCAATACAGGCCATGCTTGACTTCACGTACCTTGCCTTATGGTGTTTTTTTCCACTTTTCACTTTGTTTTTTCCCTTAATATGCATTAGTCATGTCAGATTAAAAACCTTTTTCCTGAAAAGTGAATGCATAGCCATTGGCAAGCAACTAAAAAACACAAGAAAAGACAAAGGCATCAGAATGGGGAAAAGGTGAGTTGTTTGGGGTAAATGTAGGCCAGGAAGAGAAGTTGCATTTGAAAGGATGCTATGATGGTTTATCAAACTTTAACTTTCTCTCCATTACCAGCTGGCATGTTATTTAAGTTCTAAGCACAACTTCCTTTCCTAGATTTACTTAAGCAAATTTAGAGAGCAAAAGGTAATGGGAGATTGAACCTCTGAACTTTTCTGGATGGGAAGAGGAAAGGGGTAAATATTATTAAAAAAAAAACCCAACAAAACATAGAAACAAAACACTGAACCTTTGAATAAAAAAAACAAAGCAAGTGAAATGCTGAGTAAACATAATTACAGCTGGAAGCCCCTCCCCTAAATATGTCATATAATCAGTCACATTATCCTGTTTTGGCTAAGATAAAAAAAGGCTTTGAAAACTATCATAGTTCTCTGTGGTGAAATCATACAGTCTGTATCATAACATGTTGTGAGCTGATTGCATATGAATGCATGAAGGTTCCTACTATGTTAACGCAAGGTTGTTTTCCTGTTTGTTTGCTCACTGATAATCTGGAGAAGTCTCTATCATTTGAGCATCCTTCCGGTAGGTTGGACTTCTGACTTTACACGCCTGATAAAATTATTACTTAGTGATATCAGAGGGTGCCAACAAAGATCCTTCTTTGCTTCTGGGTTGCAGTCTTATGCAATCGATGTTCTGCAAGCAGCAGTACGTTTCAGTGTTGTACAAAATGTAGATCACAGCTGTGATGGCTTTTCATCCTGTCTGGCTGTGAAGAATGTTAGAAGGACAATTTGAAGGTTGAAGGTCTAAAAGAAATCCTTCTTTTTCAAAGTAAAAAGAAATCATAGGTCACCAATGAAATCAAGAGCCTTTCAAGGTCAGCCTATCTCATATGCTTCCTGTTTGCCAAATAGTACCTTGTTACATTCATGAGGGAAATCTCTTTTACTAACATTCAGGCTTTGTCAAACAGATTGTAAGCAATACAGATATTGCAAAGGACAGTCACTCCAACATCTGTGCAATTACCTTCTACATCTGACTGGACCCCAATCTGGAAAAATGGTGTGGGACTAATTAACCTTGATTTCCACTTGTCCAAACATAAAGGGAAACACTGTGGAACATTTATATCCTATGCATTGCTTTAGCCATCTGTGTTTCTCATGAGGAATATGCAATGAAATTAAACTTACGGTCAAAAGAGAAAGCAAGGATGGATGTACTTCTGCTGTCTCTGATCCACTCAAGGGTCTTTCTTAAAATCTGTCAGAGTTTGTCCAAACAAGACTATTTACCATTTCAAAGTAAGAAGGTAATTCAGATGCTCATCTCTTCCATATCACCACTGGTAATATTGAGAATTAAGGCATGAAGTTGCCAGCAATATAATGCTTGCAATCTTGGTTCTTTTTATGAACCTGAAAGAACATTAGTTTCACTGTCTAGGAAAATAGATTTGCTTTGTATTCACTGTGCAAGAATTTTTATGTTCTGTGTTGCTTAGTTGTGATGCTGGAAACGTGGGGCTGTGTTGTCCAGCTTTTTGATGGAGAATTGTATCAGTATTCTTTGATTTTGGACTCTCAGTTGGAAGTAGAAAAAATAGGCTAGAGCTGTTACCATTTCTAATCTTTTGTTGTTTTCAGCTTCAAGGAAAACAAATCCATTGTCACTGTACACAGATGAAATAAGATTCACAGGCTAATAAACGCTTTTGTTTACTGTTGCAGTCAGACACTGAGCACTCCTGTAGGACAGTGCAAATATAGGCTCTGTGTCATATTATTGGCTTTCAAGGCACGAGTATAGGATTCCTCATAGTGTTAAAGCCTTTCACAGTAAATGTCTACACTATAAATTTTGATGTGCTTCCCAGCTGAATGGATGCTTTGAGTGGAGACAGTCTGGCTGGAGCTAAAGTAGTTAGCTTTGATTTACCTCTTCTCTATTATTCAGTCCTATTGAGAATTTGGAGTAGTGATATCAAGGCATGTTGATTGGCTTTGGTTTATAGATTGAAATAAAACGAATGCTATTTAACCTTGGTCAATACCATGCAACCTTATAATGATATTAGTGGGGTGAAGTAATGTGTAGATTTGTAAGACAGAGACAATGAAGCATGGTGTTTGCAAATAAATCCATTGACAGATGAGTTTTCCCTATTAATCATTCAGCGTGTGCTTTTTGTGCATGTCCTTGAGGGGTTTCCAGAATTAGAGAAGTACTTGTGAAGAGTATGTGTGTGTGCCATTTCTTAAGCCCCATTTATATTTAATCTGATTTGTAATGTTTGGTTTGCATATGTTGGCCATATTCATGCAGTGCATCTCAGCTGCTGCTTTTCCTAGAGCTAAAACAGTTCCTGCTCTCCAGCATTCGGATGATATTCCTCCTTGCTACAGTTTGTTAGCTGCAGGTGCAGTGAGAGTGAGTTAGTTATTCGTGGGCCTAAAATGGGTAATTCAAAAGAAGTGATCCATTTTCGAAATCCTGTTCTGACACATTAGGCTCCCTCATAGATATCTGGGTGCTTCTGACATTTCTTCTCAGACTAAACTGTAGATATTTATGGAGTTGAGTAATTTCCTTACTGGTTCTATCTAGCTTCCTAACTAAGAAGCAAAGTATAATTTCTCTTTTCTTCTGGGATCAACCAATGATATCAGGGTTACTTTCCTGATAATTATTAATGAAATTGATTAACAGTTTTCAAGTCATTAATCCTGTGCAAAGCTTGTCTGTTCTGCTACAAACCATAGGTGAATTTTAAAGGGCTATCAGTACTGACACTTTCAAGTACTGTGCAATAAAAAGGGCAAGTACTGGTGGGAAACAAAGACAGATGTGCAACTGTCCTGAGAATGATCAGTGGTCCTAAACTTGCATAAGTCCTTGCCAGCAAGATTTCAGGGGGTGATGCATTAGCTGTGTGTGAATCCTCAGGGGCCTTCTGAATGGGAATGTCTGTCAACTGTGGCAGCTATAAGTTATAGTCCCCCAAGCACATACTTCGTCTTCTGCATATTTGTCATGCAGTCTGGTGGCCCAAGGTTAAGCCAGAATTAGATATTTATATCCTAAATATTATTGTCACCAACCCACACCAGAGTCAGACACAGTTAAGCCGTATTTGGCCATTACATTAGACACTGTGCACTCAAGGGAAATTTCCAAAAAGAAAAGGAGAAGGGCTGAGTGGTATCAGCTGTTACCATGCAGCAAAGCGACAATTAAACACTCTGCCTGTATAATTCTGGTTAATGTCTATCTATGCAGAAATCTAACCAGCTCTCAGAGAAGTATCTGTTATTACTGCGCACTGTGACATTCTGCTCTTGATCAGGCAAAACTGTCGGCAGCTGGAGGTGGAGCATGATCCTGAGCTCTCAGGCCTTACTTTTTACTCTCCATGTCCTAGAAATGAACTAATGTAAACAAGGTGAAATATAGAATCCTTACAATCTTTCACTAAAATAGAAGTCTGTAAATGGATCTTAGTTTATCCTTTCTCATCTCTGTCAATATTCTCAGACCCACCCGTCCCATATACTGACAAAAATGTTTAGCATTTAACTGCAGACCTATATCAGGCTCCAGATGAATTTGAAATAGTATCAACCCTCAGACCTCCAGGTCTGTCAGAGACTACGAAAATCCAGAGTGTGCACAACACAGACCCCGCAGACAGAGTGAAGCCGCAGCAGGCGATTTAGTCTGTCTCACATGTCCCAACGGGAAACATATTCAGAGTCATACTTGGCTTTTTATTCCAAATGCACAAAATGGATGTGCATAAGAAGTCTGCAGACAACTGGAATTTTATGGAGTAAAACCAGATATAGCCCACTGAGCTATCGAAAGATTGTGGTTCCCATCCATTAGTTGTAATGGATGGGAATTCCCTTTTAAAAGACTATTACTGCAAGTTTTAGATTATCTGCTCTGATTGGCTGGCTTTGTATTTTGGATGTTGTATGTAATGCTGGTTAGAATATTCTTAAGGTGGTACCTAGGAAAAAAAAGGTGTATCTATAAAAGATTCACATGTGAAAAGCCGTACAGCCAGGTTACAGCATGCACTAGTCAGCCCAGGAGAGAGCCTTCTTGAGAAGGTGAGGAGAGAGACTCCTCGCAGATGCAGCTCCACAGATGTAAAACCAAGAGGTGTGCACCTGACCACATTCTTTGAAGTGGTTTCTGAATGAAATCAGCTTGAAAGAGCCTGGAAACAGCTTTCATCATCTATCTCCTTGGTGCCCTTCCATGATTAGTGTCAATGAGCTTAAGAGTGAGGGCTGAAAAAAGCTTGCCTGTGCACCACTCCTTGTTCTGTCCCTCGGGCAGGATTCAGAGAAATGCAGGCAGGGAATCTTCTTTATTTTTAATTATTTTGCATGTGAGACTAATATAACCACCTGTCCGATTGGCTATATACAACACGTAAAATATATGTGTGGTTGTGTTGCAACTGACATAATTATCGTATTGGCAAAGTGCCAGTACCTAGTGTAATTTGAATACCCCAGACTATCAATGCTATGCAGTAGCTTGTCTCTGAGCAGACTAACTGTGCTGATATTTTTAAGTAGTTCTTGACATAATACTAAGTTTTAAATCTAAGATAGTCCTGTTTTACGCAGTAGAGTAGATCTAGGTGAATGTCATTTAGCTAACATTTCCAGAATGAATAATTATTCAGAAAGGCAGTTGTTCTCATTTCTTGGTGTGCCTCTGAATCACTAGAAGTACGTCTTGGAATTACCAAACCATGCTGCTATAGAAGAAAAAAGCTAAACTTTATGGCTTTATATTGACAAAATGTGCACAGAGATTTGCATGTGTTTTATGATATCACTGACCAATATAACAAAATATAACACGTTCTCTCCATGGTCAGTCTTGTCTTACAAGGGGTCTGATTCTAAAATCCCTCCGTTACTGATTAGTCATAGTTGGCTATAATAGCTCACTATTACAGTTTCTCTACATTTACATTGAAACTGCAGTTCAGCAACTTTAGATATAAAAATACAGTTCTCACAAAAGTAGGTAGTTGGGAAATTCCCAATTCCATATGTCAAAATACCCATTCATTGAAACCAAAATTGATAGTAGAACTGTTTTTAAAAAAATCTCCTGATTCACAAATTGACTAAAATATCCTTTGTTGTCAGAATGAAGTTAAAAGAAAGCTGGTTTTGCTTCAGAATTATTTTCCATTTCAAAGTTTTTGTCAAATTACAGTAAGAGGGAGGGAAGGAGGAAGAAACTAAATAAAGCTGTCAGATAAGCAGACAAATCAATGTGAATTCAACTAAGTTAAGAAATGGGAGGAACTTCTCATTTAGTAAGGACATAAACAATTTAAGGCTTCATACAGAAATTAATACTTCAAATAACTGCTTAAAATCAGGGCTAACATGGTTCATGCTCTGTACTGTGACAATCATGGGTAGCATAAGCACTTTCTGTTAGCTTCCACCACCAAGAGTAATTTCATGGAGATTCACAGAATTTGTCCTGGTGCATGTGGGCCTCTTGGAAGTCGATCATCCAGCATTTAGGATCCATCTCCATAAGACGAAGGTATGTCAAGGTGTGAAGAGATCTGCAACTCAGGGAGAAACTGGCAGACTCGTTAGCTTCCACAAATAATGTAAGATGTTCTTGAGAAACTGCTGCATAGCTGTCGGGGAGCAGCCAGACTCCAACAATTTTCTTTTGTGTTCCTTCACTGCTGTTGGAACAGTACCATTGATTCGCTTTTCTGTTAGCAAGACTCGTAACTTTGGATTGTGTTGGACTACTCCGCTTGTTTCAGAGGCTCTTCTTTCTTAAAGGCTATGCTTTCTAATCTCCGTAAGTAATTCTTCTGTATCAGTAGCTGAGGTCATCTATTCTAATGCCAAGTCAATTGCCCATATTCACTATAACCATACTGTTATTAAGAGAAAAAGCCTAGCATCATATTGAGCCACTAAGTGCATCATTTCGAGTAGCCTTGCATTCCACAGCAATGTCAGTGTGCTACTTAGTGGGTATATTTGCATACATGTCTTTCTAATTCTGGCACCACAAGTTTCAGAGACAGTTGTTACTGAAATGACAGAAGTCCCTCAAAATTGGATAAAATATTCTCAAGTCGATGATAATTACAAACCATTTTGACAGCTCTCACAGTTTAACGTCTCTCTTAGGGAGCTAATGACTACATCAGAATCTTATCTTTCATGAAAAAAATACATACATAAATTAATAACACTCCATAAACTGGCCTATTGAGCAAAACATGAAAAAGAAATTCTGTAGGTTCAAACATCTTTGGGGAAATAAGCAGGCCCCAGCATATATTTTTATTTAAAATCTCATTGTTTTTAAACCAACAACTTCAGCTTTTTGTGAACTGGATTTTTTTCCCCTTTTTTGAACACTTGAGGTGAGCAAACCCACCATGCTGTTCCATGGCAAGAAATTCTAAAGATTTTCCAACTCTCTAGTTTTATCACTGAAAAAATGTCACCCAGTAACAAGATTTAGATGCCCACGTAATTTGCACATAAATATGTTTCAGAACTGTTAGCATTGTACTGCTTAAGAATCAATACCTTTGTTTCATATTTGATGGAGAGACAGTAGCTGATGAGTACAGTTAGATTTTGGTAAGCAAATATATTGGGTTACACATACCTGCAACAGAAGATACCAGATGTAACTAAAATAAGAGCAATTTTCATTTCCAAGACAAATGCAAAAAATTTCAATATGCAAATTTCAATTTCTGCTTATAAAATACATCTATATTTGCAGTGTCCTCATATGCATAATGTCAGGTACTGCTATTTTCCTTGGCATAGGATTTTTAATTTGAACTAAGATTGTTGTACTATGGGCAATTCTGAAAACTAGGCAAATACTGCAGTCATTCGCCTTTGGCAAAGTGACTTCTCAGTGCCATGGTGTTAAAAATACTATTGTAAAGGTTGTTGCTCGATGTGGAAGAAGTAATACACCACATTTTCTCTGCATTACAGTTTAGAATTTTGCAAAACTTACACCCAAGGCAATTCTATGCAGTTGTTTGCAAGTCTCGTCAATCATCAGAAAGAATAGGATAGGAAGAAGGATGAATGGTAAGGGCAAAAAAATGCTTTTGTGAATTTACTCTAAGGTTTTTACATTTAGAGAGCTAAAAGTTAAGAGAGTCTTCTGGAATTCCTTAAGTTCATTGTTAGTTTAAACTGGATGTTGCACTTCATATTTTTGGCGTTGACTCAGATGTAAAAAGATCCAAATGAATGATATGCAATTAGTAATACTAAGGATGTGATATGCAATAGACTTTTATTGGCACAACTGTTCAGCATTTTCTGTGCATGGCAAAGCCACACAGTAATTTTCAGAGCACCGTAAATCAGTCCAAGCTAAAACTTCTTAGCACCTTATGCTATCACAAAGCAGGGAGGAAGAAGAGTTGTATATAACAGCAGATTACACTGGCAGAACAAGTGTAGCCATGGCTCATAGCTGTTAATTAAGGGGTCCTTTCAACCAGAGCAGTGGAGCAAATCACATAAGTAATCCCTAAACTGGTGATCACTACAGTGCATTCAGTAATAGAATTCTGGGCTTCAGCACTTAGGAGATTAAATCCATCAAGTACTGCTAATGAAGACTAAACAGGGAAACAAGAGGTGGTTCAGACTTTTTTTTTGGTGAAATCTGTTTCTTGTGGGAAATTCCAATTTATGAAACAAAAAATTTCCCAGTCTGGTTTGGAATTTACTTTTACTCAGAAATTTTCAATTCTTCCTCCCCCCCCCCCCCGCTCCAAGATTTCATTTGTTGACCTGACTGGGGCTAAGCATTTTCTTGTGAGAAAGCAACACTCTTTCCTTTGGGGGTTTGTTAGCAACCATACTTACACATTGCCTGTACTGAGAGGTACTGATTTACATCTCTATTCCATTTGCTCTGCAAGATCTTCATTCTGCTTCCCAGTAAATTTGTATCCTCTATAATAGCAAATACACCTTTTCTGCTTCACTCTGACTCTAAGCCAAAACATGTGGAAGAATCAGATGATGCCAACATCTTTATGTTACGGGGATTTGATCAGTGATGATAAGATATTGAGTACTCAGCCTTCAGTAAATAACTAAAATCAGAAGCACAATAGCTGACAGAGCTAACAGGTTTAGAAATCTAACCAAAATAAAGAGTAAAAGAAAGGCAACATGCATGGAGAGTTTCCTACATAAGGGAAGGCTGTCCCGCATTCAAGAAGCAATAATACTGAAAGTGTTGTCACTAAAACCCATTTTTTGAGTTGTAAAAAGTATGTTTTAATTCAGGTGATCTGAGTCTTTTTCCTTTCTTCTTTTAAAAGCCATTTTAATCCATTTTAATCTGAAAGACTAAAGAACCCTTCCAACAGTGATAAATGACGCAGTGTACAGGATGGATCCAATCCACACTTTAGAAATGCTGGACATGTGCCCAGTCCAAACATTTGGGCTGTCCTACAGCTGCTGACACTAGAAGCCTTGGATTTCTACATTTTGGGCTCTGAATCAGAGGCTCTAGGCCCTGAAATTCCTGGTCCTAAGGAAGCTCCATGGCTAGGCTGTCCAGCTGCTTGCAGTGCCAATCCTCAGGCACTCACTGGGTGGTAGGCATGGTACCCCATCCCATCAGCAGGAGCTTAGGTCTTCACAATCTGACTGGATGTGCTGGAAGGAGATTCTTTTAAAATTTGAATTCTTTGAAAATCCTTTGTATGAACTGTACCCAATCTATATTTCTCTGAAATCTTTTGGATTGGGACCTTTTCTGACAACAGTGTAATTCACAATATAGTTCTCCACCTGACTGGAGAATGGAAGGATATCAGGATGTCCTAATGTACAGCCTAAAGCAATAATGCATTACACAAACTATGTAACTGTAGGTTTCTTTGCCTGCCTTCCTTCCTTCCTTCCTTCCTTCCTTCCTTCCTTCCTTCCTTCCTTCCTTCCTTCCTTCCTTCCTTCCTTCCTTCCTTCCTTCCTTCCTTCCTTCCTTCCTCCTTCCTTCCTTCCTTCCTTCCTTCCTTCCTTCCTTCCTTCCTTCCTCCTTCCTTCCTCCCTTCCTTCCTCCCTTCCTTCCTCCCTTCCTCCCTTCCTTCCTCCCTTCCTTCCTTCCTTCCTTCCCTCCTTTCTTCCTTCCTTCCCTCCTTCCTTCCCTCCTTCCTTCCTTCCTTCCCTCCTTTCTTCCCTCCTTTCTTCCTTCCTTCCCTCCTTCCTTCCTTCCTTCCCTCCTTCCCTCCTTCCTTCCCTCCTTCCTTCCCTCCTTCCTTCCTTCCTTCCCTCCTTTCTTCCCTCCTTTCTTCCTTCCTTCCCTCCTTCCTTCCTTCCTTCCCTCCTTCCCTCCTTCCTTCCCTCCTTCCCTCCTTCCCTCCTTCCTTCCTTCCTTCCCTCCTTCCATCCCTCCTTCCTTCTCTCCCTCCCTCCCTCCTTCCTCCCTTCCTTCCTCCTTCCTCCCCTTCTTCTTGCCTTGTCAGAACTCCAGCTTTTGCTTCGGTGTAAAATCAAGATGTTTTCTCTTGCATTACTTGGTGAAGTTCATGGGGCAGTTCTGGTCTGAGGTTTGCAGCCCTTTCTGGCTTGTACAGATAACCTTAACATATTGAAAACATCCTTAATTGTCTAGTTGAGTTGCAGCTAAAAAAAACCTGAAGTAACAGCACCAATAGCTCTGTTATCCATCTTTCATGCTAAAACATTGTTAGCTTTTAAACATATATTAGAACAGGCAGCAACAGTTAGCTGAGCAGAAATGTGCAGTAAAATTAGACTAGGAGATGAGATGCAATTGGAAGCATCTGCCCTTTTCTGTTTCCAGATTTGGCCTCGTTCTTAGCTGTCTTCTGCAAACTGTTATGAACATCTGATCCAATTTTCTGTATTTTATTTCACTGTCCCAGACTACTTGCCACACCGTCTCCAATCCCACTTTAGCCTCCTCCTGTGTTTTCCATTTCCCTATCTGTAGCTTGGGTGAAGTGTCAAAATAGGCAACAGTGACACAGGGATGTTCCCCGTGGCTCACTCCTTGCCCTGTCCCTCCATGTTCACCTGGTGGCCTTGTTAACATCTTGTGCCCGTCTGTATCTCAGCTGCATGCCAATGTTTTCTCTCCCTGGCTGTCAAGAAGTGTTGTATGTGCAGCAGCAGGGCAGGCAGACCGATACTCAAAGGAGCAGCACGGCTGTAAAGCTTAGAACAATTTTGAAAATAATCATCTTTTTGTAGCCAAAATGACCAGACGTGGCAAATGGCAGAAAAGAGGACAGGAAGAAGACACAGGTAGAGCTAGTTAAAAAGTTTCAAACATTTTTTCATGTCAGCTAGTCAAAATGAAGCAGCCAGGGAGAAGGGAACTATTTCAACAAGTCTTCTGATTCAAAAGCTGTCCTGAATTTCCAAATTTATTGGAAGTTATTAACACCATTCTCAAACATTTCAAACACACTGTCATTTCAATTTACCCCTTAATTTTACATTTTTTCCTTAAAACTTTTAACTCACTTACAACAATAAATAGTCACATTAAAAAGGCCACAGTCAAGATGAAAGATTTCTGACATGCCTAAATAAAACGATACAGTTCATCTGGTCCAAATTATTTTTCCCCAGTGTATCAGTTTATGATATTTTCCTACCCTTCAATTCCTCCTCCCATTTCAGCATGGGAAAAAAGTTGCAAAATCTCAAAAACTCTTATGGAATGGGAGGATAATTTTCCATTTAAATTTGAGAACAGTTATAACATGAATAATATTATTCTTTCCTCTTCTTTTAGTTTGCTTTTCCCTTAGTTTCTCTTCAGTCACATGAATAGAGCTAGAGCTATCACAGTATGAAGTGTCAGAGTTCACTGACTCAGACAGAAAGTATACATTTTTCTGCTATATGATGCAAATAACCTTTTTATGTAATTTCTCAACTAAATACCTGTGATTACAGCACATGAAAAACTCTAAAATTATAAAAAGGAATGAAAATCTGGGAGCACGTCTAAATATAATGCTCTCTTCAGTTCCAGAATGGCAAATTTGAGATGGTGTCTCACCACATCACTCCTGATTTTTATTATATCTGAGGTCTTTTGATTAACATAAATGGCTGTGCAGCCATTGAAACTGGTATTCACGAAACAAAAAATTAATTCACGATCTGAAAGAAGAGAAAGCTACTGCGTTTTTCTCCTCTGACTAAACTGAAAGTTGTTGTTGTATTTACAATATGCAGTATTCTGGAGAGAGAAGGAGGTTTGTGTGGGACTGGCCTCCCAGAAAGATCAAGCAGCAATGGTAACAACAACTTTGTTGTTTAGTGGTTTTCAGAGGCACATTCAAAGCCCTTACAGTAAGAGTACATAAAAACCCTTTAAAGAAACACAGCCAAATATTGCATTTAAAGCAGAAGTGAAAACATGTTTTAAAATAGACTAGGAAACACATTCCAAAGAGACACCCTTCCAGGATCTTGAATGGTGCTAGAGAAGATGCCTGCAAGTTAGACCTGAGAGTAGTCTTGACAATAAAACAATCAAACATTGTAAGAGTAATTCTAAGAACCATTTTTAGAAACCATTTTTTTTTCTAATTTTGCATAACACTAAGTACTTCTGTCCAGTGCTAGAGCACAATGTAATTGCTAATTACATGTTCTTCCCAAAACTTGTAAGAATGGCTACATTGGCTACATTTACACTGCTAAATAAACAGGGTCCAGGAAGCAAGCAAGAATCTTGGACTCCTGATTGCTGAGGCAGATTGATTACTAACTCTCTCCTTTGCTCTATTTGAGCCACCCTGACTGGCCTTGTCCAGGTTGAAGCTACTCTTGGTTCTTGGCATGGTGTCCTCAGGGACTGTTCCCTCTAAACGGCAGTGTAGGTGTTACACCAGAGTTCACTCTCTCCACAGTACAGTCCTCCAACGCAATCCCGTCAGCCTTTGCATGCCCTAATGTCCTTTCATATCTCCTTTCTACACCCCGGGGCATGCAGCCATTACCTTCAGTCTATAAAAATCCACTCTGGTGTAGCACATTCTTCACATTACTTTACACAGTCCCAGGTGCTCTTTCTAGAAACCTTGACATTGTTCTCTTGGCCTCTTGTGTTTAGTTCCACAGGCATACCAGCTGGGTCAGGTGAAGGTCCACACAGCCCAATATTCACCATAACCATATGCACCAGAACCAGCTTCTTTGGCTAAGAATATAGAAGCAGGAGTATAAGAACGTGCAAACTGATCAGAGAGTGATACTTCTCTTCCTATGCCCCAATACTTTGTCCTCAAGGATTTTCTGAGGTGGAGATTGTTTCCTTCTATGACATCAATACTTGTCTATAATTACAAGAAACTGAACATGAAATTTTATTTGCCTAAATATGTGCAAATGATACTCCGGTCCTACTCCATACCGTTACTGGGATTTTAAAATAAAAAAAAAGGAGTTTTTAACTGCTTGTACAAAGTTGAGCCTTGAGAGTTTGTTTTGAAGATATCCTCCACTGCCACTAAGGCTATGGTTTTTTATTTTGTTGACCTACAAGCTGTATTTCTGATGCAATCACTTGACTCTAGCGGCAAAGGCCTTAAGAAGTTAACTGAGCTATCATGAGACCTGGCCACACTGAGTAGGCCACAGACCATCTGACCATAGGACCAGGATTCGAATTCAGAGGTTTGTTGTTCCAGCGCTGTGTTCTTCTGCTATTTTTTTAGCAAAGATTCTCAAGGGGTTGAGGGCTTTTAAACAATAACATCTTACAATCAACTGCTTTTGATAGCTGATGAAAAATACTACAATCTGTAAGAACTGTCATCGTTTCCTTGCATGAAATGCTAACACTGGCAAGAATATTTCAAGCAAGTTGAAGCCTGTTTATCATCTCTTTTGGCAATGTCTAAGTCAGGGCAATGTAGTAATCTATTCTGGAGAAATGCTGTTCTTAGTATTACTCTTGGATGTAGATGAAAAAATTGAGTTTATGAAAGCATTTTGTGTTGATAAGTGTAATCTTTGTCCAATCTAGCAATCTTAATAAGCCATGCCAATTGAAATCAGTACATTTTTTACATTTTGGGGCAACAAGAAAATATTACTGCAATTCTGAAATAACAACAAAAAAATCACTGTTTTTTTTAGTTTATCTTTCACAATCAATTACCTGTTTCAGTCTGGGTAATGCTTTCTCTCTTTGTGGCACACCCAACGCAGGTAGGTTATGTCTGTATTTCCCTATTTATAGCACTGAAAATGCACACACTTAAATATTCTATATGTTATTATAATTCAAACGGAAGTTGTGGGTAAATATTGAAATTATTAATGCTACAAACTGTTATTATGCTGAAGGTGTAACTATATGACTGTGATGGTCCCTTCTGGTTTTAAAATTCCTGACTAAATGTGGATTACTAGCAGGCTGTTCATTGGTGCACTTGAAGAGAAAAGGTGGGTTCTGCACACTTTTGTCAAGTGAAAAACAGCCAGCCTCAAAACGTAAATTAAATCACCATTAAACCTAGCTATAGCCCCACAGAGTGGAGAATCCCCACAGACCCGGTGCTGATTACAAAATCAATTTGATGCTTTTTGGGAACAGTGTAAGAAATGGCTGAAGAGATCCTTTTAAACCACAAGAAAGGTTTTGTTTGCGTTATTTTTGCTTGCTGGATCCAGGTTTAGACTGGTTCTCATTTTATCTGCACCCTGTTCCCCACCTTCACATGACTACACACAAAGCGGGGGCTTCAAAGCTGACAGCACTGGCCTAACTCTGTTCTCATTAAAAGCATTGGCAAAACTCCCAGTGGCTTCAACAGCAACAGGATTAGGCCAACTGTGAGCGCTTTGAAAAACTCACCCAAGGCAATAAATCTAGCATTAATTCACAAAAATGAAAGCAAACAAAAAAGGTATGAAGAGAGGGAAAAGAAGAATCATCTTTCAGTTTCTCAAAATCCTTTAACAGAAAAAAGGACCCTGATTATATATTGCTGTGCAGGGTCTCTGTGGCGGGTACATGAGGCTTGGCATTGGACACTTACTTGTCTGCTTAAGCCTGTGCATGAGGGCCAAAAGAGTGAGGATGCTTTCCCTGGTCACCATGTGCAGAAGCTGCTGGTAATCACTCTGCTTACATGGTGCAAGAGCAAGGAAAGCTGTGAGCTTGCAGACCCAAGCAGCAGAGCTGGGCTGCCTGGGGCCAGCACGTGCTTCACCATTTCCCACCACTTCCCAGTGAAGCATGGGCTGCTCTGATCTGCAGTCTCCTGAGGCACTTAGCTGTCATTGGTTGGACATATCCACATCCAGTTGTTCTCAACTCGCCTTGCACATCGTCTCTTTTGCCTCTCTCATAATTACCTTTGCCTGTCTTTGAATTACTTCCATTATGCTGGTGCTTTTCTGGCACAGAGATAAATTACATAGCCGTGAACTTTACCCATAATGGGGAGCACACAGGAAAACATTCAAATGGCATCTGATGCTTCAGGCTCAGGTTATCTGCATTTCGTGTATGCCTTGGTATCCTCCTCATTTTACTTCATGCACACCAAAGAGATGGAATTATGAAGCCAAAACTATAAAAATGTTATTTGGTTGTTTTGCGGGTTTTTTCACTAGAGACATGAACCTTGGAGACTTTTAAGATTCTTGTGTGAAAATTTGCATGTCCCCCTGAGGACATTCAAAGATGGAAAGAAGCAGGTGTCCCTCAGGTGAAATATCCTGGTGGCAGAACTGTGCACCCCTTATTAGGCGGATGAAAGACGTCAGAGCTCAGCCCTGGTAGTGGATTATTTACTGTGCTAAAGAGAACACTGCTTCCCATGGGGCAGTAGCTTTTCCAGGTTTTGAAGCTACAGCTCTCTGCAAAGTGGGATTTGTGTTACTTTTGCATCTTTTCCCATTTACTGTCATGAACATTTTTTTTTTTTTTAATAAGAAAAGGATTGGCAAGAATACATCTATTTTTGAGGAAGAGAATGAAATTGAATAGCTAGGTTCTTGGCAATGCCTGGCAGGTGTTGCCTGGACTTGAGTATAAAAAACATTTTGTACCAGTATCTTAAACAGTGGGTCAAACAGAATTCATGGGTAAACTTGACACCTTTATAGCTTTGATAAAGTCAGTGCCATCACTAGAAACCATAAATCTGATCTTTCTGAGATTGACACAGCAAGGAGTTGTTCTTCAGGTAACTTTGGCACTCTGATAGTCCTTTGAAGGATGATTCAGGGAGTTCAGTGGAAGGCATGACACTTGATGTTGCTGGTTAATTGTATTTGGCTGCATATTACTTACTCAGTATGGGTGAAAAACACCTACTATGCAGTGAGAATGATTTTCTGCAGCTTTCATTACAAATGATTAAGTGATTGTCCTGTACTTGGCAAAAGACTAGTGTATTTTGGGAACATGAAGACAGTTTAGTCCGAAGTATTGTGTTACAGGCCATGGCTGTGTGCAGTACTTTGCTTTCTATCGCAATTAGAAAAGAACTTGGGTTTGAATTCAGCAGGACTGGATTTTTGCCACCGTTTGCATCGAATAGAAGAACCTCCATTGTTTTTTCTTCCACCCCTAATATCTCAGCAGGGTTTGCTCTTTGCCTCCAGCGAGGCAAAGAGCAGTAGATTCAGGTCTGCACTGCTTGAGCAATGCTCAAAGAGTTATTGACAACTCTCTTTCATGAAGAGGTGACTTTGGAAATTGTCCAGACCCTTCTCATCTCTCACAAATGGTCATGATTTCTCACCTTTCACAAAGTGACTTGCCTCTCACAAATGCTGACTTCCTGGCTGGTGTAGAGAGGTGGTATTTCCCTCTTTGCTGTTCATGAGCTCCCCGCGCTGCCCTGGAAAAGTGAAAGGACTTTGCATAGGCCCTCGGCATGTTAGTGTCATTGTATAAGGGTTTGTCCTGATTTTCAGAGGAGGAGAGCATGCATATCTCTCGCTGCCATCTGACAGGAGAACAAGGATTTTATGTAACAGAGATGTTAGTACATATCTTGCCTCAGGCACCTAATTGTCCGTGATTTTTATTTCAACCAATGTTATTATGATAATCCCAAAAAAATTTATTTGCAAGTTCTTCCATTCACCTTTTATGTAATGAGTAGCTGGATCCAGGGTTCGAAACAGTAAAATAGAAGTAGAAGATTCTGGCATCTCCTTTAAGCCACCAAGGCCTTCATATTTGCATTGCTGTAGATTCAAAGCCAGATATTCCTTTTTGGCCTCCTATTAGCATCATTCTTGCACAATTTCATGACCATGAGATGTATCTTTGTACGTTTTCCATGTGAAAGCAAAACTACTGATGCATGATAAGCACAAACAAACAGAGAGAGTGTTTGGAAGAACAGTCACTTGAAAGCATACCATTCATGTATCTGAAAATAACCTAGGAGTTTGATGCTCACACAAAAATTACAGCTGGTGTTTTTGCCAAAGAAAAGCTCCTAACTAGACTTCTGTATCCAGAGCTGGGCAAATAATTGATTTGGGGGGCTCACTGGCAGATTTACAAGAATCCATTTTGTATCAACCTGGAATGAAGTGTTCAGCCAAATGAAAAGTAGAAAAAAGTAATAATTCTTGACTGAGAACAAGTTTTGGGTTTTGGGAGAGGTTACTTACTTCCTTTTCATTCTTTCATAAAACTGAAGTTGATTTGCTTTGAACTAAAAACCTAAGTATCTCAAAACTAAATTGCTGACATTTTTACAGTTTTAAGACCTCCCACCCCACCCCCCGCCCCCTTAAGCATCTTACAAAAAAATGGATGTAATTGAATCACTGTTATTCAGGAAAAACATTTTGGCCAAGGAAAAATATTTTGGACAAAAAAGTTTTGCCCAACTCTAGCTGTATATCAGATATCTTCACATGGTGCGTCTCCACTTTTTTAATACGTAGTGGGAATATGCTGAAATACAACTTAGTGCAACTTCAATAAAACTATGCAAAAAGGCAAGTCAGCACAGGAGACAAAAGGCACTATGATGCTCAGCTATTAAGCTAGTGGATATTTGTGTTCACATCAACCTTATTAAACCACATAGGACTGAATAACTCTTTTCCCTTCCTTTTAGTGCACCCTGGGATACTTCTGGTACACCATATGCTCAAAAGTCAATTGCGATCTGGGAGTGGGAAAAGGTAAATATTATTAGAACAGGAAATCACACATGATATAAAATAAATGCATTGTCATTTTTATATTTCCTTGATATTCAAAACTCATGATTTTAACTTATTCCCTGAATAAATTAGATGGCAGTTTGGATCAAATACACATTTGAGTATCCATAAAGTTCAATGAGTACAATAGAAAACATATTCATAGATAACCTTTCCAATTGTTAGTGTGTGCTGCAGCTTACTTTATACCTCTTTTCTATCTACTTTTTGTTAATGTTCTGGCAGCCAAATTTGTACAGAGGAATACTCTAGAAAGTAGTGAATTTTAAATTATTATTGAGAACATTCAGAAAGAGCAAATTTCAGATTCATAGTACTGATAATCTGCACTGAAAATATGTGCACTATTTATTATTGTTGTTATTGTCATTTTTATTGTTATTACTCTATCAATGAACATGACCTACATGTTACACCAAAGCAGCTGGAGATTTTAATGGCAACTATCACACAAAGGCGCAAACAACAAATATCTATAGGCTAAGGCAATGGCTATGAAAACAAAGAAGAATGCTGAAGAGAGAATGGATTTGGGGAAATTTTAGTTTGTTCACAGACAATTCACAAGTGAAATACAAACATACAGTGGAGGGGTGCTGCAGTCTACTGGTCACTTTTATGGCAATAAGTGCATAGCCAGTATGAGACCAGTGATGGGCTAACTGGTAGTTATGGAAAGTGGCTCCTTAGTTTGGAGGAATGCTAATGTCAATGAGAATTTTTCCATTACCTTCACTGATCTTTAGACTAGGCCTTAAGGTAGCAGCTGTAGCAGCTAGGAAATTTAACTTTTACTGGCTACCCTACTTTGAAATGGAGGTGCAAATCTAGCTATTGTCATGCTGTGACTTGTTACAGGGAGATTCCAGAGCTGCTCTACTGCATTTCTGCTTTGTGTAGTCTTTAGTAAACATCAGAGCATCCCAAATGGTGGCATAAGATAGAGTCTGCAAGTGTGATGCCGACAGTAGCCTGAAATAGCTGCAATACCCAGAGCCTTGCTGGAAACCAACAGCACAGTGTGCTAGTGAGCACAGAGGTGACAGTAGGATAAATGGTGTGGGCTGGAATGGCTGTCGCAGCTGGGAGAGAGGACCAGTGAGTATCAGGAGAAAAGGCTGAAGCATCAGTACTCTGTTTAATGATTTGGGAAAAATTCACTGGTCTGAAAGATGGGTAGAGATTGCTGCAACTTCCATGGATTTGGCTTTCCAACGCACTGTTGATCACTTATTGGGGTATAGATGAGGATTTATTTTGAAAAAAAATGGAAATTCCCATTCAGAGATGTGAGTGAAATTAAATGTTATTTTCTGCTATTGCATTTGGATTGTAAAAGGAAAAGGTATGAAAGCTTGGCAAAGAGTGAGATGCTCTGGGCTCATTCCTCTGCCAGCTCCCATGAGATCTAAAGCTGGCTTTTGGTTCTCCAGACACTCTAGAGTATGTCAGTCCAGGAAAAACATAGTTGAAAACTGTCCTACATTCCTTTTCCAGAACTGAACTTGGTTTTCTGCTGAAGTGGTTTGAAGTAGGCTCTTAGCCAGTGCATATCTCAGCCCTTTGCTTCTGGGCATGAAGCACGTAATCAGAAACCCCTGAACTGAGCCTAGATAACATTCCATCCTCGGGCACTGGCAGATAAAAATGGGTGAGTTTGGAGTTTCCTAACTTCATATGAACAGCAAAAAAGTTAAGTTTATAATTTTTGAGCTAAGGATGAAGTATGTGGATTAAAGAGCAAGACTGATATCGAGAAATAGACTCTTGTTTTAATGATATTTTAAAAAAAACCTTAAACAATCCTAGAGGGCTGTGCCTTCCCTGCCATTATGGAGTGCTCCCACGAACATCCAGAAGAACAACGTGATCCCCACATCTACACGTGTCCTGTACACTTTGATATTTTCCAGGCAATGGGAACTTTCGCAAGCACCTGAAAAAGTAGTTGCAATGTACTAAGACACCAGGTGAGCTCAGGCGCCAGCAGAGCCACATCCCTTTGAGAGCAGCCTCTGCCCACACTTCAGGCTCTGATTCTGATCGAACGTCTGGAGAGGATTTATGGGCTGCAGGATGTCCTAGAAATACCCTTCACACTGTAGTGTAGCTGTATCCCTTTAATCTTTCTTATATTTTTATGCACCTACTTTGTATTTGCTAACTTCTGGCAAGATTTTGGCCTTGAAAATGCACATAATAATTTTCTCTGCAGTGAAAAAGAGTTCAGACACATGTGCTACAAGCATTTTTAAAACAAAGTGTGCATTTCATAAAGCAGTTGAATGACTACCTAGCACATATTTGAACTCTGGCTAATAACTGTAGTATTTATTTTGATATTTTCCTTCTTCCAAGTCTGTGCACTCTGATGTGATGAAGTCCTGACCACTTCATAAAAAGCAAAGGACGGCATTAATGTTGCCAGTGGGAGGGTGTAAGCCACAGCCATTTGAAAAAAATACATGGCTCTTTTTAGCTAAGCCTCCCACTGCGAGCTGATTACTAGGGAAGAGAGAGGTGGGAATTAGCCACTTCTGTTATGAATGTCAAGGTTCTTGGAAGGTTCAAGTAACAAGAAGTGCTGAAAAGTATGGCAACTAATCCCCATCTCCTGACACTAAGCTTGTCACTTCTGTGACATTCTTGGCCTCTTCTAACCCAGTGTCTGGGAATTTGAGACTTAATCTTTGGTCTACCACATGTTGGTGCAGAATATAGCTGCTGCAAAATGAAACCAACCTACAAATGGGGAAAAGATCTATTTTAAAATGAAAAATCCCAGCCCCCTCATTCTTCCTTAGCATGGGCTTTTTTAGAACCAAATTTCAGTCTCATACTGGCCACTTAATACTGCATGGGCTGTGTTTCTCACTCCAGACAGGCAGGAATGTTTTGCTGTTTGTCTTGATAGCCAACATGCATGCCTCTGCTGGAGCATCTCCTCATCATACACCATTATGCAGTTCATATTCTCATTCTTCAGATCAGGAGAACCCTGTCTGTGTTCATTTAAATAGTAGACCCTACGGGAACTGAAATATTATCATGCTAATTAACGTTTCATCAGATTAACCAAGACTTTCAAATTTCATTGCTTAGTTTTGTAAGATCATAGTTCAGGGCCTGAATAGGTGATGACCTTCTGGTAGCCCTTGTAGTCCATATCAACTTTCCATTTGGTGTGCACTGCTGAGAGCTTAGACGGGGTGGAGTTCCCAAACACTGGTGTGCCCTTCATTCATAGTCTGCAGTTTATGGTGGGACCATGGTCAGGGCAATAGTGATGCATTATTGCCACTGTCCCCTAAGATCCATTAGCTTGTCTGCGTAGTCCAAGGGCAATCAAAAGAGACTTCAAGGCCTTGAGACTGGGTGTGAGGGAATCCGGAGCACAGGTTATCTTTCCCTCTCTCCTTGCAGTTGCAGGCAACGACGTTGGAAGAAAGAGACAGGCACAATCTATTAATACATGTGTTACCACCACAATTTCAGGTTTTTCAGTATTGGCCTACACAGCACCAGGCTTGCTGGCGTCAGACGGGATTCATCTTTCTCAAAGTGGGAAGAGGGTGTTTGTGGGACTCATTGACAGAGCTTTAAACTAGGCTTGAAGGGGGAGGGGGATAATATCAGGCTTGCCTGTGACACACTGTGGGATGACGTGCCAAGGTTAGAGGGACAGGGTACTAGTGAGGGCCCTCAACCTGTCGCTCTGAGATGTTCTGGCTGCAACACAGCACACTTGAACTCTTACAGAGATGAGCCAGGGACTACTGAGGTAATAGGAGCCACCAGGGAAACACCAGTGAAATACCTCAAAGGAATTAAGGGGTGTTCCTCTAGAAAGGTGAAAGGTGACATGGCCAACAGTCCAGCTGAGATGCCTCTACAACAATGGACACAGTATGGGCAACAAACAGTTGGAAGCCATTGTGCTGCTAGAAGGCTACAACCTAGTTGTCATTACTGAAACTTGGTGGGACCAATCCCATGACTGCAGTGCAGCTGTTGATGGCTACAGGATGTTCAGAAGGGACAGGCGAGGAAGGAGGGGTGGAGGCATTGCTCTCTACATCAAGAAATGGATAGAGTGTGAAGAGCTGTCTCTGAAGAATAGCCATGAGCAGGTTGAAAGCGTATAAGTAAGAACTAGAGACTGAGGCAACAAAGGGAACCCTGTGGTTGGTGTCTACTACAAGCTGCCTGATCAAGGGGAGCCTATTGACGAAGTCTTCTTATTCCAGCTACATGAGACATCGTACTCACAGGCTCTCATCCTGCTGGGGGACTTCAACCACCCCAACATCTGCTGGAAAAGTACAATGGCAAGCTTTAGGCAATCCAGGAGACTCCTGGAATGCATTGAGGATAATTTCTTAAATGACGTAATAGACAGCCCTACCAGAGGAGATGCAATACTGGACCTGTTGGTCACCAACGCAAGTGAGCTAATTGGTGGTGTCAAGATTGAAGACAGCCTGGGCTGCAGTTATCATGCACTTCAGGAGTTCGCAGTCCTGAGCTATATGGGTCAAGTGAAGAGTAAAGTCAGGACCCTGAATTTTAGGAAAGCAAAATTCCAGCTCTTCAAGGTGTAGGTTAATAGGACCCCCTGGGAATCTGCCCTCAGGGACAAGGGAGCAGAACAGAGCTGGCAGATCTTTAAGGACGCTTTCCGTAGAACTCTCGATCCCCAGCTGTAAGAAATCAGGAAAGAATGGCAAGAGAGCAGCATGGCTGAGTTGAGACCTGCTGGTCAAACTAAAGGGCAAGAAGGAAATGCACAGGCAATGGAAGCAGGGACAGGTATCCTGGGAAGAGTATAGGGATGCTGCCTGGTTTTGTCGGGATGGGGTCAAGAAGGCCGAGACACAGCTGGAGCTGAACTTGGCAAAGGATGCAAATAATAATAATAATAAGGGCTTCTATAGCTACGTCATACAGAGGAGGAAGGTCAAAGAAAGTCTACCCTGCAATGACCAAGACTGGCAAACTGGTAACAATGGACGAGGAGAAGGCTGAGGTACTCAACAAATTTTATCTCAGACTTCACTGGCAACCTCTCTCCCCACAGCTCTCGAGTGGATGGACCGCAAGTCAGGGACTGAGGGAGCAAAGTCTCTCCCGCTGTAAGAAAAGATCAGGTTCGTGACCACCTGAGGAACCTGAACATACAGAAGTCTATAAGACCTGACAAGATGCATCCAAGTCCTGAGGGAACTGGCTGATAGAGTTGCCAAGCCACTATCCATGATATTTGAAAAATTATGGTAGTCAGATGGCGTGCTTGGTGAATGGAAAAAGGGAAACATTGCACCCATTTTTAAGAAGGGTAGAAAGGAGGACCCTGAGGACTACCAACCTCTTGGCCTCACATCTGGGCTTGGGAAGATCATGGAACAGATCCTCCTAGAAGCTATGCTAAGGCACATGGAAGACAGTGAGGTGATTCAAGGCAGCCAGCATGGCTTCACGAAGGGCAAGTCCTGCCTGACCAATCTCGTGGCCTTCTATGGTACAGTGACTACAGCAGTGGACGAGGGAAGAGCTACAGATGTCGTCTATCTGGAAATCTGTAAGGCCTTTGACATCTTTCCCCACAACACCCTTCTATCTAAATTGCAAAGATACAGATTTGAGGGGTGGACTGTTCGGTGGATGAGGAATTGGTTGGAAATGGTGTCATCCAGAGGGCAATGGTCAATGTCTCAATGTCCAGATGGAGATCGGTGACAAGTGGTGTCCCTCAGTGGTCCGTATTGGGACTAGTACTGTTTAATATCTTCATCAATGGACTGCTGAAGATGGGGATCTAGTGCACCCTCAGCAAATTTGCAGATAACACCAAGCTGAATGGTGTGGTTGACAGGCATGAGGGATGGGATGCCATCTAGAGGGACCTGAACAAGCTTGATAAGTGAGCCCGTGTGATCCTCATGAGGTTCAATAAGGTCAAGTGCAGGGTCCTGCACCTGGGTCGGGGCAACCTTTGATATCAATACAGAGTGGGGGATGAAGGGATTGAGAGCAGCCCTGCCAAGGACTTGGGGGTACTGGTGGATGAAAAGCTGGACATGAGCTGACAGTGTGCACACACAGCCCAGAAAGCCAACTGTATCCTGGGCTGCATCAAAAGAAGCGTGGCCAGCAGGTCGAGGGAGGTGATTCTGCCTCTCTACTCCACTCTCGTGAGACCCACCTGGAGTACTGTGTCTAGGTCTGGAGTCCCCAGTACAAGACAGGCATGGACCCATTGTAGCGGATCCAGAGGAAGGCCACAAAAATGATCAGAGGGATGGAGCACCTCTCCTGTGAGGACAGGCTGAGAGAGTTGTGGTTGTTCAGCCTGGAGAAAAGAAGGCTCCAGGGAGACGTTATTGCAGCCTTTCAGTACTTAAAGGGGGCTTATGAGAAAGATACGGACAAACTTCTTACTAGGGCCCATTGTGATAGGACAAGGGGTAATGGTTTTAAACTAAAAGAGGGTAGATTTATACTAGGTATAAGGAAGAAAGTTTTTACAATTACAGTGGTGAAACACTGGCACAGGTTTCTCAGAGAGATGGTAGGTGCCCCATCCCTGGAAACATTTAAGGCTGGGTTGGATGGAGCTCTGAGCAACCTGATCTAGTTGAAGATGACCCTGTTCATTGCAGTGGGGTTGGACGAGAGGACCTTTAAAGGTCCCTTCCAATCCAAACTATTCTGTGATTCTTGTGGGGGCCTGTAGTGCTCCAAGAAGCTACCTCCTTCTTCTCAGTACTGCTACTGTAAGGTATGAGGAGGTGGCTGTTACCAGCTTAACAGTAGCTTTACATGCCATAATACCTGACACATTTGCAGTGTTGCTGGGTAACAGTTTCAGACTTTGTATCTTTTTTATTATTAATGAAGTATATCATACCCTCAGCACAAGATATCTTCCTGGGGTTTTTAGTGTAACTCTTTGAGGTAAAATCCAGGAGCATGCCTTTTCCAGTTTGCTCAGGAAAAAAGCTCATAGCTTGTAATATCAAAACTCAGGCTGCTCTCTGGAAGGTTGAGAGACTGGCATTGAAGTATTGTGAAGAAACAAGGTTTACCTCAGACCTGCTCTTCAAACCCTGACTGCTCCCCTTGTCTCTGCCCTAAGACGGCTCTGTCTAGAATATTTCTTTCTTCAATAGCTGACCCTCTGGGACTCCCTTGCACTTTCCATTTTGTTCTGCTCAGCTCACTGAGGGCAGGAAACGGGATGTAGCAGTGAATCTGTCAGGGACAGATCCCTTTGGCTTCACTTTTCCTCTTCTCCCAGACTTGAAGACTTGTTACTTCCCCCTCACAGAGTATATGAACAGATCTTTGTCTCTTTTTCCCAAATTGTCCCTCTTCCTTGCCTGTAAAGAGCAGCTCCTACCTAGCCCCAAAAGCTGCAGGTAGGGGCCAAGTATTGACACGTTAGCCTACAAGGTACTCATGTTTTAAGCTCACATTCAGAAGCAATTTATGTCTCTGCAAAATGCACGGCTAGCATGCTGGATTTCACCCTCATGCATATCATACAAGAAAAGTGAAAGTGAGGGACGAGGGCTCGACTCTCTGCCTCTCATCTGGCAGATTGCTCTTGGGGCGGCTGGGCCTGGTCTCCATCAGAATGACCTAATTCTGCATACATCCATATTGATCTGATCTGCGTCATCATCAGTTCAGTGTTCATTAATGCAATTGGGTGCAGAAAGCTTTCAGGGGAAAAAGATGAAGAGAAAGAACAATATATGCTATCCTCTTTGAGTAGGAGTGGAATTAGATTATTTTTGTTCACTTCAGTTGAAACCTACTCAGTGACATTTTAAAAAGGCTGTGTGCAAAGGCCCTGCCTCCCTCCTCCCTTCATCCCCTAGCTGCCGCAGCTGGATGAGATCCGTGGTGCTGGGGGTGCGGTGCCGGGGGTGCCCCCCCGTGCTCCTGGCTGCCAGCGGGCAACCCCTGCCCCCAGCAGACTGCAAACCCTCCCTGCTGCCAGGAAGCTTTGCGTTCAGTTTTGGCACAAAAGCTCAGGCCAGCAGTTTCTCCCACTGGGGATACAGGTCAGCGTGGAGAGGCTCAGGGCATGGTTCTTCTTTTAATTACACCACCGTAACTACATTTCTCAGGTGGAGTCATTCCCAGTTTTTACCTGTGTAAGTGAAAGAGAGCACAAACGCTGAATTAATCTCACAGACTCCACACTGTGGATTACACTGTGTGAGGCATAAGATGGTCCACAGAGGAGGAGCAACTTTCTTGTACATCCCCACAGACTCTTGAGAGGCTGTATTTGCTCACCTCCTGCTTCAGGAGGACAAAGCTTGTCCCTTCTTGTTATGTTTCTGGTTAGAATCAGAACTGCTGGATTTGTTCACCTAAGAGGAGATATGCGGGTGTAGAGAAGCTCTTGATGGGCATGAAAAGTTAATGAGATTGCTTTGTGCTAGACGCACCAACAGCCATACCCTCCCACCTGGTATGGACACTGGACACTGCTCAGTCGAAGACAGAGCGAATAAGAAATGCATGATATGGTGATATGAAAGCTTTATGGGTGTTTAGCTGAGAACATACACTATATGTACCAAATAACACTATCATGCATTTTTAAAACTGATAGGAGGAAGCACAAAGAATCATGGTTTGAGATGCAGCGCAGAGCATTACTGGATGCTGATCTCATTTGATTTTATTCAAACTCCCTGTTCTTTCTCCACACAGGCACTCTCTCTGACCACCGCTACTTCCATCGCATGACCACTGAACTATAGCTGAACACAGCAGTAGGATATGTAACGAACAGAAAATACACTGAAATTAGGGAGGTGCACCCTATTTACAAATATCAGGTTTGTCCAGAAGACAGCCGTCATTTTGTTGTGCAATATTGATATCCTTATAGAGACAGCCTTGGTTTTATCAGTTGGCTTTTAATCGCAAGAGGAGAATATAACAAAGGTGACACAAGAACATAGTTTACATAAAGGAGACTTTTATAAAACAGAACAGGAGAAAAACGTGAGGGGAATTGTTATTCCATTCCAACACACGGTCTGTGCAATGCACAGTCATACTCGAAGAACAGCAAAAATGAAACAGAGAACAAAGATTTTTGAGTGCCCTGTGGTAGCTGCCATTTGCTATATGTATCAAAAAAGTCAGAGCCTTGATGCATATTCCTGTCCCTCTTGGGAATTTGCTTTGCATGGTTAGTGATTCCAGTGTGCAGTTGCCATAAGGAATACCTAAGCCCTCAGTCACATTAATTCCTTCCCCATGTGGGCATACAATTATTAATAGAAAAAAACTCTTCCAGGACAGAAGAAGGGAAGGAAGGAAAGTTTTATCATGCTTTTAGGAAATGGAAGAGGGAAACGCGTAGCACTGTCTTACGTGTTTCTGTATTAATACACTGTAATAGTCTTGAATACTTCTATGAAATTTAGAAATGTACTGAGATAAATTCTTTTTGCCTAAGCTTCTATTTTTGGCATTGAAGCTTTTCAGTTAACTAAACAACAGGGAAAATGGAGAGGAGGGGTGAAAAAGAGGAAAGTACTTTGTAGGTGCTGTGATCAATTTACCAATGCAGCTGACATGAATGTGCCCTAAGTCCTACTTGATCTTAATACAATGTAATCCTTAATTATCTATTTTGACACCTAATGAGCACACACACGTGTGTGCACTCCCAAGGCATGTATCTGTCTTGCCTTGCTAATCCCTTTATCCAGGCTGTGCCTCTGCTGACTCTAATGCTGTGAATGACTCACAGATGTAGTGTGTCTCTGTGCTGCTGTATCTCTGCCATGTAATCATAATAATTACTCTCCGTTGTGAGGAAGGTCTGGAAACAGTAAAATCTTCCACCTGTTGACATGCGGTGAAGTCTGTGCATGTTTTTAATCCAGGGTATAGTTTGTCAGTCTGGTGTTGAGCTTAAAAGGCCATTGCAGACCTTTTAATGATATTGATGTTCTTGCTGTGAAGAGGCAATGAGCACTGCTCTATTCGACACAGCACAGAGCTGTGGCAGTAGGGTGGGGAAAAGGACAAATGGTACTTACTCATGGGCAATCAGGCAAGGAATTTTCCTTGAAGAGAAAGAGAAACAATCCTTTCCTTAATGCCTGATATTGCCAGGCTGTTCTATCTGACAGCAACAGGGATGTAGTCCTGCTATGTGTCCCACAGCAACAAACTGATGGAGCAGTCCCTAAACCTTCTCAAGCACAGAGGCAGATTCAGAGCTTTATCCTTCCTAGATGACTTGTTCTGTGGGGGCTGAGCCTTAGTGAAAATTAAAGTCTGTATAAAAATCAGGGAATTAACCATCTTGTGCTTTTTAACACTTTTTATGAAATGTCTTAGCTCAGGAAGTTAGGATGTGCTGATTGCAACTAAAAATCCCTGCATTATTCATGTCTCGATGGCTGACAATATCACCGTGTAACTTGCTACATTCCCACTAGCGTGAATACTAGGATGAATTTAGTAAAGCTAGCATCTGTGGGGTACTGAGGAGCTTTCAGCATCCAGCTGAACCTGAGATAATTCAGAGGGATAACTAGCCTCTTTGCAAGACAGCATAGCTCCTAAATAACTACGTGATTGACCCTTTCTCTGGCTCCACTGGGAACACAAAGCAAGCAAACCTTGGGAAGAGGAGTAGATGTTCCACTTCTGACCCCAGCAGAGCCCTCCATTTCAGCAGTAGCAAGTGGAAATATGGAACTCATGAATTTGGGTAAGTGCTCAGCACAAAATCTAACTTGTAATCCATTGGAGTGAACAGATGTTTTGTTACCCAGCAGGAACAGCATTAAGCCAAAGCCTGGTATCACTGGGGGAGCGCTAGTGGCGTCATGGGGGACAGCATTGTGACAGTGGTGGCTGCTGCAACACATCGACCGTCTCATGGAATTTGGTGTCATTTGTGATGATGCACCTGCTATAGTAGTATACTCTTGGATGCAGGGGCCACATCAATCTTCACTAGAATGTCCACACTTACCAGCAGTTACTACAAGAGATGTTTGGGGCATGTCTACCCAGTGCAATTCGAAGCTGTGCTAGCAGTTCTGTGCCAAGATACCAGTCCAGTTACCAAAAGCAATCCTGGAAACAGGTGTATTTTCTGTGCTTGGGCTAACATGCTGAAGTGACTATGCAGCTCTCTCTTTGCAGTTATCATGTTTGATATTAGTTTGAAATCTTCTGCACTGTGTTCCACCATGCAATGTAGACAGGCCCTGAGGTATCAGTGTGTCCCTTGGCTGAGATATCGATAAAAAATGGTGGCACCTCCACAGCACTGGTATATTTGCATATAACTTAGTGTTGAGCTGCTATTTATTCTGAAATGTTCCTAATCTACTACAGAGAAGCTACCGTGAACCCTTTGGAAATCTTAGCTTGCTGTCTGATGAATGCTGAAATTCAGCACTTCTATGGGTGTTATGGTAAAGTCACATTTTGCAAAGCTTTTACAAGGAAAGATTTTAAAGAGCTCAGTGTGAATAGGCGACAATATTCCCTATCAAGTTTATTCACCTTGTTAGTTAAGCACAGCTTGCATCCAACCTGGACTTCTAACTGATCATCTATGGTTGGCTTTGACGCTTCTCTGACTCTCACCCTTTCCAGTTGCTGAGACTTTCTTGGAGGCAAGGGTGAGGAGAGAGACCACCCTACTGGGCAATTGTGAGTTCCTGGGTGCTGTCTAGACGGCAGATGGGGTCTATGCAAATCACACGGAGACTCAAGCTAAGATGCAGCAGCTAACAGCTAAGAGGCAGAGAGCGGAAGGGGAGAGACCATCTTCATGCACTGCCTAGTCTCTACAGCTGATCTTGTCAGTGAGCCTAATCCCTTTTGGGGCAAGGCAGTCAGGTTAATTGACGCTGCCTCCCTGTTGTGGGTAAGCTAATCTCTTTGGCTTTGGACTGAAATAGGAAAGAAGTTCTTATGCTAACTGCCTGAGCTGAGCAGTGATAACTAGCAGCTGAGAGCTCAAGCAATAGCTCACATCCAGCCAGTTCTGGTAGAGCTGCAAGGGCAGTGTCTGCCCTAGAGGAGAAGTAGTAACTTCTGCAGGACAAATCTCAGTAATTACAGCTTCACAGGAATGGCTGATATGGGAGGTACTCCAGAGTTACGCAGGTGCCATGAAAATTATTTAGCATAATTTTTTAAAGATCTAGAAATAATGGTGTGAATAAGATAGAAAAATGCAGGGTTAAATTATAGTAAAATATTGGCAGCAAGCTTTACTGCACCGACAGATAGGTTGCTTAAACACGAGGTAAAAGCTTTTATCCTGGTGACATTTACTTCTGGCTGTTTTTAGGATTCACAATGTGTTCTGAAATGGACAAGACAACAGTAGGTGTGAAAGAGATTAATTTGCAGGAAGATGGGCTATATGACCTATTTAGTTACTAGCAATCATGAAGACACAAGAGCTTTCTAGATGTCTCTCAAGAGATAAAAATATATGATACACATCCTGTAAATCTGCATGCTCTGAATGGCCATTGAGAGGAATAACAAGATAGTTATCAGCAGAAAATTTAAAAAAAAGAAGAAAAAAATGTTGAAGTAGTGCTTGTAAAATAAGAATTTTGCACCTTATGGTAAAACCATGGCAATTCTCCCTTTGTGTTATGATGAAACACACACTTTAAGATACAGTGTGTTTGTTTTATTGTGGAACCAAGTAAATGAGCCTCAGAGCCAGGTAAATAATAAGCGGCTGCACAGAAAGAAAACAGGTCTAGAAGAAGAACTTGAATAAGGAAAGAATAAGGCATGGCATTGCATGACAAATCAGGAGGGGCACACCAAGCACAAGGCCCAGAGAAGGCTTCCATTCCTGGACACCCTGGGACTGTTAGATCTAGGGCATTAGATATCTCAGCTGTGGACCCTTATTTCCCATTCAAAAGTCTAATCCTTTTCTGAAGCTTACAAAGCCAGCCTCAGAAGCAATCCCATGGCAAAGTTATCTTCCCACTATCTATACCCTGTGAGATAAGTTATTAAGCTGGGATGATTTTCAATAGCATAAAAATAGGAAGTAGAGCGTACAATTTTTGCATAGCAAAAATGTATACTATTTTTGTATGGCATGTTTGCTTTTGAGAGTTTTTTGGATACATTTCAACGAGAATATAAATTGCAAGCATGTTTTTATCGGTCAGAGCCATGTGCTGTTTGTTTGGGGTTCTCTTGGTCATGTTTTGAGGTGTTACTAGCTCTGTCCACCGAAGTGTTTTATCCTGAAAGAGGGTTGCGTTGCTACCGCATGGGAAGGTGCTGCTGCCAGACACTGGCAGGACAGAGCCATGAGTTCTTTTGTCTGAGAAAATGTTAAGAGTCAAGATGGGGAGGCAGGGATAGGGAATATTAAAAAACATTTGTTACAGAACAAAAAGATCCATGTGTTTGAAGGAGCTGCTGCTTGTTACTGCCATATGCTGCTGTACGGTGACTGATACATAATTTTGCCATCACCAAGACAAGGAGGAGAGCTTATGAGAGTGCGCAGGGTAACAGCTCCTGTCCGAGACCAGGCACAGCCGTCCTGTCTGTGCGTCTGCAGCTGCGATACCAAGGGCCTTGTGCGGCACCACTGTTCCTGTGCGTAACCCTTTTTTGCAGATCCCGAATGCCCCCAAGCCCATTGAATAGGACTCTGTTCAGAGAGAGCATTGCACTGCAGAATTACAGCCTGACTCAGATTTATGTCTAAACCACATTACACTATTTTGGCAGTGCCAGCAGGTCAATCAAGTGGGTATAAATGGGAGTCAGCATCTGAAGCAGCTCTAAAAGAACAAGGGAAGCTCTGGCAGCTGAGCAATGCGTATTTGGGCTGCAGTATTTTCTTTATTTTCATTGGCACGTTGTGTAATTTATATGGCAGCTTGAGCGTTTGTGGTGCTTTGTAACAGATAAAACATTCTACTAACCATGAAGAGAAATAGGACGCGAAGAGACAGAGAACTGTGCAGGTGGAGAGGGTGCTTCAAACCTACAGAAAAGAGAAAAAAAAGCCACTGAAGAAATTAAAGAAGGTATTCAGTGGCGTGGGAAATGAAAAGGCGGCAACACTGGGACAGGCTTAAAGAGAGAAATGCAAGAGAGGGGAGAGTGGAAACAAAGGAGCATTATCTTGGTGGCAGACATAGAAAAGGAGAGTGAAATGCAGGGTAGCAAATAATTTGGGAGGAAATTGGCAGCAGTGGTTGCCAACACTAAGGAGAGGCTGTTAGTGATGGGCAAGTATGGACTGTTAAGTCTGTTTCAAATCCATCATTGCCACAGGAAATAATTTCCTGGACTTAAATGCAGTCCAAACTGCAGAGCTGGTAGAGCCTGGATACCCTTGAAGAAGCAGGTTAGTTAGAGGACCATAGGACCCAGAGGTCTGTGTCTGCTCATGCAAAGTGAACAAAAGGAAAGAGTGTAAAATATCTTTCTACAACTTGACAAAACAGAGAAGGGATGGAGTATATATGAGAAAAATGGTCCAGAAAGAATAGGTTCTTTTTTTTTCTTGTTAATATCTAGTGTTTTCTCATGTGCCTGTAACAAAAATTTGGATTGTTGAAAGTTTGCAAAGTTCAAACTGCCCTGATGTGCTAACCCTGTGCTACTGCTAGGAAAGATGGAGGAAGCAGGCTTTTCTAATGAAAATGAAGTCTGCTAGTGAGTGTTATGTATATGGCCTCATTGCTATGGAGCCAAAGTCCTGCTATCATCAAGTTCAGTGGGAATATGCATTACTGAGAAGTAATAGTTTAGGATTTCCTTGTCTTGAATGCATTTGTATAACTTGTGGTAGATGGCCTCCAGCCAGTGTGGTAAGAATGGATATTCCTATGAACATTTACAATGGAAAAATATGATGGCTAATTGTAGTAGGATGTTTACATAACTTTCCACAGATCAGTTTTATTTGTATTAAGTGACTGCTTAATATAATTTAGAGTTCACATGGCATAAAGTGCTGTTTATTTGGAACAAAATTTGGGTTTTTGTTGTATGCCTCATCCTTTCAGGGCCATTCTGAGTGGGTTGCCATTGTTCCTTGTTTAGTTTTAAGGGAAATAAGTCTGGTTTTGATCAGCTTTCTCCCTGTTCTGCTGGGGATTTCTGATTGACAGCTACATTCTTTTTGTTGATGGGTATGAATGGAAGATCATCTTAATGCATTAAAGTTAGATACAGATTGAGAATAGCTCCACCCACGTTCAAAACACAGAGATGTTCAATCAACTCGGTTTCAACAGTGTTGAAATGCTCTGCTTCTATTAGGGTGACTCAGTTCACTTTTTCAAAATAAACTGAAGAGGCTCAAAATATTTAATATTTCTTACTTTGCTGAGACTTTGCTGATCAAGATTAATTACTTCTGGCTTGTACAACTAGGTCACCCTAACATTTTTGCAGCTTTAAATCTGCTTTGAAGGATCCACACTGAATCAATTCAAAGTAGATAATATATGTACATGAGCTATTCATCTCTCAAAATATGTTCTTTCCAAGAGATGGCTATTTGCTTATCAGGGGAAAATCAAAGCTGCTTGTCATCTGAATGTAGCAATGAAAATACATTCCACTTAACAAGGAACAGGAACTGCGTATCTGTGATCTGTTTCACTCTTTTAAAATCTGTTTGATTAGATCTTCTGTTAATTCAAATAAAGGAAATAAAATGAGATGGAAAATTTCCTGATGCAAGCCATACTGATATTTGCTTTCAGCTTTGCTTTCTTATGGCATGTTGCCACTGGAGGTTTGGGAATTTTTCATACATCTTGGTAATGGTTATTTCTATACTAGAAGCAGGATTACACTATACGTATTTTTTGAAGTTGTAGAATACAGAATATTCATAAACCACTTTCCTGCATTCATCATCATGTTGGTTGAATGTTTAGAGACGCAAAATTGTAACTATTACTAAATGAGCACCAGTTAACTTCATTCCACTCTGCATGTCTTTCCTCTTCTGATGGCTGAGGTAATTAATTAATTAACTAGTTAAGGATGATGGGTTTAATATACTTAGGCTCACGGCCTGGGTCATGGAATGCACAACTCTGTTGTAAAGCACATAGGGCAAGTCAAACTTACATTGTCTGAGAGATGGAAGGTTGAAATCCATGGCTAAGAGAAAGTGATGGAAGGCAACCTTGATCAACACTGACCTGCTCCTTGAATCTCTCCAAAGGTTTTGAATCATGGCATATCTTGTGGGTCCTCCAAGCCCCTCTAACATTTACGTGTCAGACTGTACTGCATCAAAATTACAGTACACTGTCACACAGCTTTTTACTACAGCGTGAGATGGAATGAGGTTTAGGGAGAAGGCAAAGAGAAACTCATTCTCCCTTAGCTGTATTACTAAGAAGACAGGTTGTCTCTTTAACGTTAACCAAGCACTTAGGCAGGTTTCTGCATAGCCATGCAGCCTTGCCATGGGACGTATCTTCCTGTATCATCTCAAATGGTTATACCTGAGAGGTAGGGGCACTGGCCATTCACCTCCTCTTTGGTTTTCCTCTAGTATGCCTGCCCTTCTACGTGCTACTTTAATATATTTAACCCTGTTCTTTTTAGAAACTGTTCTTTATTAAGAGCGAGCATGTCCCATCCAGGATTTCAGAACTGTGGCCCTTCCATTTCCCCAGGATGTGTCTGAAGACTCTCTGGACGGGCTTTGTCATGCACTGTCCTCTGAGCCATTCAACATTTCTTTGCACATTTTGAATGTTATTTTGTTTGTGCATTTAAAGCAGAACAATTTTGTAAATACAGGAAACATTATGGAACTGAATTAACTAAATACTTAAGCTTCTAACTGATCTTCAGGTTTCTAACTTCTCTCTAGGAACCATAAATACTTTGTTGATCTGGACATTTGCTGGCATAGGGCCTGTGTTCTTTCAGATGGTAGAATTAATAGATACCCGACTCCCACACTTTGTTTTGGGGAAAGCATCGTTTCCTTTTAACTTGCAGTTTCTCGGTTTTGAGAGAATACCTCATTGACATGACCCATCCTGAATAAAGAAAATGAAGAATACGGTCTTTCTGCACTTTCTGAGGAGGATGAATCTGTCCAAAGTCAGATTATCACTTCAGCAAACTGGATCTAACTCCAGTAGCTTTTTCTTAGTTTGTTTGTTTGGTTGGTTTTTTTTTTTATTATTATTTTCTTTAAAATATTGGTAGTAATTACGTACTGCCTGAATCTTAATCTTAAATATGATCTTAAGTCAAAATATATTTAAGCTTTAATGTAGGTTGCCATAATTTCACACTTAATTTTAGTTATATTTATTTTAAGAGGAGAAAACAATGTAATTCAATTACACGTTACGTTTAATGATAAAATAATTTCTCCTTAAAAAGAAGACATCCACTTTTCTCTGACTTAACATTCATTAAAAACACATGGTTCTTATGCTACTTTAAGTTACAGATGAAAAAATACAACAAAGGCACATTACTGTCTGTACACTAGTGCTTTTAGGTATAGGAATCTGTTGATGGTTAACTTTGTTAAAGTGAACTGTCCATTTTAGTGTGCAGCTGGTAAATGTCAACTTGATCTCGTTTCATTCCAGTGGATAATCACTTTTAAATTAGATCTGTGGCTGTTGTGAAATTTCACATCACCAAATGAAGCTCCTCGAATCCAGCATTTTCCATCCCTTGCTGCTTTGTACAGAGCGACACCTTCTTTCTTTCTCATGTTCTTAGTGAACTGAAAACCATGAGCTGTGAAGAACCTCATTCTAATCATGCTGCAATTACCTCTCACACTGGGGAAAAAGTTACACCCTTTGCACTTGCTGAAACCCAAAGTGTCTCAGAAGTTCTTCCCGAAGCACTGCCACAGATTCCTCAAATCCTGTGAAACTGAAGAAAGCTGTAACTATTCACAGGACTCGCTGGCCAAGTATGGCTGCTGTTTCAAGGAGGTTTGCACTAACATGAGTACTGTTCAAAAGTTTTTGCTGTGATCTCATAGCGCAAGTGTTAGATTTACGAGCTGGAGATGGGCTTGAACATCATTTATAAAATGTCAGATTTTTCTTTCTTTTAACGGCTGAACTGTAATCAATCCTTTAACAATTCTCCCTTTTAATCCAAAACTTTTCATTTGAGAGCTACATATTTCATAGGCTTCTTTGCACGTTATCTGGAACTCATGCCTCTTTTTCTCTTACCTATGGCAATAGCATCTTCCAATTTCATCGTACAATCCAGGAAGGATTTTATGTCATGCCAACATGAGAATCTGAACAGCAGTTGTGCTTTTTTGTTATATGCTTTCTGTCCTCACACCATCAGCAGAAACAGAAACAAAGGAGCTGGTGGATGTGTGCTGAGGGTAAAGGTATCCTTTCACTGGGAGTTTATTTTGCTGAAGCATACTCCAGCACTGGCTGCTTTCATTTCTTTGGAGTGGTGAATTTGATGGGTTCGAGGAAACACAGTTGTCTTGGGCCCGGCAGCTCTCATTATTGAGTAAAATTACTCTGAATGTTTGGGCAAGATTTGAGGGTTTTCTGCACTCTCTTACTCTTTATGTATTTCTGGAAAAAAACAAACAAACCAATAAACAAGAGCCAGTGGATTCGAGAGAAATGAACTACTTCATCTCTACTGTGGAGGCCCCAAGCACCATGTGAACTGGCATAGAAAACAGGGGATGGAGTATGCCAGGACCACCTAAAAAGTGACTGAAATTACTTCTTCATCATGAAGCATGGAGATGTGTGCCCAGTAGCTTCATGCATTATACACAGAGGATTTCTTCATAAGCTTGTCTTGTGTCTACTCTGTCTGTCGTGTGTCCGTCAGGGGCTGCTTCTGACCCCATCACCTTAATGTGTCTCTCTCCTGGTCACCTTCCCAACATTTTGGAGAATATTTTGGTTGGGTGGCAGAGGCGCTGTGAGTGCATTTCTAGTTGTGAGCTTTGCAGTCTCTCTTTGCATGATGGAGTAGTTGTGTTGTTTATCTTCGAGCATGTGAGCCAAGCTGAATACAGGTTTTATGTTTTGTTCTGAAAATAACTAGTTCCTCATTCATTGTCCCTCTTGCAAAAGCCAGTTCTGTAAGGTGCAATGACTGCCACAGCTCTGCCCTGGAACGACCCCCACCCTAGCACAAGGGTAAGCTCCTGAGCTTCCCTAGCTCACGGTTCTTTACCAGTGTCTGAAGAGCCTTTAAGTGTTGTATGTGTCTATGGATCGCAAAAAAACCCACACTATTGAAACAATCAGCAGATTGTTGACATAAACATAAAAAATAAGGCAGTGAAGCCCATGGAGGGGCAAAATTAAAGGGAACTACGGAGAACTCTGTTACTTCTTTCACATTATCTAAAATTTGTACCATCAGCCTTCCTTCACACTGAGTGCTTTCTTTGCTGCTTCATACGTAATTCTATTTCTGTTCTCTTTTCAAATCAACTGCCAAAATCTCCATGCATGCAGTAACCTTAAAATGCACATTTCCCATTTAACCATCACTTGTAATTTTTGAGTGGTCCCTGGTGGTACATGCTCATTGTTCTCTATGTAACAAAAGTTCCTTGCAAGTTAGCAACAAAGCTCAAGAAAAAGATGCATAAAACTAAGTGGAAATACAATATTAATAAGAAGATGCTCTCCTGATGTAAGATGGGGAGATGCAGCCAGTGGCATGCTCAGGTATGAATTCAGCTTTAGACGGGACAGTGGGTGTCTGCTGAGTTCAAAAACCTAGTCCTAGGCAGGAGGTATGGGTGAAAGCAGGTGTGGATGAAGACTAGTAGGAACCAGAGTCAGGAAGACATTCCTAGTGTTGGTGCTGCTCCGTTTTACCTCTCTCAAGTGCGAGGGTAAGCCCAGTGAGAATCTTAACCTTTGCTACTCCCTAGGCATCTTCCTTTTATTTGACCTGTATTTAGATTTTAATTTTGGTCCTAATGTTTCTGATCTGAAGAGGATATGGGACTTTGCAAGCTTGGTCTACTTCTACAGCTGTACTAGTTGGCCTGTTAAAAGCAGTTCCCTCCCTTCCCGCAGACCTGCCTCCATCTATCTCTTAGACCGCCAGCTGCTGCAACACTGCAGTTAACCACTGTGACAGGTATTTGAAAGGGCTTTCAACCAATGACAGACAAGGCAAGTTTTTACAAGGCACTCCTTGGTGACTGTCACCTTTTAATAACCTGGAAAATGGCTCAGTAGATAAGAAGTGACAATTACTGTAAGATGCCCAAAGCAAACCTACCATTATCCTATTGCATTGTTCAAATGGTATAGCAAAAGGATTTGTGCTACATTTGCACAGTAAATGAACAGGTGAATACATATGAAAACCATGGCACAATAATGACCAAAACAATTTTTTTAAGCCTGTTATGCCACACTTAGGATAAAGAGTGGCTCACAAATTACACACAGAACTGATTCAGTGAACTGTAAATTGTCCTCTGGATTCTTCATTTTTTTGTTTGATTGTGAAAAATTTGTTTAACTTTTTCCTTGTTGCAGATTCATCTCAGGCGGGGTTTTGTTCTGATCTTACAATTCATGTATGGTGTACCAAGAGAAGCAAATTGCCTATGTTTCCATGAGATGAGAAATTTTTGGACTTTTTTTTTAGAACTAATGTAAACAGCCCCCTTAGTACTGAACAGTTTTTGTTCCCATCAAAGCTTGTCTTTTAAATGACCTTTGAGAATTCTCCCACAGATCAGTTATGCACCTAATCACCTAATTAACATTTCTAAAAATCTGGGCAAAAGGTGCGAAGAGTACCAAGTGTTTCTGAGGGTGGATTAGGAAATGCCACATTCAAGAAGTCTGAAAAGGTGTTAGCTGTCCTTCTGTTACACTTGTACTCCTACTAGCATCATTCACAAGCCCAACATGTTCTATATGTGTACTGGAATAGCACAAACCCCCAGAATATGAGGGGAGGTTGCCTAGTTACTTGTGATTTTAGCCCTATTTCAGCTCAAATATATCCAGGTGCAAATTACAGCATGCAGTGACATTGATTAAACTCTCTTGAACACGGAGTCTATAAAAATGAACGGTTTGCATTCATCTTTGGTCATTTTAAACTTATGACAGAAGAGACACAAGTGATATTCTTAATTCATGTAACAACTCAAGACAAATTATGGACACAAGATACTGCAGAGATTCTTCATTTTATCTGATTGTTTGGACAGTTTCCTAAGAAAAATGCATAATGGAAGTTGCTTCTGTGAAAGTGGAGAGGAGCCTCTCTTTTATTATGACGTGCTGTATTTCTCAGTAAAGGAAAAGTATTTCACGCTTTGTTGTTTTGACCGAGGCATGACAACTAATCTGTGGTATGTAGCAGCCAGACAACCAGCTTGTTATATGCCTATCACTTCACTATGGAGCATGCCTGGCAACACAGATACCCTGGCTGCAAAATATCACAGGGGCTGTTTCTCAGGAATGCAATACTTCTGGCCCATCTTTAACTTAAGACTGCAACAGCTGAAAGCAGCACGGAAGATGTGCAAATACATATCAGAAATACTCTGGTAAGGTAACTAAGCCTATAAATGAAGGTCTATTATTAACAGCAAATTGTTAGACTATTGTAGCTGTTAAAGATATGGAAATAGCCCTGCCTCCTTTTTCACTAACCTCAAAATGTATGTTACATTCAAAGTTCTTGAATGATGCTATAGTCAACATCCCAATCTTCCAGGCGGCAAGTCAGGGAAAGGAAAACAAGAGGGCTCATCATGCAGTGAGGCATAAAATAATGGGCTAAGCAACAATACTATTCTTGTTCTCCATGTGGTTTGAGAACATCTCTCTTACATCAGGGAGTGCCTCTGCTGCGCTTGCTCATGAATAACTTAACTTTTGCTCAGTTTTAGCCAGACTTTCAAATGGAAGATGACATTTCCAGTCTCATTGACCACATGCCTGTCTATCTATTTTTGCTAGCATTTCTCCCTCTCTCCATCCCAGTAACCGTTCATAGATTTCAAGCAAGTTCAGTACACAAGGAGACGCCTGAATAGTGAGCAAGGGCAGTCCTACAAGTTTTTTGAAATCTGGGTGAAAGAGAGAGACACAAATGACTACCCCATGGAGGGAACAGTGGGCAGAGCTTCACTGTTATGTATTGCTTTTGGCAGTGGCTCTCTGGGTTACAACACCTGCTACCCTTCATTGTGTGTAGGACAAGGCAGAGGAGGAGTGGGTTGTAGGGAGCTGGTGTTATTTCAAGGAAACTGCTTGAGGGGAAGGTTATGGGGCAATGCATACAAATCCATAGAAGACAGATCTTGCTTAGTTCTAGTTTTCATAGCACAGCTCATTTCATTTCCTCAAATAATTTTAGATGATGTATATACTTTCTGCTTTAATCTTCCTTGTATTTTCTCAGCTTGTATACTGGCAGCATTTTGAATCTGCTTTGAATGTAAGTTTGATTACATCAAAAGTAAGTCCTTAGAAGTAAAACTTGCATTATACAGGAACATATTTGTAAAAAATGCATTTACATTGCAGGAAAGCAAAATATTGCTACACTCAGATAGTGTCGCTCCTTATTTCAGCTGTAATTTCCAGGATTTCACTGGTGGTTACATGTGTAGCTAATTAATGGCAGTGTTCTTGCATCAGGGCTAAAGGGAACTTTGACTCAAAGCTTATTAACTAGGATGACTATTTTAATTACAAGGAAAATAACGTAAGGAACGGTGAGAGATCTCTCTGTCTCCTCTCTGTCAGGCTACTAGCTCTCACTCACACTTGCAGCAATGGCTTCAAATGAATGCTCTAATCTCTTAAAGGGCTTGTTACTCACACACTAATCAACAGCATAACAGGGAGCCTAAGACTGTCACTGAAAATCACACGTGAAAGGCAATATTTGTAAGAAATGGAACGTTTCATAAGCTTTCCTCCTAGTAAATGAGAAACCCATTCTTGGCTCCATGCAGACGTCATGCAAACCACTTACATGACATTGTAGAGTTCTGTCCAGGTTACTGGCAGGATTTAGTTTGGATATACACTGCAGCAGGCCAACAGTATCCCAAAATATTGGCTGAAGTTTGTGGTTTTAACTCACTGGAGATCTAACTCTGTTACTCTCTAGAGGGTCCTGGAAGAAGACCAAGTATATACCAGCTACAATTACTATATGTACTCAAGTTGCAAATGAGCAGCAAGCACTGACTCCCATGTGGCAGAAGAATATCACTGTCTGCTTCCTGGTGCTTTGTCACATATATGAACAGGTTCCTGGGGAAGAACACATGTCCTTGTTGCTAGCATTTTACCTAGCTCAGCAGATTTTCCTTGACTGTAACTGAAAGGGACCAGCAGGGAGTCTGCCTGGCCTTTCAGAAAGGTTTATCCCACTTTACCATCTGACCTTGGCAATCCTCCCCTCCATCTTACCAATGTCAGAAAAGTGCTATTGCTTGGAAATTGTGCAAGGCACAGCTACACCAATGGGTTTCAAAGCTGGAATTAGGTTTTGAATCACTGCTCATCAAGCATACAGATACTTTCCTGTCACTAACACGTTCTATTACTATGCTTTTTTATTCAAGTAGCACACAAAAGTCCAAAATGTTGTCAAGGTACAGTTGTGCTGGGCACAGTCAAAACACAGGCTTAGAGGCAGTCCCTGCTGCTTTCTGGGGGAGAAAGAAATGGAGAGTCAGAAGCGTTATTGCCATCTGTGTTTTGTAAAGGGTGACGTGAGGAACAGAGGGGTTAAAATGCTGATCCAAGGAAGCACATAGTGTCTCCAGCTTTTTTGCTATGCTGTATTCCAGCAGAGGGATTCAAATCCCAGCTCTGGGCACCTAGCTGAGGAGTACTGTGTCTCCCAGCCGTGGCACACATGCTGGTTCTCTTTGCAGGACTCAGGGGTGACCAGGTCTCACCCCGATACCACAAAGGCACATGGCTGGGTCATCCATCAGTGTCCCAGAATCGGGAAGTTTTCCTAGAACAGATGTAGCTGTTGATATTGAGGTCAGCTGGATTGAGAAATGCCCTGCAGATTGGCAGGCTGGTGTCTGTGCAAATGGCAGCTCAGTCGAGGGGATTCTGTCAAGTTTAAAGTGACCAGGCAGGCTTTGGACTGCAGTGTGGGAGAAAAGTCCTCCTACATCTTTTTTAAAATGCAAGTGGTTTTTCAGATCCAGCCCTACAGCCAAGACCCAGACGTGGTTTCCAGTATCTCCCTTCGCTGCATGAACCAAAGATCATCTGCTTTCCTTTCCTCACCCATACTCCGGCTGTGCCTGGAAGGTGCAACTGCTGGGGTGTCAGACCTGCTCAGTGAGGAGTGCTAAAATTAGCATGAAGTGGTGGTGCCATCGGAGCGGCAGCATGGCCTCCTGCCAGAGCAAAGGATCTCGTTGACTCCCTTTCTGTCCATTTTACTGCCGCTTTCCCGCTAGTAAATTTTAAGCCTGTTGGTCAGTTGCGGCCTTATTTGGAAGAGGAGTGGAAGTCCTAAAGATAAATAAATTATTTTAAATTTTATGAAAGTGGGTAGCCAGATAGAAGACAGAACAAAATTAGTGATTCATCCAGGAGTTAAAACATAAGAGGTCCCCTTAGGCATTTGGCAGTAGCCTGTTAGCTGAGCAGCGAGCCTCCAGTGCCACTCCAGGGCCAGCTTGGACCAAGCGCTGAGCATGCTCTTACCTGGTGAGGATGCACCACAAGCCTGGGGGAAGCTGGTTTTCTTTGGCTGCAGATGAAGATTTAGGAGACAAAAGCCACATTCCTGCAGGAAAACAGGCTAAAGTAGCTCCTTGAGCAATGCACCTTAAAAAAAAGAATTAAGGACAAAATGACAAGCTGAGCTCTTATTCTGTTGCTGGCACCTGCCATGGCCACTAACAGGGTTTCAGTGTTTTGTTTGTGGTAGTAAATCTGTCTCTCTAAGATCTTCTCCATTCATCTTTATTTCCTTGTGTTGTATTCTTAGAGATTTACCTCACACTATCCACCAGAAAACAAAAGGCATTCTGAACCCTTACTGAAGAAAACCACCTGCATACAATAATCACCATTATAAATCTGACTTTTGCCAAAATTTACTGAAATTTGAGAAGCTGCCATTTTCTATTTCCTCTTTGCAAAGCTGGAGTATATAAAAGAAGGAAATAATAAAAGGAAGTAAAAAATGATGTCCTATATAGCGCCATGAAGTAGCCCTTGCAAATACCAACTTTTCAAGTGACTTCTGTGTGGTGTGTGTATTTATAACATCTTCTCTTCTGTCAGCTGTTACCATGGTTCACAATGTAGTACCTGCCTGCCAAACACTTCTTAAGACAGTGAAATACAACATGATCCCATTTCAATATATGGAGTGCCTGATTTAGCTTGCTTTCTAAGAGCTTTTCAGAGCGCAATAGTAATCCTTGATTTACAGCCCGAAAAACAACAGAGAGAGGAAAGAAATTAATTGTCAAGGGAAGGGCGTGCAGATAAGCTCCTAGAGCCGAGTGCCGTGGGACTTGGCGGAGCAGAGGGCTGTGGGTCCAGATGGCTCAGGCAGGCGAGCTGGCGGTGGCCGCTTCAACAAGGGGAGATTGTGCTTTGGGGCAGAGAGGAGGCTGGTACCACACGAGCAGGAGGAGCGTAGTGAGGGCGAGCATAACGGAGTCCAGTGTGTAAGGAAAGCGAGTCCTCGGAGAGTTTAAATGCACGGATGGATGGGGATTTTGATACTGATCTGGAAATGAAAGGGGGAGAGTAGTGGACTAGTCGGAAGGATAGATGTGAATGCTGCAAGGGAGAAAGGAGAGGAGAAAGGCTGGAAAGGAGATTTATGAAATTAGAAAATATAGCCAAGCCTTCCAAGTATCTAAACCAAGCAGCCAGACAACTTGCAGGGAGACATTACCTTCCATGAATGACAGATAGCTGTGGCAGGAAATAAAGCCAACATGAACTGGAAGTTGTTTTTACAACTTGCAGCAGAAATGACTGTCAAATTATATATAGCATAGGCTAAATGCGCCTTAGGGCAACAAGGAAGTATTTTCTTACTCACACAAGGAACGGTCTCAGTGTGAGTTGGGTGTTGCCATCAGCTGAGCAAGGGCAGAAGGGGGCTATGATACAGAATATGCAGACTTTCTTATGAGCCTGACACCTGCTTCCTTGACCAGCTGCCTGGAAAAACACATTTCAGTGTGTTTTTTTTTCTCAGATGAGGAAGGAAGTCTATACTACTTCACTTTCCCAGGGGAAATCACTACTGGCAGAGTATCTGTCAACAGCATACTTTAGCAATGTATTAAACAAGAAAATGTCCGTATGTCAGAAATCTTCTGGATTAAAAGGGGAGGTCTAACCATAGGTCTTTCTTTAATAAGAGTAAGGACTTTTTCTCTCATAAAATGCACTGGCAATAGAGATTTTGGAAGAGAAAAAAATATTTTTAAAGAACCTCCTTAGGCACTTACTTACATGAGATCATTTTTCTTTTTGAACAAATGCCAGCAGATTATTCAGAAATATACTTCGTCAGCTACAGACTTCTGTCAATCAGTTACCATCTTTTCAAAAGTGGAAATCTTTTGAGGAGCATTTTGAACTTTGAAATACTGGAGGAAAACGAAAAAATAAGTTAGGACAAACCCAGCAGTCTGTCGCGATGGAGCTGTGGCTGCACAGAGGTTGCAGGATTTGCTCCCCTGTTTGTGGAGTCCACAGCAGCAGCAGCTGCTGGTGCCGCTCACTTGAGAGAGGCGCTCCGTGCCAGGGCTCCCACTATTAATTCCTGGCTTCAGATATACAGAAACGAACTGTGAAAAATCAGTGTAGTGTGAAGGCAAACAGCCTTTCTTTAAACATTATTTTCTTCTTTTAAAGCTGAATTCCTCTGACTTCAGTAAAAAGCACTGCGATGTTCCTATGAACAGAAGTCAGCAAACAGCCATCATAAGCATAGGAGAGCTATGCTTCCCTCCTGTCACTTGCTTCTTTTTTTGCTGCTTCAAAACACTTTCCCCAGATTGGCTGTTGTTGCGTTGGAGTAGAAGGGAATGCAGGGGCTTTCTGCAGAAAGCTGTCGTACCATGGGTGTGAGGGCCAGGAGAATGGTTCAGCCATCGGTTTGTGCAGGCAGACACAGTTTGCTCTTGGAGTTTACCTGTGGTGCTTACCTCCTGTTATCTGCACTAATACAGCCTCACTGTTTTTTAAGCTTGGAGTAGGAGCAAACAGAGCTCCCATTTGCCAATGCTATAGCGTATAAACATACAGTCTTGCAAAAGGGCTTATTTCCATGCAAGGTAGACTGAGCTCATGTGGAATAGACTTACTTAGATCACAGCACTGGGTGCCTTGCTTTGTGAAGAAACCAAGATATTTACAGTTTGTACTGACAACTATTTAATGGTGTTTTCTGCTGTTAAAGCACAGCAGAACTTCTTATCTGCTTATATAGGCTCCATTACCATAATAACTGAACACGTTATAGTAATTAACAGGCTTAACTTAAGAGTACCCTTGAGACATAAGCCATATTTATTTTTCTTTTACAGCTGAGAACCTGAGGCAAAAGGAACGAAGAGGCACAAGGTCACAAAAGAGGTGATGGGGCCCTGAATGCTTTACCACAGCTTCACAACTTCATCTGGCAGCTCTGTGAAGTCCTGTCTTGGGTCACACCCAGGGCATGAGGAACCCAGGCCCGCATGCAACCCTGGGCAGAAACCTCCAGGCATGTAGAGTCCCCCTGAGCATCACCCCTGGGAGTGGTCATGTCAGAGAGAGTGTGATTTACCAATGCATCCAACAAAACACTCAGCACAGCCTTTATCTCCACCCCAGAGCATCTCTGTTGCCTTCCTTGAGGTCTCCATGGAACAGAGAAACAGAGTACACTGTGGTGATCGGGATACTCGGTTTGCTCAGCCGCCAGCTTACAGCACAGGCCATTCACAGCAATCATAAGCAGCCGCTGATGACTACCCATGCTCATGGCACCCCATTTTCTCCCTCCAGCTGCTGTCACCAACAGGGTGGCTGCCGCAGAGCCATCCAGCATCCTGCCTGCCTGCCCTTGCTCTGCCGAGCAGTGGTGTGGGGCAGACCCTGCCGCACCAGCTGGGAACGAGAAGCGTGGCTGCCAGCAGCTGCTGCGCAAGAAGGGACATGCCTGCATATGGAGGAAAGCCAGGCACCAGTGGTTTTATCAAGGACATCAAACATCCTTCAGGACACACAGACCTTGTCATCCCCAGAAGGCCTTTCCTTGGCCACCCTTTCGCTCCCCTTCACTCAGCAGAGCTGCTTTGATGGAGGGGTGGGACAGCTCAGGATCGTGCAACCCTCGATATTCTGACTTGTCACAGGGGTCAGCCTGACAGGTCTCCAGTTAAGGCAGAGGTGTGATGGAATCACACTGGCCTTCCCTTGAAAAAATACCTCTGCTCTTCAAAATTAAAAGCAGGTGTGTATCATCTCACACAGACACAAGCCCTCTTGCACCCCTGCTTTTGTGCTGTGCACAGGTTCGTTTTCCCATGTCAGCACTCTCTCAGCTGACGTGCTGCAGGGTGCGTTTGTGGTGCGCACTGGAGGACACAACTGCATGGACAGCCACCAGCTCTGCAAGCAGCATCTGTCCCCCTGTCCACACCTTCCCCATGCTCAGGCAGACATGCCAGGCCGTGGGGCCACAACTAGGGACTTCCACCCAAACCACTTTGTCACAAGATGCTTGATGTTTACTCTCATTGGGTTCTTCACCCTTCCAGAGAAGGTGGGGTATGCGTCCCTTTTTCTCAAAGTCAGATGGATTCAGAGGACCTGGGGGTTCATCAGTGTTAGATCCAGAGCTGTGTTTGAAAAGAGTCCTTCCCATATTTCCCTGGATCATCTCTTGAGCTAGGTTTCCCATTGGCTTGGTCATACAGTGGTCCAGGAGTCCCAGGGGTAGGAACATTAGGTAGGTGATGGCAGCAGCTGCAGGAAGGCAGGACAGCCACAGAGAACTTACAGTGCCATTGTCTTGTTCTTTTTTCCCAAGAATTTCCCTGTAGAAACTACACTGTCTTTTTCTTTCTAGGTCACATGCTTGGGTCTCCCAGGCCCAGAGCTGTCATTTTGATCTGGAGGCTGATCTGAGGGGACACAATGACACACAGCTTTCTGAGGGGCTTGTGTTTCCTTGGGCAAAACACTGCTAGTTCCAACACATGTTCATTTGGAGGTGTCCAGCGCTAGGTAAGCAGCTTTTTAAAGACTGCTTCTCCTCCATTGCCATCTCCCTCCCAGGCACTTGGACCTGGCTTCCCATTAGGTGCCAGCTCCACAGCATGCAGGAGTAGGGGACTTGAGACAAGTGCTCACCTGCCTGGCACTCCACATAGTTCTGGGACCATGGGGGCTGCAGAGGGGCTGGCTCTGGCGCCTCTTCTCTGCCGACGTCCTCTGCAAGTGACAAAATTAAACATAGGCTGTCCTGGAGAGCAATAACATTTTTGCCTCCTGTTGGGGACAAAGCATAGTTTACCTGACAATAAGCGGCTTATTTCCTGACTCAGCACCTAGGCAGGAACTTTCTGTATAAAATTAGCCTTCCACATATGCATATATACCTGTGCACATGTGCACATAGGCACGCAAATGCACATATCTTTGGGACTGGGTGCTAGCCTACCAGACCTGTGTGGGATGCCACGTTATGGGCACAAACAGGTACTGCCTGAGAGGGGCCATAGGAATGAGTGGTTGATAGCTTGGAGAACTGGTCTCTGGCTCACTTGCCCTTTCCCTCTTTGCACCCCCTTTTTTTTCTCTTTTCCTTCTTTTTTTTTTTTTTTTTTTTCTGTGAGAGGCTAGAAATGAGCTGCAGTGGCTTGTGGGACTGAAGTGTGAAGGCTGCTTGCAGGGGGGACATGCCTCAGATGCTATGGGTGTGCCCTAAGGGCCCACGGCAGGGAGGGAGCAAGGGTATTACAGCCCCAGGGTGGACCAGGAGGGCAAGCTTAAAAAGCGGCATAGGTGGGACCAGCAGGTCTACAGCAGTCTCTCTGCTTTAAGCCTTCCGTGCTTTCTTGTTTTGCCCCAGACTAGTGTTTTAGTGTGATTGACCTCTGCCAGAGACTGACGACTGATGTTTTATTAAAAGGTGGGGTGAAAGAGCTATGTTGTTTGCCCCAGCTTTGAAGGAGTCTAAGCTTGAAGTTTGGCCTGGATGGCGGTCTGGTGAGCCTGTAAATAACTTCCTTAGTCTACTCAGAAACATATTCTGGCACAGAAAATTTAGGCCAGCTGGAGAAGCATGTTACAGACAGCAATCTGTACTGGCCATAGAAGATGCAGTTTAGCCTAGAGGCTCAATTCACAGAAGGCTTGATTTAACTCTAGGGGCTCTTATGTCAGTTGTGTGCTGTTTTATTAAGAAGTTGCTGTAGGAAATTTTATGAATTGTTTCCGTTTCTATGGAGTGTTACTGCCAGAAAAAAATATTCATAATACTACTTATCTTCCCTGCTCTTTCTCCTCTTATACTGGAACGAGCAGTCCAGCTTCGATATGCAAAACTAATGTGTGAGGGTTTGTCTCACTCTGATTGCTAAAGCCAAAGAGATGACAGCATGTGTCCATGTTCCCTGCTTTGTTCTTTGCTGCCTCCGACTATTCTTGGAAGTAGAGCCCTGTTTCCACATTTTCTAGAATAATCACATATTAATAACCTCTCCTCTGAGATGTTCTCGTTTGAGTCTTCTGCAGCTTTGTATCACTTCTTTGGGAGTTTCTGTATGATCCTAAACATACACCTTATGGAACGACCTAAACTACCTGTGTTGAAGACAGAACCTTGTTTCCTAAGACAACAGGGTACTCATGCCTCCTGGCAATTTCAGACAAACCTGTTACCTTCCGAAGAGTATGTGTCAAGTAAGCTTGAAAGAAATCTAGGAAGGAAGGAAAAACTCTGGAAAAATAAGCTGTTTGATGTGAAGAACAAATTCCACTTTTTGCTTCCTCCCCCCTCCCCTGCCCCCCGTAAGCTTTTTTCCTTTTTTTTTTTTCCAGCCAGTTTGATTTTTCCAAATACTGCAGCTGAGCCCATACCTTGAAACATCAGGCAGCTCTATGCTGGTTTTACATATGTGCGCTCACATGTACTATTTCATCCCTGTTAGAATCACAGTGTCTATGGTTATAACAATTTCCTTTTCCACTTCTGCTGATTATCTAGCCTTTCTACTCATTATAAGGCAATGGTGTGCTGGCAATCCAAGTTAATAACTTACCTTCCTAAACTTATCTTTCTTATCTTGTACCTAAGAACTACCAAATGCCGGAGGGAATATCTGTCACTAGATTAAAAAGGGCGGGATAATAGGAGCCATAATTACAGATCTAATTTTGCATATATCTAATAAAAGAAAGTCAGATGTGGTAAAAGCAGATCACCAAGGAAGTAAGACTGGCCTTGTGGCCTGTCTTCCTCTGGGGAAGTGAGATACTGCGAGAACATATTTTAGCATATTTTCTGAACTTGGCATTTTCCCTAATAGAATGAAGAAAAGTCAGGATTACGGACATACAGAACTTGTTGCCAGCAAAGAATTAACTGACACAAGTAGTGAATAGTTGTACAACAGGCAATATAGTTGTGACTCCAGACACAGAATAAAACTATTAGATTCTGGGAATCGGGCTAAGTCCAGTCTTAGTTAATAGACATGCAGAGGTTGAGGACATCTTTTGTTCCAGAGAGACAAATGAAGAGAACTGTGAACAGAATTGCAATGAGAAATCAGACATGAATACAGAGACATAGAAATACTATCTTTTTGCAATCTTAGTTATAAAATAATAAATCAAGATAATTTCAAAAGAAGCTAACTAAAACATATGAGAAAAAATAATCCCAGATACAGATATTAGTTATGCAGGTAGTATGGCAAATCTAGATGTAGACATGAAATTAAGCAAGCATTACTGCCTAAAAATTAGCTGTACAGTACTAAGTACACAGTGCTGTCTTGTAAATTGGGGGGTGGAGGGGGAGAGAATAATTTTTGCAGAGCTCTGAGATATAAGATAAAATCCTATTTAATCAAAATCAATTTTTAAAAACCCCATTGAACGCAAGGGGGCCAAGATTTTACCCTTACCATCCACTTTTGGACAGGAGCAGAAATAATAGAAGACAAAGTAAAATAATTTTGTGATTTAGATCAATTTTAAGAGGCAAGATTAAGCTTTAAATATGAATTATTACTTTGGAGATATCAAAAGGGAATACTTCGTATATTTAAAAGTTTTAAAGCTCAAGTTTGAATCAAATTATAACCATCACATGATGGATTATCATAAAATAATAGAGTGAAATTGAGGTAGCAAGTGTTTTGCCTGAGTATTAGTAAAATCTTTGTACCTTGAATTGATCAGTGCCACGCAGGAAGCTCGTTCTTAGGATTTGCTCTGGGATGTAGCTTGGCACTCCTGCTGCGCTGAGCGGTGATGCTGTGGGAAGGACCTGGGGCTGCTGCACTGCAGGGTGGCTGAGGCTGGAAGGGGCTCTGCAGGTCATCTGGTTCAGCCTTCTTGCTTCAAGGAGGTCTGACTTCAAAGCCAGCTCACTTTGTTCAGGGATTTGTTCGATCACATCTTGACAGTCTCCAAGGATGGAGACTGCACAACATTTCTGGGCAATCTACCCTGTCCTTAAACCACTTGCATGGCAAGATTTTTTTCCCTTATATCCAACAGGGATTTCCCTTGCTACAACTTGTGACTGGTGCCTCTTGTCCCTCTCTGTGTGCTTGATCTGATACATATCTTCTGCCTCTAACTATCTGCAAGATCTACTTTCTAAGATTCCCATGCCCTCAAACAGAAAGAAAATATTCTATATGGGATACTAGAAATTTCACACAGAAATATTAGTGGAAAATAATTTGCTAGAAAGCTGAATGCCAAGGAGGACAAGTGGCTGAAAGCAGTATAATCATGAGATGCTTCCTGCCAGTTCTCAAAATACGCTCAGGGCATGTCCTTGTTTGGGACATAGGTTTGCAGGTCACAAGTAGCAGATCTTTAAAAAAACATGGCAAGAATACTTCACAGCTCTGAAATAGGCACCAGGGAGTTTGTGGGAACTACCACAATGACGTGAGTTCCTGTTCCTCGTGCTTGCACCAGTGAAACACGATAGTGCCACGCAAATCAGGTAAGGAGCATCTGCAGTGCAGGCTTGCAGAGCCATGCAAGTGGAGTGGTTCAGCTACCCAGACAGTGGGGTTGTGAAAGGCTGCGGCGGAGAATATTTTCATTATTTAATGAAAATACAGCCATCGAATACCCAACATCTTCAAAAGTTTTGTTGAGACAACCTCAGGTTATGCATGCTGGTATGCTGTCTGTGGTATTTTTCCTCTTGCTGTTGTCTCTCCCAGGGATCCTTTTATCTGGAATTATGCTTATTTGTGTGCAAGGGAGGTCTTTTTTTAGAATCCACAATCCCTTTCCTTTCCTACACGCCAGCCCACATGTGGTAGCTCTGTAGGAAGGAGGCAGAAACATTGCACCAAGTAGGAGACAATTTCTATAAATGTCTTACTTCAATGTTGCTGCAGATTTAGGTGCTTAATGAGGATACAATTTGGCTGAAACTCCCTTATTCTGATACTCTGCTCTGAATGAGCAGGTTTTTGTCATAATGCTTGTTAGATTTGTCATGGCATGTATTTATTGTTTTATATATATTGTTACATATTTTGTCATTCTGCCATGCATATTTTTTGAAGTACACAGATAATAGTTTGCATACGCAGTCTGAAAGCTAAGTTCTCCTGTGAGATACAAGTCCAGAAGATTTCCACTACTTTCCATTAAGAACAAAACCTCAAGGTTGGGTATCTTTAGGACCTTCTCCACTCTACTCTGAAACATGCAGGCACATTTGTAAAAGGTATTGCAACACCTGAAACTGGAAATTTTGAGTGTTGTCTTCTGTATGTATATTCAAAATTGAAAACTGTTTGACAAGCAGACGTGACTAATGTCTCTATTGCTTCTATTTCTCTTTTTCGGTATTCACATTAGGAATTTTTCTGAGACTTTTAAATGGATGAAAAAAAATTAAGAACTGAAACTGAACATTTAGAGCGGCAAGATACTAATCAATTAGGTAGAAACGATTTAAAATAGTTATTTTTTTCATGTGGATTCATGAAACTAATGTTTGTTAGCAAAAGTAAACTGCTATGTGATTGTAAAAATGGAACACTAATATTTTTGTAGGCGTAGCGAAAAGTGCGAGGTCATTTCTGCAGCTTTCACAGTCTCATTTTAGTTTAAAAAAAATCTCCCAAAATACAGGCAACTTAAAATTTAAGAGCATTGTGAAGTTTCAGAACATGAAAGCTATTCATAACTTATTGCTAGGCATAACTTATTGCTGTTTAGGTGTCAGTGGAATGGAAATACTTTTCTTCTTTCTGTCTTAACTTGCTGTTGTTTACTTACTTAGCAAAACATGTTGCTGCTAAAACTTTTCCATCACATACACATGCATGGATGGAATGGGATTCTGAGATCTCAAGGCAGAACTTTCAAATCAAATCTGATCTTTGTTTTGCCCTGTTCTTTGCATTGTAATTTCTGTGCAGCATTGAGCCGTAATGACTTTTCAGATTTACAGAGGAGTGTGATCTTTTGATTTTCATTGAGGCATAGATGAGGCTTAGCTATCTCTCTTTTTGATGTCAAAAGACTGCCAAAGCATTATGCCAGGCAGGAAAAAAGTCACAGTTTTGGCAGATACTTGATAAACATCCATAAGCCATAGAGATAATACCACATTATAGGCATTGTGTGTGTGGCACTGCCTACACCTCTCTAATTAGGAGATAAAGTCTGGTCTATTTGAGAGCAGTCATTGCTATAAAATGGAAAAAGATTCTGATTGTGGAGCTAGAAAAAAAGCCATAAGACTGGAGTAAAAACTCCAGGGAAGAGGGCAGTGCAGCAGTCCCTGGAGAAGGAGACCTGAGGACAGCCTGGAGACAGGAGTTGCAGCCTGTGGGGGGCAGTTACACAGGCACAGGACAGCTTCTGTGGAGGAGACTGATGGCAGCAATGTTTGTGGGGGCAGGAGGGCTGATTTGTGCTGTACCTCCATCTAACTGTAACTTCTTTTCCAACTCCATGTTATCTCTTTTAAGAAGAGGAGAAATCTACTGCTTTGCATGATCCTTCAGTGGTGTTTCCCCATCCCTTCCCATTCTGTTACTCTGTTGAGGAATAAACAAAGCACTCCCTTTTCATCGCAGCTGTAAGAAACAAATGCAATCTCTATACCTTACCGAGCAGGCACTTAGCTGCCTGGCATTTGCTTCATGCACTACAATGCTCCAAGGAACTAGTGCTTTCATGAGATCCCACAGTGAAGAAGTGATACTAAAATGTACCATGTGACTCCTTCTTGTTTCTTTTAAACCACATAATGTAACTGACAGCAAGGGAGTCACAGCCTTCAGTTTTCTGCTGTTTAACGCCTCTTGAGTTGAGCACAGTCTTAGTCAATTTGGAAATTTCTAAATTATCTTCTAAGAAAACATATGAGCTAGGCCTTTGTAACAGACTGTTTCTCAGCTTCTTCTAGGATGAGGCCAGATGATATATCAAGTTTTAGGTGAAATGCTAATGCAGTCTGGATTTTAAAGTAAAAATCAGATACTGAGGGGAAGAATTCCATTCTGCCATGCTGACCTGACTAAGTCAGAGGACATCCAAAAGTATATCATCAAAGCTGCAGCAATGAATAACCTTTTGGTCTCAGCTTTTCCACAGTCCCATCATCAGCAATCAGAGTGAGTCTTTGCATCCTTTCCAGGATGCAACCCCTTCTGTTTCATCCCCTTGCTTTCCCCAGCCCCCCTGCTTTCCCAGCTCCTCCTCACCAGCTTTGGGGACCTAAAAATTAAAAAGAAAGCCTAAACTTTCATCTTAAAAGATGTTTCTTGTCCTTCTCCTTAGGAAGACAGCCTAGAGCTTGTGAGCCACGGCAAATCAACGTAAACAGTTGCAGGAATCAAAGCTTATTGCTGATGGTTGCTAAAGATCAAAGGCTGTTTGTGTCCTCCCCTAAAGGCCGGATTTCATGGCCTGGCTAAATAAATAAATAAAGAAAGAAACCATGCATCCTTGATCTTGGGACAGAGCCGAGGTGAAGTGAATGGCGTGGTGACATCCAGTGTGCTCTACATCACGACACAAGCTCTTACTGAGGAGGTTGCATGGAATGAATTTACATGAAATGATGAAGAGATTAAGCTCTAATCCCAGATTTGAACCTGAGTGCAAGTTAAATCCATTCGAATCCAGCCAAGTTGCAAAAGCAACTGCCCAAGTTTAGCCATCTGACACAGAGCTTTTAATGTCATTAAAATGATCCCTGTATTTTCTGTCCCTCTAAAATAGATATAAGGGTGATTCGCAATTGTATTGCACTCTTCTGGCTTGCAGGCAAAATGACTAGAATGCAGCCCATGAAAGGCCCAGCAGCTGCTCATGTGGGGTGCTTCGGCCTCTTTCGGGCTTGCTGCTCATAGCACCTCCTGTCTCAGAGCTCATAGACCCTAGTACTACATGTGAGGAAAAACTGGCTTGAATACCCCATCGCTGGGAGGTGTCATGAGACTGGCAATGGCGTAGCTAACACTAGCGTGCAAAGCGGCATCCCGGTCACTGTATCACCAGCTCTGCTAGATCTGCTGGGAGCCCGTCTCCAGGCAGCTCTTGAAGCAGGGACAGTCAAATCCCTGTCTTCTCTACATCTGTCAAGGATGAGCCCTGAAGACGTGGGCAGCATTCAAGGTATGTGACCCATTTCAGCAGCAGCTCCGTGCTCAGGCAGGAGTTTCTCCTGGGCTGGGATCACACTGTGTAATGCAGGAGAAAGAAGCTGTGGGGGTCAGTCAGGTCTTATTTTGGGACAGATTCATAAATAGCTCAAATGGCAAAAGAGAAGAAGAAAGAGCTTAGTGAAAATCTCTGAAGTGACCATGAAGATTAGTGTAAGCCAGTTCTTGCTGCCCTTCCAGAAATGCCCTCCTCTGTTCCCTACTGTACAGATTTAGCAGCAGAGCTGTGCGTGGACCTCCCTAATACCACGGCCTGAAAGGTACCACCTCCACAGCAGGTGTGAAACCCATTAAAATCCCCACGTTTTGACCACATACAAAAGTCTCCTTGCCTGGCAGTGTCAGTAGTGGGGACGAGTTACCCTGCTTTGGACAGATTTCATACAGACTGGTATGCTTCAAAGGCATTTTGCCACCAGCAGTCTTCCTGGATCAATGAGGTGTTGGTGGATTTTTTTCTTCCTCAATGAACTCACTTGTTCTCTTCTCTTTTTTGGTGTCCTTGAAAGCCCCTGAAGAGAAGGCAGGATGTACTGGCAATGCATTTCTCTTTGTCTGTGCTTGCCAGGGGTTCTTTGCTTGCTCTATTCATCTCTGCATGTTTTAACACCCTTTTTTACCCTTGCTTTTGGAAAGCTATCAGGACTTTCTTGTGCCATCTTGAATTCTCTTTTTAGCCAGGCAGCATGTGTAGTCTTGACTTTGCTTTCTTGCAAAGCTTTTCTGTTTTTTCTCTTTAGTATTTTCTATCTCTCTTTTTCTATCCCCACTTGTGTTTTTTTGTGTTGATTTTTTTTTTTTTTCTGCCTTAATTTTCAAATATTGTACAGAGGGGAAGCTGCTAATGTTGGGAAAACACAAACTAACCCTTCCAATTTATCTGTGCTTTCTGGAACAGTGCTCAGGTACTGACACTTTCTTTGGAGACAGTGCCTGGCTGGGCTGTGTCCATAACATCAAGTTGGTTTATACCCTGTTTTGCTTTCGAGTCCTGATCTGCACACTTCTTCCAGAATGCATGCTTTTTGCCTTGCTCAGCCTGAACATGAATTCTCCTTTGTAAAATTCTGTCACACACAAGTTGATTTTCAAGTATGGTCAGCTTCTATGATGGTACACCATCTGTGTATTTGCTGTTGCTTTCTGTGCATCTTCCGTACTTTGTGGTCCCTTTCACAGGCAAAGTTGCTGGCTCACAGGGAGATGCTCTCCAGCACTTCTTGAATAAACCTTATTCGGATGATTCACAGTCAAAGAACTGCAGTGTAACTAGTCAGTGTCTCCTCTAATGCTTACTGTACCTGCTCAAACTCAGATGCTCTACCTGTTGCGTTCTGGTTTTGGACAGATGTAATTCCCTCCGTGATGTCTTTGTCAGTTTGGTTTTACTTTTAAGTGGATCAGCTTTTACCTCTCACTCTTGCATAGCATGCATGACTACTGCTTCTTCTTTCAGCTGCCTATTTCAATGGAAAGACTTTTGTAAATAACCCCGTTAGTTTCTGATGCGTTTCTTATCTCCATACTCAGCCTGTTTAATTTTTCAAATGTGATAAGAAGCCATACCTACCAATGAAAATCATGTGACCTTAAAGATGCCCAACTTTTAAAAAAATCATCAAAATTGTAAATGAAAATCATGTGACCTTGTCTTTCAGCCCAACTTTTAAAGAAAAAATCACCGAAATTATCTTTCAGCAGGATTTTCAAATAGCACTCAAACATGTACTTTCACCAAAGTTGAAGTCTAATTTTAGTCAAAGATGTTGGCATATATGTAGATACAACAGATTTCTGACACTGGTTATGTGTATTTTCATAGTGGATTGTCTGCTTAGTCCTGAAGAATATCAAAAACTGGAGATGCAAGCTGTTACGTTGCTGTTTCCTCTTTCTGCAGCTCTACTGTTATTTTCCCTTTTTATATATTTTTTTTTCAAATTTTTGTCTTCTTACTCGTAATGCAGTATATGCTTTTACTATAGATGAGATGAGACCACAGAATCAAACAATCATTAAACCAAAGAATATCTCAAGTTGGAAGGGACCCATAAGGATCATCAAGTCCAACCCCCTGCTCCTCGCAGGACTGCCTAAAACTAAACCCTATGACCAAGAGCATCATCCAGACGCTCCTTGAACTCTGACAGGCTCAGTGCCGTGACCACTTCCCTGGGGAGCCTGTACCAGTGAATAACCACCCTCTGCATGAAGAACCTTTTCCTAATGCCCAATCTGAACTTCCCCTGATGCAGCTTCATTCCATCTCCTTGTGTCCTGTCGCTGGTCACCAGCAAGAGGAGATCAGCACCTCTCCCTCCGCTGCCCACCTTGAGGAAGGTGTACGCTGCGATTAGGCCACCTCCCAGTCTTGGAGGTGGGACCACACCAGTGCATTGCAGAGTGGGGCAATCACCTCCCTTGATCAGCTGGCTATGCTGTGTTGGATGTACCCTAGGACACAGTTGGCCCTTTTGGCTGCCAGGGCACACTGTTGAGTCATGTTTTTGACAATTTCCTACTGAATTTTTGCCAGGAATCCAAAGTTCCAGACTGCCAGGGTTCCCATACCACCTGCCAAGGAGATGGGATGCCAGGCTTGGTGTTGTGCTGACAGGGCCACAGTTTCTCCAGCTTCTGGGTCTCCAGATTTTTGACTTGCAGCTGAATCCGCAGACATCCCACAAGGAGATGTGGCTAATTTTTTTCCAGTATTCCTTATTCTCACAGGTCAATGCAAAACTAAAATAATAAGAGAGTCCTATGTAGATTTCCAGGTTATACCCAAAGAGTAAACTGTCTACTACAAAATTAAATGTGCACCTAGGCTGGATTCAATATTTAGAAAAACAATTGTCAGAGCTAATACTAGAATTAGCAGAAGTTTAATGATTATAATGCAGCACAAAATATTTTTTACTATATTCAACATCACGTTTCTGTTACCAAAATAGTCTTCATTATATTGTCACTCTCTCTTCCTGAAAAGAGAATATACATGGAAAGTTTTTCTTTTTAACTGTAAAAAATAGTCTAAACAATCAGCGAGATGAACTAGTGAAAAAGTCACCAGTAAGGAATATGATTAATGCAGTGTGGTGTATCTTGTCACATGATATGACAAATGCAATATACAAACCTACCCTGCCTCTTTTCCTTAAGCAAATTCTTTAAATAGAGTAGGAAGAACAGAACGTAAAATGCGTAAAAATGACCGTCTGTCCTCATGTTTCCTGACAGAGATAATCACCTGCAAGGGTGGAAAGTTCTTTCTCCCCAGCTCATCCAGTCAATTGCATTTTCAGGGAAATGCATAGGACTAAATTTTCTCTATCTAATCATAAACTCATCTAAAAGTTGAGATATGTTTAAAAAAACAACAAGCAAACAGTATTCAAACCATGTGAATAGCTTATTTTCTGGTTTGTGGCAGTTCTTCCAACAGCTGTGAAAAAAATCAGCGTAGGTCAACAACAAATATATTTTTTCAACATCTTCAACAAGTTGAAAGATTGCATAAAATATTTTCATTGTAGTTTCAACTCACAAGAGCTAATGTGTTGCTAGTATTTCACACAATATTGCATTTCGGTTGGGAATATTTTTCAGAATTAAACAAAACATTGGATGGAATTTCCCAGTAAAATATCATTGAATGGAAAAATAATTCCCTTTTGCAGGCAAAACAAACATAAACACCCTTTTTTATTTCTGTTTCCATGCTCAACTCCTTCTTCCCTGGATTCAGATATAAGCCAGTTTAGCTTCTTTGAAATTAATTTTAAATGTTGGAAATATTGTACGTTTTCTACCAGAAAGGTTTTGGCCACAATATCTCACCCAGTTCTCTGCGGGCTAATGATGGACTATTACTGCCAAATGCTTTTAAAAATCTGTCCAGACATGTCAGACTTGAAGCTGTTATGGGCAGAATACATCTGAATAGGCACTTATTCATGTGCCTTGTTGGAAGCAGAGGTTTGAAAATTTGGTCACAGAGATACTCATTACTTGGAAACCAGGAGACAAACGGTGAGTACATGAAACTATTGATATGAGCTGTCATGCCATTCGAGCCAGATGGCCTGTGTATGAAGATTTATAGTTTTTCACACATCTCCAATGTTCTTAGCACTGTATAATAAACAGAAAAAGAAGACATGATCCTGCCCCTGTTTTTCCTGGAAGTCTGTATTTGAAACAGCATCTCATATTCAGGGATGTCCACCTGACTACACTGCCTGTCACCTGAGAATGCTAGTAAATTTTTTATTCTATTCTCGTTTCTATATTTATTACAGGAACATAGCTTCCAAGGGTACACTTTATTTTTGAACTAAACTTCTATTTAAAGCTCTTCTTTTCTAAATTTGATCTTTCCCTGCATCCTGGTTGAGAGTGCAGTGTACTCAAAAAAGCTGTAGCATGGTAGCTTTATGTTGCAAAGTTCAGGATAATGGATGCTGCTGTCACAATGCTATTTTTGAGACTGAATTTTCTCCTGCTGCTTATCTTTTTACTGAGCCATCTGGCAGATTTAGGATACTAACCATTGGAGCTGTACTGTGCCGTGTATTAATATGGATCTCATGAATCACTCAACAGGTCAGATTTAGAAAAACAAGATTTTTGCAGCAGACTTCCACTAAAAATGCAATGTCTGGCTAATTAACAGATCCCCTCCCCACCAAAATGTGCAAAAGGAGTACAGGGGTAATGCCTCATTAGAACAAAATAGAGGGATGGGAATGATAAGGGCTGGTGGCTATTTAAGGGAGATGGTGTTGCAATATGACTCAGTCAAAAGTGTTACTGACTTTCACTTCAAAGGTCCTTAGTGCAAAAGCACCCATGATGAAACTCTGTGCAAGGAGTTAAAGCTGTCAAAGGGCAACCAGACTTCCTAGCTGGTAAGGGTATTGTGTATGTGCAAATACTCTCTTTGCATTGTCTGTGCTATCCAGTCTTTCTTCGATTCCTCTGGTCCAGGGCAGCTGCAGAAAAAGGAGATGAGCCTCCTTAGCTGCTAGGCTGTGAGCTACCAGCAGCCTCAGAGTCCAGGGAAGGAAGAATTGTGCTCTAAATAACTGCTCTTGAATAGACATGACTGAGTGTTGCTCCTTCATGAGAGGCACAGTGAAGACAAGGCTGGGATTTTTTCTGAAGGTTTTTTTTCTGAATTAGCTTTATGGTCTTTCAAGGAACCAAGACCACTGCAGATACCCAAGTGACCACAGGGAAATATTTTGAGATGTCTGTCTTGATTCCTGCTCCTGCTGAGAAAGTGGCCCAAAAGGCCCTGTATTTAGTGATGGAAGGCAAAAAGGATGAGAAGATAAATTCTGGTTCCTGCGGACCCCTTCCCTTCTCTTGCTCTGGAAAACATCAAACATGAACACTCAGAAGCATCCAAATCTAGGAGGAGAAGGGCTCAAAGCTGAGTTGAAATTGTGCTCCATCTCTTTTCCATAACCCTCTTCCAAAGAAGCAGGATGGGCAGTGGCGCTGACATTTCTTTGCTGCACTGGGGTTTCACAATGGGGCTGGTATTTCCCCTGCCCTGGCACAGTGAGGGCAGCGAGCCAGCGGCACTGCCATCACCCCCAGCCCCTCGGCTGGGTGAGGGAAAGAAATCGCTTCCTAACTCCCTCATGTGATGGGCTGAGCTCTGACCGCTCATAACTTATGTCACCCTAAGGACTATGGGCCAGTGGAACTGCACTGACAAAACTTCTAGTATTAGCTGCCTCACTAGACTTTGGTAGTTGACCATGAGAATGGGAATGACTCATTCTTTTAATCTGTTTCTCATTTGCAACTGTTATCGATTGAATAATATAATGCTTGCTTTCTTATCCTCCTCCCTCCAGCAAAGTGGCAAAACAAGACATTTCTACAGTGCTCAAGTTGCCTAAATGAGGCCTTTTTGCCCCTTTTCAAAGTTTTCCTTTACCTGTTCTCCTTCCTCATAGTTTGTTCCCCTGCTTTTAAGTCTCTTTAGCTGTAGCTCATGTTTTGTAGCACGTTTATACATATACATCATATCCGTATACGCATACGCATACGCATACGCATACGCATACATATACATATACATATACATATACATATACATACACATACACATACACATATACATATACATATACATATACATATACATATATACATATACATAAGTATTTAAATGGTTTTGCGTATTTTGTATGTGGCCATTGTTGCTGGTGGGCCGTGTCCCTTCCTCCCAGGAGAGCAGCAATGCTCCACTGAGCCCACAAGTGGCTCAATGTCACAGTACCTTTTTGTCTACTTCTTCCTTTTTAGTGGGTAATGATGGTGAGTGTGAGTTCTTCCTTGGCTCTCACACTGCCTCTAGGAAAGCATCCAAAATATCATGGTGGGAGTATGGAAATGAATATAAGTGTCGGCATATTAAGGAACTCAGTGCTAAAGGGAACTGGTGGGATATGTCTTTTCCTCTCCTATGCAAAAACTCCTTTTTTTCCTGTGTAGGTGCATGAGTCAAAGTCTTTCTGGAGGTGCTCTGAATGCAAGACTCATCTCCAGAATCCTGAGAGCGTGGTAACACCCTTGGAGGGTGAAGAAGCTGTTCAAAAGTCACATTTCCCAGAAGGGAGTACAAGCTCTATAAAATCATCAGAATAATAAAAACAGGTAATGGAAATGCCACATTGGGCTGTTGCTTTTGGATGTTGAGCAATTGCCTAATGAACGATGTCACAAAGTAGCTTTCTAATGTGGGGTTTTATGCCTTCTGCACGGCTTAAAATTCTCATTATCAACCTAAAATCTTCAAGTGCAGAGGATCTAGTAACTGGCAGCAAAGGCTGAGAGAAGCTCGATAGCCGTAAAGTCCTGAGGGCTGTGTTCAGCAGTCCTGAGGCCCCAGTCTCTGCGAGCCCCTGCACCCGGGCAGGCAGCGTGGGCAGGGGCTGTTTCTGCCTCTTTGCAAAGGGACCACCTGGGCTCCCTGTTGTGCGCGGGTCTCTCCCGCCTGCTCTGATCCCAGTGCCCCTCGGACTTACCCAACCACTTCTGCGGCTAATCTGACCATTTCTGCTGCCCGGTGACACAGAAGGCTCCTTCCATGTTGCCTTGTGGCCCCGTCCTTCCCTGCATGGTGGACTCAGCTCTCTTTTTCCTTGGCTGTTTTTAGTCAACGGAGGTTGTTATCATCTGTGCAAGATCAGTAGCTCCCAAAGGGTTACAAATGATGGTACCTGCCCTACAGACCAATGTGCTGGTACATGCTAAAACAAAGCAGATGTGGACAGAAATGAGGTGAGAGCAAGGAGAAAGAGCTAACATACAAACCAAGGATGGTGTAGTTGTCTTTGGGTAGTTGACCACATAGCTCAACATCTGCTTTTTTTGCCCACATCTATGCATGATGGAAGAAATATTAAAATGCTCTACTATTCACTCCTAATCCTCCTCTTTCATTCAATGCCACGTGATTTGGTTTTGCAATGGGCAAACAAGACTGAATCAAAAGGAATAACTTTGCAGAGGCTGGTTAGCTTGTCAGAGAAATTGGCTGGCTTGCTCTACCTTTAAACAAGCTTGTGATTTATTGTGTTTATCTAGCAGATAGTAAGTTGAAGCAACTTAAAGCAGTTGGCCAAGAAAATCGCCAGCATGTTGTACTTCCCTATAAGAAGAAAAGACATGTGCAAACATGAATGAACACTACTTAAGGCCTTCTTCCTGATCCTGTGCATTCCTGCACAGAGTCACTCTGCTTTACATGTAGTTGAACTGAATAAATGGCCTATCTTGAATTACATTTTGGACAAACTGGGTGTGTAATGTATCCAGTCAGCTTTGGTGTTCATGACTGTCACTTGTGTAATTGAGCAGTGTGTTTCTTAGGCATTGCCAGGTTCAGAGACATCTCACAAGGACAAGCTGTTCTTATAAACAAATGAGAAATGTGGTGGAGGAAGATGGCAGGGAGGAGCGAAATCAGTGCTTGATAGGCATATTGTTTGTATTGTATAAGCATTTCAGTTCTCAGGGCAAAATAAGGGAAATACATTCAGATTTTAATTGTCTTCTGCATCTCTTCAAAACATTCTGTGATAGTAATGAAAGGCAGAAATTATTCTACTATTCTGTCATCCTTGGATAACTTCCTGCCCTAAGACTCAGGGGATGGAATAGCTCACAGTCTCTACCACTGTTTTCCCAAAAATGTCTCTGCTTCATAGTGTCAGTGAGTAATATCCTCTTTTTTTGCATGCACTAGACCCGAGTGTCCCTCTCCCACCTCTGCAATAACATTGTCTGACTCCAGGAGTGAAGGCAGCAGCTCTTCAAGCATTAGAAGCCACAGCCCAAGCATATCAAAATATCTGAGCAATGTGACTGTTGGTTGTCAAGATTTGCAGTAATTTCTCCCATTCAAGCCCAAGATTGACAGTCTTGCAGAAGTGTACAGAAAGGCTGTACTTCAAGCAGGTCACAGATCTGTAGCATCAAAACTTGTTCCACACAGTGAGGAACCCTTTCCCCGCACAGTCCCCTCTCCAGTCCTGTCCTCTTTCCCCAGGCCTCACAACTTTGCATCTGGTTTGACAAGATTTCTTCTTTTGTTGCTCCCTAGCCATCCCAGACCTTAGGGGGTAACTCAGCTGCTTCTTCTTTTCTTTCTTGTCCCACCACTCAGAAGGTTATTGCTGGAGGTTCCAGCTATTACCTTTATGGTTCTTTACCATATTATACCGCCTCTCTTCCTCCTGGTGCATCAGAAAGGTCAAAAGCAGTGGCCTGTCTTTCTCCTCCCAGGAAAAGGCCAAGAGCACAAGCTGAGCTGAGCTCTGCACAACGGCAAGCAAGTATTTCCATTCACTGTCATTTCCTCAAAAAAAAAAGTCCATGGTGTCAGAGTCAGAGCTGGCATAATAGAGCATCTTCTGCCTTCCATGAAATCAAGCTTATTTCTGTCAGTGCTTAAGTCTTAGCAAGGTTTAGTTTCCATGGAAAGTGTGAGTTAAAAAAAGAGATGGATAGACAAGGAAAGAGAAAATGTCCCCTGCTTTAAGTCTAAGATCCATACATCACTTAAAAACTCTTCATAACCTCTCACTGGTCCTTGTTCTTGAATGCATTTCCAGGTGTATCTGCTCATGCCCATAGGCAGTACTCCAATATCCAAACACAGACCAGATGCACTTGCATATCTTGGGATGAAAAGCTTTAAAAAGACAAAGCTGGTGATTCTTGTTTGCCTGTACTTACCTCCTCTGTAGTGCCTGCCTGTCACTTTGTTCCCTAATGTGATCCTTTTGGAGAACCTTTGACCTAACCTGGAGATGATTTTGTACTTTTATTACTCAACAGCTTAATAATTTCAGCTATGTAGCTGGTTCTTAAAAATGAGATGAACGCAGGTGCAGAAGCCGAGAAAGAACGACAGGAAATTTGTACCACATTTTTTGAAGCATTTGCAAAACCACTCTGAAGAAGGTATAAACCAATTGCTCTAAGTCTCATTGTGTGCCACAGCAATCAGTAGAGCCCACAGTGAGGATTCAGTCCATTTCTTCATACCACACAGGGTCTGGGACTCTGATTTCACAGGTAATAACCCTGAAGTGTCTTCTTCACCTAAGAGCTCATTAGAAAGAGTAGTGGGCATGCAGGCAATTGGCACGGTAAGGAGTGAAAAGGTTTATGCTCTGTGTGACAGCAGGGTGAGTGAGGACATTCCTGAACTGGTCACATTTTGGTGAGTGCTCTGAGTGATTTTATAGGAAAGTGAACCTACTGCCAAGCAAAGCTGTTTTACTGCAAAAGCTTTCTGCAGCCCATGGGCCTCAGAAGCTACAGTGCAGTTTCCAAAGCTTTGTAACACTACAAAAATGGAAAATAAGAAGTCGGAAATTTGAAATGGCATAAATGCATATTCCACTGGAATAAAGAGGTGGTATTGTTTAGCTTATTATTCACTTCTGGCATTGTGCTTTTGCTAAACAATAGTGTAATTGCTTCTTTAAAGGCCTGCGCAAATTGCCTGTACAATTGAAGAGCAGGGCATGGAAAGTATTAAGAAGAGATCCCAGAGAGGAACTTCAAGGTGTTACTGCAACTTCTCTGACCTTCTCAGTGTAATACATTGCAAATGAAGCCCTGCTACAAAACATGATGAGTCTTCAAACCGCCCTGAGAAAAGAGCCAAAGTAAATGAACACAGTGGGACAAACTCGAAGGTATGTTTGAAATAAGCAAGTTTACCCTGGCTCTCTTACATGTGTCTGTCTAAGTGGAGGATCAAACACCTTCGATTCATGTCTTCTGGAAGTGACTTGCAGCCCCTACACACCACCCGGATTCAGCCAAATCCATCTAACTGCTCATAAGGCTCTTTCATAATGCTGTGGCTACCTGCATTAACATGTCAAGCATTATTCTTTGAGTAGCAGGCACCAGCCACAGAGATTTTTTTTTTTTTCCCAGGGTTTCTCGAACCTAACGTCAGCAGATGAAAACATTCTTCTCTCTATTTGTGCTGGTAATAACACACTTCCACTGACAGTGAGGCAAACCTAGTTTACTTTCACAGTATTTTTCCTCCTAGCATGATGAGAAAATGCCAATGTCACGAGCATGTTCAGATGCACTCAGATGGGGCATGAGAATGATTACGTTTTGCTTTGCTTTTGTATGTGCATTATTGTTTTGCCAGCGGTGCTACAAATAAGAAGGTATTTGTGGCAGTTCCAGTTTCCTCCATTTTCAGGGTAAACCCTGATGTTCCTGGAAGACAGTCTGTTTAATTAGGTGGATCTGGCCTGCTCTTGAGAAATGTGGGGAGGGTGTGGGGGAGGAGATTTTTGTGGCCTTCAGCTTCCTGCGGGGAGCAGATCTCAGCGATCACTGGTGCATGAGGCTACTTGGCACGGCAGCCAGGCTCGGCTCTGCCCCAAGACATGCCTGCGCGCGGGCCATGCTGCCAGTACATATTGTTCTCATTTAGATATCCACTGATTCTGCAGGCAGAGAACAAAGTAGACAGAAGCTTTGTTGCTTTGATTCCAGGTTTCTCTGCTCATGGCCCAAAGCAGAAGTGTTTTCATTACTTTTTTGGTAGCATTCTGAATGTGTCTTCCCTGCAAGAGTTGAAAGGATTAGACAAGCCTGGCTTTCATTCATGTTTAACTGCTTGTGGATGCCTTGCAGAGATGCTTTTTCAGATGGATAGAGGAAGCAATGTGAGGTTGACTGCATCTTCGATGGAGACAAGTGAGCACATCTGCTATTCCTTCATGGTACTTGTCAACATTGGTCCATTCTGTAATCTCTTGTCATTCCAGCAATGCCACCCCTGAAGGCAAACATTGCCACTGAAACAGCCCTGTCACTGTGGGTGCCTTCTCAACAAGTCCAGTACTTTCTCTGAATTAGCATACTTGTCTAAGTATTTGCAGGGTATCAGTATCAGATTTCTTTTGGTGAGGTGATTAATTATATCAGATGAAGCCACAAGAAACACTGAAGCAAGAAAGCAAGTGAAGGCATGCAGAGGTACAGATTATGGCAGATTCACAATAGGTGTGTATAACAATAGATGCAGAGTCTCATGGACTGTAGAGCTGTAGAGCTACAGCTAGGACAAAAATAAACAGTAAAACCAGCAACAACAAAACCTAAAAATACCTGGAGACCATGCGGACTATGACCAACCAGATTTTCAGACAAGCTTCTAATTTCTCTGCCTTTAAATCTTTTGCAAACTGCTACCTGTGATCAGTTCTGGATAAGTGCTGAATGTTAACATATTTTTGTTTAATCAAGGTCCAAAGTAAACAATCAACCAAACAACAGCCAAATATACAGTCTGCATAGAAGGCCTCCAAGACAGGAAAACTTAGGCTGCAAGAACTGCTACCAAATGCAAATTCTATGGTTCAGGGTTCACCTTGTCAGGGGGCAAGACCCCACTGTCAGCTGTCCTCAGGGCAAACCTAAGGAAGGCTTGCTTATCATGGCTGTATCTTACCCACTGGTCAGAAGATAAGGGCAGCCTTTTCCCCGGGGAGGGTGCCTTGCTGGTGGCAGCACTGTCTGCCTGTGCACCACTGATGGTGCACAAAATGTGAGCCATGGCTACAAGACATTTGCCATACTCTGCTGCACCGTTGAATCTAGGAGCTCATAGCAAGAACATCCCAGAGATGTCATGACAAGATGCAGGCTGAGGTCTGTGGGTTTTAGCCAGCTCCTAGGACATGCTGGACTTCAAATACAACTAACAACCCAGGCAGAGGCAGGAAACAATGCAGACACGTAAGCGTTTGTGCAAACACACAGTGAATGATATTACCTACGTGGCACATGTTGCTAATTCAAGACAAGATCTAATAAATGAATGAGCAAGGGAATTAGGAGAATCAGGGGAAAAATTAAAACAGCTGTGATAGGTAAGTCATTCCTCCAAAAGTTAGCACGCATGCACCTGGGCACTTAGCAATGATTTGTGCTTTGATTGTGTTCAAACTTGTCAACTAAGTTAGTTAAAAAAGGTAGTAGTACCTTGTATCTTCCAATTAGACATTTGCAGTCAGAGAGGGCTTTAAGGAAAGGCCTGACATCAGACAGAACAGCCTTAAAGGACACCTCTGGAAAGCTGGGCATTCAAAAAGGACAAAGTGAAGAAAACATGAAGGTATCTTTTGGGCAATAGGTCAAATGGATACCGGAGACTGATGTCATTACGGAGGTGGGAGGAGACAGAGGAGCTGGCTGAGCACTTGCACTATGAGTGGTATTAAAAGTAGTGTCTGAAAATCTGAACTTCGGAAGCCAGGTGAGGGTCACAAAGAGAAGGTTTATTTGCTCAGAAAGACAAGGTTGGGAGATGATCTCAGAAGCTTCTTTATATATCTGATGTGTATTTTAGATCCCCAGCACAATGCTGTAGTGGGCATGTGTGAAGATGAAGATCTGAAAGTTTTAGAAATATGAACAGAAAAAGAGCTGAATGCTGATGACGGTATGTAGGAGTGAGCGTCAGAACTTTCACACTGCTTAGATGTTAAAGTGAGTGTAAGGAACATTGTGAATCTATCAAGAGATAAAGAGTAGGAACAGAGGAAAATTACGAGGGAAGTGAAAGGACTGAGTTTTGACAGTACTAGGTCATATCTTCAAAGCATGTTTAATGGTGAAACTTCACTGATGTCAGCAGAGCTCATCTCATTTCCCACAAGCTGAGGATCTTAGACTACCTAAAAGAGATGTAGGTTAGAAAGTGGAGGCTGTGAGGACAGACAAAAGCTGGAATACCTTGACAAGGTGAGGTATAGCCTCTCCAACATCAGAGATCTTAAAGATCATATTAGACAAACTATTGCCAGGATTGGCAGACATAGGTGTGGCTCAGCCTGCCGTGGGGCAGGAGGGTGGACAAAGGCTTCTGCTCATGTAGCTTGAAGAAATGGGATACAAATGGGGCTGAGGACATAGCACCAGATTACTTCAGTCCTGCTCTTTCCAAGCACAGCACGGATACGTCATCATAAATTTATTGCTAGGCTAAAGCCAGTAACCTGAACAGAAAGTTCTTCTCTCCTATGGACCTTGACCTGCAGAAGTCTACTCTCTTGCCTGCATTTTGCCACACAGTGACTAAGAGCTGTCAATAAAATCCATTCCTCTCATTGGACACTAAAATCTTGCTGTAAACACAGAAAATTGAGATGAATTAGACTGCCAACAACTCAAAACAATTTCTTGTGGTTGGGAAGTTACATCTGAGACTGACTGGAAAAGCAAATGTGACGGAGACTAGAACAATAGCAACATTCAGATGGAAGTCCACCAGTTGCATCCCCTGATGCAAATAGATTTTGTGGAGGGCTTCTTTCAAAGGCACTCTGCACACACACACGTCATTTGGAGGTAGCATTAACATTCATGTGGAACGGATTTTTTTTGAAAATGCAAAGAATTTGTATTGCTTCGGAGAAATCCCGTTCTTTTTATAAAGCAGGAGAAAGCAAGCTGCTTTTCTCTGAGAAGGTCTGTTTTGCCTGAATGACACTGCTGGTTCCAAGTGAATTGTGAGGACTGGAGGGGGAGCAGAAAAGCTTAATTTTGTTCATAGGCATCCACAAGTTTAGACACATGCAGTTCAGAATAGGTAGTTGGATTGCAAGCGTAACTGGGGCCCAATTCTGACAATAAAATATTTGTACCAAGTTGTCAAAGTATAAAATACACACCCTGCGGAAAAATTCTGTTACTGAGGACAGTAAAGGCAGATGTTGAGGAAGTAACTTGGAGCAAAAAAGAAGACAGCCAATTTTCTGAATTGATTTATTCTGTTTTAATGCATTTATTTCCAGGGATCCTGACCATACAGGCCTGGTTTTGCTGTGTATTTTCTTCCTCATAAAAAGACATACAATGAGCCACAAAGGCTTGAGCCACACGGGTTGGATCAGGATCAAAAGTTCCACAAAACTGCAGGGGTTTTCTGATCCAAGGCTTTGCTCTCTCCCATTTCATACAGAATTGCTAGATTTGGGTTCCAGGTCTGACTTTTTTCATCTACAGGGAAATCTTTGGATGAGCAGTTTTCCTGTGGTGACTTCTCCCAAGATATCACCAAAAGAAATTCATGCAAGCTACCGTGTATCAGAGATAAACAAAGAGAGAAAACTATGGGAAGTATTTGTAGACAAAAGATTCAGTTCAGACTGAACTTTATGAGTGCTTGCAATTCAAAATTTCATTACCAATATTAGTTTTGTCTGAAAAGCTTTGCAACTTTATCTGACAAGTCCTAATCTGGGTGTAAAAGGAGAGGACAGCTACATGTATGAGTAGATGAGACTCTGACACATCAGCCAAATGCAGTCTCCTGGTCAAGCAACTGAGTGAAGAGTCAAGTTCTTTATACAGATTGATGGAAAAATAAAGGAATTAAGTACCAGGCTGGGAGCATTTTGGGGAGGAACTGCGTAGCCTTGGGCTTCATGTGGCTCTCAGATATCAGGAGTTTCCCAGAGAGCTTGGTGGGGCAGAGGCCTTCGCTTTGGGTGGTGAGTCCAAGAGCTGGACCACAGAGGCCCTCTTCTCTCTCTGTCTTTCCCCATGCTCAAATAGCGTGTGTTGTGGGCCCCGGTTCTCCTCCCTGTGGTCATGCTGCCAGCCCACTTCTCTGCCCAACTTGAGGTGTGGACACATGCTGGCAAGGACAGCACTCATGTGCCCACCCCTGTGGAGTACAGGCCTTGCACTCTCTCCTTGGAGCGCTGCTCCTCACTAGCCAAGAGCAGCTAAGAGAATCTGTGGTTCCTCCACGTACCCTTGGTCCTCTGAGCAGCCGCAAGACATCCTTGTGCAAGGCTTCGTCTGTGCTCTGAGAAGCGCATAGACCTCACTCATCCTGAGCAACTTCCTCCTCAGCCAGGGTTGCCCACATGGTTTCAAATTGAGGGAGGACAAAAAAAGCCTTCAAAATGGCTGGCTAATGTGGGAAAGAGGACCATTACTCTTGGCTGAGAGCCTTGATCTCTCCAAACAGCACTGGGAGGACAGAGCAGCACAACCTATTCTGCAAGGGTGGCACCTGAGGGTGGGTCTCCTCCACCTCAGACACACTTCCACATCTGTTCAGCACTCATTGCTACACTGCAGGGGGCTTATGTGGGCAGTGAGGAAGAAGGTTTGTGTTGATTCCTTTGTTCCCTTCACTTGGGCTGTGCAACATGACAGTGACATTTCGTTCCCTGCTTGTGATAACAAGCATGTCTCCACCAATGCCATCTCCAAATCCCCACCATGTGCTTTTTGCAACCAGCACAAATTAAACAGTGTGGAAGGAACGCTAAATATCAGGAGGGCTTGTAGGCTAACAGTTCATGCACAAAGAAAGAAAAACCATGAAAAACTGAAAAAAAAGAGATTCCCTGCCTTCAGTAGAGCATTACTCAGTCGTAAGCTATGTACTTTTGAGCTTCTTTTGCTCCCCTGCCAAGATTCTGAGAGGGAAAATCAGGACAGATACACGAAAAGAAGAATAAATAATAATATAAAGTAAACAAAAAAGACCCAGCATGTTTTAGATCAACCTTAACTCCCCCCATTGCAGTTTACCCATCTGACGTTTTGCTAGTGACGACAATAGAAATTCTGTGCTTTAACTGTATTTCAAAAAATTGACAGCTTCAGACCATCTCCATTTTCTCCTTTCGCCTTGTCCTGTTGTGTAACTGCGTGTCAGGCCAGGAGCCAGAGCTGACATCACGTTGCAGAGGACTGCCCTGGGTCTTGCATAACCTTAATAGGACAGCCACTTGGAAAGTGTTTATGTGCCATTAGAGAGGTTGCTCTTCTAGCCACTCTACTGCATTAGGTGAACGGAGTCATTATAGACCAGGCAGAAGTATTAATTGTATTTGCATCATTGATGTCCAACATGAGGTATTTCAGTGGACACTGAGACTTCAGGTCCTGTTCCCATCTCCCTAGGAGCAAAACTCTAGCCATGGTAAGTGATTGCAACTGACTGCAGTGCTGTTGCATTTTCTCCCCGGAGGGTTTTGTTACCTCAAAATCGTTTGTGATTACTCCATGGGGGTATCATCAAAAAGATGCCCGGCAGGCTGCAGGTAGGTTCAGGGTCCATGCCCAGCAGCATAAATCACTGAATAACAGCATCCCTGTTTGCCAGTGGTATGCTTACTGGGTCTAAAACCTCTAATGTGCTTGTTCTTGCTGGCTGTTATCTATGTTGCAATAGGTGGTAGCAGCCTGCAGAAATACAAGTGTGAGCGAACTAGGGAAGGAGTAAAATACATGCAGCTCTGCTTGAAAAATGTGTCCTTCTCCTCCTCATTCCCAGTGTGACACTCAGACCCACTTTCCTGTAATAGGCAGAGGCCAGGCAGACACTGGCTCTAGCACATGCTGCTTTCCTCACCTCACTGATGGGATGAGTCCTGAAGCAAATTAAGATGACCAGATACTGATACAAATTAAGAGCTGCCAGCTTGTACCCACCCTTAGCACTGCCTTTCCCCTTGAAAGGAAGGATTAAGGACATGGTCAAGGAAATGAAACACAGCAGATGGCTATGCTACTTTTTGCAATGCAGAAGGTGACGTGCAGCTTCCTCTAGCTCTGCTTTCAGGCTTGCTCTTACCTTCCTGGCCTCTACACGTTTCATGATGATTGGACACATGCACCTTCTCATACACCCGAGGAAGACAAGATGCTATTCAGAAAAAAAAAAGAAAAAAAGAAAGAGGGAGAAGAAAGGTAACAGAGAGAATTCCCCACCAGCTGAGATGAAGCTCAAGCCTCTACACCCTGCACTACAATTTAATGTCCTTGTACAGGTGCAGATGAACTCACTTTAAATAGTATCACGAGAAAAATGATTGCCTGTTTTTCTTCCAAGTGTTGCATTATGTCCCTTCTTATTTAGCAGGGTGATGGTGTTATTTTTAGGGTATTAAACAAGATGTAACACTTCTCTGTCTCATTCTCTTCCTGTATTGTAGCTAAACAATTTTGAAGATGACAGCTACCAACATTCATTAAGTGAAGATTTGTTTTGGTAAATTTGTTCCTGACATAATTATGCTGACAAGCCCTCAAAAGAAAGATCTGTCCTAAAAACTTTGAGTGAGATGCTTTGATTGTACTTTTAGGCTGAGTGAGAGAAATTCTGCTTTGCTGCAGAAACCTTTCATATACAGCAGGCTGTTGCCATTCTGCTTCCATATGGTCCCAGCAATTCTCACTTTCTTAGCAGAGCAAGCTGGGGCAAAGAAAAATATCGGGCAATGTATTCTGCAGCATATCCCCGCATTTTTTCTTTTTTGGCCAAAAGATTTCTTCTTTGTCAGAAGCAACGATAATGCTTTTAAAATGGATGAATTACCACACCACAAGAAATCAGTTCACAGAAGAGCAGTTTTCCCCGTGGATCCTGATGATTTTATAACCATCTGGGTCACTATAAAAGGTCATAACTACCAAAAAAGCCAAACAAACCCAGAACAGCTTTGGCTTAAAGGGCTCTACCTTTAGCTGGTTACCCGCAATGGTGTACAGGATTTACAAGGGCATTAAGTATCTAAACAAAGTACTCCAGGCTCAGTAATTTCCAAATAACAGCTGATTTTAATTTTTTTCTTTGGCATTTATACACGTATCCTATTGCAAGCTTGATTCATTTCTTTTTGCACTGGAAAAAATGTTGAAGCTGGAATAGGAAGTCAAGAATGTGGGAATTCATACATTGCGTGCATATGTGGTTTAGTGGTGTGTGCCATTTGTACACATCACTTACTGGGGAAGTTAAATCACTTTTGGATACAAATTTCAGCAACTGCTTCCAAAATTCCATTGACTTCAAAACTTTGAAGTTGCATTCTCCACAACCTGTTATTGAAATATTTCTTGCCAAGCTCAAAGCAAGCACCGTTTTCTGAAGTAGAGATTTTCCTTCCTTTGCTCTGCAGGCTGCAAAGTGACGCTCTTTACTTGCACTTACAGACTGGCTCCCCCAAATTGTAACTGTCTGTCTTCTCTCTGTTAGGAACACAGCGGCTCTTGTGTACTGAAGGTTTTGGTTTTTTTTTTTAACGTCTCAGACTTCCTTCATCATCACTGATGAAAATGAATGCAGTGCTCTTCCATGTGCAGACAGGACTTCATTCATTTCTGCAGTTATTAAGGAAGCCTCAGAGTTGTGGACATGCACACAAGGCTCTGATGGTCTCAGCAAACTACTGTTCTTTTGTGGTGGGTGTCTAATGCAGCAGTGACACAGAATTTACATGACAAAGGAATTAAAAAATATCTTTAGCACTGGCTTCCAGATGACTGAAGAGCAGGTTTCAATAAAGGGAGTCGTGACTCATGTACCAGTTTGCAAAATTGCTTCCTGTCGCTGGAAGGAACAGGTTTCTGTTTGCTCCTTTCAGGCTGTTTCCTACACCGGGGGCAAGACTGGGCACCACAGGAGCTGGTGGTCAATTTACGTTGGGAGGCTCTGGCTCCCCCCTGAATCTGCTTTTGAGATGTGGGTCCACTACAGTTGCCCTGCTCACTGGTGGTCCCTTGTCCCACTGGGCTTAGCGGTCCCTTTGCCATGTGCACGAACAACCTTCATCGGTGTCAGTGCAGCCTTGGGGTGGTGGGGCCAGGTAGATCCCCATGCTGGCTTGAGCAGGGGGGTGCTTGGTGCCTTGGACCAGTCTTCTCTAGAGCTTGCTGAGCTTGGTGGCCTCCTCAGCACACAAAAAGTGCTCCTCCAGAGAGGCTGTTTCCACCAGCAGCTCAGTTAGTGAAGGGATTAATTTAAAAGCTTATCTCCTCTCCCTCTGTTGGTGCCGCTCCGGCTGTGTCCAGCCTCCCTTGCCCTGTGCCTCCACAGCTCTTGCCAAACTTTCAGGCTATTTAGTGCATTTCCCCTCGTTCCCATTATAAAAAAATCCAGCTGATGCAGAGATTGCCTCTCTAGGGGAACTCATCTTTGCTTGGCAATCATTGTCACTGTAACCTTCCCAATGGAGTTTAATTATGTGCTTGCGATTAAGCAATTACGCATTATCAGGAACAGAGTAAATCAAGCCTTTTATCTCCACTAACAGGATATTTCCTGTGAGCGCTCCTGCCAAAAGAACCTAGGGGAAAGATGGGACGATTTTGGATGCGATGTAAGCATGTTTATTTAGGGAGCCCGCAGCACTGCGCGTTGTTGGACGCGGCCACCTCTGCTCCAGCTCCAGCACGGCTGCCCGGCTCCCACCCCGCATGGCCAGGGGGACGGACCCGCATGGTAGCGAGCAGTTGGGTGCCTGTGAACTGTGGCTGATTTTGTGATGGCCGAGCCCTGCTCAGAAGCAGGCAAATGGGTTTCAAAGATGCTACACACTTGCAGATAAAATTCCTCAGGCACAGTCGGATGGTTGCCCTGTCTGAAGGTGCTTCGTTTGCGGAGAAGGGGATCTGGGAGCTGCTGCAAGCTTTGCTGTGCAGATGAAAGAGGAAAGAGGCCACCCATGCTCTCGCTCGCTCTGCATTCAATTAGCTTGCTCGTTGATGGGCTAGCAGTGCAGAATGGATTTTCCCACTGATTGATCTCTTAATGTAAATGAGCTCTGGTTTTAAACTCAAACCATACATACTTTTTTCCCCTTGGAGCTGTTATTCTCTCGTATTCTGCTCAGAGTATGCTTTCCCTCTAGCTAGGATCTGCAGGACCGTTGCAGTTGAGGGCTTGCATTATCATTATTTATATAAACAGCACTGAGGTGGCCATTTGCCTCAAAATGTCTGTATTTATTTATTCTTTTCTTGTCTCTCCTCTTATACTATTTGAGAAGACTTTGAAAACTTGTCCTGTGCGGCTCTTTCCTCTTGTTCCTCCAGACCCTTTGTGCAGCGATAATTAATATATAATATGTGTGAAATTTTTCCAACTATGTCTACAAAAGCATGACTAGCCAATAATAGTGATGTTTTGAGCAAACTGAGATTCATTCATGTATTATAAAATTTAAATTTAAAAAAGAGATTGTCCTTTTTTCAATACAATATATGCCTCTGATTTGGAATATTTCTCTTCTTCATGACTCACGTGTTCCCTATTGTCTTTTTAGGCCTCGATCAGGAACTTCACCCTCTGTATCTGCAGGAATAATTATTGTGAGCCTAGTGGTTCACTTCTCCAGAGCCAAAATGTCACCTGAACAGAGTCTTTGGGATCTGCAACAGTAAAAAAAGCAACAAATACGGTAGAAGCCATTAAGAGTACTAAGAGCTACTGGGAAATCAGGCTTAGATTCTTTTCCACAATTTATTAGCAACAGTTATACCTAAGAAAATGAAACTGAAATAGGAATTTAAGCAGGATAAGCTTCAATGAAATTATGCCCACCTTGCAAAACAGACTGGGTCAGTACTTCACAACACAAAGTCTCTCCCCCAAAGCCTAATTTCTGTGTGCTCAGAGAAACAGAAGCTGAAAAATTACATGATAGAAAGGCATTGATTCTGAATAATATTATAATTGCCTTCTTAAAAAAGGAGAAGACAAATGCAACTTTTAAAACTTGCTCTTGTCATAAAATTGAAATTTTCCTTAGCCAAGGATGGTATTTCAGAACACTGCTATTTAACATCTAATCACATTCAAATAGGAACTTCATAATAAATATTTATGAAGACAGTAGCTCATGAGTTCTGAGATTATTTCTATTAAAAGCAACAGAATAACTCTGTCACTTTTTGTTTCTGTATGAAATCTGGCAAGAAGATCCCTCAGGTATGACTAAAGATACTGTAAATTCTTGCTGTCAAGAATAAGTCCAATTGCATTTGGGTATATAGGTTTTAAAATAATAATCGGGATTGTTTAGATTAAAATTATCCTTTGGTGAACTGAACAGGTACTTATGCTACTTTGTACCTTGTTTTCTTTTGTGTAGCCACGGAGGGTGATTGGAAATAGTGAAATAACCCCAAATCAATGAAAGAGTGGACAGTTTCTGGAATGATTTGGTGTAAATCTCAGGTGCAACAGACTGCAGTGGGAACCAATCTGCAGTGTGGTCCATAGGCTATTAGGGATGTTGGTGGTCACAGGCAGTGTTGTCTCACCTGTTCAGAGCTGGCTGCCTCTCCCACACAGCCTTCCCGTTGTGCCTGGGGGCAATGGTTCTTCAAGACATGATTTAGGACCTTCTGGAATTTTTAGGGGCAACCGGTCAGTAATGTGATTCTTATTTAGACCATCAGTTTTGTGCCTGAATTGTTTCTTGAAAAACACTAAAAATTAAGGAAAGAAAAATTCTTTAGTATGATCCTAAAATGTCTTGTGATAGAAATCCTTGGGCTTTGGTTAAAAATATCAGGCTGGCCAGATGGTACTTACAGAGGCATCTGTGGAGAATTGGGATAGTTTTGTACCGACCCAAATCAGAAGTGGCACAGAGGAAGATGCTCTGCCACTGGTGTTCCTCAGCCCCGTGGGGCAGAAGATGGATGTGTGTGTCAGAGGGCTTGAGAGCTGCCAGTTCCTGTCCAGAACCCTCCTCCACCCCATGCCCAGTCCTCCTGGAACTGAGTGGAGAACATGCGAGCAGAGAGCTAGGAAAGGGGAAACTTCCCTCTCTACCATTAGCAGGACAATCCCTGTGTCAAATGTGCTTTTGTCCCAGAACTCACTCACCCCTCACCCGTGTTCTCCACCCCCAGCCACCTCCTGCCAGTGCTTCACTTCAGCGTCCCTTTCTGCTCCCCATAGCCCTCGGGAACTAAGCCCGTGGGTCCTTTGCAACAGCTGGCCAGGGTCCCAGGACCTTGCGGACATCCCTTCTCCTCTTCAGTAACACCCACGGGGGCGGAAAGTCACAGGAGTTGAAGAGTCAGCATCTGCAGAGCTGAGTTGTTTGATTTCTTTTGCAGCAGTGCTCATTCCCATGGCTTCAATGTGTCCCGCAGCCCAAAATAGCTGTAAGGCCGTGCATATCGTGTATGTGGTGAAACGACACCTCACCCTGCCCATTCCTGGACCAAGAACCTTTTCTGCAGAATGAGGGTGCTTGAGAGCATGGCTGCAAGCTGCGACAGGCTGTCTGCACCCAGCAGCTGCAGAGGTGAATTCAATTTTGTGCTCCCAAATGGGGATTTTTACCAAATTTTGTGTTAGGTCAAGAAATGTGTGCAGGAGCCCCACAGTATTGCCACTTAAATCCATAAATTGTGACCAAGAAGTCCTCTAAAAGTCATCATCTTCCTCTTATAGATACTCTTGGCAACCGGTTACTTTTCATTATTCCAAATTTCAGAGCCTGTTGTCTGTTATCTATTTGCCCTTTGGATTGTGGATGAAAAATCTGTGCTGTTTACAAACTGCTGTACATGCAGTGCCTCATCTAAACACAGAAACCGCAATATTTGGGGTCTCTCAAGGCTGTTCACTTGCCCTTTGGAGGCATTTATTGCATCTTTTCCTTTCTCTCTGTTTCCTTCCTCTTACAGTATGGATTCAAATATTTACTCTGATACAAATATTTAAAGAAATGCAGTTGTCCTGAAGTCTGGGAGCAGGAAGATCAACACATGAGGAAGAAGCCTGAAGTGAATGAAAGAACAAAAACTCACATGTTACAGCAAAGACATAATTACAGCTGATGATTTTTTTTGTAGACAGTGATGTTTTACCTCAGAAAAACCAAAAGACAGTTGCAAATTTCCTTGGTCCTTTCAAGATAAGAAGAAATGAAAATGACAAACACTTCACTGAAGAATAATAATGGAATTAGACAGTTATCAAAAACATGTAATTGGAAATTATCAAGAAAACACACTTAGATGGACAGGAGTTCAAGCAAGCTTCTTGCATGATAAAATGGTAGTGTTCTTAAGCATAAGCTGCAGTATCAGTAAGTTGTTGACCAGAAATACTAGGAAAAACCACTGTGTTTATTATCCACTCTCTCATGACTCGTATAGCACATTATCTTCTAGCAACACACAATGAACATGTCAGCCAGATTTTCTCAGGATCAATTATATGTGTATCCCAGTGGAAGGGTGGGACAACATCTATGCGAAGAGTCAGATAGTCAGATATAGGCCATATAGAAACTTGTTTTCCATTTTCTTTCCTAGACTTATTCTTACCAAACACCTGTCTCCTGCCAATCCAGTTTTGCAAAGACTCCAGCAGCATGCCACGTATTCAGTAGTTCAGAGATTATGGTCAAAGGGTGTCTTATTTTCATGATAAATCTTTCTTTTTTTCTGCACTCAGAGCACCTCTGAGGGAAGCCACCCACCCCGCCCACCCAGAGCGAAAAGGGGGCAGGTTTCTTCCAAGATTTTCCTTGCGTGCTCCCTGGCTGGAAGTACATACGTCAAAATGGGACATTCTGTGCTTGACACTAGATCAATAAAACCACTTTATGCCTTGTAAAGGGATAATGCAGCTGCTCCCATCTAAGCAGCGATGTCCTGGTAACGTTAGTTTTACATAAAAGGGGGTACTTGACTTCTAAGGCTGTTGCAAGATAGGTCCAATTGCCTGTGCACCCACCATCACAGAAATGCTGGCAAAGGCCAAGGTCAAAGCTGTATCACTTCTGTCCTGCAGGTGCTAGAGCTGGTGCGAGGGGATGGGAAGCTTGGAATGGCTTTTCCCCTTTTTGGGGACAAGTGGGGAGTGAAGTAACGGCAAGGGCCAAGGTGCACCATACACTGCCTTTTTTCTGTGGCCAGGCTTGTGCTAAAACAGTTTTCAGCATTCGGGAAGGATCGTGCATAATAATGCAAAGGAGTCAGGGCTCATTCATTTGAGATCACAGATTAAAAGAAATTTAAAAAGAAAGCAGACATGTTTTGTCTCAGGTATTCTGAATCATTTTATTTAGCTTGAAATGTTTGAACAAAATCTTTTGCTATTTTGGCATCAGGTATTTTGGCACTTCTAATTCCATTAAGAAGTTCAACTTTTTGTCCAAATGCATGAAAAATATCCAGTCCAGATGTAGTATCAAAATTGTCGTATGTAAGAAGATCTGATTTTGACCATCTCTACTGAATACAGCACTTGATGGAAAAAATAAGGTGACATTTCTGTGCTACCCCAAGAGACCGCAATTCCTTCGCAATGGATCTCCATAGTGATATCCCCCAGTGTCTGAGCTCTGGACTTTCTGCTTTTTGAGCAGTCCAAAGTTTTCGTACGTGATCTTTTTTCCCATCTTTCCCATGCCAAAAAATGCATGCCAGGATGCTAGGATCCTCCCCTCTGCATCATGTTGCTGTTGAAGTTGAGGTCCCGTTGCCTTTGTACACGGGCAGAGGAAGCAGCACAGTGTAACTGGTGCTACATGGCCCTGAGATCCTTGGGTTTCCCTTGTAAAAATTCAAGGCAAAGTTTAATAGCTGGATAGCGATGAGCTGTATTTAAGCCAATGACCTACAAGGTGAAAGGCTCCATAACTCATTAGTAATTTCCTGAATCATCTAGCCCTCTCATCATGCAAGAAATTCTTGCAGCTCTGTAATAGCAGCAGAAGCCGTTGGAGTAAAAAGCCCTTTACCAAATAATGGAGGAACACGAGAACTGGATAAGTCGTACAGTATTTTTCTTCCAGTGTCTGTCTCTCTGGCAAAAGCTCCACATACATTTGGTATCTCTGCTGTACCTTGGTTATCCAAACTTCCTGCATGCTTAATATATCCTCCTTCTCATTTGGCTGTGATGGCTTGTATTGAGCTCTCTCTGTCACCTTTATAGGTCATGCCATAGCCAGGTAAATGTGAAGCCCTTTACACTGACCACCAGTGTCGCAAAGCCTCTCCCTCAGAAAGAATAACTTGATAGTTAAAAAAATGCCAAAAGTGCACAACTTCATCACATGCTCACAATTTACTGTTGCCGTTGCTGCAGAGCCATGTGGGAAAAGTAGTCGGTGCCCTGGAGTTCAAATCTACAGCCGTGCATTCAAGATGTCTGAGCTCTTGAGAGCATTTGCTGGTATAGTGAATTAAATTTAGAGCTGTGCAAATCCGGCTTTGGATTTAGATTTGTGAGACTCACCTTTGACCTGGCTTTGGATGGAGATTTGGATGCCTGTCTACTGCAGATATATCTGCAGAGTGCATTTTGTGCTACCTTTCAGCAGACTGAAAGGGTATAATTTCTACAAGGAATATTTTATCCACTGGTTACCATTTCAGCCTATGGCATCTACTTATGGCTACGTCCCCTCTTTTCTGTAAGATCAGGCTTTAAGGTGTCCGCGTTACAAATAATTTCAATTTAATACCCTTGATGCTAACAGCACACTGGGAGAATGCCATCGAACATTGATATGTGTAGAGAAAGACCTGATGAAGCGGATTAATGTATAGATTTCATGTAAACCATAATAGACAGTCAGCTGGTCAGACAGCAAGATGGACGTGGCTCATCTGGAAAGGTTAGGTTTGCACTGTGATGGTTTTTGGTTTTTGCTTTTCTTTTGTGAGGACAGGGGAAGGTAAAGCTGAGGAGAGAGGTTCTGGATGTCCAGAGAGATGCTGGAAAACACTGTGTCAGGAAAGACCTTCCTGGGATGTTTTAACAATTAAGAAGCAAACCCAGCCTTGCAACAAGAGGTGTCCTCAAAGACCAGATGAAACCAGGAGAACCTTTCTGTGTCCTATATGTCACCGGCACCCTGTGGCTAGTCCTTCCTCCCCATAATTAGCACCCAGACATGGGCATCAATGTCAAAAGCTGCATCTCTTTCCTAATCTGGTTTCAAAATACTCCGCCATCTCAGCTGTCCAGACTTCCTGTGCTAATGATTGTTATGGCAGGAATTCTCTCTTTGATCCCTTTTTGGGGACACCCTTCAATCTGCAGCAGTGATTACACTGGTCACGGCTTCCTGCTGAGCACTGTCTGTCTGCTAAAAGGAAAATGGAAACAACACTGGAAAGCCAGCCAAGGTCCTTGCTATATTCAATACACAGTAACACTGCACACAGGCAAATATTAAAATAAATAAGATTAAATAATATAAACCAAAATATAAAATAAAGTAAAAATGTTAGAAGATAATTCTGCCCTTGTGAAGAAGACAAGAATGGTAATAATGTAATTTTCCAGATTGTATCTGCATCATAGGCTGTGAGCAATAAATTCATCTTGTTGAATCTATGAGGAATGAAGATGAATTAGCATCCTCTGATCTTGATTTGAGGAGAACCCCCCTGGGGCAAAATCTAAAAAGGGCATCCACTGACTGCAAATTTCTCAGACATTAGGAGCTAAAGGGCACCTCCTGGAGCAGACCAGATCCTGTCAGCATCCATACGCTTTGTGCTCACCCTGCCCACCCCACTGCTGGACAGGGGGTTCAGCATGGCATCAGTGCTCCCTGAGCGGACAGACATATCCCTCGCACCACCACTGTGGCCTTTTTTGGACTCATCTGCCATCGGCTCAGTCTGTGTAGAGATCCTGAGCACTGGCATGTCCCAATGGTGGCTACGTGGCGGTGCTGAACAGGAGCAGGCACTTGCAGCAGGTGAAGCGGACTGAACATTGCCCATGCCTTTGTCTGCTCAAACCCCACAGCCCCGGCACATGGACCTCTCACCCCTCCTCATACGGACTTCTCTCTGTTGTTGCTTTGCCTCCACATTGTCGCATTGTTGTTATACAATATTGTCTATATATTGTTATATTAAAACACCGTAATTATAGGCTCCAGGTCAGGCTGCAGTTAAACACAAACCACTGCAGCAATTGCCAGGAAACTCGGTGGTGCTTTCCCATGCACTGAGACGGCTGTATGCAATCTGAGAAACACGGCAGGAGGACGGTAATTAAGAGCCTGGTGATACAAATAGGCATTTTGGAAGCTTTGCTGCAGTCAGAGAGCTCTGTGGTTTTGCTTTAGCTGAAGATCTGGACCTGGTTCAGACAGAAAACAAGGCAGGAAAAGGCAAAAACAAAAAGCGTGTGAAAAGAGCCGCTCATTGAAATGATATCCTTCTCCACCTGTGACATACAAAGGGACAATGCCAAATGTGGGACCAGGTTCCCCTCGCCCCTTTCTCCCTTTCCCAAAGCTGATGTGAGAGTGTGTCCCCCAGGCAGGAATGCAGATCTGGAAAGGTTATGGAAAGCATTCAGTGGGCTAGTCCAAATGGAAAATTGGAAGAGATGCAAACACTCGCTGTGATTCCCAGGCATGATACACTCACAGGGGCACACATGCAGCTGCAGGTAGGAAGATAGCTTTTGGCATGCTGGAGGCTGCTGATGTCTGTCTGAGATTCCTAATTCTACCAAAATCTCTGCTGCTTTCTAGTCTGCTTCTTCCATGTCCCTTCTTTTCTTTTTCCCTTTCATGTCCCTTTTCTTTTTTTAAATTTTCTACCTTTCTTGTTCATGTAAATTCCCCACCGAGGGAGGAGGAAAAGGCTTGCAGAAGGCAGTAACTGCAGCTCCTTCCTCTATGAACTTAGGACTTCCTTCTGTCTTTCTCTTCCACCAGCCGCACGTTTCCATGAGTGTTTGCATACCAAGAGCTGTCTGCTTCCAAGCTTAGCGGTATAAAGGAAAGCTTGCAAGGAAATCTCCTAATCAGAGCTTGCTGGGAGGAGAACTTAAAGTGCGGGATGATGTAATGCACATAAAAATTGTGGAACTGAATAAAGAATCAAGAATGGGTTTTGGATATCTCAATCGCCAGCTAAAATGCCAAGAGCAATGTGAAATAAAGCAACAACTGTGAAAATGAGCGGAAACAAAGTACATTTTCCTTTCTTCCAGATAGACTCAGGCTTGGACTCTTCAGTGACAGTCTATTAATTTTCTGTGTGTTTTGGCACGAGAAACGTTATGAACACACAGAGACATATATTCTGCTGAATCTTAAAGCTTAGCATTAATGTTAAAAAGTCAAGGGCTTTCACATCAACAGCTCTTTGCACACACTGTAAAAATATAGATATTTTAAAATGCCCTTAAAGCTCAAGCTATTACCATCTCCATCTGGATTCCCCACAGTGAAGCAGAAATGCAAGCACTCATCATCACACATCCACGCTGGTTGTATCATCTTGCCAGATGCTTCTGGGGAGCCCTACGAATTCACACAAGATGGGGCAGACACAGTGGCTTTGTTAAGTTTTGGACTGTCACTCAGCCACCCCCGCCCTCTACCAAGGGCCACACGTTCTGGTCTTCTGGCATGCTACAACCAAAGCTTAAACATTCTCCCCGAGAGCTCCCTCTTTACTCCCTGATGTTTGAATCGGGGCCTTGACCCTGCTTGAGACAGGCTGGTGGCTTCCCCAAAGCTCTTTTATTGTGCTTTGCTTTGGCTCAGGCAACCTGCAGGCTCTTGGGCTTTCCCTCTGCCTCCCCCTCTGCATTCATCTCTTGGCTCCCTGAGAGGGCATAAGTCCATATGTCTGTGCTCTTTTGTTTCTTCATTTGCTCTGCTGATCTGTACACCATTTCCCTTTGTTTGCTGAAGCGTTTTCTACCCTCCCCTCAAAGCCCGCCTGCTGAGCTGATGGCACCACCCGTGGAGCTCGGCCACCTCGCCCCCTCCATTCCCATGTGCTGCAGAAAATGGCAAGCCCGATGATGGAGCTGGGCAACGATGGACTGGCCGTCATCTGCTGCTGTGGCTCTTGCGAGGTGAGGGGACCCGCTCTTCCCATGGCCGGGGTGTGCTGTCTGCTCTGCGCCTGGGGCTGGTGTTGCCCAACATGCCGGCCCCAGGCACAGATCACCATGCCTTAATTAGCAGGCTTATGCAACTGCCCCTCCAGTGCCACGGAGGGCACGCTGTACCTGTGCTGAGCAGAGAAGAAAGCCAACGTGGCTCGAGATATCAGGGTGCTGGGGGGCAGGGCAGCCAAAGGAGACACGAGTTGATGGCCTGTAGGAAATGAGGACTTGCAGAGGCAGACGGAGGAAATCTTTGCCTCTTCCAGAGAGCTGTCTTTGCCCTGGATACTGCACGGGCAAGGTAATGCAACCTATACTTAATGCTGCAGAAATACCCAAAGACCTCACTCAAGTTCAGACTGATCCTTGTCATGGCTCACCAGTGATCTGAGGACAGCGATGAATAGGCCTGCAGTCAAACACACCTTTCACAGACCTACCTTTGTTTGCTGTTTTGCTTGGTAGTCTGACATCTCTTCCTGGCTACACTTAGACATGTTTGTAAAGGCTGATTGCTTTTAGATCCTATCATCCGGCCTTGGTATGGAATAAGATTGCCTCTTAATCTCACAGAGTGACCTGGGAAGGATCTTTTGTGCATAAGCGACCACTGTGAAAGAAGAGGCTGAGCTGAGAGCTTCTTTGGGAAAACAAAGGTCCCTTGTATTATATTCTTCAAGTTTTGAAAGAAATCAATTTATTCCAAATCACTACAAAAAAAGAAATTCACAGGAATGAGCAGAGCTGGAAGCCTCATGGTTTTTCCACTCAATACCCCAAAATAAAGCAGGTGCCTTCTCATTCACCAGCAGCTAGCTGTAAGGCAGTAATCGATGTCTGTCGGGCAGCACAGGATGGGATGCCGCTGTGGGCAAAGGCGGGCACCTCCAGGAAGGGCTTACCTCCCCTGAGGGAGGTAGAACTCCCCACTCGGACTGCACGGCTGCCTTTTTGAGGGCTGAGGTCCCCACGTTCTGGAGCCCATCACAGAGGGCTTTCGGAGGGGAGGCACAGCCTCCTCCCTGTGCCATTACTGTAGGCGGTGTGCACAGAAGTCAGATTTTGCTCCAGCAAGCAAAGGCAGGAAAACAACTGTCAAAGGAGAAATATAGTCAAGAGTAAATATGAGTAATTTCCAGTTTGAACACTGCTGTGTTTACCTATTTTTCATGTACGTGGAGCAGGTGAGTTTATTGCTTCCTTTGTCACCTAAAGAAACTCTGTTCAAAAAGTTGCTTCCAACCTCACAAGTCTCATAAAAATATAGGTTTCTTGCACATTTTCTGGCCTTTTTTTATTACCTGCTTTATGCAGAGATATTTCACTGCTGTAATCAATCAGATGTCCTATTGCCTATTTTCTTATACAAAATCCCACATACAAAAAAACCTTAATAGGGGCTGGATTGTAGTATATGCTTATTTACTAGAAAGCCAATCTTCAAAAAATGTAGTCTTGACTTCCAGCTACTGCAAAATGTGTCTCCAGCTCTGCCAGTTAGTAAGTCTGCCTGTTCAACCCATGAAGCTGAGGGTGCTTCAGGAACCGTCAGACCTGTTCAATAAACTGTGCTGATCTTTTCATCTTCTTGATTTCCTGAGTCATCCCAGCTCTGGACCTCAGCTGCCATATGGAATCCTGCTTTGTAATACAATCTGAAACACACTTTCAGCTCATAAATGTGTTTGTGTTTAGAACTACAAAGGACACTTCCTGGCTGTTCAGTAGGGAGCTTTTTTTTTTTTTAAATATATATATTTATGAATTAAAATGTCAAGCCACTTGGCAAGTTATTGTGTTCATACCAGCTTGATTCTCATGTGATTTCTTATGAATAATAATGGAAGTGTTGCTTTAAATAGTATATGGGTCCTGATCCTCAGTTAGAAATTGTTTTTAATCTCTTATTTTCTAGATACTGCTTTGCTGAATATATTTTCCCACTAATTTTAAGAGAAATTTTAAAATCTGTAAAATGTGTGCTACTGCATCACACTGTGAGCTGGCAAGTAATGTGTCTCATCCTCAACATTGGTTTTGTACAAGATTTTTTTTTTTCTTAGTCTCCACCTTTTTTTGCATCTTCCAGTAACACTGAAATGCTGTTTTTCATTAGTTAGCTATAGCTGCCTGCATATTGATGCCTTCAGAGTAGGGTGGGAGACCACATCTGCAGTGCTTGCATATCTTGGTGACTTTGTAGCTTGGACTTCAGTGAATAATTTGAAAATTGCACACACATAAGGCTAACTTACATTGTTTCTTCTTTAAAAAAGTTTCAGTACTTTCTGTGTTTCAGCTCCGAAAGGCTCAGTTTATATTTCCTCTATTCTGTTGTACACGCCAGAGGTCATGAAAAATGGAGAAGGGAAAACTCAGTGCAGGTTGAGCTAGCCTGTACTGTAAGCAGGACAAAGCGAGCTCTTAAGATCTCAACTTGTAGTAGTGCAAGGAGCCTGAAGGGGGGTCCTGCTGCCCCCTAGTTCAGATTTGGCCATGGCTTACTGGGGCTGAGGCAACACCACAGCATGACGCAGGACTGGGTGCTGATGCCACCTGGTCAGGAGCATCCGTCCAGCCTCAGAACCTGCCTGGACAGTGCCAGAGCCAATGTGCCAAGGACTTTCAGCCCTTGTCTTCCATAAAAACAGACCCAGAACAGAAGATACCTACCCTGCAGTCAGGCAGCAGGGAAAGCCCTGAGCACCAGAAATTCTGTCCTGTGCCTAGCCGTGCTGGCCCTGGCTGGGGACGACGCTCAGGTTGGAGCCAAGGTGGCAGAGATGTGCCCAGCAGCAATTTCCCCGCCTTTCAAGGAGCACCCAGTTCTTTCCTACGTGGCCGCTTCAAGTAGTTAATAAACTTGCTTTTCCTCCTCTGAGATGATGCCAGCATGTTGCTTCTGTCAGTCAAATCTGGGGGACGAACCACGTTGCTGTGTGGAGTAAAAAGGGCTCCCGTTGCTGTGTGGAGTAAAAAGGGCTCCCATTGCTGTCTGTTGGTCTGCAGGATTTCCCAAAAATAAGAGGGCCATGCTGTGGGCGCAGGGAGGGCATGCAAGGAGCCAAGGTCTCTGGCCACCAGGGACCGGGAACAGGCACCTGGGCAGGAGTGAAACAGGCACTGCCCCGGTGGGGTCCCTCTGACCCCCTCCTGCCCCGGTGCTGGCGGCTCCCCGCAGCTGTGGGTGCCATGGCACACCACGGAGGTGCTGGGCTTCTGCCGTGCAGATGTGGTGCAGCGCCTCCTCGGACCCACAAAACGTGGAAGGACATCAAAAGAGCATATGCCTCAGCAACGGCCCTTTCCAGCAGCCAGCTGTCCCGCCTGCTCACAGCCATATGCGCACCCAGCCCCCTCAGCCCCCTGCCTCCCAGGTCCTTCTGGAAAGGAGCTTTATTTGAACCGGGATGGGCTGCGCACAAAGGTGCAGCCTGCTCTCCTGGCACACCTCTCCGCTTGGCCTCGCCGCCTGCGCCTTTGCGCCCCATGAGTTCCTAGAGCAGCAACAAGGGATGCAGCAGTACAAACGCTGAGGGGGGGCTTCATTTGCACCTTGGAGTCAGGCAAGGAGGAAGGGAGATGAGGTGGTCAGGGGCCAGGAGTGGTTGGCACGTAAAGAGAGGTTAGATGAAGGGCTTTTCAGCCTGGAAAAGAAACAGCACAAGAGGCTGTGTAGCAGAGGCCTCTGAAATAGCAGAGAAGGAGAATAGGGATCATTTAATTCATTGTGGCTCATAGCGCAAGTACTGAGTAGCACAAAGGAAGAACAAAACCCCTGGAGCAAATCCCGTTTCAGCCAGCACAGAGTCAAACCCTGAAACTCATCGTCAGAGGATAACTGACAAAAAAGCATAACAGAGTGAAAAAGTGTTAGACAAAGGAGGCATCAAGCAAAAACCATGCAATCTTAATTTTGGTAGGTTTTTTAGCTCTCAGATGCTAGGGACAGGTACTCCGTTGTTTATAATTTTATAAGCATCCAGTAGTGTTAGAAGCAGAGCAGTGGACTAAATAGATCTGTGGATTGATTCAGTACAGCTGTTTTGCTGGCATGTTCACAGAACAGTTGCGAGATTATTTAATATTTGCTATGAATTATTTTATATTTCCAAATCATGTTTTTTGCAAATGTATATAAAGGAACTAATTTACTCCTGTAAAAAAACAAGCCACGATCATGTGTTTGGAATCATTGTGAAGTTAATGAAGAAGTCTATCCGTCATTATAAGTATATCAGGATGAGGAGAGAAGAAACCAAACAAAAGTTCAAAAGGGTCTAATTCCTATGCAGGCAGCAAATCACAGAACTTCTTTTATTCCTGATGAAGAAGTTCTGTTTAAATGCAGTTAGGATAGTAATCCCCAAAATGTAGTAGAATAGGAAATAATCAGTTTTATTCCAGATTATTTCTTGTTCCTAAATTGCAGCTTTGAAGCTCCAAAGCCCAGCAAGACAGGAAGCAGATATAAGGATGCGCTGGTCAGTTGGTGACAAGTGACGCAGTTTCCAAGGGTTTGTCACACTGAAGGGATGGAAACCATCATGGAGAGTTTTGTGAGGCGCAGAGTTTTGAACTGGAGGAAGGATCCACAATTGTATTGAACTGAGTGGTGAAAGCACACTCAGAGCAGACTTTAATTAATTCCTGTGAGCTGAAATTGAAACAGTTACGGGCCTTTGTTTATAGGTGGCATTTTTAGGCTGAGTTTCTGCTTTCATTAGGTTTCTTCTTTTGTTCTTTTTAGTAAAATGATGCACCACTGTGGATTATTTGATAGTGGCAAATGAATCTGAAGCCACGCAGGAGGTGGCGAGCAGTAGTTAACTGGGTAGTGTGTTAGGTAGCACAGCCACTTGTAAGATGATGATCTGAGGTTCGTAATCTCTGTATTTATTCTCTGTAGTCCTGGTCATAGCATCCCCACCAGCCAGGCTGACCACCAGAGGACATGGCTGCAGCCTTTTCAGCCAGGCGTTGGCAGAGTCCCACCTGACCAAACCCTGGGCTGGGGTGAGTTGAACACTGGCTTCAATTTTTGCCCTGTGTTTGCTTGGCAGTCCCAGGACAGCTGTTGGAATGACTTCCCCTGGAGAACTGCAGACCAGCATCCTGCAAAGGAAAGAGGCAGGATTTTGAAAAGGAAGATGAGCATGGTGCCCCATCCAGACTTGCCCAGCATGCTGCTGGCATCAGGCCCTCTCCTGCCACCACTAAGCTAATTGCCATCAGGAGCATCCCTTGAATTACACCTGCCAGGGTAACCTCCATGGCCAGACATGACAACATTGGAAGACAGGCCCCTTTTGTCCTGAAGTGACCACAAAACAGTTTCCTGGAGAGGAGTGGCTTCTCCAAGCTCCATTCCCCCTCTGTGCACATCATTGAAGCAAGCACATGGAAGAGGCTGTGAATCTAACTGCCCATTTCCTTGCCACCACTGAATAGCTCCCATCATTAATCCATGTTTTAAGGAGTAAAACATGTTTTTGTGACTTGTGCCTGGGTTTGACCTTGCTTTGAAGCACTTCCATACATCAAATATTGACTTTTCTGTAGCAGAGGCAGGGTTGGAGCACACAGTGCATCTGCACTGAAGCTGCTCAGAAACTGTTCTGCCCGGGAAAAAAAATCAGTGAGAGCAATTTTTCACTGTCAGTTTTCTGAGCAAAATATCTGACACTTCCATGTTTTTCCCGAGGACCGAAACCTTTTTGGCTTTGGGATGTCCATTTGAATAGAAATTAAGCAGATGCCTTGAGGGAAGTGTACACTTCCTGTGAACCGCTGTGTTCATGAAACGTGGCTTCATACTGAAACATGCTTAGCCATAACATTTATTGACCAAGGGTCCTGGAGCATATATTTTAGAGTGAATTTCAGAGATGGCTTACAGGTCCAAACAGTATGACCAGCACATGTCCCAAAGGAGCGGCAGACCCCCAGCAGCGAACTGAGCTCTAGTATTACTAGAGATAGGGAGTCCTAACTAAGGCACAGCTACAAGCCTTGGGAATAATTTATATTCTCAACTTTAAATCAAGTGTTATAAAGCAAAGGGTGGCACTTTTTTGTGCAAGAATTGGTAAATCCCTAGTTGTAGCTCATTAATTAAGGAAAAATTCTATACTTTGGGACAGTGGAAACTATCTGCAAGTACCAGGTTGGTTGGAATAACAGCCCCTGTAATTCACCACTCTGACACACCATATTTGAAAAAGAAGCCGGGGGGAGGAATAGAAGGGGCACTCTTCTGTGCGTTACTCACAAAATAAATCCATCTGTACAGACAGCTCGCCAAAATAGGTCGTCACTCTTTTTAGACTTGTAAAGAATCACAGTTTGAGCACATTTTATTGTCTCCATAGAGATTCTTGAGCTTGGCTTTCCCACAGTGAGAAAATGTTAGGCTTTTTGAGTTCAGCTCCCTACTTTCACTTCCCCACTGGGACTCAGATGTCCTAATGAGTAATTTTAAGTTCCTTTTGCTTGAAAAAAACCCCATAGAATCATAGAATATCTCAAGCTGGAAGGCAACCATAATGATCATAAGGTCCAACCAACTGCTCCTCGCAGGAGTACCTAAAACAAAACCCTATGACTAAGAGCATCATCCAGATGCTCTTTGAACTCTGACAGGCTCAGTGCTGCGACCACTTCCCTGGGGAGCCTGTTCCAGTAACTGACCACCCTCTGCATGAAGAACCTTTTCCTAATGCCCGGTCTGAACTTCCGCTGATGCAGCTTCATTCCATCTCCTCATATCCTACTGCTGGTCACCAGAGAGTGGAGTTCAGCACCTCTCCCTCCACTGCCCACCCTGAGGAAGGTGTAGGCTGCAATGAGGTCACCCCTGAGCCTTCCCTTATCCAAGCTGAGCAACCCAATTGACCTCAGCTGCTCCTACTAAGTCTTGCCCTCAAGATGTTTTACTGTGTTGGTAGCTTGCTTCTGGACACACTCTAATAGTTTGATGTCCTTCTTACATTGAGGTGCCCTGCGCACAGTTTTGGAGGTGGGACAACACCAGTGCATTGTAGAGTGGGACAATCACCTCCCTCGAATGGCTGGCCATGCTGTTCTTGATACACCCCAGGACATGATTGACCCTGTTGCCTGCCAGGGCAAACTGTTGACTCATATTCGACTTGCCATCGACCCAAACCCCCAGATCTCTTTCCATGGGGGTGCTTTCCAGCCTCTCATTCCCCAGTTTGTATGTGTAACCAGGATTACCCTGTCCCAGGTGGAGAATCTGGCACTTGGTCTTGTTAAATTTCATGTGGTTGGTGATTGCCCAGCTCTCTGGTCTATCCACATCTCTCTGAATGGCCCCTCTACCCTCAAAGGAATCCACAGCTCCCCCTAGTTAGTATCATCAGCAAACTTCCTAAATGTACGTTTGACTCCTGTGTCCAGATCATTTATAAAAACATTTAAGAGCACTGGCCATAAAATTGAGCCCTGGGGAACCCCACTGGTGACTGGCCACCAGCCTGATGTAACCCCATTTACTATAACTCTTAGAGAACAGCCCAGCAACCAATTTCTCACCCAGCATATTATGGACTTGTTGGGCTGTGTGCTGGACATTCTGTCCGGCAGGATCCTGCTGGATCAAAAGCTTTGCTAAAACCCAAATCCACCACATCTACTGGCTTCCCTTGGTCAACTAGATGGGTGACCTTGACATAAAAGGAAATTAAGTTGGCTAAGTAGGACTTGCCCCTTATGAAGCCATGCTGGCTATGACCTATGACTGTGTTGTCTCTAAAGTATTTTTCAGTAACTCCCAGAATAACATTCTCCATAATTTTACCAGGCACTGAAGTTAGACTGACAGGCCTGTAATTACCAGGGTCTTCCTTCTTACCCTTCTTGAAAATTGGGACAACATTTACTAGCTTCCAGTTGACTGGGACCTCTCCAGACTCCCAAGACCATTGAAAAATAATGGAGAGAGGTCCCACAATGACATGAGCCAGCTTTTTCAGTACCCTGGAATGAATCCCATCAGGCCCCAATGATTTATGAGCATCCAACTGGAGCAGCAAATCTCGAACAGGCTCAGGGTCAGCTGAGAATTTATCACCCTGCCAGTCATGGTCTTCCAGCGCAGGGCTCTGGGTTTCCCAGGGCCCATCACTGATGTAAAAGACAGAGGCAAAGAAGGCATTAAACATCTCCACTTTGTCTACATGCCTCTTTGTGAGGTGACTGACCTCACCAAGCAATGGACCAATGTTATCTTTGATTCTCCTTTTGCTATTAACATATTTTAAAAAACCTTTTTTGTTGTCCTTCACAGTGCTGGCCAGCTTGAGCTTTAACCAAGCTTTGGCCACATAAATTTTCTCCCTACATTGGGGAACAGCATCTCTGTAGTTCTCTTGTGTTGCCTGTCCTTGCTTCCAATGTCCATACACTTTCCTTTTCTGCCTGCGTTCTAGAAGATCCCTGCTCAGCCAAACCAGCCTTCCACCCCACTTGCTTGACTTCCAATACTTTGGAATTACCTGCTCCTGCACTCTTAAGAGATGACTTTTAAAAAGTCACAGCATTCAGGGACCTCAATACCTTAAAAAGTAGATTCCCAAGGTACCTGCCTAACTAACTCCTTCAGCAGCCCGAAGTCTGCTGTCCCCATATCTAGGGTCGAAGTATTGCTGGCAGTTTTTCTCCTATCACCAATGATTTGGAACTCAGCTACTTTGTGGTCACTGTGCGACCAATCATCACTTCACCCACCTCTCTCTGTTTACAAACAACAAATCTTGGAGGGTGCCTCTCCTAGTCATCTCCCTCAGTACCTGCACCAAGAAGTAGCCTTCAACATGCTCCAGAAACTTCCTGGGCTTGTTTGTGTCTGCTGTAAGATATTCCCAGTTGATGTCTGGGAGGTAAAAATCACCCATAAGGACAAGGGCAGTTGATCTAGAGATACGCCTTAATTCCCTGTAGAATAATTTCTTGGTGTCATCATCCTGGCTGGGTGGTCGATAGTAGATTCTCACAACAACATCCATTTCATTTGTGTTCCCCTTCACCTTACCAAGAGTCTCAAGCATGCTGTCGCCAACTGTTAAGTGCCATAGAACCCAAACCTTCCCTTACATACAGTGCCACCCCCCGACCTCGCCAGCCCTGCCCATCCCTCCTGAAGAGTCTGTAACTCCTCATCACAGCATGCAGCCACAGGGCTCATCCCACCAGGTTTTGCTTATGCGAAAGATGTCACAGCGCTGGTATTGGGCCAAAGCTTCCAGCTCCTCTTGCTAATTTCTCATGCTGTGCACCTTAATATAAAGACATTTCAAATGTACTCCAGTGTACTCAGCACATTGTGGAGCAGACTGAAGGACCTTGCTAGCACACATTTCCTCAAACATTGGCTTGCTGCCCCCAGGCTTATCTCTAGGAAGCCTGGTTTTATCCCTTTCCCCCTTCAAATCTAGTTTAAAGATCTTTCAATGAGCCCAGCCGACTCCTGTGCAAAGATCCTTTTCCCACTTTGAGACAGGATTACCTTGTCTGTCACCACCAGGCGTGGTGGCTTGTAGACTGACCTGTGATCAAAACCCCAAAATTCTGCTGGTGACGCTAGTCCCAGAGCCAGGTACTGATCTGCTGGCTCTTCCTGTTTCTTTCCTCATCGTTGCCTGCAACTGGAATGTTAGAGGAGAACACTACTTGAGCTCCTGTTCCCTTAACCAGTTGTCCCAAGGCCTTGAAGTCTCTCTTGATTGCCCTCAGACTTCTTATTGCAACTTCATTACTGCTTACATGAAAAATGAATAATGGATAAAAATCCGAGGGCTGTACCAAGGTAGGAAGCTTTCTCTTCACATCTTTCACCCAGGCCCCAGGGAGGCAGCAGATTTGCTGGGTGGGTCTAGTTTGCATATTGGGCCTTCTTGTCCCCTCAGAAGAGAATCTCATATGACAATGCCCCATCTTTTTTAATCTACGGAAGTGGTTTTGACACAAGGCATAAGCATAGGCTGACTTAACCTTGTGACACCTTGTAACCTTGGAGACACCTCCAGCCTAGATGCACCATCATCCTCGTTAGTGTTCGGTTCCACTTGCAGAGCTTCATACCTATTATGCAAGGGCACCTGAGAAGGTGGGGTAGTCATGGAGGAGATGTGCCTGCTGCCCTGGGGGGGAACTTGTCACCATTTCCCCCTATCCCTCAAGTCACCACATTCTGCTGCGTGGGGAGAGGATAGGGAATCCTCTGTAACAACAAAACTAACAGAGATCTCCCACACTGCACCCACTTATTGTGCCCAAATGATCACTTGGTTTTGAAGCTCTTTGATTCCCTCTGTCACATCCATTTAGCTGTAAGCAAGGAAATAATTTTAAGTTTTAATATAAATTACTGCTCTGCTGAGATATAAAAATGCATTTTCAGCTGAAGTTTTCAAAATGTGCAGGATATGCTCTTGAGACAATATACCCTCTGGAAAAATAGCATATCTGTTCTTTAAGAGATGTCTCTAGATGCTGCAGAGCCAAAGGAGACAACCAACCAACCAACCTTAGAAGAAGAGGATAAACCCGCAAGTTGTGAAGGCTGTGGCAGCTCCTCTTCCCATGACAGCAGAGCAACCTGGAGAAGGCTCCCTTCTCTACAAATATAAGATTAATTCATTTGAAATAAGGTAATGAATAGAAAACTGTGAACTTTGCAAGACACTGTCAAAGACACATAAACTTTGTCATAGGAATTTCAAGGGAATATTGTTTGGTTTAGCCTCTCCTCCTGAGGGCTGGGTTTTATCCTCCATTATTAATTGCAAGCATTCTTTTCTACAGAGAAATACAAGTCAATCCTGAGATATAAAAAGCTTTGCCTTTTATTCCCAACCTCAACTTTGCAGTAAAGGACTAGAGAGGTAGAAAACAGCAGCAACTGCAACTGAATTAACTGATTAGGACTGGCAAAGTGCTGTTGCGGGTACATCTGTGCATGCCTCAGCATGCAGATATGGATTCATGTCATTAGGCAGCACCTGACCAGGTGCTCTAGTTCAACCAGGACTAACCCATTAGTTAACCTGTTGGGGTTTTTTTTCAATTTTTGTCTGGAATCCATTCTCTCTTACACAATAATCACAATTGGAAGCAACCAATAAAAGGCAACTTGTCACTTCCTACTGTGTACCTATTATTTGTCTGTGGCTGACACAGGCATGGTTGTCACAGAAGCAAAATGAGGTATTTCCACTTTTAAAATATATTATGTTCATTTTCTGTGTCTTTTTTCCTCCACCAATGTTGCTTCTGTAAAGGTCTGACCTCTCCCATTGCTTTCCTTTTTCAGGTTCCCTTGCCCTGGTGAGAAGGGATTTTTTCTTGTTCTCCCACTGTCCCCTGCACTAGTCACCTGCTTTCCTACATAAAGATGGCAGAAGAACACAGCAATGACTATGTTGCTCTTTCCCGGGGATATGCTGGTAAGGGACACTTGTACCAAACTCTGTGTTCTTCATATGACTCATGCATAAGAGTCTTGTTCTTCTCAGCAGCTGCATACTTCGAGGCCACAGGGTATTTGGGGGTCAATAAAGAAATATATTTTTTACTCTTTCTCCAAACACAGAGTTTGAGCAGTCTTGGGAAGTCCCACAATGTCTACAGTACCACCTTTGCCAAAACGGGAAAGCTGGATAGCAGCACGACCACAGTGGAGATCAGCAGAAGGCCTGGGGATGCATGAGCTGGAACTCTGCGGCTCTTTCCTCTGCGGTTTCCATTGAGTTTTATGAAACCTAGCTCAAAACTGCAGAAGAATACAAACAGTCTGAATAGCCAGAACTTCAGACCACTAAAAATCCCAAACTTTCAAGGAGACCAGAAAAGTGGGAAAAGATACGGGTGGTGCACAAATGGGGAGAGAAGGTGACTCAAGTGCTGAGGCTGGTTTTTTTTGGTGGGTCAACAGCTCTGCTGCATTTTATCTCTGGTGAGGGCATTGCTGTCAGCATTTTGTTTTCTTAAACCCAGAAGAAATGAAGGAAACACCAGCAGAATGCATTTATCTTTTTTTCTTTTTTTCTGTGCTCTGTGCCTTCCTCATACATGTTGAACTACTTTCCCGTTGTTATCCTTCCCCTGAATGGAAAGATTCAAGTATGTGAGTCTTGGGGCCAGTCTCCCAGCAAGGCACCAAACCAGGCTGATGAACTTCTGTGGAGTATCCCTGAGCCAACCACACACTGGCTTTGGCTCTCTGGACCCTGCAGCCATAAACAAATTCTTGCAGAGAACCTTTGTTGCATTGCATTTGATTTATGTTTCCAGTTAGAGTAGATTTTTTTAGCTCATTTCCCAGCTTTGCTTTATTGCTGTTTACATGCCATCTCTATTTCCCAGTTGCATTTAATAAGCAGGTTGCTTTTTAAGGGTGTCTTTTTCTTTTGTGGAGTCTGGCTCACATTCCAAAATGAAGGACAAAATGGATGCTTATGGGGGTCCCCAACCTTTTATTTTAGGGTGTGGAGAGAGCTTGGCCCCACTGGTCTGGCTGCACTTAAGGAGCAGACTTGTCTGTTAACAACTTCAAAGACATTTCTTTGTGCTGCACATTTCTACTGTTTCTTCAAAAGGTCTCATGCACTCCATTCACCCCGGAGTTCCCATAAAATTCCTCATGGTATATTTCACAATAACCAAGCAATAATCAGTATCATGATTGTGTCTTTTGATAATGAACAGAATTTTTCACGTATACACACACTATTAGCCTGAGCAGCAACATAATTATCATCTGACTTGTTGAGTCAAAGAACTGGTCTTTCAGGAATCCCCTACTGCTAGAGCAACAGCCAAGCCTCACCTTTCTCACGGCCAAGGGTTTCTTAAGGAATTTTCCAGGCCAACTTCTACATAGGTAGGTAGCAAGGCACAGACCTATGTCAAGGACATTTCCTTCTATAGATGCTTCATAAATTTTCCACTGCATGTTTTCCATACCTTTTTTGAGCACCGTTCTGTAAATTGCCTGTGATGTTACATATGGAAATAACAAAGGAGGTCATCAGTATGGATAAATATAGTGTTAAAGATTCATGTAGAGGTGTTGTAGGCTGCAGATAACACAAGATTACTGTCTCTAACTACTCTATAAAAGATGACTGCACAGCAGTCACCAATAAACCATTCTCCAGCTCTGCTGCAAAAAGCACAGGAAGTGAAAGGCCTAAACTGCAACAAAGAAAGTTCAGGTTGAGAGTGTTTAGTTTATTTTCTCTACCTGTAAGGAGAGGGAAGCAGGGCACTGCATTGCCTAGGAAGGTCATAAGGTTCCATCTGTAAGAACTTTCCAAGAACAGGTTAGACAACCATCTGTCAGAAATGATGCAAGTGTAATTGCTTCTGCCTTTTGGGATGGGGGGAAGGACTAAATGACCAACCTCTTGAAACCCATTCCAGTCCCTCTGTGTGTTTGTGTGTGCAGTTATGCCATTTAAAGGGCTGTTTCACCCTGTAGTGAAACAGGATTCACCTATTAAAAGCATCTCGTTGTGTGAACAAAACTGTACCAGGTTTGGCACAGAAAACAATTCTGATATTATTAGATCATTTCGAGTGCTGCAGAAGCAGAAGAAACCTGACTGGCAGTTGTATGCAGAAACAGGAAACTCTAATAATAATAGTAATTCTGCATTCGGTCTGTTTGTGTGTTTATATGTCCTCCTCCACGCGTGTTTAAAGAGAAAATTGGCAATGTGTAAGAATACCTAAGTAACCGCTATGCCTGGTACTTCCATGAAGCCGTGGCACTTCTCCATCAGCTGTCCTGACACTCACCTCCTGGTCCCTCTGCCTGTTTGTGCTGCTCTGTCCTTCTCCGGGGAGGGAAGCTCACCCCAGGGAAAGGCCTTCCTGCTCTCGTCAGGCTCTCTCGAGCTGCCCTGCTTTACACTTTTTGCTGAGGTTGGTGAGACAAAAGCTGTGTGTCTCTGTAAAGGGGTAGTTCTGGGTTACTTTAAGGAGGGATGAAGATTTGGTACATTTGTTATAGTCAAATCTCTACCTTGAGTGCCATTAAGTGTAGTCTACTGGTTGGCATGGTAACAGCTAACCACATTTAGACAATGTATGTCCTTTTTATTTTCAGTTACAATGTCTGAGACTTTCAAAGGAGATTATGGAGAAGGAGTGGTGGGTGATGATAGGGAAGGAAAGTCAGGAGAAGCAAAATATTGGGATACACCAGTTTCTTTGAGCATTGGAGCTGTAGCTTTTCTATCTATCTGCTGTTTATCAGGCTGGAGAAATTCACTGCTGCCTGTTTCATGACCTGCATTGCAGGGAAACTCCACCTGATCCCTGTTTTGAGCCTGAATCCTCTCCAGGACCACACACTGGTGAAAGGGAGCCTCCAATTGTTCCTGCAAAGCCTCCACGGTTGGAAACCTCACAGTTGCTCTGGCTACTCATTGGCAGCTGCAGGCTACAACTCACTTTATCTTTCAGGTTTGAACACGGTTCACCAAAGTGCAGAACATGAGACAAGACACATAATGAAGATCATATGGCACTTCCCTGTGATCTGGATTGGCTAATCTTACTTCAGGCTGTGAGCAGGATCAGTTCATCTCGGTTCATTAGAAACTAGTTCCTCTGAGAAAGAAGCTGTATGTGAAATAACCTGATCCATCTGGAGAGACTTGAGTTAAAAAAAGGGAAAGAAAACAATGTTGTCCTTTGAGTCAGCATCTTTCTAACACAGACAGACAATGTCCTGAAACACATAGTGCCTGCTGTAATTCTTGTAATTCCTCCTGGTATTACAAGAGGAAATGAATTTATTCCTGATTCCTAAATTCTCTCATGCTATCAGACAGGCCTAAATTATCTTTGGGCAGGGGCATATACACAATAGACACTTTCGCAGTGTCTATTGGCATAAAGTTACTTAATTGGCATAAAGTTACTTAATATTGGCATAAATTGTCATTTTATTAATTTTGATATTGTCATTTGTGTGTTGCACTCTTTTCAGATTCACAAGGATGAATCAGTAATTTTAATGGAATCCTGGTGGCTTCCCAATTAATAGCATCTTAGTCCCGAGCAATGACTACACTATAGTTCAATTGGTCTCTTATTTGGCCATTTCATAGTTGACACGAGAAATTTTGCATAGAGCTTATTTGAAGTATTTAATGTGACTTTTCTCTTTGTTGGAGCTTATTTATCCATCTTGGAACAGACAGTTGTATTGTAAGAACTGTGTTTAATGAATATTCAGCAAACAAAACCAGGGATGCAGATAAGTAAAACTCTAAAAGGAGATAAACATGAAGTCTAGCATGAGCAAAACATACCAAGAATGCACATGGCTTTGCCACATTGGTTGTTCTCCTGCATATTGTTGTACAGAGTTTGGGCTAATCTTTGCCTGGAGGCTGGTTTTGGGTGAGGGGTAAGATTCTCTCCCCATTCTCTGGAAAACCACATGCCACTTCTGTCTGCCAGGTCACAGGATCCAAGCTCTAACTGTGGCATGAATATAGGCCAACTCTAAGCAAAGTGTGCACATATGTCAACTCTACAGGCTTGCAATGCAAAGCCAGAAACCTGCAATCAGGCAAATAGAAACCTTTTGCACAGTAGAGACTCTAAATGCAACGTTTGTCTTTGACCTGAAGGTTTTGCCTAAAACTCTGAGTATCTATGTCACTTGGTGGCTTAAAATGTCTTTTTTTGAAACATTGTTCTTTCAGACTCCTGCTGCCACTGATATGCCAAGAGCATGAATTTAACACATGTTGGGAGCACATAATGTCACTGTAGCAGAAAAGCAAACGTATGAGCAATGGTGGCACCAAGAAGCATCATATGCCAGCCCTGGCATCAGTAAGATTAAAGTGTCAATGAAAAAAGGAGGAGCAGAGGGGCAAGAGGTGAAAGCAATAGAAAAAACCAAATAAGGTAGGAAAGAGCACACTAAAAGGTGACCTATGTTGACATCATTTGTCAGATACAGCAACAATTACTCTGGGAGAACTTTTCTGAACACATACTATAGGCTTTTGATTAAATTGCACCCAGGAGTGACAAGTTTGGAGGTGATTTCAAAGCTCTTACAGCACAGCCATACATACGTTATATGAAAGTAGATACAAACTGATTCCAATATTCTCTTGCAAAAGGCGGCTTCATACAGGATCAGTCCTGAAATAAATGGTATTTCTTTCCCTTGCTCCTGCAAGGTCTAGTAAAAATTAGCACTCTGAATGCAAACTCAGCTTCTAAAGCGGCATCAGTATTCATGGTTGGAAATGAAAAAGTGAATTACAGCTGAGTGCATTCAGTATGCCAGCTGGTGAATAAAGAAAAACAGCTGCTGGTGGCCGCCAACTGTGAAGCTCATGCGGACAATGTTATGTTCAGAACATAAAATGAACAAGTTGCATGCTGGCATAGAATCTGTTGCAACAAAAGTGCCCAATGCCTTGTAAAACTTTACAAATGGAGTCCAACTGTACAGATTCAATGTCTTCTAGAAGCAATACAGACAGAAATATTGTAGCTGTTGCTACACAAATACTACAGGTAGCATGGGCCTTGTCTTCCACCATGCGCTGAAAGTGAATGTGACCTATGCACTTCCGCTGCGGAGTTTAAAAATGATTTCTGCTAACCTGGTGAAAAAGACAGGCAGAACTGGCGAGCCATTAAGCCACTCTTCAATATCCATGCCTTAGCCTGAGCAAGAGAAGCACTAATTCACGCTGACACTTTTATAGATCTTTCTTATTTCAGAACATTTTACACCAGAACTGGGATCCATAGTTTGGAGTGAAAACATGAGTCCATGTCAAAGGGAGGCAATACTCTGTTCTCCAGTATGATTATATGGACTGGGAATCAAAACGCTTGGAAGCCTGTTTCCAAATTGCTCCTTGGCCAGCTCTGTCACCTGGGCAATTTCCATCTCCCAATTACAAGGAAGGAGGGTTGGCTCCTACCACACTTCGGTTGTGTTCATTACAAAGGAGCCCAAGACCCACAGCAGTACCAGGGATGTCCTTCAGGTTCAGATCTTCTATGATGTGCATGGGAAGTGTGAAAATCCATGTGACCACATCTCCAACACAATGGCAGTGTGCAGGAGGATGGGGGTATATCTTGTCACGGGTGACTGCAACAGAAGCATCCCTTGCAGCACAGTCCCTTTTAACACAAGAGATGTGTCTTCTCCATGTACAAGGACACATCTCAGCATTTTTTATCCCTGTTATCAGCTGCTGTGAACAGAGCCCTCAAAATGTGTAAGCCCTGAGCACTCTCATGGGAGTGGGCAACTGAAAGCCTGGCACGCTGTGCAGAAGGTGCGATGGCTTTTCAAAGGATGGCAGTTCCTTGCAATGCTAAATCTCTTACACAGGGCAACACCTCACTTCCTCCTTATTTACTAGTGATGAACATTTCTTTTGCCTCTCCTCCTGGTTGTGGGACCCCTTGTTAAACTTTTCTATGCAGGCCACTATAGGCTGAACATTTTTGAGCAGTTAGTTTTTTCTCCCCTCTCCATTTCCAGAATATGGTCTCTCCTCCTCAGAAGGCCATTTGTTAAGCTACTTCACATAATCTTCTATTTCTAATGCAGTAGTCACCTGCCAGACAGAAATATGGATGCTATGTGCAAGGGCTGAGACAGTTCTCTCTGTGTGTGCAAGATGCCTTTCCAATAGACACCTCTTCCAGAGATAGTTGTTGCACTTTGAAAGTTCCTCCCACCTGGGACATTTTCACTGGTTAAAAAGGTGTTCCTCATTTTAAGTACCAGAGATGTCTCCCATCAGAGCCCTCTCAGAGGCTCATGTGGCCCTCATGACTGCCATACATGATGTTTCCAGCACTTCTCCTGGACGTGTCCCTGCAGGAGGAGTCCAGGCCTGTTTCCCAGACATATGAATGGAGGTGCAGAAAGGTTAATGGTGGGACTGAGCTCACCTCACTTCACCTACCCCCCAACATCAGGCATCTAATCAGAGCTAGTCATCTAGGCTCTCTCTACAGTCAATGAAGAAAGACAGGTACATCCAGAGCATGATTCATTCCTCCTTTCTTGGACAACTATCCTAAAATAGGTTGAATCGTACTCTGGAGATGCCTGACTGTCTGCCTGAATGATAGAGGAGATCTAAATAACTAGCTTAGCTGAGATACCTATCTGGAGGATGGCTTCAGCTAAGTGCTGGGCTCCTGCTCCAAGTGACGCACCCAGCTCGGATGGGGAGGCTGGGGCAGAGTGAGGAGGCAGAATCTTTCGCCCAGCTCCCAGGTACCTGCCCAACTAGAGGCTGCTTCTTCTCCACAGAGACATTCCTTAAAGCAGGGAACTGTTAAAAATTTCTCCCTGTGCCCCTGACATCACATCTCTGACACCATCATTGTTCCATTCATCCAAATCCTTTTGAAATCCATTAAAACGCAGACACAGAGTTTTTCCACTCTCTTTTTGTTCTTTCTTTAAAACAGCAATGACAACAACAAAAACCCACAAGCAGGAAAATTCAGGAAGAAAAGGCTCAAGGCTAAGGCATGGTTTCTATCTAATTTGAATTCAAATAAGTTTTTCATTATTTTTAAATTTAATTATAGCCTTCAAATGTATAAAATTGCATGTGAAAATAGTACACAAAGTATATTTATACCCTAGAACACCAGACAGAATCACAGACACTGCTAATTTTCAGGCATGCTCGTGTCTTGATCAGCATAACATCATGATACCTTCCTTTGTGTCCTCAGCCTGACTAAGCAGATGGAGAAATGTCTTTTATGTACCTTACAAACGTATATAAATATGTCCCTGTCTGAAGTTCAGTGACCAGATTTGACCTTTCTTCTCGGTTATAAAGTGTCCTGGAAAATGTAACTGGAACCAATAATTTTCCAGAAGTACTCTTTAAGTAACTATAATCGTTCTTATATCACATATATAATTTCCTAGCAAATGCTATTGGAGATTTTCGGAACTCTCTGTATCTCAGCATTAAAATACAGTGCAAGGGTCTCAGAGGCCTTTCTATAACATCCCCTTTCGGTCCTGTTGAACCCTCTTGGCTCATTCCCATTACGTTCTCAACAATGTTATTCATAGGAATAAGGGCCCAGGACACGATACAAATGCAGTGACTGTTTCTCCTCCTTTGTTCAGTGCTTTAACAGAAGTCTATTATATTATTTCCCAGAGAACACAAGTGAGAGTGGGGTTAATAATGAATTGCAGCATGATTTTTCTTTACGACTCCTGAAAGGAGTTTCATGCAACAAATGAAAGGTAGCTCTTTCACCCACAGGCTTTCAAGGTTTTTTGACAGTAGTGAAGATGTCACAACCTCTTCAAAAAGTCTTTAAATACATTATCTTTGAAGTATTAGGTAACTTAATTCAACGGGTCATTAATGGCTCTCACAACAACATACCAGTAATAATGAGCAGTTATGGAGCTGAATGGGAAAGTTCACATCTTTCCAAAGACCTGCCTTTCCGTTTGTTTGTTTGCTTGAAGTAAGACAGACCTGCAGGGCTCTGAGATGTAACCAACATTTAACTTGCAGCCAGAAATGCAAAAAATGTACAACTGCTTCTTTTTTTCTTTTTTTTTCTTTTTTTTTCTTTTTTTTTTTTTTTTTTTTTAAGTAATGGGAATTCAGGGCTGTTCTGGGCTACCCTAGAGCACATTTGCCAAGAATTTAATGATGGATTATGAATTAATTCAAACTCTAAATCTGTGTCATCCCAGACTAAGAAAATTTGGGGATTTTGTTCTGTTTCTAGCTCAATGTTGAATTCTTTTTTATCGTCATAGATAATTCAACTATTGCGTGTGCAGACTTGTGTATAACACACACCGCCTCCAGTGACAGTTTCCATGCATAATTTCTGCTTGCCCCTTGGTGCTCAAACCTCAGAATTTCTCACGCAACTCCTGCATGGATGTGTACGGCTCTGGTTGTGGAGATTACAACATGCATTGGTGCTCAGAAGAGGAAACAAGCAGTTTTTCCTGCAGTGACTGTTGTGCACAACATATTTTTCATCTAATTGTCAAAGAAAACCATAATACATCGTATATACATATTTCATTGTAAATTTATGGCAGTACACTGGAAAATTAAGGAAGTACAGTGTGTTATTGCCACAAGGAAGAGAAATTTCCTGCTGACAAAAATGCAGAAAGGAGGTAAGGTTGCACTGCCCGCTCTTTCAGGCGTGGAGATCTGAGCACGGCTCCCGTTGGAGCTGCTCCTAACCTGCAGGGGAGGCTGCCGCTCACCAGACACCTGGCTTTAGAGTCTTTGAGTCTGACTCTTACCCGGTCACAGCCAGGCTGGCCCTTTGCTGCTGGTTCCCATCTCAGCAGCATCAGCCACCAGCTGCCAAAACAACGAGCAGCTACCTGAGCACCCTCCCACCACTTGGGGCTTGTCGAGACTCTACCCGGCCAACTCAGTGAGAACCACAAGCAGAAAAAAAGGTGCATGAGCTTCCCTCATCCTGTTGCAAAGTGCCACCAACAAACCGGTGGCCTGACCAAGCGTTGGTGTTTAGATCTCACGCTGTCTGTTGCAACGTTTTCCCTTTTGTGTGCTCAGGATTTTGGTTTCACCTTTGGAAAAACATCTCCAACCTACAGCCAGTATGCTCCATCCTCCATTAGTAAAGTTCACAATAACTTGGCTTTGTTCCCACTTGGAAAATGTCCTCAGCACTAACAAGGCACCGGCCAAAGTTCTCCCTGGGCAGCCTGAAATCTGCCAGACAGAAATGAGATCTGCAAAACTGAGCTGACAGCACGAGGTCTATATAGACTTTTCCAGGCCATTTGCCAGGCCCTAGTGGCCTAGTTTTAGAAAGACAAATTGAAACCATAACTAGCTAGCTAAGCTCTCCTCAAACCCTTTTAGACTGACAAAACTCTGCCCTTGCCAGGCCTAACCCCTGGTACTGAAATAATTGCCAATGGCTCTAAAAAGACGTAGCAGAAGAAGTCAGGGAAATGTCAGTAGAATCGAATCTGAGCAACCCTCCAGCCATGTCTCCTCCTGCATGAGGCTGCCCAGAGGGGTGGGACGGTAGTAGGTTCTGGGATTTCCCTGTGTGTGTCCCGGAGGTTATCTGCTGGGTACTGAAAAGGAAGAACACAAGCCCCCTGGGATCCAGCAGTGGTGCAAGTGCACGCCTGGGAGACAGCATGAGAGTGAAACTAACCCAGAACCTGATCTCCTTCAGTGTACCTCTGGATGTGGTCCTGCAACCTGCTCCTATCCCCCAGGTCACCCTCCTCTTTGCAGCACCCACCACCGCCACTGCCTCACATCCCATGGGCTGTGTGGGGGCCAGCTTGCCTAGGGACTGATTTTCAAAAGCCAGGACTTTAAAAGGGCTGTGTATTACTGACAGCTGGTTTTCTATGCATGGAAATCCATGTAGGATGCAAGCCTACAACAATTTTTGGGCACATGTCCTAAATAGCACTCGGAGGTGACAAAATATTTGGGCTTAAGTGAATAACATGTCTTTTCAAGAGTGAGGAAGACATTGCCACTGCTTGATGTTAAGCAGTGTTCTTTTTTCCTTTTGAATGAATGTATGCATAGGAATTACTAGGGCCAGAAAGTGGATTTTTTTTGGTGGTGGCAAATGTGCTGTATTTCTCATAAATGTATTGTGGAATGAAGTACTTTGTGTGCTCAAGTATTAGTGGATATCAAACAGAAAAGTACATGAGATCTGGTGTTTGCAAAAGCAAACTATGCTTATGAGATATACAAATGACTACAGAGCCCAGCTCTCTGAAGATTTAATGCATTTATTTATAGCTGACTGATTTGGGACTAAAATATTGGAACATGTTCACATGTTCTTGTTTCTCCTGCCTCAGCTTATAGTTGTTTTATCATTTTTTTTGCCAGCAACCAAAGGAAAGAGAACCTTTTTTAACCACAGCCCTTGTCTCCTTTCCAAGACATAAAAAAAAATAAAAAATAAGTGTTTACTAAGCGCAACCCACAGATCAAGGGGAGGATCTTTTCTATCCAGCCGTCTTTGATCCTGGAAAACTAAACAATAATATTGACTCTCTCTTACACAGAACTCCAGTGCATTATAGAAATCTTTCAGCAGAAAGGGGGAAAGGCAACGGAAAAGCAAAGAGTCACGGCATCTTAAGGGACAGAAAAAGACTTTGATTCTTCAGCATTCAGTGCACCAGCCCAGCTTGGAACAGAGAGTCTTGGAAGCAGAGGAATAAAATGATACATACTGCCTGGACAGCTTCCTTACCTTAACCACAGTTCCCCCAGTCCATAGTTTTATATTCTTGAACTCTTGCCTTGTTCCCTGGTGCATAAAACACGTGTGCCATTAGTGTTTTTTCTGCAATTAGAAAACAGTTCTCAATGTTGATTTTGATGCTAATCTGTGATATTTGGGCACATGTTGCTGCATATCTTGAAAAATCCCTGCCATGGACGCAATCGTGGTTTTTAATATGTTGGCCTGTATATTCCTGTATGTCTAGGTTTGCATTTTGGAAAGACTATCCTTCCACGCTTTTTGACAAAGCTTTGCAGTGTATCGGAAGACGGGGCTGTTTCTCAAGAGTACACTTTGTGCTATGTATAAAACAACATTACTGACAGGGTGTGCTTTTTTCAGTTGGAACTGACATTTGATACATTAGCCAAATGGGGACTGCAGCCAGATCATAATTGGATATGTATTTTCAACATCCTCAGCCCTTCAGCCAATTGGCTGGGGCTCCAGGAGGCTTATTAGTAGAAATGCAGCTTTATCTTTTTTGCTAATCTGACTAAAGTGCAACCATCAAAGAAGAACCCAAAATGAGGGAGAGAGGGAAAGATAGAAATACCAGACCTTAGGCGGCAAGCTGCAGTTCAAGAAAATTACAGCTCATTAGGCTTTGCAGGCAATGGCAACGTGCAGAAAAGGTAACACAGAATGGCTTTAAGACGAAGAATATTTTCAAGCTGCACATATCTGTCATAAACAAACACTTAACGGCCTAAAGGAAGATTCCATAGAGGAATATTGGCCAAAACCTAGAGACTTCCATGCTGTTTTCGTTTGCTGCTAAAGCAGGTTGAAAAAAAGCTGCCATTGCATGCATCTGCAAAATCACACCAAGTCAGTTTCAGGAACATCATTTTGTTAAACGTTTGCCATTGCACATCTGGAAGAACAATTTCTATATGATGTCACGCAGAGAAGAAATTGATTAATTTAGACTTAATCCACAGATTTTGTTGGCTATGATCAAATGAAGTAGGTTAAAAATCCTTCCATCTTGCATGGTTCATCCTGATGAGGAATTTAGTGCATTTTAGTGAGTAAGAATGAGCACGACAAAGTGATGGCAAGGCCAAATGGCTGCTGTAAAAGGGATGGAACAGACAAAGTGTTGCAGGAATATTTGAACCGTGTGCAAATTATAAGACCAGCATTTCTGAAAAGAAACCCCCCAAAATGGATCGAAGCAGAGACTCCTTCTGAAGCAAGGCATCACATGGAGACACCCACACAGAGCTCATTGCGAACTAAGAGCTTGCATGTTCATTTAGCAAACTTGCAAGCTATGAGATACTTCAGTAAACTCTGCTTTCGCATGTCTACTTCCAGCTGCTATCTGCTGATGCCTTTGCCACAGGTTCTGTGCTGGCTTGGCACATGAACTTAAACAATGAATCAGAAGTACTGAGTGGTAAAAGTGGAAGCTGTAATGAACATGGAAGTTGCAATCAGCCATCATTCACTGCTGGACAATAGTATGAATACTAAAAAGGAAGATCGCCACCCAAAATTTTTCCAAGAACAGTTCAACTACCATGATATGGAAGCGCTTAGAAAAGGTTTATCTGGAATTTTTTGTTTTAAGCAAAGCAAAAGCTATCAAACTCAGATCAGACAGTGGTCTAAATGGTTTCGTGTCTTGTACCTGACAATGATCAGTACCAGATGCTATCTAGAAGCACTAAGAGTTGACTACACTCCTAGGTTTTCTTCTACAGTGGTTAGAGTTAATATAAAAGTCAGAGAAATATGTCTGAGCACTTAGTTAATTTTAAAGCCAGCAAGACTTTAGCCCACAGTACAAGGGAGGTAATTTCAGCTAGTTTAACAAAACACTCAAAGAGTCAGAGTCCAGCAAGTTGAGTTTCACCTCCCATCTACACTGGTGAAGTTCAGTTAGATAATGGCCACCAGGGGTGGAGATGAAGTGCAATCATTTGTTTTTCTTTGGTGTTTTCCCCATGTCTGAACCCCATGTGGAGTAACTGGGAAGGTCGGTCTGAAGGTCTCTCACAGCATCGCAGACAGTGGGGTGCCCGGTTTCCTCTGAGCTGCAGCTCTGCGATGAGACATGACAGACTTCAGGGTTTTGCCTCTTAGGGAAAATACATCTGGCGATAGCTGTTTGGTCTCTATGTTCCACCTCCTGAGATGTTCTTGATACATAAATAAGAGGCTGAAGGGGTGTTTTTAAACCAGGGCAAATTCACATCTAACAACAAAATCCCTTGCAAAGCCCCATCAGTCTTCCCATGGTGTAATGCCTGCCTTCTCTTACCCTTTTCAGCTACTCCCAATATTCCCAGTGAAGCCAATGGAGAACCTCTCTCCCCATGGTCAGAGCCTTCTGGTTTGCCTTGTTGCATTGCCCCCTGGTTCCCTGGCTACGGGAGCTGTTTCTCCCTGGGGAACAGTGACCATTCCCAAACACTGCTGTTCCACTTTTCATAGGGGATAAAACTCTGGAGCCATTTTCATTATTTAAATAACAAGTTTAGCTTCACAACTAGGGTGGGCTAAAAACAGGCAAGCAGCAATTTGATGACTTATAATCATCTGGCCATACACTTGGCTAATCTCTAATCCGTAAGAGCATATTACCCAGCCAGGCAATATTTACAGTTTCTCATTAGCCTCTGGAAATGAGGTAATAAGAATGGGGAGCTAAAGTCCAAAATAAATTCTTCTACAGAATTCACTGGTTTTCTCATATTCACAAGCAATTCAAACAAGCCCTTAGCTTTAAGCACATGGGGTCTTTAAAAGATAGGGCTTTAAGTACGTGCAGAATTTACTTTTTGCAGAATATGGTTCTGTTTCTTTCTGCAGTGCTCTAATCTGTCTTTACATGCTGCCTCATTTTATGATAGATGCTAACATTATTTAAGCATGTTTACTGAGAATCATTCTTTTCAAGAGTACAGGTGGCTGGCTAAACATCATCTCTGGTAAAAAATCTGTACAACAATGTGCAACAAAAGAGTTTTACTGTTTGTATCACAGCCATAAGAAGCCAGCACTGGATAAAGCCACAGAGATCGTAGGTGTCAAAGCTGACTATGCTTCTTACAGATTTTCCAGGCTAAAACTCAAAGATTCATGGGTTGTCCAAACTGGCTACTATGCAATATCTCCTTTAACTGATTATTTTGCTAATATTCTTCAAGAATTGTTCATCTTTTCTGTCTCCTATAGGTTCTGCTGATCTAGTGTAGATATTCAAGAGAGAAGGATAGGTGATGGATAGCAAATCCAAACCACTTGCTCCTGATAAGAAGTCTCAGCTGGCTAATCCATCATGCTGAAATACATTAAACTTCCAAGATACCCAAAAATTATTCATGATCACTGTGTTACTAGGCTGTAGTTAATGCAGACCAGCTATTAACAGTTAAGGAAGTAGGTGCAAGGGTCAGAATTACTCCAGGAAGCCAAGAAATGAGGGTAACAAAACATCATCTCAAGGAGAGTATAGTATAATGATGAATTAATTTACTTTAATTCCACACTGCAAGTATGACACTGGTAGCCTGCAAACACAGCCTGGAAGTAAAACCTACATTCCATGTAAAAAGTTGAAATTTTAGTCTCTCCCTGAAAAATAACCCCAAAACACGAGAACTCCATTTCTGAGCCCGTGAAATAAAAGTGTGGTGAACAACCACAGCACAAGGGGCCCTACAAATGCATGAGGGTGCTTGCTGCCAAGTGCGGTTGTTGTGGACTTCCACCATACCTTGGTGGCATATACGTTGCAATCATTGCAAGCACATGAAATGGACACATAAATTTTGATAACTGCACTTTGGAACTGCATGGTGAATGATTTATACTACCACTGAGTTAAACATAAATCAAATAAGTAAGTCATGGTGTATTTCGCTGTTTAGCTGATACGTCAACCAGGCCCAAGATGGTATCTTCAAATAATTGGGAGGGGTGTCTAGTGAATTACGCCTTCTTTTCAAAAATTGTCTATCTGACTGTCTTTGCTCTTTTGTGGATCCCATTACTAGCAGAGCTGTAGAATTCCAAATATGATTAAGAGTTTATACTCAATACAAAGCATATTTAATTATCTTTGGCTTGTCTTAAAAGCAAAGGTCTTTAGTCAGGTGAACTCCTGATGACTATAGCTGCAGTTTGCAAAAACCTCTTTCGATATAATAGATCTCTCCAAAAAGGAATGCTGGAAGCAAAATTAAAATCTCCAGGAACAGCCCTCAGGATTTAATCCTCTGCCCTTAGCATGGGTCTGGCCCGAGGAAAGACTGCAAGCTGTCTAACTGGATATAGAATCATAGAATAGTTTGGATTGGAAGGGACCTTTAAAGGTCATCTAGTCCAAACCCCTGCAATGAAGAGGGACATCTCTTCAGGTTGCTCACCAACCTGACCTTGAATGTTTCCAGGGATGGGACGCCTACCCCCTCTCTGGGCAACTTGTTCCAGTGTTTCACCACCCTCATTGTAAAACATTTCTTCCTTAGATCTAGTTGAATCTACGCTCTTTTAGTTTAAAACCATCACCCCTTGGCCTATTGCAAGAGGCCCTGTTAAAAAGTTTGTCCACATCTTTCTTATAAGCTCCTTTTAAGTGCTAAAAGGCCACAATAAGGTGTTCCCAGATCCTTCTCTTCTCCAGGCTGAACAACCACAACTCTCTCAGCCTGTCCTCATAGGAGAGGTGTTCCTCTGATCATTTTGTGGCCCTCCTCTGGACCCACTTGAGCAGGTCCATGTCCTTCCCGTGCTGAGGGCTCCATATGCAGTACTCCAGGCAGGGTCTCATGAGAGGGGAGTAAAGGGGCAGAATCACCTCTCTTGAGCTGTTGGCCATGATTCTTTTGATGGAGATCAGGATACAGTTGGCTTTCTGGGCTGTGTGTGCACATTGCCAGCTCGTGTCCAGCTTTTCACCCACCAGAACATCCAAGTCCTTCTCAGCAGGGCTGCTCTCAACTTGTTCATCCCCCATCCTGTACTGATACTAGGGGTTGCCCCGATCTAAGTGCAGGACCCTGCACTTGGCCTTGTTGAACCTCATGATGTTCACATGTCCCATTTGTCAAGCTTGTCCAGGTCCCTCTGAATGACATCCCATCCCTCAGGTGTGCCAACTGCACCACTCAGCTTGGTGTCATCCACAAACTTGCTTGGGGTGCACTCAACTCCACTGTCTATGTAATTGGTCCAGATGTTAAACAGTACTGGTCCTGCTATGGGCCCCTGAGGGTCCATATATAGGTAAGCTGCAACAGGATACAGGTCCTCACTGCTGGCTGTTAGTGTGGCCCGGTGAAACATAGGGAGAAAAGCTATGGCACGTCAGCTCACAGGGATGCATTGGAACATGCCAGCTTTCCTGCCTTGAAGCTGCTTGGCGCATCAAACAACCTGGTTTTAACCATTAAAATGATGGCATGCTAGATTGTAAAGTGCTATGAGCTGGCTGCACACAGACAATGGGAAGGCAAAATCTGCAGGATTGTTGCCTCCAGCTGAACCCTGAGGGCTAGACGAGGCTAGTCAGAACGGGGCCTCAGCTGCGTCAAGGAGTCGGGAAGTCTTGGGGCTATTCTGCGGCATGGAACCCCGAGGAGGGTCTGCGGTGCTGGCTGCAAGCAATGGCCGGCAGCAGTGGGGAGAGGATGGACAGCCACACAAGCTCCAGGAAAAAAAGGGACCTTTGCTTTTTCACTGATGTAAAGCCAGAGCAGTGGCACTGGTTTTGGAGCTGTTTGTTCAGATTTGGCTGAGGGCTGAGAGCCCAGCCCAGACCTGGGGCCCCAGCAAAAGCTGTGCAAAATAAAAGGAGAGTGGGGGAGAGTGAAGGGGAAAGGCAGAGGAGTATGGAGATGTTTATCATGTACATCCTGGGGCTTATGATGTTCCCAGCTCCTCTCTCGCACTGAAGTGGGTGGGAATGTGCCACTGGGAGTGAGGGATCAATGCTCCTTTCGGTACCTTTCAGTGACCCATAGGCACAGAGCTCCAGCTGGGCTTGTACATGTCATCTGCAAGCACCTGGATGAATGGGCTGGCTCTGAAGCCTCTCCGAAATGCCGTGCTGAGGACCCGGGCAGATGCAAGGGTATGAAGCCCCGCAGAGCTCTCTGAGAGGCAGAACATGGGAGCAGTCACACTGTCAGCTCCACTCCACTCCACTGTCAGCTCCACTCACATGCTTAAAATCAAGCATATTCTTGCTTGCTCTGCTGATTTGCAGTAAGATTCCTCTGTTCCAGACAGATAAAGTGAAGGAAAGAGTGGTGCTTGGACTGATTCACAAACGGATGACTGTAGGACTTGGAGAGAGGCTATCTGAGAAAACACCACCCAGTCCCCCAAAGCAGATGTGCCAGTCCTAGGCCATAGTCCTGCTGGGAGTGGTGCAGGTCCAGGCTGAAGAATTGACCAACAAGTTTACAACCCAATTAAGAAGTAAAAAGAGGCTGTGGAAAAACATCACACCCACTTCAAAGTACCCGGTGAGAAAGATGCCGTTAGCTTGGCAGTTGACACCTCCATGAGGCAAGCGCTCCTGCCAGCAGCTGTCCTGCTGCAGCTCGGCACATGCTAGGGTTAGGACGATGTCCCAAGAGGAGAGCTGTCAGAGCAGCTGGAAAAGATATATACTGGACCGTGGGACAGTTTGCAGACCCACGCTGAAGGCAGGATTGTGAGGTCTGAAGAGCACTGTGGCCAGCTTGCACAGATGAAGCACTCCTCCCTGCTCAACCCCCCTCCGCCGCACCAGTGCAGCCGCCGCACCGCTCCTGCTTCGACATGTTGTGTTACGTGGTGTCTTGTGTGCTGCAACAGAATTCAGGCTATATCAAGATGAAAACGTAATTGTTCTCAACAGCGGTATAACTGTAATAACTGCCTCCAGGAGCAACCCCTCTGTATGTGAGGTTTATGCCAGAGATGCAGGAAATCACACATCTGGTTTGCTTTATCTCCCTTCTCTGGTCTCGCTGAGGACTAGGCTGTGGATTTACCCTCTAGCCCAGAATGAAGGACAATTTACTCCCTGGGACAAGCTAGGGACTGAATTATAATTCAGCTACTGTCCAAATTATGTTTCTCTGCAGCTCCATGGCCAGCCCAGCCTCCTGGGGATGCAGAGTGGCCCTGGGAGCTGGCAGGAACACCAGCAGACCATGTGAGAGCCATAAGGTACAGTTCTTCCCTGAGACCTGTCCCCACAGCCCCCGCCCACCATGGCACACCAGGAGCATCCCTGGAGCAGCAAGAGACCTTCACCACGGATGGGGAGAGGCGGGATGTCTGTGCAGTGGAGGCAAAGCAGATTCTCTGCACTAGAGAGATAGTTGTTACAGAACAGCTCAGCCTCCAAAGCTTCATGTACAACGTGGTGTTCAAGACCAGGCTGGATGGAGCTTTGAGCAACCTGGTCTGTTGGGAGGTATCCCTGCCCATGGCAGGGGGACTGGAACTAGATGATCTTTCAGGTCCCTTCCAACCTAAGTCATTCTATGATTCTGTGATAATTACTGTCTGCTGCTGGCAGTGGGCTGGGGCACAGGCAGCTGCTGCTGCCCGAGGGAAGGGACATGGTGCCGACCAGCAGCCAAGCAGCAGGGCGCTGCCTGCCGGAGGCAGTCACTCCTCCTCCTCTTCACAGGGCAAAAGCATCTGGAACATGGATCACATTGGTACGGGACATCAGAGGTCCCCTTCTCCCATGCAGGGTCCCACAGAAGTAGACTGAGCACCCTGGTTGGTACTAGAGTGTTGTGGTGCACAGACAGGCCCTGTTTTGACTGTATGAGCACCACCGTTGACCCCAGTTCTCCATTTCTGCAACAGAAAATAGCTTTTTGATGAAACATGAGTATGAAAGAGGGAAATGCTTTCACTAAAAATGAAGGGTTCATGGAAAGTAGCAAGGGCTAGGAAGCTCAAATTGTTCTCTTTAAAGGCAGCAGTACCGCAGAGATGAAGGTTAATGAACACTGATTTTTAGTGTAACTTTGTTATAAACACGGTTCCCATGCACTGCTGAGAGCCAGCTTATTTCTGCCCTAATGAGCAAGCTGAAACACAGCCTTGCGTATGCTGCCGAAGGCAGAGCCAGAATACTCCAACACAATAAAAATTCTCCATTGCCCTCAAGCCTCCATCTAAAATTGTATCCAAACCTGAACTGAATTATTTCTGAAAGGGTAATTACTTCTTGATTACTTTTTACCAACCTCTAGGCTCCCAGGCTCCAGGCAGAAGTTGAACTGTCAGATGTTGAAAGGGAGAGAGAGAGAGAGAAAGAAAATGTTCGTACAGCGACTCTGGCCCAGCTGGAAGAAAGAAGCGCAATAAATCTTTTCTTGTGGGAGCTCCAGACCGCTTTCCAGAGGCTGTGTTTCTTCTGATGCATTTCTGATAAGGCTCCAAACCCTGACAGGATGCTGACCTGCCCTTGGTGTACTGTGCGGGAGAGGAGGGGAGAGCTTGGCACCGGCGGAGCATCGCAGAGGTCAGAGCACACAGACGGCAGACCGTCTCCGCCGAGTTGCTCTTTGGCCCCTCCATGGAGGTGGGCTAGGAAGGGGTCTGGTCTTTCTCTACCACCCCAACCACAAGCAAGCACAGACTGAGAGGTCACCCCACCCACCCTGCAAAGCACCGCTCACCACGGATGAGTTGCCCAGTGCCATTGCTGGTGCGGTGCAGGAGGGAATGGGGGTGCGCTCCCCTTTCCAGGAGTCACTGCCAGCCCTCCCCCACACCAAGTGCTGCATTTTCAAACTCTCCCTCCTCTCCGAGCCTCACTACTGACAGCGAACACCTCAGGAGAGGGGGCTTGCATTCTTCCCTATTTGGCTCTGCCTTGGCTGGGCGTGACAGCAACCTTGCGTGCTGCCCAGCCAATTTTCCACATCATCCTGTGCAGCGCACAAACCACCCCCCTTGCAGACATCCCTGCTGGGATTTTGTAGCCCAGTGCATCCCCTTTCTGTTGCCTGCTTTCCAAGTGAGGGAGTCCTTTGGTTGATCACTCTACACAGAAGCCTCTTCGCATTCCTAAATCTTCCTTACCGCACTTTTTTTAACCTTTTCCTTTCTGAATAGGAGTAATGGGGTACTGGACACGGTATTCCTGGAATAAGTATGTTTCTGTTTTCTGTGGTGGCATGTGATGTTTTCTGTTTTGCTTATTACTCATTTTAACAGATTATCACATCCAACTTTCTTAGGACGGAGCTGGTGCTAGTGAAGAATTGTCTTCTGTAATTCCACTCTTCTTGGATTTCTTCTTGAGAAACATGTGCTCATTTAGAGTCTGTCCATATGTATTTAAGGCTAGGGTTGTTTTTCCCTGCATGCATAATGCAAAAGTCTCTTTTTAACATTAAATTTCATCATGGCAGTTTATCACCCAGTCATTCATTGTTGGTGAACACTGAGAAAGTAATTTTTCCCCAGCAAAGCTAATGGAATTATGCATGGTTTTTCCTTTCTGGAGCAAGTATCACCAGTGCTGCAGCCCTTGACCAGATGTCTTGGTTATAGCTGCTGTATTTGAGTGAAGTATGCTGCAAGGAACATGAAGCCTAATTCATTCCCAAAAGAAAGAGTCTGATCCTGAACATCTTTTATTCCTTTAAGTGTTTTAAATGATGGCTTCCTTCCTTCATTTCTCTTTGATTCAACAGATGCTATGTAGCATCAGGACAAGTCTGGGTAATATTTCATACAAACTCACCATGCACTGGTTGGGTTGGATTTATTTCCATAGGTTCCTTCAACCACAAGGGCACCATATATTTTATATTCCTCAGTATATCAAAGCCTAGTGGCAAGATGTGAAGTTTCTGTCTGTGTGTATGTGTGTGGGTGTGAGTCCGTTTCTAGCATGAGAAAGGAAAATCAGAAAAGGGGACGCAGCACAAACTGGTGTGTTATGAGGGACCTGAGGTCTCCGTCTCACACATCAGTCCTGTCATCTCAAAGAGGCCTTGGGGAGGAAGCATGAAATTGTATTTTCACAAAACAGTGGAGCACAAATAGGCCTGGTTGAGGGAAAGCAAGGCTCCTGTACTGACTGTAGTGGGTGCTAACACCAGGCAGGGCAAAAGGGAGCTTTTAGACTAAGAATAAGGTCAATGGGCTTCTTAAGAAAGCCAAAGCCAAGGAGAAAGCTCGACAGAGATCTGTGTTGTGCTCTTCACTAAGTGATCTGATTTCAATAGAAAGATGTTAATTTGTATTTTAGTCCAGGATCCTCATGTCTGGGTGAGGACTGGAGGACGATTTGGCCTCCTCATGGATCCAGAATGACAATAGTGTGTAATTAACAGGAATAATTACTATTACTAACTCTGAAACATGCATAACCTACAAAAAACATATGTAGCTCAAAGAGATGCCCATCATCAAACCACAACAGTTTTATTTGCCCTGAATAGCGGGTGTATGGGCAATCAGGAATTCAACTAACAGAAAAACATAGTAAATAGAAAAGTGCATCTCTGACCAGAAAATGACAATACTCCATGGCTTCCAATTCATGTAGCTGTATTCTGGTGGTATCAAAATATTTTGTGGTGTTGTCTTCACGTGTTTCTTCAGTCACTGATTTTCCTTCTCAAGCTAAGCAGCTATTCTGTTAGAATTCCCTCTTATTTTTCAAATAACTTAAAGATCTATCCTCTCACAGCAAGTCATTCCTGTAAACATTATACATGACAAATAAATTAATATTTATTTTGTCTGCTGAGTATCTCAACATCCATTTTTGAGTGCATTCTCCCTTTTTATTTCAGAGAAGGTCTGTAAGACTTCTAATGTCACGTGACTGTTTCTCATACTCATAATTCATTTAATTTAGAAAGAGCTAAACTCTTTAAAATTAAATAGCAAGTGAGTATTCACACAGAATAGAAATACAGGAAGAAAGAAAACATGTTGAAAAGCTTAAACTAATATTTTGTTTTAATCAGGCCTTTTTATTTTTCCCTCAAAGGGTAATAAAAAGAATATACACAGTCAGCGCGGTTTCATTTCCTCATGAGCTGCACAGGCCGAGTGTTGTATCAGGTGCTACAGGGGCTTCTGTGGCAAGCGTGGTTTCTTTGTTTGTCCTCTATACCTCATCAGGCAATGAGTGAAATCTGAGTAACTTCTTAAGACACAACCTGTGAGTTTCCCCCCACCCCTGTTTTTTATTGAGGCTGGGTGAAGAGGCAGATGGTGGTGGCTGTGGGAAGAAAGCCAGCAGAAGAGGAAGGAGCCTGCAAAATCAACCCCTAGAGCAGTTCAGACCGGGACCCCAGGGCTTGCAGTGACAGGGGCAGGCTCCATGAAAAGGCTCTGATTTCAGCCATTTCCATTTTGACAAGAAATGGGCAGAAACATGAATGATTTTTGATTTAGCAACACCTCTTTGGCCATTTGCTTAACTCAGGTGGCTTGGATCAGGGAGCTGTTTTAGGAAAACCAACCACGTTTGCCTGGGTGCATGTTTCAGATAGCTGGCTCTGGTTTGGGCTCGTTTTCATGTGCAGCCACAGGCTCACACTCCCTCACTGGCTCCTTTTGGCAGCTCCCTCTGCCTTAGCCTGTGGCCTCTAAGAGTGTTTCATTGTTAGAAAACCAGGGAATCGGGTTTATTTACTGGGAGTGACTGAGTTAGAGCAGAAGTGGGAGTAGGGGGGGTGAACACATCTAATATGGTTTATCATTTTGAATAAGCACTGAAACAACTGCTAGCCATCCCCTGCATACTTCATTCCTTGGATCAACAAAGGAGCCCTGCCAGACGTCAGATTATATATTCCACAGCTGAAGTGTTTGCATAACTTCTCAGTGGCTACCATTTAAAGAAAGAAAACCACTGATGTGCCGTTTCTTAATATATTCCCCCAAGTTTGACATGTTCACGGTGTACTGCCAGCAATCATTTTGTACTTGGAAGGCAAAGTTAATCCTATCTCCACCATGGCCCCCGTGCCAACTAGCAAGATGGGACTGGCCTTCCCTGTTTTCACAATCTCAGCATTCAAGTGTGGGCAGTGCTGGGGGGTGCCCAGCCCTCCGCACCCACGGTGGGGTCCTGCCTCCCAGCCCGGGAGAGTGTGGACTTGTTGGAGTGCCAGTAGTATGTTATCGATAATGTTATCTAGAAAAATGTTCATCTGGCCGTTTTGGTTGGTTGCCCAGTGACTCAAAAGAAATTGTCTAGTATTTCTTTTTGGAGGAAAGGAAAACGTGACTACATTCGATTTCAACATTGGCTTTTGCAGCATTCCTGTCACTGCCCAGATTTTGTCTCTACTCAGGAATTATCCAAGAAGCAGATTTCCTTTTCTTAGCAAAAGGTGCTCAGGTAAGCCTTCCCACTCTGTGGTTATTGAGCACATGCCTCAATATAGCTTTGCTCCCTTTGAGCCCTGAGGGGTTTTGAACTCTTCTGGGACATTTTTTGCCAGCCATCACCCTCCTTGGGTTGCTCAAATTATGTCTTGGCCAAATCCGTGCAACCCATGCGCCTTCCCCTTGCAGCACGCTGGTGCTTGGGCAGCCAGAGCCACTCTCCCACGGGCAAGAGTGAGCTGAGTTTTTCTTATCGGAGAAGGGCATTTTCTATGATTGCTGCAAGCGAAAGCTACTGAGTATCATCTCTGAAATGACAGGCTGTATGCCAAATGAGAATTCACAAATGAACCCTGTAATTAGATAATTCGTTACAATCAGTGAAAAAAATGGGTCCGGGAATATAATTAGTACTCTGTTTAACTGTTTTTGATTGCCGTGTTAAAGGGCAGAGTGAGACCTTTGATGTTCTTCCATAGCTGAGACATACTAAGACCATGTGTACTGGCTTACATTTGAAGAATTTGCAGACATGTTTTTTCCCTCCCCATTTCTCTTCTGTTCCATAAAAGAAAGCAGAGTCTGGAGTCAGAGCAACCAAGCAGTTTTTCCTAGAGATTTTCTTAGAAAATTGCCCTTTTTCAGAATGCTAACCACCTTGTATTTACAGGGAAAGAGATTGCCTCATGATGCAAGTTAGATGTAATGAACAATGAGATGGCATGCACTGGGAGGAGATGAATGGTTTATGAAGAAGAGAAATAACATACTTTTTTCACACCTGTTAAACTTGTGGGAAGCTTCTCTACACACTGCTGAGAAGTTATGGCATCCCAACAGTGCCAGGGAATTCACCCGCAGGATTTCTGGTAGTGGATGTAGTCACTCATGTGCTTGCATTGTAAAATTCTCAACTCCTAAGAAATGAAATGTTGACATATAAATGGGAAGTATTAGTTATGTCTGCTGACACTAACTTTGAACCTCCTGTTTGGAGCAGAATGTTTGACAAAATGACCTCCAGATTTCTCTTATAACAGAAATCTTTCTACAATTTTCATTAGCTCAAAAACCCATTCTGTACCTGTTGTTAGTATCAGGCAGTATCTTCAGACAAGCTATCACATACTGCTGCATTTTTCTTGTCCTGTCTATTCAGACATAAAGACATTTTTCTCCTTTTATTTTCATCTTAACATGGACGCTATGGATGTAGACTAGAAGAGTGCATTCTTTACAGAAACACGCTACTCTGAAGGTAACAGGCTTTTGGCTACCTTCAGGTTCACCCATTCCTAAGCCCTGCAATATTGATCCTCTTCCACCTCCAGTACAATGAATTCTGGGTTAGGAGTGTGCTAGAAAAGGTTTAGCTGTTATGCAGCAGCGCTGGGGGTGGTTGTGCCAGGAACCCCACTGAATGGTCATCTGAACGCAGCAGCAATCCAGCTGGACCTCCTTCTTGCTGCTTGATTTACCAGTATGTCCTGTGGCATTTGAGCCTTGCTGTGTGCCAAGCTTCATTTCCATGCCAGTTTTCCCAGGTAACTCTTTTCCACCACCTTTCCATCATCTGAGTGCATTTGAGGAGCAGTGCACCACTACCATAGGTTGAAGCTTGAAGGCTGTCTCGTGCCCAAATTCAGCAACTGCTAGACAAGGCAGCAGAGTCCCCAGACAGCCCTCTGCTCTGTAAATGTCAAAGGGAATCCCAGCATGGAGTTTCTGAAATATTTTAAGGTTCCACATAGGGTAGAACAAGTCAGAGGAACAGATCTAGCTATTTTATGTCTGTGGAGAGGCATGAACAAAGCCTAGCTTTGGGCAAGAAGTCAGTTGAATTCTGTGTAGATTGACTATAGGTACCATGCAAAAAGTCAAAGCCCTGCAGCATATATTGTGTTGGGATCGAGAATCCTTCTCCTTCTCTTGCAAACTATGCTTCAAAGCATTTTTTTCAGGTTAAAACCATCTAACTTTGGCCATGCTCCATTTTTTAGGCTGTACAGTATTTCACTGGATTCCTTTTCACATGTGGTTTAACAACACCCCCACACCAGCTCTTAAGTGCTGAAGAAATCAGGGAGTGGAACAGCACAAACAAGGGTGGACACCGTGAGGGAGGGAGAACTTGCAAGAGGGCTTATGTGGAGGCAGATGCTAGGTAAATATAGATTCCTGTTAACTTCTTTCAAAAAAAAACCCAAAAAACAATCTAAAAATAGAGCTTTATATAGCCTAGCTGAACCTACCAGCTTCATCAGTTTTCATTATCAGTGGCCTCCATCACTTTAACAGCTATGCTTTTATAAAATGTTATTTTCTCATGGGCCATGTGACATCCACCTTCTCTAAACAGACACCCTTTATACACAGGCACATATATGCTGTTTAGGTGGGACGTTTTTGCAAGTTTTTCCTCTGTCAGGCTTACACAGAACCAGAGGATTACTGTTAAGATCATCATTAGTCTAACAAAACAATACTTCATTCACTAGGTCATTCATTAAGAAGCGTAGCTTAAAAACATTCTTGAGAATACTCATTTTTCTCAGAGTTAAATTCTCTCACTCTCCTCCTAAAAAAAAAAAGTTCACAAAGGAAGAAAGGAAGTGTTCACAAAGGAGTGTTCACAAAGAAAGAAAGAAACTAAGTGTACAAACTCAGATGGTAGGAGGATACGTGCTGATGCAAGCAGAGCTGTGGTCACTGCTGTGTCACAGTGGTCAGTGGCTCTCCAGTTTCCATGCAGACTTTGCAAAATGGCTGGCCCACCCGTTTGAAATAGCAGGGGCCAGGGAATACATACGAATTGCAAAAGGGCCACGGGCTCTTTTAAAGAGACCTGCTTTAGGTGCCAGTTGATAATTAAGAAGTCCAGCACCAGCTCACCACTCCACCACTGGTCCGAGGACAGACAAGGTGCAGGCTTAGGAATAACAAGAATTTTAAAAATAGATGAAACTCTTCATTATAGCAAAACCTTGAATTCTGTGCTGGGTACAAACCAAAACAGGAACGTACCCTTGCTTGGAAGCAGTAACTGCTTGTCTTTGCTGGGCAGAGAAGGAACCATGCTTCAGCAGCCCTGGACAATAGGCAGGGCTGAGGGTGTCAGCGTCGTGCATTGTCCTCGCAAGCTAAAATACTCGAGCTGCTGTGGCAGCTGAGTGAGGCAGCTGCCCTCGATGGGCTCTTAACTGACTAGAGGCAGGAATCGGAAAGACAAAAGTCAGTTGAAAAATTAGTCAGTCTCCCAGAGGATTTTCAAAGGTGCTTGAGACCACTGATGGATGCCTAGAGACACACAGAAAACAATTGACTTTCCAGGGCAATAGGCTTTGATTTCTGTAGAGTTAGCAGGGGGAAAGACATTTAAAATTTAAATTAAAAATACGTGAGGAGGAAAGCTTGAAGAATCTAAATCTATATGCAAATTTAAACCTATAAATATACATTACATATGTATATTCTGAACAGACTCTTACAGGACTTAACCGATGAGCTTACTGAACCTCTCACAGCAGCACTGGAAAAACCTGGGTTCACAGGTCTTCCCCATTTTGTCACACTCAGAGACCTTTAGGCCAGATGTCACCACCATCATTAGCGTTGAGTCATCTGTCACTTCAGCTGTGGCCTTATTGGAAATGAGCAGAAACACAGTGAAATCGGACACCTTTTTTTTGCTGAGGAGTTCACCTAGTGACTACTGATAAAGGCAAAATTGCTTTTGCATCTAAATATGCTTGAAGATATTTATCTAGTATTAGGGTTTTGGCTTTGGTTTTATGAAAGTTGACTACCAGTTGGTATATATACAGCTTGCAAACTTGGTTTCACTCTAAGAGTTGGCATGTGTTGCATTTTTCTGATATTTCTTGTGGTAGCACTCACTGCCTTATTCATCTGCAGGAAGGAAAGGAAGACCGGCACCTGCAAGTCTGCCTCTGAATCGGCAAGGTATTAAAAACAATTAACAAATAAACAGTCTGTTTTCCAAGCAGAACAATGAAATTGCTGCCACCTAGATAAGAAAGTGTTTTTCCAGTCTGGCCTCTTGATGGCTAACCTAGCAAAAGACAGGCGGAGGGAGCCCTTGATTATCCGGCGGGTAGATGTTGAGGTTGACCTGTCAGAGGAGGCTGGAAGTTATAAAAAGACAAAATCAGATGAGACGTGGCGCGAAGGCAAGACCAAACAGGAAGGAGAAAGTGAGTGAATGTAGCAGCTTGGTTGCCTTCCCACGCAGCTATTACCTCCCAGGGTTAAAAGCAAACTGGGGAAGGGGTGCGTGGCATTGGGTTGGGTTTTTGGTGCCTCTCAGGCACCATCTGCGTGCAAAATGCAAACAGCTCAGGAAGCTTATTTGCAAGGTCTGTGCATTCCTGCATCGGCCACCCAGTGCTGCCCAGAGGTGTGGGCAGGAGGGTAGGTTTGGGACAGCATGCCTGTGCCCTTCGGAGCCCTGGGCTTGGCACGGAGGTGCCCAAAGGGCACAGGGCCAAGGGGCTGCTGTGACAGGGGCTAGATCTGGTGACCTGGGCAAAAGCGTGCCAACGTCTAGAGGCTGCTAAAGCAGATTGACCTTGAGATACTGGTCTAGGCACAGTCATGTGGAAGAGCTGATCTGGCCTGAGACAAAGAGTCATTAATCTCAGAGCACCCCTGGCTAGTAATGAGACTGGGCTGGGCATGGCTGTTTGAAACCCACAGCTTTGTGTTGCAGCGGCTCCCAGGCTTCCTCTCCGGTGGGGACACAGCCATGTGTAGGACCGGCAGCAGCAGGCAGGTGCTCTGCAGAGTCAGGAGAGGCCCACAGACCTTGCACTGCCCTGTGGCCAGGTGGGCAGGCATCTCTTGGCACTTTCTTACCTTACATTGCATCTCTCTCTGCCATGATACAAAAAAAAACTGCAGTGACAGCAAGTGATGTTTTGGTTCTGTTTTCCACTTCTTAGCACGCACACAGACACCCAGTGTGCATCTGTGCATGTGCTGGAGCTCCTCCCCAGGAACTCCTGCTGCATCTTCCTCAAAGGAACAGCTTGCCTACAGTGCAGCTCCCGATCCTGCATGGCCGAGAAGGCACCAGGTACTTTCATTCAGAGGGAGCTCAGCTGAGGGAGGCTGCTCTGCACATGCACCCTGACCCCACACTTTTCTCAAGTCCTCTTGCTCCACTGTTCATGTTTGCATGAATTTCTTGCTTTATTTCCACTGAAACTGTCATGCAAGAGGACGCTGAACATCTCCATTGACAGCCTGCTCCTGCACCATTGCCCTACCAGCACATCTGGATAGCAGGACCAGGCAATTGCTCTTTGCTGTCTTGTCCTGGATAAGCCAACATGAAACACCCCCCTTCACCTGAGTTTTGTATCTTGAAGTGGATAAATATATAGTGTATAAGCATCTTCTGAATGAGCTGAACTCTCTCAATTCCTACTTTTGCCTCATTTGAAGCTCTCTCCCGCTACCGCATCTTTCATTGCTGTCGAATTCCTGGAAACCATCACATCCTGCTCTACTCACCACTTGGTCTGGTGAGAAGCGATGACTTCTGTGTCCCAGCACCATTAGTGACAGCGGACTGCCGATGCTCACAGCATTTCTGCCCCCTCCCGACCCGAGGCGCAGCCACCTCTGCACAGGAGGATGTCCCAAGGCTCTGACCCAGCGTGGTGCGATGGGTATAGGAAGACCTGTTTTGATGCGGAATACCACTGCATCTGCCACAGGCATGACAGGCAAAACACGGTGCTGTATTTGCAGTTGCGTAGAAAAAAGTCCCCCACAGCAAACCACAGAGAGAGCCTGGACCATGGATGGGCAGACCTCTGCTTGTCCTGGATGGCTGAGGCTGACACAGCCCTGGTGCTTGACCTCTCCACCACGCATGTGGCTGTGACTGGTGCTTCCCCAGAGATGTCCATTATCCCATCGTATGTGATGAGGCCACCCAGGCATGACCATTTTCGGCAATGCAAGTGACTGGGAGGCCCCAGGTCTGCTAATGTCTGAGTGCTCTCATTGCTTTGCCTGACCCAGGCAAGCTGGATATGTCTGCCCAGATTTATTCTCCAAGTGACACCTCCAAGCTCTCGTGCTCTGCCAGAAACAATCTGCTTCAGACATCGCTGATTAGTATCATCACTTTTATGCTGGGTTTCACTACTGCACCTCTACCTGATGTGTCAAATGGCATCCTGAACTGAGGCAGGGAGGACCACGGTGGCATTAAGCTGCCCCTCAGCTCTTCTGCAGCTGCAGATGCTCTACTCAATCTGGTTTTACAATGATGTCTCAGTGATGCCAACATTTCTTGAAAGTGAGGGATAATTTTGGGAAGTAACATCTATTTCCTAATATGTTTTCCAACTCAGTGCCATAACCCAGCAGCCACATGCCGTGAACTGCTAAACCTTTCTTCAGAGCTACGTTGGCCATCCTTGATTAATATGATCAAAGTATCATAGCTCAAATCCCAGATTTGTCACTTGTTATGGAACTTCCACTGAATTAATCTCAAATATCATCCACTGAAAAAATAATCTGTTGCAGAAGAATGGAGCCCTTATGCAGCTGTTACATATCTACTGTGAAGTGTACCAAAGGCCTGTATATGCTGCTGTTTGGTTATTTGATATCATTTGCCCAAATGTAGTCAACATTGGTAGCTTTGTTTTGTTTTATTTTATTTTATATTATTTTATGTTATTTATTTTGTGTTGTTTTGTTTTGTTTTGTTATTTCATTTCATCTGATGCACTAGGTTTCTTGATCACAATATGTGTCAAACTCAGCAGTGAGTTCATTTCACAGGTTTTCTTTGCTGTCTTTCTCAAAACTAAACATGATCGTAGAGCTGGAGTAATACTTGAAAGTCCTGCAAAAATTAGCCTCAGCAAGGCAAAATTAGTGTCATCTGCATTCAGGCCTTTGTTGAATTCACTTTCTAGAAACATTCCAGTAAATAGTGGCAGCACATTATCAGAGAGGTGAATTTGAATTAATCCTGACAGAACTTTTACTAAAGTTAATTATAAGCTCATAATTGTACCTGTTTGCAGACAAAATCTTATTTTAGGAATTTTACATATACAGCAAGACAGCAGAAACATTTCTATGCATTACTTTGAGTCTAGTTGAGTGTTACTAATATACTTCGAATGTCAAATGCTTGGAACAAGTGGTTTGCAATCACCAAGTCAATAATTTTTTGTAGGATCTGATTTCTTGTGTAACTGATTTTGAAAAGCAAATGCATTCAGTAAACCCACGGGCATGAAAAGCAGCTAAAAATGGAATAAATTGCAGGTTATATCCCATTTGTTAAACTCTGCATAATAGCATTTTTTTTTGCGATGCGTGTCAAAAGTACAAACAGTGCCTGTAAAGCAGAAGTGCCTGGCCTACAGGTGAAATATTTACCGCTCTGCAGACATCCTCCCATGATAGAATAATTGTTCCCTCAGTGCTGAGAGTTATGCTACTGCCATTCACCTGCTTCCACGTTTCCTTTTCCAAGGGCGTAGGAACTGACGCAGGAGTGCAGCATGTCCCACCTCCAGCCCCAAAAGCAGGGATGCACAGCCACCCTCGGGGACACGCAAGATCTTGCCATAAGAAAGCAGACGCAAGTCTGTTTCAAAAAAAATGAAGTGTACAGCAGGCTGGTGCCCCAGGGATCCCTGGCACATGGCCAGCACGTCCATCACTCTTGTTCAGCACAGGAGAAACTTCAGGGCACGGGGATGGCAGAAGCCCTTTCTGTTGCTGGCACAAGGGGATCTGCCTCTCAGTAACATTGATCCTGAAGTCAGCAGGATTAGGTACCCACTGGGAGTAAAGCACATGCTTACGTGCACAGCTGGGTTGGCACCAGCACCTCACACGGCTGACCACAAGCTACTGCCTCCTGTGGTGGCACTTAAGAGAAGGTGAGGGACACATGAATCTCTGGATATCCACTGAAACATTTGGAACAGCCCAACACCTCATGATCATAGAACTAGAGAATCACAGAACCATAGAATCAGTTAGGTTGAAAAAGGCCTTTAAGATCGTTGAGTCCAACCATTAACCTAGTACTGCCAAGTCCAACACTTATGAGGAGAGACTGAAGGAGCTGGGACTGTTTAGCTTGAGGAAGAGGAGGCTGAGGGGAGACCTCATCACTCTCTACAACTACTTGAAAGGACATTGTAGAGAGGTTGGTGCTGGTCTCTTCTCACAGGTAATTAGTGATAGAACAAGAGGGAATGGGTTAAAGCTGCAGCAGGGTAGGTTTAGGCTGGACATTAGGAAAAAATTCTTCACAGAAAGAGTGGTTAGACACTGGAATAGGCTGCCCAGGGAGGTGGTGGAGTCACCATCCCAGAATGTGTTTAAGACTCATTTAGATGTGGTGTTAAGGGATACGGTGTAAGGGAGAACTTTGTAGAGTGGGGTTGATGGTTGGACTCGATGATCCCAAGGGTCTCTTCCAACCCAAATGATTCTATGATTCTATTCTAAACCATGTCCCTAAGCACCACATTTACATAACTTTTAACTACGTCCAGGAATGGTGACTTAACTCCTTCACTGGCTAGCCTTTTCCAATGCTTGACAACCCTTTCAGTGAAGAAGGTTTTCCTAATATCCAGTCTAAACCTCCCCTGGCACAACTTGAGTCTGTTTCCTCTTGTTCTATCACTTGTTACTTGGGAGAAAAGACCAACCCCCACCTCGCTACAACCTCCTTTCAGGTAGTTGTAGAGAATGATAAGGTGTCTCCTCAGTCTCCTCTTCCTCAAGCTGAACAACCCCCGTTCTTCAGCTACTCCTCATAAGACTTGTGCCCTAGACCCTTCACCAGCTTTGTTGCCCTTCTTTGGACATGATCCAGCACCTCAATGTCTTTCTTGTAGTGAGGAGCCCAAAAAGACCCCAGACTGAACGCAGTATTAGAGGTGGGGCCTCACCAGTGCTGAGTACAGGGGGACAATCACTCCCCTAGTCCTGCTGGCCACACTATTCCTGATACAGGCCAGGATGCTGTTGGCCTTCTTGGCCACCTGGACACACTGCTGGCTCATATTCAGCTGGCTGTTGACCAACAGCCCCGGGTCCTTTTCTGCCAGGCAGCTCTCCAACCACTCTTCCCCAAGCCTGTAGCGTTGTATGGGGTTGCTGTGATAGATGTCCAGGACCCGGCACTTGGCCTTGTTGAACCTCATACCATTGGCCTTAGCCCATTGATCCAGCATGTCCAGATCCATCTGTAGAGCCTTCCTACCCTCAAGCAGATCAACGCTCCTGCCCAACTTGATGTCATCTGCAAACTTACTGAGGGTGCACTTGATCCCCTCATCCAGCTCATTGTTAAAGATATTAAATAGAACTGTCTCCAGTACTGAGCCCTGGGGAACACCACTTGTGACCAGTACCAGCTGGATTTAACTCCATTCACCACAACTCTTGGAGTCCAACCATCCAGCCAATTTTTTACCCAGTGTAAGAGTACGCCCATCCAAGCCATGAGCACAGTTTCTCCAAGAGAATGCTGTGAGAAGTGGTGTCAAAGACTTTACTAAAGTCCATGTGAACGACATCCACAGCCTTTTGCTCATCCATTAAACAGGTCACCTTTTCATAGAAGGAGATCAGGTTAGTCAAACAGGACCTGCCTTTTATAAACCCACGCTGGCTGGGCCTGATCACCTGGTTGTCCTGTACATGCACTCAAGATGATCAGCTCCTTTCCAGGAACCAGGGTCAGACTGACAGTCCTGTAGTTCCCTGGATCCTCCTTCTGGGCCTTCTTGTAGGTGGACATCACACTTGCTAACTTCCAGTCAGCTGGGAATTCCCCCATTAGCCGTGAGTGATGATAAATGATGGAAAGTGGCTTGGTGAGCACTTCTGCCACCTCCCTCAGTACCCTTCAGTGGATCCCATCTGGCCTCATAGACTTATGTGTGTCTAAGCGGTGTAGTGGGTCACTAACCATTTTCTCTTACATTATGGAGGCTCCATTCTGCTCCCTGTCCCCATCTTCCAGCTCTGGGGGCTGGGTAATCGGGGAACAACTGGTCTTACTTTTAAACACTGACGCAAAGAAGGCATTAAGTACCTCAGCCTTTTCCTCATCCTTTGTCACTATGTTTCCCACTGCATCCAATAAAGGATGGAAATTCTCCTTAGCCCTCCTTTTATTGCTAATGTATTTATAGAAACATTTTTTATTGTCTTTTATGGCAGTAGCCAGATTAAGTTCAAGTTGGGCTTTGGCCCTTCTAATTTTCTCCCTGCATAACCTCATGACTTTCTTGTAGTCCTCCTGAGTTGCTGGCCCCTTCTTCCAAAGGTCATAAACTCTCCTGTTTTTTCCTGAGTTCCAGCCAAACTTTCTGCTCAGTCAAGCCTGTCTTCTTCCCTGCCAGCTTATGTTTCAGCACATGGGGATGGGCTGCTCCTACACCTTTAATACTTCCTTCTTGAAGAATGTCCAGCCTTCCTGGACCCCTTGCCTTTCAGGACTGCATCACAAGGGGACTCTGTAAACCAGGCCAAAGTCTGCCTTCCAGAAGTCCGAGGTAGCCGTTCTGCTAACCCCCCTCTATATTTTATCAAGAATTGAAAACTATAATTTTGTGATCACTATGCCCAAGACAGTCTCCAACTATCCCATCATGCACCAGTCCTTCTCTGTTTGTGAACAACAGGTCTAGCAGGGCGTCTTCCCTGGCTGTCTCACTCACCAGTTGTGTCAGGAAGTTATCTTCCACACACTACAGGAACCTCCTAGACTGTCTCTTCTCTGCTGTATTGTATTTCCAGCAGACATCTGGTAAGTTGAAGTCCCCCACAAAAACAAGGACTAGCAATTGTGAGACTTCTCCCAGCTGCTTATAGAATATTTTGTCTGCCTCTTCATCTTGATTGGGTGGTCTATAACAGACTCCCACCATATCTGCCTTGTTGGCCTTCCCCGTGGTTCTTACTGATAAACACTCAACCCTATTGTCACCATCATTAAACTCTTGACAATCAAAACACTCCCTAACATACAGGACTACCCTACCACCTCTGTTTCCTTGCCTATCCCTTCTGAAGAGTTTATAGCCATCAATTGCAGCACTCCAGTTGTGCGAGGCATCCCACCATGTTTCCATGATGGCACCTACATCATAGTTCTCCAGCTGCACAATGGCTTACAGCTCCTCCTGTTTGTTGCCCAATCTGTGTGCATTGATGTAGATGCACTTCAGCTGGGCTATTGATCCCACCACCTTTTTGGAGGAAGAAGCCCCAATTCCTACATGATCATTCTCAGGTGTTTTTGGGGTTTCTAACACATCAATAACCCTTGCGTCTTTGCTGCCGCATGGATGTCCATCCCCTACCTCAACTGAGACAGCAGACCATGCTAGCACATTGCTCCTCAAACATTGGCATGCCACCATCAGGCTTATCTCTAGTGAGCCTCGATCATTGTATATATATTTTTGAGTGAATATATATTGGGCAGGGAGGGAGATAAAAAAATGACACATGCAGGGTGACACATTTAGGTCCTAGACGTACAAAAGAGCAGCAAAGTTAATGTTTGTGCTCAGTTTCCTTGGTAGCTACAAATACCCTTAGTTCTTCATAGCCTTTGCCTTACATGTATGCATATACACACAAACATATATATATATATGTATATATGTGCAGATTATCAGCTTGTAGGTTAGCCCTAAATATTGTGTGGGAGTAGCTCAAAGGAGTCAGAGCTCGAGTTTCCACTCCGGTGGCCTCTCCAGGGGAATCTGCCCTGTGAACATCATGGGCAGAAGAGGCAAAGCAGCCAGGTTCTGCCTTTCCTGCATTCAGCCGCGTGAGTCCCCCCCAGCACAGCCCTATGTCACTACAATGCAGGGCTGCCCAACAGGTGGCCTGGATGTCCTTCTGTTACATTTTTAACATTATATTTTATTATTATGTGCCCTGGTTGCAGCTTAAAACTGACTGAGCAATCTTTATTCTAAATGCAGGAAGTGCATTTCATTTGCATAGCTCTGATGGGATTAAAGGAGGCATTAGAGTAATTAAGGTCAGAGGAGTTTGCCATTTACTAAATCCCTAAATCCACCTCCGCTCCAACATAATTCAGTAATATCATGGGGCAAAAGGTCACCGCAACAATTTATGCCCATTTAGCCTTCTATCACAAAGAGTTAAGCCCTTTCTTGGACAAAGAGCTTTTTTGGACACGACACATATACATTATTTTCCACAGAGGCATCACAAGAAACTTTGCCTCAGCTACCATCTGAATCCATTAACTATACTATGCCTCAAGTTTGTTTTTTTCTGGTTTTGGATGGGAAAATTCATAATACCTTTTATGCACATGACCTTACGTGGTTTAAATTAAAAAAAAAAGGCCAGCTGATACAGATCTTAAATATGCATTCCAATAAATTTCTTCCTGAGTTAAAAATATTAAGGGACCCCTCTGTTAAAATAAGAATAATAAATGCACAGGGAACATTTGGAATATAACGTATTATTGAATATTTTGTGTTCTTATAAGTAAGCTTGCAGCAGTTATTACTTTTAATTAAATGTACATGCATTTGACACTGCTGAAGGCCTTAGCTGCCAAGGCTTCATTGTTATCTGTAACCCAAAGCTGCTCTATTCAATTGAAAGAGGCCTGAAACAGAGTAATGTTAAGCAAAGCTGCTCTTGGGACCGACACACATGCATTTATTGCCTTTTGCAAGTTCAGTTAGCTCCAAGACAAACAGATTGCGCTGGGTCTTCTTCTCCACTCACAGCCTTTAGGGACGACTCACTGTAAGCTATGTCACCCCAGACCAGCCCTGGAGGGACTCTGCAGTGCCCTGCACCAGAGGAATACATGCGTTTCTGGACAGAAAGAGGGTTTGCAGAGCTCTCAGCCAGGCAATCGCTTTGTAGTGATATTTTAATGATGATCCTGCCACTATGTCATACTTGACCCATCATGTCTCTGAGCTCTCCCAGGTGGCTGATTCAAAAATCCAAGAAAAATAAAAGGAGTTGAAGGATGAAAAACATGTTTTTGGAACTGAGGATATTCATTTGAAATTGCTTTAGTTGTACTATGTATAAAGAAATCATTGATCCAAAACTGGTAGAAGTAATCAAAGCAGCTTCAACCCTGCTAAGGGTCATCAGAAAGTTGTCAAGTTTTCTTGAGACATCTTTGGTGACACACTTGTCACCATCAGTGACCCCTATGTTGCTCCAGCCCTGCGTCTGACAGAGCTGGTAGCCATCTCAGTAGCATATGCAAGTGTGAATTAAACCCCAAGCAACAAATTTAATGCCAGAGATAATCAAGAATTAGAAGGAATTAGTTTGCTTCTAAGCAATGAGGGACAGTGAAGGTGCGGTGCAAGGCCCCATTCCGCAGCCAGATGCTGCAGCACAGCTACATACAAGGAAATAAACTGGGGGATTCTCTAGCAAGGGAGTTGTGTGCTGCCCCCACACAGCTTTGCCCGTGGGATGGATTGTTTGGAGAGTGCAAGGAGACCAGGGCTTTTCTTTGCCGCTGTCTTGCCAACTTGCATTTACATAGAGCAGCAATTTTGTTGAAATTCCTGGTTTTGTTCTTTCCCCAAACAAGATGCTTTTCTTCAGCTCCCCTGGTGCAGGGGTGCCTCCTCACCCCTGGCAGACCCGTGCCTGGCTCTTGTGTGGGATATGCTCACATGTCCCCATCCTCCCTCTCGCCAGAGGCTGGTGTGACGCTGATTTCAGAAGCCCCATGGGCAAAAACTGACACTGCCTTGCTGGTCCAGCGACGGTTGGCCAAAAAGCCAAGAATAAATCAAGCCATCCTTGGTATAAAGAGGCCACCATGGTGAGAAGAGACAACAGAGCCGATGTGGCAGATACTGCCATCCTGCTGGCACCCAGGCTTTGCTGGTGTTTCACCCCCTGATGAAGGAGCCCCGCGTGACCACGCAGCCTTGCTCTCACCCTTCTGCCTCCTGGCGCCTCTGTGCTGAGAAGCCCCAGGACTAGCAACCTGAATTAATTTCCAGATGCAAACAATGGCTGGATCTGCAAATAGATGTCTAGGTGTTGCCCAGGATGTCCCTCCACACAGCAGCTTCCCCATGCCCCTGTCCCTGTCCTCAGCAGCGACATCTAAAGGCAGGGGCGACCCTGCCAAGGGTGCTCTGGGTGTGGGCTCGCTGTGCTTTACAGACCTGGTGAGATTGCACTATCCCAACCACATTATTGCAACATTTTCTCCACCCAAGAAGCCAAGGAGACAGGTATTTGGGTTTGTGGTTTTGTTTTTTTTTTTTTTAAATAACTCTTCCAAGTGAATAAAGAAGAAGAAGGAATCTGCCCAACGTCCAAACAGATGCAACTTCACAAAGACAGCATAAACAAAGAGAGAAAAGTATGCTGCGAAGCAGAGGATGCTTGAACACTTCTTTTAATCAGGGGGACCAAAATGGCTTCTTGACCACTGACTGTTCCCAGCATTGCTAAAAGAGTAGATGAGACATCTGTGCTAAGTAAACAGCATCTGCCATCTCCACAGGCTGTTTGAAAGTGCTGACTAGCTGGTGAAGAGATTAGCACCGTCTGACTCCTCTACTAATAACTGATTCGTTACCCAGGCTTGGCAGTGCCTTCCTAATTGTCAGTTAGAACTGCTGACATTCCTGAATATTGCTCTTCAGATGTAAATATTTATTTGAGGATACCGTGGCCTCTGTTTTGAGCCTGCAAGTTCAGGTGAGTTCACTCACCTGAAAGGACCAAAACAAGTTTTACCTTGTACATCCATTTCTTAACTAATATGTCGTTATAATTGTCACCCTTAGAAGGGCATATTTTAAATCATATGCTTGAAATTTTGCTAAGTACCTTGAGTTGGGCTGGAATGGGTAAATCTTCAAAGTGGGTTCAGTCTTTGGGAAACCATTAAGCAGCTCTTCTGAGCACTGAAGGGTGACATTTGAGTAGTTATGTCTGAGCAGGGCCATGAACAGAAACAGTTTTTTGGAGGGGCAAAAATGTAGACAATTCCACATTATCAGAAAAAAATCAAATGTTGAAAGAACGTGGCTATGTTTTGTCTATGATTTGTTTATGATGTAGATTATATACTGACTAAAGAAAGTGCCTTTTATGAAATTCTCACTAGGGTTGTTCATGCCACTGTCTTTTAAAATAGTCTGGGAAAAATGTTTTAATGAAAATCATAAGCATATAGTTTTTTTAAGTTCAAAATATGAAGCAACCGAGAGTTGTGTTTTTATTCTGCTTTCCCCTATTTTAATTTCTTTATGCTTTTTTACTACATCTCTGCTGAACAGATGGCTGCTAGCTCCTGGCAACAGTACTTCACTAGTCTTGGCAGGATGATGATGGTTCAATCACCCATTAATCCCATGGCAGATAATGGCTGAAAGCACCAGATCAGGTCACTCTTGTTGACCAGATTGTGCAAATCTATATGTGGGGTTTTTTTCACTCATTCCTTTGAAAGCTTTTTAATTTGAATGTGCAACATTCATGTGTCAGTCATTTTGAGTCTCATCACAAATCCTCACCCTGTCCTCCTGTGATCCTCCCATTTGGTGACAAAGACTTTGTGTTTTCCACCTGCAAAATAAAAATTGCTCCCAGAAATGACAGGTTTTCAATGAAAACCATTCCTGCGGGACAGTCACGCCAGTGGATGTGACACCTGATCTTGATTTGCCCCTGGAGGCCAAGATGCAGCCCAGCACAGAGGCAGATCCAGGAGGCATCGCACCCTCGCCAGTGGGCACTGTGCATCCCTGAGGGCTGGGCAGGCGCTGGGACAGCCCGTCCTCCTTCAGCGTCTGCCGGTGGGAAGCAGCCAATTGGTCCTGCAGGCAACACGCAGCTGCAACGGGAATCACACACCAGCTCTCTCCCCCTTCGCCTGGCCTGCAACCTTGAAATATCTCCGTTTTCTACACACACCATATTTCCAAGCAGTTTCTCCATTTGAAGAAAGTAGTTAGTGAGAAATGAAAACAGCAGACCACTGATCAACACTGCTATTTTGATTGATCTCTAAATGAGAAAAATACAGAATAATTTTACTTGCCTTAATTTCTTTCCCACCTGCTTGCATTTTACCTTTTTCCTATGATTGTGTGGACACTGAGCAATCTATCTCTCTAATGAATATAGACTGTAGCAATAGGTGGGAGTTGCTTATTTGCATCCTTTGCACCCCTATGTTAAATTCATTACTGGATTACGTTACGCTGAAAGGCTCTTGAAAGACGGTCAGAACACTTGCAAACCTGTGCTGTCACGGCCTGATCAATATCGTATGCAGGTCCGAACTGTGGAGTCACTATTCAGCCCTCATCTGGGCAAAACTCCCCACACAGCCAACAGCTGGGAAGAGGTTGAGGTTTGGAAGGACAGATGTTTAGTTGGGAGCCATCACCTCCTATAGCAACCACTGTACCTGCCACAGCTCATTGAGAAATGCCCAGATTTAGCAATTGCCCCAAAGATCTGAGTGAATGGGTACTCCAGCTGATGCACTGAGACTGTGGAAAGGGATTTTTGAGTATATTAGGAGACCCCTAGAACCTCTCCCAGCGAAGACGAAGGCTGATGTTAGCAGCGAGCAGAGGAGGCTGTGGCAATCGGTGGCAGCCAGAGCTCTCCCCAACTCTGCAATTCTCTTGACTCACCTTCCTGGTCTGGTCTGACTGCCATCAATGCTTGGGAAACAACAGCAGGAAGACACAATGAAAAAGCGGAAAAAAAAAAGGCAGACAGGTTTAACTATGCATAGAAAGTAATCACACCCTCAGGGCTTGCTGTACAGCAGGGGCAGAGGAGACAAGCCTTCCCCCAAAAGACACTGACAAGGAGAGCGTTCCCCACACAGCCATTCAGTGGCCCAAAGCCTGATGTCCCTCTGCTCTGGGACACAGCAAAAGAAAAGATGCATTCCCATTGTCTCCCTGGGAGGCAAAAGAGGATGAAATACTATGACTTTTCCTTTATCAGCTGTGTGCTAGCTGTGTTTAGCCTGCATGTTTTTCATTAGGCCTGGCATGTCCTTATCCTCCAGTCATCTTGCAGTTTCTGATGACTGGTCATCAAATGAGTGGTCACTCCATTCCTAAACCATCTGTGCCCCTCCGCTCCTCTGGATGCTCCTAGAGAAGGAGTCAACAAAGTCACAACCCAGCAAGCACAAGATTTGCTGTTCCAGAAAAGCTCAAATAATGACTGGGACTTCTCCAAAGTTCAATGCTTCGGACCCCAGATCTGGACTACATCTCTTCTCTTTCTTTTTTTAAGATGTTCCACTAACATACATATCCCCTCTGAAATCACAGAATCACAGAATTGTAGGGGTTGGAAGAGACCTTCGGAGATCATCTAGTCCAGCCCCCTGCCAAAGCAGGTTCACCTAAAGCAGGTTGCAGAGGAACGCATCAAGGTGGGTTTTGAATATTTCCAGAGAAGGAGACTCCACAGCCTCTCTGGGCAGCCTGTTCCAGTGCTGTGCCACCCTGAAAGTAAAGAAGTTTTTCCTCATGTTGAGATGGAGCTTCCTGTGCTCCAGCTTTTGTACATTACCCCTTGTCCTGTCACCAGGCACCACCAAGAAGAGCCTGACTCCATCTTCTTGACACCCGCCCTTTAGATATTTATAAGCATTAATGAGATCCCCTCTCAGTCTTCTCTTCTCCAGGCTAAACAAACCCAGGTCTCTCAGCCTTTCCTCATGAGAGAGGTGCTCCATTCCCTTGATTATCTTTGTATCCCTCTGCTGGACTCTCTCCAGTAGTTCTCTGTCCTTCTTGAACTGAGGGACCCAGAACAACCCCACCAAGTGCCTAGCTAAACTGAGTCAAGGCCAGATATTCTCCTAATATTTTCCATTAACACAGCAAACAGGCATCCCACATAATACTGGGGATCCAGCCAGCAAAGCGTTCCACTGGTGTCCTGTAGCCATACCACGAGGAAAATGCAAGGTGCAAGCCCTCCGCATCATCCTGGCAGGAGCAGCACCGCCACCAGACCCATCACGAGTCAGCCACCCCAAAGGGGACCCGTCAGCTGGGCCCCCTCACCCCCAGCGCGCCTGGAGGTCTGACATGGGATGTTCAAATGGATGTTTATGGAACAAAAGCCACCCTTCCTCCACCCTGGGGCTAAGGCTCCCTCTTGTTTGATGTGTTTGTAAATAAATCTCTATTTCCAAGGAGGCTGCTTCCTGTTAGACCCTATTAAACACTCCTCCTGGTGCCCTAGCTTCCTGTGTTTGAAAGACCTGAATGCTGTTTGTCGTTTCACCGTATCTAAATACCCTAAGCGAAGCAAAGGCTCATTTACAGCTACATGAAATGGAAGTAAACAATGACAAATACACTTACAGTAACAAGCAGGCAGGGAGACAACCTGAGGGTTTTGGTTACGGGAACAGACCAGACCAGACCGGACCAGTGCCATTGTGCGGTCCAGGACACATCCACAGAACCAGCTTTTCGGTGCTGAGAAGACTGAAAAGAACAGCAGGGAAATATTTTCCTTCCACAGCTTCAGAGTGTTTGGATAACTACCCTAGAACCCTTTACAGAGGAAAACATATATCAAAAAATGAGTACACCACATTTTATTTATAAACAAGGGTACTACCTAAGGTATAATCTTCATTTTCTGTGACTATTATCTTCTCCCTATTCCCAGCCAGCTTTAATCCCCTTTATAACATAGACACTTTCTGCATGTGAGGTTATGTATTTCAGCACAATAAACAGGTGGAGCAGCAACTCAGCTTTTTTTCCTAGACATTTTCTTGCCATTTTTTTATAAAGATTTTTCCATAAAGGTTTCTCAAGAGATCTCTAAAACCACCTCAGTGAATTGTTGACATGCCTACAACGTTTCAAATTCATCACCATCCACCCATCAGGTTTAGGTTCTGTTAGTCAAAAGTTCATATTGTACAGAAGAAGGCACAAGTGTCATGTGGCACACAACATAAATTAAGTTGGGTATCAAGTTTGACAAATCCAAATCCTTCACTTAGGTGAAAGAACATACTGTGACATGCTCACCCATGTGATCTGTGAGTATTTAGAAATCATTTGTAGCCCCAAACCAATTCCTTATTGGAATTATGTCTGGTTTAGAATAGGAGTGAAATTCAAAGACTTCACAATGTGTTTATAAGCAATCTGCAAACAGTAAGGAGTGCCAAAGTAAAGTGTGTGTATCCAGCTCGTAATTAGCATCTGTACACTGGATTTGCACAGATAGTTTTAAGCTTAGTTTTCAAAGAAATCACCACCTTGAAGGCTAGAATTATCTTCCACAGGTTTTCCACTGAATAGATGGGTCGATAAGGACAAAATAAAATGAAAATATTTAGATGTCATTGCATCGTATAATCAATTAATAAAATAATCATTGCATAAAATACGCTTACATGGAAAAATCAGTCTCCTTTGCTCTGATTCAATTATTTCCATCATACATAAATGTTAAGGTTATTATGAGTTTTGACACTGACTTCAATGGGGCTCAAGATTTCCTCATGAGAACTGATTAGTGGGAAGGTCAGGCTTCATAGAGAAGATTAAATACAGGCATTACATGTTGGCATTATGAACTCCTTCATACTGTTGAATGATTAAGATTTTGCACCATATTTCTTCTGAATGCTGAGTGAGCATGCTTACTTTGTTCAGACCTTTAAAACAAACCAGTAAGATGGGAGTGAAGTTAAGTTAAATATTAAAGCAGTTCATCACATGTCCAGGGGCATTTATTACTAGGCCCAGGAATGAACAACTGTAAGAATGTACGTGAAGTATCATGCAGGATGTGGTTATAAATGTGTCTTTTTGTCTTTCTTTTTTTTTTTCTTCTTTGAGATGGAATGCATGGAAACTTGGATCCATACAAGTTATCAAATTTCTTTTTCCACACAATCCAGATCATTTTACTTCCCACTTTTTGTACCTACTTCTCAGGAGGGACAAGGGTCCCTATTACACTAATAGAAACAGTTTGTCTTATACAATGATTTAAACCATCAGCTAAGCTATCTTGTGTGTCAAGTATTAGAAATATCACCAGAAACCCCTATTTCTTTTCTTTCCTTTCCCTTGTTCTTTCTGTGCAAACATGTTGACCTACATGAGGTGGTCTTTACTACTAATCTTAGAAGCAGCACCTTTCTAAGTATCATCTCACTGTAAAGTGAGGAAAACAACTTCAGCAGATATCTTGGTGTAAAAACTTCCTGACAATGAATACTGTTCCAGAAAACATGTTTCTTACTGATGCTTGTATAAGGGTCTGCAGCATCTACATGATACAGAGCAGGGAAAGGACAGAGAAGCAAAAGAGCTAAAGAACGGGGAAACTTCCATTTTCATACTCTGGTTTTCCAGAAGTAACTTTGCAGATAGGCTTTGCTGTTGAAAGCTTAAGAGGATTCAATTCCAGAAATGTCCTGGCTTGAGAAGGTTCTTACAGGGATTGCTCCTGCACTTCTGTGTTATTAATGTACTGTAAGTGACGTTACACTCAAGTAATGAATGAATGATAAAAGGGAGGGACACTGTGCCAGAAGGGCTTCTAAAGAGAAATAACAGTTGGAGTTATTTGTTGCTGTGTAAAAAAAGATGCTTATGATCATTTTTCTCCAAGCAGAACATTTTTTAAAGAATTGCCATCGTTATTTTAACTTGTGAAGGTGCTACTATTTTGAGGACAGGTTGCCAGCTCCAGAAAAGAAGGACATGAAAGTTACCAAACAGGAAAACAGGCAGTGAGTGGAGACCTCATATCAACAGTAAGTACATTGAATCTCACCCAGAATATCACTCCAGTTAAAAACCAGTTCTGGAGCACTCACATCTGCTGAGATAATTGCTCAGGCAAAGGCCACAGCTTTCTCCAAATCGTGCTCACACGCTGGCTGTTGCAGGCAGCTCGTGAAGACGACATTGTTTCCTGACCTGTGAACGCTTTTCTTGTTGCACAGCTGTGCTGAGTCCTCCCAGGATGAAATCCAAAAGCAAGCAAATTTTCTAGTAGCCTGTTATGATTCGTGATGCAGTGAAACCTTCCAGTTAGCCACTGCAACAGCAAGAAGGAAGTCAACCAACTGGAAAATAGCATAAATACAAGGATCCCCAGTTTCATTACATGTAAATGTCACTCTACACGATATACCAATAAGTGAACATGAAAAATACAAAGTATTTGAAGGCAAATACAGGATTGAATTCTGTCAGGATTTAATTTTTAACAGGAAATCCTGTGTGAATTGCTGCTGGCCTCACTACAAGGGCTGGTGTTGATAGAGTCTTTTTTTATACCTGCTTCTAAAGGTGATGATCCCTGCAATGTCCCTTGCAGATACAAAGCCATAATCAAACACAAATGCTGACATCTCTTTTTCAAGTCTGTGCTTAATTCTTTTCCATGTAAGCAGGAGGTCCACACGCACGGAGGCCAGGTTCCCTCCGGGCTCCCAGTCCCAGGCTCCTCTACCACCCCGAGCACCACAGTGCAATTAACGTGTCTGAACCTGCCACCGCTTGCGAAGGTGCAATCTCGCCATGAACTCACTACATCAGATCTCTTAGCTGTGCCAAAACAGCTGAAAGGTGCAGGAGAAACTTGAGCAGGTAAGATAGCTATCAAGAAGATATTTCTAGTTTAGCAGCCTCACCACAGACTTGCTGCTTTCTCTCTTGAGCAGGAGAATGAAGATATTTTTCTCATGTTCTTGCAATTATTCATGTGGTATGTTTCTGAGAGTTCATTTTGATTTGAGCATTGCCTTGAATCGTTACTCTCTGCATCAGCAAATGCAGACAGCCTCCTTTCTGGCCTCTTTTCCAGCAAATACTTTTGTTCAAGTGCATATTGCTGGAAAAGTTGGACTGAATATAGAGTATTCGTTGCATACACACACTTCTCCTCAACCTGTATGTGAGTTCAAGCTCTGTATGCTTCAATTCTTATTTCCCGTGGATTGTCAGATAACCTCATTTTTCATCTGTATTTCATTTGAAGGGCCTTCTGACTTAGACTTTGTACCCCCTGGGATCTTCTCCAGTTCTCTACAATATTCTTGCTTTTCCAAGTTATTTTTTACAGCTTAACTCTGGCAAAGTTATCGCTGCTCCACTTCTCTGTTGGCAGCAGCTTCCAGCCATGGGGCACTGGACTGCTTCCCAAGTTGCGGACCCAGCCCAGGACTGTGGGCTTAGTCTCTCTAAGCCCTGCTGACCAATGTGAACACCATTGTTCCCAGCTCTTTCTAGAATAACAACACGGTGGACAGCGCATTCAATACCAGTTCAGAACTTCTTAATTATTTTTCCATTAAAGTAGAAACTTTCCCAGATCAAACCTGGGGGGGAAAAGTTTGTTTTAAGGCAACAAAACCCAGGATAGAGAATTCTCTTTATCACCTGCCTTTAATAGTGATCTGACAAAGCTGACACTTAGAAATCAGCAATTGCCTTCTGGACCAACATGCGTTTCACAGTCACTTGACAGAAAATAGAGGACAGCCAGGGTTGGCTAAAAAATAGCCCTCCCATGAAAGCCTATGCTCCAGATGCTCACTCTCTGTGCTCCTTTTGCTACACCGACAGTCCTCTGTCCTCTTAATCTAACCATCAGGAGCAACGGGAGGAGTGCCCTTCTGCACTGCAACCCCTGCAGCAAACCTAGCTGGGTGTAACCCACACACAGCACCTTGTGAGAAGAGCTTTTCTGCGTGCTGGGGCCAAGTCTGAGGAATAACTTCCCTGCTGCAAAGTAGAGTCCTTGATTCAGAATTTAAGGCAAAGAAGAAATACATAGCAGGCCAGGTCAAAACAAAAAAAAAAAAGGCTTCCCTGATGTTCGGCTTGCAATAAAAGACACGGAAGATGTTGTGCCAAGGGGTGAGATGGATTTCTAAGTGCCCAGTTCTTCTCGGTCAAAAGCTTCTGGGCTGATGGCTCCAAGGTAAAGATGGCCAGGCTCTCTGCTTCCCTGCTTAGCTCCCAGGACCCTGGGGCTCTGTGGGCTAGTGAGATGCCCAGAGTCCCTGATGGAGGAGCAGGTCCTGAGAGCACTGTGAGGGCCACATCTAGCTGGAGCCTGGCACCGTCTTTTTGAGAGAACAGACTGTTATGACAGAACAGTTCACTGCTGCCCTGAGGTACCCCAGGTTTGGTCAAGGCTGAGGCAGGAGAAAAATGCCAAAACATTTGATAATTCTGGCTAGAAAGATGTTTTATTACCTCCCTACGCCTGTGAAAAAATACAGTGAAAATTAAGTCATATATAGAAAAACTGCAAATGCAGGGCAGAATGCAATTCAGCAGCATCCTTGTTAGCACACCCAGCACTACAGCCTGAGACCATTTCTCTGGGGAGGGAAGCAGCTTTCATCCTCTGAGTTACTGGCCCATTAAATACTCATTACCATCGTTGTATGGAAGTTTGCATCCAAGGCTAAAGTTCAGCCAGCGATGTCTGGCAAAATTGCACCACTTTTTAAACAGCAAGGATGCCAATTCCAACACTTTTTACTTAAATGTTTTTGTGCCGTTGCATAGCAATCCTTGCTACCAGAGAACTCTGAGCGTAGACCCAATTTATATGTATGCATATGTATGTATACATGTGTTTAGTTATGCATGCTCCTCCTGGGCATGAGGGCTAGGAACCAGCCACATAATGTCCTCCTGGCAGCAGGCAGCGCAAGTGGGAGGTGGCGTGCAGGGCGGCGCAGACATGATCTGCAGCCTGCAAAGGCCTCTCCTCTAATGCGTTTTTTACAGCTTCCAAAATCTTTACCACAATCTGTTTCTTGTGCTGCTCTGCACTCCTAGAAGCTTTAATTACCAGGGGATATTGCTGGGTGAAGTGATGCACCAGCACCCTGCTCAATGAGATGGTGACCAGGATGCGCCTTTCCCCGGTGTGCCTCCAGCAAGCCCACAGCTGGGGAAAGCATGTCTCTCCAGCAAAGAGGGGCCTCTCCTGGCTCTCAGTAGACCTGCCTTTATCACAGGTGGGTGCGCTGGTACTTCTGAGCTGGATTCCTCCTCCAGAAGAGACTTTCTTGTGAGAACATCACAAGCAGCCCTGAGAAGAGCTGGACAAAGAGACGCAGCTCTCCTTTTTCTGCCTCAGAAACAGCCTTTCTGCTTTTCCTGGACCTAACTAGATCCTGCAGCATTTTCCACTTCATTTCAAAGCCCTTTGTGGTCCCCAAGCCTGTTTGACCCTGCAATATTCTTCTGTGGAAGCGCATAACCTACCCCAAAGTCTAAGTCATGAAAGGATAGGAAGGCAATGATCATTCTCCCTAAAAACAGGCGGCACATTTTCACCCTACCCTGTGGGATCAGGCTTTAATTTATTAAGTTCTTGCATGCATATGGCCAGATTTTACCTCACTAACACCATTCAATGAAAGGCAATGTTGCTGAACCCCTGGCTCAGGGCTGAAAGCTGACATTTAGACCATAAGCCTGGTGAAACATTTCCTGGTATTAAATGACTTGTGTAACCCGGTGATGCAACAAATGACATTTTAGTCTACAGGCAAGCGGGCCCCAAATGCCTCCCTGTTCAAGCCAGTTTTATATTGTTGAGCTACTACATCTTCAGGAGAGACACTCCTGGGTTATGTACATGGAAATGAGAAATGACAAAACAGCACTGCTCCCATGGGTGGGCTTTGAGTTACACACCCTTTCTCTTGCACTGAATCCTTGCAGCCTTCCTTTGAGCCATCCCTATAGTTCATTATATAGAAAATGCCCTTTCAGTCTGGTATCTACTTTCCTAAAGTAAATCCATAGAATGGCCCTGAATGGGATATTAGACAGTGCCAAATATCTCGAGGCATTGCAACATGGGGAAACAGGCCCAAGGTGTTCAGTAACCAGAAGAAGACTTTATTCCTTGATGTGAACATACCTTTGCTCTTTGGGCCTTCAGGTTTGTGGGCAAATCAATGCACTTGGTAAAGTGACAGCTTTTACAAACATGACCAGAAATTTACAACCTCTTACCATCTGGCAATATTATTTGCTGGTGGGAGGTGGGGAGGACTTTGGCACAAACAAAATCCATTCATTCTAATGTAACCATTTCATTTTGGGTATATCTTAATCCCACCTTCCTGGTTTTTGCTCTGCTTTGGAACACTTGTATGGTTATAAAACAACATTTTCTGTTTATAATTATCTGTAGTGCTCAGATAGTGCAAAGAGCGCTGTCTGATCTTGGTTCTGCTGTGATACTGCAGTGCAGGGAAAATAATGGCAAACCCAAACACGGAACATCCCGTCGCCTTGTTAGCTGTGTGGTAGGAGGCAAAGCAAGGAAGAGGCAGGAGCAGCCCTGGGGTTGCATCTGCGTCCCTGCCGATGTCTTGGGAAATCACATTCCAGGTGGTTGACCAGGTGCCTGGTCGCATGGAGGGCTGGTCGCATGTGCATGCGCCACAGGAGGTAATATAGTATCGTACAAGATTAATAGAAGGAAATCAAATATCCCTTTTGGGAAGGCCCCTCTGAGTGCTAGAAATGTGTATCAGTTATTTCACCTCAGGGTAAATTAAAAAATATCCATCTTTTAAAACTCGTGTCTGAAGGTGAAGTGGGAGGCCTGCTCTCTCAGGATCCCATGTTAGTGTGGAGACACTCTCCAATGGAGAGCATATCTTACTGGAGACACCCAGATACCTACACATTTTGCAGTTGCTGCTGGGGCAGGGAAGAAAGATTTGGTGCCTGAATTCACCTGGTATCGCCTTGCTTAATAAAGCATGTAGAGCACAAAGCAGCTGAGGAGAGGCAGCGGTTAAAGTGTCAGAAGCAGCAGAACAAGGAGTAGATGAAAACCCAAACTGCTGGAGGAGGTGCCCCGGCAGACCCCAGGTAGGTGCCCACTGCCATAGCCCTCGCTGCTGGCTCCTGGCACAATGCTCTGACAACAGGCCAGGCTGCTCTCATACACTCTGCCAAAGACATGAGATGACACACACGCCCCAGGAAGCACAAGAAAACGTGAAGAGAACTGGCAAAATTCTTAGGTTATAAAGACTGCTAGGATATAATACAACACTGGAATAAACAGGGATAGAACTGGCATTCCTGCTTCACAAAATGTGCCAGCATTTCTAAGACTTGGCTGCCTGAACTTTAGCCCTGGTTTCAAACTTCCATATAACTATGGTAATGAGTATTTTTCAGGCCAATAACAATAGCTCATGGGATAAGGAGGAGTATTTCCCCACACAGATTATCTTTATCTCCAGCTCAGCTCTGGGTATGTTTTTGTAGGAACGTAGTGATGTGTTAGCTTTCTAACCTCAAACTCTACATATACATCACTGCACAAGGTTTGTTTGCACATGTTTTTTATAGCTTGCATGCTTAATTACTTAATGATTTATGGCTGTCATTAAACATTGCTGTTCTGCGTTTGAGAGGCTCCAGGAGCAAATGGAAGTGACTTGGAGCAGCTCCACCTCCTTGCCTGGTGAGGAATGGAGAGCTTCAGAGGCATAGGTGCTCCTCCATATCCTTATCATCTGCCCATGGGCATCTATGGAGCCCATGCTCCATCAGAGTGGGACAAGTGAGCAAGGATGCACAGAACTGAGCTAGCTCCTGCTTCATACATCTGACTCAAACTTGGCCTTTTCCCCACACAAGGCAGGACCTCCCTGTCACCCTCACAGGACTCCTGCATGTTACCATGTTGTTCTCCACAGGCTTGGGAAAGGGGCAGTCTGGCGAGTTCTCACAGAGGCTAGAGAAGCATTTCATATAGGGGAAGAGTTAAGGCTGTTGTGAAAGTGGTATTGCAGAAGGCAAGTTTCAAATTTCCCGGTACTGGGAGGTTTAAGTCAATGACACTTCAAGTCTTGAAGCACTGATTTCACATTCTGGAAAGTATCAGGAACCACTGACTTCCTTACCTTGTAACAACGCATTTTTTTGGATGCTTCAAAGATGTGGCAGCAGTGCTGCTTTTCCCGTGCAGTCTGATGTCTCCCATCAAACCGCCATCACATCCCACCTACATGAACTGTGACAGCGAAAGGCCTGGGGAAGTGGCACCACGGGCACATGGGGTAGCTGCCCAAAACCTGCATGCGTGCCCACCCTTCCCTCATTCACGCCTCTCCTTGGTGCCGCTCATGCCAACAGCAGACTTCTGCATGAGGGAGGATCGGTGCATCCAGAAGGCAACACTCGGTCCCACAGGCTTGCTTTGGGGAAGGAGGGAGGGAGACAAACCAAGGGCAGCCCCAGGGGTGAGCTTGCTCCAAGACAGGCAGCGTACGGCTCTGCCAGTGCCACTCCATGCCCGCATCTGCTGCAGGCACGGATGGGCCCCGTGGGGGTTTGCTGCTGGGTCAGTGTCCCTCAGCGAGTGGTCTCTGAAGAAATGCTAGAGGTCAAGTCTCTTCAAACAGAGGCAGTGAAGCATTTGAACTGTGATAATATGACATACTTGAAGATTGGTGCAAGGTCAGAGAGCCTGTTTGTGGGGGGTTTGGTGGTTATTTTTTTTCCACTCTATGCACTGCAAAAGTTGCGAGATCCTGGCAAATGCTGTAAGCAGCTCTCTTTCTGTGGTCCAAACCTCAGGGATGCTTTGACAGAAAGACTCCTCATTTTCACCAAACACACCTGCTGCAGCAACTCAGTATTTGGGCTGATTGGGGTTGGACAGATTGGAAGTTTTAGAGTAATCTGGATATGAAAAGCAGCTGCATATCTGTGTGAGGCAGGCAGTATCTACAGAATGTGCTGTGTCAAGTAACCCCAAACTAAATTTACCCTCTGGCCCTGCTAAGGCATAGCAACTTCCAGAACAGTTCGAGCCTGCATGTGGGTTTCAGAGCCCATTGAAACCTTGGCTCTGAGAACAACAGCTTTGCTGTCAGGGCCAAAGCGTGACAAGAAGCCCTTGCAGCTTGCAGCTGGAAAGTTAGCGATGCTGCAATTCATATTCCCAAAGCTGCCAGCAGCCCCCCAGCTATCCATAAACCATGTCCTGCTGTCATGCAACCCTTATTTCCTTTACCTTGTCACCTTAATCCAGAGAGATCCAGTCTATATCCCCATTACTTTTTCTAGCATTACCTCCTTAACGGTCCTTGGGTGTCAACCACCATACCATACCAAACACCATACTCCAAGTAGGTAACCCGATAACAGCTTGGAGAGGATCAGAGCCACAGTGTGACATCCAGATGTGTGCAACCAGTAAATGAAGTACTGTAACAGCAGTAACATTTGGATGGCATATGAATTCTTTAAGAAGGGGTTGCATCGCAGGAGTTCCTTGCTCAAATTACCTCAAATTTGCCCTCTAATCCACACTTGGAGAGCAATTTAAAGGGAATTCTGCTATTCAGATTAATTATTTGGGTATGTCTGCATTGCACAATGCAATGTACTGCAGAGATCCTCAGTCTAACACTGGATGAGCTGGCTCCCAAAGCAGAAACAGCACGGCTGCCCCAAACAGAAGAGATACTGCCAATATCCAAACCTATCTCCATACACACTGTGTCATTGACATGAAGATTCAGTCAGAGCTTGCTCAGGACCCAGCAAGGCACCATACTGCCCTGTGCGGACAAGCCTTCAGAATACAGACGATAATGTGAAATAGTAGGCTAACCTTGTTTTTAGCCTGACTTCCCAAGGAAACAAGGCTTCTGTAACAACAGTGTTTATTTCTGTCAATTCCACATCACTCTCAAAAGTTTTTGAATCTGTTGGCTTGCTTGCCAGTTAAATTGGATAGAGATAGGGGCAACGTGTAATGTCACTAGGTGGGTACATAAAAGGAAGGAAACCCAAATGGGCATCTCAATATGAGAGAGATCTCGAGGTGCTGGAGCGAGTGCAGAGGAGGGCAACGAAGCTGGTGAAGGGCCTGGAGAATAAATCTTATGAGGAACGGTTAAGGGAGCTGGGACTGTTTAGTTTGAGGAAGAGGAGGCTGAGGGGAGACTTCATCACTCTCTACAACTACTTGAAAGGACACTGTAGAGAGGTTGGTGCTGGTCTCTTCTCACAGGTAATTAGTGATAGAACAAGAGGGAATGGGTTAAAGCTGCAGCAGGGTAGGTTTAGGCTGGACATTAGAAAAAAATTCTTCACAGAAAGAGTGGTTAGACACTGGAATAGGCTGCCCAGGGAGGTGGTGGAGTCACCATCCCAGAATGTGTTTAAGACTCGTTTAGATGTGGTGTTAAGGGATATGGTGTAAGGGAGAACTTTGTAGAGTGGGGTTGATGGTTGGACTCGATGATCCCAAGGGTCTTTTCCAACCTAAATGATTCTATGATTCTATGAATATTCCTGGTGAGGGAAGTGCTGCAGTGTGAGCTCACCTCCAGTGCTGGAGAGCAAGGAGAGAGACACAGAAAACCAGGCTGGTAGTGCACCAGTATGGCTCAGGATGGAGAATGTGAACACCAGCCCTGGAGAGCAGAAGTGGGGCACTTTGAGCAAACCCTCCTCCCACACATTTTAAAATGTTTCAGCATCCAATAGCATCACTTAAGATAACAACAGTAAGAGGCGGGGGCTTTTCACTACTTATCTTGAAAAGCAGTTGTATTTTTTACATTGCTTTCACATGGTGCAGCAAAGCTGAGATAGTCCAGTTCCCAGCCACCGTTGCGGGGCTGCTTGGCGTCTCTGGTCCTGATACTGCAGGAGCCGGACCCCAGCTCTGTGCGGACCTGCATTCGTGCACAAACCTTAAACAAAACAAACAAAATTCAGGGCCTGAAGAAGGAGGAATGCCGATTTTCTAAAATCACGTATGCCTTGATATAGAAGACAGGGTTTAGTCTGGATGATTTATGAGTGCCCGGGCCACTCATGCTAGGCTGGGACAGGATTTCTGCGCTGGAGCAGGAAAGGCTGGGTTGTTTCTGGCAGCAGCTTCAGAAAAAGTCCAGAGGAATTCCTACTGGCCATTTCTAACAGCCTCCTAGCAAGGGAGAGACCAGGGGCATGGGGAAGCAGGGCTGGCCGGGCACAGGCCAGCATGGGTCTGGTGAGACTCATTATCCTGGATTCATCACCTCGCCGATGGTGCGATTGCAGCTCAGCTCAGAGGCACACCTCCGCAGCTGCGAACAGGCGCCCTCAGGCTCCAGAAAGATGGCTGGAGAAAAACAGGAGTGTAATTTATGTCACATCTTCTTATCTCCTCTCCTTTCCACCAGGATGCAAATTAGTCATAGCTTTAGTAAGTGATTACATAAGCATCGTATTAATTTTGTTCATATTTCCCCAAAGAAATCAGCAAATTGTTAGAACAACTTGGACTCACAGATTTATTTTCCAGGCATCATGGACTATTGGCAACTGGGGTGAAGTAATTTATCATTTCACAACAAAGATAATCTGGTTAGCAAACTAAATTTCTTCCAAAAGAAAGAAGCAGCAGTAAGCAAGTAGGCAGTGACAATCAAAAGCCACGAGAGGGCTGGAAGGAGAAAGCAAACTTGGTCCAGCCCATTGCTTTTTGTGTTGCCTTCTCTAGAGCTGCCTGAAGATTCATTTGTTTCCATCCAGAATATTCTGTTATACAATGCGTTATTCAAAGACAGAGGGAGAGACTGCACATTCACAGATGGAAAAAGTCTTGAGGGAGTTCAGTGTACAAATGCCCAAACCCCTCAATTGTGTGAGCTTTCGATAGTCCCAGATGACCCATCAGGGTGCACACCTCCCACTGTCTGCCCCCTCCTGCAACTCTTGCTGGATGATATGTGTGTGACTGTTTCACTGGAAGGAACAACAGGTTTGATGAGAAAATTCACTGCTGCATCCATTTTCTGAGTGCAGCAATAGGACAGAGGGAAGGAGCTCTCGGAGGGCGTGTGAAATCCCCTTATCACAGCCCAGAACGACTTGAAGTGTGCCAGTGAAGTAAATCCACGGGGCCTTTGGTGAGCCCTGGCTCCACTCCTCCTCATTGCTAAGTGCCCTCCTGAGAAGAAGTGACTCCTTGCATTCCCGTTTGAGCTGAGGCAGGACCTGCATGACCCCTCTTCAAACACTGGGCTTCTCCTGGCTGCAAACCTGGGGCTCAGAGCTGGTGGAAGGCCAACACTTGTAGACCCTGTATTAAACCTGGGAGCAGGAACAGGGCTCATTCTGTAAATAAAGTTAAATTTTTTTATCTTCCCAAGGAATACTCTCAGCCCTGAGCACTCCGGCTGGGGACAGGCTGATAAATATCAGGAATCTTAAACTGAGAGTTTTGTTATTTATTTCTTGCAGCAGTCAGGCCAACATGTAGAGGGGATGAAAGATGGTGCCTGAACACAGGGCTGCCAAAGGTGCCCAGCACACAGCCCCTCACCTCTAAGCACTAAGCAAATACAGACACATACAAGCTCTTCCATCTTCCCTGCAAAATTTGTCACCCTCAGGCTGAATGATGCCACCTTGTAGTGCCCCCGTGGAGACAACCAGCTGCAACAGACCTGACAAGGTCCCTGCACAGAACACAGTGGGGCACATGATAGCCCTGCTGCTGAAATACCCTTTACCATAGGGTCAGTGGCAAGGAGGGCGGCAGTCACCTAGCAGCCATCATCTTCCCCTGCCCATCCTCGGGGAGATGTTGGTCCAGCGAGTTTCCCTGTGGATGCCCAGAACTTCCCGGCAGCTTCCCCCTGTCTGCTCTTTGGGCTGCCAGCAATGCCCCTGCAACTACCTCACACCCCTTGGGCAAGGATTCTCCAACTGGGGGCACTGGGAGAGAGCAAGACAGAATGGACTATACTAAAAATTATGAGGAACGTATCTTTCCCCAAGTTTCATGCCTGGGGAGTGCCCATGGAGAGTCAGGCATCTAAAAACCAGAGCTAAACAGCTAGCAAGACTGTGCCTCGCATCCTACCAGTCCTAGCAACCCTTTTTGACTGCTGGTCACCCTCTCCCTCCACACAGAGCTGTCCTCAGGTTTCTCTTGAGGTGACACAATCATTACAAAGTAAAAGAAAAAAGGAGGCATAAAAGAAATCCCTTTCAAACTAGAAAAACGGAGGAAAATGTGCTTTTTGCTATTCACTGGCCAGTCAGAGCACTTGCTTAGAGCCAGAGAAACTGCAGACAGGTCTCTCCTCAGCTTGATGGGGTTCACCCCAAACAGGTCCTCCCACATTGGTGTGTTCAGAAGAGCCGTGGCTTCTTCCCCAAGAGCCCTTCTGCTTTGGGTCAGCACATATTTGCCAGACTAGAGAGAGAGAGAACACCGTTCATGCCCATGCCATCTCCCCATCCTTCAATGCTATCCCAAAAGAGCATCAAAAGAAGAATATGACACAAACACCAAAACCTACACACACCTGCTCACACTGTATCGCACAGCACTGTGCTGCCTGCGCGCCCGGTCCCTCTCATCCCAGGTGCAGTTTTCAGCAGGGGTGCCCCGAGTCCTCCCTTCTTTCAAGGTGCCACAGCAAGCGCCGGGTGTGACACGGGCAACCGTGCTTTCCCCTATGCTCACTGTGGGGGATCATCCCATGGGTGTCTGCTGCATTGAGCCCCATGGGAAGGGATGTGGTGAAGTGGGCACCACACCATCTGTGCTGGGGCAGAGCCATCCATGTCAGAGGACAACCCAGTGCTGAGGAATGGGAAATGCTGGAAACTCCACATGCCCCTGGGTTCCAGGCACCCCCCCAGCTCAGAGGAGGGTTTGCGCATTGAAATATCAGGCCTGGGGGCTGCCTGTAGCAGCCAGGAGGTTCATCCTTCTTCAGGTGAGGCGACCATTCACTGCAGACTGATTGGAGACTGTGACATTTCTTACAAGCTGTCCCATGGTCATCAGCTGGAGGCAGCACCATCATTGCTAGCCTGAGTTGTACGAGGTACACGTACAGGATTTCAGGTACTAAAGAGCTGTAGATCAATACGGTAAGTAGTATTTCTGCACTGGTGAGATGAAGAGCATAGCAGTCCAGCTAAGTCTTCTTCTCTTTAACTTATAATTATTCTATACCCAAGAAGTTCCTACAACAGCCAAAACTGTATTCTGTGGAGCTAGAGTGATTTCTAATTTTTACATTAAATTAAGAGGCATAGTAGACCTCCTAAGAGCATGCTTGGCCTCTGCGTTAAACAGTTTCAGTCCCTCCTCTCCACTCATCTGAAGAGTTTAAATCCTGAGACATTTAAGGCCTAATTCAGCAAAGCACTTTGGCATGTGCTTACCCCTAACAGCACAAAAAGTTATCCTGGAACTAACAATAACAGAAGCCAATTTGAGTTTTATTTTGTTTGGGAGGTACTTAGTTGATGTAGCTGGAGAAGCAACAATAAAAAGAGCTATAAACTTCCACTCTAGATTATACTACAGTAACATTCGTATCTATGTAGTTCAGCTGCACCAGCCATTTTGCCGCACACGCCTGTGATTCAGAGGTTAGCTACATCTACAATGCTCTGGGGGCAAGGGGAGGTTTTTAAAAATGCCTGAGGCAATTTCATTAGCATAAGATAGTCTTTTCCACTTTATCATATGAACTGCGTTTGCTGTACAGTGAAGGCGTTCAAGAGCAGCTGGTTTTCATTGATAGGTGAATTGTTTGCCTTAAGTTATGGAGTTACGATGGACTATATATAAGGACCCTTTAGATTATATTTTTAAAGAGCAGAAGCACAACATATTCTTAAATAACTGCTAACCTCCAGCCAACTGTATTTCTTTGCAATTTTGTACAAATGATGATTTGTTTCCAAGCTGAGATTTGATATACTGAGTTCCAGCCCCGAGCACAATTCTGAAGCCAAGCTCAAACTTCCTGAAAATGAAAATTCATTATGAAACATAAACAAGTCTTTAACCATGACATAGAGAATAGGAACAAGAGGTGAAATCATTCTGCTGTGATAAGAATAATTTTTCTCCGCAGTTGAATCATTGTTCTAGACTGAGCATGTGAAAAGAATTAGGTTAGCCTTACCTTCCCTGTCTTAGATTTGGACAAGTAATTAAAAGTTAACAGAAGGTAGACTAAAATTAGCTCAAAATGCCACAGCCATATGATAATCCAGAAATAAAAACCACAGGCCTGTCCATTGTGATTTAAATCTAAACCAGAATGGGACTAGACCTAAAATGGTTCCCATTGCATTAACTGTGGGTCTGTCTGCTCTGCTTGCCCGACTGCTGACTGCTTCTTCATCCTCTGGAGGAAGTCCTTCCCTGACCTCACCTCCTCTAGGATCACAGTTCCCAAATTTTACCCACGGGCTTTCACAGTCCTGCAAAGACTGAGCTCTCTGTCTGGCAAAGACACTGACCCTATGGTCTCCATGCAGGTCAGACCTACACCCCTTCCCAGCAACCACCACCGGCACTGCAGCTCCCAGTTCATCATGCTGCATCCTGGCTTTGCCCAAGGGTCACACCTGGGCTATTCGTTCCGTGGCAAGACAATGAGTTGCCTGATTAGGGCACACCAAGGTGTTGGTTACAGGAGCCTGCCTCTCTCCACATGGCACAACGGGAGCCTAGGCAGGTGCCACCAGTACCTTCCCACAGCTAGGTCACATCTACCTATATCCTCCAGAGACAGGGAACACTTTGACTGCAGGGCCAAGAAAACAGCTTCAGTTGCAGGGCCAAGACAACTTTCTGTCTTTGACACAAGCAGGGGGACTCCATGAATGCTGAGTTCTGGCTTTGCAGTGGTGACCAGGTGTCAACAGCTTCGTCCTGAAGATACAGACAGGAAGACTGAAAATGATCCTACTGACATGGGGGAGTAAGAGTCTTTTTGATGCATATGTGCCCGTAGATGCTTACTTAGACCCTGACAGCAAGTTGGGACAAGTCACAAGCATGGGATGGCCTAAAGAAGTGGCCAGCCGCTGCCATCAGCAGTGGAGGGGATGGCACTGTGACAGTGTCCTGGGCCAGTGCCACCCTCAGCAACAAAGGAGCTACACCTCCAGGCACCACTGCAGCCTGGCACTGCCCATACACTGGTACCAGGACATGAGCAAGTGTCAAGCACCAGGAACATCTAACGCCTGCTTGCAACCTGCTACACTGTTGAACAATCAGCGGCCGAGGAGGCCATTCTCACCTACTTTGACACACTTCGTGGCAAAAAGCAGAGTCTAGCATGGCTTTTGTTCCTAGCAGGGAAGTGAGCAGTGCCCAGGCAGGAAGGCATGCATGCAGAACAAACCAGAGCATGCCGGCTGCCTGCGCTCGCTTGTACCCACTCATCCTCCCACAGATGAGCAAGAATAGTACCTGATCACGTTGCACATGTGGCTTGCCTTCCCCTGATAACAGCACTGCAACTTTCAGCACAAATAATGTTTCAAATCTCCTCTTCCAGTCCCACAAATGGCAGGGTCCTATGTCCCTGCATTTGTGCATGGTCGGTTCATTCCTCAACAGCAGACAGCAGGACCAGCGCGTACCCAGCAGGGCTCATCTTCAGGGCTGTGAACACATAACTCGGCTGCCTTTTTGTTAGGTAGCCCAGAGTTAGGGATGCCTGTGGGGTATTAGATATACCCATGGAGATCTGGGGCTTTGCTTTTATTTACACAAAAGCTGCTTGTGATAAACTAGGAAATGCTTGTATTATCTTGTGGAGACGGAGCATGTTGAAGCATGTCTGATTTTGATGCTTACGTGGTGTGGATCAAATAGTGCTGCTAACAGAACCAAGCAGGAAAGACAGCACATGAGCCCAGATTAGACTACAATAAGCAGGGTTATAGCCTTGAAGAGAAAAATTCTCCACCCCAAGCTCCCATGACATGACTGGTTCACCAAGAGCGAGGAGAGAGAGATCTAAGAAAAGTGAAGAATATCACAGACCTGCGCGTGTGGAGAGGGAGGAGGACTGACTGCACTGGGAAAAGCTGTTCAGAGGGTGCTGGCCAAAATGGGCAGGTTGGTGAACGAGCACACAGGTCGCAGGAGCACGTGCTGCCGGCTGCTGGGGTGGGCTTCTGGCTGGTGGTGGGGCTGGCCAGGAGCTACGGATACCTGAGGTGCTCAGTGATGAGGCCCAGCTCTGGAACAGAGGCTACATTGGGACCACTAGCTGAGATGTCATGGGGCCATCACATGAGCATCCAAACCTCAGACCCAGGAAACTCTCACGCCTCCCAGGTCAGACAACTACTTGTACCTCAGCTGAGTAGTTTAAAGAGGCTTCTCTGTGACATTTACACGGGTGCTTCTAGGAAGGTCTCTTCAGGCTAGCAGTGCAAAGGGGCTGGTGTCCTGCCTGCGCTGGCAGCAGATCAGAGTTACTCGATGCCCTCTGCACCACTACTCTTCGTTCCAACCAGCACAAGGGCACAACTGCCCCCGAGACACTATCAGCAGTGTAAGCAATAGTTCAGGGTGTTTAAAAGGGCACTTAGTATGACTGAGCCCTGGATAACTAAGAGCTGAGGTAAGCTTGGCCACTCTCTGCTATGCCCCTTGCAGATGAGCAGACACATGCAAATACCTGCTGGGGTATTGCAAAGGCAGAAATCATCACCCAGAGCAACACATCATCTGGATGTAACTCGTTTCCAAAGTTCACGCCCTGCTTTTTTTAGTGTGTGGAAACCATGGGTTAGGTTAGGAAGGGGAAGAGAAGGAACTGTGCATGTGATGGAGTACCCAGGGAACACACTTGGGCCCCAAACCTGGGACATGTTCTCATATGCTTGTGTGAAGACCTAGAAACACCTAATGCCCAGCAATTTTAGTAGATAGCAACTTCCCACTTGGCAAGTGCTAGGTAATAGAGAAATGATGGTTAATGTATTCCCCTGTCAGATCCTCTACAAGTCATGGGGAAGAGGTCTGTAGGGGAGCTTGGACTGTAAGAGGGAGTGTTTGGATGTCTCTGCTCTGCTGGGTCCTGAGATACAAGGAAAATTAGCCACGCTCCCCACCAAACTGGCCAGGTCTGAACCAGAGCCTGGGTAATCCAATCTCTGATCCAACCCAGAGGTGCCCAGTGAGTGCTGTAACTCCTGGTGTGGTCCCACTGCCCAAAGCCAGAGCTTGGTTGGTATGCTGAGTTGGTGCCAGGACAGCATGGACATGGTAGCTACTTTGATTGTTTGAAAGAGTGTGAGGAAAAGCCATCATTTGCAAATGGCCCCTTCACTTCTTCTGGCTAGCATGGGAGGCAATACCTACAGCAGCGTGGGCAGGCATGTAGGAAACATGGCTCATGGCACGTTGTTGCTGATGGGCTTTGGCCTGGGGTAGGGGGAGCGCAGCAAAGTCACCCACACCAACCATAGCGGGAGAGGGGAGTGGGGTCAGAGCTTTCTAGAAGAGGTTAAAAGGGAGGGGGACACCAGCTGATGTGGCTAAACGGCTCCTATCTCTCACCCCACTCCTCATCACTTAGGGCTTCATCCTCAGTAGGAACTAAGCTAAAAGTCATCCCACACTGCCTCAATGCCGTGGTTCACTACCTCTAACATCCACATGGATATTACTTTCTGAAATGCAAATCACGTGGCTTTTAAAGCAAGTTCTTTGATTTTCTTAAGTGCCTTTAGTACATGACTCTTAAATCATAGACTTCTGCACTTGCAAATAACTTTCAACACAATTACTGGGTGCAAATGAGGATATAGTCTGTAAATGATCAATTACTTGATTGCAGCAAATCACACTGGTAGACACCTATGTAGTCTCACTTGAATCGACAAGGAGCTGCAGGTCCAATTATTGGACGTACTAAAATTATAACACTCCAAAGAGGAAGCAAAGTGAAGGATGCTTTAAAAATTGGAGACAGCATTTTTGGAGGCAGTAAACAAAGTCTGCTATCCTCTTCACCCCTGCATGTAGAAACTATTACTATAGCTCTTTAAGATAGTGGCTAATACTTAGATTTCTTGTCTTTGCACTTTTTTCTCTGAAAATATGCAAACTAAAAATGTTGCATTGTTATATAAAATTAACTACTTTTTTCTGGGTTTAAAGCAATTGTGGTTGTCTCCAAAGAGAATGGTAGTTATTAGACTATGACTATCTCTCAGCTGAAGCTCTTCCTTTGTACATGCTCCTTCAGTACATCGTATCCTCAAGTACTTAGACAAACCCACAAGTTAAGGATGAAGCACTGCATGTCTCAACTTGTAGATACATACTTACCTTATGCATTCTAGCACTGAACCAAAAAGCCCTTAAAACCTCTCCCAAGAAATGCCACTTCTTATTCATTGCTAGATCAATAATGTCTCAAGTACAATCATATTTAAAAAAAAAATGTTTCTTTAATAAATACCTTTTGCTCATTAGATTACTGTAATAGTGAATATGAAAGACACAAAGCACCATTTCCCACATCCTGAGACAAAGTTTGAGTAAGACTTCCCACTTACAGGCCTTACAGAATGATATTTTTTGGAAGAACCCAGTTGCCTCAGTGCCGTGCCTCCTCGATTGTTCGTGCTGGAGTGTCTTGGCCGTATGAAGAGTTCTCTGTTTCTTTTAGAAACCACAGTAGCACACAGGAGAATCAAATCCTCCGAGTGAGGAATGGCTTATGAAAGGATAGCAATTACTTCTTTCCAAAACATTTTTTGGGGAAAAAAAGCCACAAGGTCAGAAGTTTACCTCCGAGTACAGCTTTTTGGCCAAGGACAGCGCAGATCTGACCCACCGGGATTATCACATTATGCGGCACGCTGGTGCCAAGCCCAGGAACAATGCCACACCAGTCTGACTCCTACCCGGCGCGCTGCAGGCGGAGCTGAGCCCTCCGCACGGAGGAAGAAACCGGCACGCTCGGGAACGCGCTGTTCAGCATCGCCCCCGCAGCCGGAGTTCACAGAGGCCTCAGAGGCTCTTAGACATAGCTATTAGGAGGTATTTACCGATATGAGGTGTAAGTGAGTGGCTGAGACTCCTGTTCAGTTAGCAGCTCTCTGTAAACAGCTGCCTATGAGACACCTTGTCACACTGCAGCCATAATAACCAGCACACGGAAAGCCCCAAGTCCATCCGCGGAAATCTTTGTTTACTGATTGGCAAGAACGGGAGGGACACGCAGTCACTCTGAAGATCCCTTGCCCCTTAGAACAACCGTGCTGACTGCAGTGTGAGGCAGAGGTGAGCAATAACATTTCATTTCTTTCCCATCAGGTAAACGAACCAAGGACCCTGGGCAGTGTAGCAGCACATGCTGCCCCAATTCCAGTAAGGAGGGGAGCAGCCTCTGTGATTGCTTACCCAACCAGCTTCCCCAACAATGCTGCCCTCTCAAACAATTTTCTGCAAGGAATTCTCCAGAAAACTTACTGTTAAAAGGAAAGACAGCGTGTGGGTGTAACCGATCATTTGGAAGGTATTTATAACTCTCCTGCTAGAGGCTTTTGCTGTTGGACTCAAGACATTAAGCAATTCCAGCTCTAGAGATTGAGTAGAAAAATGGCAGTAACACACTTCTGCCAATGTTTAATGTTTTTGTAATTGGGGGAAGATGTGAGGTGGCAAAATGAGTTTTTTTCACACTTATCTTGGACTTCAATATGTGCCTAAGGATTTTCCTTGCTCTGGATAATGCAGCCGTTCCCAAAAGAACAGAACTTCTGTTGTACACAGAGGTGTTCACTCTGTCTCCCTCTCCCTCCATGTATATGTATTTGTTAAATACACAGTCACATTGTCATATCATTCCTTTCTGGCCCTCTGTGGTGGCACTCCAGCTCATACTGTGGCCTCAGAAGACAGAAACAAATTCCTGAGATGGTCTCATCTGCTCTGAGTGTTGCGGTCCCTCATGCCAGGCTCTTGCACTTCATCTAAACAGGCAAATAATTGACAGCTTGGCAGGTCGGTATTTTGATGAAATCATCTTCAGCCCTCTGAATCCTAATGCTTTGTGATCATTCTCTGGCAACCTCTGTCTTCATTGCAAAAGAGACTGCATTTTTATATCAGGATAGCTAACTCATAATAAAATGTGATTCATTAGCTATTTTCCTGTTATAGCTAGTGGGACAAAAAATAAAAACATGCATGAATTCTCCATGAACTTTCACAGTAAGCCCATGGTACAGTGCTAGAAATGATTGCCCAGAGACACCCTTAAACGTCCAACCCTGTAGGTTTTTAAGGTTCAGATAAACAAAACTGTGGCTGACGTGGTCTAGTCTTGGATGATACTCCCATTTTGAGCAGGAGTTTTAACAGGGTGATCTCCAAAGATGCCTTCCAAGCAATATTTTTAAGCTCCTATGAATTTATGTGCTGGCAAAATAATAACTGCATGAACATTGTCTTTAGAAGTCTTTTAATTGTCTTGACATAAAACCCAAAACATTTATTTTCAGTGGAGATAAACTTGGGCAAGAATGGTCAGCTGTCTTAAAAGAGTGGTGGCAACAGCTGTTCTATTAACACAGCAAGATGGAGAAGGAATAATTGCACAATCTTTGTAATCCTGTTCTATCTATGGAGATATTTGATTGTTTTCTAATGATTTTTTAATCAGCTTATGTGAAATAAATTATAATCAGGAAAACTCAATAGGAACCTCAGCAATAAAGCAGGAAGAGATGCATGTATGCATCTCAGTTTTGCAAAGGAGTTTATCTTGATTTATTGGATGCGATTTCCACTATGCCATGCCTTGCACAAGCATGTGCAAAGTGGAGGCAAAAGAAGTGTAAAATCCGGCCATTCCCATTTGGAGCCATGCGGGGCTGAACACAGCATCCATCCACAATAGCCATGGAAAGGCACAGTCTTCCCCAAAGCAGCATGAGGATGGGGCCAGGCTCTATTCAGTGGTGCTCAGCAACAGGACAAGGGGTAATGGTCACAAACTTGAGCACAGGGAGTTCCACCTAAACATGAGGAGGAACTTTTTTACCCTGAGGGTGGCAGAGCACTGGAACAGACTGCCCAGAGAGGTGGTGGAGTCTCCGTCTCTGGAGACATTTAAAACCCGCCTGGATGCATTCCTGTGCAACCTGCTCTAGGTGACCCTGCTCTGGCAGGGGGGTTGGACTAGATGAACTTCAGAGGTCCCTTCCAACCCTATGATTCTATGATTCTATGTCTTCCCATGCCTGCCCTGCGGCGGGGTGAAGTGCAGGGCTGCTCTGTCTGGAGGGAAGGGCTGCCATATAATGGCGGTAGCCAAGGACACTTTTTCTGATTTCTCAAAAAAAAGCACAGATGAATCATCTCAGACTGCTCTGGCATGACCTTCTCCTTGTCTACAGTTGAAACTATTACTGGAGTTTAGATGCTGAGAAAAATCCAAAATGAAGGAGGCCTGAAAAGTGTAGGGGGTTGAAAAATAATCTGCAAATATGTCCTCCCAGGTAGGCTTTATAAATCCCCCAAAAAAGAAATACTTCTTATTGCTCCAATTCCACACAGCAGTAAGGGCCCATCTTACATTCTGTCTGTGTGAAGGGATGCACTGTAACTGGAAAAAAGTTCTTTGCCACTCAAAAAAAGTAAAAGCTCTATATTAAATTGCTGGTTTTCCTAACTCCACCTCTAAGAATAACATTTACAGTAAAGCACATACAAAGAAACTTCCTATAAATATAACACTAAAGACAATATTTAGTCGGTCTTTGAGAAATGAACAAAGAATTTTCCACTCATGTTATTGTGGCTGGTAAAGGTTTACATTCTGATTCTTATGAAAGGATTTATATAGCGCTGTAAATTTACAAAGCACTTTCCAAACATAGATAAGACATATTCCCTGTCAAAAATGTCATGGAAGACAAATGGAAGAGGAGATGCAGGAGGAATCCTTAGAAAGAATTAGGGTCTACAGAGTCTTGAAAGCATGTGGTAAGTGGCTATCAGTGCTCTGGAAAACACACAGCCTGATTCTTCAGCTTCTTGCATCAGCTCATACAGGTACAAGTCACTTTCTGGACGCACCTGATTTCTGCTCGACCCCAAGAAGAGCAGACAGATCCTGCTTCTTTCATTCTGGCACCAAAAAAAATATTTAGAAATTAGCAGCAGGTAGAAATCTGGCCACTAAATTTGAATCAGAGATTCAAAACTGGGTAAGTTCAAAACCAAACCAAAATCTTAAACATCCTAAACAAAAACCCAAACCCAAATTTGTGACAGAGACCATTTCTAAAACAAAGTTTTCCAGAATTAAAACATCATTAAGAGATTCAATCTTGAGTCGAGTTTTGTATCCAGACTTCTGACCTACACCAACTACACTAGAGATTTAAGAATGCCTTCCACGCTGTCCCACAGCTGGTGAGACCTGGGAGCTCAGGTCTGCTCAAAGTCACTGAGCTAGCACAAAACAGTTGCAGCATTCAGCAGAATTAACACTAGAGATGTTTGTTAGAACAATTCTGTTCAAGCCATATATTTTCTTTCTTCTTACTGGGTTTTGCTGCTGTAGCAGTTCTTCTTTGAAATGCTCCATTTAATTTTAGATGAGTCAATGAACCGGTAAAACTCCATTCCGTGAAAGCTTGTTTAAAATTCTCAGCTTTAAAATGTCTATAATACTATTGTTAAGCTCAACGATTTATTCCCAAGGCTTGGGCTTGGACTGGGAAATCTTCTGTCCAACTCTGTTAGTTTAAATATGAAACTCTGCTTGTGCAATCACAGTGTCCTCCAACAACAAGGAAAGAAAAGAAGTGTTTCAAACAAACAAGCAAACAAAGACTGAAAGAGAGATTAAGAAGAGTGCCCTGAATGTGTCTTTTCTGCATCCAAATCATGATCTGAAAACCACACTTAAAGCAACCTTCTCACAGCTCCCACTTATTTCCAAACTGGCGTCAGCAAGTTATGGTGAGGATCACATCCATTTTCTGGTGCATCAGGATTTCCTGAGACCCTGAAGGTTAAAATGCAAGTCTGTGTGGTGGATAAAAAAATTACAATAAACATTGTCAGAGGCCTTGGGATAGCTCACTTCCTTTATTAACCTTTCTGTCAGCAGGAGCTCTGGCCAGAATTCAGTAAAGGAAAAGATTCAGAATTTCTCATGGGAAAAATGTTGGCTTTTCTGACAATATTAAGAAAGAATACTAATATAATAGTAATTCAAATCTGCGCATTGGGGGCCAAGCTCTTTTACAGCTCTGCAGTGGTCTCTGAACTCCTCGGACCCCACATTTTCAGCTGCATGGAGCAAACACCTGTGAGGTTTTGGCGCTCTGCCCTGTTAAAGTGTGGAAAGTTGAAAGACTTCCAGGGCACAAAGCCACAGTCTCATCCTTTCCTTATCACAGGCTTCCTTCACACACAATTCTTTTCCAGTTCTCCTAACGTTACTGTTACTTCCTTGATCATCTTTTGAGTTTCCCAACCAAGGAGCTGACAGTGGTGCCACCTGCCTCCCCACCCACTGTTCCTCCTCGAGCCCCTTCTCAATAGTGCCTAGAAATGGATTCAGCATTTATAGCTGGCTTTTAGGGAATTGTCTAGCACAGGTAGTCCAGGACAGATGGTGGCATGGCTTGCTTCAGTTCAATCAGCGTGATTTTAGACTGTGCCTTTTTTCCGAGCCACTTCAGAAAAATGAGAGGAAAATGACAGAAGTACAAGACATGCAGAGCAAGCAGATGATATCTACCTGGCTCGCACAGAAAGGCAAGGGAAATAATCGGAGAGATAACACTCCAACAGAGCTGGAGTGTTGGGTAAAACTGAAGTATCTGGTGAAACTAGTAGGTGGATTTCTTGTAAATAACTTTGTCAGCACTTCTAGTCCCCTATGTCCCTTGCAATCCTTCTCTAATACAATGATTCAACTGAAAATAGTCTCCAGTCTAGTAGTATTAAATAACAAGTACAGTCAGTATACACTCATTAGAATCATAGAATAGTTTGGGTTGGAAGGGATCAGAAGACTATAGCTGATAACGGAAGAAACAAAACCAGTTTTCATGGAGAGCTCTTCGTAAGCTTTGGAGCTTTTGAACCTGTGTGGAGACCTGGCTCTTATTTAGTCAGTCTTAAAATTTCAGTTCAGCATATGTCAGATTGCTTTTCTCAGCTCTTTTCATTTCAAGATACTTAGCACTTGTCTAGTACATGCTAGGTACCTTCCAGCTGTGCATGGGATCACATAGTTAGGATAACTCACCTGTGAAGCCAATGACCCATCACCACCTCGCTACTGCATCCTGTAATTGGATTTGAAATGTATAAACAGTTTTGGTAGCAGAATCAAGACCCCAGTGTCTTCCCTGCTATCTGATAGCCATGCCCTCCTCCCTTTGCACACCTCCCTCCATCACTCTCCTATTGTTTTCTTGAATAAGTAGTTGCTGTAACTCTTTTTTTATGAGAACATTAATCCTTTTGATGCAAGTTAGGCGTGCCCTGGGAACACCTTCTGGACTGAGCTCTCCTGTTTGCAAAGACACCTAGTTCTTTGTTGCAGTAAGCTTGGGTATCAGTTCAGTTTTAAATTTCTCTGCCCTGCCAAAGTTGGGGCACATTGGGAATGAAAACAAGCAAAACATGAGGCTTCTAGGAAAGCTTCCATTAAAAAGTGAGACGCCAGTGGAGTTTAGGTGAGCAGGGCATTTCAAAATGTTTTGGAATTATATATCTAAATTATGCTTAAATCCAAGATGAAGTGTGTAAATCTATGCCTGGATGTAGCTGTTAGGACCATGAGAAAATTTATGGATATCAGCCTTGTTGCATATGGATACTGGGCACCTCTTAGACAACAATCTGATGGGTTTAGAGAATACTTTAAGAAGAAATTTCTGTGCCCAAAGAGACAGTTAGATATGCGCTGACAAGTGAGGCTTTTTGTAGATCTAAATATTTCCCCATCTGCAGTTCAAAACCCTTATGGCTTATCTATTATACAACTCACATTAACAACATTCTGTGGCAAACATTCGACATGCTCTGTTTATGAAGACAGTGCTAGCACAGTTGCATTGTGGTTGATTGCTTCAAAACAGTAGCAGTATACATTTACTTACATGTATGGAGATATAAACACAGACACATACATGCACACATACACATACATGAGCACTGTCAGATTAAAAGAGTTAAAAATACTACCACATCATATTTTTCAGCCTGCCTCTCACCAACAACTAGAAAAAATCAAGTTCTGGAATGATGAAAGAATCAAGCCAAATTAACAAGACAAATTCTCAAGTAATGTGTCAGAGCTATTAGATAAAGGTTGGGTCAATAAAATTTATAATCAGGGAAAATTTCAGGGGAAATATCGAGTATCATATTATTCTTTCTAGTTCATAGTAATTTTCCAAGTATGTAATTTCAGACATATTCCTCATCATGGGTGATAAACAGATTGTAAGCAGCATCTCATCTCCTTTCTGTTATTTTTCTGATCTTCACTATACTTGCATTATCTCTGCTGCTCCACCACTCCACCTGGCAGTCTTGGTCTACTGATAATTCCTGTTCTGGCTGTCTGTATTTACAGTTGGGCAGTATTTAAAATCTCAAAGCTAAACTCATATCTGTTTCAGTATGCTCTTCAACATATTAATACGCTGAATATGGCTATGTCTACACCAGCAATACAGCCTGCTCTCTGATTCCCAAAAGCATGTTAACTTGCCCTATGTCCTTACACAAAATTTGCCAGTTCCCTGAAAACTTGAGAAAGACTCATGCTCTCTGGGGATATGTGCTCAAGACCAGTATCCTGGTACTCCTAAATTCCTTTCCTTTCTTTCCTTGCTTTACAGAGAAAAGCATAAAGTTATTTTCCTGCCCGGTTCTCTTGACATTGTAGATCTGACTGCCACCTTTGACCACCTAAAATGTTTTGCTGCAAGCTTAAAGGAGTGCAGAAAGCACCTGCATCCACTTTACTATTATTTATCAAATTGCAAGCTGCACTGTTGAAATATTTGGGATGTGGTGGAGCTCTATGTGTAATACCATGTGTAACACCGCTTCAATTGAATAAATACATCATCAAAGACAAAAAGTATTTTGTATGACCCCTATTTTACTTGGGCCACAAATGAAGTCTTACACAAGTTACGATCACTATAAAATGGAAAAACCTAAGCGTTAGAACAAGTCACAAAGCACACAGTGTTCCAAAGAATAAGCCAAAGTCCCAATTACAACATGAAAGGCACACGTAATTTGCCCATACAGAAAGGAACCCTTGTCCCCAAAATTTGTGTTGTACCATAAATAGATGGAGCAACACATGGACCAGATACAAAGTATGTACTTCAGGCTACCAGTGAAAAACCAAAATGGCAAAAATCAAGTACAGTTGCTGGCCACAGGAACTATGAATTTTTTTTAATTCCTTCTTTTACTTTTTCAGAAAAAGTGCTGGTTCCATGTGCAGACTATATTAACTGTTCTCTTTGGGTTTTACACAAGTTTCACTGCCATGGTATCTTCTGAACAGCAACTGTAAATATCTTCTTTGATACCTGATTATTTTAAGGTTTTCATTAGATCAGAGAGTTCAGAAAATGAAAAGAGGTATTGATTCAGCTTTGGCCAGTCAGGGATTATAGCCTTTGTTCAATATGGTTCTTTCCTATGGAGAACGAGAACTGTTCACAAGCCCATACAGACATTCAGAAAGAAATTCCTTGGTGTGCAACCATCCCAGTTTAAGAACATCTGACCAGCAGGTCATCAGACATCCACCACCTTCTCTGAAGAGCAGAATATTGATTTCTCCATGGACACCTGAGAAAAGGACACTTGAATGAGAGTGTGCACAACAGTGAGAGAAGTCACAGCTGCACATGAGATTCTTCATTGTTAGTGTCATGACCATGTCATCTGGTCAGATGAGAGCCTGATCTTTCTTTCCCCCCCTCTTTTTGTCTTTCCAGCCATTCAGCTTCCCACTACCCTTTCTCCATTTCTGCTACTAATATCAGGAAGATTTCCTGCTTTCTCAAGATACACTGGAAATAACACAGCAAAAACATGTTTTGGTCTGCCAATAGACCTGGTTGAGAGAGCATCTTTTAGCACCTCCAACACCTTCTCATGATGCAGTCCTCAGGCCCTCTAGTGCTCCTTTCTCTGCACACTTCATGCTATTTTTTTCTAGTTTATAACAATGCCCGGTTTGCTCATCACACCCCTCTCTCCCTGCTCTTTCCAATATAGTATCTCACTCCTATGTCTCCTCTTCCTTATGAAACTACTCCAGGATTACTAGGCATATAGGAAGTGCTGATGACTATTACCCACAGTCACAGCTGACCTAGCTGATCTTCTTCACCATTATAAGCTGCAGCTTATAATGAACATATAAAGCAATTTCCATCTGCTCTCCCCAAAAAGGAAATAGAAAGCATGGAAAGAAAGGAGTCAGAGATGGGTCCAGCCAGCTCTCTGCAGACAGCAAGTAAATCCTTTATGAACAAGAGTGGAACGAGGAGCCACAGCCTGAGCCTTATCAGGACTCCATTACTTCTAATTACATACTGGGTTTGCCCCACAGATGCTTCCCTTTCCTTCTGAGCGGACAGAATGACTGGAAGATAATCCTCATCACACCTTCTCTTTAATCACACCTAGACAAGTACATGTATTTCATTCCTGGAAAATTTCCCCATAAGCCTGTTCCTCCGGCACTTAAATATTTTTGTGGTTCTTTTAATAGTTCAACAGGAAATACAACCAAAGTAGACTGAGTAAAGTCGAGCTGACTTCAAGAAGTCCAGATGTTTGGATGGTATACAAATGTCTAGATCAAAATCACTTTTTGGTCTAGAAGTCAATCTGGAAAAGCATGCCAAGAATATTAAGAAAGCTAATTTTGGTAGTTTTTCCAATTTTATCTCTTTTGGAAATGCTAGAAAACCAGCCTTTGACATTTCCATTTGGAGTCACACAAAAATCAAGGAAGTGGAAAGGCAGAGGAAACAATAAAAGTAAATGGCTGGTTTGTTTGAGGTTTGGGAAGAGACTCATGGCAGTTTATACCTCTGTCCATTTGCTCATCCCTGATTTAGGACTGCTCTTATGCTCAAATTTCTTTTAAAGCACAGCTCTTTGCCAGGCTTTCTGTGATACCTGCTGTGATAAGCAGTGGTGAGATGAAGCTTAGTCTGGGTGAGATCCTGGCACAGGCAAAACTGGAACACCTCTTTTATGAAGAAAGGCTGAAAGATTTGGGTCTCTTCAGTCTGGAGAAAAGATGACTGAGGGGGGATCTTATCGACGTTTATAAATACTTAAAGGGTGGTTATCAGGAGGATGGGGCCAGGCTCTTCTCACTGGTGCCCAGTGACAGGACAAGGGGTAACGGGCACAAACTTGAACATAGGAAGTTCCATCTAAACATGAGGAGGAACTTTCCTTTGAGGGTGGCAGAGCACTGGAAGAGGCTGCCCAGGGAGGTGGTAGAGACTCCATCCCTGGAGACATTCAGAACCCGCCTGGACACGATCCTGTGCAATCTGCTCTAGGTGACCCTGCTCTGGCAGGGGGTTGGACTAGATGATCTCCAGGGGTCCCTTCCAACCCTACCATTCTGTGATTCTGTGAAAACCCAGGCTGCCTCTCTCCCCTTTTTCTCCTTGCCCAGGCTGGGCACCCCAGCAGCAGTATCTTTTGCAGAGCCTATGAGGCACAGGGATGGTAGCAGGCGGCAGCAGGACAGCCTGCAAAGCTGTAATTTGGGCAAATTTACATGCCAGGTGTCACATGCAAGGCAGTCACATTTAGTATAAATGTAGAGTGTACATTTTATTTTTTTATAGTTATAGTTATAAATTTATATGTAAGTATGAATTAAATAAATAAGCATTTCAAAATCTATATACTTTAAACATATACACGCAAAGAGAGCTTCATAGGTTTACCTTTTGAGCAACCCAGGCCACAGGATGCCAAACAACACACCCCATAACCTGTTTTTTGTATGAGATCCCCATGTTTAAAACCCGTGCAGTCTCTTTAAACTGATAGGAGACTCTGCATTAACAAAGACATGGGACAACACAAGCAGGAGTTGTAGGCTTTTCTGGGATACTTCATGAGCTACTGTTGACTGGACAGCGCGGTGGCAGTTTGTGATACCGTTTGCAATCCTTGTCACATTTCTGGTACAAACATTCATAACTTGGGAATAATTTGTTTCTCATTCATCATGATCTGTGCTTCACAGACATCACAATTTCATCCTCGACTCCCTTTTCTGAACTGCCGCCTGGAATTTATTTTCTTTAGTCTGGAGGGAGATAGTTACTCTGAGACTCCTGTGAACACCCCACTGATTTCCACAAGGAAACTCCCCAGACCAAGAGCACAGGCTTTGATCCACACCAAGTAACAAGAAAGGGCAGAATCAATTACAAGTTGTTCCCCTCTGCTTTACTATCCTCTAAACTTTGGGGTTGGAGGTGAGGGGTGGTGGGGGGCGACCAGCAGCCATCTGCAACAGCTATCGTTTCCCCTTTGAAGCAAGGCAGAAATGCAAGGTGAGCCTGTCCTGGATGGCAAGCTTGCAACTACTGGCGATGCCTTGGCCATGCAAAGCATATCACCCATACAAACTGCATCCCCAAAGGTTTCACAGAGGTCAGAACTACACCTGCACACCCGGTAAAGAACCAAACTGCATCAGTGACATTATAATCCCTGGGCTGAGTGCGAAGATGAAAGCGATTCTTGCTTTTTGCCAGTGCCGTGGGACTTGGGATTAATTGCTCACACTCTCTCTACCATACTTTTCCATCTGTGAAATGAATTTCCATTTTCTTCCCATTAAAGAATAGAAGAAGAGGAAGGAGTTTTGATAGATGGGTATAAATACGTAATTATACTCTGTGAAACACTCAGAAAACTATAGATTGAACTAATTTAATTGTTTTGGCTCAGACAACTCTTTCTTGAGCAGCAAAGGTTTAATTTCAACATCCTGTAAATTAACTGCTTTGAATTCATATAAATACTTTGTTTTGGTGTTTATCTAAAGTTTATGTTTTTAAATGGTTAAAGGAAAAAAAACAACAAATATTTTCTTCTGAGGCAAAGCAAAATGTTTGCTTCACTTGACATGACTTTACTGTCATCTTTTTGTTCTATTTGTATGAAAACCTCATCTGCAGACCAGCTCCCAGAGAATACTCCTCTTCCCTTCCCTCCAGTTTTGTGATCAGCCCAACAAGCAGCAGAAGCAGCAGCACAGTGCCTCGGGAGCTGTCAGCCAGGTGTGCACAGTCCTGGCACAACAGGGCCATGAGCAAAGCAGAGCTCTCCATGCTCAACTGGAAAACTACAAAAAAACACAAATAAAATCAACAGCACCAGGCTTTCTGGGCTGCAAGTGTACATTGCCGGCTCACGCTGAGCTTCTCATCAACCAAAACTCCAAGTCCTTCTCCTCCAAGATGCTCTCAATCCCTTCTCCGCCCAGCCTGTGTTCGTGCTTGGGATTTCCCCGACCCACGTCCAGGACCTTGCACTTGGCCTGGTTGAACTTCATGAGGTTTGCACAGGCCCACCTCTCAAGCCTGTCAAGGTCCCTCTGGATGGCATCCCTTCCCACCAGCGTGCCAACCGCATCACACAGCTTGGTGTCACCAACAAACTTGCTGAGAGTGCACTCAGTCCCACTATCCATGTCGCCAACAAAGATGTTAAACAGCACTGGTCCCAGTACTGACCCCCGAGGAACACCACTCATCACTGGTCTCCACTTGGACATTGAACTGTTGACCTTGACTCTTTGAGTGCAACCATCCAGCCAATTCCTTATCCACTGAGTGGTTCATCTGTCAGATCCATGTGTCTCCAATTGAGAGACCAGGATGTAGTGCAGAGCAGCATCAAATGCTTTGCACGAGTCCAGGGAGATGGCGTCAGTTGCTCTTTCCTTACCACTAACGCTGAAAACCCATTGTAGAAGGCCACCAAATTTGCCAGGCACAATTTGCCTTTGGTGAAGCCACGTTGGCTATCACCAATCACCTCCTTATTTTCCATGTACTTTAGCAGAGTTTCCAGGAGGATATGCTCCACAATCTTGCCAGTCACAGAGGTGAGACTGACTGGCCTGTAGTTCCCTACATCTTCCTTTTTTTTCCTTTTAAAAATGGAGGTTGTGTTTCCCATTTTCCAGTCAGTGGGAACTACATCAAACTGCCATGACTTCTCAAATGTGATGGATAGTGGCTTAGCAACTTCATCTGACAGTTTCATCAGGACCCATGAACGTATCTCGTTAGGTCCTATGGACTTGTGCACCTTCAGGCTCCTTAGATGGTCTTGAGCCTGATCTCCTGGAGTGGGCAGTTCTTCATTCTCCCAGTCCCCGCTTTTGCATTCTGTGACTTGGGCTGTGTGGCTAGAGCACTTGCCAGTGAACACTGAGGCAAAAAAGTTGTGGGGTACCTTCACGTTCTCCATATCCCAGGTAACCAGGTCTCCTGTTTCCTTCTGGAGAGGGCCCACATTTTCCTTGGTCTTCCTTTTGTCACTGACTTACATATAGAATTTCTTCTTCATGTCCCTGGACAGATTTAATTCTATCAGGGCTTTAGCTTTCCTAACCTGATCCCTGGCTACTCAGACAACTATTCTGTATTCCTCCCAGGCTACCTGTCCTTGCTCCTACCCTCTGTAGGCTTCCTTCTTCTGTTTCAATTTGTCCAGAAGCTTCTTGTTTGTCCATGCAGGCCTCCTGCTGTTTTTGCCTGACTTCCTCTTTGTTGGGTTACAACAAAGGATACTTGACATCAGGAACCAGAAGAAATTCACAGCTTCACTGGGCTAGCAGTAAAAGACTAAACTAAAAAACAAGATCATAAAATAGTGGTTCTTAGGTCACTGATACTAAGCAGAGTGGTATTTCTCAATGATCTCAGCGAAGACATAACTTACACAGCCATAGGAAAGATAAGGATGGCTCAGAGCTCAAGAGCTGAAAAGAGGGCAAAATGAAGGGAAAGAACAAGGGGCAGCTTGCAGAGATGGCATGAGAGGGTGATGGGAAACACATAAATTTTCTGTGCATTGCTTTTCCCACCTATGATTTAAATACCTAACAAGATTTCCTCAAAAGTTAAGGAAATTGTAATCTCTAGCTGTTTACCTACAAATTGTAAATAATGTCATAACATTTTCAGGTGAAATTTATTAGATAATTTTACATCTGTGAAAGATGTTTTCATTCATGAACTCTATTTTTGAACGATATGGGGAGATATGAAAACTAATAACCCCTGATAATAGAATTCTAAAAGTTCTATACTCCTGGGACTATTCCTTTTCTTTCTCTTTTTTTATTTTTTCTGTAGGGCTGTGCCTCTGTTTTGAAAGCTCCAAGCTCTTTTCTACCTATCTTTAAGCACAGGAGATATGTGTGTGTGTGTGTATGTTTATTTTGGACTATGGCTATGTAGAAAGGAAATTAAAAGTTTTATTGAAGAATGTCTTTTATAATAATGCCATTTTGGGGGATTTATTTTTCCCTTTCATAGGATAATCCAGTCTATTTGATGGCAAAGACCCTCTGCTGGAAATGCCTGAAAAGGTACATGGGATGGTGTCTGTATTGACTAGCAAAAGGTAATGGAAAACACTGAGTTTCTCTGCAAGCCACAGGCAGGGTTCTCAAGCACCCTGGGCTCCATCAGTACGTTGAATAGCAGTTTTTAAAAGAGATTAGTGTGCACTGTTGCACAATTTGTGCTAAAATAATCCTGTGGGAATACATTTGGGTTTGATCACAGAATATTGAATATATAATACAAGTCTCCACTGCCCTCCCAAGCAAACAACCTTGCCCTTCCATCCGGTGCTGGATCCTGCACCCCACACCCTGAGGTGCCTGACGGGGTGCTCAACTCAGGAGCAGCGTGCACACATATCCCTGCCCGAGGCTGGTGGGGCAGGCGGGGGTTTGCAGTGGCTCCTTTCCTCTTGCTTTTCACCTGGGCATGACTGCCAGGCCTGGCGCTGTGGCGGGATCCACGGGATGGGATGAGGATGTGGGATGGTATGGGGAGGATGGGGGGGGATTCAGTTGTAAAGAGGGCACCTGCTGCAAACATGCATGCACAGAAATACCATGAAGCAGGCTGCCCAGGGCATTTCATGTTTAGTTCCACATTTTGAAGAATAAGAGGCATTATCTGAATGGGCTTAAGTAACAATGCAGCTGTGAACTCAGTAGGCTCCAGAGACTTAAGTAATATAAACCTACAACATGACATTCACACTGACCCTCTAAATAATTTTCAGTTCACAGCAATTAATTCCAGCCCAAGTAAAGCAAAATTGTCTCAACACATAAAGCCAACCTGCTTTGAATGGATGTGCAACCTGAGGTTCACAGTGCTGACAGTCCTGTGAAACCTGTATAAACAGGGAAAACGGAGCTCAATACAACCAGCTCTGGATCTGCAGCACTGCCCTGTACAGAGTCAATAAAATGCACTAATGCACAAAACATCTATCGAAATGCTCTCTGCTGCTTGCCGCATTCACAGAATAAGGGTGGAATTTCTGCAAACACATTTAGTTTCATGGCACTATTCAGGGTCCTCAAGCCCAAACTTCTGCTCAGGGAAGGGCCAGCTCTGAAGCTGGATCCAGCTTTGGTGCTGGACCAAGTTGCTCAAGGCCTTTGAGCATCTCCAAGTCTGGGGACACCAGCCCTCTCCAGACAACCAATGTTTGACAGAGGTTCTGATAGAGGCACTTCAACTACTGCATAATCCATCCAAAGCCCGAAGAGGCCAGGAACATAGAGAGCTCTAGGACAAAATTTGGAGTTTATACACTGAAGCCAGGGCTGGTGATGGGGGTCTCAATGCAGCCTGGTGCCATCTGGTGTGCAGGAAGGCAACTTGGACTGTCAAAATCTGAGAAACCTGATTTTCCAACCAGGTATGGTTTAGCATGTGTTAGACTGGGAGACCTGGAACTCCAACTCCCTTCTTCTCATCCCTTGTACCTGAAGTCAGATTTTATATCGAGCAGCTGTCAGGCTCAGCTGCTTGGCCCTTTCCCTGCCACCCCAAAACATAACCTGGGAGGAGAGGACCATGCTCCAGTCACTGGCACAGACATGGGGTAGAAAGCTGCTGGCTGTTGCCTTTTCCAGCTGAAACCATTGCTGAAGAGCAGCTGGCAGCACATACTGGTGGCTCTCCTCTGGAGAGAAACCTCCTCACCCAGCAAGGAAAGCCACTGGGGGTTGCCTTCATTTTTTTAAGAAGGTTCATTTAGAGCATGTTTCAAAAGGTACATCAGGGTGCTGGGCTTGTCATGGGCACAATGCAAGGAGAAGTCAGAAAAGACGTCTGAAAATGCATGAGAAGGAACTGAGAATTAAGAAAACAGAATAAATACTGAGGTGTGCATTCGTGTTTCCACCTAAACCAACAGGGACTCTGTTGTTGGCTTCAGTGAAGCCAGACTTTCACCCAAGCACCAGTGGTGCCAGGGGAAGGGGCTGCAGAAAGATTTCATTGTCCAAATAAACAGGGTGATCCAGTTTCTTCAACTTACTTCAAACTAGAGGCTAGCATTCAAATAATTAAAAGGTTGTTATGCATCGGTCATCATGATCTGTGACTCATGCTTTTCACAGTTCAATCAAGTTGCTTTTAAATCAGTCAACAGACCTCTCACTGATCACTAGAGCACGTCAGGGCTTCCTACCTGTTTCAAGATGACATTTTATGGGCATGCCCTGCTCTCATCCTCAAGGTCTCTTAATGTAGTTTCTCTGCAAACCTAGCCCAACTGCATTGAGCCTGTAAGTCTTCAGAAAGGAAAACAACATTTACGATAGCAACGAGATATTAAAAGAGGAACTAAAAACAGAGAAGACACTGCCTCTGTAACTCCTTATAGCTCCCTTGTCTGCAGCGGTGGGAAGCCTTCTGAGGGGTCCGTCTCAAACTCAGCAACAGCTGTCTTATAGAGGCTGAACACAGTAACCAAAAAGAAAACAGTTTTCCTTTTGCTAATAAAAGAGAGATTCCGTAACTCTCGCTTCCGCAAGTAACAATCCTCTGACCTTCAAAAAAGCGTGCCGCAAATTGCGGCAGGTTCCCAGGTACACAGCTAAGTGGGGAGGTTTTCAAAGCAAGGAGCGTTTCTGTGGACTCTAACGGAGTGCAATGGGAACGGCTGCAAATTATCATCCAACATGCATTTAGCACTGTACATACACAACTGGGTTCTGAGAAAAATGTTTGCTATTAAATGTGGTTAATATCTACCTAATCATTAATGCATACTAACTCTCATCATATACTAGGAATCTTAGATTTTCCAGCAGTAATTAGCCTACAGAAGGCATGACCAGAAGACATCACTGATGTCAATAATTTAATATGATTCAAACATACATGAATAATAAGAAAATTCACTATAATATTGTACAGTAGGCTATTTCATATGAATCAGGGAGAGGGAGGGGGAAAGACTATATTGTAGTATCAACTATGTATTTGGTAACAGGGGTTAATCAGAAGCTTCCCAGCTGGCTGGCTGTTTTCTGACCGCCCATTATGGATTTATTTCTCCCTCTTCCTTCCAAGGGTGAGGTCCTGGCCTCTCCGCTCCGGACTGCTGTGCTGGACAGACCAGCTAAGATATTTGGCAATTTCCAAGTGACTATTAAATTACCCATGCATATTTTTGACCTAGTTATAAAATATAATCGCTGGGCAATATCCAGGAGAATGCAGAAGATTGATAATAAATAGCAGATCCTGTGTCACTAGTTCAAAAATTCAACCCTGGCAGTAAGATAAGCTAATTTTCTGACAGTTGTTTTTACAGCCTTTTTAACCCAAAGGAGGAGGGAGCGGCCAAGCACACATCCCTGTGCTGGAGCTGGGCAAGCAGATTGCCCCATTGGCACCAGCACTGCCTGCTCCACAGCACCATCGAAAGAAATGGGAAATTATTCTTTGAACAAGCACTCTCAAAGAAGTGTAATTATTCAGGATCAACTGAGAAGAGGGATGGAGTTCAGAAAAAAAGGACTGCTTTTTTTTTTTTTTTTGCTACTTTTCCTTTTGCAAATTTTGTTACTCTAGTTCTCATTGTCCAAATACTGTCAGTTTTTCACCAGCTTTGGGGCTTTTTTTCCTACTCACTTCTTTATCTTTCCATGAGCAAAATGGAAAGAAAGGAGATGTAAAGAAGTGAAAAACAAAGGATTTTTTATTTCTTTCAAAGAAAAACCCAACACTCCCAAGAAAATGTTTTCTTTCACTCAAAAATTGCCGAGTGAACCTTGTGGGCATCATCCCCATGATGAAGAAAGCAATAAGTTATTGCCACACCAAAAGCAATAGGCCACTGGAGAGTCTCCCATCCAGCAAATTCACTGCACAGGTCACCCGGGCCTCCTGATGCTTCCATTGCCAAAGCTTAACTTTCTCATGGGCACGGTGATGTCAAGACCCATGTTTCACCATCCTGCTGTGAAATGTAACTCCTGCAAATGAAAACCCTGCTAGCAAAAAGCAGTGCAGCCTTCCATATTATGTCCCGTATTTCTGTGTCCAGCGAGGATGTCCCAGCATGAGTTGCAGCCTGATTTGGCTAAAAGCAGGAGATTGGCACACCTCCTTCCCAGTGGGAAGGGGCCCTCTCCCACCAGGGAAGTGGTCTGGCTGCAGCCGCAACACAGCTTTCTGCAGTGAGAGCAGCCAGCCTGCTCTGGGCTTACTGCATGGCCATTGTCCCACGGTGTAGACAACACCACTGAGCAGTGAGACGGGTGAATGCCACTATGGCTGAAAGCTCCATCTCCACAGAGCATGTCCTCTGCTCAGTGCTGGAAGAGGCCCAACACCCAAGCCCCCACAGCCAGCTCTGCTGATGGTCAGGGATAAAGATGTCATCATTCTGCCCCAGGCATGGGGCAGCAGAAAGAAGACAAAAATAGGACCAGGGAGAGGCTCAATAAAAAAGAAAAGAGATGTCAAAGACAAACATTAATAAAGAAGGTTTCTACACACAAACTGTACCCATTCAGGCTAGATAATGTGGTACTCCGCATGAACACTCTTGCTTCAGTTTAAGAGTGTTTTTGTCCACTTTTGCTTAAACCTGTTCTCAATCAGCTAATGCAACGCCGAGATAAACCTGGATTAAATCAAGACTGGAATGTACAGAGAAGGACCACTTGGAAATTGTGTCCCAAGGCACACGCTTACTTCAGCTGGCTGGAGCATGGATTTATATGATGGTGTTTCAGGATTGAAAGTACATATTAATAGTAAAGGCATATCAACATTTAATTGAATGTACGGGACATTTTGGAAGACCTTTCTTCAGTTGTTTTTTTATAAAGCATTTCATGAGGCTGTGATCCTTGAGAAATACTGGAACCAAGAAAAATACTAAATGATACTAAAATGATGGCAAGAGTTGTTGTATCTAGATGAGAACAAAGAGCTGCATGCAATCTGAGTGGCAGAGGGTCAAAAAAGGACCTGATCTTTTTATAATTTTCATGCTAAAAAAGCCCCAGCTATTTTTCCCCTTAATAACCAGCATTTCCAATACAATAGAACATGCCAAGGAAAGAATATATCCCGTTGTGCTATGGGTGGCTTTGCAAGTTCTGAAAGGTCAGATAAATAACTCATAGCCCAGCGGATGGGGAAATAAGACAGACTTTCTGTCTCCCAGACTCTGTCCCCCGCTTTGGACCCGTGACCACTCACACCAATGCCCAGAGAGACCAGATCGCTCAGGGTCCCAGGTGCAGGGTGCCCAGCTGCCCAGTCTGAGTTAGGTGGCTTGAACTCAGCTCCGCTTTGCAGTAGTCATTACCTCTGTATGATGAGTTTAATAGCCTGGTTTCATTTGCAAATGGAGTTGTGTTGTCTTGGTTACAAAGCATGCTGCGATTTATGTTGGAAGGTACAACAGAGAGATGAGGTGAATAGCCAAAGACTGGCTTTATCATCTTTTTGCAGAGTGTACCCTTCCCTGCTGGGATCACGGTGACAATGAAATAGAAGAAGCTTGCACTTTCTCTTCTAATATTGTAAAAAATCTCCAGGGGGAAGGGCAGAAGAAAACAAACTCCCTTGGCCTCCTTCAAATGAAGAGACAGAAAGGTCAATTGAGATTATATTGAGCTTCATTTCAGGGCTGCAAGACATGCTGTTCATATCATTAATCCTTCATGGTTATTTGTATGCCCCAGACCTGCTTGGTATTCGTTCTGCTTGCAAAGAATAATGATAATTTTAGGTATCTGTAGTCTGAGACACACAAATCACAACTATTAGTTATTTCATTTCAAGTCAACATTGTCCCAGAGTTAATACCAAAACTAATCTTTTATATGGATATTTATAAAATTGCCTGTAACATGCTAGCAATAGATTTCAGCATTTTAACTTCCAGGGCTCCAAGTACCACTAAGAGAGATTCATGTGAGAAAATAACCTGTAATTAGGTTGGCCAGACAAAATTTTGGAGAAATCCATAAAAGAATGACTGAGTTTATTTCTGGGACCTCATGCCACTGCACTCCTGCAGCAGTGAGAAGATTTGAAGAATTTAGTCTTTTCCCATCTTGATCAATGTCCTGCTCCATCCGCATGACCAACTGGCACCTGCTGAGTCCACTTGAACAATTTTGAAATGAACAAATGTACATAAGAGCAAAATCTGGCTGGTTAAATGTTCGTGGAAAGCAATTATAAGGGACCTGCTGGCAACTTCAGCCTTAATTCCCTTCCAACTCCATATGTGTACTTCTAGGAGAGGGTATGTAGTTGTTCTATTTCCAGCTCCTGCAGCTATGTCACAATTTGCAATTTGCAAAATTAGAAATCAATGAAGTATACTGGCATTAGGAGGAGTCCTTCAGAGAAAAATCCAGCAATAAAAAGCTGGTAATTACCACTGAACAAGGAACTGATGGATAGCACACCACGCTGTTTGCAGGTAGGTAGGCAAAGTGACTCATGAAGTAGGCTATATAAAGGGATGAGTAATCAATGAAAACAGAGTGAAAGAACAAATTGTCTCATATGAGAAAGACAGCTGCTGCCAGAGATTACCTGTCTAGGACACAGAAGCAGTAATGAAAAATTTGTTGGAGTAGAATAAAGAAGGGTAATAGAAGAAAGCAATAGTGCAGCAGTTCCCAGTCCCAATTTGTTCAAGAACTAACATCACTCACAGCAGCTGCAGCACTTCCAGGCCATGGGCAAAGGAGGAGCAGTCAGTTCTTTAGGCAACGTGCTCTGACCCATCTTGCACATCTGCAGCAGCACGTGGAAGGAACAGAGGCAGAGAGCATATTGCAGATGGTAGCTAAAGGTGCAGCTGTTCTGGGCCCATGGATAAAACCAATCAGACAGCACAGATTTAGATGTGAAGGGGAACATGCGGTATTTGGCAGCAGAAACACTGTCATGGTGTTTGGATGCTAAAGCACAAACATCTATGTGGTCAATTGTCACTGCAGGGGACTGCGGAGCTCAGAGTTACTAAGGGGGCTTCTTCCCAAATCCCAGTAAAGCAGTTGTGTGCTCCAGTGCCATGTCGCCCCACCCCCGGTTCCAAGGAGCCTCGCTGCTGTGCCCTCCCCTGGCTGCACTCACAGCAGCAGGGGAGCTGGCCCCTCCTTCTTCTGCGCACACCCAGTGCCTGGGGAATACGAAGTTGGTCTCCCTGATAAGAGGACCCCACATGGAGCCAGGACAGGCCAGCATATGCACGTGGATCCAGGAGCACATCAGCAATTGCACCCCACTGTGAGATGCCTGCCGAGGCTTTTCCCTTATTTGGATAGGTATGGTCCATTTACACGTTAAATGAAAGGCAGACCATCTCTCCTCTGACTGTGATTATTGAATCACATTCAGTAATAGAGACAGGGAATACTCTGACACTTCAGCCCTCTGATACGTTGTTTACCCAATTCTCTCAGACTCTTCTAAACTTTAAACTATTCCCCCAGTAGTTTTGTATATTTGGACTGTACTTCCAAGCAAGGCTTTGGAGTTAATTATGACACTAGTCATTGGGACTGAACAAGAATGGGATAGATTTGTCCTCGTTCTCAGTTGGGATAAGCCTACCCATTAGGAAAAAGTTTCTTGGTTCATGCTCTCGGATTTAAAAAATGAAACTTCATATCTATGCTATCCTTGCTTTAGACTCTGATCCCATAAACACTCTTGCTAAACATTTGCAAAGAAGAGGAAACACAGCCAAATCCTAGTAAGTTATAGTGAGCAACAATCCTATTGCAGGACATTTATGTTTTCTGCATGTTCCACTGGGAGAGAGGTCCCTTTAAAGCTTTCAATATGATTTAAGCACAAATGCTTTTTATATAGGTCAGGAAAGAGAAATGTAATTTCCCCTAGTTTTGTTTGGTTGAAGTTCTGTGTTCTAGCACTTAATTAATGACTCTGGTGAAATGTTTTGAAAGCAGCAATGTTTCTAACCCCAAATGCATTTCCAAATTGAGTACTTCCTGCTCATTGTCTATTTTGGAGAGGAGGCTGAACTCACATCCATGCGCTGCTAATAAAACCAAGGAAACTATTTTTATGGCTATGGAAAAAAAGGTATTTCTTCCTCAGTACCCATCTCTGTCAGTTATAGCTGCAGGAAAGAAAGAAATGATCTAAGAAATATGGAAAGCAAGGGAGAGGAGGGAAGGGAAGCCACACAGGACAGTGCAACCTTAGCCCAGCTGGAACAGTCAGCTTCACCAGTTGGCTTTGACACATAACTTCCCTTCTTATATATTCACCCTTGAAACCCTGAGGAAAATACACATAAGGACATAAGCACCTAGAGTGGAAATTAGGCAGAACTGCATCCAGAACACAATCTTCAAATCTTTACCTAATCCAGTGACTGCCTCTTTTTTTTTTTTTACCAGGTTTTTATGCTTTCATGTCTTTTACAACCCACACTTCCATTGTACCACTGCCTGATGACCCCTTCTCCAGGTAGCGAGACGTGAACATGCCTCTCTGCAGTGCGAAGGATTAGAGCTTGCTACACTAACGGGCATAGTTCAGGTTGATTTCACCTAGGGGTTTTTGCACCAAAATGAGATAAGAACAGAGAGAAATAGGGGCTTGCAGCAGACGCTGCAGCCTAGCTGAGTTGCCCTCCTTGTTGAGCACAGAGGGAGCCTAGGAAAACACCTCCTGCCGCTCTGCAGTGGCAGCAGGATGTGCAGACAGTGCAGGGATGGCCTGAGCTTGGGTCCAGCAGCTGCTCCACACACAGCAGACATTGCAAAGCCTCCTCTCCTGCAGGTACCTCATCTCTTCCACTTCCAGTTGCTCTGCTGAAGGAGCAGCACCCACGTCCTGGGCCCCCCAGCAGCACTCAGGAGCTCACTGATCAGCTAGGTGGAGAACAAGACCAGTTGGATTTGTTGCCTTTTCCTCTGTGGGCAGACAGTGACAGAGTTTTCTTGCTTCTACCTACGTGAAATTTCCCCATAGAACTTGCAGCAACTTAGGCAGTTTCTGTTTTGTAGTCGTATTTGGTTGGCATTTCAAATGGAAAAGAAGCTTTTGCAGAGGGAATGGGGGACCATCAGAGCCATTACCTGGATCTCATTCCCTCAGATGACTGTACAGCATGGGAGCATCTGCTGAGTCAAAGACAGTGATTTCTGTTTGGTAAGCTAAAACCATGGACATCCTCTCAGATGACCATCCTGCTTCTTCTAAGAACCATTGCACCCAGATGCTATGGTGAGTGGAGTCAAGAACAGTCACACCAACTTTGAGGGACTGAGGAAGAGTAAATAAATACAAATTGCCACATCTTGGCCAAAGTCTCTCCATCTTGGAGATTTCTAACCTTTCAAGGCAAAACCATATCACTAATTGCCTATGTATCCTGCCTCTTCAGCTCTTTTGCTACTGGACCTACAAGTCAGCAATGGAGAAAAGTTCACTGATAAAACCCCCTTGTTTTCTGGAGGATATTCCTTGCAAGCCTTGCCGCACCATGACATCACTCAAGTAAAAACACGTTGCTGGAGGAGGCCCTGATGGGAAACACTGCTTGGCTGCCACCAAGGTCAGAAGATCCTAAGGAATACAGCAAATGTTCAAAAATCTTAAGAGCTACAGGCATATCTTTACTAGGAAAAGAAAGTCTGTAGAAGCTTGTCAAAGCTGTAAAGATGAAGGACTGAATCTGCATGGTAGGCAAAGCATGGAATAGCATCTGAGCCAAATTTCTTCTGGGTGACCAGAATAAGTCCCCATCCTGATACTGATCCTGTTGTAGGGTGTGCTGATGGGAGTGATGGCAATGATCAGGTGAAGCCACAGCAAACAGAGCTGAGAAGGTTTCGCTGCTAAGTGAGCATGGCAATCATTTTGGTTCTGATGCAACAAGACAGCCTTCCCTGAAATAATAGTTGGTGAAATAGTAAATTTATGCATGAGAGTTAACTATGAGATATTGAAATCTCAGGCAAGGGTAACAATATGGACATCATCTAACAAGTAAACCATAAAGATGCTATTGAAGTATTTGATGGGTGCATTGCCTGTATTTAATAGCAGCCCAGCACAAACACAACTCACTTAATGTTGTTCCACAGACTCACAGCATCTGACAAAATAAATGACCTCCCAGGACTTCTCATGTGGCATTTCTGCTTTCTACTGGAACACAATGATATTGGCTAAGCATGTGTCTTGTAAACATTTGCCTGCAGTGTTCTTGCGTTGTATATTTACACAGACCATGTAAATTTTTTGCTTTACTTTTGACAGAGAAAACCTCCAGTGACTTTTTATGTTTAATGCATTCATTCTGAAGTTGTTGCTTCACCTACTGCCAATATACTCTTTTTTTGATAGAGGACTGTAGAACGTATTAAGAAAATATATTTGCACATGTAACCCTCACACTGCCATTACTTGCAGTACAAGTTTCAGTGGCCAAGAAAGTGGTATATTCCTAGGTTTTAGATCAGTGAAGTTTCTTTGCATCCTTAGAGTGACCTGGCAAGGCCAAGGCTGAAAATGCCACAGGGATCCCATGCACAAGCCTGCCAGCCTGGGACCAAAGAAGCCAAAGCAATGCAAAGTCACAAATGTTGAATTTGCAAAGCTGGACGGTGCTAGCAGGGGGTGCAACACATGGAGAAGAGCCCAGAGACTTTCTCCTAAGAGCGACAGGCAACACCTCAGAAGAAAAGTGATTAGACTACAAGTCTGCAAGCTAGTATCTTCATTGTAAGCTGGGTACAAACTTTAGGAGGACTGATGATATTGATGGAGAAAAAAAGCGAGCCACAGAAGGAAATAAAGGAATTGAATATAGGACTTGTGGTGCTCACTTGCTCCTCACTAAAGGAATATAAGAACTAAAGTTATTACAAATATTTACAAAAATAAGCAGTCAGGGATTGTAGCAGAGGTATTAAAATACTCATTGTTTTAAAAACAGATCACACATGGATCTCATCAAGCTGACACCCTAGGAAGAACAGGTCATCCATGTAGTTAGTGAAGAGTTTGAGGACACTGGGGAGTTAAGAAGCTGATAATAAAAACAGGCTAGGGCTAAAGGAACCCAACCATCCCACTCATCATGACTCAAGAATTATTTCTCTGTCTTAAAAGCAGAAACCAAAGGATTTTTTTTTTCTCAGAGAACCATCTGGCAAGTAGAGCCATCACTAGGATGGTTAAGACAGAGAAAAGGGCTTTAGTGTGAAATCAGTTATGCCTTTTTAAAGGAAAGTCGTTACTAACCGAAACTCTTCTTAAACCAAGGATAACATTTTCCAAAAGGCATTGCACAAATGTTTTCCTGCCCTACAAAAAAACCACAGATCCTATCTGCAACTTCAAGCATCCAATTTGCAAGATAAATACAATTTGAGGAGAGTGTAACTGCTTTTCTGGACAGAACAGTCAGAGGAGGAAAATCCAGAAGTAGTATTTCAACCTGATTTAGAAAAGAATCCTACATAAACCCAGGCAGACTTAGACTGGGATTGCCAGGGTTTGTGGAGGCCTCTTGCAGAAACAGAGTCAACACAAATATCAGTTCTCCCTGCCTTTACTGGGAAGGTAAAAGGAGATGTAGGACTCTCAGTATTAGCTAATAATGTTTTTTTAGGGTAGAGATTTTCAGGATTTACAGAATCTGAACGCCTCCACTGCCCTCCAATAGCTTTGCCACTACTTAACTTTCTATCTGTAAAGCAGAATTACATTCTGTTTCTTCCTGCCATGTTTTGGAGAGGGAGGGAGGTCTTTTAAGGACTGGCAAAGCTAAAAACAACAATAAAAAATAAAAATAATAATTTAAAAAAAGGCCTTTATGCTGCCTCAAAGGGAAAAAGAGTTTGAGGAAACTGTTAAAAATTGTTGTGTGCGTCAAAAGCATAGGTTAAGTCGGGCAAAGAGTCCCAGCCATAACATGGAAGAGGTGGACCTTGCAGTGGTGCAGATATGTCAGTTCCTGTCCCAGATCAGACTTCTTTCCTCTTGGAGATAAGCGTGAGTAGTTGGGCAATGAAAAGCTCACGCTGTTGGTTTGCACCGGTCATGGGGTAGCATGAGGAGCAGAGCCTGACCAAGCTCCCTGGTTAGCAAGCAGGAACTGGAGCAGTTAGCTGCAGTATTTATATGTAGATATTAATAGCCTTAATCCTTGGGGTGGGGGGTGGGGGTAGGGTGGCGGGGTGGGAGCGGCGGGGCAGTCGGTGGACGGCCCATGGCAAACTGGGTCAAAACAGCAAAGCCTGCACATAGTGCCTCAGCTCAGGCACGTCTGCTGGTTATTACAGAGAACAAAGACAAAAATCTTCGCTAATACAAAACCTCAGGAGAACAAAGGAAGTGTGTGAAAAGGGAATATATAAAACACGTTCACAAGGAATGTCTAGTGCCAAATATTTCTGCGTGCTTGAAGTGTCAGCTGGGTCTGACAGGTGCCTTTGGAAAAAAAGCAAGTCAGAGCAATAACGAATGGCTCCCTAAATCCCCGCTGTCAGGCACTGGCATGCTAGTCATTTCCACACTTCTTTCTGATGGCTGAAAGAGAACCACATCTTCCCAAGACACTAACCCTTGCTCATCTCTTAAACAAACACTAAACTCCCAGATCCTCTCAAAGGCTGAGATGCTTGGATGGGGACACAAGCACCGCTCCCCGCCGTTGGACACCCTGCTCCTCCGGCCTCCCACCATTACTCCAGGCTCTTCATCACCAGAATGATTTGACCAAGTTGTATTTTTGCCTGCTCCTGCATCCCCGTCTTGGTGCAGTGAGGGCAACCTGTACTGCAGGTCTGATGTTCAGCTGGGTTTTTTCCTTTTTAAGACTTAATACCCTGATCCCAAGCAAATCAGTTACTCTCCCTTTGGAGTAACAGAGTGCTGTTGCTCACTACCACCCCCATATCCTGGGAGGATGCAGAGAATAAAGGCTGTAAACTGTTCCATGGGGGGAAAAGGAGCCACAGAAAGATGTTACCTAAATATAACATAGATTTCTGTCTGCCACTTTGGTTTCCCAGGGTAATGTATTTCAAGCATTTCTGCCTGCCATAAAACCCCACAATAAAGTTAACATATGCTCACCAGGAGGATGGACTAAACTTTCATCAAAATAATAGCGCTACCATGAAATACTGATTCTGAGGTAACCATTAGCCATTGAAAGAAAAAGAATTTGAACTGGTGGTTTCAAAGGCCTGAAAAGTACTCATTAATCTTTGGTCAGCAGCTGGGCTGGAGAAGATAAGCCCAAGCTTGTATTTTGATGCACTTGCTTTCTTGAATCAATGCTGATATGGTCTCTACAGAAATACAGATCAGGGAAGGTTGGTCTTACTGTGCAGAAAGCAATTTTTCAAAACAAAAGTATGAAGTAAGCAACTCATTGGGGTCAGGAGAGGGAGGAAAGCAATGGAATAAATGTCTGATGAATGAGAAAATTATTATAAGCAGCTTAGCTAGACCTCCAGAACACCAACAGGGAAAGGAAAGATGGCAAGAGAACAAAATCAGTGCACACTGAGCCAGGAATAAAAAAACACATGAAATAATCACTGTATTTTTGTAAATTATGCTGATCCCTTGCAGATAACTCTTGCAAAATTAAGGGTTGATTTTAGTGCCAAAAAATCCATAGGCATTTTGACACAGAGGCTAGCAGGAACAGGATCTGACCTATGGATAACATAAGAAAAACAGAACCAAGCCAAAGATTATTTGCTTTTCATTGGTTCAGATTTTAAGAGGGAACTAGAGATTTACTGTGTTCACCACAACAGAAAATATTTGTAAAATTTCTGCTTTTCAGAAGGCAATTGTCCAGTACCCCCTAAAAAAATCAGGATTTATTTTAAAATATCTCAAGTTACTAGTGAAGAACGTTTGAAACCAAAAATCACCACTCTTTTCTGGAGATTTCATGGAAAAAGCAGCTGTGTTAAAGTAAAGCCTAGTGGTTTACTTTTACATGGTGGCAAGTTTTGATTAAACTTTTTACTTCTAATGTGTTCAGTGGCTGGCCTAAAATATAATTATGTGACCAATCTGATACTTCGAGCCTATGAATATAAAAAGGAAGACTTAAACTTTGCGGCTTTCACCACATTTCTCTAAGGGCCAAAACCAAAAGCATACATCTGACAACCTCAGGCTGCAGTAAAGTTCAGTTCTTACCCAACTTCTTATCCAGACCCCAAAAATCCTTGGTTCTTGCTCATCTTTAGTTCTGCTGGGTTGTCATTGTTCTACAGAAAAAAAAAAATGGGGCCTAGAGTCTTTTATTGCAGAAACACTGCTTTTGAAGCCTGAATAAATACATGAAGAGAACACCTGAAGGAAATAAAACATGTCATTTAAATGAAAGATACATGAGAACATGTAATGTTTATTAACCATAATGCCTACTTGGTGAGCTGCTAACTTTATGATGATGTTTTATTATTCCAATACTAAGAAACTCTCCTCCTGTACATTTTAATTAGTATCCTACTACCTATAAAACACAGCAGTTTACCTTGCTATCTTTTTTTACTAGCCTGTGTAAGAGTTAGGACCTGATGTTCCCAGAGCCTCTGTCACTTGTGAGGGATTCTCTTACTTAACTGTGTTTATCACTAGCTTTAAATAAACCTGTGAATGACATGAAACATGGCAACACACCTCCACCGCCAACTCAGCCAAGTGTAGTTTCCAAGTGGAACAGATCCCAGGACTTGATTTTCAAACACCTGGCTGGCTTTGGTGCGATGCTCACCCACTGTGGACAGCGTGGATGAGGCCAATGGCATGACCCCACTGTGAGTGAGCCTTTGGGAGCCTGTAGCTCCAGTTATCTCTACCGGCCACTGTAGTGCAACTGTGATGCTGATGAATTATAGCCTTCCATAGGAGGCTGCTTGGGGCCGCAGAGCCTTTATTCCCACTGTGGAGCTTTGCAGGTCCTACACGCTGTGATGGGATGGAAGTAGTGTGTCGCATGCAACAGCAAGACAGTAACACTGGGTTATGCACTTACAGTGGCTTTTACACAGGAGTCAGTGAATGTTTAAGGTTTTTATGTTGTTTTGAGGTTTTTAGCTTAGCCTTTAAAACGGAAATCTAAGAGAGTGCTACGTCTGAAGTTGCCTGCTGCTCTTGAGGCGCAGGAGGTCAGCTGCATCCACTGTCCCTCCCATGTGGTCCGTGGCATCCAGAGGAAACCCTCCTTGTGCAAACAGACTGCTTCCTGAAAACCACAATCACATAGCACAGCTGAAAACCTGGGAAGGGCCAGAGACACATGAAACGATGCTGTAGTACAGCCTGAAGGCCATAAAATGACAGCACCAGGGCACCAAGAAACAACCCAGGTCTATGGCAGCGCAGTGAGCCCTGCTGGGGCTCTGTTGAGGAGAGGAGGCGGGGATGGGGGGTCGGGGGGACACATCTCCTTGCTCCTGCTGGAGTAGCAGCCATGGAGCAGCCCCACACTATGGGAAACCCGGGCCTACAGACCACAACAAGGCATGCAAGGCCAGGTCAGTACATAATGTAGTTGTGAGGGTCTTTTCTTTTTCTTCTCTTTTTAAACCAAGAAGCTTTACTTTGCATGCAAATGTTACAGTATATTAATTGTGAGATTTCACAATAGATATCATCAGGCACCTAAAGCATCCTACTCACGGTCCTTGGCACTGGAGTTCTCCTTGACCACTGAGCACCCCTGACCTGGGAACAGCCTTTGACTGAAATGCCAAATACTTAAAGCACGGCAAACCGCCACAACACATCCACGCTGAAATGACAGCGTTTGCATACATGTACACACTATCTGAAATCAGAAATCTGAAACATCCTGTAAATACTCAATGCTTTACAGCGGTAAGGAAAGAGGATTCATGGGAGAGGAGACAGATAGATCCAGGTTATCGGAGCTGCCAAAAAACTGAAGAAAATATTTGATAGTCTTGGAATCTATTAGTTGATACACTACATACTCTGCACATTGATACTTTTCATACGCTGCACGAATGATACCCAGCTGTTAAAAGACAACCTTCTCCTCTTTTTTAAATGGCTGTGCCCAGGAGTCTGTTTGATTAATGAGCAGAGGAGCAGCTCAAAGCAGGTCCATCACTATAGAGTCCTCCTTCACAACACCCCGAGATTTAGTAACACAGCGATTCAGGTCTGGGAGCCAGTTTTGTTTCTGGAGCCTTCAGCCTTCTCACTTCAAATTTAATCAGAAATAATTGGCCCTTTTGAATAGCAAGAAACTTGGCTGCTACCAAAGCCATGTTACACTGCCAAGCTCTGCCTGTCCAGCCAGAGCTGCAGTCCTGCTGTGTGGATGCGGCTCGCAGCCCTCCGGGACAGCCTCCTCCTCCTAGGGGAGGATGCAGCTCAGCATCCCAACAGCCTCCTTAGGACCTGAAGGGAGAGCAGTGCCCACTTCTATTGCATTTAATTGCAAAAAAAGGGTGACATGCAGCAGAACAACGGGAGCACGTCAACTCATGTTGCATCAGCTCTGTAAGGGAGATCTCCAGATTGTAAATCTGGGAATCAAAGGATGTCAGACCCTCAGGCTCTGAGAGCTGTCTTGTAGCCAGACTCCAGTAAGTGTTTTAATGTGATGAACCCTGTATTAAACTGTACAAAATGAGTATGCCTTTTAAAAAGTTTCAGGGGTGCTGTTAAATGTGCTCGCACACAGAGCAGGTGTGTGTGTACATGGGAAAGAGTCAGCGACGAAAGGCCACAGACTCTGACGTCAGACTGATGCCAGAGACGGTACCAACCCTGCAGGAGGGTATTGGCTTCCAGGAAAAATGCCAAGAGCCTTTCCCAAATATGAGCATGCAATTAGGAGATGACAGGGAATGTCTTTCAAAATGAAACATGGTGCTTTTGTACCAGCAATGGTCTTGTGCAAGAGATCTCAGTGTTTCAGAAATCACAGATAATGGGAAAGAAGATGAAAGGAAACTTGTGCAAACATTGTCTGGAGCACAGGAATGACAAATGCCCTGGCGAGGTATCCTTTAACCATTCCAGTAAACTCCATTATAATCAAGGTGCAGGCAAATAAAAGGCCATTGTATTCACAAGTGAGTCAAAAGAACTTTTGAAACGCTAACAGGATTTGAGGGGGGAAAAAATGGAAAAATAGGAACTTTTAAGGGCAGGCAGGACTCTTGTTGCATATGGATGACAACTAGCTATTGTACTGGGAAGAAGGACGGAAATCAGTTCATTTCTTAATGTGGCAGTTCCAGTCAAATATCATTGTCAAAGCCAGGATGCTTTGACAGTAATACGGTACTACTGGGGTAACTACCCTGCCCCAAACTGCCCTAATAGTGAGGAGGTTCAGACATATTTTCTGCTATCAGAGGAACAGAAAATATATCTGCAAGACACAAAGAAAAGACTTTAACAGCCTCTAAAAAAGAACAGTCTGAGAGAAAGATGTAAGCCTCAGCTTTCTCTTTGGTTTTCCCAAGACCTGGCCAGGGTATCTCACTCTTGTGTGTGGTTGAGTTAGTTTGGCCAAAAAAACTTAGTAAATATAAAATACACCAGTGCAGACAAACGAATAAAGGCAAATTATTTTCTCATCCCAGGAACCGGCCTTAATACACAGTTGAAACTGGATAAAATGAGGTGGATGAGAGACTAAGGTACGTTACAACTTGCAGCAAACTAGCCACAAATGAACAATAGCTTAAAGATTAAAGCTATGTTAAAAAGTGCTTTTTGTTCCACGTCTCAGAGTGTTCTTCTTTCGACTTGTCTTGTCAATTCCATTTCCATGTCTTGGCTAACATGACAAACTGTGTAAACTGACAAAAACCTTATGACTGAAGCAACAGCGACAATTTTGTGCTGTATAATTTTAACTTTGCATTGTTCACTGTGTCCTCACTGTGTTGTACCTTATCTGATATACATTGCAGTTGCCTCTGGGCAGGGATAATAATAAATCATATACACATTTTGTAAGTACAAAGGACTCCAAAGGAACTAGTTAAATTAGCAGTAAAGATACAACAAGCACAGTAGTCATTAATCCAAAGAAAAAGTACTAGTTGCTGCTCTTACAAAAAGTTCAAATTGTCACACAACATTTGCAAAATATTCCACTCTCAAATTGCTTTGGCAATTGCAGTGGAAAATCTCCGGGGTCAGAGTCTCTGCTAAACTGGGCAGAGAAGCCAAGCCAAGGCAGCAACATACTTGAGGCTGGGATACAATCTTTTGACAATTCCTGTAAGGAGCTATCCTTCTTTTTTGCACAAGGGAACCTCCTGCAGTAGGATTTTGCAAGAGCCAGTTTTCTTTAGACATGAATATCAGAAGGGGAGACAAGCATATGCTGGAATGACTCTGCGACTGCAGCCTGAGACTAAACAACAGGTAATATTTCTCAAGTAGACATGCTAATCCTCCTTACAAAAGCCAGACAAGTATGCTGCGCATTCATAGATTTAGCCGAAGGGCTTGCTACAGCAGCCTTCTTATGGCGCATAGCTGAGACAACCCAGCTGTGTCCTGGCCTGAAGGGATCCTAGGTAATAAATGAAAAATAATCCTTTTATATTCATACAGTGCGATTATAGGTATGTAACCCCTGCAAGCCACTTTGTTTCCGCTAGAAGTGGTGGTACGCTGGTAGTAGTATGGTTAGTGTGTGAGATGAGAAAAGCAGGTATTCAGCTTTTGCTAAAAGAAATGAAGGCTGACAGGTCAGGGAGTCTGCTTTTAGGACAGAAGTAACAAATCCACTTGGGTCTTTATTCTTTAGAAGTGCTTCCCCATCCATTGATCCCCTGTATTTAATAAGCCCTGTATTTAATAAGCCCAGGGCCAGATTTTAAATATGCTATAGAATTCCACAAATACTGCGGGACAGAACAGACTGTGGAATGGAGGCAAGACACTGCAGCACTGGGAGCAGAGGCCAGGAAGTGGGAGCTAAACCCAGCCCGGATTTGCTTATGTTGGCAGAGAAAGAAGTAAGACAGCCCAGTGCCCTGCTCCTTCACAGCTCCCCATGGCTTCCTCCACTGCATCCCTCTTCCCTACGTCTTTCCAGCATGCTTCAGCCACCTCATCTTCGATGACATCCTGTTTCAATCAGACTTGCCATACAACATTTGGAGAGCCTGGAAGGACAGCCTCTAGGCTTTTATTCAGCTTAATTGCACCATTTTGCACTCACTGTCATTTAAAGCTTTTTAGCAGCTGATAGGTCATAAAAATAAAATTCTAATAGCTTCTTCTTTTACCTGCCTGAAATTCATAGAAACAGTAATCAGCATTTAAAACCAGGCTTTTTCTCAAAATCAAATTGCAGGAAAAGATTTGAATTAAGGGGTACCTTTGAAAAAATATAGGAGCTTTTCACCAAACAATACTAATAACAGGAGGACTTTAAACCCTATTGAAATATAATTAAATACATGTTCACCTCAAAAATTATTTTAAAGAATTAAGCTTTCCTAAAGCCATTCAATAAAACCCCTTGGAACCCATTATGAATCCTTTCAATAACATTTTACAACTATTCAGTTTGGGACTTTTTTTTTCTTTCCTGTTGGCTTGGTACATTTTCTTGAGAGCAAAACTCCTAGTGCCATTGTGTTAGCTTTGGGGAAAAATCCAGTGCTATAAGCAAATGCAAACGCTCTTTTGTTTTCCCCTCATTATCCAATAGAATAAGAATAGGGGTGTAATTGAACAAGTGACCTCACATTTGGACACACATAGGAAAGAATGAAATGTATGTTATTATAAGTTCTCCAGAGTCCACATACGCAAATCTCTCCAGATATTGCACTAAATGTCAGATCCTGATTCTTATGAAGTCAGTGGGAGGTTTGCCATTGTCTTCTGTGTCAGCAGGATGGAGCCTCTAGTATTTGTCTTCAGATGTGGTGACTTGTCCATGTCCGCCAATGTCCGTAGAGCTCTGGCTACTTAGATTAGTTGAAGATCTGCCAAGATGTGTTTATACTCTATCGCTATTGAAATCACAGCATGCAGGAATTTAAAAAAACAAAACAAAACAAAACAAAAAAAACCCAAAGCAAACAACAAACCCAAAACCAAAAAACCAACAAACAAACAAACCAAACTTCTTTGTTAAAGGAAGTCCTGGAGGACTGTCCTGCATCTTTGGGAAAGGACTGCACGTGCATAGAACTGAAGAACATGGGAAATATTTGGGTACGGTAGCAGCCAGAGCAGGGGAGCCACTGCATGGAGCACATGCTTCCTTTGCTGGCTCCTGGTAGCACGTTAGCTGCAGCTCTTCACGGATGGATATGGGAGAGCTGGAAGGGAGGATGCAGCAACATCTTCGCCTTCTCCTGCCACACCATGGGGCAGAGGTAGGAGAGGGAAGGTGTGAGCATCGGGCATCAGGGAGGGATGGGGAACGTCAGAGGACAGGGAACATGAGCTGGGTGCCGGGGGACAGAAGGACTGAGACAAAATTCTTGCTACCGGCAAAGCCACTGAGCCAGCTGGGAGCAGGGACTGGCTGGCAGGGCCAGCATGGGTGGGGAAGGGAACTGCATGCAAACCTTTCCATTTTGTCTTTTTTTTTTTAGTTCTGTTCTGTCTGCCCAGTCACTTTGACTTTCTTCTGCTTAAAAGCCTAAACATTCTCAAACTAAATTTTCAGTTTAAAAGCCTTTCACTTTTCCTGGAGAAACTCATTGTAGGGGAAAGGCTTGGCAGATCTGCCTCAAACCTCTGGTCACTGGAGTTATGTCAGAAGTACCAAGAGATATCATCTGCAATGGCTCTTGGAATTTAAGATTTTTTTTGAGGCTATTTTAGTTAAGGAAAGCCATTCCCCTTGCTGTCACCTAAGCTGGAGTATAAACATACTCTTTTTAAAATTTCAGTGCATCATTGTTTTGTTTGAATGTTACTCTGAAAAAAAAAAAATCCTGCTGTTGTTTACATCTTGCTAAGCCTTTTTATTCAGTGCCAGACAAAAAGCAGATAGGGTGCAATGCTTAATAAGGACAATAACTAGACTTTATTTTGGAGCCAGCCCACCACAGAGAAGAGATGAAGTCCAAACAGCTGTGATGAGATCCATATTCATAAGGATCCTCCAACAACGTTTGCATTGCCATAATGCCATGTTCTTAAAGAATATGCTCAACACCCCCGTGATGTAAAATAAAAATAATACTCTCGGTGGGAAAATGGAGACGGAGGTAGTAAGTGGCTTTCCTGAGGTCATTGGACCTCCAGTCCAGGGCTTAACCAGCAGACCAAACTTCCCCATTAGCTGCTTTATTACTGATGCATTATCACAGTACCAGTGGCAGGGATGCACAGGTCTGCTGTGACAACAGAATATGAAGCCTCTCACAGTTACAGGCGTTTCTGCTGACCCCTCAGACAAGAGTGAGCAGTGTCGCTGGATCCCCGAGCTGCCATCACCAGGGTGATAATGGGATCAGCATTGCCATTAACAGAGCCACTCCCTCAGAAACAGTAATAGTTTTAAATTTTGCTGTGTTATATCTCATTGCATGTAAAAACCCAAAGTAGCCTGATAAGACATGAAAAGTAACTAGTTCCACTGAAAACCATCTGTGACTTAGCTAACCTGCCACTGAAGCAATAAGGAGGCATAGATGAAGTCCAAGAGCTTCTGGCTGACCACTGGTGGAGAAGGGACACCTTGTCCACACCAGCCACCAAGGAGGAGAGCATGTTTTTTGTGCACCCAGGATGCTCCATTGTAGGTCAGCCAGGCAATTCATATGGCTCTGCCTGGGGAGGACCATCCATATCATCTGGAGGTCTGAAGGAAGGTAAAACCATTTCCTTACTCTGGGGCACTCCAAGACCTTCTAACTCTGACCCACTTCCAGGAACACATCTCACCTCTGGTAACACAGGCAGTGGCCTTCCCACAGGCTCCTGTCCCAGCTACCATGGTTGCACCGGTGCTCACGGCTGGCATTGTGGGAACCACTCTCCAAAGCAGAGCCAGGTCAGCAACTAAACTCACCCAATGGGGACCTAACAAAAACCAGGGAGCAGGCAGACACAGCAGTGTTTTCCTCCTCTGCTGAAGGGACCCAAAACAATGGCATCAACACAGACCGTCATCAAGGAAAGCTAATGAGACTGCTGAGGACATGACTGAGGACTTTCACTGCACCAGGAAGTATTTAGGACTATTGGGGAACAGGGTCAGAGTATTAGCCCAGCATTTCTAGCTTCAGAGAAAAGGGATGAAAGGCACAGAAAGAGAATATTAAGGCAAGGATATTGCTGTGACAAAGGACAGAGCTGAAATCAAGGACAGACACAAAACCACGCATCCGTTTTCCTCAGATCCTCGTTCAGTGAGCTCAATGCCTCGGCTGTGCCTGTGTCATTTCTCTGTTTTTTTTTCTTTTCTCATTCAAATGGTGGATTAACAGTAACTGTTAAACGGATTATTGTTAACAATGCGAGGGTGTTTCCTGCTCATGCAGTAACTCATTGCCAGGCCAATAAACTCTTTGACTTTTGGCCCCGCAGTATTTATTTGCAGTGGATACCCCTGGGTTAAGTCACTTCCGCACTTTTTGGGCACCGGGCAGCTGATTTACTTGAGATTACTTTTTCAGAGCAAGGTGTGCTCCATCTGCCTGCTGATTACAAAGGGAGCTTGAAGTGAGCAGGTCAGCCACAGCCACCCATGCCCAGAAAATGGACTCTGCCCGAGGTGAAAGAGGGTTCTTGGTTTCCTGAGCCTTCACTGACATTTTTTCCACCTGGGGCAGGGAGCAGAAAAAAGAGTCTGTCCTTCCAAGCTCACAGTGACTTCTGTGAGCCACGTTATTTTAAAAGGAACACCTGCTACGCATAGGCCTTTTGCTTCAACCAAGTTCACAGATTTTCCCGGAAAGGGAAATGAGTCACTATTGCCCAGCATAACTGTCAGGAAACATGGAGATTCCTTTCCTGTGGAGCCCTCTAATTAATACCATCTTGAGGTAAACTTGAAGTAGACATTAGACAGGGTCTCAACTCCTCTGAGATAATTAGGAATATACCTACAGCTTCACTGCTTTGCAATCTGATGTATAAAGGGTCAATCCAAACATTGTACAATACACTGCAGTGTCATTGTGGTAATAATTTATAGATAATTGACTTCAGCTTTGCAGGACAAAAATGATTGCAGTACTATGAAACCTGTGCAGGCACTGACTATACCGTATTTTATTTGAACAGTTTATTGTGTTGCCTTCACTGTTGTCTTCACTGGTACAGTTCATCTTTTGTTTGTTGTTAGCCCAAATTGTGAAGGATTTTCTTAAATCATCTGAATAAAAGCAGCATTTTCCATCTGTTTCAGGGAGTCAATAGCTCTTAAACACCTTAACTATTTGGACCTACAGCTGCAAAATTTGCATGTGAATACCACCAATGATCAATTAATTCAGGACAGGTTTTAGTTGGCTTAAACTCCCATCCATTAAATGAAATGGTCCCATATAAATCGGTTTGATCACTGCACATTTGCACCATTAAATGCACTGTTTAATAATGAGCCAATTTTACTCACAGTCTTTGAGGTGAATTAGATTTTTGAAACCCTACGAGCAGGACATGTTCTTCCTACCAAGATATGTGCCTTTGCAAAGGCAGTCAAATATCTTTGTGCCACTTTGCTGTACTTTGAAGAAGTTACTCCTGCAAAGCAAAGACACTCAGTCACATCAGAAACTTAAACAGCTGCCAAAAATATGCTTGTAATTAAGGTCCAGAGTCAGGAAAGCATCCCTATGCAGAAAGGTTAGTTAAGCATATGTTTAAATTTAAGCACATGTTTAAGTCACATGAGAGGAAGTAATGCTTCAGCATTTCTCCTTGCACTGACTATCATACCCACTCTCTGCCAGAGAAATCAGTGATTCATCCAATGAACTGAATGCAGTGCCTGTATTTCCTGAGAAAAAGTGCCATACGTGTTTAAGTATTTTCCTAAGAAAACGTGGGATTTCAGAATATGCCCCAGTGAGTTCCTAGATCAAGGTGTAAAATCAGAAAAGATGAAGAAATATGAATGAGATAGCTATCATTCCCAAAGAAAATCACAGAATCACACAGAATCAGAGAATTGTAGGGGTTGGAAGGGATCTCTGGAGATCATCTAGTCCAACCCCTGCCAGAGCAGGGTCAACTAGAGCAGGTCGCACAGGATTGTGTCCAGGCGGGTTTTGAATATCTCCAGAGAAGGAGACACCACCACCTCTGGGCAGCCTGTTCTGGCGCTCTGCCACCCTGAAAGTAAATAACTTTCTCCTCATGTTGAGATAGAACTTCCTGTGTTCCAACTTGTGCCTGTTGCCCCTTGTCCTGTCACCAGGCACCACTGAGAAGAGCCTGACCCCATCCTCTTGACACCCACCCTTTAGATATTTATAAGAATTGATGAGATCCCCTCTCAGTCTTTTCTCCAGGCTAAACAGACCCAGATCTCTCAGCCTTTCCTCATAAGAGAGGTGCTCCTTCTTTTGAAGACAGGACCCTTCTTTTGAATGCAGCCTACATTTTTCAGGGAATCACTGTTCTCTATGGTTCTGGAACAGCTGGGCTCCAGCTGGTAAGATTTAGTTTGAGTAAAGTCAATGGCTGCCACCTGATAAAACATGCCTCTTTCCCAGCACGAAACATTAGCACCCTGCACAATGCTGGGTTTGATGTAAATAAAAGGGTATGCAATTTCAAAACCACATTCTAATTTGTTTTAAATTGGTATAATAGTAATTATGACAATGAAATAGCTCCTGTTTTTGACAAAAACTAACTTTTTTTTTACTGCAGGCTCTGTTTCTACCAGTATTATTATTTTTTTTCTAGATAAGCACATCCCCAGTTAATTAGGGGTAGCAATTGCTTTGCTATGTAAAAATGTAGTCCCATGATCAAATTTTGATTGATAAGAATAACAAAAATCATGCATAAAGGACTTTCAGTGATTCCAGTTTAGTCTGCTTTATAGTGTTGTTTGCTTAGCTCATAATCTTCCCATAAAGTTTGTCTTCCCAAAACATTTATATCTTTACTTGGTTTATATTTAATTGCCATAAATCACTGATCTGTAAGAATTCCAAACATATAGGGATTTATTCCATTCCCTCACAAACTTTATGCAACTGTGACTCCACTAACTTTAGCCATATCATTCAGTTCACCACCATACACAGACATCCTTCTCTACCAACTTTACAGATATTTGAGAATTCCTTCTTTTTTTTCCCATTTTGACCAAAATATAAGTAAATTTCAGAACAAAGTGAAACTTTTCACGAATTTTTTCTTTTCAAATTTGTCTAGTTCTTTTGAAAAGTAGAAGGGAGAAAGGGCTTGTCTTAATGTCCCCTAAGTATGACAATTAGCTAATAATATAGTTGATTAGTTAATTTCATAGCTTTAATGTTTGAAGAAAGAGCATGAGTGAGAAGTTAATAAAGTTTCTACTTTATTCATCCCAGGACTCGGAAAGTGAAACTGAAAACACACTCATGAGGTTTGCTCAGCACCATATAGTACCAACATATGGTCTGAAAAACCCACATTCATGTGATTTGTACATACAGATGAAATAGTCTAAGGCTCCCCCTGACACTTGCCCAGAATATCATGACTAAGAGAACAGAGTCACAGATACATCAGCGCAGAAATAGCCCTGTATCAGCACCTTCTTTTGCAGCATGGATTGCACACCTCATCACATGGTGCGTGAGCAGATTTGGAGACCATCCCTCTCAGGACTGCGCTTGTTCCTGTTCCCTGTTAAGCTTTCTCTGCACAGCCCACAACTAGTGTGGGGTTTCAGCAGTCTCTCGCAGTGCTGTCTGCAGCCCACCAGCATCCCAAAGGTGATTTGATCCCAGTGGGAGGAAAGCTGAGAAGACACGTACAGTGGGAGGTGGAAAGGAAGTCAAGCGTCGGAAGCAGGCAAATGATTTTTCTCACCAAGTACCAAAATCAGATAGAAAGATGAAAAGCTGATAGGAACAAATTATTTCCAAGAGCACGATCTGACCTGTTGCTGTGGCTTGCAGGGTTTTACTGGTGATAAATATGGCCTAGCAACTGCCACTGAGGAGAGAAGTCTCTGCAGGAACCTCTCTGCAGGCATCTGGGTATGACTATTGCAATAATCCCATCCTCTGACTTACAGCCAAGGTGTTAAAAGTTTTTTCTGGAAGATGAACAGGTTTTTTGCTCCATGGAGTTTTGGTCTATGTTATTCAGCCCATACTTCTTCATAGCCAATCAGAATTTTTTATTTATTTAATAATAATTATTAATTAATAATAATCACATATTTATTATATTATTTTATATACAAATATAATATAAATTATATTATAATTTATAATATTAAAATAAATAATTATTATTTAATAAGGAAAAAATAAGGAAACAAATCCAGATCAAACTTATTTCCAAAGATCACTTTAATTTCATCTGCTGTGACTAGTGGTCGGATCAGCACTGCTCAGAGAAGGATGCAACTTGTAAATGGGAGTTCAGGATTTTTGCCTGAGCCAGCTCTTCCCAGATGCACCATCTGTTTTTCAGCTTGTAAACAAACTTACAGTTTGGTTTATTAGAGCACAGGGAGGTCAAGTGACCTGCTAGAGGTCTCCCACCGAGCGGTGCGTAGCACTGGGTTTGAACTCAGGTTCCACCTGGTTCCCAAACTTCTGCTCTCTTGTTTGGATGCTCTCCATCCATCAAACCTGCTCGTCCCTGCCCGCTCCCCAACCAACAAACCAGCCAAACCTTTTTTCCAGCCCAGGTTTACAGGTGTTTCTTTTTAACATTCACCCCAGCACAGATTGAATCTGGTGGACTCAATAAAACTTGCATCTGTACTGAAACTGTGTTTTGAATGCACTCAGCTGGCATAACGGTACCAAAGCCCCTTTTGTGACTCACCCTCCCCACTCAGTGCTCTTACAGACACGCTCATGGACCCGAAAACTTCTGTAGTGCCTAACAAAGGGATGTCCAGAGCTGGTAACAGCAAGAACAGTCACTGCTCCCCAGACATGCTGATTCTGTAGTGAGCCAAAGCCTCAGCAAATGCTGGAGAAATACATATTTTCTGTTTCTCTTGGGCAACCTCCTTCCCCTGTTGCACTTGGGAACATTAATTAGCCAAATACCTGCTTCCTGGAAGTGGCACCTCTCTGAGCCTCTCATCACCGCTTGGCTCTGACCTGCATCCCAATGTTTCCTCACTTCTCAGAGCCACAAGTGAGCCCATCACAGGCCCAGCCTGAATTCCTTTTGAAATCAATATGAGGTTTTAAAACAGTAATTTCAAGGGGAGTGGACTAATGGACAAAATAGTTGATGATGATGATTTGCAAATTTAACAGTAAAATATACCTGCTCCCTTATTATATAGCGCACAGAGTTGTGTTCTGGGGTTTTGCTCAGCCCAAAGCAATGCATTTCTCTCTGGAAATGTAGAAATCTTTTGCTACCTTGCCAGTGGGCATAGAACCAGACTAAGAATGAAAAAGAACAAAACAGAATCCAAGGCTTCCCATTAAACCATTTTGTAGTCTTGGATAATTCACAGCATTTCTCTGTGCTTCAGTTCCCTCTCCTGCAAAGCAGAGCTATTGAAAAATGTCTGCCTTCACCAAGCACTGAGTTTTCCAGGTAATGAGGACCATTGCAGGTATAATCTTTCTGAAAGCTTACAGGGTTTGAAGCATTCCCTCAAAATTTAAATTAAGTTACATGGGTGGGGTTTTTTGATTAATTAGTGACTTGATTGTGTAGGTGCCCAGCGAGAAAAGCAAAAAAACCTGTTAATAGAATGAGCCTGGCCATGGGCTCAAGAAAGAGATATTGTCCTTCACACAGAGCAGTAAGAACACAAGGCTGTGGAAAGTCCTGCCTGGCCTCCACCTCCACCACCATGTCTGTTTGTAGGGCTGGGCTCTGATGCCATCTGGGGAGCTGAGCCAGCTTGGAAAACAAAAACTTACACATCCAGTTTTGCTAAAGAGTTCATTTGAGACAGGAAACTTAAGATAGGACTTTACTACAAAACAAAAAGACTGACACTTGCTAAATAACCGTGTTGTGCACCACATGGCTTTCTACTCAACCTGAATCACGCAGGGAGGGGTCTTCAGAGCTGCTCTCCCGGGTGGGGACGGACACTTGCAGTGGAAACCCCAGTGCTGGCTACTTTGCAAAATGCTGCCTGGGACCACCTTTGTGATTGCCAGTTGATTTGGAGTTTATTAAGGACAGACATGTGGCTTTGGAGATTCCTCCTGAAAAGTCACCACAGCTGCTATTAACCATACCCTCCTGTTATTTGTAGTTGTGTTCACATTTTTGTCTAAAGCACCTCCTAACAGATGCTATTTTACAAATGCATGCTGCAAAAGCAGAAAAGAAGGCCTTAGGTCATTTCCACATCCTAGTATGATACTAGATCTAAGAAAAGCCTGTTCCTCTAAAAATACCTGAGACAGAGACTCTTCCTACCCCAAGTGCCAAACAATTTACACCAACAAAACATGTTTCTGACTGGGGCATGTGGGATTGTGTCAAAGTGCTCTTTCCTTGACAATCCTGCTTCAAAAGTGATTCTCAAGTGACAAATTATTAAGGCACGCAAACCATCTAATTCAGCCCAGCCCTACTCAGCACAATTATTTTATTTTAAAAAAACACCAACCAAACAGCAAAACAAAACAAAAAACACCCTTAAAAATTAATTTAGTTGCTGAGGTTTGTTTTGTTGGTTACACCCTGCTACATTCACACCCAAATGAAAGGTCTTGTTCTACTTTGTCACAAAGCGATGTTCCAGTCCTTCGAGGTCACATAGCAATTGCCACTTTTCTTAATCCCCTCTGCAAAGCGAGCTGCAGCTCTCAGCCGTGCTCAGCTGGGTCAAGCCTCCTCCTGACCACCCTCTTCTCAGCCCCTGTGGCTCAGGCAGCGAGCAGTGGGCAGACCTCTCCGCCTTGGAATGCGCTCCCATCAGATTATTCAGGAAAAAAGAATTCCTAATCTGGATTACATAGCGGGGAAAAAGAACAGACAATTTCATGGCAGCTTTCAAACGGGCACATGCCGGCAGCTGGTGAGGAGGGGCACTGCCGCTCCATTGACCCATGCGAGGAAGGCAGATGGCTGTGGCAGATGGGTCTTGTTAGCAGCAATATGCGGCATAAAAAAGGGGTTTGGGTTCCTCCCTTTGAAATAAGCAAGTTTAAAGTGTAAAACATCTGGTAAAGTAAAGCCTTAGAAACAGAAAGTGCCCAAAAACGCTCAGTGTTTGACATTGCTTAGTTTTAGATTATGAATAAAAAATCCAGGTCTCTCTCCAACACGGAAAGTAGAAGCTTTGCACATGCTTTTGCCTGTATCTCCATGTTTGCCGCATCAAGGGACTTATGTGATGCATGGCCTCACATTGCTTGTAACTGTCTTCTGCTTGAGTTTTAAACAAAAAAAAAAAAGAATAGGTACATTTCTCCTGAGTTCAGCTCTGGACTTTGAAATACAGATTTTTGAGATGAGAAAGAAATACATTCTTTTACTAACTACACCATATTTTTTTCTGTGGAGGAAGTGAACATTAGCCAAAAAGCAAAAATATAATCCACGAGTTCCTGTATTTTAACTGTCTCTCATCTTGAAGCAATAAACAAAGGTTAATCAAATACTTACTAGCTGAGTAAATATTTTTGTTCATATGTATAAACCAACCTAGGTCAGATTCTCATGTTTTGGCTCTGCATTAATACATCTTTGAAAAGCTTTTCAAGGTTGGTAGATTCAAAATTAGTTTTTTCCATCTTAACTCCATATGCTAAATCGAGGAGCTCTGCATATATACATACATATGTATATATAGACTCTGTATATATATTGTTTTTTACAGACCCTCCAAGAACTGTTTCTTTTTCCTCTAAACACAGGTCATCAGTATGTTCATGAAAGTGTCCCTAAGGAACTCTTCAATAAAAAAATCAAAATGCATTTGACAGAGGTCAGTATGTTCCAGCAAGGTAACACACTCCAGCTGCCTACAAACTAGATGGAAGGATCTTTCCAGTCCACCTTACAGATGGTGAGGACATGCCAAAAGCTCCATTTAGGTAACACGCTCCTGTACAAACCCTCCCTTTCCTTGCATGTTCCCTCCTATACGGCTCTCAGCAATTCCATGTCCTGTATCTCTCCTTCCACGCACCAGCACTGTGCTGTGGATGCTGTCAGAACGAATCATTTACTCCAGCTCTGTGGAAGCTGTGGTTTAAGCCCTCAAATTCATTTTAATCAGCCTTTCAAATTTTTCCATTGCCTGAGAACTACATTGAGGGTCCAAAGGGCATGCCCCCACATTTCCCCCAAAAGTGGTAGAGAAGGGAACGGAGAAGTAGCTGCCTGTTCTCTGAGGACCTCCCAAAGGAGACCTGACCTGCCAGAAAGCAGCCACTGTGCCATTGCCCTACCTGGAGACAGCACCAGACAATGATAATATCAAGTAGCATCTGCCGGAGTGATTATCTATGCCTTCCAAAGCTGTGTTGCTTAGTCCTACAAAATCTGTAGCAATGCTTTCTAAAGGCAAATTTCAGGTTTATTCCAAGCTCTTTCCACACTTTGGCAGGATGACATATATTGTGGTTGAGTTGAACTGCTTTAAGCTAACAGTTCTGCTGTAACCTTTGCTTCAGACCGCTTTATGTCCTGAAAAATACATATCAGGCCAGACATTACTTCTGGGAACCATATCTGTCTCCTGATCCTCTAAGATTCAATCTCCTCACAGGAAATAAAAGGGGGTGAGCACTTGTAGGCTGATAAAAGAAGCCTTTCACCTTCCCTACAACCATTGCTAAGAGGTGTATCAGTACTCCAGGAAGCAAAAACCTTCAGCTTCCCTAAGAAGCAATCAAGCATGAAGCTCTGCTTGAACCTTTTCTGTAGGGGAGGTGTTATTAACGTGTATTCCCTAAATATGGTATGTGTTGTGGAAACTGCCACTGTTTTCCCCAATTAACTTAGCCTGTTAAGGACCACAGCTTTCTAAAACACCTCTGTCACTCCACCAGCAAGTGGGTGGCCCTGGGCCATACCTGAACCAGTGACTTTGGATCCTGAAAGCAAAAATGCACGGTAAGCGTTATCAGACCAGCCATTCACTCCCCATCTGTAGACCAAACCTCTCAGTAAGGCATTTCAAATGCAACACCTTCTTCTCTTCTACCTCTGCTGGGATATTGTGCCAAATGCATGGAAGCCAGATGGATCTGACACATTGGCATCTTGGATGTGACCCCCCAAGCCAAGGCTCCCTCAGAGAGAGGAGGGACATTTCTTTTCCAGGAGCTAGCTACGGTCTTTTATTCTTGGTGAGGAGGACAATGCATGTTTTGTCTTACAGACAAATTATTAAAACATAATAGTTTTAATCTTAATCATAAATAGTTTTAAGTTTTACTATCTGGCTGGACCCCAGATAGTATTCTGGTGGTTCTAAAATATAATATGAGGTAGATCAGACAAAACAGATTGATGAGAATCTCATTTTTTCCAATGATCACCAATAGTTTGGTGCTGGGCTGAAAAGCTTGCACAGTTATCCCATTCCTTCTTCATCCATTAGGCTCTGCTCCTCCTCCATGGGCCTCAGTGAATCTATTTGCCCCAAGGGACACAGAAGCCAACTTTCCCTGCAGCTGTTTCTACTAGACTAACCTTTCATGGATCCAGGCCAGACCACAAGGAAGCAAGCCACGGCCATCTGCCCATTTTATGCCTTATCCTGGAAAGATATAGCATTGCAGGTCTTTGTCAGCAGTGGTCTAGCTTGGCTGTATCCCCAGCCTGGGATTTACCCAAAAGCCACTCCTGGGAAACCCTCACGTGACTTCTCCTTACTGGATCTCGATTTGGACCAGCTTTCCCTGGATTTTCCCCCCCCTTTATTTATCCACCTATTGATTTTGTTTTCCTTTTTTTTTTTTTAACCTTTTAATTTCCCACTTTGTGGCCGTATTTTTAGAAAGACATGACCGCACCTTGTCAGTCATGAGAACTGACTTCTGACTGGTGCCTTCTCTAAGGGCCTACACCACTATTGAGAATGAATCCTTTCCCTCCTGTTATTCTTTTTACAAGTCACAATCCTAGCTCAATCTTTAACTATAAGCCTATTTAAAAAACTATATGTACATCAATGATGTTCTAGCTGTTTCTTTGGGCACCAGTAAGTCAATCAGCAGTGGAGCCTGTGTGTAGAGCAGTCTAACATGATCTTGGTGGTAAATAAGTCTAGAATGGAAAATAGATGAAAACATGAGTGAACAAAATGATAAAACGAATGTGTATTGCCTTCTCGTCCTCTCCTGGCTCCATATTCTCCTTCACCCAAGCTCAGTCTCAGCTTCTCTCCTCCCACCTGAGGCATCCTGATTCTCGGCTACAATTTCCAACATTACAGCTTTGAAGCAGGGGAGCAGGGTTAGGATGACATCAGCTCTGCCAACCATGGGTGATATGGGTGTGCAGGACCTTTCCCAGGCTGCTGTCGGGGTGTGGGTCGCAGGTCTTTCCCCACGTGTTGCAGGGAAGTGCTTCTGCCAGGGGTGCCTTGGGCGACCCTCAACCCCGACCCACACAACTCCCTTACACCTCTTAGGAGGCCAGTCAACCCTTGCATTTTTCCATCTTTCTTAGCCTTCTTGCAACTTGCAAGTAAAACACTTTTTCTTACTAACTCTTTTGACTAACCTTGCTCTTTTTTTCTGCTGTGGTTGCCTTATGGGAAAGAGTGTGGTTGCAGGGGGAGTCAGTCCCAGTGACTAAACCAGCTGCCACGGCTCAGCAGGAGAGCTTGTTTCTGGCCTTTGCACAGTCCCTCTGTGAGCACATCCCCTCAACACTAAGATCATAGGCCACTACTTTTTATGTAAGAGTGACCTGCATTTTCTCCAGTGGTTCTTCCAGCACTTTCCAAAGAAGCTGAACTGCTATGAGAGACACAGGCCTTCAGGGAGATATGCAACCAGCAGATGTTTGCAGTGGGACAGTGTAACATTTTCAAAACAAACAAGCATCTATTAGCCAATGTTAATATACTTCTAGCAACCATGTACCAGTCATGTTATTTCTCTCTCCTCAAGAATATAAAAAAAAGGTTATTTCTATCAATTTAATAAACATGGATTTTTCGTTCTCCAGTCCTGACACTTCTGTCTGACTTTGTGTTCCAGTTACCTTATTTTAACTGTTTCTGAATCCCTTGGCTGGTAAATGCGCCGTGTTGTCATCGGTTTTCCACTGTAAACAGGTCAAAGGCCTCTGTTCATTAGCAGCTTGACTCAGGCATAGGATCTCCACCAGATCAACCTGGCCAGCAACTCGCATGGATCCATCCAAGCCCGCATGGTGGAGCTGGCATAGTGTCACCGCAGGGGTGCACAGTGTGGTAGCATGGACGTAGGCAAGGACAGTGCACAGCCTGCCAGCTCGCGCACCCAGGCCCCGGGCCTCCAGCGCCTCCTCCGGGAAGGTATTGCAGCTCCGTCACCCTTTATAGATTCAGAGAGGAACCTGCCGTTCAGTGATGTCATTTCTAACAGGGGCTGAATAGCAAGATCAGGGACATGCTTTTACACCAGCCAGGCACACAAACAAAAATCCATTCACATACAGGAATGGCAAATGTGGCAGGGAATTGCTGGCCTGCACTGTGGGCAGGGGGCTTCCTTTTTTCCAGCTCTTTGCCAGATTTGTAAAAGTTTGAAGAATCAGCTTTTTGGAGAAAGCACAAAAATATCTTGTACTCTTGTCCCTCTTGGGTGCATTGTCTGCTCCACATCCATGAGGAGCCATGATCACAGCTCTCAGAATCAGTAACTGTTGTGACTACGTCGTTGAATTCAGGAGCTTCTGGTAACTGGAAGGACATAGCCCTGGCTGAATACCTGGGTGCATCCACCTGACTGACCTCAGCACTGGGGGCTGAAGGTGCATCCTCACTCACGTTCAGCCACTCAGAAGACAGATCCACTTCAGGCAGAGTGAAGGACACCTGGAAACTGTATGGTTCAGAAGCCCCATTCCCCTAGGAATCAAGAGACTTCCCATGCATTTTCAGAGTTTGTTTCCATCGGTATTTGAATGACAGTCACAGCCACAGGCCCTGAGTCAAAGGCCATTGTGTATGTATCACTAAGTGTCCCTGTTAGGATGTATGTTCATTATGGCTCTAAATCCATTCTACGCCTGCAGCCCCTCTCTGATCCCACATCTGTCTTTCTCCTTTCCTCACTTGGAAAAGAGAAGCCCTCCTCTGAGGTTTGTCAGGCAGTAGAAGCTGTTAGAGGAGCAGTTACTAACTAAATTTAGATGTGCAAGAAAAGACTTAGATCCAAGGCACCGACGTTATCTCATTTCAAAACGCTTTCTGTTATCTGTTCAAAGCTATCTCCGCAGAATCTCCTCTGAGTTTTACTTTATGGCTGAGAAGATTTTCTTCTGTTGCTGCTAATTAAAATAATTAACAGAAGATTGTGTACAGTCCTGCAATTAAGCCTTCTATATCTGTCTCATCTAGAGATTTCCTAAGGCATGTTTTAGTTTAGATATCTCTCTGGTAGAGAGGTGACACTTCTTCCCACACAACCCCCTCACACGTATCTCCTTTAATAAACCTCTTAGATCCTCTTCACTTTTCGGTTTCTTGCCTTCATCCCTCGAAATTGCCTTTATGTGCCCTCATTAGGGAGGAATGTTTCCTGAAGCCACTTTTCTTGTCAGATACTGGCTTGGAAAGGAGCAATGTTCTTCACCTCACCAAGGTTTCGCATAGCCCTCTTGCATTTCGGCTCCCGCTGTAGTGAGTGCTGGAGCCCCAATGTCTCAACCCCGGTTGTAAGTGATGAGTAATGAAGGCCTCGTTTCCCCAGCTCTCACTCCCTCTTCATTTCCCCCACCCTCACCCAGCACAGCTTGGAGTTATGCCTACACAGGCTTGCTCTAGACCCTGAACCCAGAGGGAGAGCTTCCAAAGGGCACCGCTGGCAAAACCAGTCTGTGCTCAGAACTGATGTGTGCACATCCACTCCATTGAGAAGCCTCAGCACCAGCATCTTTCACTTACTGTCAAAAAAATGACATATTCTATGAGATTTGCAGTGATTAATATGAAGCAGTATCAGCTTCTAAAAGAATATTAAATCAATCTCAATACAGTGTTGAACATGAATAGAAATTAATAGATCCAAGTTGTATCCAGCAGATGCAAATAGCAGAACTCAACTCTGCTCTGCCTGATGCTCAAGATGCCTTTGCTTGACAATTTAGTCTGTAAGTTAAGCACTGCCATTTGGCACATTTAGAGATATTTTAGCCACAGAAGAGAGAACAGCAAGGACTGCTGTGAGACCAAGGTACACAAACGTAGAAAGCAATAGAAATGTTATATTCCTCTTTGGCCGCCTGTATTTCTGAGTCTTTACCAGACAGCCCGACTAGATGCCCTTTGTCCTCTGCAAACATATGAGTTATAAAGTCCTACAAGCACAAAGTGTGCAATTATGGCTGGATTTTGCATACAGAGCTCAAGGGAGAGTGATGTGGTTTCCTACAGCTTCTCTTGTGCATTTCTTCTGGAATCAAGCCCCTCCTATTGGGAGACTACTGAGCGCAGCAGGAAGACACTGTTTATTTTGGTCAAGGAGAAGGTTCTGCCACCATTTCGCAGGAAGGGGCAGGGGACTGTAGCCGGGCAGATCTCTAAGCAGGTCTGTCTCGTGCATGGTGGAGCAGAGGGAGGACTCTTGCAGGGCTCTGTGCCAGCTGGCAGTGCTTCAAATCTAATAATCCCATACAGCACTTTCTTACAGCGAGCTGCAGGGTGTTGTAAGGCTTCATTAGCTAGGGCTTGTAAAGAATTGTGAGTGCTTAAATAAAAGTGACTGGTTTAATGTTAAATATTATTCTGTGATTCTGTGATTATGAGGATGTTTTTTCACCATGCAAAACTTACAGTTCCAGCCCAGAGAAGTCAGCTCACACCCTGCCCTCAGCTCTGGTAAGGAGAGGCATCTGCGACCAGCAATAGTATCATCATCGCTGTTTATGAATGGCTTTGCCTGGGGTGGCCTGAAAGCAACAGCGGTACACTGGTTTCTTTCAGAGCTAAAGGAACATTTCATTGATTTCTTAACAGAAATCTTAATTTTCTCCATTGGCAACACTATAGCAGTTAAAACTATTTGCAGGCCAGTCATGTTTTTACCAGGACATTTTATTCAATTACATTTAAAAGCTTTATAAAGAGTCATAAAAAAAAGTAACAAAAAAGAGTTAAGAAGGCTGTATTTCAGCGCAAGTGAAAACTATTGCCGTTACTACTAACAGAACAATTCACACTGAACAGCAGTAAGCTTTTACTGGTGCATTAAATAAATAAATGACAGTTTAAATTAAAACATTTAATCAACTGCTAGCCTTTGCAAACCTTCCTGCACTTTATCATCAAGGCTATATACCCACAGACAACAAGAACCTTTTTGTTCAGAAACTCCGTTCTGAAGGGCAGAGGAAGCAGCCCACTGACTGTGACCCTAACACACAGTTGTTCTGCATTGTAGTCTCCAAAGAAAATGAAGCCGAATTATTTACAGGAGGTAGATCTGGAAAATTAAAGGAATCATTCTTGCACCGAAGAAGAATGTTCATTTTACTACCATTTAAAAGTGTTGGAGATTACTACTATAAATTGCAAGGGCCAGTTTTCTCCTTCATTTTATCAACTGGTGTCCATCCATTTCCCAATAGTCACCAAAGTACACTACATTTTGCTTTCTGTCATATAAAAAGCTGTAAGCTTAGAAAGCCAGACTTGTTTCAGGGGTGGAGACAAGATCTTTTTCGGGAAGGAGGCATGACATGAGCATGGCTGGTTAGGTTGGGCCAGCGAGCTGCAGGACCAGGGCTGCTCCATGCTGAGGGGGACAAGCAAGGCACCGCACTGCATGCAGAGTGATATTCTGGGGAGCAGAGGTGTGGCCAGGTTCCTCTTGCCATGGCCCCCTCCCCTTCTTTGCCATTCCTCACTCCTCCTGAGTAAATGGGCTTAGCGATGTCTGCCATTAGTTGCAAGAGCTGGTTTTCCTCTTCCCCTTTTAATGTCCAGCAGCCCCTAAAGAGATCCAAAAATGCTGACTCCTGATGAAGTTTACTGTAGCTGGCATATTTGCTACCTCTGATATGCTTAATGACTTGTTGGTCAAAGAGGGGAGAAACACCAGTTTGTTCATATTTCTGGCCCACAGAGGCATCCACACAGCATCTACCCTTCAGCAGCCAGGATGGCTTCCCAAAAGCACGCTCTGGGATGGGTTAAGTCCAAACTGTATGGCCAGCCTTGTAACACAGGTTTTGGGAACATTCATGTGGCAGCTGAACACACTGCCCGCATTGTCTCCCGCTGTCTGTCGGGCTGCCTCCTTCTTCCTTACAAACACTCAGACTTTTCACTTCATTTCACCCCAAACGCTTTTATCATGGTTTTATGCAGCACAAGCATGTCAAACAGAGCAGTCATTACTTAATTACTCGATATCTAAATCGGAGAGTTTAGTCAAACATTTTAAGCTTTCTTAATTATAGCCAACTTTATATAAACATCTGCTAGCAAACACCAGGCTCGCAGGCTTGCAGGAAGTACACCACAAATGATGGGAAGGCTTAGGAGAATAACCTGGGGTAACAAAATAAACACAGTGGTTCATCTCAACTTGCTAATCTTCTGAATATTTTCATTCTCGAGTGATTTTGACAAGCATTTTTGAAATTCAACCAGAAGTCTATGTTTCATTGGAGTGTTTTACTTTGCTACTACAACAGACAGTATTTTTATCTTACATCTGGTTTCTCAAGGAATTCTGTCACCAACATTATACCAATTCATTCTTCCATAAAGCATGGCAAGAAAAACCTAAGCCTAGCAGAAAAATGCATACTGTTATTTTCATATCTATAAATTTTAGTTTGGCCTCCTTTTCACTCTTAGCCCTTAACAGGGCTGATTTTGTGTCAGATTGGCCTATCACAACTTTTTTTATTATACAATGCTCCTGGCCATGTGTATCCACCTCCAGCCACTTTCTCCAGACAAAACCAGGTTTTTTCAAATGGAAGAGGAACCTTGTTCTCTACCCTCTCTCATTTAGATGATGAAGATCTCTACGAAGACTAGACCCAGCTCTTCCTTGCTGACTTTTCCATCCAAGAAGAGACCTTAGATCTCCAGCATAAGTAGGCATAGGTGGTAAAGCTGTTCCTGACATATCCAGCTTCTGGAAAAGCTGTAATTCAAATGAGAAAGAGCTAAAGCTTGGTCTGTTTCACAAGCTTTGGTCACCACAGGACACATACAAGGTAAATGACCCCCACATCTGAAGGCCATGATCCTGAGGAAACTGGGTCCCAAAGCAGCGGTGAGGGACTGTGGGCAGAGCTCTCACAGGACTCATCAATTCTTCAGTAGAAGGGGCCACCAGCAAAGTAGATATTAATCTATTTTGTGATTTCTCTTTTCTACCCCAGTTGTCCTTGAGGGCAGCTGTGTTGCTCTAGGGAGTGCTGCCAGAACACAAAGCATACTCCCAGCCTAACTTTTGCATTATGATGTGCTTTCTAGCAGCACTAGTAAAGAAATTATTTTAACAATCCCTTTCATCAACCTAAATATTTTCTCAGGGTGTCCTCAAGCCTTTTTTTTTTGCTTTTTCAGTAAGAGGGTGTTGTACTGCCTTAATCCATCTTTTAGTTTTGAATCTGTGAAGGTTAGTGCCATTTCAGCTCCTTGTAGCTGGTTCCCCTGCAGTCATCTGTGCTTCTTTCGAATGCGCTGGCTAACATTTTTGCCTGGTAGCACATGCATCTTGTGGAAACCCCTCATTCCTCATTTATGGCTCAATCCTGCCACTCCTCAGGGGAACTCTTTCTTGTCTTTCCGGTGGGAATAAGAGACAGATATTGCTATGCCTGCCAAATTTAGCATCAAATCGTCCTCTTATCATCTTCAGCAGAGATGGCTATGAACATGAAGTTCAGTGTTTCCACCTGGTGGAGGTGCCCAGGTTTCTTGGAGAGCGGGATGGCCGCTGTGTGTTTTGCCCAGACAGTGGGCCATGACACATGCACAAGACCATCTCTCTGCCTAAGCAGGGGGACAAGGAGACACAACGTCCCTCATCGCTCCATGTCCTGACCTATTCCTATTTCATTTTATAAGCCTATATGAGATTATTTGACTTTTTGCAGCCTACATTGTTATTTACTTTTGATAAAGATCTGTTAGAGTTACAGCAAAATGTGTAAGATCACACTTACTAAGCACATGAATAGCAAGACACAGAAATAAATAGTATTTAATTGTGACATACCCCAGTTGCTTCTAACAGCACTGCATGAAGTCCCAAGGGAGAGTCATAGCTACGCATGTAATTCTCACTCTGGTATAACCTGGCTCTGGTCACCATGGCAGATAACCTGTCCGAGTATTTTGCCTGACGGAATTAAGGTATTAAATGTCTAGAAAACTATTAAAAACAAAAATAACATGAAAGCAGTCTTGACAGAGTAAAACTTATGCCATTTTCCAGTGCTTCTGGAATCTCTTCAATCGCCCACAGGGAGGAACATTTTCTTATTTGGCATGGCTTAATAATGGCCACAGAAAAGGACTAATTAACCTAATGCCAGGAAACCTAATGTGCAATATTGAGCATGGCATTATTAGCTGTACAAGTGCCAAAGAAGAGCCCAATTATTATGCAATTTTTGTTACTGTTGATCAAGTTATGCCAAAAGACGTTTGACCTAACTACATGATCTTATAAAATTTACATTTATATAGCTTCTTCTATGCTTGATCATCACCAAATACTTTAATAAAAGACTTATTTACAGAGATGGAGAGAGACATCTTTATACTCACATGGAAGACAATAAATCTGTACAAACAAATAGATAAAAATCAAGCAAAATGTTAAATTCATTAGGTCTGACATGTCCATAGTGCTTCAATGTGGAAGAGAAATCAATTCAGTCTCCTAAACCTGCACAGGCTCCATCTACTGTGGGTGGAGAGAGAAATTTTAGTATGTAAAGTAAACAAACACGTAAGAAAAAGAGTTGAGTATCTCCACTAAGTCACAATTTCACCCCTGCAGTCTCCTTTAATTGACTGAAGAGGCTTTGTCGTACTGCTCCCTGCTATTATCTGTCAGTAAGGTTAAACTGCTTCTTAGAACATTGTCCTGAATAAATGAACCTCTAGATTAAATCATTGTGATGGACACATAAACACACATGTGGAGGAAGAGGAAGAACTACAAATACCGTCATAAAATTTATGTCTCCCATCTTGGGAATTCCTTAATGTTTCAAGGTTTTATCCCATCAGCACTGCATCAGAAACGTGAACCTAAGTGGCTTTCTCTCCCCCATAGTGAAAAAAACCCCCATGATTTGATAGCAAATCTGGTAGCCAATTGTTTTTTTCTGTGAAACTTGCAAAACATTACTGCCAACATGAGTTACCACTCATGAAGGTAATGGTGGTAATCTCCTTTAAAACATTTATCAGCTTACTGTAAATTAGGTAACCTCCATCTACAAAAAGTGCCAAATTCATATTCAAGAGCTGATGTATGTGATACTCATAGAAATGTATAAGGTAGGTAAGGGCATGAGTCCAAAATGTGCTTAAGGAATTAACGATTGCAAAGCACATAAAATCCTTAAAGAATTTGTCTGCCCTCCACATTGTGAAGGACAGAAAAGCTAAATAGCTCTAAGTACTCTCCATACTAAGAGAGGAAGACCTTTTCAGCCTAGGACTTCTTTTTTTTTAATACTTTAGCATATTGATCAAGTGTTAAGCTATCAGCCACTGATCAATAATTCATTATGTTGGCTAATGCACTTAACTGCTAAACTAGCTGTGGCAGACTCCTTATCCTGAGCATTAAAGCTCTGAAATTAAAAGGGAGCAGGTCTGCTGAACTCTGGTTGTATCAGAACCCAGAAGACTCCAAGTTCCTTCCTGATGAAAAGTGTATAAAGCTTTTAAAGTCTAATCCTACTATTTTGTATTTAATTAAAGAAATCTTGCAAGTGAGGTGCCCGTCTAATTGCAAAATGTGGAGGCTCAACCTACTTGGTGAAAAAAAATTCTTGCAACAAAGCCGAGGGAGGAGGGGGAAACATTGAAAAAAGAGAAATCTCACTTCTCCCAAAACCCATCTTCAGGCACAAACCTGTTCAGCTTTGCTCAGCCTAGGAGCAGACATAATCAGAGCTGCCACCAGAGCAAGTGCTTTTGCTGGGGTGATCCCCTGCATGGTGAGGATGTCAGAGCATCAGCCACCACAGGACGAGTGTAACTTGTGGCTGTTCAAAAGCAAAGTGCGCTCTGTCACAGTCGTATTACAGCTTGGTTGTAAAAGAAAACATTTTAACTTTCATGTGACAGATCTGAGGAGGAAAAAAAAAAGACACAGTTCTGAAATGCAAAGCTAAACTGTCTGGATTTGCCTTTTTTTTTTTTCTTTCTAGTTTAGGCAAAGACCACCTTCCTCCCCCAAATCACTTATTCACACAGATTCACACTTCCCCAGGAAGTAATTTGTGACAGTGAAAGGATAGCATATTGCTGTGATTCTGGATCTCCTGATGTCAGGGACGTTTAAGGCAAGTTGCCAGTGACATTTTCAGACTTACATTTTATACAATTTTTTTGTGAGCTTATTCAGGGAACCTGGGGAGAAGAGCATGCTGGATGTGGCTGGAGTGTCCTTTTGCTGACCTCCTCCAAAGCTGTGTCTCCTTGGGAAGCCTAGTTAGTGTTAAGGGTGTGCTTGAGTGACTACAGTTTTGATTAAAAGATGTTTTTCAGATATAGTTTCTTCTCATTAGTTTTTCTATTACCTCTAAGGTAAAGTTGCCTCCTGGTTTCTGATGCTCTTCAGGCATCAAGTTCAGTTAGATATGTCCTTCTGAAAAATGAGGAAATGAAGAGAGTAAATCTATGCTATAGCTGCAGAAGTCTTAACCATCCGTCTTTTAACAACAGCCTGTCTCTAGCAGTGGAGATTCCAATTACACAAAGTATTTTCAAATCAGCTGGACCAAATTCCTTACCCAGAGTGGAAGGTCTCTTCATATCAGTAAGGTTGATTATTAAATAAATATTAAGTGGAATATATTCAAGTGTAATTTCTTTGCTTCAAAACAGAGAAACAGTTTTCCAACCTGATATTAGTTTGCCAGAGATTTTTCAAGATTTTATCAAAAAATAGTTGAGTCTAAAATGAATACAATGAATAGCAGTCATATGGTTTCATGTTCCATAAACGCTTGTTCTTTTATTTTTTAAAAAAATACATTTTAACTAGTCTGTGTTGATGCAAATAATTTTCTTACTATCACACAACATTTTGACCAAAAAGCTTGCATTGTCTGGAATTTCTACAGATTTCAAAGTGTCTCATTGATAGTTCTCCAAACTGTGACGTTACTGAAAAGATATCAAGAAGCAGGCCTATGAGAAAAGAGGTATTCCCAAGAAAATGTCTTTGGTCCAATGTTAGTTGACATTATCAGTGATCCAGGTGACCAGAATGGCAGGATAAAATTCTCAACAAGTAAATGTGCAGGCATCAGAAAGACTGGTGCGATGGCAAATAACAAGAACAGGTTGATCTTCTGGACTGACCTGAATCACCTCACTAAATGGTCTTCATACCATCTAAGGATAGCATTGCACTGCACTGCAGCAAGAAAAATTATGGAAGACATGGTCTGATAATTATATGCCTGAAGAGTTGCTTCCAGGAAGAACAGAGAAAAGGCAAAGGAGAGGGGTTTACCTAGGCTTAAAATTCACAGATGGGAGCTGAAAATAGGTAAATGTGGCCTTGCAATAAGATACTGCTTCACAGTAGTGAAGATAATTAAAAGGTAGGGGGATTACTGGAAGACTCGGTAGACTTCCAGTCAATTAGTCTTTAAAATGAGATGCCCTGATTTTCTAGAGGACCTGCATCCTTTAACCCTCTTCCTGCAGAAATTAAATGGCCTCTATGCAAAGCGGGTCATGAGTAGATGACCATAGCTGTTCCTTGGGGCCTCAAAGCCTGCAAATAATTTATTGGCGAGTCAGATGTTAAGTTTACAACACGGCAGAGAGGAAAAAAGCCACCTTGGCTTTGGGTAGCATCTGCAAAATGAGCAGTCTGGCTTTAGACATCTCTGAACACCAGCTCAGGCCACCACCTCCCCAGACAGAGTCTCACTAAAATAGAGTCCAGAGAGGAATAACACAAACAGTCCAGACAAGGAGTGATTTTTGAGCAGAAATTCTGGTGTATGACCAGATCAGACACAGTGCTACTATAATGTCTTAGAGAGGTCAGTACTAGGGCGAAGCAGAAGTGTTTCAAGTGCTTTAACTACAAGAAAAATGCTGTAATTAAGAAAAGCAAAGTGTTAGGGACTTGTAGATTTTGCTGGGGACTTGTAAAACTGCATTGAAACACAACAGGAAAAGGTGTCCTGCATTTCAAGGACATGAACCCAATGGTTTAACAAGATATCATCTTTAACTTGCTTAATAAATGCACTATTTACAGCATTTCTGAAGGCCCTGGATTTCACCAGTGCGTCGCGCTCCCCACATCACCCTGACAAGGGATCTGAGCATGGAGCATCCTCCTGTACCGTGACATGCACCACAGACCCTGAAATCCTCCTCCTCACTGATATTGGAAATGTAAAGTGAGCTCATTGCCTCTGCACAGCTCCTAGCAACACCAATCTCCGAGGATAAATGACAACCAAGGCAGAACAGAGCCCTTTGAATGAGAGATACCGCTCAAATTTGAAGTGTAAAAAAGAAAAATAGAGGATTGTGTGCCACTGAAAGGGAAGCAGAGAAACACAATACATCAGCCTTGAATAAAAATGAAAAACTAATCACTCTATACTAGGGCTGTGGGTAGAACACTTCATCCTCTTTTTTGTATTCTGATCAGTCAGGCAGGCATAAAAATGACCTTTCTTGCATGCATGTTTTCAGAAACCTGTTTCAAGCAGATGTTTATTTTATCTGACTGGATCTCAGCTGGCCTTCAGCATGGATGATACCAGATGTTTTCTATTTAAGGACTGTTCTCTGAAAAGTTAAGCCTGGGCAGCACAGCAGGTGTCTGTGTGAGCACTTCAGCTTCTGCATCCCTGGGATCAGTCGGTGCTTTGTGACTTCATCGAAGGCTGCCAGTGAGCAGGAAAGCTGCCTGTTCCTTGGCCACTCTTTCACATATGTTGCCTGAGAGGTCTAGGTAGGAATTGAAGGTTCCTGTGCTGGTCCCAGGTCCCTGACAAGCAGCATCAGAGGTGCTCTCTGACAGATTGTTGATGGTGACAGCTTCCAGTGGTGCCATCACACGAGGCTTTGAGCCATCCCTTTCTCCTACTAGAGCAAGGTTTTCTCAACAATGAACAGGGGTCAAAACCAAGAGTGTTTCCGTCCTTTCAGGCCCACTGCAACGGACTCTAGACACCTTTCCCACCATGTTTTGTCTGGAATCCAAACCGAGAGAAAGCTGCCTGCTGAAACTAAAAGGATAAAAGACCGCCTCTTGCTATTTAGCTTACCTAGTATGATGTATGAGACCACCTGAAATAGGCCATAGCAAAAGTTCTGTCTGGCTCGGCATCTTCTCTCTAACAGTGGCTAAAAGTAGGTGTCCATGGAAGGGCAGCAGATAAGGATGCACCAATAGGATACTTTACCCAACTAATGTCCCAGCATCTGGTGTCATGTGGCTGAGGGCCACAGTGAGCCAGGCACAGCTGCTGTATATTGGGTAACCCCCAGTGCATTTATCAGTCATTAACACATTCAGTCTCCACACTTGATCTTGGGCATCTGCAGTATCCTGTGGCAGAGTCCTGTGGCAGACAGCTGAGCTATACATTACCTGAGCAAATTAACAGTGAGCAGGTAATGTTCACATGGTGGGAATCACCTCCTGTCTGTTTTACACCCAACACCTGTTAAAAAGAGTATAAAAGAAAAAGAGATTAAGTACACTGAAAGGTGGAATGCCATAACAAAGAAAGGAGACAATGAAACATTGACTTCAATACATTGCTGGTCTCTTGCTTCCCTTTGGTCCTAACTGAGAGGTATTGTAAAGCTAGAAAGGTAACAATTGCATTTGGTTTGAGTTTTATTATTATCACTATTATTAATAATATTACTACTGCTACTAAAAATATCTGCTTAGTCTGAATCAAAACCCTAGAACTTAACCATACTATGCATCCCAGATACTATAATTTAATTTATTTAGCTGGCACCTTGCAGGTTTTTTTGAAGAAGAGGTACTCATTTTGTTAGGAAAGTTTAGGTTTAGGATTGCAACGTACAAGGAGGAAACAGGAAGACAGTCGAGGGAAGCAAAGTGTTCGAAAAATGAGAATAATGGGCTAATTAAAGAAGAGAATATAAATTCCTAAAACCGTAAGGATATTAATGAAACCTGAAACAGGTGAGAGTTATCACAGTGAAGCTGCTGCTTCTTTTGTACTTCCAAAGACATTGACTATGTCTTACTGTAACTACCTGCCTGTAGACATGCAGCAGTCTCAGAGACAAAATGCCAGCAAGCGGAAAGGTGGAATGAAAGAGGGGCTTTACTGACTTCTAATAAGTGAGTGGAAGAGTGTTAGAGAGAAATCTGCCAGTCCTAATCCACTTACCAGCCAGGATTTTGACTTTGAGGAGATTTCTTATTCTGGACAGACAGAGGAAGGAAAGTGAAGAAGAATTAAAAGAGGTCTGTTTGCTCAGTCACTTTGTTATGAATCTAAAGGATTTGACTGGAGGAACACATTTGGACTTAGATTTTTCCACTGTAAGTATCTTGGTTTGTTTGTGGAAAATTATAGATCACAGTTCACAGAGCAGTCAAATTTCCTTGCACATGTCATTGGGGATTGTAAGGTTGTTTTCAAGACATTTGTAGCCCTCTGGAGCTTTCCAGCCACGACCTACATCTTCATATAATGAGTCATTACTGCTGCCATATCTGAGACCCCGTAGGCAAAACCGAGCACAGAATACATCCAGAGCCAGTTTGCATGCTTCCAAAGAAGGAGCATATATACATACAGACAGATGCATAATCAAGGGACAAAAATAACTCTGAAAAGACATCACCGCTGTCCCTAAGAGGCAGTTGGCTCTTAAACAAGATCTTTTCACCAGTATATTCCAGGATTTAATTTCATTACTGTGGATGACAGGAAGTCATCCTCTTTCATCCATGTGGGGATATAGAGATTACTGAAGGATAGCTAAAGAGCCGAGTGTATTGTAGCACTAAAACTGTTTTAATGACCCATTAATGAACCTAGTTTTAAGAGACTAAAAAGAAACACCTTTGATTATATAGAGAAAAAAAAATTGCATCGATTTTGAAAGATACTCAGCACTAAGGTAAACTCACACATCCCTGTTGGATCATAATTGAAAAAAAAACCCACAAACCAACAAGAAACTGGGGAAACTATGTGATACGGTCTCAATAAATACTGTGAAAAGAGCCCAAATGCTTTTTCACATGATTTCTGTAAAATTTATTTGGCTTGCAACATAATACTGCATTTACCAGTTCTAGAAAAAAAACATATACTTTCACATCAACTACTAGATGTCAAAATAACTGGGGCAGTTGCATAACAGTTGCTGCAGCACAGAGGAAAAAATTTTTTTTTCTTTTTGTACACACAATATGGAGCAGAAGGGCTACTTGTGTTTAATTTCTGTAATATTGTGAAAGGGTTTCAGTGTTTTAATGTTTCGGAGTACTTTTTCGCAGTTGTTAAGGGTAGTTTTCTGCTTCCTGTACTTTTTCCTGTATTTTGCTGACAGCTAAATTCTTAGGCAGATGGGCCTTGATACAGCACCAGGGGCAAATTTCTTCTGGTCAGCACTAAGTCATGAGCCAGATGCAACATGCGCTTGGTGAGAAGCTGTGTCCCTCATTCAGCAGGTGAGACTGGGAGTTGGATGGACCCTTTGGTCTGACCCAAAGGTGGTGATTAACGCAGCCCTCATGGCTCACCTAGCTCAGGTCAGCTTCAGCTGAAAATACTTTTTACTCTTAGCCTGCAAAGAGTAGCTCTAACCCCCAAAACACCCTTAAAAACAAGGCTAATGCCACCGTCTTGCTTCACAAAGAGCTATCACATCCTAGTAATTTTACCCACCGATATTGCTATTCATGTTCAGCTGCTTATAACCCAGAGGTAAGAAGTAGCTTACTTTAGGTTCCTGTAGCAACATCCCGTTCCCTAGAAATGTTACTTGCTGTACGGATTACTTGCTGAATAACACCACTGTGCTGACCTGCGGCATGTACGTGACTGTTTCCACTCACCCTCTCCTGCATGTAACACGCAGCAAAAGTCCAGAGTTTAAATTCCATTAAGAAGTTTACTCCAGAAGTGTGATCATTTAATAGGATCATGAATTGCTTAAAATACACAATGAACTTTCACATGAGAGAGCAGGGATTTTTTGTATAGAGACATTTTTGTTGTGTTTCTTAATTTATTGAAAGTTTTAAGGAGGTGTTATAAATCTAGCCCTACATTATCTAACAAGGCAATTTTAATCTTTATTTTTAAAAAAACAGATTTACAAAAGATAACAATGCTTGCTGGAAGTATCAGAGCACAGAATTACTTACATGTCTAGCTGCTGTGCCTTGAAAATAGGGCAATAATCCCTGGTAATCCCTAGGTATTTAAAATTACCATGGAATAACACTAGAAATAGCTTAGCAAACGATTTAAGAATGCCTCAGACTGTTATTATGTGCAGATAAAGGTCACTGGGTAAAATATTCTTGGTGTCGTTTGGAGTTCATAAAACAGTGAGGGTCTTATTCTAAGGTACTTTTAATTCCATTCTGCATAATTGAGGTGGAAAAGTAGCAGCATGACAGTATCTGACTCAATTTCTAGGTAATTGGTAGGCCTCTAATAGGATTTTTCTACTGAACAATAGGATAGGCAGGCAGTATGTGAAGCAAAGGTCAATAAAAGAGAAAAAAAGAAAGTGAGAGTTCGGAAAGCTCAGAGGGAGAAGCACATCTTGAACTATTTGCTCCTCTTCAATAAATGAAGAAGGCAGAAACTTTTGCCAAACCATAAGGAAACTTCTTTGTGGCTCATCCTTTCTACATATTTTCTCCTCTTACCTTGAGCCGTTCCCTCCTTCAGCACGTACCCACTGAAGAAGGTCCCTCTGGAAAACAAGTTTGAAACAGATGCTCCATCCCTTTGCGAAACTGAGGCTACTCTCATTTAGGCACTGGCTGGGGACACTGGGATTTTGTTTCTTTGCTGACACTGGCTTCGTGCAAAGGCGAGTCTGTGTGCAGACCCTACATCCCCAGCTCAGAGATGGAGACAAGGCTGCTGCCTTTGCCTGCCACATGCCTGCAGAGCATCACCGGTTTGGATGGAGCGGGATCCCTGTTCCCCAGTCCCTGTGCTCAGCCGGCCCAGATGGCGGTGTGTTGGTGCGCCCCTCACAGCACGTCTGCCGGAGAGGAACAGCACATGCTGGGTAATGCACGGCAGTGTGCCCAGCTCTCCTTGCCTGTATGGAGTAGTGGTCACCGTGGGCTCTACACCCATCTCACAGGCTGGCAGATGCTCCCAGAGCTGAGCACCCTAGTGCACCTCCCGTTACTGTCTATTCAAGCATGCATGGAGAAAAATCTGCACTTTTAAAAAAAACACAAATCCCACAGTAACATGCAAAGATGGGATCTCTCACGCTAACACAAACCTCTGCTACCCATTACTGAGCAAACTTTAGGGCTTCAGCAGGGTCCTGTTCAGGTCAGCCACCCCTCTGAGTACCCGGCACCCCAGCAGCAAGGCTAACTGACCACAAAAACACCCTGCAAGGGCTGCAGAAGGAAGATGAGAGATGCGCAGGCAGACTGCACTCTGAACATCCCCCTCTGATATTAGCCGCTTCCCCCCTCTCCCCTCAATAACCGCAGCGTAAGAACCAGACAGAGGGAAGCTTGCTTGCAAACAGTTTATGGACCCAAAGAAAAGGTAAAAATAGCCATCAATGAACATGGTTTTCACAAATCAGCTGAACAAACTTCAATTATTAGAAAACACCTACTGTCACTGTGACCAAGGTTTGGAACGAAGCTATAATTACAGCATTAGCTTTCATTCCCAAAAGACTAATGAATCAGGGAACTGACATTTAGAGTGATATTTAATTATTTTAAGAAATGCAAAAACAATGGCATACCAAATTTGCCTTTTTTTTTTGTCCCAGGAATTTCACTAACATCCAGGGTTCCTCTGGATTAGTCTGGAAATAGATTAATCTGGATTACTACAAGAAAAAGAATTTATTATAGTAAAAACAATATTTGGAGAAATTACATGTAAATTGTATTTTGCCAGGAAGACAAAACTGACAATCGAATAAAAATGCCCTGAATAGTCATTGTGGTAGCACAGATGTTCTCCTGCCACATTTCACTTCAACTCTTTCTATTCAAGCCACTCTAAAATAGATAATTGAATAAGAGACTGTAACAGCAGGCTGTAGACCTTTCTGTCCAACTCAGTCTCACAGATCTTTCATTTCCAGCTTTATTCACAAACCTGTTATTGCTGGGCCATATTTCCTGGATATTGAACATGGTGAACACTATTTTAAAAGAAATATGTTTTGCAGAAATACAAGCTGTGCAGCTGTTGTGGTGTCTTTTTTTTTAAGCCCTCTGCACTGCATACCATTAGCCTTTCATAGAATTTGACTGAGAAGTTCAAAACGAGGGCAAATGTGCAGTTCTCAGAAGATGAACTAATTCAACAGCTTGGAGAGAGTAAGTGCTCTAAGAAATCACACTAAAAACTATTGAAAGTGCTGAGTCAACAGCAAACTGCATACAGAGTCTGTTAACTGGTTTCATGGAAAATTTATGCCTGTGCCTACAAAATCTTGCTTTTTGTTCATGAGAGCTATTAAGGATTTTCATTTCAAAAAGAGATCAGACCTCCACAGCCCATCTGAAAGTCCCTGAGAGTCTGGTGCCATCTTTCACTTACGAGTCATACGATTAATTGATTTTCTCAGTTTGCTGTGTTAACTCCACCAAACCAAATTCAAAAACAAACCAAACAACCCTGAAACATCAGCTTCCTCAACAAAGCAAGAAAAAGCAAGAACTGGGAAAATACCATGTGCAATCAACAGAAGCATTTCCAGTGGCCCAAGTTGGAAGCTGCATTTTTTTTAAATTAAACGCAAGCAAAGATCACAGCCAAGGGCTGCTTGCGTCACTGCCATTAATATTTCATCCTTTTTCACACAAACCCTTCCATTCAAAACTATTTAACAGTTCTGCAATTACTTTCAAACTTGCACAAATTGACCCCAAATTACTTTATTTTGCCAGCAAACCATGCACCTGGCAAATTTCAACGTTCATCTTTGTGAATGGCCACACAAAGTTCTGCCTGCATGTAGATATTGCCCTTAAATACAACTTCAGGGTAAAGCACATTTATTTCACTCAAACTCTCAAAAACTTCTGTGACTGACAAAGCAGACCTTTACCCTTCCATTCTAGAAGAGCTTCAAGTGTGTAAACCTCTCTAAGAAGTGAACCTCTGTCCTGAAAACAACCCATGGCATGGTTCTCTGCCCCATTTCCTTGCATGCAACCTAAAAATAGGGAGCACCTCAGCATGGCCAGAGGGGTGCAGGCAGCTCCCCCGAGGTGTTACCAACCGGTCTTGCTCTCCACAGCCCACTCAGGATTGAGCTCGTCCATTTCTACCACAGACAGATAAATTGATAGCGGTGCCCTCGTTCACATGAAATGACACTGCTCCGTGGCCCGTGCTCGATCAAGACCAACAAACAGAATAGGCTGAATTTTGCATATACTGAAGCCACCCTACATGAGCCAGACCTCGTATCAGGAAGTTAATATGTTTGTGAGCAAACCATCCTCAGTAGTCCACAGAAGTCGCCTCCATAGCCCCAGAAATGCCAGACTGATGTGTGGTCCTACAGGGAGCTTTGCAATGAAACCAGTTTGGGGGGTACAGGCTGGGGACTATTATTTCTGAGACCTATGTACCATGCATCTGCAACAATTTGTTCTCTACCTGTCAGACCTCTAAAGGAGAAAAAACACCTCTCCTTGCCTCTGTCACCAGTCATTTTGTGTAGTCTCTTACAAAAATGCTCTCAGATTCATTATTTCTGGTCTTTCTTCCTTTAATTAGAGTAGCTCCTTGTGGCTGAAAGCAAGCATTTGAGGTCAGCTGATTAAATGGGGTAGCATTTTACTTGCAGGCACTTCAGTCTGGAAAAAAAAAAAAGCCACAACAATAAAAGTTCGAAAGGCTGAATTATGCCATGGGTTGTTCTTAGGACAGAGGTTTACTACTGAGCAGTTCCTGGTACTGTATTTTTCAAAATTTCACTTACAGATGTTTAGTTAAACTATTTTTTTACTTTCCTTCAGAGACATCTAAGTCCCAACGTTGCCCTTTGTACTCAAGCAAGAACCCCTGAGGCACCAGCAGGCATCTTACCTGAGGAAATCTCAGGCTAAGTGCTAAAAAGCTCCTTTGGACCATCCTTGCCTGCAAAGGAGAGCATCTGAGGAGTTTGCCAGGAAACAAAGGAGGAGTTTGGGCCATAAGAAACAATTCTTTTGGAAACAAGATGCATCCACTAAAAATAGTTGAGCGACATGTCATGCTGGAGCTTGGTGGTACAGACCCAGCTTGCTTATCCTACGCATCAAAAATATAATTTCCCTCAACTCTGTATTTGTAGTTTTCTGCTTTTCATAAAAGGATTCAAGAAGGGCTTCCCAGGCTGTGAGGCTGTGTTAGATTTCCAATCTGCAGGACTTCTAGGGATCACTGGAGAATATTTCCTGCTATGTCTGAGAAATGTGCGTGCCACACAAATGGCTGATGTAAGGAGAGCAGTTTCTTACACTTCCTCCCGTGATTTATGTCTCTAGATTTCCACAGCGTGGCTGAGGGGCTCATTGCTAGCAGCTACTTTTGCGTGCAGAGGACTTTGTGTAAGGCGCTCCTCACTGCCTTTTGTCTGCGAGTTGCTGTGCCTTTTTTAATATTTGCCAAAGTGAGAATTTCAGGGGTTCTCCACAGCAGTGAGGCTATCACATTCTGGTCCGAAGGTCTCTGATCCGCGAGGCAGATAAGTGACCACTACGCTGTTTTTCCTCTCACGTTTCATTACCAAACTACCTCCGGATACCACAGTTCTCAGCACATTTCCTGCCAGAAATAACTGCAGCCTGGGCTTTCTAGAGAACATAGGTATGTGCTTTTCTGCCACTCATTTCAGCCTGTGCATTGTTCAGGAGAGCTACCAGGGAAGGACATGTCCCAGAGGCTGTTTGCTACCTCAGTCCCTCTTTTCTCTCTTATTTTATATGCTGGAGCTCCCATGATAAACCTGGAAATTTGCATCCTTGTTGTAACTGGGAACCATATTTCCCAGTTTGGAGCATAACCACTGCAAAACAGCCAGATTTTGGTTATTTTTCCCCCCAGTGCTCTCCTGCAGGAGCACTGCAAGACATCAGGCTCTGGGCATCGTTGCTAACAGGGATAAGTTGCAGGATCTAGCAGCCACATGGGCATTAAATAAAGCTGCCCTTCACCTGCCTGACCTGATTGTGAGGAGCAGCACTGTCCCATGCCAGGGACGAGCAGGGCTCAGGGATCCCAGAGGAAGGCAAGGCAGAGAGCAACACATCCCCAGTGCGCAGCCTCTGCTGCCAGCAGCCGCTGGTGTCAGCGCTTCCTGAGTCAGAGCTTACGCCCGGGCTCCCACATTTGCCTATCCGCCATGGGCTTGACTAACCCTTTTTGTGACCCCGTTCATACCTTTGGCCTCCCAAACATCCTGTGACGACGAGTTCCCCAATTTAAGCATGCATTGTGCAGGGAAGGACTTCCTCCTCTTTGTTTTAAACCCACTGCCTGCTATTTCCACTGGGTGCCTCAGACTGTGAGATCCCAGGGAATAGCCATTCCCTGGTTACCTTCCCTATACCATTCATGTCTTTTTATAAACTTTCACCATCTTTCTCAGGCTCCAGATTTCCCTCCCATGCTGAACACAGCTTACCTGGGCCAGAGAAAAGCACTCCAAAGCCTCCGTTCAAATAAACAAAAGCCCCCCCCTCATTCTTTTATTTCTGCTTTGTTTACACAGATTTCCAAGTTTTACACACACACACGCACACACAGACCCACACACACTCAGTGCCCCCCTTCAGGACCAGACGTCCCAAAGGTCTGCTGCAGCTCAGACACCAGAAACCAGCAGCCACGTCCCCTCACCCCATGGCAGAGAAAAGACCCCACTCTGGAAAACTGAGCATGGAATAGCACAACCAGAGCTTCTGCACCCGAGCATTTCGCCATCCAGACCTTATTCTAGGGACTACCAACACAGCCAGCACCCTGAAACTCTTGGTCCTATCTATGCCTGCGTAAAAACAGACCCCACGACTTTAAAAAATCTGTCTCAAAGGAATTGTCCACCAACAGTGAATTACAGCAGTATCACCACGGGGGTAAGGAGCAACTGAACAGTGATCACAGAATCATTTCACCACAACTACAGGGCAGAAGAGTTGCAGGAGCAACAGGGGAGTTCACACAGGTGTAGCATAGTTAGGAGACGTTCCTGTTTTTATGAGAACTATCATAGGCTTTTTACTGCTAGACATGTATTTGAAACTGAGCTTTGCACCTAGTTTCTCAGTTTCCTTTCTTCTGTTTGAACCTGTAGAAAAGCCATAAATATTATGACCTCAATCTTATTTTATGGGAATAAGTGCCGTTAGAAACTCAGCATAGCTGTATCGTAAGAGGAAGACTGTGTGTGTAGTGTGTGTTTGTATGTATGTATCAAGGTTAAGAGAGAAAAATCCATTTAAAACAATTTAAGAACCTTACAAATATCAAATAGTAAGAGGAAAATATTGTGTCCACTGACCAGGATTTAATCTCTAAGCAAAAAGTAGCAAACTATTTTCAAACTCTAACTGCGCCATTTTGATCCCAACAAATCAAGGTGACACCAAAAGCACGGGTAAGCTGAGACCGACTATTTAAATGTAGACGACTAGTACATCTTGTGTTAATTGTTAAAGTGCAGCTCATTCAGCCATCACAAGATTTCCAGCCAGGAATCCCCAGCTGGTTTATTTCCCCTTTTTTGTACATTTGCCAGAGCATTGCTGTACTCAGCACCACGCTCCCTCCTCTCAAGGGCAAATCCTCACTGAAAATAAGCAGAAGCAATCCCCTGAACAGAGCTGTTGCAGTTGTTGAATCGGACACGTGAGGCTGGTGGCAATGCCCCCGGGAGAAGGCCTTGGTTCGTCTCCTGCCCGTGGTTCTGGCAGCGCTGCAGGGGTATTGCCCCGGGGCCAGGACAGGAGGTGTTGGTGCTGGGAGGTGCCAGCGCTGCTGAGAGCACCTCCGGCAAACGTGCCTCTCACCACGCTCGCCTCGCTGGTGTGCAGAGCCGCCCCTCCAACACCTCGTCACTCCTCACAGCGAGCTGCCACGCAGGGGAGGGAAGGAGATTAAGAGGAGATTAACAGGAGACTGTTAAATCAGCTTGCTGGAGAAAGGAAGCGTCTCTGTATTCCAGGAGACCCCGCGTTATATTGAAATTATATGTCGACATCAGGGTTGGCAGAAAAGAGGGAGGGTTTGGAAGAGCCCAGGCGCAGCCACACGGTGCTCACGGCTGGCCAGGATGCCCTTGCTAATACATTGCCCGGAGCAGGGTCTTGCTGTGGAGCCCTGCCTGCCTCCTCAGCTCTGCAAGCCTGGTTCCCCGGGCAGGTCGTGAAGAGGTTATGAAACACCCATGGCAGTGGCAGGTTCCTGTGGATCAGATTGATTGCAGCTACTTTAGGATCATATTTTGACACTGGCATAGGCATTTATTTTGAAAGTGATTTTCCTGTGTTTCACCTCTATTACTTAATAACGACCTAGCTGAAGTTATGATGAATATGGCAAACGAGAGAAGATCTCTATGCAGATCAGATACCCGTCATTAGCTTAGAGAGCAATAATGAATAAGGTTAATAGCGCTGCTGAGCTAGGAGAGTTCAATGTGCTGAATGTAGATGAGATCTGCAGCCAAACTTCCTGAAGATTTCACTGGGGGATGTGCTTTCCTTCGCATACGGGGGATAGGAACCTGCATCGCAGCTCCGGACTGGATCCACTTGAGCCCATCACTAGGACTAGTGTTCTTCAGTTCAGACCCTTCTTCTCCTCTGCCCACGAAGACTTAACTCTGCAATCTCCGAGCACTTTCCTCTCCGCAATGGTTTTATAACACAGACACACTGTGGAAGCTTTTTAAACATTTCCTCTTGCTTCAGCGCATAGCAGAACAGATTAGTCTCCCAAAGATAGAACTCGTAATGAAGCTAGCAGACCAAGGTAATGCAAATGCCAGCACGATCAGGAGTAGAGGAAGATGAATATCACAGTCTTCTGATTTATGATTACACTGGTTGACCTTGCTAAAATTTTCCAGAAATATATGTTAGTTTAGGCAAATCTCAACCTGTCTTCTGGTCAAAATATTCCTCGCAGGACAGCAGGTCTAAACAGGCATTATTTACTACTGTTTGGTTCCCAGTGAATCATTCAGTGTAATTTCCAAATGCTCACTAATAAAGTGTTGGACCAAAGTAATAACTCCCTGTGGATACCAAGGAAATAAAGTGCTTTACAGTTCTATCCCACCTTCCACCCCCAGAGCACCCAGCACTTTATGCATTCATGAATTTACCCTCGCTGCCTGTGAGGCCTGAGGAAAAAAAAAATGTTGGAAAGATTCACCTCTAACACAGAACTTTAACTTCCTTGTAAAAATATAATATAAACATATTTTAAATCACATTTTTTTTCCACAGGGATTTTCCATTACAGTTTCGCTCGTCGCTAATTTTAATTGCAAAATATATTCCAGGTGGACAAGATAAGTTTTAGTAGAGAAGAGTCTTAATAAAACTGATCCTAACAGACCCTTGAGTCACCTTGGTCCTTCTCCAAAGACAGGGCATACTGCATCTAGAGTAATATTCCTACTTCCACAATGTGTTTCTAGTCACTCGCTGCAAAGCCATTAAAATACTTGTATGTGGCATCATGTGACATGAAACAGTAATTCTCCAGCAGCTTACATGTAGACAGCCTGTCCTTCCAAGGAGAAACCATAGTTCAGCCGCCTTGGGGTCAGTGAACGTCCCCAACACCTTAATATCTAAATGATGAGCATTATGGTTCAAAAAAAAAACCCCAAAAAACTCAGATAAAAACCTGTTTGCCTTCCAGTAGGTGCCTGAGGGAGATTTAAATCATCGCTACTGAAGTGATCAGTATTCCACATGACACTTCACAAAGGAATTAAAGAAAATCAATTTCCTTCAGACCTTCCTATTTCTGAGCTTTTTTATGAGTCAATGACAGCTGAAGTGTTTGCATCATTAATGAGGTCTTTCAGCACATAATACCTCAAACGCTGCACAAGGGCTCTCTCGGGATGGATAAAGCAAACTCACTAGTTCTGATGTCCGGACTTCAGAGCAAGAACCAGGAAGCACGGGTGTATTACACCTCTCATACGTGCATACACATATATTCTGTTTAAACTGGCTTGTATTATGCAGGATAACATTTTTTGCTAGCTCTCTGAGCCCAGCTGCATTCATGTGAAATATCCTAGACTTCATAGGAATCAAGAAAAGCAAAGGAATGACTACGTGCTACACATTTTAAATCTTAGAAGCAGAGCCTGAAGGAATAAAGGTAGTTCTTAAATGTTTTCCAGAAACACCATGTGAATTGCAAGGTATGTTATGGCTGCTCTTTTCCTCTCTAGTAGCTACATTTACCCCCAGATTGGAAGGCTTGGCCTGGAAGGTCTCCAGCCTAAAAGTACAATTCAACACAGCAATAATTAGCAAATTTCACAGCAGAGATGTGTAGGGAAAAAAAAAATAAAGATTTATGGAGACACCATTACTCGTGCTTGGTGCCTCTTAGAATAACTAACCAACAACCTCACTAAGAGATTTGCCTTGCTGTGGTACCCTGCCTCTTGGAAAACAATGCCTGGTGGGACCAGTGCCTGTGGGGCAGCCCTGCCTGCTCAGCAGCATCTCCCAGGGGCTGCAGCATCTTCCTGCTGACTGACAGGCACAAGGGTCACGGAGTGTCTTTAAATGCCCTGTTTCTTACTGGAAGGAAACTACAGTTGTACTCATACCCCTCTGTAGCCTCCAGCTCTCCACACATCAGAGTCCAGGATCCTTCTCCTGCTTCTGGTGTCCTGCACCCCACTCCTCTTCTGAGAGGTGCTCTTCCACCTCAGTTTTGGAAGACAGCTTGCTGCGTCCTAGATAAGTTTGCTAATCAAAAGTTCACTGTCACACTCTTAGAAAACGTGGTTTTGGGGGTTTCCCTCCTTTCAAACATCTTTGTCTTTAAGAAGCCCTATACCAACTCGGGTGCTTTGTGCAATACTGGGGAAATTTCTGATATTTAAGCCTCAAGGCTCTGACAAAAATTCCTCTGATGACTTTACCTGTACTGCAGCAAACAGCTGCTTGCTTTGCTCTGTTGGTAATTTTTCATCCCACTTGCCAGCTGAGTGGGTGGTGCTGTGCCCCTTACCCTGCTCCTTGGCATAGGGTGTCCATGTCAGGAGCTCAGTGAACGCAGCGGGAAGCACTTCAACGCACAGAAAGAGCAAAGAACGTTCATCCCATGTACCCAAAACGTTGTCTGGCACAGGGAGCTGCCCCAGCGAGCACAGTCCTGCTGTGGTCTGCATCGGTTCACTCCACCAAGCTCAGCCATGGGGCAGTACCCAGGACGGTGGTCACCTGCAGGGTTGCACCAGGAATTCCCTTTCCAGGCACAAGGCAAGTCCTACTCTCATGGCATCTGATTCCCTTGAGTGAAGGTTTCAGCTGAGTTTATCTTGCCCCATCTGAACTCACCTGCTGGGCCCGATTCACCGTACTTTTGTACCCACATTATGGCAGAAAAATGCCACATAAATATGCAAAACTGGTGAAGAAAAAAGGCCCTTCAGACCCAACAGCAATCAAATCAGGGTGGGGGGTGTCACCTCTGCCTCAACGTTCAGTGTTTCATTGCTGTTTATGCAAAGTGTGGGGTTTGGAGGTTTTTTTTTTTTTTAATATTTGTGTACATCCCATTTTACTGAAGGAAAGGCTGTCACCATGACTGCAGCAACAGTTGGCACCCAACCATTCAGCAGGAGCTCTACAAAACACTTTTTAGATAAAGACTTGTGTTTAGGAAAAAGCCCTTGCTTGCTGATGCTTAAGCTAATGCACTTCATTACAAGAGCCTGACCATCCCGTTAATTGGCTAGATGATGCAGTCATTAAATTAAATGAGCTACACTTTTGCAGGGGTGGCAATTCAGGAATCCATACTAACCTATTATCTTACAGTGAATAACAGTCCGTAAATAACACAGACATGTAATTAAGCCCACTAAATGTTAAAAGAAAAAAAGATTAATTGTAAGGATTCTACCATTTTTCCCCTTCTGACAAAAGTCATTTCCTATGAGATATCCCACAGGTTCCCCAACAAGCTCTCCAGAATGACTCGCATGAAACGACTGTCTCAAACATCAAAATTAGTTAGATTAAAGGTTTTAATGCTTTTTCTTCATGAAATGACTAAATAAAAGACACATCTAAGGGAACACAGATATTCCTGCACAAGAACCTCCTGCCGTCTTTACAGTTTGATTATCATCTGGCTGCTGTAAAAAGGAGGTGAGGCTGCTGGATGCTTACAAGACAGACTGTAATTTAAGCGATGCCAGACATTTATAACATGTAGTAGAACATGCAAACCTAACATAGATCTACAGTAAATTCAAAATGTAAAAATTAAGCTAGGGTCAAGTCTCAGTCTTGCATGGAGAGTTGGCCACAACATGTACTAAAACAAAACATAACATGTACTCTGTGTAGTGAACTTCTGCAGGTTGGTCCAGCTGCAGACACACAGCTTACCCCCTCCTCCACCCTGCAAAAAAAGATGTTTGGGTCTTTCTCTACAGGTCCAATATCATCACTGAGGCAGAGCAAAGGCTAAAGGTGAGGAAATACTCTGTTCTTCCAGAAAAAGTATTTGCCAACCAGTTACACTGCTGCTGGCATCAGCTAGGACCAACACGGGCCCAAATTACCTGCTTCAGCCCCAAAGCCCCTACCATCCAAGACAAAGGACTAAAGTGAATGTTACTAGTTATGACTGTCCATGAAAGAGGTATGTATTTGGACTAGAGCTGTTTTTGAAACATTTTTTCATTAAAATTTCACACAGTGAAGGAAACCTGACTGTAACCTAGTATAAACAAGTCAGTTTACGGAATATGACTCTAAGAAGAACATTGTCTAAGTCCAGGATTACCTGTGACTTTAAAATTTCTTTCTTTTTTTAATTTTTTTTTAATATATATTTTTGATAGATTTTTTTTTTTTTTTTTTTTTTTTTTAGATTTTTTAAAATATCTTTTAAAAGACTGTGACTTTAAAATATCTTGCTGCTGCGGTTTCTTAGTTGGATCTACTACTCGCACTTCGGGATCTACCTTTTTTTTTTTTTTTTGTCTTTTTCTTTGTCTATCAGGCTCATTAGTTGAAATTCAGAGTGATTTGTGTGAATGAGGAAAAGGGAGTTAGGGCCTCCTGTACAGAAGAGGATTTAAGAAATTCTTTTTCACTACCTCTTCAGAACTTGGCTCTGACCTCCTAATCCCAAATAAGCCTGTTCCTTCTTTTTAACCAGACAAAGCACACATCCAGGAGATGTATGCTCTTTGGGTAGATCTGAAATATGTGTGCTTTCTGGCTAATAAAAAATTCTCTGGATGAAGTACTTGAAGCAACATGTGCGTGTCTAGGAAACAATGGGCAGGCTTATAAATATGCATAAATGTATATTCGGACGTCATTTTTCATATCCTGTGGCTGAGCATTACCAGCCATGGGGCGGTTGGAGGAGGGGAAGGAGAGATAATAAAAACAAAAACCCCATGGGTCTGAGGACCCTTTTTGCTGCCCTGCTACTCAGTATCTCTTCTGCCCTGAAGGAGGGACATCCAGTCTTAGTTCTAGGAAACTCCCCATCAAAAGCCAGGAATAATGTATACATTTGAGAGCAATAACCCACCCTGAAATGTTCTTGCATCTCTTAATAAATGGCAATTATCCATACGCTATCTATTGTAAATGAAAAAATAAAGCTACATAATGAAGCATGTAATATTCTCAATGGTTTGCTGAAAAAAAAGAAGTCTTCTGGGAAGTATCAGAAATACACATCATATCTCTGGATTCTGGGAAAATACATAAGTCTGATTTAGCTGAAATTTGTCTAACAATACATGGAGGCAAATACCTTACAATTGAAAGCACATTTGAAAGATCACAGGGACTTATTTATTCCAGCAGAGGTCAGGAACAAATTATGTTCCAAAACATGTGTTCCCTACCTGCTTGTTTCATAGCTTATGGCTAGCTGACATGCAGAGCTAAAACCTCCCACTTCCAGTCAAAAGGAACCGCGTTTAGAGAGCAAACCTCATTTTTAGGTCTTTAAGCACAAGCAAGTTGGACAAGCACATCTCTGCCAATTTATTTTCTGGAAAGGCAACAACATCCTGGAGGCTATACAAGATTTTATGCAGCAATTGCTGATCAAGCCCTTAGACACGTAGAGTATGCCATTTCGATAGTGTTTGCTGAAAGATCCTAATGGCTGCCAGGAGGGGAATTTCAGAACCAAAGACAATAACAGTCCTCATTAAAACACTGGATTTGCCACGCTCATTTTAGATTCAGTTGAAGGAGCAATGAAACCACTTTCTATATAATAAAAAACATTTTAGGGCTGCCTCACAAGGCATTAAATTGCAAAAGAGGTCAGGGCTAAACCATTTCGCCTGAGAGTTTCCACTCATTGCGAAAGAAGAGGCTGGAATATTAGTTTTGCAGGATTTGGAGTCTGGAGACACAAAGTCAGGTGAAAGGGTTTGGAGAGGAAATTGGAGAGAGAGGAGGCTTTCTGAATGCATAACTCCTTGGAGTTACAGTCTTTGGATATACTAAGAGCTGTACCCAGTCTGTAATTTTTCTATTTTGTTAAAGAAAAAGTACATTTTTCATTAAGTGAGAGGGTAATACCAACAAGCTCGATACCAATAATCTCAGTCTCCATATGCATGATTCATAACCCTGTAAATTCTCTCCTTTACAGGTTGTATTTTCCCAGTGTTTCCAAAATTTCTGAACAAGTTGACTGGACTTTCCAACTCTGCACAAAACAAAAGCCCAGCACATCTACGAATTTACAGAAAAACATGACAATTACGCTACAAAGAAAGTCTGGCAATAAGTCTGGAGGACTCCTGAGACACTTGTTTCTGACTTTGTTCTGGTTCTAAAAATGGGCACTGGCCAGAGTAAAGGCTGAAGAGAAAATATAGAAGAGTCTACCAGTAACTGATAGATTAAAAACCCTTGAGGATGAGAAGGCATGGTAAAGTGTCAGTGAGATGGAGGAAAAGTCTATTTACACATAAAAATATATATAAATATGTACATTCTTGTTATGGTAGGGCATGCAAGTAATACCAAGGAAAAGTAAATCCATCTTTTAAATCAGGTCTCTGCTGATTTAGCAAAGTATCACACTCCTCTTTTGTGGCACTTGGGAATTGCCAAAAAGGATGGGAACAGATGAATAAACATCACCTTTCAATTGTCTTCCACTGGAGCAGTATCGGACCATTGCTGCAATATGCAGTTCTTAAAATAATAACAAAAAGGAAGATTAGCAAGATTTAAAAGCTTCATCCTTTTGATCTGAAGAAACTGCTCATCTTTGCTGCTTCTCTGTCCCTCTCAGAAGGCTCAGAAGAGAAAACATCATGGCTTATTCTTTCTCTTTGAATTGATTTTTTTCAAGAATTTATGTCGATTATGTATGAAGTGAGGTCTTCCTGGTTATTTTCATTTGCACTCGTGTTTCCCTCTGAAATCCCTGGCAATTCATTTGCTCTCTGCTTTTCTATTTATAAATTCTCCTGCTGAAGTTCTGGAATCTTCATTTGCATTTGCATTTCAGGGCTTGGAGGATGAAGTGGGGGTTATTTTGCTGTGGTTTTTCTGTTTGTTTTCAAGACCACAGGGCAACTTGTAGCTAAGTTATTTGGTTTTTTTCCACTAAATCCTTCAATGCTTTTTTAGCTGAGTGTTATTTTACCTATCTGAAGGGCTGCCCTTGGCCTGGAACATGCTATCATATTCCCTTCAAGAGCTTGTAAGAACATCTCAGGGTTAAGTTACATGCTAGTCCAGGCAAGGACTGCTATCCATGCTATTCATTTGCTATGGTTACAGCTGGTACGTAGTTATCAAGGATTCTTTCTTCTTTTTGTTTCAGGAAATATGTATTTCTGCTTTCAATATAGCCTAATCATGTAAAGGTGCGACTTAAACAGATCTGCTCTGGCTATTTGTCCATTGCACTTCTGAACATCACCAAATAGTAGTCTGCATTTACTTGTAAAAACTTGGGTTTAAAATCCATTCCATATGTGCAATAATAATAATGAAGTGGACAATATTTTACATCAGACTGAATACATTTATGGAGCGATTTACAGAAGTTATCTCATTAAATGACATGTGTTCCCCAAATAATAAACCCAATCAACAGCTGAAGGTGTAGGTGCCCATAAGTCTTAGAAGCCCTCTAGCTGACTGCTTCTTCCATGCGGGAGTTTAACTCCCTGAGCATTTTGTATGTGTCAATTACCCAATTTCACAAAACTTAAAATGGAAACATCCATGAGCTCTGATATACAAATATGGTAAGATTCAGGCCTATGCAGTTGTCAGTAATCAGTCTGTCATAAATTCCTCCTGCTGTGCCAGAACATCATCTTCCCAAGAAGAATCATCCATCACCTCAGGAAAAACATAACAAAGAAAAAAGTTCTGAGTCAGCTCTTTTCTGCATGCAATGGCTGTGGCTCATTCTCATTCTGAAATTCTACCCTTGCCATGAAAAGGCCAATGTAAAATGAAAAACATCCATATGGTTAGGAAACAAATCTGTGCTCATTAGTAGTATTTGGGCATGTATTGTGCCTTATTTTTCTCTGATATTCAAATTGTGCCTCTTATTGGTCTCCGTGGGGCTATGGAACATGAGAATTAGAAAGACTAGGCACAGCAGTTGCATGGGAGAAGCAATCCACACTGGGTGCACAAGCATGCTCTCCCTGTAGCTGTGGCTTCTCCTGCTGGCTTTTCCACTGCCTGGTCTTTGCAATCTTGGTGGCATTGCTACAGACAGTCCCACAGCTGGTGTGATCCAGGGGCCCCACACAGCTGCCTGCAAAGAATGGGAGAGACAGAAAGCATATAGTCTTAAATAACCATGTTCAGTCTGACTTGTATGGACTGAAGAAATGGTATCACTGCTCATGAGTGCCTCAGCCACCACAGCTGAACTGCAAAAACCTGCACTGACCATGAAAGTAAAGTAGATTTTAGCATAAATTATTATTCATAATAATAACACATAATAACAGTAAAAAAATAATACAAAGAATATGGATTCATTATCATAGCTTTGCACTAAAATCCTCTGATTGGCAATACTTACTCCATTTTAAGTGGTCCCTGCTACATATTAAGCAAACAAACTTTATACCACAGACGCCAGCTGATCATGGTGCCAATGACCAAGATGAATGGCATGCACACAGTCCACCCTCTGAAAAAGTAGTTAGCCGCACTACTCACTGAGTCCCAGCAAACAAAGTCTGGCCGGTCCCTCCACGAAACAGTCAGAGCCTGATAAAGGCAAAAAGCAGAGAGGAGGTTAGAGCAGGTTTTGCTTTCCACTAATGTTAATGTCTTCTTACCTCCTACCAGACCAAAACCTTCTTATAGCTACTAAAGACAAAGAATCAAGGGTCCCAGATGTGCTGTCCCGCATCTTTACCCTTGCCAACTTCCCGAGCTCCCAGGACACCTGGGAAGTCAGTCCTTGTAAGGCTGGGGAGCAAAATGAAGTCTGCTGTAGGGGTTATTCAACATCATACACAACACATGGAAGTGCTGTATTTGCAAACAGGCTTTGCTTCAGATACAAATGTATCTCTATTCTGCCATTTTTGCACTATCTTCACCTTCAGTCTCAGCGCACATACCGTGGGGTATAGAAGTCTCCAGAGAAGTCAGCTGGCAGACTAACGTAGAGATCAAATTTCACCCCAAAGTGATTGAAGAGAAAGGATTGTTGCAGTTTCACTGGGAATATCAGAAAGGCCTGGGGTAGCTCAAAATGTGAGATCAGAGCCACCAGGGAGCAATAATATAAGCCTAACCAACTGGAGAAGGAAGACAGAGGTGGCACACAGTGTACTTGAGGCAGTAGATCAAAGAGGTGGCTTGTGAATGAAAAAAGTCAGATCCAAACCTAATTGAGTGAAGGGAAGAGCAGACAGACACAAAGACTGAAGCAAGTCTGGTTTCCTTTACTATCTTCTTTTCGATCTGAACTGTGCTTACAGTAGTTACCATGATTATCTCGGCAATATTACAAGTAGGGCACTGGAAGAGATATTGGCGTTAACACGCAGAATGATGGTATCAGAGGTACCGTTTGTTAGACTAAGCTGCGTTGTCTGCAATTGAAATGGCACTGTCATTACTCGCCTGTTCTCTTCCCCCCTTCAAATAATACGTAGGCAAGGATTACAAGAGGAGGAGCCCAGGAGCTTTGAACCTGAGATGCTTTGCTTTGTCCTGTAGGCACGGAGTCGGAAGTCGCTCACTGGGGGCCCTCGAAGGAAGATGTTCCACGGGACACTGAGCTGGAAAGGGGCCAAGGAGACTTCCAGACGCTTCACAACATAAAATTGTCTCTAAGATTTAAACCACGAGGAGTGGGTCTCTGTAAAAGCAAAGCTGTTTCATCCAGATCTTTTCAATTTTGATACACAGTTACATAAATCATGTCAAGAGACGAAGCAGCAGCCAATATCAGGGCCTCTTTTTTCCTCTATCTGTTATACTCGAGGAAGAAGGGGGGTAGAGGTGAACTAAGACCATTATTTTAGTTCCTAAAACCTCTTTTCCTCAATAACCTGCTCATGCCTTTCCCTGGTCATCCTTAATTCTGGCATGGAAATCTTTTGTCTTAACTACCAGAAGAAAAGTCAACTTAAGAAGCAAACCACTTGGCAAATGTATCAATAAAGCAGTGATAATAGGAGTAAAATCTCAACAGCTTTCGATTTATGATAGGCTAAATGAGTTTTATAACAAGATCTTCTCTATACATTCACAGCAGCAGAAGTTGAGTCTCCCATTACAGAAAACACTTTAAGGAAGAAAGGACCTCCACCGACATCAAAGCCTGCGAGAGACAGACCACCCCTGCAAGGTTAGCTGCCAGACCAGGATGTCTGTGATCTTGCAGGTCCCTCCACACGTGCTTAGTGTGAAGCACATCAGTTAAATTCCTCATGTGCCTGAAATCAGGAACATGCTCGCGCACCTGGCTAAATGGAGCTGCTGGGGAGAATTACTGCTCTCAGGGCTGTTGCCCCGACATTTATAAGTTACTTCAGGGCCAGGTGTCAGCCAGGCAGATTCATTGCAAACACTGTAGCGGCGGGTGAACATTGCCACACTGATTGCTCCAAACTGAAGAAGACAATCTCACCAACTAGATTAGGAAACACCTTTTTTTCTGTCTCACCATGTCTCCCTGTCTCACTCCCCCGGCTCCGCAATACGCACTACTGCACAGGCATCCTGCGTTTGACATTTCCATCCGTGCAAGTCCTATGAGTTGACTGACAAGCTTCTCATATACCACATACCCTGCCCCAGCTCATCACAGCAGGAAGACAGAAATAGGTATGTCAGTATGGCTGCAGCTCAGCCCCATCAATCAACTCAGCAGCGATGATGGGGCCAAGTGAAGTCTTTCCACTCATTAGATTCCTGTGGTCTACGATGTGCCAAGAGTTTGACCACAAGTCCCTGGCGTATATAGATGGCTTCTGTGATTCCCAGGTGGTCTCTCATCAAAATATATCCCAGGCCTGGGTCTGGTTAGCTTCCCAGAACAGATGAGACCGACACAGCCATGGTCTCCAAAAATAATTGTTTCTTGAAGAATATGGTTTTTGGTGTAGGAACAAGGGTCTGCAAACAACCACCATTTGTGGAGACAGAGATAAGAAGTCATAGAAAACCTGAAGATACAGGGTAATATCTACCCTGTTTTGTTTGGGAACAGCAGAAAAGGGAGGCTTCTGTTGTCTTTTTTCTTAGCCAAAACAGTACTTTAAAAGTAAGACCTTAAAAGGCAATAATTTTCTTTATTTGCAAATAAGAGATACTATCACATTCTCATATAAATTAATCCCCAACAGCTCTGCTCTTTCCCTTCCCTCTTCTGGCCAGCTCTGCTCTGACACCACTCAGGCCCAGGTGACTGCAGAATTAAGACAATAATTCTTATTGTGACAGTGAGATAAATCTCTGGTTTTTACAAAAGCCCCTTTTCAGTGGAATTTGATGCCATTTTATGATTTGATTCTGTAAGAAGAGCACTCAGCTGAGCCCCGAATCAATACAGAATTCATTAAAGGACCTGGGCACTGGCTTGATCTCTAGGCAGAAGAACGAGGTCTCTCTCTTTCCCTCCCCCTTTTACAACACCGCCAGCACAAAAAGGTATGAAACATGCAGGCAAGATTTAATAAATCAGTAGAAGGACTTGTAGCTTTTTCTTTTTTTTTATATGGAAGGATGAAATATAGGAAAAGGACCACAAGAAGCAGGGAGGGAGAACTAGGGAAAGGCAGCAGATGTTGTAAAAGATCTACTTTCATGTTCCCTGTGCACCAGAAATGTGCAGACGTATGTTGGCAGAGCTACAGTCAGAGTCCATAGCGAGGCTACATCTTACGCATCTGGAAGCTATTTGGCAGGGTGCAGAGTTCAAATGTTTTCTGCTTCAGCTGGTTTCAGACATACCTTTCAGTGCCGGGCTGAGTTTGGGACAGCTCAGCCTACAGGCTCATTAAAGAAGGCGTTCACCGCAGCTTCATCGCGCTTGCTTCAGCTGTTGTCAGAAGCAGGCATGGGGCTGGGCTTTGCTCTCCCCCCTTTGGCTACAGGGTGCCAGTAACACTCAGCAATGAGAATGATAATAGAGAAACAGGGAGGAGAGCAGGGAGAAGAAAACGGCACCACAGCTCAGCAAAGCCTGGCCTTATATCAAGAAACAAAATGTACTTGGACAAAATCCAGGGTGTGAGTTAACTTGAGTGCAGAGCAAGCCATTCAGGAAATAAGAAGGTCCGTGCTGCACAGAACACGGAAGGGTCACATTAGAGCCCATGTGCTTTTTTGCAGAAATCCCTCTGTTTTAAAAAATAAATAAATACAAGAAGAAAGGAAAGGTTTGCTCTCTCTGCCCTAGAAGAGAGGCCATCTTAAGCCAGCAGGAAAGAGGAGGCACATCGCAGGGTGCGGGGCTGCTGACATTGCACTGGCCCAGCATGGGAGCTCCCAGCAGTCGCCAGAGGTTAACTCCGCTTTGGTCAGAAATGTCTCCCGGCAGAGATGCACTTCTGGGACCACCCCATATTCCAGCTAGCATGATACAGTGCACACAAGCTACCTGCTGTACCCGGTAGTGGTGCGTGAATTCCCTCGCCAGGATGAGGCCCCCAGGTGCAGCACAATTTGCAGGGACCAGCCTGCCTGGCAGGTCGCCGTGACCAGCTACTCGCCCCACTGCCCAAAGCCCTGCTGATGGTGCACACCCACCAGGAACGTGAGAGACCAAGGCAGAGCAGGGGTTTCCCCATCTCACAGCACAGATCCCGGCTGTGTTGCCACGGGAGCCAAGCCAGGGACTTTCACTGGTGAAGAAAGATGTCTTCTGCAAAGAGCAGCCAAGGGCCAAGCTTCACCCCTGTGAAGTGACCTTGGACACCCAAACACTGTTTCCCCCATTTTCTCCCTTCTGAATCTCAACCGTGCTCAGGAACTTAAAGCAATACATTGATCCTTTCAATGCTCAACACACTTCAGCCTTTCATATCTGCTTAATTTAGACGTAGAGTATTGGACACACCTCCAATTCTGCCTTCATTTTCTCTGTCCAGAGACATCCTGGAATTAAAACAGGGAACGAGAGGAGGAATGGGATGAAACAGCATCTAAAAGTAGCATGCAAGACATTATCACTGAATAACACCATCAGTGGCTGGAACATTTTGCAGCACAGCCCAGCTCTTGCAACACCTCCACCTCCAGCTCCCCCCCCCTCACCTCACTATTTTTAATTGCACTCTGCGCTCTCTGACAGCACGCGTGCCCAGATGCAGGTGATGTCGCGCTTCTGTTTTCTTCATTTTGCTTCAAAACCTGGAAAGCAGTAATATGTATCCCCTCATCTTGTAGCTAAGGGCATGGACACTGGTAAGGGTGATGCAGAGCGCGCAGCAGAGGGACGAAGGCGTGGGAAGTCCCTGTGCTGTGACATCTCCACATGACCACTGCGCTTATCTCCACCCCCAGTCCAGGTACCCAGCCACTTAGCCCCGGGTTGGAGATGTCCAGCAGCAGGGTCTGTCAGCTGGGCTCATGCTCAGAGGGTGCTGCTCGTCTGCCAGCCCAGCCATCAGGTCCTGCACTGACATTTTCCCTGGGTCAGCATTTTCAAACGTTTTCTCGGCCTGACCCCACTGCCTCTCTCCCCTGGCCTTCTCCTCCTTCCCTGGCCTCCCCATGCCATCCGCCCATGCACCCTGACAGCTCCTCCAAAACAAGCATTCACCCCCTCCCCATCCCTCGGGTACCCGTGCCATGGCCCCGTGCGCCCACGGCTCTCCTGCCCCAGCACTGACGCGGAGGACCCACACTATTTCCTTAGCTGACGTAACGAGGAGGTCAGCCAGGGATGAAAAAAAAGCCCAAGAGAAACACCAAGATGTTTTATATCAACTTCAAATGAACAGCAAGACAGGACTTTCAAACCACTGGTCACATACATCAAAAATACAGCCAAGTCAGAGGAAGAACCCATACTCGTGGCACAAAAAGCATTGAACCCTGGGACAAAGAATATATCTGATTATGGTGGCTGGAAAATCCCAGCAGACTGTTACCCATATAATTAGTCTTTTTCCTACAAATAGTTTTACTAGAAAATACACTTGAACCATAAATATAGAATGCTTTTTGCCAACCTGGTGTGCCTACCTTAGCAATACCGACATGACATGCTGTCGTGGAGTTGGATGGCCTGCAGCAGAGAAGGGATTTAACCATGCCGTCCAACCACCCTGCCTCCACACAGTAGCTCACCTGCACTATCTCCAGCCTTATGGAATGAAGGGAAATGGTTTTGAAATGGGAGACCACCCACTGGAAGCAGCTGCAGTACCTGTGTTTGACTTAACCCCACCTCTCTACAACCTCCTTTCAGGCAGTTGTAGAGAGTGATAAGGTCTCCCCTCAGCCTCCTTTTCTCCAGGCTGAACAACCCCAGCTCCCTCAGCTGCTCCTCATAAGACTTACGCTCTAGACCCCTCCCCAGCTTTGTTGCCCTTCTCTGGACCTGCTCCAGCACCTCAATGTCTTTTCTGTAGTGAGGGGCCCAAAACTCGACACTGTACTCGAGGTGGGGCCTCACCAGTGCTGAGTGCAGGTGGACAATCACTCCCCTAGTCCTGCTGGCCACACTATTCCTGATACAGGCCAGGATGCTGTTGGCCTTCTTGGCCACCTGGGCACACTGCTGGCTCATATTCAGCCGGCTGTCGACCAACACCCCCAGGTCCTTTTCCGTCATACAGCTTTCCAGCCACTCTTCCCCAAGCCTGTAGTGCTGCATGGGGTTGTTGTGACCCAAGTGCAGAACCCAGCACTTGGTCTTGTTGAACTTCATGCTTTTGGCCTCGTCCCATCAATCCAGCCTGTCCAGATCCCTCTGTAGAGCCTTCCTACCCTCAAATGGATCAACGCTCCTGCCTAACTTGGTGTCATCAAAAAAATGTTTCTGGGAATGGCAGTGGTGGCAGATTATTCACACATATTTGAAATATTAAGTAGCAGGATGACTGTTGACTAGCACAGCGTTTGGTCAGGAAAAGGGGGCACCCAGCTGCCTGCCAGGGGCTGTCCAAAAGCCATCTGGAAGTAGCCATGTTGCCATGGGCAGGGCAGACCCTCCCGCAGCAGACCAGGCTGAGGCTGGGGCTGGGAACCCATGTCCCTGGGACACCGACCAAGCCAGCAGCTGAGGAGCAAGTGCTGCCCAGGTTCCCAGGCTCCGAGGGATTCCCCAACAACATGTCCGTGACAGCATGTAGCTTTGCTCACAGCCCTGGTGGAAGTTATGTTTATCAGCAAAGCTGCCTGGCTTGGTGAGGCTGCAAAAGCCAGCACCTCGCTTGTGTTGAGGCTGAGCTGGGACACTGTCAGGAGTCACTGCCACAAAGTGCACAGCGATGGGGCCCTTTGTGGGTTTTAGAATTCTGCAAAAAGAGGTTTACAAGAGATAAAGTCGTTTTTTCCAGCTGATGACAAAACTTGCCACATCTCTACAGAGCAACTGCTTTGAAAGAGTATGAAAGCCCTATAGCCTGTCTCAAGTACAGTGAGAGAAATACATGTTTTCTTCCTGCTGAGATAAAGGTCCGGTGGCCCATGAAGAAAAGCATATGCACCCTTGGAGAGATGACGAAAGCCAGTGCATTAGTATTGTTCTGGCTGTGCGGAGGCCACTGCAGCTGCCCTGCCTCCTCATTCTTCATTCTCTTTCTTGCAGCCTATACAAAGGGAAAAATGGTGAAAGCGTAGCCCAGACCTGCTCCCGCAGTCCAAAGGCAAACAAGAGTATAGAAAAAGAGTTTGTGCCTGATTTTGAACCCCCGTTTGCTGAGAAAGAGATCTGCATGTGACAAAATTTGAAAATACTTGGTCTGGTAGAAATGTGTGAGTATGCATCCTTCAGATCAGGGGATGAAACTAATTAGAGAAGGAAGGGAGGAGGCAGCAAGTGGTAGGGTTGAAGACATGGAAATTGAAATTTTTGCCATTGGCATTGAGCAGCTCCGGATCCAGTACTGAATGCTGCTTTCTATCCTTCTTCAGTAGTAAGAAGCATCTCAACATTAGAAAATCATTATACAGACAGAAGTAATATCTGAAGTTCCAAGGAATATGGATTTTTTTACTTATCAGAGGTCCCTGGAAAAGGAGGGAAAAAGCTATATTTAGTGAAAGCTGGACTGTTGAGTTGCATGGCATAATCTTTACTCATCTCTCCACAATACGTTTTCTGTTGTAATGAAATCCCAGGACCTGATGAAAAGGGAAGGCTGGCTTCCAAAACAAGTGAGATAATATCATTGCAGAGTGGCCTGAAGTTCCTGGTGCTCAGTTGCACTTGCAAAGCTTAATATCTCAAGTAGGAGTTATAGCTGACGGTTGGTTTTCTTTCACATAGGAACCTTAAAAATTATCTTCCTCTGTTCAGATCACGAGAATCCAGTTTGCCATTTTTAAAAGGGATGTAACTGGTGTTAACCAAATCAAAAATAGAGCCACCAATGCCTTTAAGTCATGGGGCCTTCTTGGAAAACTAGAAGACATGTAATGATCTCACTGTCTATCTTTTATCCTTCATCTTTCCTAGGATGTTATCAGCTGTCATGCTCAGTGGCACATCCTCCTCAAGAGCAAAGAGCTGCCTCAGACCTAGCTCAGGAAGAAGAGTAAGTGTCTGAAGTGCTACCAGAGATGCAACCATCCTCCTGCTTCATGAAGTTCAAGGGTAGATTGGAATGCAGGTTTTGCTGCAGCCTTGCCTTGGTCAGTCAGCGCTCTGGCCAGATGAGGCTCGACTTCAGGATTTTGTAAGCAAAGTGCTTTTCTGATAATGGAGCACTGACACCATGGCATTGATACCTGGTAATTCACCATTGCTTCACTAAGCAATTGCCCCAGAGAGAAATTAAGACATAGAACATGTTGCTTTTGCTGATTGCCAAAATCCACGTGGGAGAGAGATGTGGCTCTCTGCAGGGCTCAAAGATGGAAAGGAGATGCTTCTCCCATCATGGCAAGAAGTTCTCCCATCCAGCCGAGATGATGGAGCTGATAGGTGTACTGGGGAGGAGAGGCAGCTGCATCAAGCTTCAGTTGCCTTCCAGCTCTGGTTTTGGCTGTTCTGCCCTCTTAGTTTCAATGAAATTTATGGCAAGTCCCTTGTGGACTCAACCCATGGTCACAACCTGACTTGAGTGACTGCCACAGAGGAGACATCTTATATATGACTTCTAGTTTCAGTGCCTGCTTCACATCCAGTGCGGTTCTCTGTTTTGCCACACAATTTTACCTTCTTGCTTCAGACATGCTCAACCCTGTCCATTCCTGTTTGGAAAGAAACAGCCTGAGCTTGGATTTGAAGTGGAAGCATTGTCGCAAAGTGGGGTTTCCTTCACCATTAGACACCAATACCTACAATGTGCACCAACACTAGGAAGATAACTGGAGAAAATGCAAACCTTTGAAAGCAAGTTTTCTTGTTACCCACCGTACCACCGATTGCTATTCTCATCTAGTGACCCAATCTGGTGCTACAAACCAGCTGCAGGAGAGCACAGCATATGTAGTCCTGGCGAAGCCTGCCCTGCCCTGCACGGCGCTGGGTGTCGGGTGCTATGTCGCAGGAGGGGCAGGACGTGGCGTCAAACCCATGGAGAAGCCAGTGTCCCCTGTGCTTTTCTAATTGGTGCCAGACATCGGCTGATAGTTTAAAGTTTATATACGCTACGGCTGCCAGACCCTTTTCCTTGCAGTGTCATGGGGACTGTTTCCATTTAAAGCATGGCTCGTTTTGCTATTGTTTAACCCAGTCCTCTGTACTATTACATTTTTCCACGTTAAATTATATTGGACCATCTTTACTGAAGCATAGAGGGAATCCTGCTGGTTTACCCCAATTGCTGACTATCATCTTATACACAGAGGATTTTCTCTCTAAAAACATCCAGAGCAGCCAGAAAGTTTGCTGTAGAAGTACCTGAGGCATTGCCAGGGAGCAAGGACCACATATCCTCCCTGGGACGGTGAAGCAGGATGACAGCAACACCAAGGCCTCATCTGGCTCAAAGAAAAATCTATATCTCTTTATAACATTTCTAGAGTGGAACCTCAACGGCATTGTAAATAATTGCAACCACTCTTGCCGCAGGCAGTCCCATTGCTTTTTTGTTTCTGGACTTTTTTGTTTCAGAGACCACAGAAGCAGAGTTAATGGGTGTGAGGGTTGGTTACGAATAGAGCTGCAAGAAAATATGCAGTTTCAGAGATGACCAAAATTGCACTGTTCATAATTCAAGTCAAATAGTGTTAGCCAAACAAAGGTGGGAGAGAATTTTTAAACCAATTGTTTCAGTGTTTTCAGAGTGTAAAAAATAGAATATTTAATTTGACACAAAACTAACACATTTGGTAGCTCCAAGGTAAAATTTTCCTTTTTATTACATTTCACTGGGAAAAAAAAAAAAAAAAAGGACATCCAAATCCGTTATTTTTTTCTTTTCTTTTTTCCCTACTTGGCAGCTGAAACATAGTTCAGTCCAAGCTTTCATTACTCGGGCCTTTCATATTCCTTTCGCACTATTGCTATTGTCCGTATTAGTACTTTCACAACGGCTATCATTTCTAACCAAGACAGGTTTCTTGTCAATGAGCTTCAACAAATATATAAGACAACAAGGGACCATATCAAATTTGTGCTTTATCAATCAGCTTTATCCAACAGTGGGAAAAAGTGAAGAGAAATCAAGGAAGGGAGCACTGATGAAGTTTTACTTATAGATTATATGAATTATGACTTGATCATTTGATAATGTTTACTATGTAAGCCAATATCAGCTATGATGCCATTTGTCTTTGTCATATCTGATATCTCCATCCTCACTGACGTCTCGGAAGAGACAGTCTTCGACTGCAAGACACATGGGCCCCTTCCAAAAGGTCACTGCTTGCTTTCATTTTCCCACCTTCTGGGTTTGCCAAAGAGAGGCTCAGGTCTCTAGGAGCTGCAGATAAGGGAAAATATGAAACCAAGCAGAATGAGAAAAAAAAAAAAAGACCCTATTTTAGGAAGCAGAAGCTACAGTGAATTACCCTGGCTCATTAGCCATCAACACCTTTCCCTGACCACATCATCTCTACTTGGAAAGGAGAGGTGACAGGACGGTAACAAGCATGGAGGAGGATTTCTCTTTATCTGAAATGTTAATTACTGGCATGGAGCTCTCTGAGGCCCTGGCAGCTCTGTCTCACCACAAAGCTGATCTACAAAGCCACGTCATGAACCACCTCCTTTGGGGAGCCAGGTAGAAATCCTATTCCATTAAAACATCAAACATTTTCACCCCATATCAGAATGAAAACTAGACATACAACATTTCTAAGACAAAAAGGCAGAATAGTGCAGCCTGAACCTTTGCTGAAAATAGTTTCCAGAAAGGCAACAGGCTGAGGTTTAAGTCTTATTTCTGCCCCATTCAGAAAAGGGTTTGAAATCCAGATCTCCCACACCTTGAGTGAGCTCAGTGAGACACAAGCATGCTAAGCTCCACGCTTTGCAAAGAAACCCCCATGTTCAGACAGGAAACGCTGGTGCAACTGCTGCTGTTGAGGGATACAGGTTTCAGGATGCCTTGCAGCAAGTATGGTGCCAAGATTGTAGGGCATGCTGCAGGACAGATACAGCTATCATCCTGCTTAGCCTCTATGAAGCTGAAGAGCTTCAAACATAGCCTTTGGGGGAGAGAGAGAGAGAGAGAGAGAGAAAGACTTTCCCCACTTTTATTTTTCTTTCAAGAAAAAGATTTCACCAAAACAGACCATAAACTGTCGACTGGCCCTGGATGCTACACAGAGCAGCCCAGCCTCTTGCCTGCAGTGGTAAGTCAGCCAGGGGGTTGTGGTCCACACCACAGGGTGTGTGGGTCTGAGTTCCCGTGTTTGAACACCTGGGACATGAAGGTGGAAGTGCTGCCGCAAGGGGAACTTAGCTCCAGCTGGCAGTCAGCTACGTCTTCCTCTTGCACTCCTATAGAAGCTGCAAGGCTGCAGTCTTCAGACCTACTCTACAGCCTCCTTGTTCTGTCCCTTGGAGAATAACCTGACCTTACGATGCCTAGCCCTGCTAAGGGGCCTGGAAGCACATCAGGAGATGCACATTGACTTCCAAATCTGCCAGCCTTCCCTGAAGCAAGGTGCTGCGCTTAACCTGGGAGGTCACAAGCAGCTGAAGACCTCTGGAGATTTCTGCTTTATCTGAAGTGGAACAAATGGGAAGATATTAACAGCATTAAACTTTCGTCCAGTAACACAGATACAGGCAACAGACAGCACAAGCTTATGAAGAAATAATTGGTCAGACCTCTGCAGTTGCTTGATCGGCAGGACTGCAAGATTAGTAGAACGCAGCAGACGTAACATGTAGGTACATTCTAAGTTCGACCTCAGTGCTTGGAGGGGATCTGCTTTGTCTTGTTTAATGTCCTCAGCAATCATTTGCCAGCAAATGAAAGCTGCAGTCCCCAACTAAAGAATGAAAGCAGAGCAGAAGAATTAGATCATTGTCTTTTAGGATTTAGATGCACTCAGTTCAAATGCATGATGTGATGAATTGGTAACTGCATCAGCTCCACACAGCCCCTCTCTGATGGGAATCTATGGGCTGGAGCCGATTCTGTGTAATCGGTGGAACAACTGAACGGTGCTTTCTTTTACCAGCTTTGCTGTAAATTCTCCTTAGGGAGGAGCTTGTGGTTGCAAATGAACAGTTCAGTTAGTAAAGATGAGGAAGAAGTGGAAATGACATGCCACAACTGTCAACTAATCCTGTTCTGTTATGGGACTGTTTTTTTTCAGGTTTGGCAGCCTGCACTAATCCATCACTTCTCTGGGGAAGTACTCTTTGAGCAGAGCATGGCAACATGCTGAGCAAGATCCACAGCAGAAACTGCGCACAGCTCTTCTGCACTAAGCTCTGCACACAACAGAGAAAAGGCGTTGCACAGACTCTACCACATCAGGAACAGACAGGAGAATGGAGGTCCGTGCTGTGTCCAATGAAATATTTTTGGGACCTGTGTTGCAGTCCTCCACTGACCGCTTTTGATGAGCAGTTGCAGGCGCTGGGGATGTCCCAGGGCGGTGCCAGAGTAGCAGAAGGAAGCTGGAGGTGGAACCTAGTTCTTTGGACGAAGCTAGGCTTTGGGCAGCTTCTTACCATTAGGCTTGGTTTCCTAACTATGTGGTTCAAAATCTGGCTTGCTAGGACGACTTTGGCTCTTCCCTTTGATCTTGATGGGGAAAAGCCACGAAGTGAGGAAGCTTAAAAGTAGAGCTTTGCAAGACCTGTCTCTCCCCAGTCAGGCTGGAGCACACCCCTCAAGTTACCACTTCTTAAACAAGGCAGGTTCTGCAGCAACATTTGGTTTCAGTCATCTGAACATTCTAGAATCAACAAAAGCAAAGCAGCCCACTATTATTCTGGCTTATATTTATTTTACTGCAATATTCAGTCTTCAGTTGGGGGAAGGGTGGGGAGTTTCTTGGAACATTTGAAAATAATTCAAGTATCTCACCAGAAAAAATGTTAAATTTCAGGAAAATCTACCTGATTTCATAGCTGAATTCTTCAATTTTAATGGAAGTGGTTGAAATTTCTTCTTGCAGCTGGATGTTTCCATACCCCACAGAAAAAAATGTCCGAAACTCTTTGGCATGAAACTCCAGAGGAATGGCTGGAAGAATCATATTTCAGATGCTTATTTACACATTTGACTTAGCCTTAGATAGCTGCTTAAAATTTAATTATAGTACATATATAAGAGAAGAAGCTCAAAAAAAAATATCTGAGAAGGTAATTCCTGCTTCAGCAAGAGTACAAAGTTGTCTTTGGTGGTTAAGAGCTAGCAAATCCAGTCTACCTTTCCACATGCCCAAACCACTAGATCCCACCCAGAATTTTCAAAAGTCATTATCTCTCTCCCCTATACCCACCCGCCTTTTCTTTCCTTTTACAGGCTACATCTTGCTCATCTGTCTCTTTACTAAGAAAAACCACCAAAGCCACATTCCTACTAATACTATTCTTAGCTTTTTGTTTCCCCTGTAAGAGTCACAGTTCATATGTTACCACAAAACAGACTTACAGAAATTTAATTGCCAAACCAAGCTGCAGCTTGAACCAAGTTCCCAACAAGCTGCATTTGATAGTTACCATTCCTTGGCCAGGTTACATATTATGAAGTCTATATTATGAAGTCTAGTATCATGTTGGCCAACAGACACAAAAAAATGGGGGCCGATGGGGAGCCGTGACTTTCAGAGCTCATGATAAAGCCACATTAGAAGTGGTGAGATTCCGAACATTCAGCCCATGTTAGACTACAGCCACAATTAATTGCAGAAGAAACTCCTCCCCAGAACGCAAACTTCTTATTTTTTCTTTCATTCTGCACCACCATTCCTGAGAATGAGCAAAGACACCTTTTGCTGTGAACAGCAAAGCCATACCACCTGACGCTAGTCAGACTGAGCAAGAGAAGTCTGAAGCCAGGTTACCTTCTCTTTCAGTTTGCTTGGTGCAAAATGCTTTGAAATATTTGTATTGTAGAAGCATAGAAGTACATAACTCAAAAGGATTTGAAAACTAAGAACTTCTTACCACTGTCCCAAGGCAGAATCAGCTGCTCCAGTGTCATTACTGGGAGGTGTTTCTCCCAATTGTTCTTGAGAACTGGCATGCTATTCCTACAGTTCACCATCATTACCTTCAGAAACTGTTTCCCATTTTCAAACCAGAAACTTCTTCACTATTATTTGCAAACTGCCATTCCCTTAGTTCGCAGCAGTGCTGCAGCAATGAGACATTTCTCTCTTCCCTCCTCAGTCTCCCATTTTGGGGCTGAAAAGCCCTCAGTCTTTCACCATCAGTTGTTATTTGCTGTGTCCCTGAGAATTCTTACTCCTCTTTTGTGGACTTTTTCCCTTTGGTACCCAGATTCTCTGCTGTCGACACAGTTCCTGAGCTGCTTGTCCAGTGACAGGCTCGGTGCATCCTCCTACAGCTCTTACTGCTCTCCCTAATGGGGAGAGCAACCTTTTCTCCCCTCCCTGCAACTGAAGGATTACATGTTCACCTTGTAACTAACTACACCCCCCCAGATCCCTTTCTGCCAAAGTCCTGCCCGTTTAGCCCTTCCCTACCCATGCCCATTCATCCCATTGCTTCTGAGAAAGCAAAGCTCTGACCTTGTCTTTATTGAGTTATGCCATCCTTCTTCAGCATGACTCTTTAATTCATTGAGATACTTTAGAATTCAGATGCCTCCTGAGATGTGCTCACAGCACTCCCACCTTAGTGTCATCTGCAGATTTAACAGTCTGTCTCTACTTTATGAAAATGTTGAGTAGCAGTGGACAAAAACCAACCTCAGCCAGACTTCTCGCAACAGTCTTCACTTTTGATTCACCAGTTTTTCAGCCTCCCTGTTGACTAGGGCAGGTCTATTGCTAATAACTTCACCTACACCTCCTCTCTGACTGTAAAACTCCAGTCCAGCCTTTCATATCTACTTATGGTCAGATAGTTAGAAATAAAGATATCGCTAATGAGGGATGAGTTTTTCTCAAACATAAGTATCATGCGTAATTGGAGAGGGCTGCAAAGACCTGTGCCTAAGGAATTGCCAACCCAAATGAAGAAGCCTCACATTAAAATAGATCAGTAGCCACTGCTCCAACTTTCTTCCTGGGGTTTAGCACATTTCATCTTTAATATTTTTAAGAAACCAAGCACTAAGGTACTCATGCAGTTCTTTCTTACAGCTAAGGACGGAGACAAAAATCAAGCAAGGGGAAAGTAAAAGGTTAAGAAAAGGTAAGATATCCCCTGATCACTGTAACGAAGTCTAGAGATCAGTCTTTGGGGAAAATAGAGCTACTGGCACTCTGTTGTTTGATATTTGCATTGTAAGCAGCATTTCTGGTTCGGCTTGGGCTTTTGCATTGTGCCAGGTGTTTAAGATCTGGCTCTCTCACAACTGTTCCTCCCTAATTTAGCATTACAACAACTTCTTCACACAGTTTATTCCCTGAAGCATTTAACACAATTAAAAGTATTAAAAAGATCAATGTACATTTCTAGGGTAATCTTCCGATATTTCCCCATTGGCTGTCTTATCTCTGGTGTTTCCTCATACTGTTTTTTTGTCTGTGTAAAATCTGACAATAACTTTGTATTTGAGAGTGTCTTGAAGATCAGTTTCTCCACAGAGAATAATTGAAATGCTTTGTGAACATCCCCTTGGAGTGAAAACAATACGAAAGCTAAAGCTACGGACATCTGATGTTTCTATGATTTTTTTTTTAATTCTTTTTTTTTTTGTAATAGCAGATTCTTTCATGTCCCTTGGTGAGGCTTCTGGTCAGTAACAGGTCACAGTGCTGGCCAGGCTGGCTCCTGGCTGCTGAAGAGAGGCCCCAAGCGGCTACTCCCCTGGCCACCACCAAGCGATCCAGATAAGCTGCTCAGGCAAACTCGGTACCTGCCCGTGGTGTGGCCACGAGTAAATTTCCCCACTCCAAGGGTGGATTTACCCATCCTTACCATCGGCAGAGCAGCATTCACCCATTTCCCACAGTCAAGACTGGGCCAGCAGATGAAGGAGTCAGTCTGTCCTTCTCATTTACCGCCGCACCACTGGTCTTCGCCCCAAAGGCTTTACTGTCTACTTTGAAGCAAGGCATGAAAGAGAATAAACAAATGGGGGAAGGATAGATGGAGATCAAAGGCGACCAGGGCAATGAAGATAAGATCAAATAATGATGCATATCTGCCCTTGCCCAATTTAATGGTTACAAATCGTCTCAAAAATCAGCTGACCTTCCAACAGGTTCAGAGTTAATTACATTGTGTGTGGTTTGGTTTTCCTATTTTTTAATCAGATTTTTCTCTTTCCTCAGAGGTGTCCCAGCAGAGGTAATTCTGAGTGGAAACTACCTGTAAAAGGCCAAAGCTTTTGACCTAGTTCAGAAAGAGAAATCTGAAAACAGCACAGGGGAATTCAAAGGAGGAGTGGAGAAATGAGTCATTTAGGGTGCCACCCCAAGGAAACAGGGCAACAAAGTCACATAGAAGATCGGATTAGGAGCTGCTGGTCTAAGATACTTGGAGATCTGGGGATACAAATCCAATCCCACTTTGCTGAGCACACAAAATGAGTGTGCAAGGGCTTCTCAGCTGCAAAATGAGGTCAGAATTATCTCTTTTTTTCTACTAGAGGTATATACAGGGAAACCAGAGAGATTAAAGGGAGTGATGTCTTTGAATATGGTGGTTGACAGCACAGTCCAAGAGTAAGGGCAGGAGCCTGGGGAAGAGGCATAGCACCATGAATTTGCGAGCCCAGTGCTGCACGGAGTCCACAGAGCAGTGCAGAGCTCTCGTAAATAACAAGCTGGAGACAAGGAAAGCTAGGAATTTAGAAAAGCCATAAGGTGACCCTGTCTGCTGTGACTCAACATTTAATAAAATTAAGATTTAACCTCTTCTGTAGTTTCATGTGGATAAGTCACAACCATCTAATACAGATTCAGCTCAGCAGATCTCTACTATCATTTCTTGCTGTGAAATCATATTATTCCAAACGCTCGACTTCATTACTATGGCAGACGGATCACTGCTGTTACAGCACCTTTTTATGTATGATACGCACACCATTGCTTCTCTGCTCTGTTTACTATCCTTTTTCATTGTCTCCATCAGGCACAGGGTAACAAGGAACCCTACCGGTGTAATTTACTCTGCTCAGTATGCTATTTTGCTAAAATATTTTTCTTTCATATGACATCCCAAAAAATAAACAAATATGAGAATATTACTATGGTTGAAAAATCAAGCTAGTTAGGTAATGTCAAATTGGCAGACATACAGCATCCTTCAATTACCCCCCTTGTACATATGCATTCTGGCATAGCCTTTAATTAACTTGATCATACCATTTTTTTTCCAGTGAAAACATGTCATTAAGTACCCAGGGTGAGTGAGGACCCAGTACGGAGCATTCTGCTTTCTCCTTAATGTTTAACTGGCTTATTTTCTATAATCCTCAAAACCCTGCTCTGAAGACAGACTAATTAATTTCTGCCTGGTTTTCTCCCGTGACACTATAGTATGCGAGTGCTTCAGAAACAACATGTTAATTTTCACAGCAGCCTGGGGAGATGGGCAAGGAGGTGGGGGAGGTAACAATTTTTCATTTTACAAGAAGTACGCCAAACCCATCATCTTCAGTGGGGACCAGACTCAAAGACGGTACCCCTGTTCCCACCACACCCCAGACTGGAGAGGCATAAACCACCCATCCCCAAGCTGGAGCACAGCGCTGGGCTCTGCGGGGATGGCGCACGCTTCCGTCAATAGCAGAGGCACCGGGACAGGTTGGTGCAAGTCACAGGGCACGTGGCCCCACTGAGCCGCCCTGCAGGACGCAGCCAGCTTGGGGAGCCCCAGGGGATGGTGCGCACTAGGATTTATGCTTAAAAATGGCCAAGGTCTTTTGGCTGAGGTTTTCCAGCAAAGTGAGGTTGACCTAGAGATCTGGTGGGGAAGCGCTCAACACAGGGGCTCAACAGTTTATCAAAAGCTATAAAGTGACTGAAAACCAAATTTGACTATCAGAAGCACCAGATAACTGTAATGATAAGCTCTAATCCTTATAATGAGAAAAAAAAAAGTAGCATACCTGGCCATATCCAAAACTGAGATTGATTTTGACAGTCTGACAGCATGGTTTTAATTGCTGTTTATAGCTCAGCACTTTTGTGTACCCACATAATCAATTAGCAGAGCTGCCAGCAGCTAAACAGAGTCGCATTTGCACACCAGCTTGGGGAGATGGACCGGGGTGGTTTTGACTCCTGTGGACTGCAGACGGGCTGGCACTGCTCTGGCCATCACCACCTCTGCCCAGGGCCATCACCACGTCTGCCCAGGGCCACCTCCTCCTCTCACCAACGTCAGGGGCACGGCCACCAGGGTCACATTAACATACATATCCACGTGCACTGGAAAACCTTGCTACAACAGTACAGCTCAGGGCCACATCCAGCACCAGGGGCTTTCTGATGAAGAAATCCATCTGTGGGAGTTTGAAGGACTCACTTTAACCTTGACAGGTGAGTGGACCAATGTGAGTCCATCTCGTCCAGCTGGTGGCAAAGTGCAGCTATGAGGATGAAGGACCCTGGGCAGGATGCTCTTCCAGCCATTGCAGACTGCCACAGTGAGAGCCCCTTGGCACGGCGTGGTTACTAAACAGCAGTAACAGTCAGAGGCGCCAGGGCACAAATTATTTTCTGAAGCACTGACATGAGATTTTTACCCAGCTACTGTGAATAGACCAGACATGACTAGGTCTGAAACACAACTGCTTAAAAAATTACATATGTGAAAAGCTGACAGCTCAGGCACACAGTTAAGTGATCGCCAGGGTCAGCCATACATGGCAGACCTGTGCCGTAGACCATGTGCTGCGTGTGAAGCCCTCCCTGCTGAACCAGAGGCCTTACGCTCAACCACATTAGAAATCCTGTATCCAGCGCCACTTCTTACTCCTAAAGGCGAAGACTGGAAAGCCTCTGCAACAAACCTTCTTATGCCCATCTCTCAGAAACCTCCATGATGCTTTCTTTAACCTAGTGGCAAAGTCACCCCTCTTCTGCAGCCCCTCACCAGGCAAGGAAGGTGCCTTGAAGACATACTATATATACTCTCAAAGAGAGAGGGGTCAGCATAGGCTTCGAACAGCACCTCCTCCTTTCTTCCTGAAGTCACATTGAAGCAGGGAAGTCAATGGAAAATTGGATGGTCCCCAGAGTCACAGATGCGAGGGACTGAAAAATATGCTCAGATGCTTTCCTGAGCCAGAGCCAGAGCCAGAGCCAGAAACAATTCCCCCAATTCACCACTTTTGCTTGAGACTCATCACAGCAGCAGATATACAGTAGCTTTCCTTAAATCCTTCGTATCAACATGAAATTCGACACATCCTTAATTACAACTGGTATCCCCACAATATTTTCAAGGAGAATACAAAATCTTAATCTCCGCAGGACCGTACCAGCCCGCAGCAAACAGCCTTGGGAATAGCTCACAGCACCCTGTAAGACGCAGGTAAGACAAACTGTTCCACATTACAGCAAACACCAGCACATTTTAATCTTGCTCTAAAACCAGCTGAATGAGAGACATTCATTTGAAGGAATTAATGTAACTAATTAGATTCAAACACCAAGGCAATCTGTCTGCAATTCTTACCCCAATTTGCTAGCTAACAGGTGACTGCTTGTGCTCTAAGCAAGCATAGACTCCTACTGAGTGAAAATACACGATTTTATGAATATTCTCATGGTAAGTAATGATTTTAAGTCAAAAGACAATGTAGAGAGTTTCTTTAGAAAGATCTATCTGCCAAAGTCTCTGAATACATGTGCTTTTTAAGCAGGCTCGGACCAAGTATTTTATGTGTATTGATCAAGTGACACCAACAAGCCCAGTAAAATCTTCTACCTCTGTTTTTATGAGCTGAGAATAAAGAAAGTTACATTTTGGAGGGGAGTAGCAAACCATGGCTACCAATATTCAAATGACAAAAACGTCTGAGTGAATTCCAGATGTCAGCCATGTGTTACGGTTTTATAGTTCAGCTCTGAGTCACAAGCCCTAAAACCTGTTACGAAACACAGGCCTGCTCGCGTGTGTGCGTGCACACACCAGTGTGAACTACTTAAAAAAGAAGGGTCATACTTTTTTGTGGCATTAGTAGCACTGGAGAAAAGTGCTTAATCTGAGCCGAGGTGGGAGAAAATTAGCAGAGTTTGTCCTATACCACAGACCGAAGGTGTGATAATTTTTAGTTTTAACATTTACAAAGAATGAGTTAAAACTGAGGAGAAATTAAACACCCACTTCACAAGCAAGTGTAATCCTTTCAAATCCTGGAAGTCCAATCACACCCTGTGTCTTGAATAATCACCAGCCTAAATCACCCATACCCCTGCCATGTGAAACTCATGGAAGTCCAAGTAATTCCTAGCCCAGGTCTTTCAAACAGAAATGTTTACATTGTGATTTATTAGGTCCTTTTACTATTTTTTTCTTCTCACACAAAAGGAATAAATATCTGTGGCACTGATGTTTAGCAAGAGCTATCACATGCCTCTTCTTTCTGGCAAAGAAGCATAGAGGAGAACCATTTATTGCTGTGTACACCGTTTGTGGCCATGAGCAGGCAGCCCTCGCCAGGTGTTTTTGGCTCTGCCTGGCTCTGGGTGGTGGGCTTGCAGGGGAGCTGGCAAGCGAGATGCTCCCTCTCCACTGTGCTCCAGCTTGGCTGCTTGCCCAAAGCCGGGACCTGCACGCAAGGGGAATAATCTACTTTGGCTCATCAATTTTTCACTCATTCCTTCCTCCTGGAACCAGCGTTGCTTGTGCCGCGCTCCGACACACTGCGATAAGCCCGATCACTCCCTCCCTCCCTCCATCCGGGCATCCCTCCCAGAGGCAGAGTAAGGCAGGGGCTTTGTGACCTGGGCCAATTGGTCTTGGGGAATTTGCACGGCAGTGGAATTCACGAGGAGCTATGGACACTTTGCCACCCCCAAGTATTACACCTTTGAGCACCCATGGGCAATCGCATATTTCATGTTTTCTGGGCAGATTTGCCCATTTGTATTTGGACACACACATGGCAAGTCTACGCACCCACACAGCCACTCGCCTGTGCAAACCTGAGCCAGGTAGGCCAGCGTGTCAAGTGCACACACACGAGGTGCCCGGCCTCTACACGCTGGGCATGCACAAATAGACCCACGTTTTTATGAAAATTAGGCCTTTAAAGCTGCGTTTAAATAAGCCATATTTGAGGATTGTAATGACTCCATGAAAGGAGAAGTGGGATAGTGGCAATGAAGTGGCCCAAGCAGAATCTCTTCAAAGAAGGTCACGCTGGTAGGCTGGAGAGGGGAAGAAAGACGAGCAAACATCAGCCAGGGGAACCACAGCAAGGTGCTCCTCAGCAGTGGAGCCGGCTGATGTCTGCCTGCTCCCTGGGGCCTCCCGGCTGCACCCCTCAGTGGCTGGAGGATGGTCATCGGATTAAAGAAATTGAAATTATGTTGATGCTGTCTCTGTCCTGGTCTTTAAAAGCAAGAGACAGGTGGTGCTTGCTAAGTACCTGTGTGCCGACAGTGCATCAGAGGTTTCAGTCTGACCCCGGGGTGGCTGCAAAGAGGACAGCCCTCTGCCTGGGGACTCACAGGGTTTTTTTGTATTTCCTCCTAAGCTCCCTCCACTGTAAAGCGCAGGTTTGGGGGCAGGGAAGGAGGGATGTTAAACCACACTGGGGAAAAAAAAAAAAAAAACAAAATACAACCACCAAACACATTCATGCTCCAGTCTTTGCAAATTAAGATTTCACACGGGAATCTGGACAGGTGCAGTGTTACCAGATCTGGTAATGGCAGCCCCCTGCCCTGTATAGCTGCCCCTTATTTATCTTGCTGTGGTTTCCACTTAGCCGGCTCCCACGGCAGCGAGGATTCCAGGCTCCGTGTGGCTGAGAAGCGGCAGCTGGCTCTCTGTGGTGGCCGGCCTGAGGAGGAACCAGCCCCCGGCGCTGGGCACTAGCTCAGGAGGGAAACCTCTGCCCAACGGCTCCATGCACAGCCGCACGCTCAGGGTCTGGCATGCGTTCCCAGTGACACCTCAACACAGAGATACCGCTTATCTCCTGCGTGCAAACAGAGAACACCAGCTTCTCGTGACGATGCCAGCACAGCCTTGAACAGCTCGCAACACGAGCATTGAGCAAGAGGCTTTCAGGATACTCTTTTTTCAAGCATTACTAATATTATGTGTAAACCCAGCCCTAATTTTGACAACTCCTGTAGAAACTCCCCAGATAAAAGCTCCTGCTGTTTGTAGGGGGTGCAGTGGAAAAGCATGCCCGAATGACTGGGGCAGGAGGAGTTTGGCTTTGGAGGCACAACCCAGTTGAAGGCCAGGTCATGCCATGAGGTTTGCAGACCTTCATCACAGAACAACGGTATTTGCACAATTTTTTGTCTGCAGCATGAGTCTATAGTAAACAGGGCTGATGGGGGCAAAGCAGAAAGGGAATGAGCGAGTGCTGCAGTGGGGAGAAGGCAGCGCGTGGAAACAGACTGAACTAGATTAAAGAAATAATAGATTAAAAAAGACAGAAATACCACATGAGGGGGTCATCAGAACTCTGCGAAGGCTGGCAGCTTGCCCCAGATGGCTGAGGAGTCCAGTCTGGGGCTGCAGGCAAAGGCTGGTGGGTGTCAAAGGGCCACCTCCCCCCCAGTACATGCAAGGTCGTCCCCAGGGACACGAGGCATGAGAGTTTTCCTTAGCCATGGCAAAATAAGCCCTCCGGAGAGGTGAGGCTGGATGCACACCGCACCAGCTGCCCCCGCACAGCGCAAAGCCGCCCTGCACACACCTGCATCCCCGGGGAGCAATGTTTGCAAGGAGCTGTTTGACGATGCAGCCTGGCAAATGCGCATCGAGGCTCAGTGGTTTCTGTTGGGGTTTTTTTTTGGATGATGATTTTTCATAAAAGCCTACCCAATTCAGAAATATGGTCATGGAAATGAAATAAAATATGTGGTAGCATTCTGTTCTCCAGGGGCTGCCGCCAAAGCCATGTTAGAATAGCTCCATCTCGTGGAAATCGGCAGCAGAAGTGGGGGCAAACAATGATGAACCGGGAGAAAAGCTGTAGGAAAATGTTGGCAACACGCTCCTCGGCTGCGTGTGCTGTCAGTGGCTTTGGCTCCCATCCACAGTGGTTTCGCTGGTCCCATCCCTCCCGGAGTTTCACTCAGATCTGCAGGTTTGACAAAAAAAAAAAAAAAATAGAAAAATATCTTTGTGCAAAGCCAACAGAAATGGTATATTTTATCTGAATTTCGACATATAACTGTAATATTTACACAGTTACTGGATGATCATGTTCAGAGCCCACAGGAAGGTTTGGGGCTGTGTGCTGGCTTCAAGCTCTGCCACGCAGAGCTCCACTTCAGACCATCTCCCAGAAAGAGTCCTTCTCCCTCCACCTCTCCCTGCCCCCATTGGTTAATTTACAGCTGCATCTGTACCGTGCTCAGCATTTCTTTCTCGTCTCTACCATCTATATCATCTCCCTCTTCTCCTTTTTCAGCTTGTTCCAGGAGTGTCCGTACTGCTGTGTGTGTGCTCGTAAATCAGAGGGAACATCTGTACTGCAGAGCTCAAACACGTTCCTGTCTTTGAAAGAGTTTCCAGTTTAGATAAGCAACCCTTTCAGTCATGAATATGAAGCAAGTACACAGCATTAAAACTACGAGGTTACTTTTTAAAATAATAATTACTCCCTTTCCTAATGTACTGCTGGATTTATTCTCCTTTTTATACAGACTCCAAGTTTTACCGCATGACAACAGAGGTTTTCTTGCAAGTTTGTTTAATCCATGTCCTGGGGGACAAGGGAAACAAAAACTCAATTTCAGCATTGAGGACATGTCCTTTTGGTTTTTGCACTGCTGCCTCCACTTAGAAGCCCCTAAGAAAATACAAAATCTTTCAGGCTTAAGAGTTCCAACAAACATCCCATGAACTGCGCAGGACATCAACAAGCCACCAGCGCAGGTCACTGAACACAGATGCAATGATCTCCTCAGGTGAAACTACACTCACCTGCAAGGTGCACAGACACAGAAATAATGCTGAGAAGATGCAGTACCCCTTGGACTTCAGGGGGGCTCTGCATTACCCCTGCCATGCTCAGGTTATCCCGGGCTGCCTTATCAAACGGAGCACAGGGGCACAAGAGGTGGAGCTCGCTCCCAGGAGATGCCAGCAGAAAGGCACAGCGCTGCAGAGATCCCATACCTCTGGCCACAGGCAGGTCCGGGCTGATGGCAGTCTAGAAGGGGGACCTAGAAAAGAAAGGCCGCGGAAAACACTGTTAGCTGAAAATCTAGACACAGGCATGGTTAAAGGAAGGCTCCCTGGAGAATCTGGCCAGATTTTCCTCTGGCAGTGGGTAACCCACTCAATGTTACAAACTCCAGCTCTTTCTCCTTCCCTCTGTCCTCTTCTCTCTGGCCAAGAACCTCCCCAAGCCCCTGCTCACTCCGCAATACCAAGCATGGCTCCTCCACACCAGGTAACGCAGGATTTGGTCCATCAGCAAACCGCACACTGCTGTTCGTGCTGCTTAGGCAGCTGAAGACCAGAAGAAAGTGGCAAAACTAAATAAAAGGGAGGCAAATTTTGGAAGTCTCACCTGGATCACAGGAATTTCACTTCCTGCTGTTGTTCACCCCACCGTTCTCCTCCAAAGGTTTAGTTCCACTCATGTTTAAAAAAAACCACTTATATGGTACTGTTGCCCCTCCCGGTCTATGTTGTTTAATCAGGCCAGGCAAACCCTGGCCAGGGCAGGCTTACAGCTCACAAACAGCAGCATGCTGAAAGACACTGCTATCTCTGTCACACCAGCACAACTTTAGGAACTGCCACTATGTTTATTAAAACAGCGGGCCGCTGCCCAGCCCCTTGTGTTTCTTTAAGACCCACTTCTCTGTGATCTAGGGAAAACCCACGTCCCGCGGTGTGCTGCAGACTGGGAGAGACGTGTGCCTCTGCCCCCAGCCAGCACAGCTCAGGTCACTACGGCAGCGGCACAAACTACGACTCACACACCTGCTGGGAAGACATCTTCAAACATGGTTTTGTCTCCACAAGCTGGAGAACAACAGCACCAACCAACAGCCCTGACCAACAGCCGCCGGAGCCGAACAGGCAGCAAAGCAACAGGACCTGTGGCACCAACAGCCTGCGGGTGCCGCAGAGGACATCAGGGGGAGGAAAGGGTCAACTGTTCTGAACAGCCGACAGCCAAATAAGCAACGAGTTAAATTAGAGCAAGGAAAATACAGCTACACCGAGAGGAAAAAGCCTATAATTGATGGCAAGTGTGATTAGGCAACGGGCCCCAGTGCCAGAGGAAGCGCTGACTGTCGGCCAACACCGTCCTGGCGACACTCTGTCGTCATCGCCCGTGGGAGGATGGAGCCCGGCCGCGGGAACGAGCCGCGCAACCCACTGCTGCTCCCTTCCTTTTGTGCCAGGGAGATTAGCCATGGCAGGCCTTCCCTCAAAGAGTGGGGTGGTTGTTCAGCTGCTTCCAACTGCCCCAGGAGAGCGTAGAATGCCCAGGTACAGTCTCTTGAGCATTTCACCGCTTCTTTTTAAAGGTTTTGCAAAAAGGAAGAGAAGGCTTGCTTATGGCTTTAATATGAAAGCAATTGATATGGCGGAGGGATGGCAATATGCAAAGAATTAACACCAAGCCAAGCCACCATGCAAAGCTCTGATGTGCTTTCTCTGATGGCAACGAAACCTCGCTGAAGACTGAGTTTCTGAGTAAAACACTTTCAAAAGATTAATCTGCAAACAGTTACCCTTGGCAATACTGTAGGACATTCGTCCAGCGATCTTTCAGGAGTAAACCAGCCTATCTCTGACCCAAATCTGACAAACCCATCAAGTCTAAACATTTGGCAAAACTTTGCAAACGGGGACTAGGTATTCAGTATACATATAAAAAAAAACCCCAATGTGAAAGCAGGTGTTAGAGCAGGCAGGAGTATCTGATGGAAGAAGTGACCTGTGGCTCCAGGTCATTGGCATCTGCCGAGGCGAGTGGGCCCAGGAGGCCTGGCTCCAGCGAGGACTGCCAAGGGATGGCCCTGCACACGCAGGACCGCTCGCCTCATTTCCACGGCGTTAGTCCGGCTGGGTGGTAAGAACTTCCCCTTTCAAACCCATCCGATGGAAACAGCTCATTAGCAGCGCCCGACCGCAGCCTCCGCTCCTAGCAGCCACACAAAGAATGAAACGCTGAATTTTAGCAGTGAGGGTGGTTTGTTCTGCCTTCAGCAAACCAGATCGGTCAGGGATTCACGCTCGGCCAGAAAGGCAAGATCGCTGTGAGGACAGGGACTTCAGACCCACATCTTTGAAGCGTGGTGAGGACAAAGGAACTAACGTTACTCTGCGACAAAATGCATTTCAGGCATCGACGTATTCCCGACTGGAGCAACATGCATTTTGCCTTTTTACCTCACATGCCGTTGTACCCAGCAGCTGCATGGATGCTCATCAGGCAAAGACCATCAGGGCAAAATAAGCAGATAAGAATTTGTTAATATGAATGGGGGAGAAAGAGGAAAGGAACTCCAGAAATGAGTTGAAGCAGTTAAAACAGTGCAGAGACATCATCTCAGGTTCCCACGCCGTCTGGCTGAGCATGACGTACGTTTTTTTTTCCCTTGTCACAGAAGTTTTGGGTTCCTCTCGTCATTCTCACCCACCTTAGCCAGAGGTGCAGCCTGCTGATGCGTTTCAGCACCCTCAAAACCCCCAGGCGGAGGAGGAGAGGGGGGTCTCACCCGCCAACACAGTCTCACTGGTGGCCACCCCACACCACAGGTTCATGGAAACCCTCTCTCAGCCAGGATGTGGACCCGCTTTGGACCCAGCTGTGGCGCTTGGGCCGCGAGTGCTCCTTACCAGCATTTTGTACTTGAAGGTGGGTGGAGAGGTTCCTCTCCTCTCTTCCTGGAGCTCTCTACACGGCAGTTAGTGTCACTTAGCAACAGGACTTCCTTTTAAGATGCTCTTTTGTCATTTCAAAGCCTCCGTGCCAAAAGTTCCTTAAATAGCCTGAACTCACACCGTCTCCCTCAGTTTGGCTCTTTTTCTTTATCTCTTCCTGGTTTCCTTCCATTGCAAGGTCATTCCATTCGCAGCCAGCCAAAGCAAACCAAAACCAACAAAACACAGCTCCCAGAGATCACTCCAGCCTCTCCATGCAAGGGCTGGGAAGCTCCGTTTCCCCAAAGCCATGCCAAGCTACACTCGATAGAGACCAGCTGAGGAAAGGGGAAGTTCAGGTGGGTTTAATTCTAATTTTTTGCTTGCTGCTCAAGTCAGACTCACAGATACAACCAGATTTTTCTCTCATCAGTCTAAAATCTAGCGTGCAAGACTTGCACAGCCCCATTTCTCAGATTCTGTGTTGTTCGGACAGAGGAAGAGTGGCTTGTTACTAATTGTTGAAATCTGTATTTTATCTTGGCTTTATAGTACTGATACAACGCACGGGGTGCGAGAACACTGGGTGTTTTGCTTACTTAGCAGGGAACAGAGGCTGCATTTTTGAGATAGGGAAAAGTCTTACAGCAGTTTCACAGAGTAACAGGGGGCTCCGTCACGGAGGACCTCTAAACATCTTTCGAATTTTTGAAAAATCACAAGCTACCCAGGGAGGGTAACACAACAACAGCAGTTATACAGAAACAGTGTCGGCAGGGAGAGTAGAGGAGACATCCCCCTTTGCAGATGAAACATGAATGTACAAGACGTCAGTAATTAATCGGTTGCTAATTCCCGTCAGCAATTTCCTTCCTTCGTAGGGCCTTTGTCCTGACTATTTTCGGTTTGTGTTTGGTAGGACTTCTCATGGCTTCGCCTGCCCCCACCGTGGCCAGCCCAGCTTCCTGGCCGGCAGGCAGGGCACAGGATGCAGACATCAGGGCCAGGAAGCCCGGCATCCCCCGGCCTCCAGCAAGCTATGATTGTCAGCTGAAGGTTTGTTCATCTTCCCTACTAAAAATATAGCACCGATGCCTCCCCAAAGCCCAGGGGTTCCAGGACCAGGACCCGCAGCAGCCCCCTGGCTGAGTGCTTTTGCCATCAATCCTTTTGAAAGCTGCGTCAAATAAAATCCACGTGAGGACAAGCCATCCATGGAGAGGCGGCCAGAGGAGCACTCACTGTTCGTTTGGGATGTGTCTGTACGCAGTGCTCAGATCATGTCACACTCTGTCTCTTTTTCAAGGGGCATCAATGTTGCTGCCTGTGCAGGTGGTTTGCTCAAGTCATGGAGATTTAGGATTGAAGCTGTGGTGTGCTTTCAGTGTTGACCTTAACCCTCAATGCCAGAGGACAGGAGTTGGTGGTTTGGTCCTCCGCCAAGGAGCCATGTCAAAGCAGAGGAAAAGGACTGCCTGGGGCAGGGGGGTGCTGCAGCCTGGCCCCCAGACACTTGAAACGTACGCCAGATGGGGTGGTGCCCAGCTGGGGAGGGCATTGCGGGCACAGTGAGGGCAGGCAAAGGGACATTGCTCAGGTGCACAGAGAGCATGGGCTGGAGAGCACATCTGGCTGCTGCCTCCTGCCCTCTTTTAGGGTTTCAGAAAGATCAATTGCTGCAGCAGGAAGCAGAGGGCTTTCACATAAAGTCTGACATTTTTTATGGCAGCTTTTTCCTCCCTGCAGGTGATTTACACTCTTAATGCATCACCTTTTTTTAGGCTTTTCCTCAGAGCACAGGCTGAGATCACAGCACCTTCTACACCAGCAGCAGAGTCCGTGCAGTTTTTCCTGCTGGAAAATGTGGGTTTGCGGCTGGACAGGGCAGGTGTTCCCAGTCCTCCCCAGATGCCGTGTCTCCTCCCGGAGCACCAAGCAGCCGCAACGCTGAAATGGTCACAGCCCAAATCCCACCACCTCAAGGCAAACCCCGGTCCGGGTTCTTAATATCCAGCAGTTAAAGCAATCATTTGGATTCCTATTTCTCTTTTGTGGTACCAAAGAAAACAACAAACGAGGAAGATCTTGAAATCCTTACTTGAAGGAAATGATTGAAAATTATTTTAATCCCTTGATCCGATATAGACAAGTATTTTGGAAGCCCTGCTGTGTTGTGTTGCCAGTCCCTTCTTCTTCAGAGCTATGGGAAGACATGGAGATTGACATGATTCACCTCTTAGATGACAGAGAATTAATATCTTATAGGAAGTCTGAAGGTGCTAAAGTCTGGTTAATATATATTCACAACTCATTGCACTTTTTTTTTTTTTTTTTAAATGGTTTAGATAGATTGATCCCCACTTACCCCTACAGTCATTACACATTTTTTTCCAAGGCAACCCTGGAAGAGGAGCAATTTCCCAAGATCCTCTCCCCAGCAGCAGCCCTTGGGGGCCAGGCCTTTTGGAGGTGCTGTGCTCAGTGCTCTGACCGGAGCCTTTCCCAACCCAAGGGCCAGGCCAGCCGCGGGGCCAGCCAAATGGATTTGACACCAGACAGGATTTCTTCTCATCCTCACCAGCCATCCTCTTAGCCAGGCTGAGAAGTTCCTGCAGGACCCAGGATCCCACCCAGAAATGGGACCCACCTTTCTGCGGTGGGGGTGGTAATTGGCATCCCGTGACTTCAGCATCGCGCCAACAGCCCATGGGATGCCCACGTCCATGCCACTTGGCTGGGCTGAGGAACACGCCAGCGTTTCACCATCGTGGTCCCTGCTGGGATCGGCACCGCATCAGTGGTGGGTTTTAAGTGGGGGAAGGGCCACCACCCATGGGCACACGCTGTGGGTGACTCACCACGTTTTGGTGAGCCTCATGAGCCGTTCCTCCTACCTACCTCAGAAATCAGCTTAGAATGGAGAACTTCTGAGGGGGATGTGCAGCCCTCTCCGGGGGACTTTCTGACTGCAGGGCAGTGCAATGCATTTGTGGGGTGGCACCAGGCCAGAGCAGCAGCGCCAGGGGAGCAATTTACTTGGCCCTCAGCAGCGTTCAGCATCGCACGAGTGCTCAGAGACAAGCACCGTCACACTGAAGCCCGTTATTACCACTGCTGTTTACACGCTCTTAAATTTCCCATCACCAGAGCAGGAAGAGTTTCAGACAAGCACACAGAAAGCAATATCATGAGGGAAAAAAATACTCTCGAGGCCGTTCTCCCAGCGACCCCAGTGGTCTGACAGCTCCCCTGAACGCCGTGAGGGAGAAAGGATCCACCCAGCACTTAAGAACACCAAACACCACCACTGAGAGCAGAAAGCATGCAGAGAAGGAGCGCTCCCCCTGTTCAATGCCGGAGGCGAATCTGCCCGCAAGGGCGCCGGGTGCCACCGTGGTGGTGGCAGAGGGGCTGCAGCCGGGCCGAGCGCCAGCCCACAGCAAAGCCCCTGCCAGCACATAAACCCCCTCCCGCTAACCGCTGCCCTAAACTCTTACCCCTCCCCATTCACTCCTTTACAAGCACAACGAGCTAAATTAATCAGATATAGCTACACGTAATGAATAATTCAGATACCTCTAATCATTAGTCATTATTACTAAGCTCAGCAGTTGCTTGTGCACATGGAAGAGAAGAGGATCTTCAGTCACCCGATACCAGTTTCATAATGAATTCTTCATTAGCTGGAATTGGGGCAGGTCTTAGAATTCATTATTTGCATCATAAAGCTTCTTGTTTCCTCAAAAACATCACCCACCCACCCCCCCAAAAAAATAAACCTCTGGTGTTATTTACACCCCTTTGTGTTACACGTGAATTCCACGGCACACAGTAGTACACTCGCAGTGCAGGAAGAGGCAGGATTAGCTTCGTCTGATATCCCCTCCAGATTTAAAGGGCTTTTGTTCCAAAACAACACGTTCATCCTAAATTCAAGGTTTCTGGTACAGGTGGTTTGAAGAAGCATCCGTGCCACCAGGGCTTGTAGCCTGCCAGGAACAAGCCACCAGCTGCAAGTGCCAGTCCAATCTGCTGCCAGCCAGGAAAGCACAGAGAGGAGAGCAGGGACACCCCGAGCCCTAGCCTTTGAGCCTTAGCATGGAAAACAGCAAATAAGCATGGAGCAAACATCCCAAACAACAAATTCCTCTGAAATTTTTGCTACCAGCTGCAGGGGGAGCAGGATTTCCAGCGAACGGGGAGCTGGCTGCTGCCAGCCACAGCAGCCCACCCCAGAGCCTTAGGCAAAGATGGAAAAAGGAGTCGGCTCCACACTGGATTTTAAGCTTTGATCATGCCACATTGACTGCTCCCCTCTCCCAAGCCACCGGCGGGGACAGCACAGCTCAGGTGAAACCCAATGGACACATCAACTCCAGCTACCGGCGCAGCCATAGCCTTCGGACACTGTTTCAGAAATGAAGCCCTTCATTTTGTGCATGTCATTGGCACCAGGGAAGCCCAGATGTCCCCATCTTCCCGGGCGTCGAGCTTGATGCCCTCCAGATGGCATTTTGATTGCCTGAAGCTTCACTGATCGAGTTATGGGGGCTGGATCGGCTCCGTGGACCAGCCCGCCATTGTGCTGGGCACGTTTGCCAAGCCCGGTATGTTTCCATCATGCCTTTCTCGACTAGGTGGTGAAGAAAGAGTGCCAATTAAGCCTGCTGAAAACAAAGTTATCAAGCTAGTAACTCGGACGTTTAAGAAAGGGGAAAAAGAGGCAGGTTGATGTGGCCGGCGAGAGCCGGCGCTCGGCCCTGTCCCGGGCAGAGGAACAGACACTCCCCGCCTGCAGCTGCCGCTCACGTGCCCATCTTAGAAGGGGTTAGAAATACCGTCCCCCTTCAGAAAACTGATCAGTACCTGTAGGCTAAATACAAGAGGAAGCGAGTCCATTTTCAGCTTGAACTATTGCTCTTCAGTTACTGTTTCTAGCGAGAGAAGCATGTTTCAGCACTGTGATCCTTTTTGCAGCTATATAGGCACAGGTCTTGTGCCTATTTTCAGTTGTTTTGTGACTTTCACAAGCAATGCACCAAATTTTGACTCAAACTTTCCATTGCATTAAACTCCCCTTCGGTGAGATGCTGCAGTCTCATCTGCCCTTTTCTTGCTCTACCTCCTATTTCATGCTGAACCAACTCCCCTGTACTTAGGGGGGACATTTCACTCTACACAAGCGTCAAGACCAATTTCCCTCACTTTCAATTAAAAAAAAAAAAAAAAAAAAAAATCTATTCTGCCCCAGAAAAGTATCAGTGCAGAGTCATTTGACTATATTTAAAGCAGGGAAGTTCCTCTTTCACTCCAAAACTACTGTTTTGCTCACGCTGAAGCCAGGAGGTTCAGCAAGCACTTCTTCTCCTTACGACCTCCTCTCCAGCTGATGCGCCCAGCTTGTCTTACCTTCACTGCTCTGTCTCACTTTCATTAAGGGAAGATAGACACAAGATCATCCATTTTCACAGCCTGCCTCCCTTTGTAATGGCCTGTGATTTATACTTTTTGTTTTTCACAATGCTCGCCTGCATTACCTGCGAAGCATCCTGCGTGGCAGAGGTGACGTGCACAGAGGTGAGTGACAGCCGCCGGTCCCTCGCGAGATACAGGAGCCGCCTGTGCAGGGGATCGGTCTCTGGTGAATACTTGCCTTCTGATGTCTGACTGTTTTCAGTTCCCAAGGGGTTTCTCGCAGGGGGATCTGAAGGCCTTTATTGGAGAAATAAGGCGAGGGTCTTGAGATGTGCTCAGGAACATCACTCACTTGTCCCTCCTCCTCCTCACACCCCTGTGTCCGTGCACCCTCATGCGCTCTACTGTCGCTGCCAGGGACTTTGGGAGCCTGTCAAACCAGCACCGTGCTCCGCCTCCCAGAGAGATGGAAGGACGATGAAGTTTCACAGGGGCGTTTAGCAGAAATCAGAGCTAGACAGAGGACAGATATAAGGAATTTTGTCTCATGCTTGCGCTCTCCATACAGGAATTTGTACACGGTGGTGGGATGATGGTGTGTATTTGTCATTTGGTCGATGTGTGATACCACATGAGAATAGGAAGAAAGTACCAGTGTTTTTCCAGGGGCAGGGGAAATGGCCGACCCATAAGATTTTTATTTTATTTTTTTTAAAGTGTGAAACAAGGAAAAAAAAAAAAAGGTAAGGATTTTGATTCAGAGAAGAAGCACCATGGAAACCCAGCCCTACGCAGCACATATTTGAGGCCAATAGCAAATTCCTCACTGAATTAAATGCACAAATCCCAGAGCACTGAGTTGCACAGCAGGATGCCCCAGGGGATGGCTGCTCCTTGGCTCCCTGTGAGAGCTGCTCCTGCCCTGAAGCATACAGAGAGAGCTTACTCGCTACGTTATTTGAATGATAAAACATAGAGGCACTGTTCTCATTTACAGTGACAGCTATACATTTTTTAATCTGTTTAAAGCACACGTCACACCAGTTATTTTCTTATCAGTGTTGAAAACATCGGCTTTTCTAAGTCTGTATTTTGCTATTTCTATAGTTACCAATGCTGTATCATTTTGGTGCTTCTAGGCTGGAGCCAAGTCCCGGTGCTACAGCAGGTAGGGGGCTGGCTTGCTGCCCCTTGGGTCGTGCCACGTGCCAAGCCATGGGCTTCTCCCACCCTGCCCATGTGGGACCCGGTGCCATCCCCCCAGCGCTGAGCTCCAGCTGGGCGCCGGCAGGCCGAGGGGGACAGGGGCGGCGGAGGAGCTGCATTCCCCACCCGCGTGGGGCATTTTGTTGTGACAGTCCCTTTCCATCCCCTGCCAGCCGCGCCGTGCTGCTGCCAGCATCTCTCTGCCCCTGCAGCAGCATGGGGCCATGGTGCTCCCCGGCACCCCCTGGTTACCGGGCTGGCGTCTATAGGAGGAGAAGAAAGCATTTGCTGTGTCCAGCTTGTGGCTTGCAACAAACACTGCTCTCCCCGCTCCAGCGAGGTTACCGAGCACCTCCACACCTGCCTGCCTCTCCTACACCGCAGACAGCCAGAGACGTCATTTGGTCTCACGGTCCCACATGGACGGAAAGACCCAAACATCGTGCACCATTCCCCAGGGTCCACACATCTCAACAAAACACTGTCGAGCCACGTGCTCCTGCCCCACAGGGCGCACATCTGCACTGTCCTCTGCTCGTCACGGACGCCAGGCTCCAGCACGTCTCTCACCACCACCTGTGCCTGCGCTCTTTGGGCCAACAGAACAGCTTTGAATCTCATTACAACGGTCAGATTGTCCAACTGTGCAGTACATGCTTTTACTCCCCGGCAAGCAGAATGTCTGCGAGCTTCCTGGCAGGATATTGCCAAAGCTGCAGCTCCCACGAGGCCCCGGGGAGCCCCAGGCTGGCCCTGTAACCACCCAGGGCTTTCCGTGGGAGCAGGGCTGGGTGAGGAGGAGGGCGGCACTGCGCTGGCCGCCCCCATGCTCCCCATTGCGGCTTGGCAGCTGGGACATGTGTGATGCTCTGAGTATCTGGAGTACCGTGTCCAGCTCTGGGCTCCCCGGTTCAAGAAGGACAGGGAACTGCTGGAGAGGGTGCAGCAAAGGGCTACCAAGATGATTAGGGGACTGGAACACCTCTCTTATGAGGAAAGGCTGAGGGATTTGGGTCTCTTCAGTCTGGGATAAAGATGGCTGAGGGGGGATCTTATGAACACTTATAAATACTTAAAGGGTGGGTGTCAGGAGGATGGAGTCAGGCTCTTTTCAGTGGTGCCCGGGGACAGGACAAGAGGTAACGGGCACAAACTTGAACACAGCAAGTTCCACCTAAACACCAGAAGGAACTTCTTTCCTTTGAGGGTGGCAGAGCACTGGCACAGGCTGCCCAGAGATGGTGGAGTCTCTGTCTCTGGAGACATTCAAAACCTGCCTGGACGCGTTCCTGTGCGACCTGCTCTAGGTGACCCTGCTCTGGCAGGGGGTTGGACTCGATGATCTCCAGGGATCCCTTCCAGCCCTACCATTCTGTGATCCACACTGCCTTGAGTGGCTGTGGCTATTCCAGGGCAGTGATTCCCTGCATGCCATAGTCCTGGGCTCTGGTTGACTTTTGTGCAATCGCCAGGCAAAGGCAGGTCAAGCACATTTAACGAATTTCCCCAGTGTCCACAGAGTAGACTTCTCACATAATACATCCATTTATTTTCAGTTAAACTGAAAAGCTTTCATAGAAATTTTAAAGACTCAGCATATCAGCTATGATATTTGTCTAGCCTGAGCTAAACCTTCCCACCATCCTCTCACCGCAGCGTGTAACTGCAGTTCAGATCCAATTAATTTGGACATGTTCCTTCCAGGAAAATTCACAGACCTGCTCTTTTTTACCTCCTCTCTGCAAGGTTTTTTTAAACACTTCTCTTAGAATAAGCTTTGTTTCAAGACTCATGAAATTCAGAATTCAAAACTACCTTGTGGGGATTCTTTCTTAGCGATTAATAATTCATCCAGAAGAGTAAACAATCCTCATATGTGCTAACTTTGATAAGAAAGTACTACAGATGAGACACACTTCAAATTAGTACAAGAGAGATTCAAGGCATTCATTTTAAATATACACTCCACAAAACCCCAGGGTTGCACATTGCAAGCCTGTACTAATGCTTCCTAGGGTTCTGGCTGCTATGTTTTTAAATAATTCAAAATTCTGTTTGGCTTTTTTGCAGTGACATGGTTTCCCATTTATATTCACAATACATAACTCTTGCAGTTTCACTATATATTTTCCACAGATTACAGTAAATAAAAGCTATAGCTGTGAAGGTTTAGGACTGAGGGAGATTCCTGAAAAACTACCTGTCACAACCGAAATCCTCGACTTCAGCTTCAACGTGCTCCCTTCCCTCCAGAGTTCAACCTTCTCAGAGCTGAAATCTCTTCGCTACCTGGACTTAACAAGGTACGGGAGAGCATCCTCACTTCTGCACATCAGGTTGGTCAAACCCCCTGCCCGAAACCGGCTTCTGGAGCACACCAGAGCAGCATCTCCGTGCCTTCACGGGGAAACCACCCAAACCACTTGCAGACAGCTCTGAAGTGTTTTGCCAGGCAGAGATTGATACACTTGGGCAACATCTAGGTCTCTCCTCTGGTGACAATCATTTGCAGGACAATGGGTGAAATATGTGTTTCCACATATTCCTGCTGCTAGGAATTTTTCCGTAAAATCTACAGAAAGACAGGTTTGGTCCTTGTAAACGCCCAGCTTTTTCTATAGGAAAAGAGATTTGCATTTTATTAAGCTGGGCACTAAAAACCTCGTATCTCCCTGACTTCTACAAATGCCTCCACACACTTATCATTTCAGGGCAGATTTTTCTTCTCACCAGGACCCTGCATTTCAACGTCAGCTTGCAAATACCAGGCAAGTGTCACTGGAAAAGATAGATACTTTTATCCTGGTGAAGGCAACTGACCATGAATTCTTACAGATATGACATGCGGTTTGGGTTATGACATAAACCAGGAGAGTTTTGCGAGATAGGCCGCTGACGCTGGTTTCTGTTTCTTTCTCAAGGTGCCAGATCAACTGGGTGTACGATGGTGCTTTTCACAGTAACAAGCAGCTGAAGACAATCGTGCTGACGGGAAACTTGCTCATGTTTCTGTCCGACACAGCGTTCGCTGGCCCACAGTCCCTGAAGCAGCTTGTCTTAACGCAAACGGGAATTACAAGTATGTCCTTTATTCCAATGGCAAATCTGGACAGCTTGGATACCCTCATCTTGGGCAGCAACCACATCTCTTCGCTGCAGCTTCCTCCCAACTTTCCCACTCAGAACCTCAAATACCTTGACTTTCAAATGAACAACATAAGAACAATCACAGCAGAAGATGTCCGTGTTCTGCAGAAGACCAGCAATATAACGCTCAGCTTTAAAGCCAACGATATTGTATACATTGAACCTGGAGCTTTCCAGTCCCATTTCTACAGTTTGGACTTTGGGGGCTGTGCTGATATCCCTGCGGTCCTGGTGGGCATACAGAACTCCACAGCCCAGACCCTTTGGCTGGGAACATTTCATGGTGTGAAAAAGAAGCCCTACATAAGCCCAAATGTTTTACAAGGCCTCTGTAATATCTCTGTCAGGGACCTCTATCTGCAGCTACGGCACTTCAGAAACCTAAACGCCAACACGTTTCAGTGCTTGACCAGGCTCCGAAAGCTGGACCTAACTCATACCCACATCAGCGCGTTGCCGCCTGGCATCAGCCGCATGAATTTGCTAGCAGAGTTAGTTCTCAACACAAACTCCTTCGAGCACCTCTGCAACATCAGCTCTGCCGCCTTCCCCTCCCTCACCCACCTCCACATCAAGGGGAACACGCAACTCCTGCAGCTGGGCTCCGGCTGTTTGGAGAAACTGGCAAAGCTTCAACATCTCGATTTAAGTAAGAGTCTTATTGAAAGCTTTGGCTGCTGTAACGAAGCACTGAGCGGTTTGAGCAGCCTTCGGTACCTGAATCTGAGCCACAACATAAAGCTCCACCTCCAAGACACCTTCGTTAAGGACAGCGCTAACCTGGAGCTGCTGGACCTAGCTTTCACCCCTCTTCATACCAACGCTTCCCAGGGTCCTTTCCGAAATTTGCATCTCTTGCAAGTGCTGAATCTTTCCTCCTCCCATGTTAATACTAGCATTCAGCATCTCTTTCAAGGCTTGGAAAACCTCATGCTCTTGGACCTTAGTCAAAATAACTTTGAGTCGGGGATTGTGCCAATGGACAAACTGTTCCAAGAGCTATCCAACTTACAGGTGCTAATTTTATCATCCTGTGAACTGACAGCAATAGGTGGCCAAGCATTTCACACCCTCAAGAAGTTACAGCATGTTGATCTGAGCCACAACAAACTTACTGCATTCAGCACAGATGCATTTTCAAACCTCAAGAGCATCTATCTCAATTTTGCCCACAACAGGATCCGTATCGTACCGGGTGACAAGCTAGCATCCCTAGGTGGCCACTGCGTAATCAATTTAAGTTACAACCCTCTGGACTGCACCTGCTCCAGTATTGGTTTAATCACCTGGTACAAGCAGAATCTGGATAAAACTGAAGACCCTGAAGGAACGAGATGCTCTGAACCCAAATTGCTAGCTGGGGCTCAGCTGGCCACCGTCTCGCTCTCCTGTGGGATCAGCACAGCCGGAAGCATTGCAATTGTCCTGGCTATTTTATCCTGTGGTGCCATCTTCCTTTGGGGTGCTTGCTATTTCAAGCGAAATTACCAGCAAATATAGGTTTATGATGTAGAAAAGATGTACAGCTACTGTATTAAGATGAAAGACAACTTCCTGTTTGTGCTTGTGACCTGTTATTTCCTTAACTTTTGAAATATCCTTTTCATTTGTGTTATAACTTTTAGAAAAATAATTAAAAAAATTGAGAACTGGAAAAATAAACTACGACCTAGGCCTCGAACATGAATAACTTCTTCTCTTACAGGGAAATCACAGCTCAACTCAATGTTAGCCCTGGTGTCCCAGCTACTATGGCTAATGCACCTGTAAAGGGAAGATTCAAGAGACAAAATGCAAACCTTATTCTCTTCAAAAAACAGAAAACCAAACCACCACCACCACTACTCCCAATAAAACAAAAAGCAAACCAACCAAACCCTCACCGTCTATCAGATGTCCTTGAAAAACAATGTTGGTTAAGAGACAGCAGTAGCATACCCTGCTCTGCTAAAAAGAAAAAAAAAATTTGTGAAGAACAGGTGCAACACTCATAGACATACAAGACCCACTCCTGCAGGACTGACAGAAAACAGAAACAGCCTGTATCATCTCCCCGATTTCCTTAAAATATTTTTAATCCTTAGAAAGTTCCTGGCCATTGAAGCTCTGCCTGTCACCTCTCAGCCCGGGGCAGGCCCTGCTCCTGTACTATTTACTGGACTCCATAGTAAGTAGGGCACTTCAGCTTTAACCACAGAACTTTTAGATTTGGTCAGGAATCTGCGGGTGCTTGGCACTACACTTGCTTGCACAGGGCAAAAAATGCCTACAGCTGAGACTTCCCTGTGCCTGCCTGGAGTGGACTCCTTTCTCCAGCAGCAGCCCAGGAGAGAAAACTGGAGCCTGCAAAGGGGGCGGCGCAGTGGGGAGCTGCAGCCTCCTCCCACGGGGGCTCCTGTGCCAACAGACACTTGACATTGCTCCTGGCCCGCGTCCCTGGAGGGAAGTCAGTCTCTCTGCTCAGGCAGGAAAAGAGACAGACTTATTATTTAGTTTTACTGAACAACCAAATCTCTTTTTCTGCCATCGCATGTGAATAAACCCAGTGGCAAGACAGAGTACGCACATTTGACCAAGGGTCAATGGGAGCCTGCAATGCCTACACACCTCCCTGTGTTGCCATAGCATGACTTACGGCTCTAGCGCTTTAACAGCAGGCTAACCTTGACATACAGACACAACCGTTTCGGAGGGTGTGACCCTGCTGTCTCCCCAGCAGAGGACACACCCCGTGGAGTCTCACCCTGCCCCAGCAAGGCTCCCGGTGTGCTAAGCCGGGAGATGTGGAAGGCGAGCTCTCTCAGCACTTTCCAGATGGGACTCTACATTCAGGTTGAGCTCCTGCCCCAAAGGCACTTCCTCAACATTTTCCTCTGTGACATGCTGACTAGCTGAGACTTCAAAGATCCCTGCTGGCCTAAAAAAAAAAAAAAGTTTTTACTCATTTCTGAAGACATTGCTGACAAGAATCCCTTATCGGTCTTCTCTGTTAGCAGAGGACAAAAGTGTGACTAACACAACATGGATTCTTGCAGCTTTCAGATGCCGTCACACCACATACAACACCTGCCTTACCCCACAGCTTGTCCTCCTCCCGCACGATGGGCTGACGCTTTCTGAAATACCTCTTCCCTTAACGGAGGATTTAAACACCACCAGTTTCTGAAACGCTACCCAGTGTCACGGTGTAGGCTCACATGTAGCCTTCAGTTGGCTAAAACTCAAAAATGGCTGAAAAGGCAAACTGGTGAATGTGTTTCTGTGCATATATATTTACACAGAGTATTAAGTACAGACTTTCCTGTGACTCATCTCTTTCACTCTACACAACTTTTTTTTCCATCTTCATTATCTTCATCTGTTGTCATTTTTATTTTCTTGTTGATTTACTTTACAGTGTCATCTCTGCTTTATTTGCCTGCCAAACACCATTCCTAGGACACTGTGTAAACAACAGTGCTGAACAGCATACACTGTATGTTTCAGGATACACACATCCTAAATACAAAGAGCGATCATTCTGAAGGAAAATTTATATATGGCTACAAGACACTAAAATGCCAGATTATACATTAAAATTTTTTTCAAGTCCAAAGATTTAGCCTTCTGGGATTATTTAGCAGGATATAAATGGAAAGAGACAGTAGATTTATCTTTCTTTATAGAATTTGTTTACCCAGTCAAGCTCTGATCTGATCCAGTCCTTTGTTTCCAGTCAGGCCTTTTGTCTCTTATTTTTTCAAATAAGCTGGGGGGCCAGCTCACAGAGGCAAGGGAATTGCCTGAGGTGAATGGTGCCTAACAGAATTGAACTCGCCACCACCCCGGCTCCTGGGCTACAGATGTCACTGAAGTCATGGTACAATACAAACTGCAAAACAGAACTTGTTATCAGTATTTACACAGAGAAGCAGCTCGAGCAGATCTCAGCTACCAGAGACTGGTAAGCACTCATCTCTGTTTCAATGGGACAAACCAAACTCAGAACCAAGGTCTTCCTCCCATAACTGCACTCAACCAAGATACTATCAGTAAGATGCAAGTCAATTTTCCAAAGTGGATTTTACTCTGGACAGGGTGGTTGAAGAGGCCAACATCTAAATCTGTCCACCTAAAAAAAAAAAGATATCTTGATGCCGATGATACATCTTTTAAGAACTTTCTCTCATTCACTAGTTTGTCTATACCTGGAAAAAGAGCAGGTGAGATCCCTTCCCAACCACTCACTCGTACCACACCTCCGTGTCTGACAATATAACGGAAATTCTTCTCCCCCAGCAGCAGATGACATCCTTCTCCAGCGCATCTCTCAGGCATTCTCCTGCCCCTGTATCCAATTCGCACCTGCATTTTGAAGGTCTTGCTATGTGCTAGAATTTACCTGTATTGCTACTGTCATTTCACTCCGCAGCCTTCTCCACTCTTCCTGGTGCTCCCAACTCTTTGCAGCTTGAATCATAACCTCTAGCATTGCTTCCTACCCTCCGTTCCTTCAAATCCCTCCTTGACAGATGTTCGGGAGATTGAGCTACTCGGTGCTAATCAAATACTATACTATAGATGGTTAGTGGAAAGAAAAACTGTCGCTAACCCAAGCCATGAACTGGGATATGTACCATATACCCTCTAGTATGTTCCTGTCCCCTAATTTATTCTTTCTGAGCAGCCATCTGAGCTACCATCCAACTCCAAGCTTGACATCCCTGCTAAGCCTTACTAACTACTTAAGAGAAAAATATGAGGTCTACAGGAGCATAGCAAACCAGGAGTTCAGTGCTCAAGAAGAGAGCTCACCTTTCCCTTTCAGGCCATGAAGGCATTCCCATCCCAAGTGAAGTGCAGCCTCTTCTTCCAACAGAAGTACAATAGGCCACACCAGATACATACCAGTAACCTTTCTCTCCTGATTTCAATGTGAACCCTTTACACCACCCCTTTCCTTTGGCCCTGAACAGTATGGAGACTCACTCTGCCCAGGCAGGCTTCTATGCCTGCCCAGGCATAAGTGACTGCTGCTGTCCACATCCACAGTTGGCACAGCAGGCAAAGCAGGTAAATCCAGAGTCAACCGTCAGCTCCAGTAATTTTCCTTTCCCTGAGCGGCTGGATCCTGCTCTCCCCTCCGTGACCCATCACAGCCCCGGCCAGTGCACCAATTTTGCAGACTATCTGCCTTCTGCTGGATTGCAGCAAGTTGGAAAGGTTGGGGGTGACCTGCAGCTTCCCTTCACCTATTGGTTTCAAACAGAGAGCAAAGCAGTAAAAATGATGCTGCAACACTGCTGCACTTGGTTTTGTACAAAGGAAAAACACAGAGAAAACAATGCAATAGTAAAACATGACAATAATACCCCTCCTGCCAGGCAAACAGTTGCTGGCACATACAACCAGTTGTGCCATAGCTACTGGCAATGGAACAGTTAAAGACACATGTATTTTAATAGACACTGCTTCTCTGCAAGAAGTGGAAGAGGAAAATCAGGGGAGCACTAACCCTGCCCTGTTGCTCCTTCTGCCAAAAGGATTCTTCTTTATCAAAGAGGCTACTGGGTACTAAGGTGCTGTGCTCCATCTCACCTGTCTGGTTCACTGCCTCCATTTATCTTCTATTATGAGAAAAAAAAAAACCAATAAAGTGAGATTTGATTACATTCAAGGGGGTAGAGATTTCAAAACTGAAAAGAATGTTGCACCTACACGTGCTCCAGGAATTTGGTAAAGGTCCAAAATTTAGCATGAATAAAAAACAGTAAGATGGGTATTTTGAGAAGGTGCTCAAAAACATACTGACCTATTGCAATGAATTATGATAGATGTTTTGGAGGAAAGGTTTTAAATGTTCACGTTACGGCTACTGCCATTGTTCGCTACCAGTCAGGATACATTGCCCATCATCACCATGTGCCTACCTACCCCACAGCAGAGCAGTGGTTCCAGCCACTGCCTGAGACAAGTACTACTCAGCTATGCAGACCTCCCCGTCTCCACATTAAACTGCATTCCTCATGTAAAGTCCTCGGCCAGCATGTGCCTCAAGGGGTGCACTGAGCTGGCCCCAGAGAAAGAAAAAAAGACAACTAATTGCCTGCCTCTGAGTAGAGCAGAGACATGCTGTCATTTACAGGAGTGAAAGCAGTTCAATGAAAAACACTAACACAACAGTGCTTCATGCTGATTTTATTTCCATGTTTATGCAACTGCATAAGTATAAATAATCGTGTTCAATATACAACAATTATGACATCCATAAGGAGTTTCTTGGAGAAAATAAGACTGCAAACACTTTATTGCACAGGACCCTAACAATTTTTCTTTTTTTTTTTTTTTTTTTTTTTCTCTTCTCGTAAGCTGAGGAATCTACAGCAGGAAGTCTACAAAAGAACACATCAGATCTACAATCACATAAAGACTGACCGAGTAGAACACAGGCAGGAGGATCTCTAACAGCTCACTGATAAGGTAAACACCAACAAACAGGTACTACATAAACACAAGCTTAAGCACTTTTACACTTGGAAAATGCAAAGAACTTCTTGTCAGAAGTGATAATGAACTATACAAAATATACATAAAAGTATACTGTAAACAAATAGCTAGATGTGCTTTAAAGGAAACAAAAGGATAGTTGAAAAAAAATGCAGGAGACTGTAAACTAGGAAATACCTCCCAGACAGAAATGTTATTTTGAAGTGCATTAGCGTTCATTTGTAGTAACTGCCAAAGCACAGATGAACTGTAAATGTTCAAGACCATTTATCTTTAAACTGCTCAAAAGTATCACCCATTGCTCACTAGCTCCTCTGTAAATGCATCAAAGGCAGTATGAATGTTCTAGTGCCATGTGAAAAGTCAGGAGACTTGTTTGTGATATCACCTTTCCATGACAGATTTGCTGTAACCCAACTCAACTAATCAGTATAATAAAGTTTTCACCAGAGGGAAATGAATCCTGCACACTGTCAGTTGCCATACAAACCTACAAGTCAAGATCACACTGTGCTCTTACAACAAGTTTTAAGCTTTTGAGACAGAAAGACAATCGGTAAGCCCTGATTAAAAACAGGTAGGGGCCTACACCTCTACTGTAGGTACATGTAACAGAAATAAGCAAAACCACTAGTCTATTGATCCCCATCATTAAAAAACACCCATCTGCATGGGTATTTTGTAGTGCTTCTGTACATGTTTCAACATTTTACTTTTCATCCTTCAAACAAACTAAATACCTCCACGCTAAAATGATCAAAGTCTACATGTTCCACAGTATACAAAATTTAAATAAGGCTTAGCAAAAGTAAAAAGACAGTCACATTCTAGCACCAAATAGCTCCAACAGGTTCCTTGTTACAAAATGCTTCTTTTATAATTACAGTATTTACTTTTTTGCATACAAATAAAAAGACTATGTTACGAAATGTATGGAGCTACTCAATGCATTTAGAAATGAATATGAAACCCAGAATTACTTGCTAAAAACAGCAAGTTAAGTCTACAACATAAGGCCCCAGCTATGTATTAAAATGTATCAGATGTCCTGAACTTTTCTGAAGATATGATACTGAAATTGCTTTTTCCTTTTTACCTTACTTGTTGTAAAATAGAAAACAGCTACAGTTGTATGAAGCTAATTACGCAGACCTATATGCCATGACAGTACGTATTCTCTAAATGTATTAAAAACAGGGATGAACATATAGTACTGCAAGTCATGTGCTTATACTTGTGCCTCACACTGTAAGGGCCTTGAATTTACAAAAGCTCAAGGAACTCAAGAGGACTGCAGCAAAAACTAAGCACGTGGCATGTGCCTTCAGAGTCTCAGACTTGTCTGAGGTGAAGGTCACAGAACACACTCCCAATAGACAAGACGAGAACCACCATTCCACCAAAGAACACGACTCTTGCTGGGACGCCCTGATAACCAAGTGGTCCTCCCGTAGCTTTAATGACACCTACTCTAAGAGACAGACTTTGTGCGGTAGGGAGATGCAGTTAGGTCTTGTGTTAGATCTGGTGAAGCAGTCAGCCAAGTACAGTACTATCAAATTGGATTATTAAAAATACATGTAAAAACTCACAATAAGTCACCACATTTATTCTGTACTAGTATTTTTTAACTTCTAGCTAGGATTTTTAGTAAGTAAAAATGTGGGCCTGTTTTTTGTTTTCCAGTCAGACCAATGCTTGTGCACATCCATGCCAGGTCTGAGTTTTCATAATTGTTCATATTCGAGTATGGCAAATAAGTGGCAAAGCAACTATCTTAAAAAAGGGGAGAGTAAACAAGCAATCAGCAGCAAAGTATATATGCTACATTCAAACCCAAACACATGGCTAAGTATTTACAGAGGAAATCTTTTCTTCAATAACTCTCAGCTGTAAGGTATTTTTGTACAAATACTATATGGTAACAGTTTTACCGGTTACAATTGGGAAGGCATTTTGAAAAAAAGTCTTCTCTTTACAATATCCCCTTTGTTGTCTTTCGTCAGTGACACGAAAGGTTTGCTGCACAAAGGACACAACACAGTGCTGGTTTAAAGGCAGTCCAATATATTGACATTGTTTCAGCTAGTCATGAATCACACCTGCTGGGCCTTACAGTTAACAGGATTTTTTGTGAGGACTGCTCCGTGAAGCTTCCTTTCCTCGCCGCTGACGAGTTGACTCTTTGTCATTAGAAAGTGCATTTAGGGCGGTCAGGTGTAGTTGCTGACCTGCATAAATCTTTACCTACATTCTGTTTTCTTGAAGCAGACTGCTGAGCCTGAGCGGCATCTCTTCCCTTTACATCCACAGTGTTAACAAAAGACGACTTGTCTTGATTTCCAGATTTCATGCCAACGTTTGAAGCAGGTGGTGGGCTTCAACTACCACAGCAGCACTGTGCAAGGCCATCAGCGAAACACTTTTAGTCATTTCTGCCCTTACTGCCCCTGTGGAAGAGGTACTTTTCTTATTTAGTTCTTTGCAGGTTGCAGGAAGCTCAGGTGAACCTGCTTTAACCTTTGCTGAAGACACATCACTCTTCGCTGAAGACACAACAGATACTTCTTGTTTACATTCAGAGAAATTGGATGAACAAGTTAGCGGCTTTCTGGTGTTGCAGATGACACAGACACTTGCACCATGACAAGAACTCTGCCCGCTGGCAGCTGCCAAATGTTTTATTGCAACCTGCTTGTTTGCATCCTCTGGTTGTTTTTGATTAACTTGTCCTTTCCCTTTGAATCTTGAGAGCTTTTGCTACTGCGGTTGGTTTTTCTGCTCCTTTCCTCTGGCATCGCAGTTTGCGAGACAACGGATAGGCTCTACTTTCCCACTGTCAAGCTGAACATAAAGTGCATCAGTGCTTACTTTTCCTTCGGGTCTTTTGTCTGCAGTGATCATCTGGCTACTAGGACTTCTGTCTGCCTGTTTGTTCAGCAAGAGGACAGTCTTTCACAGTGGAAAACTTTGGACACATGGTTTGTTTCCACTCAGCTGAAGTTGCTTTTGATCAGCAGATTCCCCCAAGCCTGCTGGCTCTTGGACCTGCATCTGCTTAGAACTCTCTGGGCCTGCTGGTACCGGGCAGACAGCACAGGATTTGGGTTTGGTGTCAGGAGTGATGCTGCTCATTTGGAGGGTGGCTACTGAGTCATGCTCCAAACTCACTGGCCTTTCGGCCTGCACGTGTTCATTGCTCATGTTTCTCAAAGAGCCTGAAACAGAAGGAAGGGCTTCTAGCACATTTTTACTGGCATGTTTTCCGTCTTTCCTGGAGCTGACAGGTACCTGAATAATAGTTTCTTTTTCTTTTACGGTTGGAGCGCATGGTTTTTGTGACAATGTCTGTTTATCCAAGTACTTAGACTTGGAGGAACTCGTATCAGAGACTGGCTTGTGTTTATTACTGCTGCTTTCCACATAGGTAGTGGCAGGCTTCACATGTTCTTGAACACCTACAGCACAGTTTCTGCTTACAGTGTCTCTCACAGCAGGGGAGCCTGAAGCATTAAGCTGCTGCTGAGGAACTTGGCTGACTGCTCTCTCTCAGTAGCTTGAAGCCTTGTATCACTGAGCTGTTTTTGATCTTTCTTTCCTAAATCTTGGCAATTGTCCTTCTGCACAGAGGAAACCGGTGCAGATTCTCATTTTTAGGATCACAATCTGTTGAGGGCTGCATGGGTCGTCTGGATGGAAGACCTTCACTCTTTGACTCTGTGGCAACTTTCTTAGCCTCATTGAGAGCTTTCTGCTTGGTTATGTCCCTTTCCACAAAACTACTAGCAACACTGCTGTCATCTTTGCCTAGCTGTTTCGTGACTCTCTGCCATCCTTAGGTTGTGCCTTGGGGCCAGCTGCCTGTATTTTTCCTTGCATCTGAGGTGGAATGGCAAAATCAGCACAATTTTTTTCATTACTTTTGGAGTAGCTTGTTATCAGGACATCAGAGACAGATACCTTCAGAGATGACTCCCTGATCACCTCCACCTTTGCAGGATAGGTTCACAACTTCTCTGTGCTACTGGCTGTTTAGCAGGCAATCCTTTTGTATTTGCTTCTCTTTTCCTACAGCTTTTTCAGGAGTGCTTTGGACAGCAGAAAGTTTGGAGTATGTTTGAATAGTTTTAACACTTTGACTTTGAATAACACAAGACTTTGCCTCCATTGAATTATCCTTCTGTTTTGAAGGGGAGGTGTCTTTCTTTTGAACAGCTTCGATAACAGAAATACTGCCTTAGTAGCTGGACTAGAAACCTTTTTCTCTGTCACTACTTCTGCAGCCACAGGGATGACTGGTGGATTTGGAGAACTCTTGCTTGTTTGCAGAATCTGAGGCTCTGATACTTTGACTTTGACAGATTTTGAATAGCTTAACAACTGCTCTTTCTGACAGGCCAGTTCTGCCTTCCCACCACTCCCTTGTGGTGCTGGGGGTTTAGGAGAACCTCCATCACTGCTGGTGCTCTGTCCTTCTGGCAGCACACACAAAGGCAGTTCAGTCTTTGAAGACTGTGGCCCAGAAAGTAAGGCGATGTCTAGTGTGCCTTCTATTGGCTTCAAACAGGAAACTGACCTCCCATCAAGTTTATATTCTGATGGACTTTTTCTGACAGGAGCATCAGTTGAAATAAGGGCTGATTTTTCCACACTCATGTCTGCTCGGCCATTCAAGGTCTTCAGAGGAACAAAAGAAACTGAGTTAATCTGAGCGGCATGTGCACTGCTGATAAATGCTCTACCATCAGCAACTGCAGTGGAGTCCTGCTGTATGTTTACGGGTCTGCCTGTATTAAGCTGAAGGCATTCATGAACATTTGATGTCAATTTGGGTTTTTAGCACTGGACAGACACTGTCATCTTTTTCTTCAATGGACATTTTCTTTCTAAGATAATCAATATTTGCAAGTTTACCATCTAACCTTTCAAATTTGACAAATTCTTTTGTTGGTACATTTTATCTGTGTTTTCTCCCTTTCCGTTTAGGATCCTGTCAGAAGACTGAGGTAGCACATCTTGTAGTGTACACGGAGGGGAAATTCTTTTGAAGTCGTAAGAAATATGACTGAGTTCATTAGGTGGAGGCCCATGACACAACACCTGTGCATCTAAAGCAACAACCATCATTTGATCTCAAGTTCGCATTCTTTTGAAGGGTATCTTTCGAGGTATGCCACCAGCTGACTGTGGTGTCCAGAGCAACAATTTTGTTTCAAACTGATTTGATCTTTCTAACACCTTCTGGAATGCTTTTTTGTCTCTTTCTTCCAATCTTAAGGTATTGGGATTTTCTGGTTCACTGCTAGGTTCATGTATAGCAGCATTTGCTTTTTCAGCAAAATCTTGCTTTTTCATAACTATCCTTGACCTTCAGCTTCTCTCTGTCTAACTCATCAATGGATTCTTGCCTACCTAATTTTCGGGAGATGGGTCGTTCAAGCAGCCCTGCTCTGCAGGCCTGACTGTGGTGAGTGATGGCACGTCACATACATTCTCCTCCAAGCTATGAAGAGTTGATTCCCTTTGGGACAATTCTCTATTCACTTCTTCATGGGTCACTTCCCGACTGTGTTTTCGTGAACATAAGTGTTTCTTATCGCTGCCATAAGACGGTGCAAGTTTCTCTTCAGATTGGGACTCTCTTTAACAGTGGAGATCTTGGGTGGTTCTGCACTCTTTGGCTAACAATAGCCTACAATAGTTGGAGGGGAGTGCAATTTTGCTAGGAAAAGATTGAGCTATTTTTGTATTTCCAATTGAAGCCCTAGCAGTGGTGATGGAGATCGCTGAGGGGATGTTGGCTGGGGTGTTGGAGAAGGTGTCCGTGCAAGGGGATGAGAGAGGAATGCTGCCAGCCGATTTGCGTCTTCTCCTGATCTGTATCTTTGCCCACCAAGCTTTGACCCAAGCCATGAAGAGTGCTGGGTCTTATGTGTCCCGAACCAGCTGGAGGAATTGGGAGCACTTGAACTAGGGGAACTACTTTGGGAAGAGTTATACCTACAAAAGAACAAAAAATGAAAAAAACATAAGATTAGCAAGATTGTGGAATCTTGTCTAATGCTCAGTGAGACACAGAGCTCTGACTGGTGCAAAAGACCTACGTGCCATCTGCTGCCACAGTGTTCCAAAGTTTGGAAGGTTTTGAGGGACTGGGCTGTAAACTCCTAATCATTCCAGTTACATTGCTATTTCTCCCTTTCCTCCTCTGTTCCTTCATCCCCTTTAGGTTATTGCTTTCTGCTATTTAAATAGAATAGCTAATGCTTTCTGCCACTTCAAAGCAATGATCAATGCTTTCCAAATAATTTACTCTTGCCAAGGGATTATACAACATCAGTCACTTTTAATACACGCTAAAATCATAACAGAAGTAAAACAGGAAAAGAGGCAGGCTTTTAGGAGCCAGAATGATGCATATTTCAGCACCCAGCCAATTTTTTCAGCAATAAATCTGCATCCATGAATGCCCACGGTAGTTCCATCATTAAGCAACTTCTTCCTCAGTCTCATTCTTTTATCAATCAGCCTCTCCCTAGCCAAGATTCCACCTTTTACTCCCAATCTGGATGGTTTACTACTCAACTTATAGACATTGGACTTACATTTAAACTCTGGGAACAAACCTAGCAGACAGTTCCTTTTATGTGCTTCTGTATCATGAAAACACCTTTGATTTTGCATCAGGAACCTTCTTCCCTTTTCCAAGCTGTTCAATTCTTATGCTTGTCAGAGCTGATTAGCAGAATGTAAGAATTCTTGGGGGGCTCACAGAAGTAGACTATAGTTCAGTCCCTTTCCTCTGCCCCCTACGTTCCTTTACACTCACCAGATGGAAAATCGGGAGTAGAGAGCGGTCTAGCTTGGGGTTAGGTGATCTAGGAGATAAGCTGTGGGTGGAGACCCAGGCAAGCTCTCCCCTGATGAAAGTGATCGATTCAGGCAGGAGAAACTTCGCTGGTGTGAAGAAGAGGAGAGGGTTGTTTGGCCAGCTTTTTAAAGAGAGATCTGTCTCCTAGTGTAAGAAGAGCACAGCAATTAATCAGGAGTTAAGATACACAGAAGATACTATTATCACAGGCAAAACTCTTGCATGCTAACATTGCTTCTCTCTCCCATACCTCAGAAAAGGAAAATATTTAAATTTATGTTTACATGAAAGCAAACCACCCTGCAAAACGTTGAAGTTTAGAAAATATCCTGATTTGCTAATAGGGGGATAGATCTTGTAACTAAATCTATTTGTATAAAATTTACTCGCTGTATTTCAGAAGAATGGTTAGCTCCTATGAGCATAAATAGATATTGTAACTAAATCTATTTGTACTAAAATTTACTTGCTGTATTTCAGAAGAATGGTTAGCTCCTTATGAGCATAAGTCTTCATTTTCTTTATTTAAAACCCCACCAAAACTTGAAGAAGTATATATAAAGTACCAGCAATGTATTTACAAAATACACATAAATTTAACATCAAACTAAAATGCCCATAAACTTTGCACTAGCAAGTTTCATTTAAACCAGTACAAAAAGATATACTTAAACCAATTAAGGTGCAAACCTCAGTCATTCACTTTCTTCCCCACATCTATATGTGTGCCATGCAAAAATTTTTAGGTGTTATTTTAACAGATCTAGTTTAGGCAACACAGGATTGAAAGGACAGGTTACAACCACAGGACTCTCACAGAAGGAGGTAAAAAGATGTAGTAAGACAACAGAGAGAACTGTATTATTGTTCATATTTTAAATTAATTGTTATGCATACACACTTCATTGCCATGAAACAAAAGGATTTACTCACCTCTCTAAACTCTCTTTCTTCTTGGTCTTCTTACTGCGCCTGACCATTCGGCTCCTGTAGCTGTTGCGCCTGGCAGAGGCTCCTGTCTTGATGGAAGTGTTTTCACAAGGGGTTGTCGTTACCGAGACTGTTGTTACCACATTCTGCCAAAATGGAGGAGGAACCTTCAGGCATCAGTAACACAAGACAACGTTGCCATTAAATTGAAGCTAGTCCACCCCAAATGCAAATGTAACAAGAAGAAACTCCGCATCAGAGCAAGAGCTGGCATTTTAGGGAGCCCTGTGCAGACATTGTCAGGCTAATTTATGTAAGATAAACAACGATTCTAAGATTCTCAATAGAATTCTCAAGTTCCTAAACTTCCTCTATTCCAGCTTTGGGACAAGGAGAAATTCCAGTAATTGTAGACAGACAAGAGGAGACCAAGGATTGACCAAGACTGAAGTTTTCAAGATACCTCCTGCCAGCACTGCATACCACTACCCAATAGTATATTCCAATACGCCCAAATTAATTTATGATACACATTTGGATAAAAAACAATCTCTTGTTTTGAGGTTACTGTAGGTAAGCATCATGCATGGTTGTTCATGTTTCTCTTTTTGGGTATCTGACAAAAAACAATGCACAACCAACTGCCTAAAATTATTAGAATTTCTCTTATACATTTCTTGCGAAATTAGGGAAGGTTTGTAAGTTCCTCCGGTTTCAGAGAAGGAAAATAAAGACTTAAGGAAAGTGTATCTTCCATCTTTCCTCAGCTCTTTGTATTTCCCCATTCTTTAATTGCTTTGCAATCTTCTTCTATAATGCTACTTCCCTTTGACAGGCAAAGCTCTGCATGTAATATCATACAATTGCCGATAATATGGAAGTAAATATACAGCTGTCTAAAATAATTCTGACCTACGTTATGCCTGTGCTTGAAAAGACTACATAAAAACTGCAATATGATGAGCACTATGAAAAGCTACACACTACCATTCATTAAAATAGTTGTGGTTTTTGTTTGTTTGTTTTTTAAAGAAAAACTATTATCTTCTAATAGGACAGACCTCAGAAAACTGCACCAAGAGAAAAATGGGATAGATTATTCCTAAAAAGTCCAACTGCAGGATTAGAACTTCATCAAGCAAAGAAGCTCTGTGGGACATGCCTGTCTATATATGAGACCAAACCTTTGGGCCTTAAGATTATGAATGGCAAGTTTCCTGTACAGTAAGTAAGAAAATATTTCATGTTCTTTGTTTCCACCTCTCATCATTGATTTCACTTTAATAGGAGGAAAACAAGAAGTAGCAGCCTCATCAAAAGCCTCAATTACCTGATGAAAATACGGGAATTCAAGAAGTATTTGAAAACATCGAATTTCTTTTGGGAGGACAAAGACATCTCTTTGGTGCTCAAAGCCTTGAATGTACTTCAGCTATCTCAGATGCAGTGCCAGTTTATTGCAGAGAAACTATAAATCATAGCAGGGCATTATAGTCATGGACCTTCTTCCAGATCTGTGCATCAGTTAGCTCAGAATTTTGTATTTAAACAAACCGCAAATCTGATAACCCCATCTCTGAAGGGAAACATAACCTCTCAATCCTTGGTGAAACAGCATAGCACTTTGTATCCCACTTGTCCAAGAGTTACCTTCAACAACAACTCAATGACTTCGTATGAACAAGACCATGCACTGGCTCTCCATTGATATGAGTAATCAGGTCTCCAGCTTTTAGACCCGCTTGGTAAGTGCACCTCCTTCTTCCACATTCTGGAAATCAGAGACAAAGAGAATATACACAAAATGCACTCCTTTTTTACCTTCATACTTCAAAAGTAGGCTTTGTTCATGAACTCTTTCTGACAAACCAGTTGGCAATGAAGAAAAAAACTTACAGATATAAGTTACATAAGGAAGGAAAGAATTAAAATCAGACCATCCATTTCACCTCCAACTACTTAAACTTTATACTCACACAGGGCCTTGAATGGTTTCAAAGCTCACTGAACATGCTTGTGCCACTGGTATCAAGTAAGCTCTTATAGCAGGGTGGTTTTCACGCGTAATAAAGAAGGGGGGTGATGCATTCCCCATAGCAAAATTTCAGAATTGAATGAAGATTTTTAGCACACCGACACTGCGGAATACTGATTAAGGTAGTGGTCATGATAAAAATCATGATACCCAAATGATGATAAAAATTAATTTCCACCATATAGTTGAGGGATTGTTTTCATTTGGTTCAAATTCACGAGGTTACCCATTAAGGGGAAACGTGCAGCACAAAGGTGATGAAGGACCAAAGAAACTGAATTGCAAATTATTTGAAGGTGGTTTGAATAATTTATATTTTAAAATGAGCTTTTGAAGATTTTAAGTCGTGCAGCCCACTACTGAAGCCTACAGTGCTTACAGAGCTAAAAATCCTCTACAAACCTATAGTATTTTGAAAAAGCCAAGGCTTCACTTCACTGCAATTGCCACTTTTTCCCCTTACTTTCACTGATGTGATGCTACAACAGTAGCAAGAAATCCAATTTTTTTATTTATTCCATTATCAATCAAATGTAACCCATTCTCCATATTCAATGTTCTTGATGGATTAATAGGTCTGAGAATGTAAACATGGAATGAAGACTGAGTAATACACTACCACATCAGCAGCACTGCTACTTCAAAACCTACAATACATATTTAGGAAAAAGCACCATACAAAATTTCAAAGCTTTTCATAGATTTGTAATCAATTTTTCAAAATTATTTTAAGGTAGGTGAAATATTTTAGATATCACACTTAACATATTATATACATAGCATATATAAATGATATAAAATATGGTCTATTCGTTAGCAATGTTTACAATTAAGGAGGTTGGTAACCAATGAAATGCAAGAACTGCGTCTTTTCCTTTAGCCTGTCGCCCACTTTGTTCAAATCAGTAAGTGAACAGACGATGAAAAATACATATTTATTCAAGACAGTTAGTCTTTTTCCTGTGCCATAGAATCCTCAAAGGTATTCACAATTCCAAATGATTTGCCCTTTCTACACAAAAGAAAGTCAGTACTTGAAATCAGTCTACTTGTGTCTAGTAAAATACTGTTGACTTTCACTGAATCCCTTAATCGACACAGATTAATAAACGTCCATGTATATTTCAACAATTTCTGTTTACAATCTCCTAGTTTTGGAGATCCTGCCCTCAATCAAAGAGGGGCTGTACCAACCTCTTAGTTTTCTAAGCCACAGTACTCTGAACTTAAGACATGGCTGTTCACAATGCCAAACTTGCCGAAAGTGCCCATGCAAAAGGACATCATTCATATGTAAGCACCACTTCTGCCAAAGGTGGCTTTCTGTTATCCCTACAGCCAACACTGGTCTTGTGTACAGGCATGAATTTTATTCTAAGAAAATGGTTTGGCACAACATCTCGATTTACACAGTAGCTACCAAACAGATACCATAGGTACAAAAATCAAAAGCAAATACATCATTACAGTTTTCTGTGACTGTATATAAACAAAAAACTGGTATCTTACCCAAACAATATGGTGCACAGTATAGATATCACTGTCACCCACGTAACCTGATTGCTCGGGATGGTGAAGCCATACTTTTTTTCCTGCAACTGTGAATTTACTATTGGTTGATGAGGGACTTGCAGCAGCAATCGATGAATCACGGCTGGGAGAAGAATCTCGGGAGGATGAAGGATCAGATGACAGGGAATGAGGAGACATAGGACTTGCCAAAGGGAAACACCAAACACATCTGGAAGAAAAAAGTCTGCCTATTGGAGTATATTCTGACACACACAAATACAGACACAGAACAGGGAATTTGCCTAGTTTTACACACCTTTGTGTCAAAACGTATCATGGCCTTTGCATTAAACACTCTCTCCTCCTCAATCAGTGTCTATCTTAGTGAATGAGAAGTTTAACCAACAACCAGATCTTAGAACTAGATTTCTTTCCCTGTAGCGTAAACTGCATTTCTTAATGCAAGGGTTAATTTCCTAGATGTAGACTGCTTTTTCATTTTAGACAGGAAACCACACTCATGTGCTAACTTTGAAAGAAACAATTCTCAGCCTCTTCCTAACAAACACTCATGAGAAGGAAAATCACAGTTTGGTAGCAGATGTTATTGTGAGCACACCCAAAACCATCCCCCCAGTCATCCATCAGTGCTAAACAAAGCGCTAATAGTTTTTTTTGTTTTCAGCTATGTATAGTACAGATAAAGACTACTGTAATTAAACCAAAATATCTAGCTGGTACATAGGATGGTAACTCAATGCGTGTACCAAGCTTCCATTTCTACATTCTGCAACATCATGTAGACCACAAGAATTTCTTACAACAGTATCAATTACAGCTTTTATTTCATTGTTTTGAAAGCACTATGTGCTCATGCTTGTGCAAATGTAACACAATTGCAGCAGCATAAAACAACACTTTGGTGGACTGTAAGATGCTGACAGCTCTGCAAAGACATGAAGCCCACAAAGATTCCAGGTTTGCTGTCCATGCCAAGCCAGTCACGCGAGGGAAGATCACTCTGACAGCAGCGGCAACTACTCCCTGGATGCAAGTCACCAGAGGCTCGCATAGATCGGTATCACTGGGTAATGCTGAAATGTCACAGAACAGCCAAGCCCCAAGCGGGCTGTCACTGTCAACCCTCTGGCTCTGAAACTTGCCCAGATTCCCCTGACCCCTGCCTTCTGCTGCATGCGGGACATGTCCCTGTGCACTCTCAACTACCATGACTCTGCTCAGAAACACTGGCCATCTGTTGCTGTCATTATTTATGGTACAAATGAATACGGTAGTTTTTTTGGACAGTACTAGGTACAGCTAACATATAAGCTTTTTGGTTGATATAGATATGACGACAACATTTTTAGGTGTAGGTAAAGCTAAGTTGGATTTTATAGAATGAGGCTGAGATTAAACTGAAAGAAAACAGCATTTAATGAGCACTGCAGTAACTCAGTCTATACCATTTCTGAGTAGTGATTCTTACTCAACAGCTGGAAAGAACTACTAGAATACCAACTGATGAATACTTCTGAGTGTTACTTGGCTGTGGTGTATCATGCTCCTGTGACAGCTAATCGCCATAATTACCATGCACTACAGGGCCCTCTACAAGGAGAAAAATAACCACGATGCTGTTACTTAGGGAACGTATACCAAAAACCCACAACGTTTGGGAGAGAAATATTATTTGGAAGAAATAGCCCGTACACAAGAACAAACCCAGAGCATGTGCAAGCCACTTGCAGTTTTCAGTTGTCAACACTGCCCTGACCAGGCTGAGCACAGGGTCACATCTTTTCATTTAATCATCTTTCATCTCTCTCAGCATTTTGTGAGAACTATGATTCACATTCGGACAGCATCACAGAAAGGCTAAATATCTTTTCATTGTCACCTAGTTGTCCTCATTCAAGCAGGGGCAAAATAATCCTCTAACTTAGACTCAACATCTTCCCCTTAACTTATCTCATTAAAAAATCTTCACGGTTAGGTGTTGGAATTACAGGTACTGCACAGGAAGCCTATGCTGTTCTTTAAACTGTGTGGTGAAGAAGGGTAAAAAACACGAAGTGAATCAGAAATTCCTGCATTAATAGGGATCAGATAGACCTTTCACCTCCCCAAGGTCTCCAAAACACACGCACAACAGCACAGTGTTTGCTCACCAAGGTATTAAGGAGCACCTAAGGCACACGTGCTTTACAAACAAAGGGGGTGAAGCCTGAGAGCCAGAAACCAACTCTTTAACTATTTACACTAGCCTGAGGACTCAAGGCAATCTGATGAAGTTACTGTCAAAGCCACCTTCGAACATATAGAGCAAGTGCAGGGTTATGTTATCAGACCAGAAGATACATAAATAAGACAAGTAAAGTCTAAAAGCAGCATATGGCCATCGTGCAAAATTGAGAGTTAATTCCACTTTGTGAAAAAAATCCCTCAAAGTCTGGGAAATTTGGACTTCGATTCTGAACCATTAAAAAGCAAAGTACCAATGCTTCATCTGGAAACACTGAATACTACTGTTATACTTCTGCTTACTTACAGCAATATTTATGGCTTCAAGTTTTGAGCACTCAATGTAAGCCACGTGTAAGTACTCGATGCAAGTACGAACAGGAGCCTACGTGTGATTTCTACTTTGTGACACTTCTCTCTGCTTTATCACCTTTCCTTATGGGAGCTGGGAGAGAACTACTCAGGCTGAGTGTGCTGCTGTAACAAACAGCTATTCTTGGAGCTGTAGACAGCAAGTTACTTAAAACTGAAGTTACATCCCTACTGAAGGATGAGCCGAGGACTGAAGCCTGCATCCTGCTGCCGGTCAAACACCAAGTGTCACCACTAAGCTACATATTTGCCTGTCAGAGAAGGTCCCTCAGCTGTAATGTGACCACTGTAACTCACTAATGAGATTGCACCATCTAGTAACACATGTGAACAAGAAGAGAAACAAATGAAGTGTGACACACAATCCATTCTAGCCTCTCCAAAATCTTGCATTTACGTCATAAACCATCAAGTATGCATAAATCGTAACATCACAAACAAAAAGATTTATCTCTACCTCCTGGGATCATGAGGGACAAAGCACTTGCAGAAAGGGACTTTGTGACTTTTCCAGAGATCTTCTTTTTCTCTGTGCTTTCTAATCGCTGACGAGCCATGTGAGATGCAACTTCATTGGGAGGCTTTGAGGAGTTATCTGTACTGTCCACACTCTCGCTTCTTCCATTTATCTGATCTAAGTGCTCTGAAAAACTGCCAACTGTACAAAGAAGAAGGGATAAACATATTGAGGAAAAACTGGGGGTCGGGGAGGGGAAACAGTACAATTGTGAAAGAGGAATTTTTCTGTCTGTTAACAAGTTCATAAACCAACAACACAGAAATCCAAGAACTTCTTCCAGACTTACAGAATGCATAAATGTTAACAGCATGATTTGAAGCAACTGGGTTTTGTAGTCACTGACTAAAGTAAAATAAGAGACAAAAGCTAAAGCAAGTCTGGTATCTCAATATGCAGCACCCACCTTAGAGAATTTAATCATCCATTTATTTTTGATGTGAACTCCTCCTAAAGTAACTCCTCCAATCCCATATAAGTTGCTATCAGCTTGGTAACTTTTCCTAAATCATTAAAACACTAAGTATAGTTTTATTTTAATAATTATCTTTTGCTTTTATCTTTTGGGTGGTTATTTCCCACACAGGAGAGAGATACCTGGCACCACTAAACTCAGTATTACAACCACAGGGGTATTATACTATCATAGGTAACGAACTTCCGCAATACTGGATGAAGGACAACAGTATTTCAAACAACAAAAAAAAAAACATAAAAGCCTTGTGTCATGTGAACAACCTGCAGAGGATTTCTTCAAAAACTCAAAGATGTCACAGGGAAGTTGTATGACCTTATGAAACACACAGCAAGGGCAGGTTGCCTGTTTAAAGACATAGCAGTAATTCCTAGTGTTCCTTTAAGGTCACTGAATATCCTATTGCTAATGTAAAAATGAAATTAGTCTTAAATGTAACTGATGAGTGACAGAAGAAGATCAGATGCTTTGAGTTATCACTGTGACTGCTGTGCTAATGCCGACACTGTAACATGGGGCTGGGGGGAGTGAACATCATTGAGATGTCTTAATTAAAAACACACAACAGTGCAGCACAGTTTTAGAAAAGAGTTGATACACATCAGTTGGTATGACTCCAGGATGATAATCAAAAGATCACCAACTTCAGCAAGGGAAGATATAAAAATAGTGCTTTAAGTGCTCAAGGGGTCTAAGACTCCTTTTCTCCACAGAAGGATCTTGCAAAGGCTCTATGGTCAAGTCATCGTTTTATTCACTTGCCTAGCAGTCCTCCAGAGTCAGTGGGGTGACATCAAATGTCGGCATTTACAAAAATGTTGAAACTTTCCCATACATATTTTCATGAGATTTTATTAGCTTGAGCCTGAGTCCAAACCAGACCCCTCTTGGGATGCCTTTTTTTAAAAGCAGTTCTGAAATACAGGACTTCTATATCCATGAATGCTACTGCTAAACAAAGAAGGTTCACACTGTTTCTAATGTAATCAGTCAAGAGACCCATTGCGACTTACCTGATAGCGTGGAGCTGCTGATTGTGCTTGCTGGAGTGGTTACTTCAGGTTCATCTTGCACTATTTCCTCACTCACAACAGCAGGCTTTTCTTGTTCCTCCCGGAGTCCCACTAAGCTGGTGGAATCATCTTGTTCTCCTTCAGTTGATACGGCCAACTTCGGAAGCAAACCAGAACTGTGTCGCTGCCTGCCACTCTCAGTGTCAGAGGAGACAGATGTAGATTTGTTGTCTGCATAAAAAGTAAGCAAACTCTCATGCAGTTATCCAGATGTTGAGGCCTGCTACCTGGCAAGCAGGACATGGACCGCTTCCAGCCCCTCCTTCTACTTACATTTCAGAATATTCTGAACTCCAGCTTAAAGATTCCACAGAAGGTAATGTTACACTTTTTGTTTTGTCTCCTGCATCTTCCTTTTCTTCGCCTTGTGTTTGAGTGACTCGATCTATGCTACTAAAAACCTATTACAGAAAAAAAAAGCACAAACCTCCCAATTTATCAGTGATATATTTGATATAAAGATATGCAGTAAAGAGCATTTTGGGTTGTACTCTGCATGCTTGAAATGCTTATACAGTATTTCAGAGTGCAAACTTGAAACTTCTTGGGGCTTGTTAAATTTCCAACAGTTTATGCTCTTAAAATGCTTTCTTGTTTTGCTTTCTTGGCTCCTCACATACAGGGTCACAAATAACATCTCTTCTCATAAGAAATTCATCAGCTCTATTCCCATTTCACTGTGTTATCCAAGAGAGTACAAACAAAATCCATAGCCTTGGGGTCTCTAGGTCTCAGGATTCATGCATACGTTGGATTAATTCACAACCACATAAAGCCAATCAAGGTAAAAAAACCCTAACCCTAAGATACTCATTTGGTATCTACCAGTCAGGTGTGGAAAGCAGAAAAATTAATCTGAACTGACTCTGAAGTTAAGAATAAATTACTTGTCTAAAAGATTTATAAAAAATAAACTGTGATCATTGGAAGTCTCTTGTTTGCATAGCTGACAAACAGCACACAGAAATTGTCAAGTGTATATTCTACAGCCTGAGAGGCACAGCTAGAGATACAGTGACATAATGACATTAGCAAACCGAACTATTACTGTGGTACAGAGCTTTTGAAAGAACAGAAGTTCACACAATCACAGAATGAAGCTGGAAGGGACTTCTGCAGGTCATATTGTCCAACCCCTCTGCACAAGCAGGGTCACCTAGAGCTTGTTGCTCAGGACCCTGTCCAGGTGGCTTTTGAAACCTCCAAGGATAGAGACTCCACAACCTCTCCGGACAACCTGTGCTAGTGCTTGATCACCCTCACAGTAAGAAAGTGTTTTATTGTCTTCAGACAGAACTTCCCGTGTTTCCGTTTGTGCCCATTGCCTCTCATCCATCTCCAAAGAGACTGCATCATTTACTAGTATCTGAATTTGAAACATACCACCAAGTCAAAATTAGGAGTTTACACAGAATGAGGATAGCTACACAATTCCTGTCTCTCCTCTTCTAAGCTATCACAGATGCAATACATATGTGGTACAGCAGAGGCAGCATAAAATCCACCAATTCCTTGAAGCATAACCCAGGACAAACAAGACACAAACCCAGACTTTCCAAATAGCTTTAAACAGTTCCTAGAGTAGGTTAAAGAAACTTTTTAACTAGAAAGCTTTTGAAAATCACTGCTGGATGCTACGTTAAGACTAAAAGCATGGTCATTAGGTATTCCACTTCCATTATTTCCTGCCAATCTACCCTCCACAGTATTTCCTGAGCATGCCCACTCTGCTCCTACTGGAATCCCTTGTCCAGCAATAATTAGCTCTCATCTCAACTACTGAAGTATACTACCCTTTGGACAGTCAGCTTCACCTTCAATTCACAGCATCCAAATCAATCCCTCAAATCTACATCTCTCCTTGACCAAATCACATGCTAACCACTACTTTGCTTTTTCCCTTCAGTTTAACACCATTTAATTAATAGCTTCTATAGTCTGGTACTGAGATTTTTGTTATGCCGTCACCTGCAAGATACCCAGGACACAACTGAAGCAACATGTAAAATATGTATAAGAAAACCAATGCAGGAACATGCATTTAGTTTCCCTAAACCTTCTCTTATGCTATCATTATTTTTCTATGGAAATACCAATCTATTTATATCCTTTTCTATTACTGTCTTAAGGATTCAAGAAATAACTTTCCTACAGAATCTTCCCATGTTTTGATTTAATGGTATTAATTTCATTCTTGCTCAATTTCAGGTAATATTTCTTGAAGAAACAATGCCCTATACATCTCTTCCGTATCTAACATTTCCAAACTCTATAAAGTAGCAAAGTGTTTATGTACACAATACACGCTAACACTACAGAAATTTTTACTTACTTTTGAAAATCTGTGTGAACATGAGGAAAACTGTCTTATCTCCAAACTAAAGTCTTCATCATTGGTATCATCTTCTTCCTCAGTTTCCATATGATGGTATTTCTCAGAACGAGCTACAGACAAGGCAAATAAAGTATTTGAATTTATCAGGAAGAATGGGTACCAAGCTTTAATATTAGCTAAAAGCGTAATTTTATTCTTAAAATTATTTCTGCTGAAATGTCAAACCACCAGTGAAATTGCAAGCTGACAATGGTTCTGATAAAGGAGATTTTTCAAAGCAGTAAGCAAAAGTCAAATGCAGTGATTATTTAAACAAGGTGTTCATGGCATGTATTTAATATCATTGAATACATACTGTCAAATAACTTGTGTCATCTTCAGACTCCAACTGCGGAATAAATTCTGCTTTCTGCCTCAGCAGACTATTCCAGTCAAGGCTCCTGAAGAATGATGCTGTTTTACTTCATATGCACCACCTGGGGGAGGCCCAGAGAAAAACACTGACTATCTATACCAAATCCTCATAATATTACTTCAACTAAACCCCCAACCAAAAAATGCAAATTATCATGGGAAGGCATAGTCATCACTGGAAGCAGGAACAGTTACTACCCATTTCCACTAGAATTTCCTAAACCTGACTGAGCCCTCCCTGTCCCTGTTTTGTTGTGCCATTTCTTTAACGGTGGTTGCATGCTTTAGCATTTCCCAATAACATTTCTATTTTTATGGGTATGCTAATTGTTATCTGTCGGTACACTAGTTTAGAAGCATCAGATGTAGCAGAAATAGTCATCAAATATAAATAAGTGCACTAGATGAGTAAGTACAGTCAGAAAGTAATGAAGAACAATTTTAATAGTTGCTCATTGGAAATACCATTGCTGATAAGGAGCTCTTTTTGGTGTTTTATGGCAGTAAAATACAATTCTATAGGAAATACTGTATCATTTATCGTCTTCATGATTACTGCCTACTTATTATAATGTATGTTAAACAATCACACTAGTTTCAAATTAAGAAACAACTATAAGAACACAATGAAACAATGGAATTTTTGTCCTGGGGAGGTGAGCAAGGATATTATTAATAAGCATAAATCTAATTCTAAAAACTGAACGCATAACCTGCAGCAGCAAGAGTTACTGACAACTTGGTTTTATTGGGTTTACATGGCATGGTTTTGGTAGCGGGGAGGCTGCAGGAATGGCTTCTGTGAGAAGCTGACAGAAGTCAGCTGGCTCTAAGACAGACCCACTGCTGGCCAAGGCCGAGCCCATCAGCAACAGTGTTAGCGCCTCTGCAATAACATGTCTACAAAAGGGTAAAAAAAACTGCTGCCACAACAGCAGCTGGAAGAGAGGAGTGAGAATATGTGAGAGCAGCAACTCTGCAGACACCAAAGTCAGTGAAGAATGAGGGGGGAGGAGATGCTCCAGGTGCTGGAACAGAGATTTCCTGCAGCCCATGGTGAAGACCATGATGAGGCAGGCTGTCCCCCTGCAGCCCGTGGAGGTTCACAGTGGAGCAGATATCCACCTGCATCCCATGGAGGACTCCACACCAGAGCAGGTGGATGACCAAAGGAGGCTGTGACCCCATGGGAAGCCCACGTTGGAGCAGGCTCCTGGCAGGACCTGTGGGCCCGTGGAGGAAGGAGCCCACGCTGAAGCAGGTTTGCTGGCTGGACTTGTGACCCCATGGGGGACCCATGCTGAAGAAGTTTATGGAGGGCTGTCTCCTGTGGGAGGGATCCCACGCTGGAGCAGGGGAAGAGTGTGAGGAGGAAGGAGCATCAAAGACAATGTATGATGAACTGACCACAACCCCAATTCCCTGTCCTCAGACACCATGAGGGGGGAGAAGGTAGAGAAACTGGGAGTGAAGTTGAGCTAGGGAAGAAGGGAGGGATGGGGGGAAGATGTTTTGTTCTTATTCCTCATTAATTCCGTTGTTAATTGGCAATAAATTAAATTAATTTCCCTGAGTTGAGTCTGTTTTGCCCATGATGGTAACTGCTGAGTGATCTCCTGTCCTTATAGAAACCTACGAGCCTTTTGTCATATTTTCTTCCCCTGTCCAGTTGAGGAGGAGTGACAGCACAATTGGTGGCCACCTGGTGGCCAGCCAAGCCAACCCACCACATTGATACAACACAAACTTCATTATGTCAAGACTGAGTCAGGAGAGAGCCATACGAAAAGTGTAAGTTTCCAGGATCGGTCTCTAAGTCAGAGTGTCAAGATTTCCAGTGGGTTCTTTGCTTGTTTGAGCCGCACCAGGAAAATTCATAAAGACAAATCTTCCCAAAGGAAACCAAATCAAATCTCATTGTAACTCACTAGCCAAGGAGCAAAAAATCTCTGAACACAGTAATGGGATATTATGTCAGGATTGGTGAATTCTTGATTGGTATCAGACACTACAAACCTGAAGAGGTCTTTCTGTCATTTCCTTCTTCAAAATAATTGTAGTATCTATCTCTCTTCCTTCAACTTGCCCATGCCAAATACACAACTACAATTTTCATGGAGTGTTATTGGAACTAGCTAATACGTATTAAACAGCTAGGGCTGTCATTTGAAATGCATGTGGAGCCTGGGATAAACTGTGCTATCTTCCGGTGCCCAGTGGGAGACCTGTCACATTGCAGCCTCTGTTGTGTGAGTTGGGTCTGACTCTTAAAACTTTGTTGCAGATTTCTAAACACCCTTCCGTGCTTCAAAGAAATGGCTGCCCGATTCAACTGTTTCATACGAACAGCTCTTGAGAGATGATGAACAGTCCAACAAAATCAGCCTGTACACGAGCTGTGCACCATGCAGTGGCACTGACCATTCAGTAGTTAAGCCAGCCCATTTTAGCAATTCACTTTCTCAACCAGCTGTAGCAAAGAGCTGTGATCTGCTTCTGATCCAGCCTCTCACAGGATGGCAGTCTTGAATTAACACTATGTTTACCAGTAAAAAGCACCCCTGACATAAAACACAACGCCTGAAGGAGTATATTTAAAACAAGGAATGGAACTAGTTGTGGCTCTTCGTTTTGCCTTTTGGAAGATGAAGCAGGCAGCTAGTGGAGAAGCTGACCAGGGCATGAACCTCCCTCACTCTTAACTTGTTCAACACTGCGCAAGGGAGAACACTTTGCTGGATGCCACTACTCCAGACCACCAGCTACAGTGAAGTCTAAGGGCTGCTCACACAGATCCCAGATGCTCAGGGAGCAAGGGACATGCAGGTCACTCACCTCAGTCACATCATCATGTCCCAAAAGGAAGAGCTGTCATTTGGGACCATTGCAATAGTACTTGGGGTCTGGGTTATACTCGTTCTCCCCTGGGCAGTTGTGGGCAAGGCCAGTTAGGAAAATGATCCTAAAGCTCCTTTTTATATTAGCTCTAAAAATATGCAGCACAATCTGACCACTGGAGTCAGTTTTGCCAGCATTTCCACGTACTTCTGCTGACTCATCTTGCCACTTGGGTTGCCTTAGCATTCCCAGTGTATTCATATTCCTGGTGTACGCATTCATGATAAAGATGACTATACCTTTATATTTGGGCTCTATATGTAGGAGGCCTTTATGCTGTGTTTACGTATGCTTTGCCCAGTGGGGTGGTAGTCAGTGATTAGGATTCCCATACATTAACACTAAATATCTGTGCAATATTCTTCATTACTGCCTCTCTCCCAAATTCCCAAATAAATCCTGCTCCATCAACTAAACAAACTCTATTACTAATTGCACAGTGTTTTCATGTAGCCTGTGCAGGCTCACTGTTCCTAATACCACATGCCAGGTTCTTCTCTCAAAATGGATGAGCACAGCACTGAATGACCACAGTAGAAAAAGCTGGCAGCTTGTGTTCTCACCGTATACATTTACTTCCTTAACATCCACACTTTTGGTTTTATTCCTTTTCATGCAAGGCAGTATGCATGCTGAATGAGCAGGACAAGACCTTTCACAACACAATCTCTGCGTTTAGTTATTTAATACCGTACTCATGAAGGAATCTTGTCCAATGACTAACTGGGTCTGTGAGAAATTTCCATTTTATTTATCAATTAAGAGAGGATAAATGTGAATGACCACATGTAAACTCCAAAAAAAAAAAAAGGACTGTCATCATCTGTTAAGCTCATGTTACTGGTCTGAATCTATGAAACACCCTCTGTTATAATGGCATGTTGTCATGCTACTTGTCCTGACAGATGTCTCCCAGGCAAAACAAATTGGTGAACAAAGGCTCCCAATGCGGAATATAGAAGCTGTTTCTAGCACACTACAATTTAAAATAGTGCCTCCTAACCTGTTCCCCGTCTTTCCAAAGGATTCTGCCTGAGCAGCAGGGTAATCAGATCTGGGCATCTGGCGGTGGTGCTTCATCCTTTTCAGGCCAGTGATTTCATCTAGCAAAACAGAAAGTTATTAGTGAAGTCTGATCCCAACATTCAGCAGAGAAACTGTGTGAAAGCTCTCATAGTGAGCTAGCAGTAAAGTCAGAGATAAGGCAACTTTTCAAGGTTATTCTGTTGCACATGAATTACTTCAATTTTTATACTCTGTAACAGACTCCATAAACATACTGTTATGTTCCCATTTTCCTCAGAAGTATCCTTTAACCCAAAACAGTGTTTAACAACAGAATACAGGAATGCTTGGCTCATGGAACACTATTGCAAAATATTAGCACAACTTGTTATGCTGTCCCTTCTCCCTGACCCCCAAAAATCGTGGTTTAAATTTAGTTCTGTTCCATGGAAACTCCTATTAAGATGGATGCAGCTGACCTGACCTAGCAGTCACCGCTCACATCTGTAATCTTCTCTAACGCTAGTAGACTCACTGAAGTCATTACTCCCATGGACTAAGGGACAGGGTATTGGATCTCGCTCTAGAAGATACATGCTGATGGAGCTTTTTTTCCAAGCCTTTCATACGCAGAGGAAAACATCTCACTCTACTGACTCTGCACCTACTAAGGCTTTTGCACTTCATAGGAAGTTAGACCTAAATCATGCAATCAGATATTAAACTCTGCCATATTCCAGGTAGGGTGGAATAAAAATTCTGGCAAAATTTCATGTAAAGTAAACAATGGAAAATTGTGCGGTCAATATGCACATGAACTTTGTAACAGCTTACACAGCAAGTTTTGTCTTATTTTAGCTGCAGCTGCCTCTACAAAGGTAATACATTGCAGGTTTAGACAAACTCTGCATAGTTCTTGCAAAGAACAAGATTTGGGCACCAGAGAAAGAGAATGCTAGGAGCTTGGGAGATACCAAAGGCTGTTAACGATTTTGTTGTCATTATATGATCTAGACTTTTCCTTCAAAAAGATCATCATTGCCGAAATAATCATCAGAAGCTACACACAAGTTTAATCTTTGTACTCCAGAGTTTAAGGAAAGGTACTGAAATAAAACAGGCACATAATGTAACCTGTTCTGGAGCATTATTTTTAACCCCAATCGTTATAGGCATCTAAGTTTACCCTGATGCCTCCCACAGTTGTACTCACAACTTGGGGGCAGGAAAGGCAACCTATAATGAAGAAGGAGCAAGGTAAAATGAGGGGCAAGATTTTGAAGTAGATTTTCAAGTAGAATGTAGATTTCACCCACTAAACTGGAACAGAAGTCTAGGCTATAGTTTGGGTCCTTTAACACAGCTTTTACAGTTGACTATTAGGGATTATATCTTTTAGCACAGGAACATCCAACAAAGAGTTCTCGTGCAGATACAGACAGTAAGAATGATTTCAGTAAGTAAGAATATTTAAAATAAAGAGAAGAAACTGAAGAAGTCAACATCAAAACAAGAAACTAAGCTGACCAACAGAGTGAGAATAGATCAGATTTACAAGCATACACTTCTACAGATACTTTTTTCTGGAAGATAAATGGACACATCCAAACAGATAAAGTTATTTACATAAGTATCAGCTAGATTGTAACACATGACAATTTGTTTTGCAAAATGTAAAATTAATGCTACATGCAAAATGGAAGTCTAAAGTGCAAATTTTGTCATTAATTTTAGACTCTTCCCTCCCCTTTCTCCCAGTCAGAGAGCATAAACAAGATAAAAACACATGTGCATGTGTTTGGAAATGCAATAAAACATGAGTTATATCCATGTTGCCTGCCTACAGCTTCCACTGCAGTTTAAATCTGATTTGGAAAACAATAGCATGAATAGGCATTGCAGCCGGGAGGCATCCAGAACAAAGCCAGCATTTGCTGCTTGTGTTAATTAACAGTTGATTCTGCCTTGCCACTCAGGCCTTGGTGTCTCACATCAGCAAATGACATGGTTATAAATCCATGAACAGCTAGGATGATGTATAAAGAGGTCATATACTAGCAGAAACTCACCAATCCATCTCATTACAGTTTACAAACAATTCTGGCTTTCAAACTTCAGAGATGGAGAAAGCGAGATGACGAAAGAGTGTCTCCTTAAGTACAAAAGGGGATTTGTTGTGTTCTCAGAGAATAAGGAACAGAAGTGAGGTTAGTTTGTTTCCGTTGGGTTTTTGTATGCTTGGGGTTTTTGTTTTGGTTGGTTGGGTTTTTTTTTTGTTGTTGTTTTTTTTTTTGTTTGTTTGTTTGTTTTGTGGGGTTTGGTTTTTTTTTTAGCCACTGGACCTTTTAAGCAGACATAAAACAGACTGGGAAATACTCAGTAACAGAGGTGCCATTCTGTTAAACTTTGGCATAAATAGAGGCCCTCTGCATGTATGCATCTGTGAAATTTATGGAAACAGCAGGTAGGATAGTAAACAATTCTGTTTTAATTATCATTCAGTTTTGCCACAAGCCACATAACAATACTTAGGGTCAGCTTGCAGGTTAAGATCTAAAAGGTTATTGAATTTTAAATGGAAGAAGAACAGCTGTTACTGAAATAACATTACACTACAACAATCATCAATGATATCATTAACAATCTGTGAATTGAATTTGTTTCCTTCTCTTTCTCGTTATTTATTATTCGGGAGACATTTGTTTTAGGGTTTTATTACATCTTTGTTAATTTCTTCATTGTGCCATGAGGCATTTTTACCATTTATGCAAATTTATTTTAAACAGTTTCTTCTCTGGTATGATTTCTTTACTAAAGACTGAAATCACTGTGCCATAGTGGCACTACTTTTCCAGTAATACTGCTTTTCTTTTTCAAATAGTGCAGCTTAACCATTGTACATGACATTACTGCATTTCTGTATTTAGCAACAATGTACAGTAAGTTCAGCTATTAACCCAATTTTATTCTTATTGCTTTGACAGCAAATTGTGTATCACAATCTTACGATAATGGCAGGTTTTTTTTAAGCAGAATTAGATTGAAAGATCTATCAGTAAGTTGCAAATATCTTTACTATTAACAGAAATCTAAATGTTTCACAACAAGCTAAGAAATATGGGGGTTTTTGTGATGATCCTCACCACTGATACTTGTCCAAATAGCTCTTCTGGTGTATCTCCAAGAATGGCACACATCCGACAAGAAATTCATAAAGGATAATTCCCATAGCCACCAGTCCACTGGTTTTCCATAACCCTGTCTCAGTATGACTTCAGGAGCTATGTATTCAGGTGTACCACAGACCTAAAACAAAGAAATAAGCATGATGGTAACCAAATCTAATTGATCTACATCACATAACTTATAATTCTTGAAATGCTAAATAATATGGAAACATGGGAAAATGGAATTCAGTACGTTTTAGTCTGCAGAGTTTGCCTAACAACTGATGTTTCTAGAATGGACCTAGCTACACTTACAGGCATCATAATCAATGTTACTGTCATGCAAAGGACAGTTTGAGTTTTTCACATGGGAGTCCACCACAGCAAATGTTTATTTAACTTAAACATATCCTTATCTTTACCTGAAAGTTGTGATTTTTTTTTTATCTTAAATAAGAGAACAGATTGTGAGCAATGGTAATGAGGCATGCTTAAAGGGAAATGGGCCATAGCAAGGATTTTAGCACCCTTGGTTGTACAATGCATCATGAACTCCACAAGTACTCTGCTGAGACTTTTGAATTCTTTATAAAAAACAGTTTTCCATTTGTCCGTCTCAGATTCACTTGCGCATAATTAGGTTGTTCATCTTACTAATAGATCCAATGTAGAAAGAAAAAAGCCCTAGAATAATCTGCAGGGCATCAGTAAAAGTAACCCACAAACAATTGGAACACCAACGCACAAAACCCAACAGTCTATACAGTATTATGGTACATTCTGCTGGCAAAACATCACTTCATTTGAACGCTCAATGTAGAAATGAAAAAGGCTGTGTCCTTACTTGTTTGTCAAGGAATTCTCTGGCATCCTTCTCAATGTGACCCTCATACAGATTGGTAGTCAAACTCATTAGCCCCACCTTTGAGAGGCCAAAGTCTGTAAGCTTTATATGGCCCATGGATGTTACCAATAAACTGAAAATTAGAATGATCTGAAGTTACTGTGATAATTCAGCATTATGTGCTTATTATTATTATTATACTTGGAGGAAAATGTTTCATTAGTACTGCAAAAAAACAGAGACAGCTTGAAAAAGTAAACAGGTACAAAATAAACAGGTTAGAAATCTGACAGTCTTACATTTGTTACTATTATTATCAGATGTAAACAACTTTTTATATGCAATTGCACAATATCTTATAGAACCATACAAGTGTTGAGAGCTGAATGCTAGATGCTTTGAAGAAGAAAGAGTCATCAGAAAGACCTAGAATAGAATAAATGTTGCTTTAGAAGCGAGGCGAGCATCTTTTGTCTGCAACAAGCCAGGTCATGGATTTGAAAAAAACTCAGGTATTAAGTTAGTTAGTAATACTACACTGGCCTGAGGGTACCATGCTATGAAGGTATTGTCATTCAACAGATATGACTCCAATTCCTTTTTTTTTCTTTTTTAATGTGAAAGCTGCAACAGCCATACTTTTTACTGCAGATACTTGGGGTAATGTTATCTACATGTATAGGAGCAATATTGTATTTCTAAATATTAAAAAACAGAACAAAACAAAACCCCAAACCCATGCAACAGGGAAGATTTCCCAATCTGGTCAATCTTTTCTTCATATATGCAAAAGTATCATCAACTTGTAGATATTGTATTGAACAGTGTTTTAAGCATACTTTGAAAGAACTGTTCCTTAATGACCAAAATGCATTTCCCTGCTACTGGAAGAGTAAATAAGTGTTTTGGTTTTTTTAGCTACTCCAATATCCTCTCCATCTTAAAGACAGAAAGTTTTGAAGAGCTGTTTTGGAAAAAAACGCATTTTCTGTAACTGCAGATAATGAAAATTCACATTTTGTGCAGAAATTGTGAATCTACTTAACACTCATGATAAAAAAAAAATTTCAAAAACATTCAAAGCAAGTTTACACCTTTCATATTTTATCTAACAATTTCAAAGTCCTCTTTTGATTATACTTTATATACATACTTGTCTGGTTTCAAATCCCTGTGTACAATTCCATAATTATGAAGGTATTCCAAGGCCAGAACAGTTTCTGCAAAGTACATTCTTGCCATGTCTACAGGTAAGGGACCCATATTCTTCATCAAAGTAGCACAGTCTCCACCTGTGGAAACAGGACAAATGTTCCAGATGATGCTATAAGTTCTGAGGTGTATCAGTATTATCCATATATGCTGCAGAAAGACACAAACTGTAGTCATAAATGTTTATTTTCCAGTCAGATGATTCAATTGCACATGTAACCACATCAGCTACTGTACTGGAAACACAGTGTGAAGCTGGAAGTAAGCAATACAAAGGTTCACCTGGAAACCAACAAAATCTGTGCTGCTACTTTAAAAAACAAAAGTGGGCGTGGCAAAAAGTCCACACAACCATAGCCTGAGTATCTCATCTAGCACTGCCCCTGTCCACTGTTCTCCTTCAGCATCAGCACCTTTTCAAACTGCTTCCTTTTCCGCTCTCTTCGTAAAACCCACAATTAAAAATAACCCAACATGAGCTAATGAAAATCTGAACTCCAGAAAAGCAAACAGCATTTCCATATGAACTTTGAACACTAGGACACTTACAATTACAGTCTACAAGGAACTTATTCAAGAGCAGTTATTTCCTATATAGCTGGAGTACAAGTGTTTTACAAGCTCTCATTGGGAGATAATGACTAGGAAAAAGCCACCTTGTTGTTGGATTTAGATCCTAAATCTCCATTGCCAGAGCACAGAGGACACCCAGGGGGCCTTTCTAGTGCAAGTACCATATGGGTTATTTTCTTTCTTGGTGTAAGATAACTCTTCCTCTGTAAAACAGAACAAACTTTTTACCTTCTACATATTCCATGACCATGCATAAATGACGTCTTGTTTCAAAGGAGCAATACATGCTGACAACAAATGGATTTTCTGCAAATGTCAGGATATCACGCTCAACAAAGGCCTGTGGATCTGGTTTCGGAGGATGAGATTCTGCTTATTAATCTTCTTCATGGCAAATCTTTGTCTAGTTTCTTTGTGTCTCACAAAATAAACCGCACTGAAGAAGTTCAAATGGGAGAGAAAGAGAAAAAAGTTCAAATAAGTATTAAAAATGTATTTTAAATATTTTTTTACAATTAAATAAATTATTTTTAAAAACTACATATGTGTTATATAAAAGACTTGTTTAATTTAATATAGGTGACCTGCCTTTCACATTAGAGAATGGCTTCAAACCTCATTTCGTTTCATAACCAGGCTGAGCCTCAGTCAACACAAATTAGTACACAAATGAAAACACAAACAACTCCCCTCCTCCCGCCCCACCCTGCTCCGCCCCAGCAAACAACAGATACAGCAAATGTCCCCCCAAAGGTATAGCAAATGCCCTCAGCTGAGGCAGATTTGGGCATTTCCACCAACAAAGGATTATATACAAAACCCAGCTACAGTTCAACGTTATAAATCATTCTGACAATGCTTATTCTCTAAATGTGCTGTCAGATAATTATGACTCAGACTCCATCCAGGGGGTTTTAAAACATGTGACAAGTTTCTCATGAAGGTTGCTCAGAAGTTGCTTGAGGGGGTGGCTCCCTCATCACCAGGTGCAAAAGTCTTCTGTTCTTGTTCAGTCCCTGACATCAGCACTGATCCGTATCAGGGGCAGGTCACCAGCAGGCAATCCAAAACAAAGATCACTGCGTTAACCGCATGTAATGTGGGATTAAGATGTATCTTGACAAGCAGAATTTCCACTGGGGTTACTGGGTACAAAGTTTACCGTAAGTTTGATTAGGTAAGGTCAAGGCAGTGAGGGAAGCAAAGTGAAAGAAAACCTCGCATGGACTAGCCTACTCTCTTTCAAGGCTCAGGAGAAGGAACCACCCTGCTGTGAAACACTGACACAGGACATTATTGCTACATTTCTCAAAATCCCTTGAGGCAAATCCTGAAAATGCTTGCCTTGCTTGAAATCCACTTTGTAGCATTTAATGCTTATAGCATCTCCAGAATATAATTACCACAGTAGTGAGTGTTTATGGAAAGAAAGGACCAAAAGGAGAAATAGAGAGGGAGAAAAAAAAAAAGAGAGACTCAATTATACAATTTTTAAATTCAATCTGTTGTCCCCATGAGGTCCAATTATCAGCACACAATTATTTATTTTAACACAAAAAGCAATTCTTGCCTTACTATTTCCACTAGGATCTTCCCACAGCTACCAAAGTTAAAGACACTGAAAAATCAGCATGTTTCTTCTTTCCTTTGTGGAGCAAAAACTTCTTCTAGACAAGGAAGTTTCTCTTACTGATTCCAAAAGCTTTCATTAATCCCTTGCTCTTGTCTGAGCACAGGGCAGGTAAAAGACATTACACCATTATGAAAGTAGGGGAAAACTACCTTGGGCAAAACCCACGCCAAACCCCACCCTTCATGCCTCCTACTAAGTCTCACTCCCTTCTGCCCCTCCCAAACTGGAATAAAGACCGAATTATTCATCTCCACTACTCCTCCCTGCTGCATTCATGCCTTTTGTCCTCCTGCACCTCTTCCTACTGCTCCCCTCATACTCAGTTCTCCCTCCAGCCCTTCATTACAACGCTTTTCCTTCGCTTTTCTTTCATGCATGTTCTAGTTTTCCTCTCTCTTTTGTTGCTTTATCCTGTCAGCCAGTCTTAGCTTCTTAATCTCCTGTAATTTCATCTTTTCTTTTCCCTATTTCAATCCCCTTGTGTACTCCTGGCATGTAGAAAAGTGAGCCCTTCAGGTGCCTGAAGCCGCAATCCTTCAAGAAAAATGAAGTTACAGGAATGAACTGAGGACTGCCTGAGGACTCGGCAAACAGATCTTTCTCAGAGTTTTAATCTGGACAGGTGCCAAGATGAGCTCTTGAAAGACAAATATGAACCACAGCATATTATTGTAGTACAACAGTAAGTCTCCTCTGCAGATCATGTGGATCTGTAGGGTCATTACTACCATATTTAAAGATGAAGAACCAGTAAGTTCTAAGGTCTATCTAGTCCAGTAAATATCTGGGACATGCTGGCTATATTTCTCCAGCTTCATAAATTTCATTCTCCAGTCTTACAGTCACAGGCAGGAAATTGTATAACTTTCCACTAGGATTCACCTACAATTCCTTGGAAAAAAAATGCTTAGTTGAAGTGTACCAGACTCACAAAACAACTGCAACGCAATTGTCTCTCTCATGTTTACACATGCATACACTGTTTATGCTATATAGTGCTATTATCTTCAACATATAAAAATGTCTAACATTACTTATTCACATTCTCTGATCACAGTAACCCTAGACAACAGCATTTATGCTTTACAAAGAAAACTATGCCCCAGCCAGCAGCATGTAATTCCTGCAGAATAGTGCAGGAATACAGCATCCAGAGCAGTGTGGGTCTTCCAAGCCACTGGACAACACGCACAGACGCCTCTCAGCAATATTTCAGACTTAACCTAGCCTGCCTAGAAACAACTAAGAAGCTGTCCATCTAAAGAAGATAACATGATGGCTGTGATCCTTCTCTCACAACTGGTACTAGTCCTAGTTGTTCCAATGTGTCACAAATTTTGATTAGTAAAACCATCTCTCCATACCTACCAGCAGCAATGTCTCCTATCTTTATAGCAGCTCATAAACACAGCTGCAAAATGATGAGGCTGCCCTCCCGATTTCCTATGGGTAAACTGTTCCATATTTGCAAAAGAAACACTTGTGAAATTGAGCTCCTCAGTTTGCAGCATGGTGCACATTCAGGAAGAACAGAATTCAACATCTTCAACATGGTAAGAACCTTTCTCTACCACTGAGAGAACTGCATTAGCTGACAATATTAGATCCTCATGCATATATTAGCTACAGAAGAAAGATAAGGCACTTGGCCTGTGCTGTACTGGGGAGGCTTACTCGAGGGCAATAAAGTGCATGGGTTCAGAGTTCATCATTTTGAGTAAGTCCACAACGAATGATGAATATAAAATCCCTAGCATAGAAAATGCGAGCCTTTACTTTTTAAACTGCTCTTCAAAGCTATGGGCTTCTAGGAATCAAAGCTTCTCACACTGCATAGACCAGTTACCCACCAGTCACCGGGGTAAACAGAAAAGAAGGAAAACAATACAGCTTACTAGACCTGTAGTCCATTCAGAAGTGGTGCTACTTAAGTGAACCTACAAAGCCACACTTCCCCCTCTTCCCCCTATCCCCTTCCATTTCTGAACTGGTGACTGCCAGGCTGATATGAATTAACTCGATTGGATGTTGTGTTATTCTGCAGCTGGGTAACCTTCTGAGTCCCATTCCCAATGCAACTACACAAGAGCAAGTACTGTCAACCAAGTGGAGATGGGACAGGAATGAGTATTCACAGGCTGGGGGCAGCAGCTGCTCAAGTCAACACTGCCTTAGAGCTTTTAAGCTGATCAAGCAACACCATTAGCCAGTTTGCCATGTACATATTGACATCACCATCATTGTAGAAGTAAAAGCAGTCCAGGCAGGTGCACAAGTGGTATCACGTATTTGCTTTAAGCAGATACAGTACATTAGTGAAGAGCAACTGAACTAACATCTCACTCTCCTGAAATCAAATGCAATCTTTATTTTGTTGGGCTGGTTCAGTAAACCAGGCTGATGCCAACTTGAAGAGATGGATGGACTACTACTACCTGCTACCTCTTGAAAGCTGGTATACGGAAAAACATTGCTATGATTGCAGTAAAAGTTTAAAATTTGGGAAGTATGAAAAGTTCTGTCTGGCTGAAAAGAGAGACAGCTTGTGAAACCATTACTGACTTGGCCAGCATCCTACATGTTTACTGATTCACAGCTTGTTTAACTTCTTGTATATTCCTAGGCATTCCCAAAAGCCTGATACACCTCATCTACTATACAGTCATTTAATTGCACTACAAATGAGTTTACCCAATCAATTAAAAACAGAGAACTGTAAGATATTTACTCAAACCTTCATAAAACCAATAGTTTAAATATAAACTTATCAAGTTTAACAGATCTGACAAATCTCTGCTACAGCGTGCCAAGACCAACAATTACCCTGTCAAAGCTTTCCATTTCACTAATGAAGGCAAAAACTCCACAGCAAAATCAAAGACATCAGAATGTATGTTTTTAAAATTGGTTCAGAATTAAACCCTCCATTACAGCCTCAAAATAAATAAAATATTACAATAGCATACTGAATTTTTGATGTCAGAGCACAAAATATGCCCACTGACATATTTTTGAGAATAAATCAATGAAAGCACAGCAGAATTCACACATATTTACGTTATTTCAAAAATTAATGGTCTGGAAAAACATGGAACAGAAAAAATAATCCTTGTAGCATAACAACAATAACTTTTATTTCAGCTGCTTATACTTGTAAATAAACTGCAATAAACGCCTATGGGACAGTTTATTGCTTTGTATTCACAGATGGAACAGGTATTATTGCCTTATTACACTCCATTTTGTATATGGGTTAAAGAGCATTTAGATTATCATGATGTGTTCTCCTCTAAACTTGACCGTAACTTTTGAGTAAATTAACCAGCAATCATACCAGTGCCAACAGAAAACACACTTAATAAAGATCAAAAAATGGTCTGTCAATATTACAGTCCCACTTACATCACAGTGGAGAACTTCAAGCACACTGATAGCTGTGAAAAAGTGATATCCTAGAGAATTTAGGAGAACAAGCCTCCTCAACTTACAGTACTTGGGGGAAGTGACTAGTCGCTAAAATCAGGTTTTTAGTGAGTAAACACTTTTAAGTTTATTGTCTTACAGTTCACTGTGTGTGTTCCTTTCCCTCTAAATTAATTAATAAGGGGCCGTACCTTTGTCTTCTTTCTCATTCTTGATTTTTCTTCTAAAAAGTAACCATTTAAAACAAAAATCCAAACCAACAAAATCTATTTTGTTATTGTTTGCTTAAGAATGGAAGTAATAGCACTATACTAAACTGATGAGATTTTCAATTTCCACTTCTAATACTACCCCAGTATAACCCGCCAGCCTACTGTTTTAACATTTACTAAAGGCAATGATTCATTCAGAATCCAGATACACTCCAAGCTGTTCACCCTTTATCAGCTCTCCTTTTACTCACAAATTTATCAGGGTCTCATCCAATTTTTATGATAGTTATATTGCCAATTTTGCTTACTATTTGCATTAAAAGGTATTTCATAAGTATTGATTTTCCCTGCCACAAACATGAGGGAAAAAAAAATCCTACATGCCTACATCAGATGTGCCATAGAAAGCCATGGCTTTTCATACTTGTCTTTTCCAGCGTTTCAAATCCTTACTTGTCTCTGGTTTCACATGGACAGTTGTCTCCAGCCTGTATTTCTTAATGGCTCATCAAGCCTCCCTCTGACTGTAACACCTGTGGAGCAAGAGCCATAGGTCTACCAGACCTCTGACTTTAACTGGCCGGATGCACACTGCTGGCTGCAGCACGCCCTTCTGCAGGTGCTCCCTCCTTTCCCCATCCCTCAGCATCCTAAAACTGCTGGGAAGCTGGGCAGGTCTAGTGACTCAGACACCCTTTCCTCTGACAGGGACCCACCCCACATGGTTGTTTTTAACCTCCTCCAGTAAGATGAAGAGGAGATTGGGTGGGAGATGAAAGGAGGATCTGCCAAGGGAAGGAGAAATGGATGCACCCAGGGAGGGGTGCAACAGCTACTGCTAAGTGGTGGCATAAAGGCTTTTGAAGTTCTGGGGTCACTGGGAGAAACTGGCATGCAGTAAGTAATGAGTTGGCCTAGGGAGAAATTCTGAGAAAATTAATTGTGCAGAGGCTGACTAGTGAGAAGCTGTATTCGGATATTTACATAACTTTAATGCAAGTTACACTATTTCCTTCAGGCTTTTTGGTGAGCTATGCAAGCAGGTCTGGACACAAGTAAGAGCCTCCACACAAGCTACCACGACTGACTAGGCAGTACTAAATGCCTCCTGTCCCAGAGCCCAGGGTAACCTTTAGCTAAATATGATCAGAAAGTATTACTGTGCCCATCAGCCTCAGGCCACTAAAACAGCATGCAAAAAACTCCAGTGGGTAGATTGCAGGTGCTTTCTCTATGTCCAAGGTCTCTTCAAAGAATGCTCAGTCGTAACAGGTTGTTGATGCTTCCTACCTCAAGCAGAGGTAGTGCAGAGTACAGCCAGTCTAATGGGGTCTGTGATGGAAAGCAGCACAGCCCTCTCCACTGCTGGGCTGTGACACCATCCCATTTGGCCATGGGATCCTCACCTCAAGGCAGAAACCCCTCTTTTGTGAGCCAATACATCCCTCATGGCCCTGCAGGTTAGAGAGACCGACAGTTCCTGTCTTGACACATTTCAGTGCAGAGGAAGAGCCGATCAAGGGTCTATCTAATAGATATTATCTGATCAGAAAAGGTGACTGAAAACATACTTCTGGCTGCCAATAGACACAATCCCTGCATGGTACTTCCAGAAAACGTTTTGTGTTCATTTAAGGCCCAGGCTAACATAATTTTTCCTTGGTCTTCTAGGATATCTCCAGGTGACTCGCATACCACTGGGCACTAAGCTTGCATTTTCCAAGTACCCAGAAACAAGCCAAGTAACATCAATTCCTTAAAAGCTGACCGGTTAAAATTTGAGGACAGAAGAGTGTCCAAGAGCACCAAAACCGTGTTGCCCTACTTAAGGAAATTTGTTTCTATTTCACAAATATTTTTAGGTCAAGCAAGCACTCATTTTTAACAATCTGTCTCCCTACAGATGCAGTTTTACTCTGCTTCACTTCTGCATAAACACAGACTGTTTCCAGTATCGTAAAGGTGGCTTTGAATCTGCCTTTGGATTTATTCAGATTTCATCTTTGGCATTACATGCTACCTACTTCTGAAAAATACTCACAATGTAATATTCAGGCTTTTAATTTATTGCAGCATGCAGTAATTCATTATTGCCTAGCAGGTTTTCCACAAAGTTTTTCTTGTGAATTTCAAATATTAGCAACAAAACAGGGAAGCAGAATGAAAAAAGCAGCAGTGCAAACAAAACTCCCTCACATAAAGATCCCTGCAGTAAGAAATAATGGGAAGTTAAGCAAAAATAAAATACAAAAGAGCTGTTGCGCTCATGGATTACTCACCCGTAAGCTCCATTGCTAATCAGTTTAATTGTTTCAAAATCACTTTCCCGAGGTTTTCTCTGCAGCTTCAGTGAGGTATTAGAACTCTTAAAAGTAAGAGGAGAAAGAAAAGAGTTAGTACAGTACTTTTATTTTTTTTAAAAAATCAGGGTAAAAAAAAAAAAAAACAAACAAAAGCCAACTATCACCAGGCTGTCACACCCTGATGAACCAGCTAAAAGCTCTGGCCAGTTAGCCACACAGCTCACACAGAGAGGGACCAAAGGAAATCCTGAAGCGAAGCCTCTTTTTTCATCAAAAAGGTTATCTGTTACATCGCAGCTATCTGTATGCTTATCTACATGCACAGGTTATGGCAGGCAGGCATGAAGGCTTCTGGCAAAGGAGTTACTGGTAATTCCTATCTGGTGTTACAGATTTCTGTGAATCCCACCAGGCACTCATTGGTCATTACCTTCCCATTTTAGTAAATATGACTCTTGTAGTACAGCCTGGCAGTAACAAAATGTAGATGAGCTCTCATTCATTCAAACAAACTTCTGCGCATTTCAAACTAGTATTAGGAGAGACTGTGATATAACTTAGGATAGAGTGAAAAGAGACACAAAACGAAAGAAAAAATATGGAAGATAAAGATGCAGTAATTCTACCATTACAGGGGTCGCTTCCACCTACTTGTATGCCAGAACATTTTCAAAATGGAGTTGTCCCGAGTACTGCACAACCTTTTTTTCTAGCTTTAATTTTTAATTAATCTTGAAGACGTGTGAATTAGAATTGGGGTGCAGGGGGGGATCATGAGAGCAAAGGACTCCAAATTCAGTATTTCAAACCCACAAGATCCTTTTCAAGATGTTTTCCAAATCTCCAAGAATTTCTATGATCCCTATCCAGGCAGTTTGGTAATATTTAAGGTTGAAAGCAGACCTGGTTGGAACATTTTCAATTAAATGCTTGTTAAAGAAAATCCAGGGCAAGAATATTAGTGAATATGTTAATATAATGAACTACACAGGAGCAGAGAGAGACAATTTATTAAATTGTTTAGCCCACTTGCCTGCCAGTACAGGGTTCTTCCTAATTGTGCATTTATGATGATTTTGAATGGTCCCATACTTTCAAGTATGCTTCCTGTCACTTCCCATGTGTGTTTATTCCACAGCTACTTTGAGAAAATGTTTCCAAATATTCACCCTATATTACTAATTTCATTTCATCACCTCCCCTGTTTACAATCCCTTATAACACTGCTCTGTTCTTCCTGTATATCTTCAACATTTGCACAACACAAATAACTTTACAATTGCAATTTCTTAGCTATTGCTAAGGCAGTTTGCACCTTGGATTCTCCTGAGCACTTCCTTTAAGTCTTCTAGTTATTCTTTCTGTCTTTTCTTCGATTTGCCAGTATCCTTCCACTAAATACTGCTCAGGTCTAATACAGTATTTTAAATGCAGATGAATGAAAGCAGGAGAGTAAGAAACATATTTAATGTCACAACTCTGGAAGGCTTTATGGGTGTTATTTTGCCAGAAAATCAGAAATTACCTCAAAATATACGACATGTACCAGAAAATTATGTCTTTTCTGTAGATCAGAACTAGTTATTAGAACTAGATACCCCATGCCTGTATTTTAAACCCTAACATTTGTAAATACCTATCAAGTACCACTGAATTACCTATGCATTCCCCAAAATTGCACTTTCTTTTTCTATCCACTTGCACTGAAAATCCACACTACATTGTTAGAACTCTATGTAGTCTGTTGACCGAAATCCAAGGTATAACAACCAACTTTTAAACATAAGATTTTCAACTGAGAGCATTTAAGCTCACAATATTCATCCAAACCAACTCCTCCAACTTGTATTTCTTCTGCCAACCTGAACAAGCATCTAACAAATTACTACTTTAATATACCCATTATTGTAGACAAATAGTTTTGAACACAGATTCATAACAACAATGCACAATCTTCCAGACTGCAAACTAACTTTCTGAATCCAGGCTAACTTGCTCACTTCTTCCTTGTCTCATTATTGGATCTGTTCAGAGTCTCTCAATTTGATCGTTAACTGCCTCTGTGAACGGATTGTTATAAAATCTGTTTAAAATACTGTATTTTTCATGAAATGCTTTAAAAGCCCGTCTAAAAGAAAAATACATACATTAAACTGAAAAAAAAGAAGCAGTGGTGGATTTTGTGATAAAAAAATTGCCACGTGGTGAACACTAACTTTGTGAAAGCTAAGGATACTGCAACATCTAGTAAAATAGGTAGAAAGTTTTGTTATAATATTTTTGCAAGCTTTCTGGCTGCTGAGAACCACAGTGTTAGTCTGAGGATTAATCACTGTTCTATTCAATCTGTTTACACATACCAGCAGAAAATATAACAGGGCAGGGCCAGAAGGAACACAATACATTTATTTTTCCTTGCTAAGATTCAGCAGAAGTAGCAACATAACAGGAAAACTTACATTTAATGATTCATCCACTTCCAGAGTTTCTGCTGTCCCACTGTCACAGTTAGCTAACTGAGCTATTTCTGGAAACAAAGATTAGAAACTTCGTTTAAAACTGTGGAAATACAAAACTAAACGAAGTACAAAATACTTGAGAAGTGACGCTTTTCTGGAACACTTAATAAACATGCTGTCCTATCTGTAATGCTCGTCAAATAACTTTCAGGGCATCTCCAACTATATAAAAAAAAAATCACACCCAAAAAATGAGGACCTGCTATTGAATGCCTACGTAATCTTCCACTGAAGAATTCAAACAGCCATGAAGCAACGAAGAGCTATAATGTTATCACTGCTGAGACATGGAAATTCTGAGATTTGTGTGAGATCTGAGCATTAAGGGAAAGACAGCACTAAACTGCTAAAACTCCTGAGGATCTCAGCCCCTGAGGGGTTAACAGTAGGCCCCATCCTTGTTGGGCTCCTTCACAGTTAGAGCAAAAAACTTCTAGTTTAGACAGAGATGGACTCCAAATGGTTTGCACTTTCTACACAGAAATGTTGATATGCCTAACATAACAACTTAAAAGGCACTTTCTTAGAAGCTTATAATTTATCGAATCACTAATACAGATGACTTCCCTGGGAAACTAAGATTTTGGGAATCTACAGCTTGACCTGGTTGTCCCTGCCAGGGTCAACGTATGCTGCAGAGCTCCTAAACCTATCCTGTTCTCCAGGGGTACAGTAACTAAGAATTCATCTGGGAAATAAAAGCTGAACAGGACAGCTGGTAGCTTAAAGACCCTGGGAGTCTTAGTATTACTTTAATCATATACATAGTTAATTATGTATTCCACATAGCCAAAGACGCACATTTTATCATAATTATGTGCTGGGGATCAGAGATAAGACCACTTGAAATTTGTGAGATGCATTTTTATCTCAAGACTGTTAACTGGATTTATGAATATGAAAAAAGTTTTCAATATTCACATAGAATATTTAAACTGGATTTTTCTGTATAATAATAAGTGACTATTACAAGCTAAATTCTGCACAACACTTCCTGCAATCATTAAGAGCAAATTAACCATACAGATTATTTTCTGTTGAAACAGCTAAAGATTTAAGGAATAACTCTCATTTGTAATCGCTATCCAAAACACAACGTTTGTGAAGTGTAAGAATCAGAAGTAAGGGAAGTGCCACTGCAAGAAACAAACAGATCTTTAAAGAGTTAGAGAAGGCAAAAACATTCCAAAAATTCTGAAGTCAATAAACAGTGAAAAAATATCTCCACTGAGAAGACACAATTCTTAAAAATATTACTTTTTTTAAAAGAGAGCTTAAGCTACAATATATAGGCCAAACTTGAAACTGGAGTGCATTTCCCTGGCAAAAGTCACAGGTTTGTGAACATGGAGTTTCTATAATAGAAGTGCTGATGAAACCTTTAATGTATGGATGAGAACCAAGCAAGCTAGAATAATATAAGTTGACAGCCTTCTCATCTGAAATTATTTTCATAAACAGCAAATTAAAATGTGCCATTTTTAAACAGAACTTTTGCAAAATAACCATTATCTGAGAAATACATATTATTTGCAAGCAGTAGGTAGTAATGGAATGGAACTAAGAGTCAGCTTTTGAAACACAGAGCTATGGAACCATTTTGCAATGCCTGAAGAGATTTTTAAAACTCATCTAAATACCATTAAACATCTGCCCTTTTTCTTTCCTTGATTTAAACCATTTCTGAAGACTCATGACTCAAAAAGGTAAAGATGGTAATTTAAAAACCATGGGAAAAAAAATTTCTCCCTGGGGAACTCTTCAGAAATGCAGCCACTGGTCTCTGCTAAGTGATGAATCTGTTGTGGTTTTGCTTTCAGTACAGTATAAATTTATCTAGCATTATCTCCAAGTAATGCATGCATCATTTCACTCAAAGAAAGGACACTACAGCTATGGCAGCAAACAAAGGAAATAAGTAGAGAAAGGTCTAAAGAAGGAGGTTGCTTTTCTCTGCAAAGGAAGTAAAATCCTTTGCATGAACATTTACGAACATTGGAGACATAATTTAACAGCTTAGTTGAAAATACAATTCTGTGTTTCAGGATAAGTGGTGTTACCGAGGTGGGTTTTGTTTGTTTATTTTGAAAGATTTGGTTCTTCTGCTATTTAAATATTTTTAAATATTTTCTGGTTTTGCATACAAGGAATTAAGATCTCTCTCATGAGGATGTTCTTCATGTAATTTTTTTTTTTTAAATCATTCTTTTTGTAAACAATTAATTCCAGGGCATAAACTCACAATGCCATTCTTTTATTTTTGCTTAGGAAATGTTCTTGTATATAAAGGCACCAATTTAAAACCAAAACCAGATCATTTAAGTAGGCACTGCACAGTGATTTATACTGCTTATAAATATCACTTTTTGTAGGGAAGCAGGAATGCATTAATACAAATCAGATGACCTGAATTATCTGATCAAAAATCTATACACACATTGAACTTTAAAATGATACACAAAATAATTCAATTGCCCAAATCTCCAGTAGAACTAAAGATCAGTAATCCTACATCATACTTCCCTCAGCGTTTACTGACAAACCACATGGCCCTTTTTTCCCCCCCAGAAAAGAAACACATTTCAATTATCCTGAAATGCTTCAAAGTTTAGTACATTCATTAATATTCAATTTATGAAATGTAATTGTAAGATGTGTCCTAAAGGAAACACACTCACAATAAAAATTCAATCTAAGAAAACAGTATCCTTTATTTGTACATCACATTCATCTCTAAACCTCTCTCACAATGAACTGTTTAAAAAAAAAATCAAAGATATTATTAAATTTAGATAGTGTCAGATTCTTGACTCATTCTGAGGAACACTTTCATCCAAGTGGCCAGAAAGAGTCAATCAGCAAGATAAGGTTCAAGTAGCAGAACCAGGGTCAATAATACTAAACCCTCAAACCACACTTGATCAGTGAAGAATTTATGAATTTTCAGTCTAGGCCAGACCAACAGCTCTTTAAATCCAGCAAACACCTCTTTATCTTCCAGAGAACTAAGCTACTTCTTGACCTTTTCCAGCACCACATGGAAAGCAGTATTTATGTACATTTTCCCAATTTGTCTGGCATTCTTGCTGCACTCCAAATCCAAACAAAAAGCTTCAAAGCTGCTTTAATATATAGCTCAGATAAAAATAATACTAAATTTGGATAAGGAAGTTCTTCTGTGAAGACAGGAACCAGATTTTCTTTAAATCTGATAACATGAATATCATCTCTAACAATATCCAATCTAACTGAATTAGATATAAGCAAATTCCTGACATTATCTGGCAGTGCTGAACTTTGCAAGCTGCTGAAGTTGAACAAATAAGAGTTTTCTTTTAACACAGTATACTACTCCTATGATTTAAGGAAATGTGATCTTGCATCATGAGGACTGGTTAAAAAAAAAGAAGTTTATCATAGTTTTTTGCTGTTATTTTGTTTATCATGTCCTCTCCTAGAGATCCCACTTGTCCTAGGTCATAACACAGAAGACAAGCTAAAAGGCAGTAGGCTAGATTCGTTTTCCATGATGGTATTTCTGCCAATTTCTTCCGAACTGTGGGACTAGCACTGAACACAATGAACCAATTTACACTTGACATCACTCATAGAAATTGGTCTCAGGATGGAAGAGAAGATGGTCTGGTTAGGAGACAGAACTAATTTCAGTTTTCCCAAAACTGTCCTTAAAAGAAAAGCCAGGCAAACAAAAATTATACAAGGACAATACCTCCATTGGAACCCAAGTTCTCCCTACAAAAGTCCTCAACATAGACACACAAGTTACCCAGAAAAATAAATCTTTGCAGTTTTAAAAGGAATGGGAGATATTAATTCTTAGGGACTCTAAGATAGGGGAGAGGGGAGCACTGAAGGGCAAATAACATCTCAGCCCAGTTTCATTTATACCTATGGTTGGTTAACAGTTGCCATCAAATTATACCAGTACATTTCAGCTAGAGCTGAAATAAGAAAGTTGCATTGCCAGGCTGGAAAAAGATAACAAGTCCCATTGACACAGTATATTTGTGAATTATATTCACAACAGAAGAATCTCAGATGGCCTTTTTAATGTCTTTGAGCTTGTGAGAGAACTGCAAAGAGGGTTAGCAATTGCTTGTTCTGCTACCATCTGTACTTTGACGCTTTTCAGGTACACACAGATTATCAGAATTATTAAACACATTGAGAAGGAAGAATCTAGGACCAGGATATGCACTTACCTTCCAGAGGATCTTTATTTAAGCCCAGCTGGCTAATAATATATCGAGGGATGTCTGTTTTAATGCCTTGTCCCTCTTTAGCGTGGCCTTCAGCTGCTTCCAAAAGATAGTAAAACTCTTCAGGATCAAATTCCTAGAAGAAAAATAATCACCATCATTCTCTCTGTAGAAACTGAAGTCTTAAAGCCTAACCTAAAAGCTTCCTTCGCTTCTTCTATTGCGAATATTTGACATTTCCCTTAGTAAAAACAGTACCTTTTTATTCTATTACTAGTAGTCTATTATTCTATTATGCTTCTTATGCAATGGCATATGCTGTAAGCAATGAAATTTTATACCATTATTTCAGAGCACTACTTTATAAGAATAGTAAGTTCTTTGCCCTCAAAACTTCTCATAATATTCAGAGTGGAAAGACCTATAACCAGCAGCAATAAGATTTCACATACAGAAGACTACATCCCTGCAGCTGCTTGCATATAAAAAACCACTACTGAAATAAGGAAATTATGTAAATATATTGCTCTCCACTTTTACTTCTAAATGAAATTTTGAAGTATTTTTAATCCATACATATGCACTGTGTTTTATGGAAAATACAATTAATAAATCACTAACTTCAGAATGAAGCCAAAATCATTAAGTTGCTGAAAACAACATTTGAACTTCATTGATCCAATTGTTCCAAATCTAGAAATGAAACATCCTCCTTTAGGAACTAACTATATTACTACCACTTACACGATGCCTAAAAGGCAAGCCTCAGAGAGGACAAAAAAAATAGGAACTCAAAACCTTCCTATCCCCCAAGTCCCTAGAAATACATTTATTTTACTGCCTTTGTAGGTGATAAAAATAGGAAAGCACTGAAAGGAACAAGGAAGCTTATTAAAATGTTTTATTTTTTAAGAACAGGCTTTCTCTAGCTACCAGTATGAATTCATACCTAAACATCTCTCACATAGCCATTACGTTCTTCAAGATGTTTGTGCCCACCACAGATCACAACAGGTACAATGCTTAATAGAGTGAGAGCCAGTCAGCCATGAAACACTGATGTAACAGAACAGACTTTCTGCTGGATCAAGTCAGTTCTGTCAAAAACACTCGCAGAAGCTGAGCTTCCCTGTCGGTCATTTCATGGCCTGCCATAACTCCACAGGGCTTTAGCCTGCGTGCTGGGTCACAAGGTTCCTGACCTAGCTCCTCAGGCTACCCAGGACTTCGGAACAAAATGTCCCAACCTGGAAGATAGCTTGATAAATTAGGTATCGTGTTTCATTTTGGAAGCATCCAAACTGCTGCGGCTAGCAGGAAGAGTTGCAGTGTGTCAAGTGAAATGTCTTTGGAATTTTCAGTCTTGAGGAAAGAATCTTTTTTTCTTTTGTCATAAAACAATTTTCATCATCTCCAGCCTACTCCAAAGGATTTACCACAAGCCCGTGAAATGCTCAAACTCCCTTCCTTAGCTCAAAGTCTCGGGATGCTGCTGAACTGCCTAAAAACCTGAATAGAGTAATTAAGCACTACATGTTGCTTTAGCCTTACTCTCGTCATCTGACATGCTGTCCCCAGCTGTATCGCTTATATGTTACTCCTTGGCACTGAAGAACACAACAACATGATAATGTGTGCCAAGACTTCCCATCTACTTTCATCATGAAAACACCAGCATCTCCTTACCTGCTGCCATGGCAGATGTACAGCTTATCCTCCACTTGCTAGTTAAGTCAAGGTAATTTCAAAACAGATACTTTTAATCATATGAATGTGTGTGTGTATAAATATCTAAATATACAAACATGCACATATATACATACACGTGCAAATAATTAGAAGGAACAAATTTATTTTCTGATCTAGCTCTGTTTCATTTTCCATGTTCACACAGAGAAAAATCTTTCAATATTTGGCAATAGCTCTTGGCACATATGAAACTGAAAAGTCTTTATTCATATGATTAACAAGTGAATAAAAATAAGAATTCATATACCGTGAACACATGAGCCAAGGTCACCATCAGAAAACTGACAGCATTACAGCATGGTATCTGAAACATCTTATGACAGAAGTGTTGGATTTATTTCCTACAGTGCTATGAACTTTCTTACGGAGGCTGAAGTTTTCTATACCTAGCATCTATTTCAGACAAGACACTCTAACGCATTTGCCAATATTATTCAAAAGTTTCCAGAGGGATGTTACGGGAAAACAATATGGTTTCTGTAAGATTACATGATTCCAGTGACATTTATGGAGTAGGTTTAACACCTTGTTGCAGGAGAAGTGTATTGGTTTTGTGGCAGTATGACTAAATTTGTTCAAGCTACCTGCCTCTGTAGAAACATACTGTGCAGAGTTGTTTCATTCCAGCTTAAATCTCCTAAAGATCTCATCTGAAGTAAAAAACACTAAGGAAGCTGTGCTGTCTTTCTCCGCAATTGCTGCTTTGAAACTCTCAGCTAAGAGACACGGTCATCTCCTGGCCTCACAGCACTGTCCTTCCACTCGCACCAGCAGGCCCAGCAGAAGGAGGGATACAGGATGTACAACAGCTCTCTGCTTGAAGTGTGGTAAGGCAGAGCAAGTAACCTAGGATAAAATCCCATGGGCAGCAACTGGGAACTAACTGAATGGAGATTTGCACTACCTAGCTGTAAAACCTAGCATTTAGGGAGAATGAACTAATGGGCAAATAGGTCACCAGGAGGGAACCTGAATTGAAAAGGTAAATGACAATGCTGAGGGCAGGGGTAGATGGGAGAGAGCCAGCAAGCATGGAAGGGAAGGACAAAGGATCACAAAGAAGCCTTGGTCTGCCAGCCCACAGGATGTATTTGGGGGCATTTTTTGGTATGTGATGATAGAGAAGGACACAGATCAGAGGGATAACAAGATATCATATGAGACATTGTGTAAAGACATGGAGAAATGTTTTTTGAACCCTGGGAACAGAGCAGGGAAGATCATACTAGATGTGGAATAAGCATTTCAGAGTTCAGGAGTAACGCAAGTTTGGATTCAGTGGCACAGGCAGGACATGCTAAGGCCTAAAGCCTAACTTTTTTTTTTTAAACATCTCTTTCATGCTGATTCAGAGCACAAGCCTTATTTTAGATTCCTTCTGAACTGCAAATCATGAACAAACTGCAACTGTGAACACCGAGACATGCTGTTTCCAAAACAAAACAGAGGCAGCTCTCGAAATGCCCATGGCTGAACAAGCCAGGTTGTGGATTAACTGTGCCACAGATGAAGGGACACAGCACAGAGCCAAAATCAGGTTGGAAAGACTTACTAGTTCAGATTCAGTGCCATGCAAACGCAGTTATGACACTTTCAGGAATAACCTGAGTCTAGCAGCAAGTTAGTGGCTTCCACATAAGGCTTGCCAGCCTCAAATGCAGCATCAACACTGTGATCCTGGTATTGGCAAGCAGAGTGGCTCAACAAAGTCAGCTCGGGCTGCCTGCCAGGCCTGTTGGACTCAGGCTGGCTCTTACATGGTATCTGGGTGTCTACGCTGTCCTCCTGAGTACACTGTGTTCTGCGAGGGTTTATTAGTTCCACCGAACAACTGAAGCACATTGGCTCTGTGCATAGGAGCAACTTCCCGCACCTGAGCCATCCCAGCTCCCACAGCATGGGCAGGCAAAGCAGAAACACGCCCACATGGCCTCGCACAAGCTAGCCCAGTCTGGCAACATCAGTGCTATGCTCATGCATAAATAAATTAACTCTTCTGCTCCTTTTGGTCCCCAGTGCAAGTCCAGCTACCTGCCTATGCAGATGCCCTAATCCCTCTGCTGCTGTTCCAGCAGATCTGGTACTGCAGAGCTGACTGCAAACTGCTTAGAGCTCTGGCAGTTGAGTGAAACAAAATCACAAAACTTGTAAGAAGAACAACAATGAGAAAAACCACCGAGCAATTATGATTCTGGGACAGTCTTCCCAAGGAATATCAAAGTCTAACAAAACAACAGAAAAATCTAACTGGTTTCTAACTGGAGCTTTCTCAGATGACGAAAGGGCTTCTATAACATAGTATTTGCAATAGCAGGGAACCAAACACAACTGCAGGAGGTCCCTGTCAGTCTCATATTCCTGCAATAAAGTAGAAAAGATCCCAGCAACAATGAAGCCCTACGCCATTGTTTGACATGTTCCAAAAAATGACTGTAAATGGCCAGGAATACTAAGCCAGACACCTTCCCTCACTAACAAGTGAAAAACCTACTTATAGTAAGCACGACCTTACCAGGCATTCCAGTAAGCGAGCAGGACGAGCAATAACGATCAGGATTTTTCGGACAAGTTGCTTAATAAATGCCATTTCTCCACTTTCTGATCGTTCTTGAGCCTAAAAGATAAAAATAAAGTGATAACAAAAGAAACCACATTTGATGCACTACTCAGGAAAATGCGTATGATATTTGGGACACCTTTGGGTGTTTGAAGCACGTGCTTGAGACAAACAGCACATCAATTTCAAGATGCCAGCAGAAATAACAAGGATTTGAGCAATGCTGTAATTTCAAATTGACATAATCCCATTTGTATAATTCTAATACTATAACCACAAAATAAAAATGCCTACAACGGACATAATATCTACTTCATTTTTTTTAAACTTACACGGTATTATTAGCATCAGTTTTGCAAGAGGGACTGACTACATTTCAATACAACATATATCTCTCTGCATGTACAGTTGTGTCTCAATTTGTTTATAACCTTAGGACAAAATGAAAACTGACCTAAGTAATATTAATAAACATAAGTGATATCCATGCTAAATCGATACCAATTTCCTATGGTCACGTCATACTAAAGTGACAATGACATATATATCTATATAAAATACTATACATGTATACATATATAAAAACTGTATTTGCAGAAAGCTTCATATAAAGGTACATTTAGAAAGGAAGACAATGAAAACTTGAGTTCTACAAAGATTACAAAGGAGGGAAAGTGCTATAAAAGAACACATACAGAAAAAATACTTCTAGAAGGGCTGATAACGTTTGCACAATGGTCTGAACTGCATTTCAAATTTATTTCAAATGCTCCCCTCCAAGAAAAGAAAAAATCTATAATTTAAGGATGCTAATGAATGCAAAGAAACTTTATCATTCTCCATCTGTTTAAAATATACTAATAGCCTTTCACTCAAATATCAAAGCATTTCTTTGTTCTGAATAGTAGAAACTGTAGACTTAAGTTTTTCATCGTCTCTTACTTCAAAACCACAAACAGAATTAAGAAACTAACATTTTAAAAGTGATTAATATGGACAAATAAGTACTGTTCATCTAATATATACCCTATATTTTTGAAGGAAAAATCCCTATGAAAATATGAAGCTACATATTGCTCTTAATAAAAGCACTACAATTTTAAAACACACCAAACATCCGAAAAGAATTAACCTATGAAGTTTGAAGAAAGGAAAAAGAAAGAGGCACAAACACCTTCTAGAAGTCTGCAATAGATTTCCAAAGAACCTTAACTGGACACAAGAATTTGTGTTCTGCACACTGTCAACGAAGCTCAAAGAAAACTTTTGTAAACAAAACACCTATTTTAATCACCTGCAAAATTAAAAGTACCTTTGTACAGTTTTGTGAAAACTCAGGCGTGTACATGAACAAAAGACTCCCTACATGTTATATTTGAGAGCAAAGAACCAGGAAAGTATTCAGGTCCACCTGACCTTAACCTTAGAACTATAAAAATGTTGTTTGAACCATGCTGCTCAAATCTCACAGGAGTCTTCCCCTGGTCATGCAAAATAATTGCAGCGTGCCAAGTAGCAGTAGGAGATGCAGCTTCCTACTGAATGTCGCAGCTGGTAATTGACAACAAATGAATCACATGAATTCAAAGCACAACTGAGTGCCCATAACCAAGTTGTGCGAAGAGAAAGTTTTCTTACGATCATATCATGCTATTAACAGGTATTATGCAGTTGACTCAAAAATGTTTCGAGGTATTATGTTTTTGCAGAACAGGAAATTTTTACATAATAAAGAACTAACATCCTAGACCATGACATGACAAAAAGAGTGTTTCTGTGGGTTTGTTTTTTTTTTAGTAACACACTGCTTTATAAGCAGATTGAAGAATAACTTCCTAGAGTGTTTTTTTTAATTGGGTGTTAAGTGAGTGAACATGTACGCCAAACTCTACTTACTGTGTAGCCATTTTAAGGGATATATTCTTAACAGTGATTACCAGTGTTAACGGTGGTTCAGTGAATTAGACATGCTTCCTTGTATTTGGACATTATCACTAGCATACATAATTCATAGGCAGACATCTCCAGTCAACTGGCCAACTCTGCCTGTACTTTGGCAACATAAAAATGTGATTATTTCACAAGAAGGTCACTAGTTCAAACTTCCTTTTAACTAGTAAGCAAGCTCTATGTATTTTCTCTGTTTAAAAAAACAGGGTTTCAATAATCCAGAAATAAATGACTCATGTCTTAAGTTTTGCATTGCTTTATGAAGAGAGAAAGTTCAAAATAGTGTAACTGCAGGAAAGCTATTTACTGAATCGAAGTTAACAAAAACGCAGCATAGGAAGAAAAAAAAAAAATCAACCAAAACCTTTAGCAACTGCTCTTGCATTCAAAAGAAAGCGAAAGACAAGACATAAATTAAGACAGGCATGATATCTTAACCTCTCAGCTGGAAAATTTCAAGCCAATATCAAATCTGCTGGTCTATCACATTAACTCTGGCTCATAATGTGCCATCAAATCCCACACAAACAAATGAGTACATTACATGCTGTACTCATTGTTTTAAAAATGATACATTCATAAACTGCAGTGACTTATGTCATAGCACATTTATTTTGTTGAGTTCCAAGTTCTTAATTCATGTAGCTGATTATTCTATGGAAGTTTCAACACTTTTAGAAATGACATTATTTCTGTTAATAAACAGCTTAATTATGAAAGGAATATTATAAGTATTTAAATAATTAAATAACCTCTACCTAATGGAAAGCTAACGGTTGCTGTCTGCTTTCTCAACACAGCAGGCAATTAGTAGGGTTGATAAAGTGGAAAGTATGTACGTTTCCTCATTTATCCACAGTAAATGGAATAGCAAGTCGCCCCATTTAGGGCTTATGAACACACTTCTGTACGCAATTTATAACTTGCACTGCATGACAAAATGCTGTTGCTTCTAAAATCTTTACAACCTATCTATTCCAGACTAGTACACTAGGATGCCTTATAGTCTTTGTAGTGGTCATTATGTAGACTAAAACTGCTATGAATACTACTTTGACAATTATTGGAGTGAACAATCATGATTATTTCAAGACAACACCACTTAGGCAAACATATTTAATCAATTTTTCAAGCAAACATAACAGTAATCTCATGGCTCATACCTCCTGTAGCAATTTGTCTAATTTTTGCTGTAGTTCAAGGAAGTATCGTGATGTGATAAGGCCCTGGCGGGATTTATCCAAACAATCTCGAGCCAGTTCTGTGATCTGATGGTGGGTAAAACTGAGCACTCCATCTGCCAGGGGAAGGACATTCTCTGGAGAATGATTTGTTATAATGTCCCGAAGCCTCTCCTCCATCTGAGCTGTGGCCTATAGACAAACAGATAAACAATACATTAAGTCAGCTTTACATGAAACTAACAGCCTCAAAGCTTTTTTCTGATTCTGCAACATTTCTGTACTACCCAAGTAGTCACCTAGCTGTAATGGCTGAAGTGACTGAAGCAAAAAAGGAAGCAAACACGAAGACAAAGTGACAGATGACGTTTCTCCACGTTACCAGTCCAGAAAAGCAGCAGCATTACTCCTTATGCAGATCCTCACCTTTGTCTGCCACTGGTAGTTATCCGTGCACTAATCTTGTGATCATCACTAAACAGAACTAAAGGAACACCCATGGCTGTAAAACTTTAAGTCCAAGTCAAAATAATAAAAAAAGATAGGGGTCTACTTTGTTCTGCTAAAAATGCAGATACTACAGACCAGAATACCTTGCTTCCTTTCATACAGGTTATACCATGAAAATATTTCACTGGAAAGAGTCTGAATGAACACTGAGTGATTAAAAGCACCACAGGCTCACAGCTCCTGCCAGATGTGTCTGCAGGTTGCTGGATGTGTCTGTTTCACAGGACCAACTGTCTCGTTCTCACGAAACTCCAGATGCTTAAAAAAAACCCTTGAAGATATTTTTGTTATTAAAAAGTAATCCCACACCTCTTAGTTCATATCTCAAACACTGAAATGAGTGGGTCGTTCCACATTTCAGACTGCTGCTCAATCACTCTGCAAATCCTAACAAATCTCTCCTCACATTTCTATGAAGAAATATGAAGATTTTTTCCTATTTTTTTTAGGAACTTCCAAAAAAATTTTTGGAACAGTATCAGCTTTACCTTATTTTATTTTCCAGAGGTCATCAAGATCCTAGGAGCAACCAAGAGTGCAGTGCTCTGAGCTACACACCTGCACCTAGGAAGTTGTTTGTGTTTCAACCTCTGGACACAACAGCAATGGGTCCTCACATTTAGTATCTCATAGTCAAATGCCCACAACTGTGTACTGATCTTCACAGTTAAAACGAAGATATAATGAGAGTTTAGGAAAAGGAATAAATGCTACTAAAGGAAGGAATTTGCAGGTATATCAACAGATGATTTAGCAACAACTATTTTTGGTTTACTAATCCAGTATACATTTGCCCCAAGTACACACCACCTATTGAAACAGAATGTACCGTCAGTTTCCAATCAGCAGAATATATTACCAACATGATTCATTTCAAAACCAGTTCAGCAGCTTTGCCAAATGAATGTCCAGTTCTCAGCAGGGATTTTCTTTATTGTGATTTTATCTTTGTAATAAGAGCTTGGTGATGCTTTATGAACGCCATTACAGGGCTGGATCATTAGTTCCCATAACAAAAATACCACTTACTTAAAACCTATGTAGCCTATCAATTTAGATAGTGGGTATCTTAAATATAATTCATTACCTTTGGGAACCTTTCTTTGTAGACATGGTTCATCATAATTATTTCATTGTCACAGCAGGCAGGAGAACGTCCAGGGCTGCAAGCAAAGCAAATTATCCCTTTAAACTTGTCTCAGCATGAGATACAATTATGATATTTTTGTACAGTTTCTTTGCAACAAAAAGTCAACATAGGCTTCACTAGAAAGGTACATTCTCTCATCAGTAGCACGCTTGGTTCCTTTCTGCTATTTCTGGCCAGGCCCTAAAGACTATTCCATGTGCTTGACATCTAACTGCTCACTATGTTATTTTCTTAGTTTGTAACCATGCTTCAGGATACAGGCAGTTTTGCAACACTTGTGGAGATCACCTTTTTCTCAGAAGGGCAACAGAGGTATATTTAACTGTCAATTATGGCTGTACCTGCCCCTTTGAAGGTTGCACACAAGCAAAATAGCAAGACCTGACCAAGAACTCCATTAGCTGCAAGTGAGAAAGTTGAGAAGAGCGAGTTTTTTTTTTTTCCTTAAAACAGATCATTAAAAAAAATAAATCAAAACAACTGCTTTTCAGTCTGACAAGCAGATGAAGGCAGCAACTTCCTACAAATAATACCATACATATGCATGAGTTCCATCAATGCTGGTGCACTGTGCCTGTAAAAAAAGCATGAGACTTGCAGGAAAACAACCCCAAAAAAGTACCCATGGCCTCAGCTAACCTACAAAACTGGTTTTTTGCTATTATGAGCCTCATTGTCCATTATAAATTCCTTTGAAAATTCTCCATCTGATTTTCCTGGGTTGGTGACACTGGCCCATTCAGTCTGGTCTAAAAGATGCGGATCTAAAAGAAACCCCACAAAGGGGATACTATCTTCTAAGAGTGAGTTTATCATTCCATGTACATAGGTGTTTCTTGCACGAGCAAGAGCCAAAATGGCTCTTGGCTTTCTCAAAGAGCAAAATTGAACACTAAAATTCGTCCCAAAATATCACAATGGTGGGTCCTGTAAGTGATATGGACAATCTGTTATGGGCATCCACAAGCAAATCCACTGAGGACAGGGCAGGCACATAATTTCATCGCAACACTGCTGAAGCACAATCCCCTTCCTTAAAATGCTTGTCCGTTGTTTTTTCCCTGGAGTATTTGTACACATTCTGTGAGTTCAAATGGAAGGTTTTAAGTTAAAAGCATAACAGAAATTAAAAAAAAAAAAAGATGTGTCAATAAATGCAATATAGCTTCAATGTGTCTTCTTCTAATGAAGAAACATGATTTTTTTTCTTAGTAATCATTGTGCAGCTTCATGTAGGTAGCAACTACATTTGCCACAGTAGTCTACAGAGATTTTAAAATACATTAATAAAAAAACAGAGTTAAAACATATTGCACTAAAAAAACTTAATCCTTAAGATTTGTATACCTGTGAAACAATTTTTAAACTTTGGAAAGGATCAATATGACAATTAGAAATGTAATACTCCCTTTTTTTTCCTTTCCAGTTCTTGCAAATTTAATGCATAAAATTCACGTGCATTTTCCAAACCTAAACTATTCTGACAGTTTAGAACTGACCTTGGATAAAACACATCTTACACAAATGGCCACTACACATGAAATGCAGAGGCCTAGTCTTTGGGAAATAAGAAACTGAAGTTCATCTTGGCTGAAGAAAATAAATGAGTGCATACTGCCCCACCCAGCTATTTGCTCCTTATCATGTTTCCTTACAGATAGTCATAGGACAGAAATATATTTTGAATTAGTTCTGCAAATAAAGACTTTAGTCTGTGAACAGTTTGAACTCTGGAAGAGAACCAGTGCTACAGTAAGATCAACAATGACTAGCTCATCAAGACAGTTCACGTGGGTTAGTTGCCTTCATTAAGGCCTAGCTTACAATGTTAACCACTGATATAAGCCACGATCAAAACCAGGAGCAAGAATTTAAAAGGACTGTTCATAATTCAGCCTCGGATGAGTACTTTCTGTATTATACTTCAGCAACTTCAAGAACAGTGAATGCCCCCAATGTACAAAACCACGATGCTCCAGAATATGTGCATTTAGATCCAAGCCCTATTTCCAGATAGACAAACTCACCTGAGACTTCGGGACCGAGGGCGCATCGCAGTGGTCCTGCACCTGTTATCACTGGCAATGCTCTCAGTGGTACAGAAATGTTTAGACAAAAAATGTAGTTCATCAGGTGTCGGTTGGTACGGTAACTGGTGTAGCTTCTCTTGGGATGAGCAGGATGACTACAAGAGCAGAACAGAACACAAGGTTCTATCAGAGTGAAAAAACATTTTCAAGACCATAATCAGTGCTCATGAATGAAGCCATTTAATTTAAAAATTATAGTTACTGTTTTCCATGCCTCACTACCAATTTAAAGAAGAAAATAAATAATTAGTCTCAACTTAATGAGGTAAATATAGAGTAAGTATAAAAAAACCCTACTTCAGTACCAGAAGAAAGAGGCATTGCATTTCAAAAGTTCAAATTTCCTCTAAGGCAAAGATGACATCTAATGTCAGTAACAGAGACCAGTACATAAGAATAGTTAAAACAGGGTCTGCTGAAAATTGAGTAGGATAGTCTAAGTATGATAACCATAGAGTAGAACTTATTGCCGCAACAAATTGCAAAACCACATAATGAAAGTACTTCACTATCCAAGTTTAAGACATTATTGATGCTTTTTAAACTAAAATGAAATGTAACCTAAATTCTTGCTGAAAAAATTCATGTGCTGTTTTCTTATAAAACCCTGTAACTTCAAAATGAAGTGAAAGAACTTAATAATTTATCAAGACAGGTTCTATGACTGACAAAAGTAAAAGGGATTAGACTGAAACCGTCCAATTAGTATAAAACTGGAAGATACAGACAGGTACGAAATTCTAAGTGCTACCACAAAATTACAAAAGCGCTCTGCAAAATTGCTTGTATAAAGCCGCACTACATAAAGCAGTGCAGATATCATACTACCATATTTTACTGTCTTTTATGCAGCGCAGCTAGCTACCTGAGCCACACTAAATGTCTGGAGGTAGAACTGTGAAACTACTTCCCTGAACCTGGATTTCATGTCCTTATAAAGAACATGTACATAGTTCAGTGCATTAGCCTTGCTAATCTGGACTGACAAGTGTAGACAGAGAAATGCCCCACTGTTTCTGGTACCAAAACTAGTTTCCAAGATAGCTCGTTCACGAATACCATTGCATGACTGCACAAAGCTACTGGTACCATGCAAACATTCCCTTTATTTTATCTGAGGAGGCGAGGAAGTCCAAAAACTTGTACATCTTTCTGGAGCTCTTCAGCCTCCAGCTGGCTTTTTCAAGAAAATTTATTTCTTCTATATGCCAGTCTTCATGTGCACATTATTATTCTTATTTGTCTTCTGATATAGGACACCAAGGCCCCTGCCTGGCTGCTCTTTTATTGGAAGCCAACACAGTAAAAGCTTCTTTCCTGTATCAACCCTAGTGAGGGAAATCACTAAGTTTTTGTAGTGTACAAGCATTTTCCTACATTGCTAAGGTCAGCAGGTAAGCACAGAAACTAGACAGTCTTCATAATTTCCTGGCAACTTGTGTGGTAAAGGTTGAATATATCCTAATTCTTAAGAACTCAAGAAAAGATTACTTATCACACTAGATCACATAAAGTCATCTCCTAAAATCAAAAAAGAACAAAACCCGCTGCTGGGAAAGGTTAACTCACACAGGACGGTTCTACATGGGAAGGCTTCATCACATCAGAACAAGTTAAAGTTATCAAGTTTGTATTACCTTGCTTTGCTGCAGGCTAAGAAGCATACACACCAAAAATGTACCACAGTTCACATGATAGGTAGTAACTTGTCAAGTCACAGTAACTCATTTATGAAATTTAGCCTTAGCACATTAACTATGCATAATTCAGCAGACAGCATAGATAAGTTCTTTCTTATCTCACGCTATGGCAGCTAGTTGCACTTAACCTCAAGGCTTATTTCCTACAGCCATCCCCTATAAGGTAAAAGGGGGTGCTATAGCACCGGGAAATTTCCCAATACAGACCGTCACAGATGGCTATTTCTATAAAACCAATCTCTACCTCTTCAGCTTCAGGGGATTCAGGGAAGATCAGGAGGACAACAACTCATATCACACTTTTCCTCACATAAGGTGTCACAGAGTCTAGACCCAAAAGGATTAAAGTGAGAATCCTCCTTTCACTAACAACTCTCAGTTGTACCAGGACCATCACAGGCACAGAGGGCATTTTCTTAGGCATCTGAATTCTGATTTCTGTACAAATCCAAATTTTCATAGCAAAACTCTTAAAAAAATTAGCTCTCCTGGCATTCTAGAAGAGCTGTTCCAAAAATCACGTAAAATTTAATATACTTTTAATATCCACAACTACAATGCATCATGGCAACTCAAACTGTCCTTCCAACACAGAAAGGGAGATTTGCAGCCAGTATCAACTAATGTAACCCCAAAGTCTCTTTACTCACCTCCTTACCCCATTTCCCTATCCAAATAAGCTTCCAAGAATGCAATTTACTGGCAAAAACATGCACCTGAGTATTCTCTCCATCTTTTTTATAGGTTTGCTCTTCTAGAAGACATACAATCATCTCAACTACATCTCATTACTTCCAAGATCGGATCCAACTTTGCTAAAATACAACACGCCAAGAGTTTCTTTTCAATTGAACAATCTTAGCGGGAGATATTTTCATGTCATTTCAGCTTTGTTGTGAGAAGTGGTATATATGGTACTTGCACCACTTCTACACCCATGAGCTTCCACTAAATTGGCAATTCCATCAATCTCTTCACTTGCAATATTGAAAAAGAAAAAACAGCCTAACAAGAAGTAGTGTGCTACACAGACCTGAGCATAATCATGACTACCACAGACCCTTCTGCCGCTGCTTTGACTTTCAGTTGCTTGTAAAGATCAAAGTTGTGCTCTACTGTAATGTGTAAAAACTGTTTATGGTCTCCAGTTGATACATCTCTGGATTAATGTGAAACTTATTTATCCAGCACTGAAAAGGGAGCATTCTGTATGTATACTTAGGCTATTGTGTGTGAAGTGGTCTCTCACTGGCCCTAAGAGTTTGTAAGAATGTGGAGAAGGAGGTTGCACAGTGCTAGCTGTTCCAGATTCTGAAAAAGTATATGAAACCAATTAGATGGGCACACTTTGAATTTTCATTTTCTGATTCACGTATATTGTCCAGTGGGTAAGAGAAGAAACTGAAAAGCATCTCTAGTAAGAAGCAAAGACATAGTGGCTAGATTTAAAATTCAGCTGTTGTCGCAGTGCTTTTGCGGGGCTCATCAGCATTAGAGGATTCTTGGGGAAAAAAACCACAAACCTAACAATAAGAAATATATGGCATGAATTCTCTACTGTGGGTTTCTTCAGCAATATTCAAACTTATTTATTGGAAAAACAGGTTTCTTTATGTCTATTTTAATACTTATGCAATGTGGCCTAGTCAGGAAATATCAAGGGAGAACAGTCTATTACAGAATTTGAGATCTCTGAGTCCATAAATGACAGTGCTATATTTTTTCACAATAGATGCAAAAATTATGTAAAACTGCTTCAGATGCTCGCATGCATACAGTAGTTAGTAACCCTAAAAGTGAAAGAAGTATATGAACTAGAATTACCATTTTAAAATTGAAGATGTTGAAGAAAAATCATGTGAGTATGGACTGAAAATTAAAACTGCATTTCTGACACAGCTTTTCATTTCCTTTCTAGCATAAACCTGTTTCTTATAACAACGATGGGGTTGCTATGGCAATTACTTATTATCTGACATAACCTCCTTTACATCAATATATTTTAAGTTAAGAGCACAGCATACTTGATCTAGTTCCAATGAGAGGTGTACAAACATGTACTATGGAAAGTGGTTAGGGAATTAATGCAAAACCAAGCAATTGGCTTGGCAAAAGTAAGACCTACACAGGAAAGAAAGCAGAGGTGAAAAAATCAGTGCTGCTGAGTAACAGCTCTTAAGGCACATGAAATCCCTCAACCTGGTTTGAAGTCAGCAAGAATTGACTTGACTTACCAGAACCCTCTGTGGATAAAAATAAAATGAGTTGATCATAACGTAAAATGGTTACATTTCAACACTGTATAGGACATGGAGCTCAGCAATTTCACAAGAGAAACAGAACACACCCAGGGGAAGAGAAGTACTTCGTTAAATGATACAACCCCTAAGCTAAAAAACAAGGCTAAAGATACAAAACAAAAAAAAAATTTTAAGAGTCATAGTTTGATCCACAAGGACCAAGCCCATTACTGGGCAATGTAACTGTCAAAATGACAACTATTTGCTATTGCCAAAGTAGGCTTCTTCCACAACTCATCTCCCAGCCTCGCAGGTGTGACTACCAACAGACAGCTTAGTTCCATGTTGTGACATGACCCAGTACTTCCTCTCCAGTGCAGGGGTGTGCACGATGTGTGGAAGTACAGACTCATACTTCTCCCACTGCCTAGCTCCTAAGTATTGAAGCAAGATCTCATGCACTGCCATGATGCACATCAGGAGTCAGATGGTACGAGCATGGAAGGGGGGCCAGTACAAGATCACATCAAAAGGATTGCTCTAGCAGGCAAAAATTAGCAATTTAGATTTACATTTATCCTATTATGTATCCCAAAAGATTCTTCTATTTTAATTATAGCTATCTAAAATGCTAAATATCTAACCTATTATCATGCACTAACATCTAACTATCACGAAAGAAAAAAGCCAGGCAAATGCATGATTCATCCCATCTTGAGATAGCAGTCTAACCTAGGATGGATGAATCATATCATAGAGTTGTTTCTCTTTTTGTTATCAAGGCAGCCTCACGTAAGAGTTGATACCTAACTACCATATGGTTAAGGCAGTATGTCTCCTACTGCCCCACAGATCAAAAGCAGGTTGTTCAACACTCCTCACTGCCAGAAAACACCACTAAGCAAAGCACACATTGTCTTAAGTTTTCTTCTACTTCAGCGAAGCAAAGTAGTTTCATATCCCTTATTAATTCAAAGTCTATCAACAGTAACAAAACCTACATTGCATTCTCTTAAGAGAAGCAAGCTACATTTGAGAAGGTAGGGCACATAACAAATCTATCAGCACAGCAAAGTGGATACTTACAGAAACAGTTGAGCTGGGTGTATTTGTACCATAGCCAGAAGAAGGGAGAGAAGCCAAAGACCAGCGGCGACCGTCAGTCCTGTTGTGAAATCAAGCTTAGTCAAGTGAACACTGCAGCATCCTAATACAAAAACATCTGTGGAAGTTGCATTCCAAAACCATGATACAAACAGGGTTTTTAATAAAGAGCAAACTTTCACAGGGGACCACAATAAACAAGCATTCAGCAAGGATGACTTAGGCTTACAGAATTATTTTTTTTTTAGTCTGTTTTTCTAGTTAAAAACCTATCAGATGAAACAATCAGAAAGTGAATGAACCGCTCCACAGAACTGGTGTCTCACTAACACATACAGAAATGGACAACAGGAGTCTTCACAACTCTCAGGTCCATCAGATGAAAATTAATGAGAAGCAAATTTAAAACTTGTGAATAAATGCAAACACAATGCACTGAACCACAGAATAACCACCAGAGACTGCTTTAAATACAAGGGTAGTGTCTTAAGTGATATCAGTACAGGATACCAGCAAACTAGCAGGCTCATGTCAAGTAACTGCAAAGAATGATTAGGTAAAAACAAACTTATTAAATGTTAGATATGTAAATCAGGAAAAACATCTTTGCAGCAAAAACATGCTCACTCAAAATAAAATAAAAAAATAATTATAACAAAACCCAGTCTCTGTTCTTCACTGCTTGAGGTTAGCTACACATACACAATACGGAACTTGAACATTCAATGTGATGAACCAAAAAACAACTATGGTAGCCATGTTTCGATTTTTGAGGAGGTAACACTTACCTGTCATTTCGGTGCCCATGACTGGAGTACAATTGTACCAAATATGTTAAAAAAAGCAAAGTAATACATAAATAAATAACAGGACAAGTTTTTATTAACAAACTATACAATATTGGGGGAAAGGAGAATCGAACCTCTGTTTTACAGCCAGTACAAAGATCATCTCTCAAGTCTGATTTAGCCAAAAAGTATAATTTCATAAAGGAGAACAGAAGTCATGACAAATCAGAAACCTTAAACCTCTTGATGCAACTTCCCTACCCTTCAAGCTTAACTGTCTAAAAAAACCCTTGCTTCTCTCCATTCTAATACCTTATTTCCTACTCCCATTTATCCACCCACAAGCTTCAACCCAAGTCTCTGGGACTTTTAATACATACAATGTAAGAAAAGAAACTACAGTACAGAATTACTGCTAAAATATAAAGAGAACATGTGTTAGAGGGACTGCTGACTGTATCAAAGACTGAACTCTGGAAGAAAATTCCTCCTCCAAAATTTTGTTTTTAAATCATTAATTCTGCCCCCTTCTCCCCTTCCGCCCCGGTATGCATGAGCTATCTCCAGACTAATGAACAATTCTAAAAAGGAGTTTTCTCTTCATTTTGGCTCAGCTGCACAGATAAATATGTTCACAGTTAAAGGAAAAAGAACTTGGAAGGTATTTAAACATGGGTGAGACCCATATACTCTGCAGCTGTGAGATAGAAAGTACTTTCTTGCTGAATAACTCATTGAACAGGGTTCCTGCATCACACAGCAACTCTCACACAGAAGAGCCATCAAGGGTGGAGATGAGATATCACAGAAAGTTATCTGGGAAGCAAAGATAGGAGAATAGGAGGTATCCATAAGGGAAGAAGGGAAAATAGGGCAGGAAGCACCTACAGCATTTTCCCCTAGACTCTTACACACCGTTTGTCTTTGCCCTACAGTGTGGTCCTACCCATTTCCCAGCAGCTCTGGAAAGCAGGATCTGTCCCCTCCCCATGGCTTTTTAGATGCTGGACTTATCTGTACCAGCAGAAGAAGCCTAAGCAGTGGCTACCAAAGACACAGGCTATTCCTGGGCATTGATCGCCCCATCAGACATGGACAGAGGAAGGTGACGCTCCTGCTCGTTGCTGAGGAGCCAGGGGAAGGCTGCCTCCAGCCCGGTGCACCAGCTGGCAGCATGGCAGAGGGCAACCTTCCCACTGCAGCTCCCTTTGCCGCTGCTGCTGCATGGCGTGGCCAGCAGCTGATGAGAAACAGCTACGCTGGGAAGCCCTCCTTTCCCACAGTAGACTTCCAAACCATTTTCTTTGCATTTCCCTCCCTTCCTCACACTTCCCTAGCTTCTTGGTACCCCCACTGACGAGGGGGCAGGGCAAGGAAAAGGAATATCCATACACCAATACCACCTCACCTTTGTTCCTTCAACCTGCTCTGTCACACACACACACGCTGTCCTCCCCTTCCTTTGTATTGTCATTAAATTTACAAAACATAACAGAAACAGCATGAAGTCAGAAGTCTAAGAACTGCTCTCGTTAACCACAGCTCACTTTACTACCAAAATGCATCCTATCACAGGTTTTATGACAACAACCACGGGATACATACCAAATCCTTAAGAAAATTTTACATTATCGCTGTTTTAAACTTAGGTGTCATAAAGGATTTTCACTATAAACATAGAACTGAATCAGTTTTGATAGAAAATTGCTCTAAAGAAGTTTCTTGAATCTAGTGAAGTGGTGAAATATTTTGAAATCACAGGAGTTCTTGTGTTAGCATTCCTTTAATTAAAGAATTTATTTACAGCCTATTACAGTGCTCTAAAAATGGTCAAAATCCAAATTCCTTTTTTTCCTCTTGAATTTTAAGGTTTGCAAAAACATAATGATTTAAACTTTCTGTTGATTATGGGTGGGAAAGGAAAACTACTTCCTGCCACTGTATTTCTAAGTAATGCTTGGTCTTTCACATCTGCTTTTTCCATTATAAGATATTTCTGGATTTAATGAAACTTTCTAAAAATATGCTCACAAACAAAAGTAATCTATGAAGAGATAGCTTTCCTTTTTTTAAAGATACTATCAAGAGGAAGTAGTTTCGAAAGAAACACTCTAACTTTAAGGGGCTGATTAAAGAAGTGACATCACGTGCTATTAGAAAGCTTGACAAGATCTACTGTCACATATAAACTGAATTCAGATAAAAGGAATACACAAGTAAAGTTTTCTCCCCTTTGCAGCTTTTAAAAAGAGTTAATCCATTTCTTTGAACTCACCTTAGAGAGCTTGTGTGCTACTTTACTGAACTCACAAAATAAAGAAAGCAAAACCATAGCGGCAAGTGCCACAGTTACATGCCTGGCACTACTTAATAACAAAGAAAGCCACAGCATTCCAATTTCATTTTTTGTGTATATGCTCTTGGGTCAAAATATAAAATCGGCCTACCCTCTCAAGGCTTAGAGTAAATGAGCTTACTATCTGAGGTAGGCTGACAAGCTCTTAAGTGACAGGGAACCACACTGGCACAAACAGGCATGATATGCTATCAACTTTGCTTACGGTTCATTTAATAATAATTTACTTCATAGATCACTTCAAATTCACTTTAGATCTTCAAAAATTCTAGCTAGCATTAATTAATCCTCACAACACTTTTATGACAGAGCTGACTGTCTCAGTGGTACGGATAGTGAAACAGGTCAAGGTCAGGTATTAAAGGTATGGTGACAGTATTGCTGCTGCCAGTAGAATCAGGCTCTGAACTCAGGACCCCTATAATAGCACTATTAATAAGAGATACACTTCCTACGCTGTTAAGAAAAAAAATACGAAAAATCACAGATGTAGCTTAAAATTTCCCCGTATCTCGATGAAGAGATAGTGTCTGAGTCGGATGTATTACAATTAAATAATTTAATTAAAAAAAAAAACATTCAAAAAGCTATGATTGCATTGTATCAATCATCCAGTACAACTCTGTTGCATCTGAGGTTTAAGAGGGTTTACATAAGCGAGATAGCACTCATCATTCTATGTGATAGACTTGACAGATGTATTTGCAACCATCTTTTAATATCTGGGTCCAGCAACATTTCCTCTATGCAAAATGCATGCTGCATACTACAAACAACCTCTTACCTTCGTGCAAAAGAAAAGTGGGCTGAGGCACTGGGAGAAAAGTTTCTAGGACTATCTTGAGGACTGTTTCCTGTTGGAGGGGATACACAGAAAATAATTATTAGAGGAAAAAAAACAAAACAAAATCCAATCCACTAAAAACATTCAGACACACTAATCCAAGCATTTCCAGGCAGGTTAGAAACCAATCTCGTAATTTCTTCTCTCACAGCCTGTGAGAAAATAAACTCTGAAATAAAATATTATTTGAGCTCACATTTCATTTATATTTGATTTTTAATTACTGGATTTTATAACTCACAGAAAACACTCTATTTAGCCCTTTAACTTTAGAATTACCAAATTTGAAAAAAAACACCCAGTATATTAGCTTGAAAGAAATGTATTTTTTATGTTAGAAATAAGGTGTTTCTTTTAAAATCACACAAATAATTTGAAAGACAGAAAAATCACAGTGTGATTTAGCTCTTATACAAAGCCTTTGCAGCATTTCCACAGGAGTTTTATTGTGGTTTTTTCATTGTTGTTTTTTTTTTTTTTCTAACCCCAAAACAATCATGCAGACAAAACAGACTGAATTAAATTTTTTCCACTTAGTTCTGTTAGACCAAGGCATGGAAAGCCGACCACCCTCTGTGATGAGAAGAAGCAACTGCACATTGTGAACAGGTTGTAACTTTAGGGTCTGTTACTTCTTCATATTAAAGCACCCGAGCTCCTGCTGACCAGCACGAGTGCAGAAAGAGGCAGCTGCCAATAGCTGCTCCTGCCACCTCAGCCCCTCAGCACCTACAACTAGAGGAGACACAGTATCTGAAGAAAGATGACCTCTGAAAAAAAAAACCAAACTAAGCAAAACCAAACAAAACAACAACAAAAACCCCAAAACCTAAAACCAAACAAACAAAAAAACAAACCACTAAAAGGATTTGATTTAAACTACCACTGGCATACATCTTAAAAATCTTTCATTAAATAGTGAACAGACTGCAACAATAGGTTGAAGTAATGTATTTGTTGTAGCATTTTATTTTTGGACATAAACAAGACTGCAACATTAGGCAACAGATTAAAAAAAAAGCTCCTACATATCCTGTTAGAAGCAACATTTAGTTTTTGAGAAGAAAATTACTACCTACATGTGAAAAGGCCAGTACAATAGAGTGAGTCCTTAAAAGGGCTTCAAGTGGCCTTGATTTCTACTCAAATTTTTGAATTAACATTGCATTTATCATAGTGACGTCCTTAACAGATGCCATTAATTCTACACAAGAAAGAGTAATCATGGAGCCCCTAGGTAGCAAACACAGGGAAGACCCAACCCCCCTGGCCCCTTTTTTTTTTTGGCTAGAAGCAGATGCAAGATGCTTTTTGAGCTGTGCTTAAATCACATCTTCACAGCTGCTCTTCCCATGGCCCCGAGAGACAAGGATTCCACTCTCACTGGCCAATACCTCCAACTTTTTTTTTGCCCATTTATCTATCACAGCTGAATTATGTCCCTCTGACATTCCCTCCTCCCCCTCAAGACCCCAGCTTCTTCATTACCCTTCAGACACTTCTGAGAGCCTCAATAATTTCAAGGTGGCAAGGATTTTCCTTCCCTGAAGGGGAAGAGGGGGTGGGGGCTAAACAGAGGGAATTTGAAGCCACACATGTGGCACAAATTTCAATCTTTATTTGGTGACCAAGACAATTTATTCTTGTCCTGCATGAACTGCAAACACTAAATTACTATGAGCAACAGTTCGTTTAATTTAACGTCTAACTGGATTTATTTTGCTGCTACCAGAGCTTATTTAATAAAGATAAACTAAAAATAAGATTTTAACACTGTGCAGATAAAACATGTTCATAAGCTTTAGCTACTGCACTAGAAAAAATTAGCTATAATTCGGAGTGTTTTGTGGACTTAGGTAAGATGAAAAAAAGACCAAGAAGTTAACTCAAACTCTGGTAGAAAAGCAGAGAATTGGCCTTAATGAGATGAGATGCAAACAGCTTTTGACAGGAAATAATTTGACAAACCAGCATATGGGGGTTTGTAAACAAATCCCTTTACTTTGTCAGCTATTCTAAAGATATATATGGATATATACACATATTTAACACACATCAAGGACATACTTAACTGTCCATCAGTTAGAACATATGCGTAAACTTCACATAGAAGCAGAAAACATGGTGGAAAATGCGGTAATTTTATAGCTATTGCAGTGGATTTGAGGAGACAATGCCGCAAGCTACCTCACTAGAATCAACAATGACCACTTCCTTGCAGACAAAACCTGAAGAAGTCAAAGTCTTACTCAGGAAGAGCATCAGATCCTGTTATTAGGAAAATAAATTTGCAGGTACTATTTCAAACAGTAAATGAGCTCTTAAAATAACAAAAACAGTAAAACTGCATACGTAGTACCTGGATACTAAATCCTGTGGGTTTATCTAGTAGTCAAAGAACTCAGACAAGCCTGGAAACAGAGAATGAAAATCCAAATCCCAAATGACTGGAGAAACAGCTAGTGCTATTATGGGTTTAAGGTGTGGTGTTCCAGAAAAGCAAGATAGGTTAGTAGCAGAGTCCTATACGTGACCTTCATCCATCACAGCATTCATCCACCCATCTGCGAGTCAATACCTGGGAGACTTTCAAATAAAACCAGTGCCAGTTAATTCTCTGTCCATATGTGCAGTGCTTGCTTATTAGTCAAATCCCACTGTTCTTTGGGATCTGCTGGCTGTTGTACATTTTAGTCCTAGGGTATCTCTATGCTGCTGAGATTACTGTTGATGTCTCTGACCTGGTAAAGTAAACCTGACTGGTGGTCAGGCATTAGGTAAGTAATTAACTCCAGCATCCTCTGGGAGACACAATGAATAGGCAATCAACAGACAAAACAATACTCTACCTCATGACAACACACAGGGTAGCTCATTTTTCAAGCAGCTATTGTTAAGAAAACTATATCGAGACTAATTAAACTATGATTATTTTGTAAGTCACTTACAGAAGTCCTCTGTCTTTGCCACAGAGAGAAGATGTTTTAAATCGTTTAAAAAGGTATATGTTACAGTATATTATCAATGTATTTTTAATAGCACTCTACTTACAAAATAGCCTCAGATGTAACAACTTTCTGTTAGTACTGAGGGAATAACAGATTAATGATAATTGTTATCCCAAATTCCTCATGGATCAAAGACAAATCCAGCTTGAAGTCTTGATGTCATTATTTGACGGTCTTTTAAAAAGCAATCACAGCACATCAGCACCACAGTAATACAATATAACAATGGGTCATACATGCCTCTGTGAGAGTTTACTTGGTGGTGAACCCACACTGCGAAGTGAACAACATACCAGAAACCATCCAGCAACAGTTACAGGTCTGACTTTCATACCATAATGGTGCCATTCATCAGAACATACAGCTGGGCAGCAGAATCAGTTTGAATACTTCTGTAGGTGCTTTCCACTGAGATCCACCCAGAGGTGAGGAGCTCAAGCTATTTCAAAACCTGAATTACGCTTCGCACCAGCGAACGACTTTCCCCTGTAACAGCAAGGAAGGTCTGCACACTCCTTAAACCCATTTGCCAGGATTCTTTGCATGTTCTGACCACTACTTTGAATACTGGCAGTTCTATGTTTCAATGGGATTTAATTTAAAAGTCAGTTGTATCTGCATGTAACGTATCACTCACACTTTTCTCTCCTGTCCCTGGAAGATGCTCTGCAATTGCTGTAACAGTTCTACTTTACCCAAAAGCAAGACTGAATAAAAAGTTTTATTTTAGCAAAACCATTTCTATTACTCTATATGTGACAACAGGCACAATAATTTAACTAGTGTATTATTTTCCTTTCTTTAAATACCAGTTTTCTTTTAAAAAACAACATTCAGAACGCTGCTTTGATCTTCATGTTTCAGCATTCCCATATTTCATCAGGAAAACACACTAAGGCTTCATTCATTTACAAACCTAGTCCTCCTTCCCCAAAATCTACGCACATGAGAGAGACTCTTCTTTGCTTCAAATATGCTGTAATAAGCCAGTACTCATTATCACCTACCTCAGACAAAAACCACAGGATTAAAGTTAAAAATATAGGGAAACTAACTAAATTTGATGCACACACAAATGCCTTTACTGTGATTCAATGCCTAACACAACTAAAATACACAGTGGAAACAGCTTTGTTCATTACTTTACTTCAATGTACCTAGCTAAAGTATGTCTATCAAACAAAATTATCTGATGCAAGCAGTAAGTCCTCATACAGTGAGAACAGAGTATTAGCAGTCAGCACGCTAACAGCGTCTGCCTAGAAAGGTTTAGGCGGACCTAATAAAATTCTAGAAAAAGGATTAAGTGGAGGAAAGACCTCGGCCTCAAATTTTGCTTTAGGCAATTTCATCATGTAATTCCATTCATAAATTTGTTGAATCCAACAGGAAAGGTCACATTTGTCCCTGCCATGCTTAGTGGACGATTCTTCAGGAGCCCTCATGTTCTAGTATATCTGGCCAGTATGTATTTCCCTTCCCATGCCATGAAGAAAACACCTCTGACTGATTTAGATGATAACCCAGGCTTTTCAGTCTTCCTGCTGCTAAGGCAAGCAAGGAATAGTCTTTCAGTCTTACACAAAAAGCTCTCACATTCCAGCCTACCAGCCTTTCTCCCCACATGATCCCATCTGACCACGTATGACCATAAAAGCACGCAGTATTCCAGGTGAAATCTAACCAGGACATTGTACAGTAGCATGAAATCTTCCCAAATTCAACTGAAAATTACCTCCTTTATACATCTTCAGAGATTTGATTTTTCAAAGGTGCATTAGACTGGTCCTTGCAAACATCATCTGATCCAGGAAATGCAGCCAGGTCCTTCCCTAAATTCCTTATAATAGGTGAGTCCACAGCTTACAGCAGACATTTCTGCTACTGGTCCTCCAGCACAAAATACTGCATGTCCTCAAGACAATTCAGTCACTTCAACACAGTTTCCCAGTGCTGCTTCATACTGGATATCTTCCAAATTTACATCAGCTACAGTAACTTTATCCCAATGTCACTTATGAGAAGATTAAAAAGGTTTGGCCACAAAACCAAAACCTGAGGACTCTACTGATAACCTCCTACTTCATATTTTTTCTCACTTTAGCACAACCCCCGTCTTCTCCCCTTTAAGCAATTTCCTACTTGTCCTAGCAGCTGCTGTCGTAGTGGCATGATGTGAAACATTTTACTAAAATACAGACAAGTAAGATTTACAGCATTGCTCCTAACAACTAAATCTTGTTCCTATGGCAGGTACAGTGAAACAGCAGCACATCTGACTATTAATCATTAGGGGTTAGTATCACCCAAAGGAACAAGCTCCTGTGACTACTGAGGTGGGGACACCTGAATGCCCTGACTTGCTGAGATTATAATCATGCACTTTGCAGGCTGGGTGGTGCAGATGACCTGCCCATGCAGCAGCAGGCAGTCAGCTGGAAAAGCCCATTAATGAACTGGGCATCAGATGTTGTCCAAGCTGATGCTGCAACCCTTTGCTTCCCGTAACTCTGAATGTACCCACATGCAAAAATTAAAAGAATCTCTCAGCAGGTTTAACAGCTTCCAGCCCAGACACTAAAGGCAAACAATGTCCAAACAACTAACTTAAGACAGTTACTAATAACGATGAAGGTGTGAACCAAAAGAAATGACTTGGTATAGATTTGTTTTCTATTTTTGTAAGAAGGCTTTACATAGTGAAAGGTGATATTATTCTTGAAATCTTTTATGATCTTTACATGTATGCATAAGACATAGTGGGAGACTTCAGTTGCAAACCAAAATCTGACTTTCCACCAACACAAAATTATTTCTGCAGGTAGCTACAGATCCTGCAGAGAGGAAAAGGGCATTACATGTACTGTATTAGTAATTAATGTAGATAACAGATATCTATCTGGTGTATACATTGTCTTTTTCCTATGCCCTTTTCAACCCTCAGTCTCAGCCTTTATGCCTCTCTGTGTGCTTCCAAGCCTTGGACTACTACATCTTTACTATAAGTAGCCCACAAGCCTTCAAGGTTGCTGTTGCTTACAAATTAATCTGCCCTTTCTTTGACAGGTGCTACTCATGCACTATTTGCACCCTGCACAATATACTTACTTCATCAGTGTGGTACTGTCTCCCTTGTCTCTCCCTCCCATCCTACCACATAAATGTGAGAATGATTGAGATGGTAAGGCTAACAGTTAAAAAACTTTATGTAAATATTCACTGTTTGTCTGATTCAGCTTGCATCTGTGACGATCAACAACAGACTCCTGTGTTGGAGCAATCCTCTCTTACTTCCAGAGCAAACAATGAAAACGGGGGGGGGGGGATGTGGAATTTTGCCCGAGACCTCTATATGACCTTCTCCTAGGGGGTAATCGTCACCATTCTAAACTTGGGCAACTGGTCCTCCTCAAAGAACGTCTATCTAAACTAGAGAACAGCCAGTGCCTTCAGTTCAGACTGCGTCTGGGAGAAAAACACGACTACAAGAAAGAATGTGGGTCTAAAGTGCACCTCGAAGAATTATGATTATGTTCAAGAAGCTTTTGTTCTAAAATAGAGCAATACTGCTCACATCCAATCTGTTTTGGCTAACTCCAATCCAGATTATTATGATTATCTAGCAGCAACCTGAGCTCTTCAGGAGGTCTGAAGTAATGGCACATTGTTTCTGAAGGTGCAGCCAGACCTCTAAATGTCTGCTCTGCAGATATCAAAGATGAAAACATTCTTGAGCAAAGCCACAGATATTGGCATGAGTGCTAATGCAGTGTGCTCTGACTAAAAGAGCTCCACCTTGAGATTCACAACATGCCTTCACGCAACCTGCTTCACACAGAGGATGCATAGCACTCTTTTTGCTCTCAGAGATGTGAGGTCTTTGGGGGGAAAAAAAGCAGGTAGCTTAAACCAGTGGTCCAAATTAAACTCATTGTAGGTATGAGATGCAAGCAAAGGTAACTAAGTATTTATTTTGCCTGTTGTGTTAATAAGCAATGAATTAGCATGGAAGGGAACAGGTAGGTTGCAGACCAAGGGTGTCCTCACAAGGGATGAAAATACTGACTTCAGATACCTCTGAGGCACTGACTTCCCAAGCAATGCCAACAACCTTATTAGGACTATACAAGAAGGGCCCAGGATAACACTGAAGATTATCAAGATGATAATTAATAGAAATTGATCCTCCTCGGTGGATTTTGAAGAGTCTGACAATCTTGATTCCCTTCAGCTTGAATAGCCTATAATCAAGGGATAAGGACCTGCAATAACAACTAAGATGGTACAAGCATGAAGTCAAGAACCCAGTCTACTTAAACAAGAGTATCTAATGGAACTATTTTCAGTAAGGGCAACTGCAGGCTCCCTCCAGAGATGGCTGGAGTATCCTGACAGTAGGGAGTATGGTAGTGGGATACTATACCCTAACAGAAACAGAGCTGGCAGAAGAGCATTGACAGTATGAAAACAGAAGCCAAAATGGCTTTTAAGAGGCATGAGCAATCAGGGTCATGCCTAATCTATCCATCTGGATTACTCAAACCACAGCAGGTTATGTCCTTCATTTTCCTGTTTCATGGAATCAGGAAGGTACCCAACAAGGAACCTCTGGGCACTTCCTTTCCAAAACAGTGGAAGTTTTGGACATGTGACTTGGCACACATACTTGGCACAGTGACTTGAGTATTTGTGTCCAGAGTATGTTCAGACCTTGAAAGCGGCCTCAGAAATCTCCCTTTGAATCTCTCACCTTGCAGCAAACATGATTGTTCTTAAAACTATGTCAGAAGATAGGCTGTGGCAGGGCAATCTGATGTCAGCCCAACATACCAAGCTCAAGTTCAGTTAACTTTCCAAGACATTAAGAGACAGTAAAATGTAATCTCACAGCATATGGACAGAAATAATTGCATATCAAAATTTCTGGCCTAAAATGCTGTTAGGTATACATCACTATGTCCAAGCATATTAAAATAAGTCAATTGTGATTGGAAACACAAGTTTGGGAAAGAGAACCCCAAGACAGATTTCTACTTGAGCTAGGACCCAGCTGGATGACAGATGAACCTGTTCTGACTCTCTACGCTCAAAATAGCTCATCTTCCTACTGAAGTAGTACAAAGGACCTGCAAAATATTACCTTTCCTTGCTCCAGAACCAGAAGAAGGACCCTGAGATCCCCAAGGAATGGGGAAGGTAAGAGAGGGGACTAGAGCATATAGTAAAGTGGAACTATCAGAGCCCACATGTCTTCACCAGTGCTTTGGATTTTTTTAAAGACTCACAGAAGCATTTTAGCCTTTTCCTAATGAGGGAAGCAAGGTAATGAAGACAGATGCAATAAAAACAAGAGAAAAGTGGAAAGAGAATAGCTCTCAACACATATATAGAGACGCTGGGAAGATTAAACAGGACTGAAGAAGCTAGGAAAGCTGATGCCCTGGGTTTGCTGCAACCTCTCTCTTTCTCCTGCAGTCAGGACAACTGCTGCACAGATCTGAGTGAGAAAAGAATGAGCCATCAAAAGGTGTGATGTGAAGGAGCTAAATGTTTCTAAGGACAGGTGGGATTGAAAGAGTCCTCAGTGGCTCAAGTCCTCAGTTCTACTATCAGTTAGACTCAGCCCCTTGAAAGGCAGATCCAAGAATCAGTCTTTTCCTTTGACAGACCAGTGGCAAATAAGTGTTCAATGTTACATGAAGTTAGATTAGCTGTTAGCATCCAGACTAATCTGTTGCACCTGCACTCACGTGGGCAGATTCCTTGCATAAAACTGAACTCTGACAGCATGCAAGAAAAACTTTGCTAGAGCAGGATCTCTCCAGCGTCCACCATATTCCACCTAATCTTACCAGGATATATTTGCCAAAAATGCATGTTATTACCATGCTCCAGCCAAGGACAGTCTAATGAATACACCTGTTCTCAGTGAATGCAAGCACTGATACTTTGCTGCACATTTAGCTTGCTCCATCCTCCTCTAGGACTGGAAACTATTTTGTTTCCCTCTCCCTGCTCTGCTTCTATTGTTTCCTCCTCCAACAACAAACACTAATAAGAAAGATGTGAAGGTGTTTAAAGAGGGTCATGTCCAGCCCCTCTGAGACTTGGAGCTTGTAGTACATGCTCCTGGCAGAAGGCCTGGTGCAGGCTGCAAAACAAACACTTCCGATTTAGAGAACTTTTCTAGTAGAATCTCACCATTCCCAGGTACTTTCCAGAGGTAAGGACAACCCTAAAATCATCTAACCGTTCAGGATATATACCAGGTTCTCCCAATGGAGTCAAGGAGGCTTCTCCAACTTGGAGTAATGCCTTCCGGCCAAGGACCGCTTTCATTCCAAGAGGAATAAACCCAGCAGGCTGTACAGCACATGGCATCTCTTGTCACACCCCCCTGCTGCACTTCACAAGAAAGCTGGCCTCCAGTACAGGTCACCACAGAGAGCAGGGAGGTGAGCTGAGTGTGTAGATAAGACCTGGTGGCTCTGACAACACAAGAACGCAGCATCACTAAAAATCCACAAAGTCTCTTAAGACCGAAGCTACCAAGGATTTATATACATTTAACGCTTGACACATGGAACTCCTACCGTATATGTAGATGAAAATTCATAACTTATGTGGCTTTGCTGTGCTTTTAACCACCAAATTTGCACCTTTTTTTATTTGTGTGAATTAGGATGACATTCACAGTGATTCAAAGTACAAAGTGAAAAAAAAAAATTTGCCTACAAAGTCAATTCGAGGCAGTAACTAATTGATCACTAGCCAAAGCAGAAAACCTGTCAAGGGTGACTCTGAGCACACTTTAACTTCAAATTGCCCCTTCAGGGGACTAGTCTAGGCACACTAGCCAGCTGAGCTAGGAGCCAATGGTTGTGTGAATGTTTACTGTAATTAACCATGCATACAGGCAAGCTAATAACAGAGCCAGGCGTACACATGCAAATTTTCATCACATATATGATATTTCCTAGTGCTGATGAAGTGTTTGGCACATTTGGGAGAAAGTATCAGCATTAAGAGAACCCACTGTACCCTGGGTAACTGGAGAAGTTGCCGAATTTCCACAATAGGTTTTTGAATACACAATATGCACTGAGTTTAAGGAAAAGAACAGCTTACACTTAACCTGTCTTAATCCTTATAGTATCATCAGTTTCCCACCTTCAGAGCCACTTGTCAACAGCTGTGACATCTGCAATATTGTGTCCCTTTTATGGTTTAAGAAATCGATTCAAAAAGATGTAGCAACTTGCTGAAAACACAAACCCATTGCCAGACAGGAACCCTTCAGCATTTATCAAATACATAACCTATATTCAGGTCCCAGGTAATGCCCACTGGTCACTCCATACTTCTGAAGACTGTTAGGCATCGTTGGTCTAAGCCATCAGTTTCCAAACAGATGGTATAGTCACTTATAGCAGCAGACATGCTAGTTCTACAGCAAGCACTGCTATTGCTCTCATGAAGTCAGCCTTTTTATATGCTGACCACAGATCTCCTGTTCCAAATGTCAATTTCTGCATTTGGGGGCTCCATAGAGGGAACCCAAACATTCCAACATTTCATTTTTCAGTTTTAAAATAGCCTGCACCATATTTTGCTTTCTTTGTGTCTTTAAATGGTCTGCTGCCTTGAACTCTTCACAAATCTTCATGTTGTCTGGATTCCTGGTTGTGATAGCCTGCTGCTCAGAGTGAAATCCACCACCATATTTTCTCTAATAATGTTGCTTCCACAAGAAAGCTGGAGATGCCTTACTAAACTCACCATCCTCTTTAAAAATTCAACTGAAACTCTGCATCTTCTCTTTTAGCACCCATCTGAGAGCAGTTCTCCAAAGTATTCAGTGTCACTGCCTACACAAGAATTGGTGTAGGGCTTTCATTTTAGCATGTAGTTACAGCCAATGCCCCAAAACCATACAGAGACAATAAACCTTTGAGGAAACGTGTTTTGATATGCCAAAAATGTTGGTTTTTAAAATGAAGACAATCATTATCAATAATATGTTTATATATGTACTTCCATTCAATCTTTAAGTGCTTCAGGTGCTTTATAAGCAGAACAAAATGATCATCAATTCATTGCCATGTAAAGTGAAGGACAGACATTTCCAGCAATCCAGCAAACACCACAAATCCTAGGGAGCAAAAGCACTAGGAATAGAATGTAATACCCTACACTCAACAACTCCACTACCTTTACCATGTGTACAAGCTATTTTGTATCTTTTTCACACTGAACTAGGCCCAGAAGGGGAAGAAAGCGGGGAGGGGAGAAAATACTTCAGAATGTCAGGGTGGAAGGCGGGGGAAATAAAAAAAAAGAGCCATGTGATCCATGTTAGGTGTTTCTGGAATGCTTCTCACCATAATACAGTATTTATGGATCTAAACACAAAAGAAATTTGGATGGAATGATACACAACTTCTTGCTTTTACAAACACTGGAAAGAAAAATAGTGGGATAGAGAATTTGCCTGTTTTCCTTCCCTTTCCTCATATAGACATTTTAAGAATTTAATACTTGCAGTAGTAGCATAGATATAAAATCACCTGCATGAGCCGAGAGAGGTGAATGAGGCCGAGGCAGAGCTGGAGACTGGCCATTGCCCATCAAACTCTTCCTGTTGCTTGTTCTACAACTGTAGGCAAAAAGAGAAGAAGACATTAGCATCAGAAATACAGCATCTACCGCATATGGACATTTTAAGATTCTGCTACTTTGTTCCTTCACTTCCCAGCCTCCTATTAAAATTAGAGCTATTGTTGTTTTTGTAGGCATATCCAGGAAGCCTACAATCATACTGGATAATAGCAAAGACAGCAGTTTCCGAAGAAAATGCACCATGGATACTTTTCAGGCTTGCACGTTTACTGTTCCGTGCAGAGCCCAGCATTCCCCTGTAGAGCCATTTACAAAATGCTCTTCCCAGACTGCAGTTTCTCTGCCATGCACTTTTTATAATATATAAAAATATACAAACAATGTGAAAAACAGTCTTAAGCTTAGAATCACCATTCAATGATTAAATCTATTTCTGTTGCATAAACTGTAGCTCCACATGCCACGAAGAGCAATGATTTATCAATCTGAGAATGATACAATAATTATAAATCTAATTATTGAGATAAATTTCACATCTGTGCCTTTTGTCAATGGAACAGATGATGCCTAAGAAGATGAATGCATTTTTTTACTCATACATTTTTCATCTGCAAAGCCACTAATTTCCCACATCTCAAGATCATTAGGTGAGATAAATAGTAAATTAACACAGCTATTACATTTGGGAAAGGAGATATTTTTGTGAAATACATCATACAGTTTTTAAATGTTTTTAGTAGAAGTGTTTTTCTTTTTTCCCCTCTTTCTACTGTAACAAATATTCTCACAAATCCCCAACACTGCAAACATTCATGCACAGGGAAAATAGTACCTTGGAGTTGAAGAGACCGTACCTGTGTATAAACTTAAATGCATATGCTAATGTTTACAGCACTGCAATCAGAATTTTTTCTGTAAAGCTTTAGAAAAACTCAAAACCACTAAAAGGGGAAACATTCATACGTAAAACCGTTTCATTAACACAGTAGGTTCCAACAGAAGCAGATTTCGACCATAGTTGTAGATGTCTCCAAAAATGACTTTTGTAACATTATGATCTCTATGCAACAGCCAGAAAACAAGACTGATTAGTCTTGATACAGTATAGACTGAATAAAATGCAAAAGAAAGGATGGTGTTTAATAGCATCTGCAGCTAAGTAAAACAGATTCAGAAGTAACCCAAAATAATATTGAAAACAAGGAAAATAAAAAAACCAAAACAAAACACCACAAAAGCAGAGGAAATGTTGATTATAAAAGCAGTATAGAAGATACCTGCAATATGCAAAAAAAGTCAAACACTAAGACCAGTCTCCCCTTGAAAAAATGTTTTCTGAATCAGTGAGTGCTACTCCCAACTGTTTAATAGGTTAATGCGAAGTTCATTTGCATGAATTGCATAACGGACTCGCCATATCACTTAATTATTATAATCAATTAAGCAATGGGTTCACTCATGAGTATATACTTATCATTACTGCAGATCTAGGTAAGAAAAGAAAGCATGAAATGATTGCAAGATTTGCATTTAGAGTGCTGGAAAAGTCAAAACTTATTTAAGTCATACACTGCAATTTCTAAGCTGAACAAACAGGGAGAACTTTTCAAATGTGACATTATATAAATGTGTTTTTAGGAATCTGTCTACAATAAGCCCAGCTTTCTACAAGTATTTTTAACATACTCAGCTCTTAATCTACTTTTTAAACAGTGAAACTTAAGCAAGTATTCCATATTTCATTAGACAACAATTTCAAAGTCATATTTGTTCCCCCATATCTAAGTTTCGTTCAGTTGAAGAATCATACTCAATCCTTCTCTTACCTAAGAGCGAGACAAATTCTTTCTTTTGGCTTCCTGCAATGTCACTGTATTTTTGATAACTTTTCTTCTATTATACTATGAAAAGCCTCACTATCTGCTACACTTGTTTTTAAAAGCTTGAATTAACTATTTCTTTGCAATTCTCCAATCTATAACTGAATCCAGTAGAAACTTCTGATATTCATTAGACATTCACTAAAGGACACACAGACTGCATCTATCCACAATGATGTGATGATATCACTATGGCATCTGTGGTGCAGGCTGGGGTTAAGAGACCCCATTACATGACTTTAAAGCAGCTTTGCATGGCTAAAGTTTGAGATGTAATGCATCACCACGTCTCCTGTCACAAGGAGGGAATACATTTTAAGCATCTAATCCCTGGATATGTTCTCAGCAAAACAAACATTACTGTCAACACATTCTAGGCACCCTTCACTGATTTTGCTACAAAGATAATTCCAGATACAGGCTTAGCAGTATCATTTGCCCTTACCTGTAGAAATTGGGTTTTAACACTTTTGCCAGAACTTCCTATTTATATAACCGACTGCTTTGTATTCACTTTTACATTAAAATTCAAACTTCACATTCTTTAAGGTGAAGTTAGTGCAACACCTTTCACAAATGATTATTAAAGATATCTAATTGAAGTTACCTTGATTTTTTGGGGAGCTAATTTTAAGAATTATTTCTGGGGAGTATGATGGCATTACCTTCAATATCAAGATGCTATGTAATGAGAAAACTTTCCCTCCAGCTGCCATTTAAAAAAAATTTCACTATTTCCTCAGATGTGGCTGCAGCTATATGGAGAATTTATCTTTTATCACACTCAAATGAAGTGTTCTATTGAGAAATAGAAAATAAAAATATGAAGTCTCCTCTATTTGTCTTACTAGCGAGGTAAGATGCATATCATTGCATGAAAGAACAACTCCGTCCTTGAGATCTTGCTGTAGCTTTGGTTTTTTGAGTTCTGTTTCACAAAGATTTTGAAATTATCTTATCTATCCTGTATAATTTGTGAAACACAACTCTTTCCCCAGAATAATGCTACTATAGAAGAGGCTCTTTGTGGGTAGAAAAAAAATAATCTTCAGGGAACCCTGAAAGCTGATCTAAGCTGCTAGAACACTGCAAATGGGAAGCAGGGTCGCACTAAGGAAGTATCAAAGCATTACTTACTGAATTGTATTTAGCCTTGAAAGGGCAATCTTCCATATACAAAAGAATCTCAGAAGTTAGAGCCATTCTGCAGACAAAATCGTTTTTCCTCGATCTCTGAACACATCGAGTAACTTTCCCCTTCTATTGTCTTCATAAAACTATTCCTCTCCCATTTAAATCTGACAAGATAAACCAACTGATAAGACAAAGCCCTGAAAGAAAGCCTCTTTGTCTGCAGGAAAGTTAGAGCAATGCAGCAACAGTCTACAGGGATTGTAACTAAGGGAAATATAAACCTCGGTAAACCACAGAGCGCTACACTCCCAAAACTGCAATTCTCTAAGCCTTGGATTTCATGTTGTGATCAGGTTGCATGGCACAGACAAGAGACAAGCAGGCCAGGCAGCACATATGACACAGCGTTTAAACCACTGAAAAACAGGAGAAAGAAAAACACCTTTTTCCAAGCAGAAAAAGAGAGTAGGAGAAAGCAAAAAAAAAAAAAAGTCATGTTAAACAATAATTAAACTTTGGGGTGCACACAAAACTTGAAAGTAGACAGTTTACGGTTTTTACACTTTGCCGCCTTCTCTGCCCCAGGAAGATCCTTCCTGGACTTCACTCTGTTGCCCACAACTTAAAGTGGCAGTCCTGGATGGCTATCTGTCTGGAAGTAGTTGGCATTACACCATAGCAGCAGTGCCCTGGACTACTGGCACTGTTCCTTACCTTGGAATCCAATTAATAGTTTCATATTTCGCTTCCAAATCCTCCACAGACAGGTTCTGCCTTACCTCCTGCTCTCTGCCACTGACGCTCCTGCCCACTCACACCTCTCCTCCCTATCCTGACTTCTCACCACATTTCACTGCTGGGGAATTCCTCCTTCATCCCAACTGCAGTATCAGGCCCAACACACTAACTTCCGAGTCACTTCTCCTCCAGCTGCTACAGATGATCATCAGTTCCCATGAGAAGTACTCATGATAAAACAGATAGAAGACACTACATAAAAAGTGCTCAGATTTGTTACTCACAAAGCAAGGGTGAATTACAGCTGCTGAAAAATGCAATCCAGATGCATAACACTTGATTACCTTACTCCTTAAATAGCCACAATTCTTTCCATATCAAGCAAAAGGTGTTTGGGCAGAGATGATGGGAACTGCTGGATTGAAACTAGCGAGGCACACGACAAAAGTACCAGTATGGCCATTAAAATAGAGCTACACTCCACAAGCTCTTTGAAACACTAAATAAAAAAGTTGAAGCAGAAATCAAATTCTTCTAGGACAGGTAGTACTTCATACAGAACTGAAATATTAAATGCAGTTTTCCTGATAGAGTAGAACCATAGAATCGTCTAGGTTGGAAGGGACCTTTAAGATCATCAAGTCCAACCATTAACCTAACACTGCCAAAGCCACCACTAAACCACCTCCCTCAAACAATATCTGCCCATCTTTTAAATACCTCCAGGGATGGTGATTCAACCACTTCCCTGGGCAGCCTGTTCCAATGTTTCATGACCCCTTCTGTGAAGAAATTTTTCCTAATATCCATCCTAATGTATGACTAATCAAAAAATGGCAAAAACTGCAAGAAGTATGCACTGAAATGGAATTTTCTTCCTCAAAACAAGGGCTAATATGTGAGCAAATTACTGGCAGCAAAGGTTAATTGCTTTTTTACAAAAAAGTAGGGGAAGAAGGCTATATTGACAAAGATTACCACTTGCCATGCTTTTCACGGGAAATTTAGCATCTGCTTTAATCATTTATAATGATTTCATTCCACCATCCTCAATTATTAATATTTACCCTTGTAATGAAGATGGATTTGGCTGTAAGCTATTACGACAGTTCACCATCTTTCACAGGCTATGCTGAGCACAGCACTACTCCACAACACAGCTTCTTGATTTTGGTATCAGTGTAATACAGTGGTTTAGCTGAAGGTAAAGATTAAAAGGTGACTCCTCCTATTTTAACAGAGGCTGCAAACAAAATGTTTTATTTGCTAATGAAAGCGCAGATAAATTAAGCTATTGCCAAACCCAGAATGCAAAGCCTGACCATGTAGACAAAAGAGAGACTAATAATGCAAGACCAGCACTCCTATAAAGGCTCTAGGGATAGAGAAGTTGGTTATAATTTCTCTGTTAAAATTGCATAGCTGAATACTACCTCAGGAGGAACATGCTGTCCCTAGCAAGACTTTGAGATGTGGCTGCTTTGTTTATACAGGAAAGTTAAATTTAAGTTATATTTCAGTTATATTTAACTTGTTATGAAGCTAGCTAACCTATGACTTCATAGTTATTTACTATCTTCACGAAGAGCAACACTGAAGAGTCACCAGTGCACACAGTGAAAGACAAAAAACCCAAACCAAACCAAGCTAAATTCCTGACTTTAAATGTTTTAATTTTTTTGTTGTTGTTAAAAAAAAAAATCCTTTTGCATTAAAAAGCAGTTTGGTGAGTATTTCCAAGCCCTCCACAATCTAGGGAAGTTCTGTGGGACATTAACTCAAACAAATGCAAAAAACAGCTGCCATGAAGAGGTGACACATACTGATACTGCAGCAGCTCCCTTGTCAAAAGGAGCCTTTAAGCTTGTATTTGATGAAGCATCTCCTGAGCTAGAAAGTCAAAGTAACATATGGCCTGCTGTTAGCGGTAGTTTCACATCTAGATCGCTTTATAAAAGAAAATGAATCAATGAAGACTGTTCCTCTCTGAATACTGTGGAATTAGGGTTACGTGAGCAAAATCCACAGGCTCCATTCAGTGCTACTTGTTGCTGCCCCGTTCCACCCTGTAGCTAAGGGAGGCTGAGAAGTAAGAAAGCAGAAGTACACAATTTTGAAAGTTATTTCCTAGACTGAAGTAGGTAAATTCTCAAGGTGCTACAATCGTTGAGAGAAATGTACAAACTGTATAAATGCTATTAAGATATACACCCAGAATTTTCTTTTTGTTTTTTATTGGCTTTTAATGTTCTACTCTCATATCCATTTAGTATCACCTAGCATTATTTTCTGATGTTTTTTTATTAGACTATACGTCCACATATACACTTTCCAAATTTGGTGCATGCACACAGATATGTATGTAAGCACGTACGTATATATGTTCATATTACATATATAAAATATATACATATATTTATATAAATATATATATATAATATCCTACGTTTGAAACATCACACATACAGCCAAACATTCTATTTATTATACATCCCACCCTCTGTGAGGAATTATTCCACATCAGTCTTTAATGAGCTAGAAAAAAAAGGATCTCGGGATTTAAATTTTAACTCTTGTGATGTAGGGATTCAGGTTTTATTCTTTTGTATTTAAGGTTTAGTCAATTTAAATCAGGCGAGCTTTAGTCTGAAGAAATGAGAGTGCTGTCAAAACGTAATGAACATGACACACCAAGAGGAAGTACGCAGCTGCTAGCAGCCCTACTTTGTCAGAGTTTGTCCTGAGTCTTTGCAACGCTAAAGCGAGCATTTCAGTTTCGGCTAGGTATGCACAGACAGTAAGCTAAGGGTCCTCTCTAGGTACTCATTCATTTGTGTCCAACACTTTTTTTCTCTGCCATTATTACCACCTACCAGCACGCCACCAGAACTTTATCTTTCTTCAACCATACAAAAGAGGAGACCTCAGTCGTGGACTTCATCTTTCTAAAAAAATCTACAGGGAAAATAAAACTTAAAATGCAACAACTGGATGCCTCCTCACCCTAGGCAGGGACTGTTTGAAGGGATCAAATGCATGCAAGACAGCATCACTGCAAAAATATCTGCCAAGAAAAATCACAGAGTTGCAAAAATATCTGTGAAATCTCTGCTGTTCAGATCCAAGGAAGACTGTTGCCAAGACAGACTTCTTATGCTGTAGAAGGCCTCTCATTTTCCATCCCTCCAGTGTATTACAAAAAAAATAAAACACATTCTTCATTAAGCTTTAACTGTATTTGGGAGTTAGATATGTTCAGTGTATTGAATTCCACTGACTGCTCTCACTTTTACTCTAGGCAATTTTTATTGATAATTTTTCCTCTTCTCACACAGGAGAAAAAGTAGAGTTTCTACAGAACTAAGTAAGTGTATTTCTATCTATTCTGTTCCCTCCTAAAACAAGTGATTCCGGTTTAACTTGTTACAGAGATAAACACTTAATTATGTAACATTCAAAAAAAGAGTATTAAGCCAACTACTATCTTCAGAGTTGTACAATATTCATAAAATAGCTATACACAAGATAAAGTCTGCAATGCATACAAAGGGCATACATTCTGCAGGCAGAGGAAAGCAGACAAGAACACTCAGGATCATAAAACAGCCCACCACATAATTCTGCTTCATTATCCACAAAATGCAGTTTTTGCATCTTCATATCATACAACCTATTGAGTACACACTGATGGGTTCATTTAAATCCCACTGCTTCTTGAATTTCTTTTTTAATTTTATTTGTGTTCTGGGAAGGAACATAAACCAAGCTATTAGGTGAACAGCACATTTGCTATCATACTGAGGTATTTAACTAAATTCAATGCACAAATACTAGTCTTTCAAAATAGAAAGATAAGTAGGAAGCCAGTACAAGAAGTAGAGGAAAAATACACAGGGCTGGCCTAAATCATGGCTAAGTACGATCATCTTTATTTTACATAATTCAGAAGAAGCAAAAAAAGGTAGAAATATCTCAATGGAAAAAAAAATTAATGATCAGGAGCCACAGTGGTGGGTTTATAATATTTAACAAGTGCTATCTTTAAAAAAAAAGAGTGTCGTACATCACACCTGCAAGATCAAAGCATCAATAGTTTGGAGATGTTAACCAAACGAAGTGCCTTGACTTGCATAGTAGATAACCCTGCAGAAACCATTTGCATTAGACAGGAAATACCCTACTTACTGGAAGCATGCCTATCAAGGCTGCAGCACAGACAGGAGGTTTAAAACACAGGTCTCACTGTGCTCTTAGCCTTCCCCAGAACTTTTGCATTAACCCGTATCACTCCAGATTTTGACTAGACTACAAGCTCCCATTGCATCTCTTGGGTTAAGAGGATGCAGTCTGATGCTTCTTATTACATTGGTCAGGCTAGGGGCAGGATGTTTTTCACTGTGCTCCCTTGCTTATTATTAACAGTTTGAGAGAATCTGCGGGAGTGTGAACAGCAGAGGGAGGTGAGCTGGGGCTGCTGCTCCCTTCTGAGCCTCTACTCTACCCCTGGCTGGAGTGCTATCTGCCAGGCTGTACCATAGACACTGTCACAGGCCGTGCTTGCTGCTGGCTCTGTCCCCACTTTAGGAGCTAGGCTGGTGTCCCATGGTTGATGCTGCTTACAACACTAAGAAGTCAGATTCAGGCAAGGAAGTAGCTGGGGGATCTCCTTCTTAGCCTTCCACCCCCAGCTGAAATTAAGGTAGAGAGCAAGAGCCTTTTCCACGCTTACTCTGGATTTCTACCCAGTCTAGCCCTTCAAAAAAACCCAAACAAAACCAATAAACAAACGGGTCCTCTTACAGTCATATTTCCTTTGAACAACATCTATTCAGACTCCGGGACTAACCACAGCCAATTCCCCAGGCCATTTCAGTACTGCAAGGGAGCCAAGCACATACCCTGAGCTTTCTGTAGCTCAGTTGAAACTGAGGCCAGCATAGTTCAGAACTAAGATAAAACATGGGAGTGTCTCCAAACTACAGACGGAAGACCTGTTTATCTAGATACCTACGACAGTGAAACCCTCTCCATCTTATCCCCAGCTTTCTCATTCTATTTTCATTTAAACCTACCAGCTCTTGGCTTTCTTTGCTTTTTCCTTGCTGATGGTTGTTACCAGCAACCACAGCTCTGAGCACCACTGTTCATAACTCACCATATACCACAGAATTGGTGGGCCAGGATAAGCCAGACAGACCTCCTCATAGCCTTGAAAGCATTCCCCAAATAGCACGGAGAGTAGCTTTAGGGACTGCTTCTCTTGGCCAAGAGTGTGCATGGTGTCAATACTCGATAAAAGTATCAAAATGTTAGAAGTCTGCCATGATCTGAAATTATCCCGTCCTTATACATGTGCCCAGCCTAGAAAGTCTGGTGCCTCAGTAGATGTCTAGGAGACACCTCAAAGACGACCAAACCATTTCCAGCTGGGGGAAGGAAAGAAGAGACAACTTAGTCTGCTCTGCTTCTTGCTACAGAAGTTCTGCTTCATCTGCCTTTCAACTTCCTCAATTTGTTTGTCCCCATCAAAGTAATTTATGTTGCCAAGGCTACTTTCGCATAAAAAGAATCAGAGGCTTATTGAAACAGAAGTCTACACAGTATCCTTTATCACATGAAACACTGTCTGCTCTGCGCTCCAGAGACTCTCCCCATGAGAAAAGCCACTAGAAGACAAGCTCCTAGAAATATTTCTCTCTATATTATTTCACAATTGTTATGACAGTTTTGAAAGGGTTTTGTGGCTGGTTTTTTTTTTTTTTAGTTTTTTTTGTGTTTGTTTGTTTCCTACATTCCTCCCCTTTTTTCCTAATAATCATGAAGAACAACTACATTAATCATATCCTAAGATTTAAGGGTAGGAAATTGGGAGCTGCCTGAAGTAGAGAGATTTTTACATGGTTTCACTTTCAACCCCAGTAGTTCTCTTCTGGTTTAACCCCTAAAATAATTTATATTTATACCTGACTCCTTTCTGCTATAACTAAATAGACTCAATTCATTTTTACTCGAAAGAGTAGTGAGTCCAGACAGGACTGTTTCTTTCCTCCCTTACTAAATTTGGTAGCTGTCAGCCTCCCAAAACTATGAGGGAGCACACGATGATTGAATGTGTTGTCTTTAAATCTTTAACAAATACTACCAAAGACTCAAGGGGTGAGAACAGGTAATACAACGCCAGAGCCATGCACCTGACTGAAGAAAAACTACATTCCCAGATCAAACCTACTATCAACAAAAAAGTCGGAATTTTTTTATTCCTACTTGGGCAGGATCCTAAAGCCGAACATTGATATGAAAAGTTATCTTTTATTTTCTGACTGAAGGGTAATTACTTACAGACTAACTGCTAAATAGCTTAGTCTCCCTTACTAGAAAAGATCTAAGACATTAAGAAGGTTGCTAAAAAACTTCTACAAGCCATGTGTCTTCATTTTCCTATTTTAAAAAATATAATTGTGTGAATTATAGCTTGTATTGGATCTTAAAATATTTTGATTATTCCTAGCTTATTGTTGATGCATATTCCTGGGAGACTTCTGCCTTTTATAGAATGATGACTCTTCTGAAACTGGCAGACTTAACGTTTTAGTTCGCATTCATACCAAAAAAGACAAAGATTATAGCTCATCTGTAAATATTCACATCCCAAAAGCAAGCCACGTGTGTGGTATGTGCAGGTGCCTGTACATATATAACTTTAACCTTCTGGCAGAAGGTGGTCTACAACAAGGGAATGCTAGAATAGAAACATTAGAATACTGAGCTAAATTTTTGAAGAACGTTGTATGAGCCTCATTTCATTATTCAGTGCTTCAATGCAACCTTTGTCACAGCACTATACAACCAGGACTAAACAGAAGAAAAGCAAAATAAAGTTTCACAGGACAAAAAACTGAAAGAAGTGACATGATATTAAAATAAGAGTCTGTAAATTCACTCAAAGGAAAAATAAGAAAATACTAAAAAATCCTTTCCTTTGTCTTTTCTCATAAATATCCTGGCCTCACCTTTTGTCTTATGAATAAGCTTAAGCAAATGATTCAACTATGTTTTGTTTCAAATTGTGTTACTCAGAGGAGGATCTTTGCCTTAGACCTGAAAGATGCGTATGTCATTTTTAACACAAACATTTTGCGAAGGCATGGCACTAGTCATCTCTCAAACGCAACTACTGTTTGGAGACACTTAGATGGTGACACCTCCACCTTGACTGAGAGAGATGGCAGCCAGTATCTTAGAAAGAGCCCTTCATCTCTCCTGTAAAAGGCACCATAAGCATATGTGCACACCATATTTCCAGTGTCCTGAAGGACACAAATACACTTGCCCCCAGTTCCAGCCAAGTTGCCCCAGACCTTGCTGGACTCCTCAGAGGTGTCAGGAGAGCTGTATGTCAGGGAATTGCCACCGCTGCTCTTCAGCGTGGGGGAATTGCCTGGCTCCACAGCCAGGCGTGGGGCACCCCTGAGCTGGAAGGACTCAGCCTCCATCACCTGAAAAATCACTTGTGGAACAAGGTTTGCAAATACCAACACAGCAAAGCTTGATGCCTTTTACACCAAAACCCTCTTTTCTATAAACTTCATATCTTCAAGAGAAACACATAGTTATCAAAGAGATGATAGCCTACATGCACAGGGCATAAGCAGGGCTCGCCTGTATTCACCAAAATCACTGTTAATCCCACCTAAATACATGAGGCCTATCACCACTTAAGAAACAAATGCTTCACACGGTTTTGAAAGAGAAGCAGGGACAGTGAGTGCTTCCCAGTGAGGGGTATCTTCAAGGCTCTCCCTCCCATGTACTGATGCCCAACTGCCACACGATTTTTAAAAACAGCTGGAATGATGGTGAAACAGTACAGCTGCACGAGCTACCACCTTAAGCAACTTTATTCAGCAGAAAGTAGTTTCCGATACAACAATAAAAACAGACTTCCTTTTGATGCAGCCAAAGGGGAAGAGGGGGGAGGGCATTCAAAGGTATTACTCTGCTGTAGACACACTCTCCCAGTCAGAGCGGAAAGTCCTAAGCACTGCCACTTTTTAACCTCTTGAGAACCAGAAGTGAGGATACACATCCACAGATTGGAAAGTACTGCCAAGGATGAAGCACAGTTGCCTACTGAACATTTGACACATGAGGAAAATGAGCTTCACCCGTTCTACGGCACTTTGGCATTAACTGCAGTGGTTTACCTCTCTCTCTCCTTTCCTCTTATATACATGACAGTTGCCAAAAAATTGTAATAAATGCCTTATTTTAAACTAAGCAATATGAAATGTTTGAACCCTTTCTTTAAAGGAGTTAACACAAATAACAGGAAAGGAGCAGGTCCTGCCCCTTTTTACTTCTGAACGGTTAAAAAAGGCAAGAGGCAATTTATGTAAGTATCACAGCATCCATACAAGTAATAAACATTTTTCGATTAACATTTTGTACAGTCTTTTACTTGGACATAAGTAGTAAGTAGTACTTAGGCAGTTAATACATTGGAATTAAGAAAATAAAGAAAACACTTTAAAAAAGTGAAAAATCACTATTCAGGACAAAATACGGGTGTTTGAAAACTATGCCCTTTACTGGTTAGGAGCCTGAATGTGAAAAATTAAGCAGCAGGCATTTAACCTCAAAACTACGTTTGTTCCTGAAGACCTCTGGCAGCACCATCGGTGCCCCACATTTGTGCGTGCACACATTGACTGCAGTTTAGAAATTTAGCTTGCAAACAAAAGACCCCCTCTCTTCACTGAGACCCACGTTCTCCTTCCCTCCCACTGTCAGCTGACCAAAAGTTTTTTAATTAAATCATAATTAAGAATCTAGAAGCACTATTTTCCCAGGGAGGGGAGAAAAAAAAAAATAATCCTTTCACTGTGCCCATTCAGCTGTCGGTGTCTGTTGAGCCTGATGAAGAGGGCATCAATTAATGCCAGCTATGATGGCTTTCATGAAGAGGCTGTTTGTTCAGTAGGAACCAGCCGTCTGCAAAGTCATGCTGAAATGTAAGCGACCAAACACTCCGTGGTCACAACGTCAAGACATCCCTGGACATATACGTGCAGCCAGACAGGTGGCATTCCCCATGAGTCATACAGAGCTATAACAAATTAGAATCTTCTTGCCCTTGGAGTTCCGAAACACAGCTACATCCCTTTAATAGCAAAACAACAACCAACCAATATAAAAAAAAGCTGTATGTCTGGTCCTTTTTTTTCATGATGAAAAATTAACTTATATAACTGACCTAACTGTTGATTATTATTTTTTATTTAACAAGGCTTCATGATAAATTTAATAGAAAAAAAAATTAAGGATGTGCTGGCACATAGCCGACACCATTTACAAAACTACAGAAACTACAACAATGACTTCTTCCAACCACAAATCTTTCTTAGATATACAGTATCTACACTTAAAAATTAGCTGTGTATCTATACTCATGTAACTACACAGGCGTATTCTCCCTTCTACAGATGTAGTTGCAACACAAGGTAGAAGTCTTTTACTGGTTCAGATTTTCCCAGACGGAAATAAAAATAAACCGTGAGAATACAAACTATCTTTTTCAACTGTAATTGTGTACTAACAAAGCTACATCAGCAAAATTAACTGACTAGCTACAGCTCAAATAATTACCCCTGTATAAAACCCAGTGCATAGACTGGGTCTGGGAGCAAACTTCAGCTCCATGCAGCAGTACACCTACTGAGGAAGTATTACACATGCAGATCACACTCCTTTGCTGCAAAGTCACAGTGAGGTAATTGGAAACGTCTGAATAATCACCAGTGAAGCAATTCAAACATCTCCAGGCATAGTCATCAGCAGGTATGACAGCACAAGGCTTCTAACATCCACTCGCTCTCTTTATTTTTTTTTTTGGTAATGCTTAATCATCAAGCACCACACAAGCCAGGAAAGATGAGATAATTTGCATGTTTCAGTTTGCTGCCACAGACCTGGCACTTACATATACATGCACATTTATACTATTAAAAATAGTATAGTGCAGTATTAAAAAAAGTTTCAGGGGTGTATATTTCAAGTGACTTGATTACTCAAACAGTGAGGTCAGAAACAAATTACTAGGCTGTCCCAAGTAAGTACTGATAAAGTGTTCCCTCCCCCGTGACATGCTATGCCACTTTAATGATCCAAGTATCCAGATCTCTGAACCAGAAATACTGTACAACTTTAGAATCCCTTAAGCCTACCTAAGACAGGTTTTCTGGAGATCAAAACACAATAGTGCTGGGTTGCAATCTCTCATACAGGCTCTGAGAAGAGATTATATGTGTCATGGTTTTGGCCAAATTGGCCAATGGCCAGCAACAGATGGTACCCCCCAGCCTCCAGTGCACGGAGAGGAAGAGAGATAAAGAGAGATTTACAAGTTTAGAAGAAACTATACTACTTTAATGAAATATTAATAATAAAATAAAAAGGAAAATAATTAAATAGATACAATATATACAAAACTGTATCAAGCTCCCAGCATGACATCATTGGCAGGCACTGGGGGAGTCCCAGGCTGGACTCAGCGATGGGTGGAAACCAGGTTCCAGAGGTGGAGTCAGGAACACACGGATCGGGGAAAAAAGGCAGATGAACAGACAGGGTCCTCCTTCGACGTCGGCCATTGAAGGAAGAGAGTTGACTCTCTGGTCCCTCAGCTTTTATACTGAGCATGGGGCAGATGGAATGGAATACCCCTGTTGGTCAATTTTGGGTCACCTGCCCTGTCCGCTCCTCTGTGCGGGTGGGACCCCTCTATGCCCCTCCGCTTCCAGCTCTCCAACGGGGCAAATAACAAAATTAGCTGATCTTGGTTGTTATAAGTATAAGCAAGAGCCTCTCTGCGTACCATTCCTTGGCACAGACTGTCTTATCACTCTGAACAAACCGCTTTATACACAACATGCTGTTAATTTCAGAGAGTTAGAAGAGGTCTAGCTAACAAGTAAAATTACTGAACAGAAAGTTGGTTCTGTTTTACCTCAAACCAGGACAATATGCTATCCAGGGAGAGGGCAAGTTTTCTTCTCTGCAACGGTATACTTCAAGCCCTTTCCCACAAATGGTGACCCAGCACAACTATAACACAATCTGACCTTAAATTTATCCACATCTAATGAAAAACTGCTGAGTGAAACTGGAAAATGAGTTGTTTTCCTAGCAAAAAAACCCAATACACATTCAACACCACAAGTCTCTAAGCAGAGGTCTAATGAAATAAAATGTACGTCCAGGAATGAATTTAGTCCACAAAATCTGTCGATAATTTGTCTTTACCCAGATTTCTCTCTCACAAGTAATGTTTTAGAGAAACTTGGAATTTTCAGGACCGAATAAACTTGGTTTCTTTTGTAGTTCTCATGAACCCCTCAGTGGCCAGTAACAATCTATTTTCTCATGAAAATGCAAGAACATAGAAACCAGACAAAAAACCAATTTAAAATTAACTTTTATCCCTAGTATTACTTTTCCATACTAGACTTAATCTATACAATGATACAGTATCCCGCAAGAATACAGAGAAAAGACAAAGTCCATCTTAAACACAGCACAGAGTATACAAGGAATTTATGAAAACAAATTTTGCATATACTTTGCCCTGTAAAAATGTCCATACCAGGAAAGGAATATTTTACTACCAAAGTAATGTACTAATTGCTCACAAATAGAAGTAGGTCACAGAGAATTCATGAAAGCAAATGTCAGTGACTCAGTGTAGGAGAAAAAAAAGAAAACGAGTGCAAGGATATGATTTATAGTGTGCAAATAGCTATGAGCTAATATTCTGAAGAGGAAAAATTTCACAACAAAGATTTGTTTAATTCACCCTGGTGCGTCAGGAACAAAGCACCACATGAAATGACTAGTAAAGCAAAATCCACTGTAGAGACAAAAAAGCAAGCAGTGACAATTACAGTTAACATTTTAATTTTGAACACATCAGTTAACTTAGTCTCCACAGCTATGAAAGCCTACCTGATACAACAGCAGCAATAGCTTTAGGTGCCAGATCTAGCAGTGCTGCTGGCAGTATCAAGAGTCACGTGAGATGCTGCAGGAAATAATGCCTGTCAAACTACACAACACAAGATGGTATACATCTATATTAAAACTTAACAGTTTAAACAACATCTGCTCCAATATAGGCAGGATTGCAGGCAAACCAAAGGAGAGCAAATCAAAGTGAGCGTGTTGTCAACTGTTATAACTATACGATGTAGTATGTGCAGTTATTCTTCAAGCTCTAGATTCTGGATTCATACAAAGTCTCAAGAACTCCAAGTTTTCCATATTTGAGGGTAGGGTTTTGTTGTTGCTGGTTCGGTTTTTTTGCTTTGGGGTTTGTTTGGTGATTTTCTTGGAAGTTCAAAAACTATTTTGGCAATGGAGATGTAACTCTCCTACAAAAAGCCATTTTACATAAGTCTTCATTGCTTATAAACTGTTAATTACACAAAAACTAATCTCAGACATGAGCAATGTAGTACAAGAAAAATTAGAAAAAATCTCACATTTTTTGATTCCATGATTTGCAACTGTTTTGAATTAGAATTTGTGCCTATGACTTACACTGGATTTAGACATAAGAAACACTCAAACTGTCATTAAAACAGTACCATACAATCCATGAGTACATTTCCCCCCTTCCTCAACTTGAAATACCACCACGTCACATTCCTCAAATTCTCTAAGCCCTACTACTATGCTAGCAATTAACTTTTAATGTGGACAAGCTAATACCAAGACTACCCACACATTTCAGTATGCTGAATTGCCACAAGGTTACACCATCATGATTATCATTCTGAGATTCACATCACTGATTCCACCACAGAAAGCAGTCTTGCAGATTACCAGTCATCTTGAGCAGCACAGATGAAGAGAACTGAAAGTGGAATCTACAGTTTAAGATGAATCCAGTAGTTTTTAACACAACTACTCTGCTCCACTGAAAACTTGCTGTGGCACAATTTCCACATACTGTCCATTTGATGTAATGAAGAGGAGCTACGACACATAGCATTCTGTGATCTTCTAACCATCTCAGCAGCAAGGAAGGACATGCTGAGATCTTGAACATTAATCCCTAATTTCCTGGATTTTGCAAAATAGAGGCCCCAAACCTCTAATTTGGTTCAGTTTAATCAAACATTAGACTTCCTATTAACATAAGCTCTAGCTCAGCTTTTCAAATAATCATTACAACCACCTCAAAGAGACTACATTCAGCTTGAAAGCCAAATGTAGGCATACATCTGAAAGACAAAATAATGTCAGCAAAAGCCATTTCCCCAGACGTCTTGAATATAAAAGAGTAGAAACAGTTGTTGGGATTATACTTTCTTCAGTTGCCACTACCCATATAAACAGATTTTTACCTTTGAAGATGTAAATTAAACGATGAAACACATTCACATAAATCAATGTTAACATAATCACATGCTTTTTAATAATCTCCCTTCCACAAATGCATAACTAAACATTAAATCAAAATGATTTTTCAGTCTTTCAAAACCTCGAGAAAGTCTCTACAGGTAATGGTAGCACACAATTTAGAAGGGCTGGACAACTAGTTTGATGTACATATGGGTGTGTGACCAATTAAAAAGTGACTGATTGTTTTCCCAACCTAGCTAAAGTTTATTACAGAGCTCTGACTTGTTTTTATGGGGATGTATGATCTCTTGCTTCATTGTGACTAGCATAAATTTAGTTGATACAGGAAAGTAATGACAAACAAATTTTTAAAAGTGACCAATAAAAAAACCTCCAAAACTCTAACTGGTAAACCAGCATTCAACAATTCATATTTCCTCCCACAGCCTGGTGAAATAGCAATGCAACCTGATCATCTCTTCCTTCCAAAGTGTTCCATTAGATCTCACACGATTGTGGAAACTGTTTACTGATTGACACAGATTCTTTGTTTCTTTATATTCTTCAGAGAAATAGCCACTTCAGAATTCTTCAGAAAAATCCACTGAATTCCCAAGAGTTTCTGTAAGACTGAAGCTGGACTAAACATTACATTACTGATACTCATAGGTTCGATACGACAGATAGCCAGTGAAACATCACCCATTCAGAGCTCTAAAAACAAGTTATGGTAATAATTCCAGAAAAATAATATTCTGCTTCTAAATTCTGACTATTCAGTATGTTGTATTAGCCATATCTTTAAAATAGATAATGTAGTCACTCTCTCTAACAGACAAATTCTGGACTTCCAAGTCACTAACATCTCCCAGCACACTTTATCACTGTGGAAAAGTAGAAACATGTAATTCACAGGTGGTGGAGACAAGAATCATACTGCAATGTGATACAAAGGTACACGTCATATCCTTTACAAGTCTAGATTTAATAGTCAAAATGCCTGCAGCCATATCACCTCATGCTGTGATTTTGTCACATCTCAGGCTACGCAGCATTAGGCTAACTAGCCGCTGCAGGAAATGATGATGATCTCTGACTCAGAGCTAAGCACACACCCCAGTATGGTGCTGCAGGGCACAGCACTGTTTTGCAGATGAATTTGGGCTGCCAACCACGTGAGATCATTAGAGATCACTGCTTTTGGTAAGTGTAAGGGTAGTCAAGCATGCGCTTGTGAAAAAAAAACACCAAACATTCAGAAACCCAGATCAACTGAAGGTGCTTTCTTCAGTCTTGGGTTGCACTTCAAGATCTCAACAAGCTAATTAAACAAAAAGTTTAATCATTTTGACAGCATATTCGTATTAAACAAACACCTGGTTACCTTAAGCTTTTCTCTACCAAAGCTTCATTTAAAACTTTTGATGGAATAAAGCTACTGAAAGCTATCCAAACTAACAAAACCAGGTCTGTTACATAGTAAGTATACACAATTCTATCATTCAAGAGAACATCGCTGACAATTAAGTGCAATGAGGATGTTTGAGATTGAATTTAGGAATACATAATTATCCAGTTTAACAAATGAAATTCTTATCAAATCGCAGGCCAAGAATAAAAAGTAGGTAAATTATACTGATAACCTCTTCAGAAGGTTATCACCACTGGGTATACAAAGAGAAGCATGGAAGTTCACTGATCTTGTTGAGGCAAACAGGTAGCGTGAGGCCACAATACATATTAGAAGTCAGATTTTCACACCCAAGAAACTAAATCATACCCTCAAGATACATACAAATACTTTAAGTAAAAAGAGTACTCCGTATAGTTCAATATTGCCATTACATAATTTCAGTGTGTTGGGAAAAGGGAAGGGAAAAAAATTCCAATAAGCCTTAAGCAAAACTATCACCTTGAGAGTGTTACAGTAAGGTGCCTTCCAGCTTACTTCAAACAAATCAAATAAACTGAAATTAATCATCCATTACACTTCCTTGAAAATCTTGTGAACCACTAAACTCACTAAGTACATTAATGATGTTGCACAGTTTCTATTCCAGTATAAAAAAAATATAAAAAAATAATCTGCAGCTTTTGTTTTCTACGCATCTTTTTTCTTCTAGGATGACATATGAAAACAGAAAATTGTAGGTACTCCTGTCTATGTCCCTACAGCCATTTGATATTCCTCCAAGCCAAAAGAAACTAACTATGCCACTACAGGTAAATACAATGGTCCTTTCTGGTTGAAAAACTCTTTGGAGTAAATGATAATTTATTTTAGATGCTCTTACTCTAGATTTATCTAAAACTACATAATGACTGGATATTAATTTTTTTTGGTGTGTTAAAAACTGTACAGTGATTTCAGACTATAACCTTCCTCCTTTAGGCTGCAGCAGAGTCAATTTGCAGAAACTCTGAAAAATTGGAGTAAGTCAGCTTTGTTCAAAGACTTCCAAAGAAAAACTGTCTTCTGTCTGCGAAAAAACCCCACATTTCATACTCTACAGAACAAAACCACTTGGTCCAACATGCAAAAGAAGTGGTGAGAAGCACTATTACTCTTACATACACAATAGTGCTATGAGTCCTCATTGTTCTAGACATCATATGAACACAGCAAATGACAGCCTCTGCTGGAAAGAGCTTACCCAGTCCAAAACCCCAGGCATAACATGTAGATGAGACAAACATCTCCAACAGGTTAGAATAGGGTGTGGATGAAGTAAGGTGACAGAAAAGGGTGTGTGTGCGCTACAATTTTTGGCCATCAGGAAGAGTAATCACCTCACTACTCATCCGGCCCATTACCCCATTAGCTAATTTAAGGTTTCTATTTGCATCACAGCAGAAGTATGCCTGAAGAAGTGATGGCAGAAAAGATAAAACCACCATTTCTGCAGTCTTTGATTTTGTTTGGAAAATGTCTTATGCTTTGTGAACACCACTGTCAGAGGATTCCAAGAGAAAAAAAGTGAGACTGGTCCAAAATCTACTTCAGTCTTGTTATAGTCGTAGCCATGTCACTAAGCCAGGAGTAAATTTACCTTCCACATCCGTTACCCATATTCTGTAAGATTTTTTTATGAGGCAACAGTCGCCCTCACTTTTGATAGAACTTATAAGAATCCATTGCCCAATAAATGCAGAAATCAGTAGAGTTGTTCTCATAATGGGAGACAACTCAAATGGGAGCTGTTCTCATAAAATAATGAAAATTAAAAACCAAATGCCTTGAAAACAAAAATCTGATACTGCACACTTCTTATCCTAAGAACATAAAGCACCACATTTCTTCCAAATCATATTATAAAGTATTGTATTTTAACTACTTGAACTTCCATTGTATTTGAAGTGAAAGTCCTATACTTGGTTGCTTTCACTTATCATGAATAGTTATGTTGATAATATTTGCTGCCTTTGCCCTCAGGATGGCTATTGTCTAGTGATAAGTGAAGTCATCCACTCATGGTTTATGAGTTTTATGTTTACGGAATGTTGGTACCTGTAAGAAAAGTGGTTTTGTAAAAATACAAAGTTACAGAGAAGAAAAAATATTTTTTACAGCACAAACTGTTCACGTGAAATATTTGTAAACGTGTACGAAAACTGGAATGAAAACTGTATCTCCATCTTTGCTTTTGGCTGTGCGGCATTACGTGCATTGGTACTGTGCCTCCAAAGAGGCCACTGTGTAACACAGAACACTGAGCCAGTTCTCAAACTTTTATCCCTCCTCTGACACTAGCAATGTCCGTAACTAAAAAAAAATGGTTTTTTTATATGACTTTTTCCATAAAATAGGGTAATTACAATAACTTTCATAATTTTGTGTCATCTGTTACATGCATATTTAATATGCATAATTTTTTTAGAATAGCAACATCTTTGTTTAAAAACAGGATGATGCTTAGAATGTAACTTCAAATAATCTAAAACTTGGCAGATATTCTAATATTCTACATGCATACACTACCCCTGTACTAAAACTATGTTCAGCAACATCTCGTTTCATTAGGGTGTTGGATTTCTAGCACACACTGGGTGTTCCTGCCACATATGATGTTCTAGCTCCTGGACCTTGATCTTCTGATTGTCCGTACTGCATATGCTTTACTTCATTCCGCTACTATGTTTTGGAATGATCCAACTATTACCTACAAGATGAAACCTGGGAGCAGCTCTACAGATCATTTCTTAAGAGTCTACATAAACAAAACCAATAGTATACTTTTGCCTCCCCCTGCACTGCAGTCTTCCAACAGCACCTCAGCAGGACATGTTCCTTCATACAACTCCCACACACTTCCATCTTTTCAGACAGTCTGGACCATCCAAGAGAGAAAAGCAGCACACAACTCCACCCACCCATGTCCTCCTCCCACCCACACATGTTTAACACTCCCACAGGGACCTGGGCCAAGCGCTCCCGGCATGCACAGAAGCCACACCATGCTGTTGGCCCATAGGCAAGCTTTCTGGGTCAGGTGCCTTTTAGAAAACACAATGTTATTGTTCCCTCAGTATGACTTGAAGGGAAAATTCATTTTTACATACCGACCAAGGCAGAAAACACAGACAGCCCCCTTTGGACCTCTCTTCAGATTGTTTCTTTCTATTAATATCCATCTGTTGACCCTTGGACTGGATTTAGGCAGTCAAAGTCCCAAAGAACATACAGAACATTTTTTTTATGTTTATAAGAAGACTGGCCCAATGTCTTCGAGGCCATTACTAAGGTTAGTGGGAGAGACAATAGGATCAGCAATAAATCAGTACTGGTAAAACACAGTTCACTTAAGGAACAACAAGAATCAAAAGAAAGCTCACCAGAACAGCGGTAAACTGTTCTGATTTTCTCAAACTTGTCAATAATTAAACACACACATTGCCTTGACTGGGAGGGACAGATTACTAAATCTCTAACACTATTACTCTGTGTCTTGTTTCCTGTAGACTGTCAGAGTAGGTGATCCTACTGGTTTCTTCTTGCCTTGTAATTTATGAATCAGAAGAAGGAAACACATGATGGTTAAAAGGTATTAATTTATAGATAATGCTGAATGCTTAGGTCTGAGCCACACAAACAATTTGCATATTTAATAAAATAACCTAGTATATTCATATACTCTAGTATGTTTTGTATTTCCCTTAAAACATTTCCTTTACAGAAAAGGGGAAAAAAACCAAAACAAAACAGTTTGTTGTTTTAGGATTTGAGGAAGACACGTAAGAAAAAATGTGAAGAAACTTAATTTTCAAACCTGGAAAAAACAAAACAAAACAAAACAGGAAGAAGTTTCATTTTTTGGTTTTGAAAATTTTTCCACCAATACAATTAGAAGCCTTGCAAAAGATGATAATATTTTGACATTTGGCAAGACAGAATAGCACATGTGAGACACAATCAAGCAGTAAGTAAAAAAAAAAAACTAGATAGAAGTGTATTTCCCAACAGAACTCTTGTTCTCTCATTAGTCATAGGTCACAGATGGGGAGCAGATGCCTCCAAACACAACAGTTCAATCATCAAAACATGGCAGAAGGGCCAGGGAAGAAGCCAAATCACCAAGCCTCAGGTAAGAAAAAAAAAAATAAAAAATACAAGCTTACTTATAAAGTGTGTTACATATTTTCTTTGTCCATTATGTGGGGGAAGCAAAAGGAAAATGTTCTGGTAAAACTTGATGGTACAGTGAACTGACATAATCATCCTTTTGCGTGGGGTGTTCATAGACAAGGTGAACAGAGCATATTGGACTCGTCTGACTGCCTTTACTTCTACTATTACAGCACTTATGGAAATTCCCTTGACATACCCATGAGTAAGAACAAGCTAGACAGGCCTAGACTCACTGAAAAAGCATATTTGTAAAACAAATGTACACAATCTACTTTTTATTAGTTAACTCTGAGAGGGTTAACATTATTATCACAAAGGATATTATTTAATTATGACTTCTCACTGAACAGCATTGTCAGATGAATGAGTTAACATTTAAGCATCCTCCTTCCAGTTTCCATAAAAGGGAATAAAAATAGCTATGTGTTGATTTACATTATGAAAACTGTCCTGACAACAAAATCTGGTAAACACTAAGGCATCTGTTGGCAGAAACATAAGTCTGATTTATTCTTATCATCGGTATCTAACTTCTGTTTCATCAAGGACTGGATTATTATGTTTATGTTTGAACTGTGTTAAAGTTGTAGAGATATATTTATCAACTAAAAATTCTGATAAAGATTTTTGCCTTCTCTCAGTCAGCACGGACTGTAATCAACATGTGCAAATCTATCTCTTGCGAGAAGTAGGATTCTGTTCAGAAGCTGTGCTAAATCTCAAACAGGACGGGGGCCCAGCAGCCCGAAGAGGGAAGACTGACTATGCAGTGTTCCCAAATGCATGCAGGAAAACAGCCAGGGAAAATAAGGAAAAGTCTATCCTCCACTAGTGTTACAGTTGTGAACATCTCCAGTGCTACTTAAAACAATCACAGATAACAAGTACCAGCATTCAAACAAAGTAACTTTTAATTTATTAGCCCTCTCAAGTTGAGCTCCAGATGAAACTGATATTTATAGAATTACCTCTACATGCACACAAAAAAAGTTACTATAAAGAGAATCCTTCCCCTCTTCCTTAAGGAAAAAAGAGATAGGTATCACGGTCTTTCATAATGTAAACGCTATACTAGTTTGAATTAGTCAAGTTCAAAAAAAATTCAAATAAATAAGCCAGCTTCTATCAGTGCTGGAACAGAGCCAAGACTCTTGTTCAATTTGGGGAGACAAGCCACATTTTCCAGAAACAAGATTGTAAATGGCTGCACTTTGGGAATTTTCAAAAGCTATACTATGAACGCACACTACAAACAGCATAAATACCCTCATAGATGGAAAAGCATCTGTGTCACATTCTGCCTAGATGTGCCTTTGAATAAAGCACAACTAAGAAAAATAAGTTTTTCTGATTGATGCTAGGAGGTTAGTTCAACAATCTCATTCAGCTTCTCAACAAGTATTATTTTACAGCTACAGCTTGAGTATTTATGTATATAAATGTCTGTGTACCCTTATCTTTGTGTATTTATTTACAGTCTGTACAGAGTATACATATATACTGATACACATGAAAAAGATATTGGTAACGTTCCTCTCCAACCTTGCAACAGATAAGTTTACATTCATGGAAGTCTGTGGAAACAAAAACCAGGAATTTTGTCAGACACAAAAAAATTTCAGACTGATGTGTTCCCTTAATGACACACACAAAAGGAAGTGTGTCTTTTACAACCACCTTACTGGCTTGAGAGAAAGAATGGTTTTTTAAGCTCTGCAATATAATAGTATAATCAAGCACGAAGAGGATTGAGGGTATATACATTTTTATTGAACTAAATTATTTCAACACGTAACACTTCACATTATTATTTGTTCCAGCAAATAAAGCAGCATTAGGAATGGTATTTCTTCAATAATCAAGACCCTTGGCTTCACATAGGGCTACTTTACCCAGCATTAACAGAGATTTTTAAAATTGCTTACATGAAAACATTTACATAAACCAATTTTCTAAAATAAAACTGAATATATGTATGCTTGATTTCCCCATAATTTATTTGGATGTTAATAACTATGTTTTAAACCAGTGTAGCTAGAAGAGACAGACACTTTGATCATGTATAAATAGCCATTCTCCTACCAGTAAGCAGTGCCTCTTTTGACATCAACATTTTTATGAGAGGGGAAAAAAAGAGACCCACTACTGAGTAACCTTTTAACTATTTTTCTTAAATGTATGATTTGAAACCTAGGTTAAAGCCAAGTGATAGAGATCAAAAGCAGGCTATTGCATGCTAGAACATCTACATAATTACTGCATATGCAGAAAAAAAGAACGGGTGGGTTAAGGAAACTGCAGCAGTTTTTACTTTCTAATCACCAAACTGAACATGCCGGTATTTCATGGGAATAACAGATTCTACTTACAATACTTATTATAGTATTTCAAAAACAATAGAGCATGACAGTTTTCCTTATTCCTAAACAATCATTTAGGTCAGACCACTGCTAACTGAAATAAAAGGCGAGAAAGCTGAAATATTTATTCTGGCATGACCCCAATACTTTTATACTCATCTGTCAGTGGCAGAAATATCAGTAACACACAGTTTTTGTAGTTCTGAAGTCACTCTACTGGGTAGATCAATCTGGGAATTGTTCTGGTTTATAGTAACTGAGATATGTTTATATTTACTGGGAACCATGCCAAAAGGAGTTTTCTAGTTTACTACTATTCAATTTGGTTTGAGCATTTTAAATAAAACCACAGAACTGACCTACCATGAGATTTAAGGCTGCACTGGAAGTGGTTTTTTTTTGTTTGTTTGTTTGTTTTTGGGGTTTTTTGTTTTTTTTTTTTAAATCTCTTCTTTGTTCAGGTGGAAGTCTACTGAAGTAGATCTAACACTATTATGTAGCAACAGTATATAGAATAACCACTGCAACAACAAAAATAAAAAAAAAAAAGGAAAAAAGGACTGAAACATTAGTGCTGAGAAGTATCTGGTCTCAGAAATCAATAGCAAAATGCAAAGTATATTACGTTTGAGTGATTCTCCTTATACATCTCTACCAGTGTACATTTAAGTCACATGAAAAGTCAAGTCAAGTAACCATGCACAGTATTATGCAGTAGACCCCCACATCAGATGAAATTCAGAGTCAAACATATGACACTTGTGTATTATTCCTAGGCACAATTTTATGTATTAATGCTATATATTCTGGGGGGGGGGGGGGAGAGGGGCTTTAAAATTTCACAATTACTGCAGTTAGTGAATTTGTGAAGGTTCAGAGGCAAAAATCCTCTGAAAGGTTCCCAAGAGAAAATCCAGGAGCAGTCACTGAATGTACAACACCTGCTGAATAAGGCTGAGTCAAAGATAAGTGAACTTTCTGTTTTCCGTCAGTTTGGGAAAGACAGATGCATGTATCCTGGTGCCATCACAGTGTTCCTTCCAAAAGGACTGCCTCTTACTAAACCTTTTTCTAATGACATGTAATGTGACATCCTGATCCAGGTCTCTAATGTACAGATAATGTGGCAATTCACAGAGAACTGCAAGCAACATTAAACAGTTTTACACCACTACTAGTGTGACACATTTAGTAAGCTTCATTAAAAATGTTCAACCTAAATCAATTAGCAGTATCTTCATATTCTAAACACAGTGGCTCAAAATATTGAATGATTTCATGTCTCATAACTAAACAAATCATTACCACTGATGTTTCCAACTTTGCAAGCCATGCACACTGACACGTGTAACAAATTCACAGGGAACGTACCCTAAAATCTACTTATCTGACCAACATTTCCAGCTTTTACGAAGAACTACCAGAGGCAAGCCCAACAATCAGTACACATAGCCACACAAGCAGGTACATAGCTTACTGCTACCCGAAGCTTGGAGCTCTCTGACAGAAGGTGCAGCAGAAGAGGCAACTATTAACCACGGCATGAGTGAGCTCCTGTGTGCTTAAAAATTACATTTTTAGAAGGATCAGTTAACTTCTAATACAGCAAGAACTGTAATGGCTCTGCAGAACATTAATAGCAGATGTAAGCCAAATCCAAATGGAGTGAGAGGACTCAATCTGTGCACTGTGCCCACATCATGTGATGTGACCCCACTACTACAGCTCGTGAACGGACTCTGAACTATCATCCTTTTGATTGCCTGGGTAAGAAAGACAAAGACTGTCTCCTACTGTGTAACAGCAGACATTTACCACAATGATGAAAAAAATATAAAAAATAAAATAAAATTAGAGCTTCTTTCAGCATGTTCCAGCACTTTCCTAAGCTTATTTTTTATTTTGCTCTTATTTCAGCTTTCCTCAAGTTTTCTACAGTAAGATCCTTTGGTCAAATCCTAAAGATCTCAACTAAATTCTAACAAAACAGGATTTTTTCAGAATAAAAACTAAGCAAAAAACAGGAATATGACCAGATGAATCCTCACCAGTCTGGCTGAAGCTAAGAAACAATGATGGCTCATTGGAGAAAACTGATTGTTGCCAACATTCAGATTGTAAGCAGAACTTGAAATACATTAATTGCTTGAAGAAAAATACTGGCCAAGTAAACCAACCAGACTAAAAACAACACATTCACTTTGATGGCGAGACTGAAAGACTATCCCCCTAATACACAGCCCTTACTGTGAATGAAAGGAAATACAACTACCAAGATACATTACATTTCACGATGTAGCACAGAAAGCAGCGGGATCATTAGTCCAACAGATTAACTTCTAAAAAAACATAGTCAGCGACGATGTGTTTTGAAAGCATAGATAGCCTGCACGGACATATTTCTTATTCCCCCCAGTTTTGGGATAACTATCTTCTCTCTAAACTTCTTCAACATCTATTAGGATAATACCTCCCTCTCTCTTGCATGTAGGAATTTTTAGGTGAATAAAGAGGTAAGGTTCTTCAAATCACCACACTCCATAACATACATTAAAAATAAAACAAATGGAGCAAAAAACAATCCATTTTTAACTTTTAACTGATGTTTACTCCTATGTAACGAAAGTAAAATAACTCAAATTGGAGCACTGACAGATTCAGCTGGCACCAACACAATTACACTTCATTTCTGTGGCTGCTTTTATGTAAATAGGTGTGCTTGGTTTTCTTATGTCACCAACAGGACCACCTTTAATGCCTATTATTAAATAAAACAATCCATTTATAATATACTTACACATAACACTATGCTGATGAAAAAAACAAGATCTCTACAAGAACCAATAGTGAGAGTTTTCATGAAAACTTTAAAAATCACTGCATCCACTCAAACTAGCAATTTGGAGAGGTTCAAAAAGCCTGGTCAGTATTTTCCAGGAAACATGCTGTCCCAAAAGTAATAAAACTACAGCAAGGTTTGACAACTCTATTCTCTGAGTTTCCAATAAAAGTTATAATTTTCCTTTGTTTTCAATGTTTCAGAAATGGTTATGAACTGTTAGAATGTATGAATTATTACTTTATGATTGATGAGTATTTTAATCCCATATCAGAAAAGTCTCAATATCACTTCAGTGACTGTACATAAATAACACGAAGTTTCAACACAAATCATCCAGGAGTCTACTTTGGCTGAGAAGCAATTGGGCAGCATTCATAATTCCATGCCTTTGGAAACAAAAAAACCCCTCTGACTCAAAGGAAGAATGATTGCAATAACATTGTTTCAGTGCAACTACCACAAAGAAGCAAAAGAAAAAGCACACACACAAAAAAGACTCATTGGCTTGTTGGTTTTGTAAAAGATACACAGAGATCATCAGAGACAGAAGAAAGTGGCAGAAGAGAGCTAAATACACAGCATATAATGAAGCAGAAAGTATTTAGTGATTTTTCCATATGAAAAAAACTTGTGTGTGCACATCTATCCATATGTGAATCTGCACATTGATCTATAAGTGTATACACATACACAGAGACGCACTCTCTAGTTCTCTACTCCAGACAATGCCATTTCAGGCAGGAACCTTAAGTAAGCACTATGAAGGGTCCACACACCTATAGCAACAGAAAAAGCAGTTAACACATGGTGGTATACATGTTTCTTCTCTGTAAAAGCACACTGTGTAATCCATGTCACTTACAGGCTCAGTGACTTGAATACTAAATGCCTCCAATATATAATTGATGAGAATTTCTCTAACCACCAGTCCTGAAAACCCACTCCATGACTTGGAAGTCAGGCTGGGACATTTCCTGTTCAGGTTATCACTTCCAGAAAAAGCTGCTGCAATTGAAATTCAGCTAAATCTACTGTTGGAAAACAAGGAAAAAAAACATCTTAATGAAAGACTTCAGTCAGCAAATAAGACCATAAACTAAGTTTTATGTTCATTTTATAACTTAGCTGCCAGCCCGAACACTGCAACCTGAAGGAGAATAGACTATGTTTTCATTCTTTACTTCTTAGAACTTCAGCAAAGAGAATTAAATGCCTACATCAAGCAAATCTGTGCAACGAAAGAAGATTCTAAGTACTAGCAGACAACTCTCATTATCCCAAGCGTCAAGGAAGTAGGATAGTGCTCATTGAAAGGATAGTGCCTAGCAGGCCACAAGAATCCTGGTAGTACAGGTAACAGTAATTGAACAGGCAATAGAAACATACCTAAGAGGCAAAAATGCCCAACCAAAACATAAAAACAATGTTCTCACACTGGCAAGGAGTCCCAAAGCCAACTGTGGATACAACCAGAAAGATCAATGAACGTCCCTTGTAAAGTTTTCAAAAATCACCAAGGCTTGTCATTAGCTGGACAACAGTTTCATGGGCAGTGTTACTATTATGAAAAAAAACTGTCTTGAATCAGCGTACCCAAAACTTTCACTTAACCACAGCCAGGAGATTCAGATCACAGGAACTAAACTGCCTTCAAGCCTACTCATAGCCTACTCTTTGGTCCTTTTAAAATGCCTGGAAAGCTATAACCAGTACCCAGCAGCGCTCTTTGAGAAAGGGTAGGCATCCTGCAGCAAGTAAGCAGCTATCATTCTAGTCTTTTCATGTAACGGTTGGGTCTATGCCTGACTGTGAGCCTGTGAAGATAGTCCAGATGAAAATACAGCTCAGAACATGTAGACCCAGCTGGTACCTTAATTAACCCAAGCCCATTTCTACAGCAGAACTCAGAGAATCTGCACTGTCCATATTGTTTTTATTTCTTCTGACAGTTTTATCACTCTGGGATCTGTCATTTACATTAGTAGATGAATTACGAGTACCGGGGTACAGGGACAGGTCCACCTTTAAGAAGGGAGTGAAGAAATGGGCCAGTCAGCCTTCCCCTAGAGGTGGCAATGCAGTAGATGCTGAGCTCCCCCATCCAGATGACAGAACCAGTCTGAGAAAGGAGGGTATATAACTGCATATATGGCATGTACTGACTGCATATATAGCATGTACTGTTCACTGATACACTGTATATGCTATATACTATGACAGTATTCAGTGCTGCTTTACAAAATCTTTCAAATATTTCAATGAAAAGCAGGAAGGCATCCAAACATTAAAAACAAACAAACAAACAAAAAAAAGTGGTACACGTATTTCATGCTTCTTGGGAAGTCTACCAAATCTCTCTCCTTAACCTGCCAAGCAGCCATACAGTTTATAAAAGGTATTTTTAGGTCTTCACATAGGTGCAAACCTACTTGAGTAGGAAAAGTGAAAACGATTTGAAAAAGCCCCAGCACGTTCCCCTCTTTAAACACAGATATATTTGCAGCAGAAAAAATGCAAAAGGCCTATTGAATACTCAGCTGATGCCACACAAGAGTAAAAAAAATTATTTACAAGAGAGGATCACAATTAATTATGAAATAACTCAGCACTTAGCTACCCCAAGTTAAACACGTAAAGAACAGATACACACTGAAGAATTTTGCATTTATATGAAATAGGCCACTTGATTTTCCTATTTTAACTTTCTGCTATTAAACAGACAGACATTTTTTCCTTTTGAAAAATACCAATACATAAATACTTAAAGCTTAGGAATGGCCAGCTCTGCTAAGCCTCTATCCTGCTTGCTTTGTGCCAGCTTTTCAGACAGCAGGAGAATACATAAACTAATACTCAAAGTAGTTTCACACACAGAAGCATATAATAATTTTAACATCACGACTTGCATGTCTCAAAATGGCATACGGGGTACTAGTGAACAAAGTCACAAACTTCCATAAACTTTTGCTACTCCTTGTGATAGACGCATATCCTTAACTGCAAGTGATACTAGAACACAAAAAATTACTAAGATGTCAAAGCTTGTCAGTGTTCTGTCCGTTGATGGCACAACTCTAACTTTTACTTAGCATTTACTATTTCCAAACCTTTTTCCCCTTCTGACAGTAATGAAAACGCTACAGAACTAAAAAGGCCATTCCTGTATTAACAAACGTCAGCCAGCCTGTCTAAAAAAGTAGTTGCACAAACCTGTCTCTTTAAGAACACCGAACAAAGTAGGCTATCCTGAGTTGTCCATATAAAGTATATCTGCTCCGGATAAAAGGTCAAATATTTGAGAGCGAGTTGAAAACGTCTTTAGAAAAAAAAAAAAAGGGGGGGGGGGGGGGGGGGGGGGGGGGGAAGGACGTCTCTAAAAGCAGGCAAAGTAACACGCACAGTCTAGTTTAAAAAAATACCAAACTAGGAGAACCCCAACGGACTCGCAAGGAAAGTCTCGCAGCCCGAGACCAGGAGAAGCCGAGAGGCCGCGACTCCCGAGCCCCCGCCCCCGGGCTTTCTGCTGCCGCCCGCCCGCCCAGGGAGCAGGAAGCCCGGCGGCCCGTGCCGGCGCCGCTCACCTGGCCGCGGCCGGCAGCCCGCCGCCCCCCGCCTTACCTCTGCGTCCGGCGGAGGCGGCTGCCGCTCCGCAAGTGGGGCAACGTGAAGTTGGAAAGGACCATCCAAAAATTTGGGTCCGGCATATCCATTTCCCTGCCTTCGGACCCCTAAAAACTCAGGGCCATAATACACAGAGAAGGGAAAGGCAGCGCCCCCGACAGCTCCGCGAAGGCAGAGAAAGAGGGAGGGAGGAAGCAGAGAGGCGACAGGACCCAACTCGGACCGACGGCAACTTTACCGTGCGGCTGTTCCGCGGGGCACGGCACCGCCCCGCCCCGCCCCGCCCCGCCCCGGCAGCGACCATTCGCGCCCGCGCAGGGGTGGCGCCGCGGCAGCCCGCCGCCCCTCCGCCCGCGGGTCCCGCGCTCCCCGCCCGGCGGCACCGGCTGGCGGAGCGGCGGGCAGGCGGGGTCCCCCCCGCTTCCGCCCGGCGGTGCGTGGAGCGGCCGCACCGGGAGCCGCCTCCGGGCCGGCAGCTGCTGCCTCCCTCCAGCGGCGGCGCCAGGTGCGGGCGGCGTAGGCCCGGCCCGCTCTGGAGCGCGGGTGGAGGCGAGCTGGGCCGCGCAGGGAGCGGGACGCAAGTGCGGCACCCTGAAGGTTCAGACTCTTGCATTGCCCGCAGCAGAGCCCACGCACGCTGCTGGAAACGGCACTTAAAGACCACTGAGGTTCTATTTAAATGCGCAGTGCACGTATGTCATTACTATGACTTCGTGCCGATCCCAGGAGAACTGACAGTACGGGTACTTAATTAGTGTTTTTCACATTGGCTCCCTGCCACTCCAGGCAGTGGGACACCTGCCTCCATTGCCAGCTATCTCTTCTGAGAAAGGTACCCTGAAACATCGGCTGGCAAAAGAAGGGTTCACAGAAAGGCTTTGAGTACCTTTTCCACTCAAAACAGTGACCTAATCCCTCAGGTACTTTGAGTAACTTCCTCCTCTTCCTCCTCCCAACTTTCTTCCTTTGCTTGGCCATTCCCCGGCCCCCTCTCTGCGCCTTCCCGCTCGCCCCCCCAGCTTCATTCCACCTTCACTTCTCACTTTAATCCCATACGTGCTGGCTGCTGTCCTCAGCCTCTTCACTCCCAATCCCAGCACTGCCCTCGAGCCCTCTGCCCTCTCCCTCCGCAGCTCCGTCTGTACTAACATTTTTCCTCACATTTCTGCAGTACACAAATAAAAGGGTTTCTAAAATTACTACCATACTGCATTGTCACTCAGTAATGCCAAACTCAAGGTGTCGGAGGCAATGGTGTGGTCAGGTATTGAAAAACAGTCACAGTGGCTTCAAAAAATTATGAGGTTTGTTTTAACATACTTAAAATTTCCATTCGCTTTTTCATTTCTCTAAGGGTCATATTTAAAGGACTTGGTCACATTTGTGGTTATGGGAAGAACACTGCATGTTTTGTGCTGAGATCATTTACTTATTTTACTGAAAGCAAAATTCCTGCATAATCTCAGCATTTCAGGGGCTGTATCTCAGAAACACACAAACTACTGTCATAGCTGGTAGCACTGTGGTTAAATCATCCAAGGTTGTCTGCAATAGTAGGAGGACAATCACGGGAAACAAAGAAAAACAGGATGTAAATACAGACTGTCTATCACTTGGGTGAAAACTCGTGGTGCAGAATGCTGCAGAGCGGAGCTGAAGGGCTCACATGACACCGGGGATGAGACAGCTCTCAGGATACCAGCTGGGCATGTAACACAGCATTGCGATGTTAGCCCTCGTTTTGAAAAGCCTCCAGAAATACGCGTTGCAAAGAAGGCACCAGTGTCCTCTAACTAAAACATGTTTATTTTTGCGGTGCAGAGGAACATTTTCTTGGGATAGTTTTACAAGTCACAGGTACAAACTTTACCTTATTCAGGAAATGGGTTCAGAGAGGCATTTAATAAGGTGTTCACACAGCAGCTACCACCAAAGGCCTTAGTACAAATCCCTAGCAGACACCATTTGCTGACACACCGCTGTAAACAAGTCAGTTTAACACTGATCAAACACAAAAGAATCATCTAACACTTCTCTAAAGATGTCTTAATTTTAGAGGAGACCAGTTTCATATGAGAAGAAGGGAAAACAGCCCCATCTAGGTCCCAGGTCGGATTTTCTTGTATGAGCAAGGCTGAAATGGCTGCAGAAGCTGGTACTCAGGCCAATCTCCACCTGTGCCCCTCAGGAGGGCTCAGCAGGAGGGCACTTCCCAGTCAGCCTGTATAGGACTGTTCTTTTTATACTCCCCCGTTAGGACGGAGAAGTAGTATTCACATCTACTCTAGCCAGTAACAGAAAACTTCTCATCCATTTCTTTTTGCTTTAAGGCATGCTTGCCCATACCAAGTGTGAAGTTTCAAAAGTTCATGTGACGGCAAGCATGGCTAGCAAACCTCCTTTCTTAAAACTTCTTAAGAAGGAAATTCCCAAAGCTCTGAGAAACACCTCCTCCTCCACATACTCCGCTACCTCATCTTCTCTGCTATGTACACAAGTTTTTGCCTGTAATCAGCATGTTTGGAGAAAGAACTTTAGATAATCATGAAACCAGGGAATTTTACCTTTCTGATGTTGTGAACAGCACTGGCTAAAGAATAACAACAAGGTCTTCCACTTACAATGCAGGAAAACTTCCAGTGTCCCCATCACCCTGCAAGCTCTCCCCTCTCCTCACCCTTCCTAAGAGGCAGTTAAAGGAGTAACCTTCCTTTTCTGAGTAACAAAAGCCGTTGTTTCCATAACTCAGCCAAGTGCGTCACATGTGGGGTGATCATGGAACACAGAGGTCAAAACCCATTTCATATCAAGGCCAAAAATTATCAGTCTTTTCTCCTGCATGGACAGTAACTCAACTCATCATTTCTTTGTGAAAATCTCTACTACTTTATCAACAATGATGTGAAGCCTCAAATTCTGAAACGTACCCTAGAAACTTTCAAAAATTAAACAAGACTACCATACTATGGGCAAAGATACACCTGAAAAAAAGATGATTGCTTCTTTTAAGTGGACAAATTCTGATGGAAAATAATTTTAATACTTCTCTGTACAACCAGAGAGATTATTATACCAAAAGCCATTATACAGACTACTGCACTATACATTTCACAATCTGACAAGTTGGATTTTTGCAAAAGCAGAAAGGAATGAAGAAATCTGAGGTAAAAGTTTCTGTCCATTTATATAGCAACAGTGGGTACCAGATCAGAGCGTCATTCTACGTTCAATGCTGAACAACATCCACTTCAGACTGTGGCTTCTCATGGTCAAACCCCTTTCAATTCCGTGTCTAGACCCTGCACAGACTATTCACAAGCAATAGCTCCCCGCGCTACATGACCTGTGGATTCAAACACAGCTGCACCTTGGCTTTCTGCACGCAATTAGATGCACACACAGTCCTGCTAACTAGTCAGGTTGTTTCTAACATGGGCTCAAAAGTAGGGAAACTTGAGTACTTGTTTTCCTGAGATGCTTGGTGGACATACACATATTAAGGCACTACAGAGACTTTGACAAAGGAATGGAAATGAAGGGAGGAGTTGTGAGAAGTCCAGCATAGTCCCACAACAACCTTATAGGAATTAATATGCTTCATAAGGGAGCACAGGCCTTATCCTTAAGAGCACAACAAGTAAATGATGGTGAAGACTTCATAACGCCTGCCAATAAACAGCATAGCTTCCAAAATGGTGCCTGCAGTTTGTGACTTCCCATGCCACAGAAGTGCCTGATTTCAAAGCAAACATCTCAAGGGAGAGTGAGAGTTTTCCAAGCTAATTAAGCAGGTACTACCTGGCTGCTAAGGGTCTGCCTTCTCTAAAAATTTAGTGATCTGAATCAGCTCAGCGAGGGACAGCCCAGGACCAGACCCCATACAAGGGAAGCAGATGGAACTAATGATCCGGCAGAGGGGCAGGGGTAGCAGGACAACTTCTTTGGCAGCAGCTATCCCTTGAATTAGACCCTCTCTCACTATCAGTACTGATAGTGCTGCTTACCCTCTGCAAACACAGGCTCAACAGCCAGATTTTGTCTTCTTTTGTAAGACAGCACAATTTACTCACCTCTGCCACCTTTATCCATACAACTGGATAAAAAAATTAAGCGATGCAGATGATACAGTCTTCCAAAATATTTAAACCAAAAATTATTTTGAATTGATCTACGGTGTACTAATAAATGTATACTTGACAATTAGATATATTTCCCTGCAAAGCTGTACGTTCAGCAACTGCAAATAACTCTTCCTCGGTATCCAATTAAAAACACTGAATTCTATAGTTGTCAAAAGTGAATAAATAAAATACAACAGTTAAGAACCTGCAAATAGGTCCTTAACACCATTTGTTGCCTAAGTTTTCAGCTATACAGCCACTCCCAAAACAATAAGCAGCACAGGCAACTTCACTTTGGAGATGCTTTACTAGGTAACTTGTATGATGAGTTTTATTTACCACAAAGCATTACATAAGGTAGCACATAACAAAACAAGTGATAAGGATCATTAAGTTTTCCCTTTCATATTCTTGAAGATAAAAAAAATTATCAGTCAAGTCAGAAAAGGTGATTAATCTATCCTTGCTTTGAAGAAAAGTACATTTCGAAAAGGAAACTTATAAACAGCATCCTTAGAAGAATCTTATTCAATACATGAGCAAAGAAGGTTTAAAAATGCCAACATTTACTGCCAGTAATTAACTGCAATAAAAATTCTCCCCCAGAACCATTTTAATTAGATAAACCTGGTTTTAAGTACCACCATTAGGAAGTTGAACAGTATATCTTTAAAATCAAAACTCAATACCAATACTAAATCAATTTTTTCCACATAGTATTCCAATGCAAAAGTTACCTATCCTACCTTCTTCATGCTGATAATTAGATTAATACGCATTGGAATTTTTCAAAACATATATGAAAATGTTCTGGAGTCATTGCCCAAAAGCATTACAGACTGCTCAAGCCTTATACAATTTTATAGCAAGATGTACACTGAATGCAGTTCACCAGCAACAGTACAGATAATGAAGAGCTCCTTAAAGATGCTAAGACTAGTAAAATCCTCATAGCATAGGCCTCATACTGAATAAGGAGGGTAAATTTGCAAACCATGAAAAAAAAAAAAGTTTGCTTTAAATGCATCGTTCCTATTTTTGTGAGAAGGGAATATTAGGGAATCACATCTTTTAGCAACAAAGAAATGCTTCTTGTTACATCAATATCTTGAAAGGGATATTAGATTAGAACTGAGTTTGCAGGTGAGAAATTCAGCTTTTATGCTGAGACGGGATGAAATACCCCTGTTGGTCAGTTTTAGGTCCCCTGTCCTGTCCACTCTTCCCCACAGCTGCAACTCCTCCACGCTTTTCCACTTCTGATGCTCCAACAGGGCAAATAACAAAGTTAGGTGACCTTGGTTGTTATAGCGATAAGCATGAGCAAGAGCCTCTCTGCATATCATTCCTTGGCACTAACTATAAGCATAGTCTTATCAGTCTGAGAGCGAACAGTTTCTGCACAATATGCTCTTAATTTCAGAAAGTTAGAAGACCTTAGCTAAAAAGTAAAATTACTGAACAGAAAATCGGCTCTGTTCTACCTCAAATGAGGACAGTTGAGAGGAGTTTCTTTTGGCTTAGTTGAGCCTTTTTAGTCAGATAATTATTACCCAAAGAGTAACAAAGGAACTGGCTTAGATGCTCATTCAGTTACTGCTATTTGCAATGTGTCTTGGAGTATCTGGAAGTTCTACAACAGTGAAACTAAGCTATCATGCCACAGCACTCCTTTAAAAGGACAAACAGGATACTACTTGCTGTCAGGAATGAATTCAGGTATGGTAACATACTTAGTATCACTGAACACAGTTTTACACAAAAAATAGTATGCCCAAACAAGATCTTGCTTCAAGTGAGATTTCAAGTCTGGTCAATTAACATCTCAGTTGACAATACATTGAGGTATTTGTAAACATACAGCCTATTTCCTCACAATGTTTTAATGACTTAACTAGCACAATACAAAAATTTATGCATTGTACATAAAACATTAAAATTCACCAACAGATTCGAAAAAATAACTGCACATTAAGTGTTTATAGTGGATCACACAGGGTTATGTTCTTTAATACAATTTGTGCAAAACTGCTATTAAGTGATCTGGAAAAAACATGACAAACTTTTTAGCAAACAACACCAGAGGTAAATAACACCAGGAACAAGACACTTTATCATTGGATAAAGCAGCCTTGTTTGAACAACATGCATTCTAGTCTTGCTAGACATCAAGTCATATCAAAGCACAAGAAAACCCCACAGACATAATATACAGCAAGATTCTGGAAGGCAGGAACAATGCGAAGAATTTAGGTACTGTCATTGATAAAGAGATAAATAGGAGCTCTTAACTTGATGGTATAGCTAAAAGAATAAACATCCCTCAGACGTACAAGCAGGAAAATCTCTCATGGGAGTAAGGAGATGATACAACTGAGCACTGAGGGGCTAAAGTACCGTTAGTTCTGGCATTTCCAAAAAGCTGCAGAAACTCATGAGGAATTCAAGAAAAAAATAAATTATAATGAAATCTGAAGTATAGCGTGCAGCCCGAAAAGCTTATTTTATTCCATTTTGCCAAGGCTAGAGGAAGCTTGGTGGTTCAGTATGTGTATGCCCAGTAGGAAGAGATTTTTAGGAGGAGACAGGTCCTAAGCGTAGTGAACTCCATCCTGTCCCTCCCTCACACGTAGCAGTCTTAGGGGTTCGAACTGCAGGAGTCAGATGAAAAAGCAGTTTTAAATTCTTTCACCTTACCCATTGTAACATAGTGGATTTCCCATCACTGTAAATCTTACATGTTATATGCCTTTCTACCTAAAAAAATACACTTGAAACAAGAGTTAGAGAATGGATAAAAAAAACCCCAAAAATTAGTAGACAAGGTTCTACAGCCTATTTTACACAGGAAGTCAACTAGAAGACCTTATTGGTCTATTCAGTCCGTAAAAGGTACTAATTAATAATTATTTTTATATTACTCTTAATTACAATAATTGAAATCGTGCTCCCTCTAGCGGTTGATATTTTCCTCTAGTGACTTCACACGATTTTCACTATGGGATGTACAGTGTAAAAATAATTTGAAGAAATCACAGGAAGAAATATTTTGTGGGTGTACAATATATGTCTGCCAAATCTCTAAGTTTACGTAGAATTGTTTATAAATACACGTAAACACTATTGCTCTAACCAGTTCTGAAGTTACGTGCAAAATTCAAATTAACCTCCCACTGCTCTGCTTTATTATAGCTCATTTAATATAAACACATTTAGGAAAAGCAATGGTCCCAACATCTCTTCCCATTTCTCAAAGGTTCTAAATAGATGCACAACATTAATTGGAAGTTAAATATATTGCGTAGCGATCTGCATCAGGCATCAAAATTCGCATCAGGCAACACTATTTTAATCCAACATTTTGCTATCTGTAGCAGAGTGAGCCAACCATGCTAACAACTATGCTACCTATTTGCTATGGTCCCAGAGACAAGCTCCTCCTTCTGAGCTAATTTAGCAAACAGGCAGACTAATGAGAAAATACAAAAGAGCTACTTCCCATTTTTGTCACTGCATTTACATTTATCTTCGCAAATAGAGAAAGCATTACTACAGTTCAGAAGTGCTACTTTATGTGGTTAGCAAGTCCAGAAAGGGACAGAAAACAGAAAACATCTAAAAAAAATGTCATCATTTTCCAGATACCGTGGTGCTTGGACCTGGACTTTATCATAAATACTGGGGGGGTGGCAAGGGGAATACTGTATCACATAGCTATTATTACCCTATCCTGCTTTGTTTTTCTTCAAGTGCCTTTTTACCAGCACTTAGCAGCATCCTAAGAGGATCATACCATTGATACAGAGCTGTAATGAAGTTTTCCATGGGTTTGGGCATTCCTGTGAAGCTATCATACACTTAAGAAACCTGTTTCATTGCACTGCCTCAGACCACGCTACATACTTAGACCTTCTGCTGACCTCACACATCCAGCCATATCCATATTTTACCATGCATCTTTTAAAATCCTATAGCCTATATGGCAAATGCATTATTTTTACGGGCCAAGGTGAAATTCCTAAATAATTTCTTAAGAAAATGTGGATAAAATTATTCTTCTAAAACAGTATGTACTTAGCTATCGTTACATTCTGCATCACAGCTGCAGTCAACAAAGCCATATTTTTTGAGAAAAACTGTTAATTCAATTGTAAAAAATTTCTTTTTTTTTTAAACAGAAGTTTTGGGTTTTTCAACTGTAAATATAAAATTGTCTTCTTGAAAGTTTAAAACCAAATAATTCCAGTAGACTGTATAAACGTTACATACAGCACATAATCTTTCTGTACCTTTTTAAAATGAAAATACTCATATCAGACTTCTTTTACTAGAGGAGACACATTTAAAACAGAGTTTGAAATACATCTGTAAAAAAAGACTTCAGCACTTGTAAGCTTTGTGTGGTTTTGTTTTAATAACTTTTTAACATATGGAAAAGAAAATCCAAAACCCACTACCTTCAGAGGGAAGGGCAGTTAAGTGGAACATTTGGTTATGCCATGATAGCATTCTGGTTTGGAGAATCCTAAAAAACGTACTCCTACGAGAGGAATACAGCTCCTGATACAGAGCCATTTCCTCCTGTTCAGCTCTGCTGAACTGACCAATCAGAGTAAGAATTAACAGATTCTTTATGCAAAAGTCAAATGAACTAGAGAAAGAAATCGAGCACAATTCCTGTTTGATCGCATTCAACCCTGATAGGTTTGGGAAAGTTGTTGTCATGAGTTGCAACTTTTCTCATTTTTAAAACACCTTTTGGGGCTTGGGAGGGTGTTCAATGGAGGTCAGCACAGTGAAGCACTGTAAGAGACAATTCGTAATTTCTCCTAAACAAAGCAGCCTGAAGAGATTTTTAATGTCCCAAACAGTCACAAGTACCAGGCCTTCTGCTCAAGGAACTGATAAGGCTAACACCTGATTATCTTTTGTGTGACTCATGGGAGAGAGAAAAACTTGTGCCTTGAGAACAGTCTTACACAAACAGAATAGCTGCTTTTCCTTCCATGAAGGACGAACTGTTTCTTTGGAAAGACTTTATACTCGGTGGTGACCTTTGCCTCATTATCCGTGAAATGCATATTAAAGTTCACACCCCGGCATATGCTAATGACGATTATCGAGATCATGCTAAACATATATGACTATAGCTCTCGTCTCCCCACCCAAATCATGCTACATGTCATCTGGAGGGGGGAGAAACCTGAGACGAAACTGTCCCTAGGAGTGGGGGAACATACAAGGAGGAAGACCCCCTGAAGAGAAGATTTTTACCTGGGAAGATTTTTGCCTGAAGAGACCCTGAAGATAAACAGAAGAGTGCTCTTATGGCAACAACCCCCATTGGCTGGACCTCTTTCTCTCTCTCTCTCTCGATCTCTCTCTTGATCTCTCCTTCTCTATCCTTTTGTTTCTTTTCTTTTCCTTTTTTCTGTCAAAGAAGTAACACAAGGCATAATACCATGCCACTCACCACAATTCATTGTATATCTGTTATTAAGTACCAATTGCAGTAACTTGTTGTATACCTGCTGCTAATTAATGCAATGCATACCTTACCGCTTGCCATAATTTGTTATATACCTAATCAATTATTGTGGACCTAGTTAAGACCTGGTTACTAATCTAATAAATGTTTGTATACGGACCTTGAGACTTGTCTCACCTTAGTCCATGCCGCTGGGGATTTGCAAATCTGAGTCACCCCCTTCTTTTCTGAGTGGGACGTGACAAGCACTCAAGCCTGTCAATCAAAGTCTAAATAGATCAATTCTGGTCATACTGAATTTAAAAGCAGTTATTCAGTATAAATGCTGTCTTCAGCGAGACAGAAAACTTCATCAGCTATCACACACTGAATGTCCTAAATTAATCACCCAATCAGTACAAGACTGATGGCTACAGATCCATTACAGGTCTCTGTCACAGCAAGGAAATTAAATGCTCCTCCTCAACATTGGCAAGTACTGTGTTTATATCAGGTATTTTAAATACACAATTTAACTTCAAATTCTGATTTAAACCACAATCAATAAAAATCAGGTGCTAAGAATTCAGAGCTTCATAGTATATATACACCCAAGTAGTTATATTTCCTGAGCTTTTCCTTACACTCATCTGGCTTCCCGCTTCAGCTGATCTGTGTGATGGATCTGTTGTCAGCACAATGGTGTGACATGGAACACCCCACGCAGCACAAACCGCAAACTGAAACTCAGGGGCATAGGAAGTTAAAAAGGGAAACATTATGCTTAAAAGAATATTATGTGGACTGCCCATTAACATTACCCATAATATTTCAAACAATGAGTTGAGCACACATAACTAACTTGGTAACATCCTTAAGTCTCTTTGCACCTCACCCTTAATGCTTTCCTACTCAAAAGACAAAGTAATAATCATAGAATCATAGAGTTGTCTGGGGTGGAAGGGACCTTTAAGAGTCATCTAGTCCAATCCCCCTGCAACAAACAAGGACATCTTCAACTAGATCAGGTTGCTCACAGCCCCATCCAACCTGTCCTTGAATGTTTCCAGGGATGGGGCACCTACCACCTCTCTGGCAAACTTGTTCCAGTGCTTTACTACCCTCCTTGTAAAAAAATTCTTCCTTATATCTGGTCTGCATCTACCCTCTTTCAGTTTAAAACCATTACTCCTTGTCCTATTACAACAGGCCCTAGCAAAAAGTTTGTCCCCATCTTTCTTCCAAGCCCCCTTTAAGTAGTGAAAGGCCGCAATAAGGTCTCCCCAAACCCTTCTCTTCTCCAGGCTGAACAACCCCAACTCTCTCAGCCTGTCCTCATAGCAGAAGTGGTCCATCCCCCTGATCATTTTTGTGGTCCTCCTCTGGACCCACTCCAACAGGTCCGTGTTTTTCCTCTACAGAGTGCTCCAGGGCTGGATGCAGTACTCCAGGTAGGGTCTCACAAGACCTGCTGGCCACGCTTCTTTTGACGCAGCCCAGGATACAGTTGGCTTTCTGGGCTGCAAGTGCACGTTGCCAGCTCATGTTGAGCTTCTCATCAACCAACACACCCAAGTCCTTCTTAGCAGGGCTGCTTTCAATCCCTTCATCCGTCAGCCTGTATCGATACCGGGGGCTGCCCCGACCCAGGTACAGGAACCTGCACTTGGCTTTGTTGAATCTCATGAGGTTCACATGGGCCCACTTCTAAAGCTTGTCTAGATCCCTTTGGATGGCATCATATCCCTCAGAAGTGTCAACTACACCTCTCAGCTTGGTATCATCCACAAACTTGCTGAGGGCACACTTGATCCCACTGTCTATGTCACTGATGAAGATACTGAACAGTACCAGTCCCCATACGGACCCCTGAGGGACATCACTTGTCAGCGAACTCTATCTGGACACTGAACCATTGACCACTACCCTCTGCATGTGACCAACCAACCAAATCCTTATCCACTGAACAGTCCACCCATCAGATCCATCTCTCTCCAATTTAGAGAGAAGGAAGTTGTGGGGAACAATGTCAAAGGCCTTACAGAAGTCCAGATAGAGGACACCCGTAGCTCTTCCCTTGTCCACTGATGTAGTCGCTCCATCATAGAATAATAGTTCTGTTCCAGTGCACACGCCACAGCTTAAATACGAATTTCTGAATAACCTTAGTTACACTCTAGTCATACTCTTATGTCTGTGGGGTTTTCTGAACAGCTAACAACCCAGTCCCTCAGATGGTGCTGCAGCTGAATAATCCAAACTGTACATGCAGATGTTGCTGAACAGAGCATCACTGGATGCAGCAGAATTAACAACAAAGAAAGAATATAATTTTAAAGAAACAAAATGGAAACCAAACATCTAGAAGTATGAGAGTGGTAAACATTATGTGTTAGTTATGTTTGTCAAAACATGACAGAAAACCCTCAAAATGAAGGAGAAAATAATAAAAATTATCTCATGGCTATGATGCCTCAGGGTCTAAGAACTGTTGTTATCTAGTCATTTAATCTCTGTGCTTCAGAGCAAAAATAATAATGCCCTACTACTTCTTGGGAATGCAGTGAATATAATTCAAAAAACATTTGCATTAAATGCTCAGATATTAAAAAAGGAGGAAAGAAAAGGAGTAGACAATAGCAGGGAGATCTTCTTCAGGCTGACCACTCTACAGATCCAGAGGTACCAAATGATTTCTACAATCCCCTCCTCCCTACAGGCAAAGACCGTACAAACAAAAGTTGAGATGGACTCAAGTTAAGAATCAGCCTTAAATCTCTATTTCATGCATATTAGGAAGAATGACAAGGATCAAGGAGGATGACATGAGAAGTCACAGACTTCCACCTTCCATCCCCAAAGACAGGCAGACACTTTTCATTTAGCTTTGTAGGATCGAGAGTGCATGTCAGCGTTCTGTAACATACAAGCTACAGTGGGCACTCCAATCATCAACAACACCCTGCCAAAACCATATAAAACAAGGAGTGCAGGATCAGCACAACCCGTGTTAGCTTTTTATACCTCCAGCATCCTGGAAAACTCTATCAGTCATATCGGAAATGAGGAATTAACTGCCTACCTTTCAAATAGTAGTTCAAACTGCTGTCTAGAAGTCCTAATTTCACTGATATCAGACAACCTGACTATTCCATTCATGTAACTGCAGAGGATGTTAGTTTATGGAAATACAAATATCTTGATACAAAAGGGACTGAAAAACATTTATCACTGCAAATATACATTCTTCATATGCCTGCAATAAAAAAAAAAAAAAGCCAAACCACAAAACCAGTCTCAAAACCCTTTCACCATTCAATCAGCCTCTCCTTTGATCATCTCCAGTCATGTCTGGACATGGCTTAGCGTGCATTTTAATGAGCCTGAACTGTATGGGTAAAATTATCTGTTTGTTTCTCTCAAAGCAGCATACTCTTTTATCTTGGTATTTTGAATTTTTTTTTTTTTTTTTTTTTTGTAGGGGGATTGCTTCTTTCAGAAATTACGCAACACTTCAATTCTGCAAAATTTACAAGAAACCACACTTAATATTGACAAAGTATTATCCCAATATATTCCACCAAAGGTATAGGCTATTCTCTATCCTGCTCTTCCTCAACACTCATGCTTGCACATTTCTACGTAGGCACAAGAGGAGATTTCATCCGTCCAGTAGCCAAAAGTGTGTGGAGAAAAGTGTGCTCCTGGAAAAGAAACTGCAGTATGAAGGTGAAGGAGGAATGTATCAGACTGCTCATAATGAAAGCGTCTGGCTTCAGTTGATACACATCTAACACCAGCACTTGTCATGATCCCCTCTTCTCAGGCACTACAGCACTTTTAAGAAGTATTTCAAGGTTTTATCAGCCTGTGAGGTCACAGAGTATTAACTGCTTTCCCAAACTCAACAGCATGTTTTCCAGTGTACTTGCCAACAGAACTATAGCAATCAGACTACAACTACTCAAATATGACAAGAACTCCTTCCAGACTGTTGTGGATGTACTTTGGGATCCCACAGACATGTCTTTAATAACCTTTTTGTTGTGTGAAAATTTTAGGCCCCTTTCTGGTCACTGTTTATCAAATTGCAAATTTGTCTTCCCAGTCAAGCAGCATCATGTCATCTCCCATCCAAAACCTCTCTCGGAGCAATCCCCCTCTCAGTTCCTTCATGGTACACGTTCTGGCTGTAAGCCACACTAACTTTTCGCTAGGTAGCCCCGAGGCTCTAAACTCCCATCGGCTTTGCTCTGCTGAAGCATTATTGTGCTCAAGCTGCTAACTGCAAACCACCTCCTCTTTTCTACCCCAAAAAGAGCCTTGCTGATCTCTCCTAGCAGCAGGTCCTAATGAGCAGACAAAGCAGCCTCTATCACTCCTGGCATAGAGGACAAGCCATGCTTTTGCTCTATGACAGCAGCTTTCTTACTGCTAGGAAGAAATTTTGCAGGCCCGGGTCATTCCCTCCCACAGTCTGCAAAGCTATCAGTCAGTTTGCCGCAGAGTGCCCTGTGGATACAAGCACCTAACTGCTCTCCCACAGGCTCAGAAAGTCATATTGCTCATCAAAGCCAGACAGCACAACATATACCCAAGACAACACAGTATCACATGCATAGTGACATTGTTATCACAAAACCACAGGGAACAGTTACCAGGCATTGACAAACACACTAGTGTTCAAAAGTAGGGTTACAAAGAGATCAAGGCAAGGACACATTCATGTTGGTGTCATTCCAACATCAGGCTCCTGAATACCTCCAGCTTCCCAGCACTATGCTCTAACTAAGTGCTTCCAAGACCTAAGAAAACTGGTGTCCTAGGAGTAGGTGGAATCGCTTTCTCAGAGCTGCTCAGGACTACATTCACTACATTGGCTCTGGGACCACGCTGCATATTTACAACAGAGCACCTCAGCATCTCATCTCATAGCAGAGGATGGAGTCGCTAGGAGAGCTGATCAGTTTGTGTCCGTATCATGCCATGAGCTGGCCTTCTACCCCACCATACAGGGGAACTGCTCTCCTGTCTAAAGCCAAGAGACTATTTTGCTGAATAGCACTTCAGATCAGGAGCACTGGCCATCCCGTTTTTCTAACCACTAACACATCTTGTGGTTCAATATTACAAACTAACCAAAACCGGCACAAGGGAAAGGGTTGCTGAGTCTCAAAAACAGCAGTTTGGTGACAGTCTTCAGTTTTCTACAGCTGCAAGGTATTGCCTCTGCAAACCTACAGATGTAGTTTTCTTCTGAAATGGTTAGTGGCAAGCAAAAGGAGCAACATGATGTCTGAAAAACAAAAGGACAGAAGATTTCTACTTATGGGGGTGTGGTGGTGGTGTGGGTCTCTTGCTTATTCATTCCTATTTACTACTATCGTTCCAAAATGTTCATTTTAGAAGATTTTTTAGAACTTGCAGCTCTGAAGTTATCACTTTAATAGTATTCAAGAATAAGCTAATACCAAAGCAAGATGGTTTCCCTAAGGGATCACCAACTTTCATTGCAAAGCAATTCAGCCTGCACAGCATTAAAAACATGTTGTGTTGTGTACAGCAGAAATTATGAAGCCCTCAAAAAAGGTCACTGCAGGGACAGCAGTGCCTTTCCGATACACACCTCCTTCTTCTGCATTCCTCACTTAAAATTTTGAGAGTCTCAAAGTATTTCTTCTGCTGGAATTGTGTGGAAGGCTGATAAGTGCAGTGCTAGTTTCCGTTCTGCATCTATTTTTATCAAGGTGCGATAAAATTATGCAGGTGCAATAAAATGATGCAGATGCAACATAATGCTGCAGCGTTGGCACAAAGCAAGGTTGAGAATTTCTATCTCAAGAATTTAGCTGCAGGATTGTTTCACTGGCAACTCATGGAAGGACCATCTGAAATTGGTCACTGTGCTATATAAAGACTTCAGAATTTCTGAATGTGCGATAACAGGAGCAGAATTACCTCAGGAAATACCTCTCCTGCAAGAATTGAGCCTCTGACATCCCATCAGACCAAACTTTCAAAAGAAAGTAAAGGACAACTGGCAGGCTAACCTAGCAGTTTCTCCATGTCTGCAAGAATGACAGTAGTCCCATTTTGGACAATAAATGGGCCTTGAATTCAAGATGTTTTAAATGGTTTCCTATTAAATCAGATTAAGCCAATTATGAAGCCATACTGCAGAAGTCTGAATTTTACAGGCAGATTGAGACAACTGAGCCTCAGGACATTTACAATCATTACTAACAGATATATCACTGACTGACAAGCAAAGCCTCTAGGTCAACAGGTACAGTCACTACAGTGACTAATGATTGCTGTTAGCAGGTAATTTGCATGTACTTGAAACTCTGTGGTATGACAGCATGGAAAGAGACCACTCTGTCCATTTTCAAGTATATTTCAATACCTGTCTAGAGTTATTTTCATATATATGATGTGGATCGGTTATTCAAATTTTAACCACTTCCTTGGCTTGGAGTGAGTTCTTAACACCGCACGAGGAGTACCCAACTCACCTAGTCTCTACGTGGCCTCAAGCAGAGCTCCATGCCATCTTCCCTCCAATTTCTGATTTAGATATGGCATATTTTTTCTAACTATTACAAACTTTCACTGTTTTTTCTTTTTAATTGAAAAATGTGGAAAAAAAATTTCTACAGAGCTCCTCTCACCACACTTTGCTCTCATTTCACTGTTTCATCTTTCAAACAAGACACAGGGAATGTGCTTAAAAGCTTGGACCACCTCTCTGTTATATTATTACTTATAACAGTTAACAGAAACCAAAATTTGACTGTAAGGTAAACAAAAATCTGCCCCAAAAGTAATGCCAGGTTTTGGTTTCTAAAGGGAACTATACCATATCACTCGTCTTTAAGAGCTGTACGGCAAAAATGTTCACAGATCAGCCAGTGAACACATAAACATTTTAGGCTTCAAAACTAAGTAACGTGTGCAGCATATCAAATTACAGTAAAAATGAACATTATGAGATTATATCGCAGTGGAAAACATTTCTAGAAGACTTTCATTCTCTGCTTTAAAAAGTAGTAAAGCAGTTCAAGAAATTTCCAGGTCATTCCTATGACTTTAAAGATGTCACAAAAACATTTTTTCAAAAAAACCACCACCCCAAAAAATAATTTAAAAAACCCACAAAAAAAAAAACCTCTTTGCTGTCTCCAGATCCCACACTCCCGTGTTACAGCACCACTCCACAATTACTGTCATTTGCAAACTGAAATTCATACTACCTCCTCAAAATGCTTAGAAAGCCTAACCTACTAACTTCAAAATTTAACATTCAACAGTACATACGAAATACAACCCAGAAGGCCAAAAGATTTAATAGAACTAGCATACCAACTGCTTTGGGAGGATTTTTATGAGAGTTCAGGGAGACGAGACCAACAAAATGGCATTTAAAATTATTCAGATGAGCTCTCTCCCACAAATTAAAAAAAAAAAAAATAATAGTGTTCAGACTACGAACAGGAAATAACTGTCACAGGAACTCTCCTTGATTTCCTAAGGTGCACCTTACACATAAAGAATGAAGAGAGGGGGAGTAAAAAAAAAAAAAGAAAAAAAAGAAAAAAAAGAAAAACACAGCACTACAGCAAAGAACTATTTCTGGTAAGCTCTTAAAATTCTATTATCCATCCCTCTAAGTTGGAATATGTGGAACATGCTGTAGGGAGAAGGGGCTGCTGTACTTGATCCAAAAATGTATATAAATAAATCTTTCTTCTGAACAACATCAAGTAGCACAACCCTCAAATCAAATTGCCATATTCCACGTAACTTTTTTGAACACATATACAAGAATGCAGTCTTCTCCTGGGACCTTTTGAAAATGTACTTAAAACCAAATCTTCATGCTATCAGCAAATTAAGTTTTACTCCTATTCTACTTCAGAAGTTGTACAAAACATCACTGTAACAACACCAACTTGCCTTTCTGATTCTGCATCAGTGTGCAGCAAGTAAAACTGCAATGCCTTTAGTGCCAGCCCAAAAAACCCCCATGGGATCAAAAATTCACATCCCCATATCCCTCTTGGGTGGCAAACCAACAGTAAAGATCCTCCAGGAGGCCCACACTCACAGATGACAGCTGTGCAGCTCCTGCAGTTCTCAGCTAGACCCTTATTTACACCTGTGCAACCCCTTTAAGACACTAACAGGCTTATACAGATGTAACGGGCTGTCGCTCAATAAAATACTAACGATGATTCACAAGCAGGAATAGAAACAAAATCTTCTCCTCTGCTGTGACTCTACAGGGCTTAAAAAACTTAAAAGCTTTTAAAGCATTGCAAAACCTGAAGTTGCTATAGAGCATTTAAGTTCACAAGAGATCTGACCTGATGAGTAAGGGGGTGCTTTTACTTAATCACTCCTCAAAACTCAGTTCTACACCACAAAAATGTTATACGTGTAATGAAATTCTTTCTCATTTTCCATTTGCTGAAGTCCCAATGGAAACGGCTCTCCCTTTGACCTGTCACAAGTCTTAATATGGGAGAATATGGGAAATAGCTGAGGAAAATGTGTTTTGTATGGTAAAATAAATGCTCCTAGAAAGAGTTAAAAGAACAGCACGGACATAAGAACTTCAGAGTAGACAAACTACTTTTGGAGGAGAAAGACAAAGATTAATTTATTTCACCTTGAGGAACTCGTGCTTTATGCTAGGTGTTCATGAATGCTGATCTGATTATTTCAAGAGATGAAACAGCAGGTCTTCCTCATTTTAAACGAAAAGGAGTAACTTGGGAAAGAAATGGAGCCAAGTGACTCCTTAACTCGTCCATGTCAGCCCTCCTCATGACCTCCCTGTTTCAGGATAACAAATCAACAGCTTCATCTTTCAGCATAACCTTAAGGTCAAGGTACTTTGTACTCATCTCAGAAAGCAAAGGTGGGAATAAATTTTAAAGAAAAATGGTTGCTTGAGCATCCCTGGACTTGGCAGCTGTTGCACTAAGATACGGGAAAAGAGGCATCCTCTGACATACGCTCCTCCCATGTCTTTTATAAAACCTTATGAATCTGAGAAGAAGAGGTTCTACAGTGGATTACCCAGAAGTAAGGAAACTATTCGCAGACCAGAAAGGTCCAAATTTAATTGCTAACTCTTCTACAAAAATTTTGCTGTACTTTGAGAAGACCATGCCATGCCTCTGCACAAGTCCCTTCCCATCACAGAGGGAATACTAATACTTCCTTTTCTACAATATTCACTATCTGGTCTATCTAGACAATACGCTTACACCAGATTTAACCATTAACCAGTATGTACAACAGTTATCACTCAGGTCTGAGCAGGTAGCTTTGGGAGTTCCAGCGCAGCAGCGTCAAAGGAGGTACCCTCACATGGGTGGAATTACACGCTGCCACTGCCTCCCGTGATGCTGAAAACTGCCCCCTTCCTCCCTCCCCACTCCTCTCCTAAGACAGGCCTGTTCTCACTCGCAGTGGAGGTTCAGCTCAGCGTGCACCACGCTTATCACAACAGCTAACACAGAAGAGGGTAGATAGAGCATGCTGGTGGGGACGAGTGCAAGGACAGAACTGATACAAGTTTCCATCATTGGTTCAGCTGTTCCGAGTCCCCAGGGGCTGTTCTGCCACAAGCAACTGCCACCCTGCAGCTGCCCCAAGTGCCCCAGCCCAGCGATCTCGCACCATGCAGCACAGCACATGAGAACTGGCCACACCACTTTCCTCCCCACTGAAACACAGTAATATCGGTTAAGTTTAAAAACTATTGCCTTCTGTAATGTAGAAGCCAAACAGCAAACTAAATTCCCACTGTCCATTATATTTTTCACATGGCTGCATATGCTCACACGAGCACACAGCATCATAAAAAGCTAAATGTTTTGTAAAAGCATTTAAAAGCTCTTCAATGCTCACTTTCAGGGCAACAACAACAAAAAATTACTAGAAACTTTCCTGCTCATTTTTCTACAAGATCCATCCATTTCATTGAGCGTTTCATGAAACAGACCAATAGAGTTGTTAGAAAGTAGCTATTTTAAGCTTTTTGTCTTGATCTGATTCAGGGATGTAGTAATGTCAGGGGAAAGGAAAAAAAAAAAGAAGAGAGCTGCAAGCAGAGAAACTGGAAGAACACCAACTGGATTTTGATTTCTGTATTCAATAATTTTGTATAGGAATTTAAACAGCCTAAATATAGTATCAGGCAAAATTAAATATTTGATTTTTTATTTTTATAAAATTATAAAAAATGTGATATAAATTATTTCTTGGGCATGTAATTGTTACTCACTCATATTATATATTCAGGTTACATTTAATGAAAATGTATGAGTGTCAACATTTTTTGGCGATTTCCAGATATAAAACCTAATACTGAACACCAGCAAGTGGTTATGACATACAAGCTATCTGTGACACTGATATTTTTTTTCCATTTAACTCAGTGCCATAGAATGAAGTTTAATCCATGCCAGTTATACTTCTCATTGCTGCTCTTGGTAACACACATGTAATCAGATGACAACACAACATCATGTAAATGTGGCACCCTCACAAGCTTTCCAAGAGAACAGATTACACTACCAAAAAGGTGTTGTTAATAATACTCATTTACCTTCCTGCCAACTCAAGAGTTTCAGGTACAGTAAGCTGAACTGGATTTTCCTAAAGAAACAGCACTGTCCATAAAAAAATTGAAACCATTAAACAAAAAAAATGTACAAGCTTGGGCTCTTTTTACTTGCCACCTTCTTTTTCAAGGCTTCAGAGTGAATCCTTTCAATCCCCTCACCAGGCTGAGAAGGTCAGTAACACTTATGTCTGCACAGCATCTGACACTCATGCAATCCTCATGCTCCTCAGTCAAGGCTTTCTGGAAACTTCACCCCAATCCTTTTTTTTGAGAAACTATGATCTTTATATCAGCTGAAACCTTCTGTCTGAGAACAAGGATGATCAGAATTTCAAATTAACTCTCTGTATGAAGGACTTTTTTCCAAACCTGCCTACAAGCATTAAATTCCTCTATGTTTTTGTAAATGTCTAAAGGCAGGAAAGGATCACAAAATAAAACAACATACCATGCACTACTCAAGCAGAGAGAAAACATCAGCCAGCACACATCCTGTACTGGTCATGAAGAAGAACTAGAGCACCCAAAGGCAGTAAATGCTAATTCTCCACCAGGACCCCCATTCCACATAGGCAGCCACTGAAACTGCTATCATTATTGTGTATTCGAGTCTTGCAGACATACTTTTTTTCCCACAGCAGCATCAGTAAAGTAAAAAGGTTTAGCAAAAAAATTCTTTTATTAGGAATCACCATCTCTAGTAATCAAGCTCAAATTCATGCTCTTCTACATTTTTTAATGTACTATTTTCACTTCCTTCATCCTTTTCATTAGAAGCTACTAAAACTTAGTGTTCTAAGTACTACCACTAAGTTCTACTAATAAGTAGAAGCTACTAAAACTTAGTGTTTCCTTCTAGTCTCCTTCTGACACTTTACCACTTCATTCCCTATTACTATCACAAAGGACACTAAACCAAAGAAAAACATGTTCTAAAATTATGTCAGAAGCATGAGTATCTTAAACCTCTCAGTAGCTGTGCTCAGCTATTTACATTATCATCATCATCTCTCTTTCCTTGCAGATCTGCTGCTTATATTAATTAGTAACACAATAGTACAAACTTCCCCCCCGTCCCCCGAGAAGTTGCAAGTTTTCAGATTACCCAAACAGCAGGTACAAAGTTGATGGGAAATGCGTACATAGCTGCCTGAAATTTGAAAAACCTCTCCATCCCCATCCTCTCTGAGAACTATCAGTAAAATATGGATAGCTTCACCTGCTGCCACCATGTACTTCTATTCACAGGATGGTACTGTTTATTTTGAAAAGATCTACACCATTTAGCTGGCAAAAGGTTCCCTTTAGATTACTACCGTATGCGACAATTGCTATAAGCAGAACTTCAACAAAAACAACAGCCTAAGGAGCAGCTGTGCAAGTTGAAGGCCGTGAGGGAGATGAGCCAGCACATTAGAGAGAGAGATGATACCACAGGGAACTCCCATCCACTCACCCTGGTAAGGCTCCTATGCTGCTAATGCTTCTGAATATGAGCAAAAGTAGTCGCACTAAAATAATTCCTCTCCTCCCACATACGGGAGTACTCTGAGCTAACGGAACAGGAAATGCTAATTACTTACATACCCTAAAACCCAACACGTACGCTTGTCCCTGTTAACCTAGGTCAAGCTTGAACAGTAACTAATAACTAAAACATTTGCTGTTCAATATACCAACAGCCCTCTACAGCTATGGCCACATACAGCACAAAGATTTAGAGTGAACCAAACATTTTTAATTTCCCTTCTGGGGAAAAATCAACCATTCTGGCAGAGCTTCAAATACACTTCAGGTTAAAACAACCCAAGAAAAATCCCTAGGAATTTTGACATTTTCCAGCATAATCTGGGGAGGCGGCTTTACATTAAGCAGTATCAACAATTTCCCCTCCATTTCTTCAAAAACCATCTGAAAAGCCTGCTCCCAGCATCCTCCATCATAGGACAGAAAAACTCAGCATTGTTGGGAGCCTCTGCCCCCAGGAAGGGGAAACAAAAGCCTTGAGGGTCCTGGTTCCAAAGACCATAAAATTGCCGAGGGCCATGTCCATAGCACAGTTTGCATGGCAGGACATCCACGTGTCTGGAGATATGGTTCAGCAGGTTATGCAGATTAAAACCTTTGTACATAGCTTTTTGATTCCACAAAATTGACAATTTGAAAAAGAGCACTTCCTCCCCCACAAAGGAAAGTGATTTGTTCTGGCTGTATAAAATAAAAGATGCAATTAGAATGCCAATTAGAAAATGCTATTTTTTTACCACGCATTCCCTACCAGCAAGATAAAACTCCACAGAATATACTGATTTTGCTGATAATTCATTAAACAAACATCCCAGAAGTGTTTTCACTGAGAAGAAAAAAAAGTATGCTGATTTCAATCATACTGAAAAATGCACAAATGAGGCATTCTCATCCCATCTCTTCCCTAACACAACAGTATATATAAAAAAATTACAATATTTCTTCAGAAACACATAGCAAGTCACAAAGTTATTGCTCTGTTTTTCAGTGTCGCATGAAGCTATCACAGAAGGACTCCTAAGTATCAGTTTAACTTTAAATTACGCTGAAGCAGATTAACACATCCAAGCAATTCTTTCCTCTGCCATACGATGTTTAAGAGGTGGTACCAAATAGGCACAAATGCACCTTATTATGTCATTTAACAAGGTGGTAGTTCTCTAGAAGTCCTTAATCCTCACAATATCAAGTGAGAAATCTGATCAAAATCAAAACGTTTTTTTAATCCATGAGGCATCAATAACTCATTAGTAATTCATTTTAAAAACTACTTTCCCTATGGAGAACCTCAGTAACTCACACCTATGAGATCCCCGGCTTGCAGTTTAATTTTCTGCACTGAAAATAAAGGCAGAAAAAGAATGTTTTTCTGTATCAGAAACATCCTTCAATTATTATTTATTATGACAACTTTACCATAATAGCAAGTGTAACGTGGCATTTTTTAATCAACTAAAGATATTCTGATCTCATAAAAATAACTACCTTTCTGTAAAGTACCAAAAAAATACTGTATTTTTTAATCCAATAATGATTTTCTGTTCTCATAAAAGTAACTACCTTTCTGACAAGTACCAAAGAAATAATTCTTCTCAATGAACTTGGGAGCAGGAGAAAGAAGACAGTGAGAAGGACGTTGTATGTGTGTGCTCATCTAAAACATTTCTGTATTAGAAATAAGGCCTAAAATCCTCCTGAAGAAGAAACAGTCCTACTAATGTACTATACATGATTTTATGTTCTCCTAAGTGGATGTGCATCTTGGGTACTCAACTCTCCTCGCATCTGACATCACTAAGCATACTACTACCTCTCAGGTAAGCAAAAAATAACCATATGTTTTAGAATAACCTTCATTTCTGAAGTCACCTTCAACTTTTGATGTAATAGAAAATAGTCTGAGCTATGATCACAAGAAGCAAACTAAAATTTCCATAGAAGATAGGTTCCTAAGCAGACAGTCAGAGCAACATAGAATTATGCATCGTTATCTTGAATCGCTGTACGAAGTCTCAAAATATGGATTACCTTATATTTTTTCCATAAAATACTTAACTTCAGAACAGTAGCTGGTCAATTAAAACATACTTCAGATTGCAGAGACATATTTAATTTTCTTCAATTTTCCCTTTGCAATATGTTTTGATTGCCAAGTTTTGGATGCAGAAGAAAACATCAACAATGGAAGTTTACTTGCTTACCTCCAAAAATGAAAAGCGAACAGAGGACTGCATGGACTGCAGGGGCTTGTTGGGGTTGGGCTCAGGCTCCTTGGGGTGAGACTGCAAGTTAAAATAATGTCATCTCTAGTGAACAGAAGGTTTAGCAAGAGTTGCATGTTTTAGCGTAGGAGTCATGAAAGGAGTTTCGGTTAGAACCAAAACATTACCGTCCTCCTGAATGAAGTGATTGACAGTAGCCACACAGTTTTTGACTTGAGATGAAATTGATTTAAATAAAAACAAATATGAAATTTGGTGCTGGTGCATATACTTGACTACGTTAGACTCCCTCCAGGAACAATACCTGTGTACAAAGTCCACAGAGAGGGGGGAAAAAATGGTAACTTGTTTCATACTGCTAAATATTCTGTATGAAACAGGATATGTACCTGGGACATTTTTTTCTTTAAAGTTTTTGATATGCAAATCAGATGTATTAAAAACAAAAGAAAAACTAAAATTGATTATGAGCTTTCAGCAGCAGTAAGAAAATCGTTAAGAAAGATTTCCAATCTGAGAGACTAAAATTTGGGCACTTACTAAAAACTGGAAGTGCTATAGCTAGGTGGTGTCAATTTCCATTTGATTTCACTATGAAATATTCCCTCACAAATATCAAGTCCTTTACCTACGTAATCAACTCAGACATAAACAACTCATCCAAAAAAACCATACTTGAGCATTTGGCTTCAAAGGTGCCTTCAAGTAGTTGCCTCCACTGCATCTCCATTCAAAAGGTCTCTCAATAAAACATTAGATGACTAACAGATTTCACAGATACTCTTTTAAAATATACTCATGCAGTCATATGCACTTGTCCACATAAAACATGCTAGAACGCTTTTTTTTTTTTTTTTTTTTGCAACATGTTTAATAGCATGCCTCTTGTTGGAATTAGCTGAATTTACCTGTCCAAAAAAACTACGCATCTCTGCCTTCTGTGCAGACTGAGCTGAGGCAGAAGCTTATGGGGAACTTTTCCCAGATCACCTTCATAAAGATTTGTTCTGCTGCAGACCAGCCCTTCCAGCCAGCCAGCGCTAGCACTCCTGTCCTGCCCCCAGTGGAGATGCAGATGGTCAATATGCTAAGCACAGCTAGCTCCAACTCTAAACTCTTGTTTTCAATTGTATGACACTTTGTCAGATTTTAAAACCTTCTCATCAAAACCTTTCAAGGTGGATACCTGATTCATTTTTTTCTGAACATTGCAGCAGGAATAGTCCTACTGCTTCTAAACCAGATTAGGGATGACTTTTTTTTTACATTCAGCATTCTTGCAACCTGTCCTTCTTGAGAAGCTTTGCAGAGGACACAAGTTTGGCAAGGACATGCACACTGAGTCAAGGGTGGGCCTGCTGTTAACTTTCTGACAAGAAAAGCCTGACAAGACTACTGTATTAGGGCAAGTTTCTCTGGCTGCTGGCTGTGCCTGCATGATCCCTGAATGAGGTGCACAGAAGAACAAGCTGCCAGCACAGCCCAGCAGCTGGATATGAGCTAGCTTCATTTCAGCTGCAGACTAGCTGTGCTAGCACAACAGTATGCCTGAGCAAATAAATTCCATTAAAAGCCAATGGCTCAATATATCACTCTTAAAATGGCTAACCTGAACCCAGGCTCACACCAGTCAGCCCACACAGGCCTGCGGGGGAAGAGGTGGATTAACCAACTCAGATTTCTGCTGTTTCACTGGCGCACTCTCTGTTGCACTGCACGGTCCTGCCGCAATGTGCACTGGAAAGGTCTTTGTTTGTGTATGATCAGTACAGGATTGTAAAAAGTTTTTTTGTACTTCTAAACTCTGTCTGCACTGTCTCTTATTCTCCACTGCAGGTCTGCTGCAGCAGAGCCAGCAGTTCATCCCCATTTGTTTGCTTGTGCATCCCTCTTTTGCTTGTCTGTCGGTGTGGTCCCCGCTGGGAAGCTCTCCTGTGCTGTGCTGTCAGTGCTCACACTGCTGTTCCAGAGGCTGCACAGCAACGGAAGAGACGAAGACAGGTGATGCAGGCAGCAACCAACCTCTAGAAGGACCAGAAGCAGGGAGGGGAGCTCCAACACTAATCAGAAGAGAATCCAGGTGGAGAACTGGCACCAGATGGCTGAAAGGCACGGGGCTGTGGCAGAGAGCGAGCATGGGGACTGCTATGGAGTCATGACTTGGGGCAAGGAACCTACTAAAGCCAGAGTAGTGAAAAGGAGAGGGGAAAAAACAGGTCTGGCACTGAATGAGAAGACTATATTAACGTCACACTCCAATGAAATTCCTAAATTATTTTGCTGTGAACAAATTCTAGTGACACCCAGTGGCAAAGCACATCTCCCTCCCTCTAGTGGATGGTACATACACAGCAGGTGGAAGTCCTACACCTAATAGTAGTTACTCATATTCTTCCCTATTGTCATTACTGTAACACATCAGAGTCTCAGTCATGGAGCAGACTCCCGGGGCATTCAGTATCAGATGTGCTTGATGTGCTTGTACTATGGATCTATAAATTACCACCGAGTGATGACACTGGAGTGTCAACCCAGTTCCTCTATAGAGGAACTTTGCTTTTCAGCTTTGCTTTTTAAAGACCTACAAATTACATGCAAAAACCTGTTAAAACAAATTATCGCAGTGCATATGCACAAGGCTGACAGGCAGCCTTAATTCTTACATTTACTAAATTTAGAATGCTTCATTTTGGATCCTTAATATTCTTTGAAAGAGCTTTCTGCAACTAATGAATATAAAGTAGACAGACTGTACTAATTTCTCAGAAAGACAACGTAATTCTAGTCCCAACAGTCAAACTTCTATTGAAAGAAAATTCATGAGACTCAGCGTGCGAAGAATGCTTCAAGGAATAAGTTGGATTTTTTTTCCCCCAGATATGTTCTTTTATAGATGATTGAAAATAAGAATTTGGGAGACATGACTTAAGTCTGCACTGACTCAGCTCTGATAAATCATGAGAGAACGACTCTGTGGGAATCGTTAAGTGCCAGCAACCAAAATATGATACTTTCTTTTCTGTACAAGTAAATTAAGTTTAGAAAGTAGCAAATGTGATGGCAAAAGAAAGTCTAATATATGAAAAAATTAAATATATCCAGACAATATTTTAGGAAAAACAATGATCAATGCTGAATTTAAAATATAATTATTAATTTTAACAGTATTAAACATTGTCAAAATATGTCAAAGCAAGTGTAATTATGTCAGGTTACCATGTAAAAGGAGGAAGCAGTAAATGATTACCTCTTATTACAAAAACACACATATGTTGAAAAAACAGTAACATGAATCATTTTTTGTCCTTTGCAGTTAGTGATGTTATTCTCATATGATGATTACATAATTCAGTGAAGATTGATTTAAAAATATTTTAATTGCCAGATCTCAAAAGGAGTATAATTATCAATTATTCATGGAAACCATTTTAATGAGCTCCCTCATAAGACCCCTCCTCCAAAACTCCTGAGAAATCAGCAATGCTATTTTTTTCAGAAAAATATCTATAGCTTAGTCTGCTCAAAGCTAACACCCACTGCTCTCAGCAGCAGACACCAGACTGAAACGCAGGAATTCTCTCTGACATTTCACAAATGTAGTTCTGGGGAACACAATATAACATCTACACTCGTTCCTTGGAAAAAAGTGCTCTGTCACCTTCATGTGATTGTTACAATAAATTATTTGCTATGCTGCACACTTACCTATAGCCCTCTCTTTAAAACATGGCAAATGTCAGAGATAATACCTTTCATAGCTAAATAACTTTACCGCAGGCATCTGCAGCATTCAGGTTTTTTTCTTCCTCCAGCAAGAATGGGGAAGTCCCAGGGAATACTAAAGGATCTGACGTAACCATATTTATTTACCTAGATAAAATTAGCAAGTTCTCATGGTGACTATAACATGAATATATACATGCCTGACATGTCAATGAAGACCATAGGTATGTATGTGTAGAAATAAATATTTGGCTTTGACTAACAAATCTTGGGTAAACATATGCTGGCATTTATGAATAAAAGACTATACTTACTCTCACTATACATTAAAATTACATATTTTCATATAGTTATTCTCTAAATAGCTGAAAGCACGCAAATGAGTTAATCAGTTTTAAGCGAGTACCAAGTAAACATACTGCTAAATTAGGTAAACATACTTACTGCAGAGACTATCAGGAATCCTCCAGAATGTCAATACAGTTCATTAGTGTAGTTACGTATGTAAAATACAGCTCGTTACTGATGGATTTTCACAAATAGCATTTCTATGATGCTTTAATCTCTCACAGTGCTCTCTATTATTCAGCAGAGATAGAGGCCTTTCTAAAAGGCAGCACTGGGATAAACAAACAGTAACAGAGAGCTGGAGAGAAAGACAGACACCATGGCCTACTGACAGATTCTTCCCCTACGAGCTGACAGGATGCTCCATGCACTGAGATTCAATAACTTCAAATATGCAGAAATGCTTTCTTTCCAAATGTACTGCAATATCCCAGCTCCGGGCTCGCACGTTTGCTGAAACCAACTGCAATGCCTTTAAAACGTGTTCCTTCAACCTGGAGCTGCAGTGCTCCCAGACTGTCAGCACAAACGTTATGTTAAACAGCTCCTGGTTGCACGAAAGCCGGCATCATGCAGAAACCATTAAAATATTAAAGACAGACAATACTTACTCCAAGGTCAGCCCTGGAATTTGTAGCCTTTCCCGCTGGGCTTTCATTGCTGTTATGTGTTACCACACTCTATTGTAACCATGACACACATTCACTGGCAGCATTCTGGCGATGACAGAGAGCCAAAATGAACCACTATAAAGGAATGGACTAACGATCTCTTGGGGGCGGGGGGAGGACCGCAAGTTTGGGTCCTTCCACCTCTAGCTGTCACGAAGAGCTGCCGGCTGCCTCTCTCACATTAGCGGCAGCGCACGCCGTGCCGGTTTTGTGAAGCAAACGGCACCTTCAGTTGTGCACGTCAAGTAATTCATCCCCCGGTATTCTGCAGCAGCAGCCGCCGCGCCGACACACACACGCACACACACACACGCTGCACCTCGGAGGAAGGAGAGGTCCCCCTCGCTATGCCAGCCCACGGCGCAAAAAAAGCCTGTATGCTTAAGACAGTTCCTCTCTGCAAATGTCAAATTCACCACCCCCTCTGATCCTGCCGAATAGGATTTAGCCATCTTGTTTAAGTCACATTATCCCTTTCCTTAGTAAATAGACAGGCAGCTTCTGCAGTAACAGAACAGCAAACCGCTGAATGAAAAACAGGCTCTTCTCCTTTAACAGGGAAAATTAATTGCCAAGGCATTTGAAGAACAAATATATTCTTGTAACGCTGAGGTTAATACAAAAGGAAAAGTTATCATTCTGTTCTGTCATGATTGCATTTGAATTTTAAAGGGAAATAATCTAGAATTTTCATTAAGGGTGAGAGCCAGACCTAGAAATTGCAGAAAAACGTATCAAATTCAGGTTTAAAGGTAACTTCACTTAAAAGTAAAGCAGTATACAACAGTTTATAAGGACAGTTTTAGCTCAGTGCTGCTGTGTAGGATGCTGGTTTTAATTTAATTATAGTCCTTTTTTTACATACTCTCTCTTAGTCTGAGGTTATCCTTTTAATAAATAAATATTGTGAATTGTTCCATGAGGATTAGCATTTTTTTAACGCACTATAAAACAACATGAAAAGCAAAGGCACTCTGCAAGTACTTATTTTTAGTAAGTTAAGAGCTAGAATATTTTATCTCACCCGCATAGTTTTCCTGTGCGATCCTTAATTTGTACCTCTTGCACAATACGATAATGTCAACCACATGATTTCATTTTTCGCCAAAGCTCTGGCCCTGTTCTGGGCATGGACAACTTCTACAGACTAGTCAAAGCACAGGACCAAAAGAAGCTGCTACTTTTGGGGTCCCTGGCTCACTTTTGGAAGAAATTAGTGAGTTCACAGGTACAGAGCCACAGATTTCAGAGACAGAGGGAAATCTCCTCATTATGAAAACTGATGAACTGGATTTGGTAAACTAGATTGCTCTTTCAACCAAACAGTAGAAAATAATCATTAAATTCTCTCTCTTCTTTCTCCGACATATTTGAAAGTATTTTAAATTTAAGTAATGTATTACCTGGAGCCTTCATTTACAGATATCGAAAACAAAACTGAAGTATACACAGAACTATTAATTTGCATTTCTAAAATATAACAGACATCTGGATCCTGATTACCAAGCTGAGGCCTCAGCAATCATTACTAAGCCAAACATCCTGTAAGTAATCTTTCTAAGGAAGCTCGAAATTCTCCTACCTCCTGAAAGAAAGAGAAAGGACTGGATCTAAGGGATTAAATTCAAGATCACAAACTGCAATGGGTAAATTCAGATTTGCAAGGGCATACAGATTGGTTAGGTACACAACTCTGATTCAAAATATGTTCTTCAAATTTTACTCAGAACACAGCAAAATGTGAATTTTCTGAAGATATGCTAAAACTTGAAATAAAAATAGTGCAAGAATCAACTATCTAACAACTAAATAGCTGCAACACTGAAACTATCAGGGGAAACTGCCCATGCCTACAGGTTTTTTCATGACTGAGTTTGGAGATAACTATTTAGGAAAAGAAATCTAATAAGAGAGAAGCAGAGTGTGAGGTATGACTACAGTCACAGGTTCCTGGTTCTCCCCTAGCTGCCAAGAACAGGCAGCTCCCTATTCCCGGTGCTCAGCACCTCTCAAACCAAGCTGTGTTCCCTTAAAATTCCTCTGATAAAACCTCTTTTGTACATAAGACTTCTTCAGGCACTGAAAAGCCCTACTTCTGGCAGAGACAGAAAATTCCAACAGGTAAATTGTCACTTGCGCACACCACACGTGTACATCTTTATGTAAGCATTATATAATGTTCAAAGGGCTTAACTTTGTGCATACGAACCTTTAGTTTGGTACTTCATCCCATTATCTATGTACATATAGGCACACACATGTAACACCAAAGTATTTAATTTTTGTTGTATAAAGCTGTTAAATTTTTACTGAAGGCACAGAGAGTAGGAGGCCCCTAGGAAGACAGCCCACTCGCTGAATCAGGACAGTACCACAATTACTACCACACACAAACCAGCAAAAGGACTAGCTTGGAAGGAGAAGGTGGGCTTCCTTCAAAAGCACAATACAAATTTTACATGTTACTCCCATAAAGTCAGTTTTAATACTGGGGTGAATGGAAGAAACAAGTCCACAATCAAGGTGGGTTTTTTTCCACTGTTCTTGAAGCAGTTCAGTGACAAAAAACATGCAAAAGAATAGTCTGTCACTAAACATTACTTTAGTGTCAAACATTCCAATTAGGCAGTAGGTGCATTTTACCTGCAGAAGACAAGACTGCTAGCTTGTCTTGTCTAAAGGAGAATGAGTTGGACTGGCAACTGGACACAGCAGCTTAAACATAAGCAACTGCATGTAAGGGCTATTTTGAGACCACGATAAATTAACCCCTTTCCTGAGCTAACTGACACAGGCACTTCACATCATATTAACGGTAAATTATTCTAAGCTGAGATTGAGCTATAGGTTGACTTTGAAAATTCTTCTTCTATGCATTTTGCCCGATCCAGAATGAAGTTTGGAGAATTTTGACGAAGACAAAGCAAAGGATAAGTAATGCTATACACAGCTGAGGAAGGTGACAAAACAAGGGCAATGTTATTCCACGAGAAGAACTAGCTATATGAAGCAGGACTTTAACTTCCTGAAGAACATCCTTAAACATCATCTGTTTTTTCCCCACCCTCAAGACATGCCAATCATGATAGGAACATGCCCTGGGGTTTGGGGTGAAACAGAGCAAACTTCTGTTCAGTGAGAGGCCATTGCTCACACTAGTTGCTGTGGCAACCGGGGTCAGCTGACCTGGGTGTTTACACGGTGGAGGGTCAGGTGACCCCAGCTGACCAATCGGATGTTCCATCCCATCTGCCATGCTCAGTAGAAAAGCTGAGGGAGCAAAGGCAACAGGTTGGCTCCTCTCCAAGGACTCTTCTTCAGTGGCTCCCTTTCTTCAACACCTGACACCTGAGGAGGACCCCGTCAGCCTTTTGATCCCGGTCAGTGTGTTCCAGTTCCCATTTGTCACTGAGTCCAGTCTGGAACTTCCCCAGTGCCTGCCAGTGACATCTCCCTGGGAGCTTCATACGGTTTTGTATATATTTATATATTGTATCTATTTTATTATTATTTTTAATTATTATTATTTTATTATTAATATTTCATTAAAGTAGTTTAGGTTTTTCTAAACTCATAAATCTCTTTATCTCTCTCCTTCCTCTCCTTGGAGCGAGAGGTGGGGGAGAGCATCTGTTGTCTTGTCATTGGCCGACCTGGCCCAAACCGCGACACAGGGCCAAGCGAGTATCCTCTGTTCTGGCTTATGCCCCTTTTAATATCACATGCTAATCTGCAATATAAAGTGTTCTTTTTATCTAGATTAACCTGAAACTAATGACAAATTTTGCCTATATTGACACAACTTCTATAGAGAAAATTTCTCATCTGGAAAGAATCTCAAACAAAAAGTTACAAACAGCACTAAAGGACTTTTAAGAATTGTGTTTCTTTGCAAGTATATACCCTGGTCTCCTCTGAGACAGTTCTATAGATGAAAGCCACATTTAAAAAGTGAAATATAAGAATACATGGCTCAAGTTAATAATGTAAATCCTTACTGGGGTCTTTCTTGTTTAGTAATCTCAGATATCTGGTTAAAACTAAGCAAAACCAGCAAAGCACAGTGGAATGTTTTATTTCCTTGAAACACAAACTTGAAAGACTTTTCTTCCATACCAGAGTTAAGCATTTTAATATTATATGCTTTCAAGGCTCCCTTCTTCTGCAGCTGCTAACTATGCTTGCCTTTTTCCTTAAATGATGGTAACACACAGTAATACCATTACAGTGCAGGTGCCCCTGGCTTTCCTTAAACATTTAACAGCCATTGCACTGAAATAATAAGCAAGTCAGTGCATCCTTTGGTTCTGCATGCACTCTTAGCTAGTATTTTCCAAAGGTACTCAAGAATTAGTACTCAGCTCTCAAAGAACAATTACAATGGACACCTTCTTTCTGTGACAGTCCTTAAACCAAAAACCATTTAATCTGAATTTCTATCACCTAATCTGCTTAGCACACCAGTTCAGACATTTATGCATTTCCAGCAAACACATCTGTTTACTAATGCTTATGTAGACATAGAGCATTCATTTTTTCCCTTTCAAACTGGAATTCTCTTTTGAAATCACAACACAAAAAAATATGCCTTGCTTTAAAACTACTCATCAGAATCCAGTAAATACAAGACTAAAGAATACCAAAAATTGTAATACCATCATAAAGTGACTTATGGTTGGTCAGGCTTCTTAATCTGCAAGTTAAGGACAACACCTACCTATCTTGAGGGAATGTTACAAGATTTAGCTGTATACCATGCTTTAGAGATAATAAGCAGTGAAAAGGCCTAATTTTACTAATACTTTTTTAACAGATTTCAAATTTTAGCATGGAATAAACAATTTCAGATTCATTTAGTATATTTTATCTTGAATTATTTTTCCAATTATTAGATTGAAAAAACTCTTACAACATAGTTTTGAACATGGAAGTTGTGCCTTCATCATCCTTGCATTCACAGTTCCTACTTGGTCTCTGATCCCTTCTTCCGCATGAGGAGAAAAATGAGTACACCTTAGAGACAGAATTAATTTTGTTCACTGCAGCCTTCCTACTGCAGTCTGTAACTCCACAAGTGATTGAGAGGCCTAAGAACAGCTTCAAAAAGTCCCAATGACAGAAACAAATGCTTTTGTCCACATTTTCTGTGTAAGTCAAGTTTCTGTTTTCTTACACATAAAAAGAAAAGTTGAAACTTTTATTTGCCAGTTTTCAAGAGCGCATTGAATTCTACCGCTGTGACCATCTATCCAGTGTGCATCCGCCATGAGGGTTTATCAGACAAGCTCCTGTGATTAGTAGTTCCAAACTAAAATCATAGTCCCAATAAAGTAATCTCTAAGAGAAATGCACCTGTGTCACAATTACTATCAACACTCATCTGTGAAAGTCAGCTGCCTACACTAAGTGACTAGGTATTCAGATCATTGCACAAGAGTTACAAATTTGTAACTGAGAAGTGTTATTCAGGGACATTTTTTTTCCTCGGTTTAAGTGTTGTACTGCACAACCTGTAAGGATGAGAAAACACTAGCAATGTATGTGTATATGTACATATGTATATACATGCATATATATATACACACTAGTTTTTTTAGCAGCACTGTCTCCAGCCTGTGATAACTTTTCATCCTCTCATATCAATGGGAAAACTTAAGATCTCAGTATCTCCTGTTAAATAAACAGCAATTCACCATGCTGCCACAGCAGCCCTCTAAACAGATCAGCTTCTAGTACCCCTGCCTGTTCCAACTGTCTGTCTGCTTTCCCTGCTATATTCAAAACTTAGCTTTGTGAAATTCTCTCAGACGAGCAATTTTACTATCAGATTGAATGTTCAAATCCGAGACACTGAAGAATTCTCTAGCAGGCGGTAAGCAAAGTTATAAATCTGAGAACATTCAAGATCCTAACAGCTGCTTCATTGGTAACACTGTGGTTTCTAAAATTCTAGCAGGAACAACGGAGAAGTTGAGTGCAACACTGCTTCTTGGCATTGCTGAGAAGCAAAACACAGCACCAAAGAAATGGGGTGAAAAAACAAGCCGAAACTATTTTTTGCATTCTTTCCAACACAGCATGTCTGTGCACATTATTAAGTAGCCACAAAAGAAGTCTGAAATATGAATCTACCAGTTTTTTATCTCTGGCTGGAGTCAACAGACTGACCAACACAATGTGTATAAAACAAATCTCATGCTTCAGGTATCTGCTGGAAAGGGTCAAGAAGTATTTTTCTTATTGATGTGTAACTGGCCAGTTTATTCTGGGTTGTTCTGTTATTTACCGCCTACTTTCCCCAGAAGTATTTGAGATAGGCCACAGTAAGGAAGCAATACCAGATGGCAAAAGGAATCCTTTTTCTTAGATCCCTGTCTGATATGTCTTGCTTATATGCTCAGACTCAATATAATTGCCTGATTTGCAATAGCAAAGAATTTTTCATCTTGGTCAGATTATATGAGGAAGAGGAGAGGGTTGTCTTAACAATTTGTTTCCCTGCGAAAGGCAGGAGAAGCAGGTGAGGATGATGGAAGGTGTTTGCATTTGCCCATACCTGGTAGCTCAGCATTGCATGTCAAAATAAATTTCTCACCATTGCAGGGCAGAACCTCCGCATTCCTTGGTTATCTGTGTTCAGTACATGTCAGCCCACAGCACTATAAACTCACAGCGTAGGGGGATGACTGTTTGGTACCCCATGACAGAAAGACATACTAGATGATCCCTTCCAGCCTTAAGTCCTGGAAGTCTCAACATCATACACCTATTGACATTTACAGGCATATGCATCTCACACCAGAAGGCGATTTAGAATAATGCATCGTATTAATGTTTCACTGGACTACACTGTAAAAGACCAGGTGGTCTTACAGAATACCTTGCCAGAGCCTATTTAGAGCTGTAATTCATACTATTCTGCAAGGGATTTGTTTTTAAGTTATAGTTTTAAAAAGTACTCTATTAAGTACTATTAAATTCAAATGTATGTTTAATAACTTTTATAAATGAGTTGCATATTCTGCTGATAGGTCGATGGTATTATGTTACTAAACAAAGGAATAGACCAAAAGGATGTGTTTATTAGCAATGTTAATTAACTATTAAAGATAACAGAACTGTTATTGTAGACCTCTGGTAAGTTAACCTAGCAACTGGTTGTCACATTAAACATTTTAACACTGATCTCAAAACACTGCAGACAAAAGGAATCAATAATGTGCATCAGCCAAGATCTGGCAAAATCTCACTCTTTCTCGCACCTCCACAGTGAGTTACAACAGATCGTTCTGAAATTTTCCCTGCAGCCAGAATAGCTTCCTTGAATGCAGGAGCAGATGATTATAAGTTAAAGTGGGACTGATGCTGGCTGGTCCTGCAACATTGAGAGCTCGTAAGACAGATAAAAATAATGAAGGTATCTGTCCAAAAAGTGGGAGAGAAGCTCTCTACTCTTTGTCTGAATACTATTTGGATCATTATTGTAAATGACAGAAAAAAAACCCAAACCAGTAAGAGGTGCCATTTAATGCAATGCATTTATGTAGCCTTCATTGTCTTCCACCACGGTCTCCCATCTCCCTTTATTAGGCAGCATCATTTTGCACCTGCCTGTCAAAACTCCAAAATAATATCCCATACAAAAAAATGAAAGCTTGACCAATACAATGGCACACCTTTTGTCAACGTGTTTTCTTCTGGAAAACTCCTAGAGTAGCTACTTCAGACTTAGAAAACCTTGTACCATATTTCACATACTATAAGAATTAAAAAAAAACCCTAATCTGAAATTAAAAAGCAATAAAAATAGCTTAACTAATAAAGTTTCCTGTCAACAGACACCAAGCTAATATCAGAACTGCAAAAAGCTTGAGAAATCAGTTTTTAATAATAATTATGGTCTCAATCTGCACTGCCTTTCAATACAAAAGAAACAGCATTAAAATAATTAGAGGCAAAAATAGATCTACTTCTTGAAGAGTTCTACAATGCATAGGGTTTAAACAGTTTGTGTTGTGTTTTTTTTAAATTCAAGAGCCTTGTTATGCAGGAATAACCCAAACCCAGGCTCTTAAAGACCAGATGAACAAATGCTCATTATTTAAGATCTATTTCAGTGCTAACTGATGCCATTTAACCTTCCTGTATTTTTCCATGAAAAGAAGTACACTGAAAACAAAAAAATCTATTGTATAGTTCTGTAAGATCATGATGGTATCTGAGTATCCTCTTCAAAAAGTTAAAGCACAAATAAGAAATTTCATGATTCTATAATCCAGCCTGCAGCCCTTCTCGCAACACCCTATACCTATCTATCAACAGCTAATATGTACCTAGAGAGTTAATAAACTCTGTTTTGGCTGATTGATTTGTAACTGATTCCTCCTTAAGGCCATGCACATCAGTACATATATGCCTGCAGAAGCTTCTCCCCAGTAGCTTTGTAAGGCTACCACATGTACACCTGAGTATTTTTTTTTTTTAATGGACCTCCTGGTTATCATTAGACAAACAGGGGTAGGCAAGCAGCAGAAATAGAGCAGTCAGTCTTTCACAAAAAAACTTCAAAAAGTTTCACGTTTGTTGTCTTTTTTTAATGTCTTATGCTTACATAAAGACCTACACACATTTCTACAGGGAATTCTGTCATTACAGGTAGGCACAAATGAATAATATTGTCTGTGACGACATAGTATTTTCTTCCATGAAAGCAGATACTTAAAATATAGCATCAGGTTTCAGCAGAAAGTTTTGGCAATTAATCCCATGTAAGTAATGATACATTATAAAGAGAGCTAGAAGGAAGTCAAGAGATCATCTTCTCCTTTCCCAAAAGACATCCATCATACCTATATTACCCCTATCACTACAGCCAGCTGTTTGTCTCATCTGTTCTTAAAACCTGATAGCGATTCCACAACACTCCCAGGTACTCCACTCCTCTGCCTCACTATTAATAGAGACAGTAAATGTTTCAGTGGTGTCTAAGCTGAATCTCCCCTGTTCCAGATAAAACACGTTATGTCTTGCTTTACACCCCAATAGCATAGAAAACACTTCTATTTCCTGCTCATGGCAGATGTTCCACATGCTTAAAGAGTTTCATGATCACCCCTCAGCCTTCCCTTCTCTCGAGTAAATAACCCCGGCTTGGTAAATATTTTTTCATAGATCATGTCAAGTTTTCAAAGCAGCTTACGGCTGTCATTTGTTCTCCAGCTGATCCATCTCAACACATAGTAGTCAAACATAAACACAGCACTCCAGCGTAAGGCCTTGTAAATTCTTTGTGGGGTAGAATAATGTTGCATGCCTTGCAGCTCGTAATGTCAGCTTCCCAGCGTGATGTACCCTCTCCCCTCAACTTTTTTCCCCCTCAGCAGCATCACATTGTGGAACCATTATACCCCTCAGATCCTCTTCTGCAAACTGACCTTTCCAACTATCTTGTATCAGAAAAGCTGAGTATTTTCTGCTCCAGAAGCCTCCAGCTTGTCCTATTTTACTTGGTATATTTTCATCAGGTTGTCAGGATGACTTTGAAACCCCATACTGTTCTTCAGTATTATTGCATTCTTTCCAGCTTGTTGCCTGCTGCAAACTTAATACTATCTATTCCATCATCTAGGTCCCTAATGAAAAATAATGACTAAAGCCAGCCATCCAGGTTTCTTACACCTGCAGCCCAGTGTAATTTTCTGTTTAGTGTTTCTGCCCTACATGCAATATAGCAAAAGGTTCTCAAAAGTGACAACATCCCCACCTCACTCACCCCCCCACTCAAGACAGATTTGCCGGTATGGCTTGTTGGGAAAACTTGTCTAAAAAAACAGAACAAATTCAGATTTATAGAACAGTAATCTAAAAGCTTTCTGGGTTTAGATACATAAAGATGTATTCTTGATAATTTTGACAGACTAATTTCAACCATAAAACCAGCCATATTTTTAAATGTAAAGGAAAACATTTCAAGTGTCTCCTAGCAGAATCTAGGAGAGGGGCATCTATGATCTATAAAAACTCATCTTCAGCAGCATCTCAATGATACTAAGAAGAATCACAGAACAGTTGAGGCTGGGTCTCAAGGCTATACCCACACATGGATGTAGGACATGCCTGATTTAATCCCATTTCCATCACATGCTGTGTTGAAGTAGCATGTATGTTTAGTCACCTAAATGCAAAATAGTGCCATGTAGCAGAGGGGGAAAAGGCATTCCCAACATCTATGTTCATGGCACAACCTTTACAAAGGCACAGGTAAGGTTTTCCATTCAGGCTAGAACACCAAGAACTTGGTTGTTTCAAATGGCATGTTCAGCCCCACGTTAGGGACACCTGGGATAGCATGTTTGTCTCAAATGCTATCCTTGCCTTCGCTGCCTAGGGGCATGACCACACTAAACATTCATGAGTGAAGCCACAGGGATATAAGGAAATGTGATTATACACAATTACACTGCCTTTTGCACTGTGGCAACCAACACACAATGAATATAAAGTAAAAGAAGCACAAAATCTGTGTCAGCCTTTTAGACTGTCACTCACTTCCCCTGTGGCCGTCATCTGCCATCCCTTTCAGGCAAGCATGGCAATATTATGGATCCACTTATCACCAGTACACTTTCTGACCTTTTCACATGCCTGTGAGACTTGTCACAACACACCTCAGTAATCCTCACAGGTCTAAGCTTGACTGGCTTGCTAGGAAAAAAACGTGACAGAGAAGCAGAAACACTACGACATTTGGATTTGGCAGAAAGGACAAGAGGACAGAGATGGCAGAAAAGAGCAGCACATGGATGGCAGGAATATACGCTAATGCCAGGTTAGATGTTGCCGCGACTCAGGGAGCAAAGACTTCTTAAAGACTGAAGAGGCAGAACTGGCTGTTTAGCCTTTGCAGAACAGAAAGGTATCCTGCCAATATAGCATTTTCCTTCTCCAAACCTACAAGAGAAGAGCTCTACCCTGCTGCTGTCCACCCGCTCGCTTTCCTTTGCAGCCTGCCACAGAAGCCACCCATCTTCCTGCTGCCCATGCTTTTGGCTGAAGCAACCTATTCAGTTTCTGCAACTTCCAGTCTTACAGTGAGCCATCAACCCCTTCGCAAGCACTGCTTATGCTCCCTGCCCTTCATTTTAGTCCCAGGAGCCATCACCCATCCTCCCATGCACAAAGCACTTGGCAACCAGGTTCTCAACATGCCTATCCCCATATGAAAACTACACTCACAGAGCGAGTCCTGGAAGCCTGGCTCAGGATCCCTGCCACAGCTCTATCCAAGAGAACACATCTGCAAGGATGGTGCTTAGCTTTAGAAAATGCTGAATATACAAACAGATGGAAAACGTCTAGCAAAACAGAAGTGTGTCAATAACTGTATTTAGTCAACAAAATTTCATTCGAGGGCAAACATGACACATAACTCCCATGGGGAAAGGGAGGCAGACACTTGGATGGAGGGAAGCCAACAGGGCCCAGGGAAGTTTTAGGCGGAGACAGAAGTGGTAGAGGCAAAAATGGTCATGGCCATAAACATTATGTAGTATGTTCACAGCAGCCAATGTGACCTATAGAGCAGGCATCACTCCAAGCCAGAGACAGTTGAGGCCCTGACAGTCATCACAGGGTGCATCCTGCTGCCATGGTGTACTCTGGCTGCTTTAAAATTTAAATGCCTCTCTATGGACCATGGACATGTATTCCTCCCCAAGATCAAACCAGCCTTCCTCCTCCTCCAGCTCTTCCTGCAGCTGTCTCACCTATTGCTGCCCGGAAATATAGTGTAAAGCCTTCAGAGGAAGATGCATCAGGATTGTTAGCATCTCCCTGTTCGTTCAAGATCTCTGGCAGGACTTGCCTGCTTTGCTGCTCCTCTGAGAACCAGCTGTTTTCTGTGGTCCTCCAGAAGGAAGCATTCACCTTCTGAAATTTCACCTGACTCCCAGTCCCTCTCACATCCAGCAGCAACTTCCTGATACTGACACTGAAGTAGCTTTACTCTTCTCACGGCACAGGTTAAGAGTAAAATCCATTCCTTGGGGACCCAGGCTGGCATTTTTAGGAGGGCAAAGGATGGCTGGAAGGACAGTTGTAAAAAGAAATGGGGAAAGAAAGGGAGACACTCATGACGGGCTAAAAGGTTCAGAAAGGGGCCCATCATGGGGAGACTGACACAGAAGGTAGGTTGGGTATAAAAAAGACAAGTGGATATGAAAGCCTAGTGAAAAAGGAAGGTGAGACCCAAGGACTGTGGGCTCACAGATGACAGAAAATATGAAGCCACAGATGCCATCCCGCTATTGACATAGCAAAGGAAGCACATGAGGACATTACTCTAACTCAGTGGTCCAAGAGCATTTTCCTAGTATGCACATGCTCTGTAAGGACTCATTGTTTGGTCCCTTACTTCCCTGTCAGGGGTAGGAGTACATCCGATTAACAGCCTGCAGAGGATCTTCCCATTTGACTTCATTCAGAATGAATCTCCAGGGTGCATGTAACAGAACAGTACCAGTAAATGTAGTAGTACACTACTGCAAACTAAGAGGCTAATACTAGAAAGTATCTACACAGCTACTTTTTCCAGATCATCTTTCCAATATTTTATCCCAAGCTATGCAGCAACTAAGATGAAGATCTTGACTTGGAATTCTGCGGGAAGTCAGCACGTGGCAGCAGGTTTCATTTGCTCCTCAGAAGATACTGAAGCATTCTGCATAAACAAAGAGTTTCCCAAATACTTTATGACAAGGCATATAATATTGTGGTAGTCCAGCTGAGTGACAAAAAAACTAGAGATAACAAATACATGAATATACTTTATGATAAGCAACAGTATCGGTTTAGAACACTGACAGTAATAAAAAATGTTCAAATTTGCATTTCATAGGAAAAGAAGGAGGGAAAAAAAGACTTCCCTCCTCCTCTAATGCAAAACAGAAGTGGCTCACTGGGATTTCATGATCCTGACATCTCTAGAAAGTCAGCCTATACTTTACATAAAGGAATGGCAGTAATACTGAAAATTTCAAGGGGAGAATCTTTAATACTAGAATACCTGCCAGAAGATGCAAGGCGGGCAGATTCCTGCTGTTCAGCTCTTTTACCTGAGAGCAGATATTTAGAATACAAGTGATATTACTGCTGTCAGAGGAACAAATATATTGTGCAGAAACCTGAGTGCTTCTTTCCTTAAAATAAAATTATACACTTATTTGTGGGTTATACCTCACCTTTAATCTCCACCAAAAAAGAGAAGGAAAAAAAAAATCTATCATTAGAATTCTATAAGCAGAGCACACATTCATCAAACAATCATGTAATCTCTCCAGAGCCCCACCATGACCCCAATTCAACAGAGACTAAATGTGTGCAAACTAGAAATTGCACAGCGTCGGAAAGCTCTCTCTGTAGATTAAGAGATTATTCAAATCTTTGTAGCATCAATGCCAAAAAAAAAAATCTATTCATCAATACAGCATAGAGCAACCTGGATCATGCAATTCATGAGGACATTACAACTCCTTTGTGACAATTCATTTTGACAAACTTTGAATTTTCCGTAACTGAAGAAAATTCATGCCACTGGGAAAAAACAAATAAAGAACAAGAAGCTGCTTCAGTGTGACAGATTTTTGAGATTTACTATTTGAAATTCAAGCTGCACTGACTAGCAGTGATTACCCATATGAAACTTCTGCCAGTTTTCTCACTGGGTAAGCACTTTCTTGGGCAGTAGAATAAAACAGGTGGTTATATGGTCATTTGTTCTTTTTGTGTATGCCATACAAGTTTGAAGTTTTACTAGAACAAATATCAAAGAGAAAATATTTCATTCACTCACATTACAACTTCTGTTCACAGAACAAACAAGAGGATGCTGCCAATGTTAATTTAAAAATACTAATAGCAAGTCGCTTTCCAAAATATTTTTGTTCCTCAACATTTGCCACAGAAAGTCAGAATTTAATCACATAATTATTGCACTCACAAAGTTACCCCAAGACTGCTGCTCAGAGATCACTACTGCCTTGCCTCATCAGCTCACATTTCTAGCCATTAAATTCCCTCAGCATTTTCCCCTCTGCTCTTGCTATATCCTTTGCTGCCTCTATGCACACAGAAACACTGCAAACATCACTAACTGCTGTTTCAACAAGTAATGCAGGACACAAGGTTAGAACTAACAGAAACAGTGAAAAAGTGAAAACAGAAATCAGTGAAAAAGGCCACAAGCTGAAAAGGCTGCTCAGGGGAGCGGACTCACATGGGAAGAGCACGAACAGTGGGTTAGCCAACTTGTCAGACCTCCATCTCATTACTCTTTTTTTTGCCTCATTTTGCCAGGTTTACTCTCCAGGTTTTGGTAGTGAACTGATGACGTCTTTTCTACTGCTATTGCTTTGTAGAGATTCAATTATTTTAGCACCTCAGCATCTGACTTCACATGACCAGTAATCCACTAACCCCAAGATCTGGCCCTCAAACATCTAGTTTGAACCTCATGCACTATACAAGAATTATCTGCATGTATACAAGTATTTTAAATATTTAAAATTTCACATAAACTATTCTATTGCAAAAACATTTTTTAATTTAGGCAAAGCATGGAGGCACCCAGATACTTGATTTTCTTTGCTCCCTCCTGAGAATTATCCTGAAATTCTGTAACATTCTTACAGGACCACAACTTGACCCTAGAGGCTGATTTCATTTTGCTTTTCTTTTTTTTTTCATTTTTTCTTTTTCCTTGTGGCTTAATCCAATCACAATTTTGGTAAAGAATTACATAAGAATATTTTTTATTCTTGACCCTGTCCTGTCCTTGCCTAAGTAGCCAAAACAAAATTCCAACAAGGTGTAGCACACTTCGAGCACTGTGAAGAAGCATGATAACCTTGGTCAAGCATGGGTCAGGTGATAATTTACATTACTTAGTCACCACAACAGTCACAGAACAACAGTAGACAAATACCACATTACATAATTGAGCTTTAAAATCTGAGCACCTTATTTTCTGGACATAAGTGCTGCAGGTAGCCATGTTATTTCAATAAATTTTGTGATGTTCTGGGCCTTGTAAACATATCTATGTGATTAAAGAATATAATGGGCAATGCTGTATGAACATATGTCCCATTAAAACAACAAAGGATAATTTTAAAATACATAAAATGTCATTACTACCTGACTTTTTTTTGTATGTACACATAAAGATTCTGTGCATACACACACAGAAACAGATGAGCATGAATTTACCAGTAACAAGGTTTCACAAAGCTTTGAAATATCCTGAAGCAGTGTATACATCTTTCACTGAAAAGGGACATGATGAATTACATTAAAAGAGATTGTTCCTTTCTCTAACATGTGATGTGATAAATCATAGAGAGAGGACAGCACTGTGTAAGCCTCACACAAATACTAGTAAAACATGAGGCAAGAGACGATTTGCAGAGTAATAATAATAATATTAGTATAAATGAAGCAGGGATGCAAATGCGAGTGTGAAAGCACCAAAAGATCAATGGAACAAGATTAAACAGAATGGCCTATACTGAGAGCCAAGGACACAACTAACAGCAATAAAATACAAAAGGATGTGTTGTTTACATCAAAATCAGGTCTGTGCTCTCCACAGCACAAAGGACTTGTCTGCAGAAGACCACACGCTGACAACAGGATGGCAACAAGGCTATACAGCACGCTGCATGTGCCATTACTCTTCCCGTTAGCCCAGCACAACTTTAAAACCAGGAAACACAGACAATGGGCAGCAGACTTGCATAAAATTTATGGAGGCTGAAGTAAGCAAGATTGTGAGGGCAAAGGATCATGCTACGGTAACTGTGGCTCCTAAAGCATACAAAAAACATGTCCAAAACTGAGTTTTTCATTGTCAATCACAATGAACCCAAGAGATGCGATGAAGATTCAACAGCTGGTGGCCCTTGTCCCCCATGTCATACACAAGTGACCTGCCCAGACATGTAAACTTTGTGAAGCATTTGAATTCCTCATTCAGAATTTGCATTAAAAGAGATGGAAAATCTACGGCAATCTAAATCTATCTTAAATAAATTCAGAGTTTATTAATAGATCTCAAATAAAGTTGTCAATGGAGGAAGCTCCTTTGTACAAAGGAGATTTTTTTTACAAGTTCATAAAATTTTATCGTTTGGCTTGATGCTATTCAGCATTTTCATTAGTGATAAGGAAATTAGATTTAAAGGCACTGCTTAAAGTTCTAAGATGACACATTGAAGAAATGATAAATATTGAGGACGACAAGGTTGTCACATATGAAGCAATTTGGATCTCTTGGTAATCTGTGCTCCTTTAAAAAAAATGCATTTTAATGACAAATGCAATGTTAAGCATCTAGAAACTTAAGAGTGTCCGCTGTGTTCTCCCAACATGTCGCTGTGACAGAAGGTGCCAACAGAAACAGTAACACAGAGCTATAAAAGGGAGACAGGATTTTTAGATCTACCCATAGCATGAGCAAAACATCAGAAAGTTAGACTTGCAGGAAAAAAATAAATTTTCCCTCAATGACAGCAGTAGAACAACTCTGAAAGTTACAGACTTGAATCTACTTAGTTTGTCAAAAGGAGAGAAATGTGGTTTCTCCATACAGGATACCAACTATAGTATACTGCCACCAGGGAGAAAACCAGCTAAATGAGCACGTTCTCATTTAACGCAGAAGCACATACAGAAGCAGTGCTAGTAACACTTAACACTAAAGCATATGCATCTGAAGATTCAAACATGGGCTATGGAGAGTATCCATCCGAGCACAAACCATCCATATTAGAATTGAGAGATTCATTACCTGGCAACAATAATTCTACTGTACTTTCAAATTTAAGATAATGGTAATCTCCCAAATAATTTAAGACAAAAAAGTGACTACGTTTCTTTTCATGATTAACATGTTTGTGTTTATTACAAGGGTACAGGATGAATATGTTGGACACAATAATTTGAAAGTCCAAAGGGTGTTTCAGTTTACTCTAAACTCAGATGAAGCTGAAGAAAATTAGTAGATAAAATGGAAACCAAATTAAATGGAAGAAAAAAAATCATTGGTTCCAATTTGAGGGCTCTAAGATGTAAGACCTTCTCAGCTCTGCCCACAGCTTCCAGTGCTTCCAGAAAAGCCCACTGTCTTTGACACAGAGTTTAGCAGTACTGTGTTATTTCACAGAATCATACAGCATTACAGACTGGTTTGGGTTGGAAGGGACCTTAAAGATCATGTAGTTCCAACCCCCCTGCTATGGGCAGGGACACCTCCCACTAGACCAGGCTGCCCCATCCAGCCTGGCCTTGAACGCTTCCAGGGATGGGACATCCACAACTTCCCTGGGCAACCTGTTCCAGTGCCTCACCACCCCTTACTGTAAAGAATTTCTTCCTGATATCCAATCTAAATCCACCCTCTTTCAGTCTGAGGCCACCACTTGCAGGTCAGTTTTATTTGCTGATACCAAAACAATTATTCATGACTGTGACACCAAAAAAAGCCAGTTTGGAGGGGTTTGGGGTTTTTTTTGCTGCTGTGCCTGAAAAACCCTGAACATCGATGCAATTAACCCAACGGAAGAAAGTTACCCTTTTTCAGATAGAATTTAGATCAGCTATTGCTCTAACGCATGGGCAAAGAGTGATAAAAGTATCTGATGCGTATGTAATGGAAATGGAACTTTATGAATAGGTGGATTCATAGCTAAGCATAAGCTGCACCCACAATACAGACTGCACCACCCAAACTATCCATGTCTGGAGACAAAAAAGGCTAGCTCCTGCCAGTCCTGGCTCACAAGCCTCTTTCTTAATTATTTTGGCCCCTCCACTTCCTGCCAAAGGTCAACACACTACAGAGACATGCAACAAGGACTTTCTTGGGGGCAACCTTGTTCCACATCCCTTGTCCAGGCACATCGAATTCGTTAAGCTGCCATCAGACAGTCTTCTATCAGCACACACTAATTTGCAGTAAAAATTCCTTCCAACAGAAAATATGTGAGCCACAGCTTTAGAGGCAGACACTCTAAAAAACCAACTGATCTAAATCTCTATACTTTCAGTGTAACAATGGTACTTATAAAAACGCTCACCTCAAGTCAACTTGTTTACTTTGTCTCTACACAAATATAAACAACAGTAGAAGTAAAGTGTATACAGAAGAAAGCTACAGCAATACAAATTTCAAGTTCAACACTTTCACAGCACGAGGAACTCATTGCTCAGACTTAGGTGTAACTGTTGATGTATGCTCTGCAGAAAGTTCTCGCAAAGTATTCGTTTTTCTCCTGTAATAATTTTAATGGGATATTACATATTATTGTAACTTAAGGCACTTAATTTCTCTCAGTGAACACCACGCTACAGAGGCCGTGTGCTTTCAGAGAAAAAAAAAAATCCAAACAAGCCCTAAAACTTTCATAAATACAGAAAGAGTTATTATTTTAATTAGGAATACAAATTTTCAGTAACTTGAGTATCTCAAGACTGCATTTTGAGTACCTTTTATAACTAACACAGAAAATATTTTATTTCCCCAAAATCTAGTATTATTTATAGTGATCTAAAATTGTTTAGATAATATTTTCCAAAACTAATCCCTATGTTCCAGAACTTAAATGAAGTTTCTGTCTTCAGATATAATGAATCGAATTTGAGTTTGTGCGCTTTGCAAATGAAGTACTTTCAGCACAATAGTGCCCTTCTGCAAAAATACATTCAATGAAAAAAGCTGCTAAGCTGCACACATAAGCATACAGAAAGGTCCTGAAACATGCATACATAAGAAAGGAAGCAGCAGTCTTTCTGACATGTTTTGGGGTACTTGGAGGCTTTTGTTTGTGTTATTTTACAATTCTTCACAGTTACTCAAAATTAATTTCCTTGGCTGTCTTTGACAGTTCTGTCCTTCAAGCCACAACCAAGCCTATGCAATTAGGGAGATAAAATTCAGAGGTTGAGAGAGAGTTAGGCTTGTACACTCACTGTATTTCACTTTTAAGATTTCCTTTGCATGTTCTGGCACCCGATCTAAACACTTTTCCTTATCACAGGTCACCTATATATAGACAAGTTTTTTATAGATATATCTATATGTAAGCATACCTATATATGTGCACAAAGAAACTGTCACTCAAATTCTAGTTTTGTCCACCTACATGACACCGGCATCACAGCTTTTTTTTTTTTTTAAAGTATAATTGCCATGATTTCATAACTCCATTCCACTCAGTTTCTCATTCCCACTTTTTCCCCTGAGGTTAACTGATAGTCCATATTGGTCATTGATAAAAACTTTCTTACAAAACTGTTATTAACTTTCTTGAAACTTACTTAATAAAGCCTCTAAGAAAGCAGTGTTTTTTAACTAGCATTTCTCTTGAATTCTTGGCTGGTCACACTTTTATGTTGCTGTTATCCAAGTATATCAGCTGCTTCACTGTAATGCATAAATTAATTTTGCGAAAATTATGTGACCAACTTTGACATTTCCACAGGTGCAAGTAGACTATATAATTGCTGCTACTGAACTAGACTCCATATTTTATAATTACTGAAATTAGTTTCAGTAATGTCAAGAGGACAGATGCAGCAAATATAAACACATAAAAGTTATCTAGCTCTGAATTAAACTGAAATTGACAGATTAAACAAAAGAAAAAGGAAAAAGAACTGATTTAGTCTGGAAAAGTCACATATTTTACTTCCAGGGCAGGTGCTTTAACCACTGAAGCTCTAAAGAAACGAGGAACCTCCTCTACTTAACCACTTACTTCTTTTTAAGTATTACTGTTTCCAAAGGCTCCTTTCCACTGCACAGAAGCCCATTGTTAATTCATTTTTAGGAGAAAACCATTTAAAACCAGAACATACCTACTTAAAGCTGAGGGTAATTTTTGTGCCATAACCTTTGAGTTCATGCCCTGTCTCTCTGCAGTTCTTATTTTGCTGTCCGCTGTGGGTGTGGGAAGGAAACAGAAGAGGATAAGGACATCGATGCCTTAAATTCAGTGATGGAAACTCACCTGGTTAACACACAACATACACTGAGAGGTAACATAAATAGGTCAGTGAAAACAGAGGGCATGTTTTTTAACTGAAGCCAGCTGGGCTTGTAGGTTGACAGCCACGGAACTAGATCAAAAGGTCAGCTACTAGGTGGAATAACTCCACAAACAGCAAGAACATGTGCGTCCAATGGCACAATCAGGGTACCCCTGGCAGATGACTGGCAGATGAGGTTCAACAAATAAATAAGCATTGCCGACTTGCAGCAGGTAGCACATGTTGAAGTGGACGCCACGCTAATGAACTTGGAATAACAGCTACTGCACAGGTAGACTCCTCTGCTTATGGTTTTGCTGTCAGTAAGTCAGCATTGTCTTCTTTCGCTGCCTATCTGATCAACTTAATAAAAGAAACCCAAGTACCACTTTTGGCATCAAGTTGAGCACATAGATAAGTCTGAGAGTTCTGGTTGGTTCAGCAGAATAGGCAGGGAAAGGCTGGTACTCCATATCAGTCAAATACCACTTCTTTTCAAATATATATTCAGTATACTTCCTGCCAAATACCCACCTTTCCCTATAATCATGTTATATATAACATATCCCATCCCACTGAGACTTAGAATCAGCAGCCTCCTTCATGTTGTCATAGAAAAATTATTTTGAAAATATCTGCATGTATATGGAAAACAACTCTGTACGCTCCATCCAGAAGCCAGTCTAAAATAGGTATTATAAAAAATAATGCAACAGATATAAAAGAAAGCTTAATTATTTTGCACACTAGCTCTTTGAAACATACACATGGTGAACCATAAGCAAGACAGCTTTCCTCATGCATTCCTCTTTCCTTTCCTCCTCTGATTGTATCATATAAGACAATAAGAGATAATTTCAAAGAAGGGGGAGGATCGGGGAGTGGTGGAAATCAGTACCAGTCATTCATCAATACAAACCTTGCTTTCCAAGCACCCCTGAACCAGCTCTCCCTGTCCTGCTTAAAGCCACGTCCTTGGCATGACATTGGCTCTGGTGCACCAGAAGACAGTGTGATATGCCCACCTGGAGCCATTCAGGACCTCTAGATGTTTATGGCAAAAAAGCACAGGACCCCTCATATTGTGAAATTCAGTCTTCGTGTCAACATCATAGAACATGCAAATAGAGCAGCCAACACAGCCCACATACACAAGCCCTGATGCTACAGCCCTTTCTATCTTCAGCATTGTGAGCTGTATTAATTGAGGTAACAGTATTAAAGATGTTTTAAAATACCATCTGCAGAATCCTAAGCACTTTAATAACTAGATATGGTTATGCTGACAAGGGGTTATTCCTTTACTATACTTTATTAAGGTCTCAGGAACATTCTATCTCAGTGATCAGCTATAAAAATACGTATATGAATGCAATTGAGGTGATTGCTTTGCAGCCATTTTTCAAACTTGGAGAAAAATATCTAATAACATTCAGTGTCAAACGTCATAGCAAGAGTAAGCAAGGTCATAGCTACAGATAAAAAAAGTGCCATTTTTTGTTCTGGCTGAAGTCAACAGGAGTTTAGCCATTAACTTAAACAGAGGCAATCTTTTCCCACACAACAGCTTCAGGTTAATATAAAGCATCAAGGGCACCAAAAGAAGGCACCAAAGACCATTCTCCTTAACTGTTTTTCTCCCTATCATTTCAATAATAAAAACCTGATGTGGAATTAATTTTATATTTTCTTGACTTTTCTTAAATAATGGGTTTGCTTACTATTTAGTGTCAAATTTAGTTTTAAATTAAGCGTCAAATTTTAGTGCTTATTTTTCATGTGTCAAAACCTGCAACAAGTCTTTTCCAAGTCAGCAGATGTCCTGCGAAGTACAGACTCCTGGTGTACCACTTAAGTCAGAACAACAGAGCACTTAACCACACTTTCCCAGACATTAACATACCTAACCTTACTATCACCAAAAGCTATACAGCACAACCAAGTTGAAAACAAGCATAGAAAAGTAAAACAAATTAACTGGCCTTCTGTGCAAGGGCTTAGGGTTTTATTCACAATGTGTTGTCATAGTAACACAAACTTACTCAAGTATAGTGATAACCTTCGCGTCCTAAGGTATTTTTTTGAAAAAAGATAGTAAGTGAACAGAGCTTGTTTCTGAAGACATCTTCCTATGTTCTTATCCCAATACTTTCTCAATAAATTACTAAAAAAGAACAAGAAATAAACCAGAAAAAAAAACCCCAGAAAAAATAAAATCTTTAAAACCAAACAGATGAGAAATGTTAGAAAAACAAAGCCAAGGTACAGAAATCTGAGCAAAGCACAACTAAACCACAGTATATGAGTTCATATTATTCTAACTAAGTAACAATTTATACAAGAATAGACAGTCTTTTGTTCAACTAATCAAAATATAGTTGCTTAACAACCATATACATTTAGTAGAACTCACCTATTCTTTGTTCCTACCTTTTCATCCACAGGTCCGATCACAGAATTTTGTAAGGAAACAGTTTTACTTACATTTCAAGTTTCATTTATATCATTCATGAAGAAACCAAATTTCTTCCTTGATTTTTAACAAGAGAAATCTTCAATACGAAATAAAAGCTTCAACATAAGAACTTTTTATCACTTTGGAAATCCCTCACAACAGCTCCTCTAGAAGACGGGGATGGGCATAAAAAAGGTCACTGCACAACCCATAGGTTTTCATTTACAGTCTTAATTTCTTTGTATGTATTTGAAGGCAGATCAACTGCCATAATTAACCTTCATTTTAACTGCCCTGAAAAGATGACTAGCCTACTCAAAAACTGTCAAAACGACATACTTTACTGTGAGCACAACAGAACAAACTTCATATACTTACAAACTTCCTCTTCTTGGAAGGCTTAACTCCTTCTGCAACAGAAAAAAAGTTAACACTGTGTTAGGAATAATACATTTTCATTGGAAGTGGCCTTTTTAAGACAAGTACTGTAATCCTGCCATCCCACCAGTAGCAGACAGATAGAAGTGTTGTATTTGGACTACAGTAAAAGATGATACAGATTTTACGCATGCTATTTTTTACTTGTTGCCTTCCATTCTTATTTGAAATATTTACATTAGCAATGGGAAAAGTCTAGTCCTTTTTGTAGCAGCAATATTAAAATATTTCAAACAATAGACGGTTATTACAGAAAAGTCTTACAGACAGAGCTATTGGTAACAATATTAAAATTTACAAGACTCAGTGACAGAGACATACTAAGCTCTTTCCAGCATCCACCATTTGCAGAAATTAACAGGATCCAGACCTAAATAGGTGACAATCGGCACCAAGCTTTCTACACTATGTTCTTTAACCCAAAAAAGATGAAGTACGTAACAGTTTCATCAATTATAAATCATTATCATTTACTACAATGTGCTGTAAAGTACTAGCGTAACAACAGAATCACTGTTGTACAAACATTTCTACAACTTTTGCTGAAAACAGCTAAACTACTGTTTATAGAATTGACAAGGTAGCCTGCTAGCCAAAAGCAAATTGCCAACAAACATTTTACTAGCATTTTTGTGTAGAAGAAAGCCACAAGATTCATGATGTTTTGCTTATCAGAAATAAGCGTAATATATTACCCACAAGCAGATTATCTTGTATTCTGTAAATCACAGAATAGCTGAGGCTGGAAGGGACCTCTGGAGATTCTCTGGTCCAACCTGCTCAGTGGAGGGCCAATTGCAGCAGGTTACTCAAGACCACATCCAGTTAGGTTCTGAACATCTGCAAAGATGAAGACTCCACAATCTTTCTGGGCAATCTGTCCCACTGTTCAACTACCCTCACTTTTTTTCCATTTCTCACATGAACTTATATTCTGAATGCTACATTAAGGAAATGTTCTTTGCAATCATGTCCAGCGGGAGAACAACCTACGTTTAAATGAAGGGACAACTTGTCTAGCCTACAGGATACACAGACAGATACATAGAAGTTGAATACCATCACAAAATACAAGGTTGCATATAAGAATGATTCGAGTTATGTGGATGGATGTCTTTACCTACTGCATCACGAAAGACTATTTTAAAGTATGTAACAATCAGTTTCCATTCTAGAAGTTACCAAAGGGAATGGCAAAGTTCTCTTTGAAAAGTAAATATATAGATATATGCACATTGTGTACGTGTGCACACATGTATTTCACACAGCACATAAAGTAAAGGTATTGACCAGAAAATGCACATGAAAGTACAATTGAATGGATAAAAATAGTTCAGCCAGGCACCTTAGAAAAGGCCATAAGGGAATGAATAATTATGTATTCTTTACAGACTTTTAAATGGTGTGCGGTAAATACAGCCTGGGCTGCTAACTGAATGATAAGGATTAAAATATCAAGTAGCTGCTCAATTCTTGAGCACCGCCCATCCTGTTCACTGAATGAGGCAGGAAAAAATAGTGTGAAACAATGTAATAAGAGATCATAACGCAAAGGCATAGCAGAGCAGAATTAGGGGCCTTGGTTACAAATTCTGGCACTTCCTAGGAAGTTCCAGCAACTGTTCAGAATTTGCAATTTAAAACAACATCTTTTAGCATAACATGTGCTTACATACAAAAGAACAGTTACACCTGCATACAATTTTGCGTTATGAAGCTGAGTAATTCCCCTAAATTTAAAATGTCACATTCATTGTGAACAAAATGTAACTACAATTTAGAACCCACGTACTTCCCTTTGGTGTTTTTTTTCTTTAATATTTACAATGCCATTGTATTCTATTTCTAACATAAAACTTTACTTGTAATTCTAGGCACTGTCATACTGTAACAGACAATGACTGTGGAAAAATTGCCAAAATGTATGAGCAAGAATCATACTTGGTTTTGCATTCCATTTAACAGAGTTGCAACATGTACTTTAAATTTGTTTCTTGTGATTCAGGTCTTTTTTTTCTTTTTTTTTTTTTTATTATAGTTTATCATTGTAACAGCACAGCAAATGACAGACACTGCCTTCTGTAGACACCTGAAGTCACATTAATCTCTTGGGCTGTTCTCATGCATGCCATCCTGAAGCACTACCTTTGACTACAGAGTAAAGTTCCATAAGAGATGATTCAATGTAATGACTTGATGGTAAAGATGTTTAGAACTGCCAAGATCTCCCTCTACACAGTGAAAAATGAAACAAAACCTACAGGAAGATTTACAAAACGTTGCAAATAAAGCGTCTGTGAGGCTGGGTTTTAAAATAGTATACACAAACAAACAAAACAAGGAATGAAATAAAACAAATATCCTTTCTGGATAATATCTATATACTCATTTTTCCTATATATCACAGCATGGGTGTTAAAGTGTGATGTTACTTCTCTCATGTTTCTCCTGCTTGAGTATCTCCAAGACAAAAACAACAAAAAACAACAACAACAAAAAAGAACCTGTAGTAAAGGGAAGCTTGTTTTTCTGTCTCAGATCACGCTGAATTTTTACAGCTCCTATATGATTTTTTTGTGTCACTTAGGACTCACCTTCCCCAAAGATTTTTGCACAGCCTGAAAAAATTATCAGATTATCATCTGTGTCAGTACAGACTTTCTTACTCCAGACAAGGCTCACCAACATTATGATGGCTTTGTAACGTACAACAGAGCGCCACAGCAGGGTCTACAGAGCACGTGGCGAAAGTGTGAACATGCTCTACATAGGGGCTAAACTATAGCTTAGATTAGACAAATCATTCACTTCCTAGGTATATAAAAACCATCCATACCATTCAAAAGCTAAAGATGCCATTTTTACTCCATTTCTCCCAGCTTTTCTACTCACAGCCACTGAAAACAGGGAAGCACTGAATGATACCATACCAAAAATGACTTGGTTTTTCAGGCTTGCAATGCTCCAGCTCATATCTCAGTTACGCTGCAAATGAACTATAACGACTTCACAGCTTTCTGGCATTACACTGTTTCCTTTCTGAAAGTCTCAATAAAACAGACTCAAAAGATCAGCCATTCTAGCTCTGCTGCACAGCATCCAACACATACGGACTGCTGAAAGTAAAAACTTTGTGGTGTCAAGACCTTCAGATCATGTACTTAGCAGGCAAGCCCCCAGAGTATTAAAAAAGTATGCCTTAACTACCACTCTGCATGGTTCTTGGGCAACAGCTCTGCCCCAGAAGGCAACACTATGCTCTTTTGCCCTTGCCTACATGGAATCCTGCTCTGGCCAGTTCGAGTTGGGCTGGTTTTAGGGCTGCTTCATTCCACTGTAATAACACAAAGCAGACTTACTGGACCACAGACTCATGCCCTTGAGGCCCTTTGTGTCTAAAAAGCCGTGGTCTGAAAACATAATAAGCCTTGCCTCAGCTTTAAGAGATCTATGCAAGTCTGTGCCACATTGCTGTGATGTTGTAGTAAGACCCATGTGTACTGAATTTAACTGCAGCTATGTTTTACCAGTTCAAACTCCATACTCTGGGCATTTTACTAGCAATAACATGGTTTTGCAAGCACAGATGCTTTTTTATTATTTTGGTAATTATGATTCTTCCTCCGGTTCTAGACATCTAAGACACTTCAGTATGGACATGTTCAGTCAATGTACCAGACTGCAGATATCCAGCCTTATAAAAAAAACCCACACTGACAGAATAAAGGGCATTTAATTTTATTCTGGGTCAAAGTCTTCACCACACTAACTAGAAACATGGTTTGAATAACAGCACTATATAAAAAGGTTTAAACGACAGAGGTGAGTCAGAATTCTAACACTAACCATCTCATTTCTTGTAAATACTATTGTCAAATTACAGAAAATTTAAAATACTTAATTTCCTCCTTTATATGGGAGAAAGAAAAGATGCCATTAGCTTATTACTTGTTGCAGGGTTCAATTTTAAAGAATCAATAAAAAGCTAACACATACATAAGCTGCTAAAGACACGGTTAATGTTGATACAGGCTGATTTTAGAACGACAGTAAATTTGCTTCATCTTCCAACAACAATTGCAATGTTCAATATTCAAAAAGTCTTGTCTTTCAGAGTTTTCAATTGAAGTAGTCTGAAAAAAATAACCTTTTCACGACAAATTTCAGTAATGCGTTCTTCAGCAGGGGAGGTGTTATGTGTGATAAGATTAATATGAGCTTCCCCCCCCCCCCCCGCCCCCCCCCACTATTGCTCTACCCATCCCTCACAGGCTCTAAGCATCTTAGGGCTTTCTGGTAACATTTGTTAGATCTCAATACAGTGAATTAACAATAGGTTAACATTGTAACGTCAACACTGCATTAGTAACAGTAGGCAGAAAAAAAAAAATCAGCAATAGCACACAATTCACCTTATAATCACAGACAGCAAGAGTTACTGCTTTAAGGGATGAATTTGAAGGATTTTCTTTTTAAGCAATTACTATGTTTTTGCTGAAGAAAAGCTGGGGGATGACAGCAGATCTTGCAGTTAGATGTGGGAATGAATCAAAAAAGCAGGGCAAGTAACATAGTATAGGATTGTTTTGATGTATCAGAGAAAGGAGTTGCACTGTGCAAGAGCTTTTTAGAAGCTAATCTTGACTTCTTTATCAGATTAATATATCAGACCATTGTATTAATCCATTTTAAATACCTTCTAAGTGAGGCAGTGGCAGGTTATGCTTTTTATTTGATTGCTTCCCACTTTGCCAAGATTCAGTTCTTCAGATTCACCGAGCACGTTACCAAGGGGCTCAGTGCAGAGACAGATCACCCACCTCAAATGCCCCAAGAGTTAGTGTCCCACAGCAATTGTGTCTCTCCTGCTGCAATTTTATTTCTCAAAACTGTCCTTTGTTCTTACGACAGCTTATAATGTTTTCTGGTTCCAAGAATTGTAAGCCTCTGCCTCAGAAATGGTTTTCTATTAATACTAGGGTTGAATTTTAGGAGTGGCTATTGACTTTAAAATTTCCAATTCAAGACAGGATTAACTCATTTTCAAAAAGGTGCAGAAAGGTGTTCAGCTCTTTCATTGTCAGACAAGGTGTTCTCACTTGGATCTGATTTTTACAACACAAGTATAACTATAAAATTGTTCTCCCTTGCAGATGACCCAAGTGAGTTCATGTTTGGACCACCACTTTATCAGCAATGCTAGCCTGAACTGTTTTGTCTGAGATGCAATTCTATATTCACTTTTTTCAGGAAAACTGTACTGATAGCTCCTTCACTGGTAATGAGTCCCATCAAGATTGCTGTCTTTCCCTTTCCACACTGGCTGACAAGGAGCTAGGCATTATTAATCCCTAAAGGTAAAGTCTGTGTTCTGCCTTTCATCTGAAACCTTTCATATTCTTTCTAGTTCTGGCTGCGTACAGATGCAGCCACCAGTTTACCAGGGTTTTTGCTTAGTCTGTCCCTTCACCGATTACACCAAAAGTCATCTCTTCACAAGCATTTTCAACAATGAAAATTGCCACTTTTGCATTGGCAAGCTCTGGAAGGTAGTTACTACTGCTCAGGGAAGACTCCATTCACAGTTCTCCCGTGTCACCGGCAGAATGCTCCCTGGCACAGAACACAAGGCTTCTTTTAAATATTTTTAAGTGCATGTCAATGTATGAAGATGATATTCTGCATGGTAACTTACTCCCCTCACACCCCCAAACACTAAAAAACCTTGTAAATAATGAACTTGAAGTCACAAATTAGCAACAACTATTGCAGATTTTAACAGGGGATATACTGGAAAAGTAAAAAGGTACTTAAGCACAGATTTAACCAGAAAACGTCACGTTTTGTCTAATTCAGTATTCTGAATTCTATACAGTTCATTTTTATCTCTTCAGTTAACTTGCTGACTGTATCTTTCAAAGTAGAAACATATCTGTCAACTCTACGGGTTCTGAAATGTGATGTAAAAGGAATACTCAGGTGCCTACTTAAAGCTAGGCATAAATTTAAATGCAAAATAACTGGATCAAAAAGAATGTCAAACAGGCTACATATAAAAAACATGGAATGAAAAGAATCAATTGCTTTATTATGTACAATACAGAAGCAATTTAAACAATCTATTTTTATTTTCCTATAGATAAACCAGATATAACATTAAGATTTATAACAGGCTAGACTGAACTAAGTAAATAGTAGTTAAACATGTTCTGCTTTGCCCCGTCTTCTGGGCACTTCACAAACTCTCTTACAGCATTAAAAAACACTGATCTCTATGGAAAAACGTGAAACATTTCAGAATGACTCCATGTGTTAACAGTAAGGATTTTCCTACGAACTGCACTGTAGTCTGAAGTCGTTCCGATTATGGAATTGGTAATAACATTTAGCAACCAAAAGATCTTGCTCAAAAACAATTACATTGTTTCAGAGACACAACAGTCCCGATTAAATTTTGAAATAAATTAGCAGAAATCAAAAAACAACTCCTACACCAGAATGCATAGGCTTTAACTAGCTTGTTTTGGGTTTTGTTTTTGTTTTTGTTTTTGAAACAGACGAAGTACCACAACAGTTTCTTCAGAGACAGTAGCAAGAATCTAAATTAATGCTTGGTAGTCAAAGATATGCTCTGAAAAGAGAAGATACTACAGGAGTCAGTCACTGGAAGAAGTTTTGAGTATAATCTCTATTTACCTTTGAAAGACAAGAAATAATAATCAAATTGACTTAGCCAGAAAAAAAAAAAAAGGGATTAAAAAAAAAATGCTACAAACATACCCATTATGGGAATAAAAAAGTTTAAAAAAAATCCACACATGCTTATTGGCATGTCTAATTTATAGCAACTGAATCCATAAAATACTCAATGCTTCAGAAACATACCAAATCAACCAAAAAAATAAACAAAACACAAACGCCAAACACTGTATCAGTAATCTACTGGCCAAATGAGAAACAGTAATGCAGTTAAGAATTATTCAGACTATGCTTAATAACATTACCTCTGCTATTATCTCAAGCTTTCAGCCAAAAGCAGCAGCAGCAGAACACATCAAGTTGACTTCCTTACAACAATAATGCAGCATAGCTTATTTGGAGAGTAGCTACTGTAATTAGTAAAAGGTGAAAACTCCCTTTAATGAGAAGCACAAACCCTTTTGAAAGAGAGCAATTTGATCGTTGCTAACCTTAACTCAGTAAATCTGGGTATTCATTTTCTAGTGGTCTGACCTGTACTTCTTTCAAATACCTCCTAGTAAAATATACTAGAAAAATACTACTTAAGGTTTTGTTTGTTGTCTACCACATTGCATTTTTTCTCAACTATTTAAAAATAAATAACCATGTTTCTTCAATTAAAAAGCGTGAAAATTCTGAATGAACTTTCCACCTCAAAGTACACAAAATCATTTAACCTAACGCAATGTTAGAAAATCCATGCTCCATTCTGACCTGCTGTCATACAGTCTATTTCACCCCTCGGCAAAGTACCACATCACCACATGATTAGTGGAGAAAACACATGGACTGCAAAGTGTTTGAAACACCACCACTAAACAGATTCCAGCTGCCAAGTTCACACTAATATTGCCATACTTAGAGTTTAAGAGTGCTACCATATATTAAGGGAAAAGGAGAAGGGGAGAAGAAAAAAAAACTCACACAAGACATAAGTGCCAGCTGCTGCTACAACTGTTCAGCCGAACAAATATAAACAATGATACAGTTCACCAAAACTGGAAAACCCTGAATCCACTTTGACTAAAGTCAAGGATTTCTCTAGGTTCTCTTTGATTCTCTAGGTTCTTTCATCAAATATAAAACTGTGGTTTTTATATAGGCATACCTACACAGGATTTTGCCTACTATTAAAAAGCAAAATAAAAAAGTAACACTACAGCACACAGTGACCAGCTTCGGCTCTTCTTGACAATACAGTTGCTGGAGACCATTATGCCCACAGGAATCTAGTTGCCTTCCTTTTCCCAGCTGCGAATCATGTTTTGTATTATACAACATTTTGTATTATACAGTGAGTATGTTCAGCAGCTGCTGCTAAACTGCGGTTGAAATCAGTAACCAGAAGATAAAATGATTAAGCCTGTCTTCAGCATGAAAGAGACCTGCCTACGTCTAGGTTTTGATTGCAACAGGTTTTGTTAGTCATCTTGCACAGGACAGAAGGGGCTAAAAAGGTCTAAACATGTTTATTCTTTTTTCCAGGACTGATTACCGCTAACAGAACACAGGCCTTGCTCTACCTTGACACATTCACAATCATGAGCTGGAAGAGACCATGTATGCTGAAAGGGGAAAGTACACTGGAATTAAGTTTTAAGCCGTGTTAATCAGAGGAATTGGTCACAAGAGTCTCTCCAGGGCACTCTTGTGCCCATAGTGCCCACTCTAGGAACCACAGAGCTGAGCTCCGCAGCTGCTCTTTACACACAAGTGTAAAGAGAAGATTTTGGGCAGGCCAGGTACAAAGGGCACAAATAACTCACTTCCTCTCCCCCCAAAAAATCACATGGAACAGCAGCCGCAAAACACTACTTTTTTTTTTTTTGCTGTCAGCAGACAACAGAAGTATTTCTTTTGTAGAAAAAGGCTAATTCATATTTGCTTTGTTAACAACTCCAGATCTGCCCCTTATGCAATTTAAGGTCTCAAAATCAGAGATTTTGCTAAATGTTGACATTTTAATCAGTATTTATAAATTCAAATCTGATCAGTTCAGCTGACCCAACAGCTTACTGGTAATACACTCCACTGATGTAGAAGAAAGGTTCAAGTTCCAGGGTGAGGGTCACACTGGAAAAAATGAGACTGTCCGGAGACCAAAAAGGTAAATATTAACGCCCTTCCTGAAAACAACTTAAGTCAAAACGAACACTTTATTTTTTCATTTCAAAACTGTAGTCACATGTTTCTCTCAACAAGCTGAATTTCAGTTATTTCCTACAGGACTTTAAACGTCCTGAAAAATTTGAAAGATCCACACTGATGTCTGCCACTCCCAAAGGAGAGACCGTTCTAGCTTAGGGAGCCACATTCTCATGATCTTTTGTCTTGCCTTTGCCCCTACTATAAACCCAAACGTTGCTCTACATGGGCCTGCTGAACACGTATTTCTTACCTTGTTTCCTGCTTGTTTGCCATACTTTCTGATGAATTGCAAAAGGCTACTGTCGCTACTCCTCTTCCTATACGGTAGGCAAGAGGACACCCCCACCACCAGCTGTTGCACAAATCTTCAATTACTAGTCAACACTCCAAAGCAAGAAAAATTTATTTCAACCTTTCCAAAGACAATATGACAAAAATCCCATGATCCTTACTGATACTACACTGGTGTCCCTTCTGATGTTACCCAGTTTCCCCAATTAGCTGCAATCTCAATTTTGCATACCCCCTGCACGGAAGACAAGAAGGAGAAAGGTAATTTTTCTTTGGGGATTTGAATGCTCTTTTGAAGTATTCCTTTCCTTATCAGAAAGGGATCATAACACAAACATCAGTAGTCTGACACTTCTATTTTCATCCAAAAGTCTCAAAATGTGTGCAACAACAGACATAGCTGCTGCACCAATCACTCATCTAAAAACCTCTGATGCAGGCAGTAAACTCATGTCTAGCGGAGACCAGCTTGAGGCACAACCCCAGCTTCCTAATACTGACAGTTGCACTGGAAAAAATCCCTGACAAAACAAGGCAGATTACTAGACCAGTGCTAGACCCCCCTGTACAAGAATTTGTGAACTTTTGACATGAAATAAATCACTGTTTCAGCCTACGCAAGGTTTTCAGCTAAAAAACACAGTGGACAGACAAACCTTTTTACCTACTGAAAGCAAAAATGTAACAGTGATAAATCCTTTCCCACAATTTATAACATTGCTTGGTCTCTTTATATCTGCTAGCAATAAAGCAAGGTATATTTTATCATTTTTGTTTGGACTACTAACATTCTAGGTAAATCGAGATTAGGACCCAGATAATCTTTTGTTTTATTGCCATTTTATAGCCAATTTCATCCCTCTCCTTGTCCAATATGGCAGATGGATTGTTCCAAGTCAAACTACAGTAAATCACATCAGCAACTGTATTAAGTTTGTGCACGCAGTACATTTTTTAAATTCCCTTTTACTTTTGACTGATAATCCTATTTATACTGTCTTAATAAGGTCCAACAGGATAGGTGAAGGTTATTCGAATTTATACCCCTATCTAGTACATTTTTCTGCAAGTTTCTGTTGTGAAATATTAATGGCAAGAACTTTCTAAAGGCACAGAGGTTTCTTATGTGACTAGTACCAAAGACCCTCAATTAAAAAAAAAAAAAGATAAAAAAGGATTAGGACAAACACCTTCAGTTATGCATCTATTTAATATGAAACAACAGTTAAAGAGTAGTCAACCATAGTTTCTTCTCTACACTTCCTAGCTGTTTTTAAGACAGCAGGAGGCAACCCAATCCTAAACAGAGTCTGCAATAGGGAACAGTATAAAAAAGTCCTCCTAGTTCCTATACTGATTTATACGAGCCATCTGGCAGGCTAAGTCCAGCAGTTTTCACCTTCCCTGCAGTCACACCACCAAGATATTTCAGTAACGGAAAGGACCAGTGTACCTTCCATGGTAATTTCATTAGTGAAGATAAGTACGTGTAGAATAAAATAGTTCTCTAGGGGAGAAAAAAAAAAACTGTCCCTTTGATGACAGAAATCTTACCTCAGTAAGGTTGAAATACCTCCCAACACTGGTTTCCCCCACCCCCCTATCCCAGTTCTTGGTAAATATTTCAAATTCTAGCCCTTTCTTTGTGTCCACACTATGCAGACATCCCACACCTAAATGAGGATGTATGTCTACTAATTTAACCATATCTTAAGACTAATGTTATGTTTCTGTGATATTTTTTGCATAAATACTAGCATTTATGCTAGCCAAACAACTTCTAATACTATTTCTACCACAGCTATTTCTATTTTTAATCAATTAGGAGGCATGCAAGCACCACTGGGATGGAGGCCACACATTCGAAGTAACAGCTGCAAACATCTAATTATAACTTGGTATTACCTTCTACAAAACTAAAGTTTTAGTAAGGAGAAAAGGGAGTATTGTGGATTTATTTTGTTTCCACTTTGGGGTAGCAGGTTATAAAACCTATCTAATACAATGAATATTACACTACCCACAGACTGACGTTTTCAGGAGATTAATTTTATAAGGAAGACAACTTTAACTTGCCGAAGAAAGGATCCATTTGCAATACCTGACTGCAAACTATCTTTTGCTTCTATTTATGTCAGCCACACTCTCTAACCTTTGGTAAATATAACTTCCTAGCAATCAATTGGCCGTCAAATCAAAGTTCTATCAGCTGTTGCCAGAGAGGAGTGCTAGGAAATAGTACTTCTTTCTCTGCACTCCCCTGCCTACTGGATGATTTCTTTTTTTACTCTGTAACTAATTGATCAGGTACTCACACCAGAATGACTTAAAAACAAACTACCTCTGCTGAAACGTCCACTGTTCTCACAATCAGCTTGGAGTTTTTCCACTTGATTCATTCTAATATCAGTGTTTTTCCAAGCTGACAAAATTCAAAGTAATCTTCGTAACTGTTACTTACAAGTGTTTCAGTTTATACTGACAGCCTATCTAGAATACAGCTTTATTATTAAGCATTGAAACACAACAGTTTGAAAATAGTCTAAATGCTTTCCCTTATAACTCCTTCTCAACGTCCATGCTCCCATATCAAATTGATTTTTATTTGATTGTTATTTTTCCCAACTTGATAAATGACTATTTTATTTTGTCCTTCAGACCATTACTCTTGCAGCACTTTCTTTAACGTTTACCTGTATTCGTATTTGGAACTTACAAAAAAAGTTCTAGAAAACAAATTCCCCAGCAGCTCTTTATATTAAGCTTCTGTTCCAAGGCACCACCAAGTAATGTAATAGATACAACAGAAGATACATAGAGACTACATCTACAGTGGTTTTATGATGTCTGAGAACAAACTCTGCTCTGTGGGTCAAAGCGGACTAGTTCTATTCCACAGTGTTTCAGCATCTTTTGTACCATCTCTACTGCTTATCTGCTAGAAGATGCTATGCTGAAAAGGCCACTTGAGAGCTCTGCATCACTACAGAGCAGATAGAGGCAAGCATGCAGCAAGTACCACACCCTTCAAACACCTAACAGCTCATGCTGCAAAGGACCTCTGGAGGCCACCTGGTCTGATTCAACACTCAAAGTAGGGCTAACCATCTATTAGGTGGTGAGAGATAGCCAATAAATCCCATCTCAGCCTTCGCAATGCTAAACAAACCTAGCTTCTCAGCTCCTCTGTGTACATCATGAAGTCCAGCATCTTTCTTGTACCAGGGCCCCAAATCCAGATGCAGTTATTTCAGATGCACCTCTTAAGCGTCAGTTAGAAGGGAATAATACCTCCCCGAACCTACTGCCTATGCTCTTTGATTTTACCCGCTTTCTGGGTACAGCACAGCACACCCTGTGATTACACCAATAAATATATAAAGGTCCTGTTCATACCTTCAGCAGCTGTTTACCACTTGTTAGGTACGCATTCTAAATACTCCCACCACTGCCTGTTACTACTCATTCTGCTGTCAAATGGTCACTTTCATGCCCAAAACATGATATGAGGCAAATCAGTACTGAATGGATGAAGGAAGTTCTTCCTCCAATACTTGGAGAAAACAGAATCCTCTCTCTCAAAACATTTTTATTAATTCCTCTCTCAGAGGCAGATATCAGTCTCAATCACTTCCAAGCTTGACCCAAAAAATAATGAAGATATGAGGTTTCACAGATGGGACTAACCTAGAAACCTAGAACCATCACCAGCTGCAGGCCCTAAAATTGAGATCCAAATAGAAATCTATATAGACAAAAGGCTCATCATTGTTTGAAGACCAGCTTTCCCTGACTTGCATCAAATCCATCAACCAATCATACAATTGGACATGATCAAAAATAGTAGGCCACATTCACATCTTTACAATTCTACTATCTTTTGCCAGGACAGGACAGGATCCTCACCCCTCAGGAAACATTAGTCTCCACATCAGAAGTCAACACACCATGTCCCTTACTGCTTTGGGTCACCTAAATCACTAACACACAAATGAACTTGCTCCAGGTCCAGGATAATCTGCAGAATGAGTGCTGAGATGCAGGTGAATCACCTGTAGTCAGCTGATCATAGACGGAGATCTTCTTGGCAAGTTGTACCTCAAGTGTCCTCTGAATCACTGCTGCTGCTTTCATGAGATACACTGCCTTGCTTCCAAGTCTCCCAAATACAGGTCTCCCATACCCATGAGGTTAGGAGCCATATGCAGGAAACCTAGGGACCAGACATGCAGAACAGAACACCCATACAAGCACACCAGGATGCTTTCCTAGGCACAAAAACAATATTCCTTTACTGGGCTTTGATGGTCTTCCCCCACACCCAAACCGTGTCCCTGATACAGGCAACAGTCTGTGCAAGCTGTGCAGCCTGGTCTTCCATAACATCCTGCCACCTGGGCAAACAGCTGCTGCACAGGAAGGCAAAAGGAATAAAAGGGATCCCACCAGTCTTTACAGAGCCAAGAGACAACATACCATTTCAAAGTAACAAGTTTGTTTGGTTTGGGGGGTTTTCTTCCTTGGGGTTTTTTTTTTTGTTTTCTTGTGTTGTTTTTTAAAACTAAAGAGAGCTGAATCAACAGCCTTAAAGAAGGGCATACCAGCTTTGTATTTGGCAATTTGCCATCTTCAGTCTAAAAGCAGAAGACTTGGTAGCTCTTGCTTTAAGATGGCAACAAGATCATAAGACTTGCTTCTGTGCACCTACCCCTACCACCAGGAGGAACTGGCAGCTCTTCCTGAGACAATAAATTCAGACCAAGGAGTGTGAGAGAACAAGCTGCTCGGGACACTCTGCCAGTCCTGTTGCCTTTCTACAGCTTCCTACTTCTGGAATTATCTGCGCAGCTGAATCTCAACCCTGTCCTCCTAGTCTCCACCAGGAGAGTTTCCCTGACTCCAAAGTCCCAGGAATGGATGATTAATGCCCTGCAGGCCTGAGTGTCAGAGGGAGCTGCCAAAAGGGCACTGCAGCACGTGTGTCTGCAGAGGTACACACAGTAAGCAGGTTAAGTCTTTGGTAGGGCTTGGAGATAGGCTGCATTGCTGCTGCCTTTTGAGATGACTGGAGTCCAACTTTCCCAGCTGAATTCACAGTTTTATAGGAGAAAGTCATGGCCTTTCTTCATCAGCTGCATTCCAAATGGATTCCTTCAAGTGGCTGGTCAGGTTGTCATAGCAACTAGTGGTAAGGATTCCTAATGCCACAAAACAGGAAAGAAGAAGGGTGACAGGACTCTGCTGAGACTCCTATTGACTTACAGCAGTTTACAGGTGAGTCTGCCAGAAAACAGCAGCTCAGGAAGTGCAAGCAGGAGTACAAGGGAAAGAAAGTTTGTCTCCTAGAGGCTCCATGCTAACAGCACTTCCCTAGTCTGCTTTCATAGTGATCTGAATGGCCAATACTGAGAAACTCACATTGCCTGAAGTATGCCCTTGGAACATAGATGGACCTTTGAAGAATACAGTACATCACCCTTGCGTGTTATGCAGTACCACATGCCACACTTCTCCCCAGCCAAATCTGCTCAGGTAACTTCAGGCTACTGCTCCTACCAGCATACAACTATTGTAGCACTTGCTGCAGGACAAGTTTGTCTCCATCCCTTCTCTTGAGTTGTCTCAGTTCATGGAATAGTAGTCTAGTACAGCCCCAACAGCCCTGATCAAAGGTGCTGAACACAGCACTCTCATTACTCTCATGCCCACTCCCAAGGCCTGCCCCATGCAAAGCATCAAACTATGTCCCCCTTGTCAGAATCACAGGCAATATCCCTCCTCCAAAACTTCCTGCTGAAGGGCAGCTGTTAAGCTGCCAAAGCCTATTCCATATCCTACCATCCATCAGCTGAATCAGCCTGAGTTTAGTCTGATCATGGGTGAACATGATTATTTTCAGACTTGAAACGTAGAGAAGTATGAGGCAAAGGCACATAATCCAAGACCTTGAGTTTGGTCCAGTCACAAAAGAAGGGAAAGACACATAGGAAGGAGTGGGAAACATGCAGAAATTATTACCTCAAGTTACCTCAATCAGACCAGGAAAATACAGTCCTCTCAGCTGTAGCAGTTGATTCCAAGAACATAGGAAGGGTGCTGGGCGAGGAAAAAAAGGCATATATATCTAGGAAATAAAGCATGGCAGCTATTCTTCAGTGAGAAATGTGTACAGGAGCAGAGGAAGGGAAGCGGTCGCTGTCAGCACAGATGCCTGTCAGAGTTAGTTTTATTGGATTGCCATGTGGCAATACTAGCCACCTAGTGGAAGGTTCGCAAAGAACAGGACTCAGAAGACTACTGTTCCAGGATTCCACCATTCTCTTGCATGGACAGTGAGGAATGAGATCAGGTAGGTGATCTGCAGGCCGGTCCATGCCCCTGGGAGCTATGAACTTGCAGTTTTTCTCTTGGCACACAGCATTGGCAATGAAGCAGTGCTTCCTGTTTGCCTCCCTTCTCTTTCCTACAGACATATTTTAATCAAAACGAAACACTCAGAGCTATGTTCCTACTTAGTGCTGAAGAGTCTTTTCCAGGTAGTTGGTCATTCTGAAGCTGCTGACAATGGTTGTAGGGAAAGAGGTGGAGGATGATGTGGTCCGTGATACCAGCCCCCCTCCAGATGCTGAGCTGCCAACTGACTTGCTCCCAGTGCATCAGGACGTCCTCCCGGTAGCAAAGACACTGACTAAAGGGCAGTGGCTAAGGGCTCTGGAAACACCAATCAAGACCCTTTCTGGTCCTTCTGTCCCAAACAAAAGAGAAGTGCAACTAATGCGAGGGTTGCTTTGCAGCTACCAGACTGAGGTTTTGACAGCACACCTACATTCAAGAAGGTGCATCCAGGGGTAAAGTCGTGCACTGGGGTATGTTGGAAAATTAGATAAGAGAAGGGAGCAAAAGCTAGCACAGCTATTGTCCACAGAGCTGCACCTTGGTATACATTTTTTCCTTTGACTTTCCATAGTGAGGGAATTAACTGTAGTGATTCTAGTGGACATTAATGCACACAGAAAGCCGTTCGCCAAGAGAATGGGCTCCTTAAGAGACAGTACAGGCTAATTCAAAATTCATTTCTGCTCTTACTTAGCTAATCCTTTTAAAAATTAATAAAAAAAAAAAAACCACAATCAACATATACTTCACTCATTTTTACATCTGTAACCCCCGAAATGCCCTCCCCCAGTCCCCCAAAAGGATAGCTTAATATTGACAACGTTGTTACAGGCCAAAAGGAATAAGCAGTATAAGCTGGCAACAGTAAAAGTCAGCACAATTAACACTTAATGAATCCATACATTTAGTAACAGAATCAGTCTGACAACAGCAACTGGAGTCACAGTTTAGAATGCAAGACAAGACACCATGTGTCCACTTTTTTTATTTCCTAAAACCAACACGTTTCTTTCAAGACCAGGACTTCTACCATTGATCTACTCATTGATCTGCTTCAACCTGTATCAAAGGTTGTCTGTAAATATTGCAATCAATTCTGAAAGTAATCTAAATCTAAAGCGAATAGGAGAATGGTATTTCTGTGGTAGTAATGGATACACAGTTTCATTTTTGCCGGAGTCTCACAAAAAGTAGCAAAAAATAGACCCAGTTGAAAAGTTACTGATGCTCTAAAATTTGCATCACAGTATATTTTATTAGCCTGGAGAATAAAAGTTCCATAATAACATCACACTCATTGAATATCTCGAACTGCTTTGTGCACTGTTAGCAAAAAGCATGTTTCTAAAAAGGTGGAACAATATTACAAACTATCTGGTACTGCTATTACATCTGCTAATATAATCTCTTGATGCCAAAGTTGGGGTTTTTTAACTCTGAAACTTCCTATCACAGCTTGGTAATAGAATATTTGATTATTTTCCATATCCTTGCCAATTTCTTTATTCAATGAAAGCCTTTTATTTAAGAATGAGGCAAATGAATTGGACATGTGTTTAAGAAAACAGATATCACGCAAAGTAATAAAACCAAAGTAGAACACAATTTCTATTTCACTTTGCAGACACCAAAAAAAAAAAAATCTCACCCCAACTTTTTCAAGAAAGTACAACAGCTGCACTTGAATATGAATCTCTCCAGCTCTGAAGTTCACCTCTTGAGACAGAGTGATCTACTCACCACTTGCAGATGAGTAAAAATAACTAAATCTCCCAACAAGCACATAGAAGAGCTTCTCTTTAGTAACAACATTCCATTTCAAAAATGGTCCTTCAATAAAGGCACTCACTTTTGTAGCTGCTGGTTCCACTAGTCTCTGACGGTGGCGTGCTGAGCTGAAATGACTCTTCTGAGGCGCCCCTTCCTGACAGTGAATGGAGAAAGGGGAGGAAAAAGAACAGAGAAAAGCAGGGAAATGGATTGTGGAGGGGATGGAATGGAGGATGTTGGAGAAGGGAGAGGGAGAGTATTTAACTGAACTGTATTTTCACTAGCTTTGTAAAAGCTTTATTAAATCAATTTCAATAATACCACCATACAAATAGCAGAAAGAAAATGAAGCTTTTGCTAGAAGCAGCCTCATGAGGTTTTTATATATGTATTATTCATATGCATTTAATGATGCTATCTACTAAAAATACACACATGAACACATGCCTACTTCATTTCTAGATACACAACATTAAAGTTGAAAAACCATTAACTTGACTCTTGCCAAGTATATACACTATCTTGCATTTTCTCTATCAATTTAAGAAGTTACACACGAAAGAACCCAACCGCCAGCCATCCCGTACATCTGGATTCACACTGTAACTCGAAGACCAGCATCCCCTCTAATAAAACATGACTTAAAATTCACATTCTCCATCCAGAGCTTCAACAGACTATCAACCACGTTATGTTTTAGAGATTTTTACCTAGTAGAGATTAATACTTTTTCCTGAGTAAACCTGAGAAACAGCAGGCTCACACATGCAAAGCGTAAGCATTTTCTCTCAGGCAGAGGAATTTAAAAGACCATTCGACTGAAAAAACAGAAGCACAATAGTCTTCACCACATGTGCAAAATTATTTATGGTAAATACCTCACAGCAGCCAGTCATAAAGCTACCTGAATTTGCTGGAGCTGCAAAAGGAGGACTGCCTCCTAGGCTTTGAACAGTGCACCATTTTGTTGTCTATTCTTGCTATTTCTTGTGGTTGCATCTCACTGATTAAAATTCATACCGAACAACCTCTAGAACAAGGATCAGTCTGTCCCTAAACTTTTCCTACATGGATGGAGCTACTTGCTTTTCAAGGCAAAAAAAAAAAAAGTCCAAATACTGAAACTGCTTAAGTACCAAAAAAAAAATTGAAACTTAAAAAAAATACAAAGTTTGAGCAAAAATGTGTATTTTGAATAACTATACTGTATAATCTGAAATTTTACAAAGGAAAAACTTAGTATTTGTATAGCTTTTCCTACAATGAAAGGAAAGAATACTATTTCTTTCACTGGTCTTACTGCCCCCTCAGGCTTTCAACAGATCAGATATTGAAGAAGTTTTGTTTCTCTTTTATATTCACACTTTCCCCTTTACTGAAATTATCTTTGATACTCTTCAGACATCCTAAAGTCATACTGAAGGGGTGCTACTCTAACATATGTAAGAAATACTCTGAATTAAGTTATTAGGATGAACAGCTTTTCTGGAAACTGATTCAACTTGTTCCCTACTTCTTGACAGCCTAAATACATTCTTTCAATTAAACAGCCTTGCAATGTTTTAACCACCTGAAACAACAGTACTTGCTCTATTTGCTTTCAAAATTAAGAAAACTTCCAAGTTAATTTTCTATATGAAATCTACCAAATATGGCACCTGAATTTTCAGGAGATAATTTAAGTTGCTTAATCTTCAGTCCTGTTTGTGGCATGTACTCCATCACTTCTAGAAACTCTGGGGCAACCACAAGAATTGTGGTTTGCTAATTAACTTCATGCTAATTAACCAACATGCTAATTAACTTCACAAACATTACTTTTATCAAAAACAAGCACCCTTTACAATGAACCCCTCACTAGGCTTCAAAACTCAGCCTAAACACAAATGTGACGTTACCAAACTTTTGGCATTATAAAACATTAATAACTTAATATGCAAAAAAAAAAAAAAAAGTAACAAAATGCCTAGCAACTTCAATAATCTGCTTCTTTATGGTGAGCAGCATTGATGGAATTTGACTGGTGGTTTCATTCCTTTCTGGCAACAGGAAAAAGGCCCATCATCTTCACTTAGGGGCTCTGGAAAGAGAGGCAGGTTGCTGGAAAAATCTCTAGGACACAACGAACTATGAATAGAAGACTGCCTCTAGGAGATACGTTTTCCCATGTGAATAAACAGTTGTTATCTAGCAGGAAAAAAAAAGGAGCAAGAACATTGCAAGCCACTAAGTGAAGAAGCAGCAAGAACCAAGCAGTGAATCAGTCAGAATGCTGGTTAGGAGGGCTGCCAGTCAAGAAATGCTTTGCTTTTTCTGTCGTCAGTTTCTAGAAACTCATTCCTATCCACTCAATAAACCCTCAGCTGCAGCTCCTACGAATGTACTAACAGAAGTGCAGGTGGATATGAGAGCATTCCTCAGTTTTGCCGAGCAACAGTAAGGAAATGAAAATCAAGAAAAGGGTGTAAGACAGATACTGACAGCATTATCCAGGTTTGACTGAATCACATCTCCACACTCAGTGTCCAATCAGAACTATTACAGTGTCATTGGCAATAACCATAAAACGCTCCTCCATCATGCTTGCTGTGAAGAACTTTATCTCATGCAGCTGTCTTATAGCAACAGACCTGTGGGAATTAATCATTTGAATACCTCATATTAGCCTGCTTACTGACTCTCAACTGGCTTTCTGAAATTAACTTTACAGAACTGTACTCAACCTGTGGAATGCTCTGAGGCAGCCCATGGAGAATGAACCATGTCAAAAATTATTTATTTGTTAACTTTTCTGAGAATAAACATATCCAGAAGTCATACACAACAGCCAGTTATGCAAGCCAATTAAACACATGCAAAACTATGCACATAGCTCTGCTGACTTCAACATACATAGCCAAGTACTTCCCAACTCAGGCTTTTCACTGCCTGTGAAAAGCCTTAAACAGTGAACATCTTCCTTTCTTCAACTCAAGAGCCCATTTTTAAAAGCTAACTTCAGATGCGCAAATTGAAAGATGGAGTCTTTAGCATTTAAATTCTTCATTAACAGCTTTTGTATGAAAATATTTGAAAAGAAATTACATTAATTTTTATATACGTATAAAAATTATTGTCAGTACTGAAAGTCAAATATTCTGCTACTAAACTACTTCATCACTTCTTCCAACATACTCAAGTCTACTGGATGTAATGATACCTGTTGAATAAAAATTAAACTAGCTGGTGATGAAATATACATGTTTACTTGCATAGAATGGGGAATAACAGACACCTTGAACATACTGTTTATTTATCAGATCACAAAAGACTATCAAATCACAGAACTGATCATTTAGATTCATTATTTTTGCCAGCGTTACTTTTGGACAGTAGTACAAAAGTACTATTAAGACACAAAACAAAGATAGTTTAAGAAGACTGTTAAAAGTCTTGGGAGGAAGGGAGAACATGCATAATAATTACTACTAAAATATGTCAGAGCAAAGGAAAAATCACATCAGAAAAAAAAACTTCCAACTCTTCCATCAATGCCACAAAATCTTAAGAACTTCTTTAACAGGTGATAACGAGACAAACAGGAACACTTCTATACACCACTACTTGTGCTAGAATTCAATAAGAGTATTTTCTACTAACATACACACAAAAACCCCCAAGGTAGTGTAGGAAGAAGTCTCAAAACACTAAGTTATCTGAATAATTGTGCCAACCAGACAAAACTGCAGTAAATCTTGGCTTTGCCTACAACTGCATTTTTCTTAAGCTACTTTTAAAATACAGTGCGGTTTCTGGTCAAAGCCCTTGAATTAACCTTGGGAGTTTCTTTTGTGGCTTTAAGCTCTCTCCACCACTTTTTGGAACATGAGTACTGTTACTGAAATCAGGAAAAGATGACAAAAGGTATTTCCTCAATGCTGTCCATACGCCACACAGCACAACAGTTAAAGGTTTTTCCAGGATATGAGAGATACTGGTTCAAAATCCTCTACCCGATGAACATGAAAGGAGACACACCACCTGCATTTAGTTTCTTCCCCAAAATACTTTAAATATTCTGTCTCAACCCGTCCACAAACATTCCAATTTGTACAGTCCCTCATTGGTGTAGTGAGTATGAGTTCTACAGTCTGCTATTTAAGGTATGCATCTGATGGGGAGAAAATATGGCTCAAGAGCCTGCTCCAAATCACATGAGGCAGAGGATGAAAATTCATGAGACTGTTACCCTTTCTTTCTCACTTTCAGAATCAGTACACAATTCCTTCTACAAGTCTTCTCTGAAAAAAAAAAAAACAGAATATTTTTCAAATGCAAGGTAGACTTGCTCATACTTATGAAAAGATATCCACAGGGTTCTTTAACTGAAAATACAGTAACACTCAACTTGGCAAATACTTCTCAAGACTCTTGCTTTTCAAAAAGTAGTTTTTACTCCTGCCTAACAAAAAGGCTTCCATTCCCAGCGAGAAACCATGCAGAGCTAGGTCTTTAACTCAAAAAATTTGGTGGAAATAATCAAAGATTATAGCCACCTTGGGAAATTACATTACATTCAGGAAACAAAAGATAGTGGGAGAAGTGCAAACTAACCCTAGTTAATAGAATCAGCATTCAAGAAAAAGTAGTTATCTAACACTTGCATAAACATTTGATTACAATTGCAGAAGGCTTCTTTGATGATGGTAACATCTTTTGATAATGCTCCATTAAATTACTGGTGTAACTGGCTAAAATTAGCAGTAAGTACTAGGGCTAGGTGACTTATAACTTCTCCTTCTGGGAGATACTCTTAAAACCTTTGATAAATTCTTTTTAAATTTCTCAATGTCCTTCCTATTATCATTTAACATAAACTTTAATATAGTTTAAAAATAGATGCTTGAAAAAGGTCTCCTTTCTATCACAGCTTGGAACCACAGTAGGGTCAACTTAACCTTAACACCAGTTAGCAACAGCGCTGATCTTCAGAGGCCCTACGTTCTCTCTTATTAAGGTTATCAGCCCATGTAACATAAGATCCTGGACCAAACTGAGAAGCTGGGAATTCTTCTCTGTTATTGGCAATTTTTTTTTCCTTCCTGTCTCTTCTTCAGAATGCATTTCAGGAGCAGTTAAGAGCTGTGATAAACAGGAGTTTACACCTTGAAAAATCCCAATACAGCACAGATACTATTTCAGAAGCACTAAAGTATACCTAAATTGATGTGATTATTCCTATAACAAAGGAAAGAGTCTTTAAACTATTAAAATACTTATGTGGCCTGTGCCTCCAATGACACCAGCCATGATGGTACACCAGTGTGCAACACTCATTCAGAATATATTAACAGTTCATTTTATTAGCACAAAATAATCAGATGGGTAGACTTGATGCAATAGTGTCTTTTGGCAGGGTTAACATCAGCAGATACATGATACACTGCTGGACTGCAGAGAACACATAGTAGTGTTGATACTAACAGGTAGTAAAGACAGCTACCACATTCATTATTCCCTGTGCAAGCATCATCCCCTGAAATTGTATTTAAGTTCTGTTTTTAATCAGAAATACATTCCACTCACTTTTGTGCTGCTAGTCACTTTGTACCAGAGGCTTCACCTCTTGGACTTCCTCTTGGACAAGGAACAAGTCTGGACACGAGTCATGCCATGGCTTCCCACCATGACGATTTCAGCAGTAACCAGGTTCAGGAGCTCCTCTCCCCAGCTATTTCACCAGTTCATTCCTGCTCTGAAGCCAGAGTTCACTACTCCGTGTACCATACCTGTACAATCATGTGCAGTTCTATTCTGTAAAGCCCTGAAATGATCCAGCTTAAAAATAGCTCCTGTGAGAGCAGAAGGGTCATAGCCAGTCTAGTGTCAGCCTTTCTGATGAACTCAGAGTTGGGCTGCTGTGAAATGGATCACTGAAGAGAACAGTTGGACTAGAAACTCCGTATGCCACTCTGCTGCTAAACCTGTTTACGATGGAACTGCCAGCAAAGCCCAGTAGGCAAATCCAAGCAGGGATGAAAGTTCATCATCAGGACATGCTAACATATGAAGACAGCTATGTTGAAGGTGCAACTGAGATCAGCAAGAGATTAACAAAAGCTGCTGGGACCGTGCATGCAAAAAACATAGCTGGAATCAGAGATAAAAATAAAGATAAGAATAAAGACAAGCCTGTTCTTTCTCTATGGAAGAATTCAATATAGAGCATTTGAAGTACGTAGAGACATCAGACTGTATGCATAAAAGTTTTTCATTATATCATAACCTTATGCCCCTGAGTATTACATTCCAGCTGATTAAAAAAAAACCTTTTGCAAACATGAGCTGTATGTACTCCTCCAGACAGGAGTGTCTAATAAGGGCAGACAAACCACAGAAAAAGAAAAGGCTAGGATCAGGGTCAGTGCCTCGGAGGCAGAGCTATCTTTCATTTAAAAAGAAAAGAAAAGAAGAGGGGAAAAAAAATATCTACACACTGAAAAGGCTATGCATTCAGAGAAACTGCATTTATTACCAGCAAAGCACAGGCGGTGGATCCATGATACCCCCACAGGGTGAGTGTCCTTTCCAGAGGAATAGGCCAGTTGCAATTATCAGTTCACATAATAAAGCAACAGTCAGAAAAATATCTCCTTACAAAGGCCATCATGATTCACATCTACAAGGACAGATGAAGGAAAAAGAGAAGGATCCTAAATAATTCCCATCTATGGCAAGGTATTTTAGGTAGAGGGCATGCAGAAAGCTGGCAAGGGAGCAGCAAGTCAGAGACTTATTTCATTTCCCAGGTGAGCACTCGAAGAAACAACCTTGTGGAAAACAGACACCTCTAAAGAAGAAAAATAAAATTAAAAAAAAAAAAAAACACAAAAAAAGAACAACCAAGGAGAGAGAAAAGGGGCATCAGCTATTGAACACGTTACATAGTTTATTTCTGAAGGCACAGAACCCTGAAAGCAGTTGCGAGGAGAAAACATGTTTTTGGCTGCGTAGGCTGGTAGCTAATTCAACAACATACCCACTTGATACCACATGCAGTTACCATGAACAGCACAGTCATTATCCTGAAAACAGCAATATCAAAGAGACAAGCAAGAATATCAAGTGACACAAGAATGGACTCTTACCTGAAGAGATTTCTACCTTAAGATTGAAGCAGCAACTGTCCTCTTTTTCTCTCTCTGTTTTTATTAGCTGGCAAATCAAGATCAGAAGCACGAGTGGCAGTATTCCATACACAGGAGATGAATTCACCAAACACCACAGCTGGCCCCTGACAGCTTTGCAAGTGTTTAGCACTGAATAAAAAAAATTCACAGCAACAACTCCATCCACATCAAGCTGGAGAGATCCTAATGCCAGCAGGTCTATTTCAATATTTTTACCCTATTACGTGTCGTACTGAAGAACAACCACCTCCCCATACATATCCCAAACCACGCTCTTTAAGCTTGCTTCCTCCTCCAAGACTAGCCCTGTGCTATCTCCTCAGGATAGATCTGCACCCAAGATTCAAGTCTCTGACATATCCTTCAGTGCCCGACACTCCAATCTGTGTATTTTTTTGCATTTGCATCTAGCAAAGCTGTGAAGCTCATGACCAAGGCCTGCTGGTCACTGTTAAGATCATATCTTGAACGTTTTTACACACCATGATCTACCTCCTGCTCTACAGTGTCTCATACTAGATGCACCTGTTCCACTCAGTTACCGAACTGTGCTCGGAGTGCAAGGTCATGGAGTCAGTCAGAGGCCACAGTGCTATGCTCCATCCAGCATAAGACAGCATAACACAGTGCTGTACACCTGCACCTCAAGTCTTAATTTCAAAGCACAGGTGAAGAATTAAGTCCCTTCTCTCTATCACCTAAGTGTGTTAGAGGAACATCTGATAAACAGGTAAAAGGAGAATGGGAAACAAGCTAAACTAGTTCACCTTTTTTTTCTTCCCAATATCAAAGCAGAGTTGCTGGTTCTGTCGATAACAATGACCAGAACAGACGAAGGTCACTTAGCACTTTTATTTTTTTATATATGCACAAAATAAATAAATATATAAAGATCTAAAAATCTTTATAATCCTGCTGAATTAGACAGGAAGGCAAAGAAATGTGAATAAAGTATTCTATTCTGGAAGTTTGAGCCTCAGTCGTCCCCATGACCTGTTTATTCTCAAAATAAAATACCACACGTACCCTTCAGAGTGGAAACAGTGCTCTTGATCAGTATATTTAGCTACTTCCTAGTAGAAGTCATATCTACAAGAACTGCCAGAAGGAGGATCCAGAGAACTACAGGCTTGTCAGTCTGACTTTGGTGCTGGGGAAGGTTACGGAGCAGATCATTTTGAGTGCCATCACATGGCATGTACAGGACAACAGGCCTAACCAGCACAGGTTTAGGAAAAGCGGGTCCTGCTTGACTAACTTGATCTCCTTCTATGATGAGGTAACCAGCTTAGTGGATGCAGAAAAGGCTGTGGGTATTGTTTACCTGAACTTTAGTAAAACCTTTGACACTGTTTCCCACAGCATTCTCCTGGAAAAATCAGCTGCTCATGGCTTGGATGGGCATACTCTTCACTGGGTAAAAAACTGGCTGGATGGCCAGGTGCAAAGAGTTGTGGTGAATGGAGTTAAACCCAGCTGACAGCCTGTCACAAGTGGTGTTCCCCAGGGCTCAGTACTGGAGACAGTTCTGTTTAGTATCTTTATCAATGATCTGGCCAAGGGGATTGACTGCACCCTCATCAAGTTGGGTGGGAGCATCGATCTCTTGAGGGCAGGAAGACTCTACAGAGGGATCTGGACAGGCTGGATCAATGGGACGAGGCCAATGGTATGAAGTTCAACAAAGCCAAGTGCCAGGTCCTGCACTTGGGTCACAACAACCCCATGCAGCGCTACCGGCTTGGGGAAGAGTGGCTGGAAAGCTGCCTGGCAGAAAAGGACCTGGAGGCGGTGGTCAACAGCCAGATGAATATGAGCCAGCAGTGTGCCCAGGTGGCCAAGAGGGCCAATAGCATCCTGGCCTGTGTCAGAAACAGTGTGGCCAGCAGGACTAGGGAACTGACTGCCCCCCTGTACTCAGCACTGGTGAGGCCTCACCTCGAGTACAATGTCTAGTTTTGGGTCCCTCACTAGAAGAAAGACATTGAGGTGCTGGAGTGCATCCAGAGAAGGGCAACGAAGCTGGTGAAGGGTCTAAAGATCAAATGAGGAGCGGCTGAGGGAACTGGGGCTGTTCAGCCTGAAGTAAAGGAGGCTCAAGGGAGGCCTTATTGCTCTCTACAACTACCTGAAAGGAGGTTGTAGCAAGGTGGGGGTCAGTCTCTTCTCCCAAGTAGGAAGTGAGAGGATGAGAGGAAATGGTCTCAAGTTGCAGCAGGGGAGGTTCAGGGTGGATAGTAGGAAAAATGTCTTCACCAAAAGGGTTGTCAAGCATTGGGACAGGCTGCTCAGGAAGTGGTTCCACACACTGATACTCTAGGTAGCTACAGTGCTCCTGTAAAGGGAACACAATTTATGAAAAAATCAAAGATAGACATGGAATCATAATGGCATTTCACAAGGAAAGTTCAGCTTTGCATTTTGCAGTGACACAGAATTGCCCAAATTTTCCTGAAAAAAATCAAGTTTAAGGGAAAGCCTTTCCCTTTGATATTGTATGACTATGTAGGTCTTATTTTTCCAAGATAGTTAGTGAATACAAAGACTTTCCTCCTTTTCCCTCTCTGAGAAAAGATTTGTTGTTCTTCATTATTCATACTAAAAATAACTAGTCAGAAATGTTTTGAAATACCATGCTAATAGAGTATGTCAAGAATACGTCAGTCTATCAAAATAAAAATGGGTTGTGAAATTAGTAAATTTTACCACCATTTTATCTTGAAGCAGTTCCAAAAATCATGAAAAACACCATTCAACATTTTCTAAGTGAAACGTGGACTATGCTAACACACAAATAATATTTAAAAAGACACAGTTCTATTGAGGCAAAATATAAAAATGGAAGAAAAAAAAACATCAAACCACAACACTGCATAATTTTTAAATGCTCCAAAGAGTCATAAGCTTTTTCCTTTTATTCCAATGTAGAAAAAGTCAAAAGACAAAGTTCTTCACAAGCTTAAATTTCCACTCTGTCATCATGCACCTTTTTAGGTGAGCTACATAAAAATAGCTGTGAGACTACACAGAAAATACAATAGAGACAAATCAATTAAGAAATGTAGAAACAAAAATCTTGTTTTAGAATGTGATGTTTGGTCTGATTTTTCCACCTATTGGCTCCCAGGGGCCAAGACACCATAATCAAAGGACACAACTCAATTGCTGATAGCTTGGAAGTTTTAGGATGCAACAAAGAAAGCAGTAAATCTTGTGGGATGGGTACAGAATCCAGTAATTCCACATTACTAAAAACTTAAATAGTATCATTGCAACACTAATTCACCATATTATTCAGTTCTGATTTTATTAATGAAATGACACAATTCATAAAGTCATCATACTACATAAGCAATAACATTTCTTCATACACACAGCTTCCTGGCAGTGGCTCCTGTTGAACAGATCTCTGAACAGTACAAAGACCACTTCTATCAGACAGATGTTTGATGAAAACAACCGGTGCTTAGATAAAGTCTGTCCAGTTATTAAAATCATTTCATACTTAGCACTGTAAGTTCTTGAACTGTATTAGAAGACAAAATTTTGACATCTCTGTATTACATTATAGCTGATACGAAAAAAATCTGCCTGTTCTAAGGTTATGAGTTTATGGTTAACAAGAGACAACCAGGAAATTCAAGGTGATCAGTAGCCTTGCAGTCTTGAACAAATAAATTTCTCGGTGCCTCAACTTACCAAACAGATAATGAAATGCTATGCCTGTTTCAATGACAGCAAGACACTGGGAAGGAGGAACACGGAAAGATCTAGGAAGAACTCAAAAGGTGAATTAGTTTCAAGTTTTCAGTGTTACAGCTGCAGATTGGTTAATCAGCATTTCACTACTATGAAAAGGGGAAAAGGAGTATTATTTATACAGCACTGGGAGCCCTTTTCCCATGAAGCTTAATTTAAGGCATTAAAACAATTTGGTTCTACATAGGCAGAAAGAGCTATCTAGGATGTGCAGGGAGGGAGGGAGATTGCATGCATTCTGTTTCAAAAAAAATTTCACAAAACAATAAGGAAGAATGAAAACCATCACAACAACACTGATTTAAATAAAAACCCCAAAAGATAGCCAAACATACTCTGCTTACATGAAATGACACTGAAAACTCGCCAACGCTTAAAGGATATACAGTGTGGAAAAATCAAATTACTCAAGGCGACATGCAAGAATGTTAACAGACTGATGACAGCTAAGAGGATTAATTTAGGCAGAGCCAGACAACATTAACAGAGATTGAGAAGCTTGGAACTTACCATTCTGATAATATGGTATAGGACAAAAATGTATGCAAGCCATGCACTGGCATGAGAGGTAACATTGTATTATCTTCTCTGAAGTCATGGAGACTTGATGGAATAATGGAGAAAGTACTCCAAATTCACATCACTTACTGTTTTAAAACAGATCAGGATCTTAGGGACATGGTTTAGTGGTGGTTTTGGTAGTGTCAGGTTAATGGTTGGACTCAAAAATCTTAAAGGTCCCTTCCAACCTAGACAATTGTATGATTCTATGATTTTACCTTCAGACAGTAGGCAATTCAGTGTGCCAAGCGCGGAGGCAGAACCACGTTACAAATTCTAACACACAGTTTTTCCCTCTCATCTTTAGGTTCAAGCAAGTGTAAAATGCTTTGGGGTTTATTAGGGGGAGACGGGTTGGTTGGTTTGGGTTTTTTTTAACTAGTAAGATGTTCATTTCTTGCTGATCTCCACTGCCTTAAATTTAGGTCTTCAATGTAATAGTTAACTAGGCTGTGTGCCAAGCTCTACAGGCTGACCAGGAAAAGTCTTTATGTTAGCCATCTCACAGCACACTCAAAGCTTAATAAGTACGAAAGATTTCTATCTAGTTATAGATTTTTTTTAAAAAGAAAAAAGTAATTTGTTGTCATTTCTTTGACAAAGAACATTGCATTATGGTACACGTGGCAATCCCTATAGCCAAGGCCAGAAATCAAGTCAATAAAAAACAATCTACTTGTGTAGCTTCAATTTTTAACAGTAAGAAAACAAACCCTTGAAAGCTATTTCCCAAAGAGAACAGAAATCAAAGGCCAGGACTGTACCTTGCACCAATTAATCTGTTCAGCAACAGAAACTACTGGCAAAGGAATAATTCATCTGAGGTAACTTTCTGTATGCCATTCTTGCAGCACAGCCATAGATATTAAATTCTGCATAACAAAAACGTGTAACTAACAGGTTTGCACAAATTGCTTGGCAGTTTAACACATTAGTGTGCTGGATACGTTCCCATTAGCACTGCTAGTTATGGCACTGTCCTCTTCTCCCTGACTGCATCCTGTTGAACCCAGATAATCATTACAGTATTTGAACAAAGAACACTGGGGCATTCTGAAGGAGAAAAAGGCAAGAATTAATATCTGACAGGATTCTCATTGATTACTGCATTTCCTCAGAGATACTAGAGAGGACAGACATGAAAAACAGGTGCTTTAAATATAGTATTTTTTCCAGAATAGCTCCTTTGCGGAAACGCATCAATTTAAAAGTGCCTGAATCTTCTCCCTCCGTCTCCTTAGAGCCTGAAGACAGGGAACACACACTTCACATACCTATAAGCCTAACCAGCTTTACTGGGTTCAGCATCATAAGAGCTTAGTATTGATTTGTTAGATAGACTTCCACATCAGAGAGAAATTATATTGGAATAACTGAAGGTGTCTTGAGGGGAAAACAGGCAATTAAAAAGCATACACTACCATGTTTTGCAGCACTGCTAAAAAACTAACTGGAATGTTCCATTCTTACTGTTAAAGCAAGGAGAAGAAGGTGCTACATAAACCATTAAAAAGACATCAGTTGTGAACACACACAAACAAATCCATGTGAACTGAAGGGGAGAAAATAAAATGCACACACAAAAGGTTGTTGTCTTGTCATAATTCTATCTTAAAATCTGAAAACGCAAGTCCTCATCTGCAATCTCAGTAAGGACAGGATTTTGCTGTGAGCTTAAAGAGAAGGTAAGGCAGAGAAAGGACAAACACCAGAGCAAGTAAGTTGGCATTACTGGCAGAGCGAATAGCAAGCATAAACCAAAATCCAAGAACTCGTGAAAGAAATCTATCCTTAAAGATCACAGAACCACAGACTGGTTTGGGTTGGAAGGGACCTTAAAGATCATCTAGTTCCAACCCCCCTGCTATGGGCAGGGACACCTCCCACTAGACCAGGCTGCTCAAAGCCCCATCCAGCCTGGCCTTGAACACTTCCAGGGATGGGGCAGTCACAACTTCCCTGGGCAACCTGTTCCAGTGCCTCACCACCCTTACCGTACAGAATTTCTTCCTGATATCCAATCTAAATCTACCGTCTTTCAGTTTGAAGCCGTTATCCTGTGTCCTCTCATTACACTGCCTGGTACAGAGTCCCTCCCCATCCTTCCTGTAGGCCCCCTTTAGGTACTGGAAGGCCACTATAAGGTCTCCCCAGAGCCTTCTCTTCTCCAGGCTGAATAACCCCAACTCTCTCAGCCTGTCCTCATAGGACAGCCTCTGATCATCTTTGTGGCCCTCCACTGGACCCACTCCAACAGGTCCATGTCCTTCTTGTGTTGAGGGCTCGAGAGATGGACACAGTACTCCAGGGAGGGTCCCACCAGAGCAGAGTAGAAGGGCAGAATCACCTCCCTCGACCTGCTGGCCATGCTTCTTTTGATGCAGCCCAGGATGCGGTTGGCTTTCTGGGCTGCAAGTCCACATTGCCTGCTCATGTTGAGCTTCTCGTCCACCAGCACCCCCAAGTACTTCTCGGCAGGGCTGCTCTCAAGCCATTCTCCACCCAACCTGGATTTGTGCCTGGGATTGCCACGACCCAGGTGCAGGACCTTGCACCTGGCCTGGTTTAACTTCATGAGGTTCGCACAGGCCCACCTCTCAGGCCTGTCAAGGTCCCTCTGCATGGTATCCACTCACTCCAGTGTGTTGACCATGCAACACAGATGAAGATCTATGCAGGATCCTAAGAGTATAGACAAGAAAGTCAACAAAGTGCTATTTGAGAAATGAAACTGAACCAAGTTAACAGTCAATAAAGATGTTACACCAGTTCAGCAGGTATGTTCTCGAACTAAGGTAGAAACTGCTATCTTCAGCAGATCAGGGAGAAACACAATGAGGTCTTTGCAGCCGCCTCATACAAATAGCTGAGTAAGAATTAAATCTCTTATCACTACTGCAAAGCAAAGCATGCAAATGCAAAAACACCCCCTACCTAGTGATGAATGCGATATGCTTTACATGAGATCTTCTTCTCTGTTGCCAATAAGTCCAAGAAAATTGTAGATTTTTACCACCTTGCCCCAAGAACAATTTTACACTGTAGCTTACAGAAAAGAGCAAATATTCCGGGCAAAAGTGACAAAATAAGAAAATGTTATTCAGCTTCATGCTTGAATGTTAAAATCTGCTATTTATCATTGCCAAACAGTCATGGATAGAGTCTAGTAACACAACATACTTGATCACTACTCAGCTTACACCAAGTAAACTGCAGTAATTTGCAGTAAACTGCAAATTGTTTAAAGACAAACACAGTACTGTCTCTTGAAGAACTAAAAAAAGAAAGATCACATGAACTAATAAAAAATCTGAGTACCATAAAATATGGATTTTACCCTGGCCATAAACATTTGCTCTTCCAAATTTTTCATTTATATTACTCCTTCCTTTCTTGCAGTTCTCTACATTTACTAAAATCTTGAAAAACTGGAAGTAATTTAAAACTAGGAAACCACATTCACAAGGGGCCCTGGAGTCCTAAAATCAATTTTCCACTCGTAACCTAAATTTTCCAGCTGTGCCCGTCAGTGTTGTATTCAGAAAAGAGAAGAGGATAGGGCTTATTTTCAGGTTCTTCTGCACACAAAGTCTGACTGCTGAATTCCCTAATGTACCCGAAAAACTTGTGTACAACTAGGCTTTTTTAGGGCAATGGAAATGGTATCCTTCTTATTGTGGCATACTTTTAAAGCAAAGTGATAAAATACATTAAAAAAACCATTCACATCAAAAGAACTCAAAAAAGAAGTTAATGAAAGCACACAGTTTATACACTTTTTACCACATGTCCCTTGCTTTTCACATAGGAAAAGAAAGCTCCATTGTGGGACAGGAGAGGAACCTGCATTAGTTGAAAAGCATCTTCAGATACATTTCTGTATTTGATATAGCATCATTTATCCACAGAGAACATCAAGAATATACAAATACAAAAAAAAATATGCAAAAACATATGCTCAAAGTTTTAGCCTTCTAGGGCTAAAATACTATCATAAGAACTGTAACACGACATTTATCTCCATACAATGTATGGACTTTACTGCACTGTATGAGCTAGGTATTCTAAAGAACTACCACAATCCAGATAGCTGAAAAAGAAATTCAGGAAAACAAATTGCTTGGTAATAGGTACTACTGTTTTACCTATAATGGCACAAGCCTCATCTTTTAACTAAGGGCCACCTATTTGTTTCTTTAAGATTGTGGGTTTGATTACTTAAACATTTGCTTGAAATTTGATCCCTCAAAATTTTCTCTTTTACAGTACCTACACAAGGATGACATTTTTGGCATAATGCTGCTAAACTGGATCTCCTATTTCTGACAGTAAAGCTTTAAAAAAAACTCTCTTAATACTTCTGAATGCAATTGTTCCTTTGCTTTTTACACAGTGTCTTGGTTGGGAAGGATAGCCAGGTGTCAGAGAAGCGTTATTTAATATCCCTATGAAACTAAGCCAACTATATATGAAAAGCTAAGGAATTTCAAAAGAGACAGAGTACTCCAAAGATAACGTGCTCCACAGAAACTCGGAGTTTAGCACCTAAACTTCTGAAGAGCTTGCTTCTTCTGAAGGGCACAGACACTGACTGCAATTATCCTTTGTATCACTAATCCCACTTCATCCATGCTGCTGTGGAGTGCTAAACTTGAGAATTAAAATCAAGGGGGACTTGAACGAAAAGGCAGGGGGAATCCAAGAGTAACACAAGACTAGAAACTGAGACCAAGTAATTGAACAAGATTACAGAGGACATGAGTTGTTGACAGGAAAAAATGTTCTGATTTACATCAGATGAAGCAAGGATCCTACACAGAATAGAATTACAGTCACAAAGGAAGTTAGTGCTGCATGTCAAAGTGGAAAAGTGAAGCCAAGAAAACAAAATTAAAACAAATTATGAAAGTGCAGGTTTTAGTGTTTTGCTTTGTGATCACAACAATCATTTATGGATTTTTATGTAATTTTAATGTTCAGATGGATAAATGGCAGTGCTATAAGCAAAAAAGTTTATTGCTTCAATCTAATAGGAAAAGGAATTAACAGCATCTCAAAGCCTTTGGGCAATTTTGATAAAACCCCTAACAAGATACGGAAAACTTAAGACTTTTAAAGCAAATGTAGTGTATCAATAGGTGAAAACAAATCCCAAATCATTACGTCAAACATGACACATGAAGTCGCACCACAGTCAAAACTGCATCAAACTTGAATGAAGCATCTTACAAAAAATTTCAAAAAGAAAACATGGAAAACTACTAGTTTCATTACTTGTGACAAAGTGAGTAAAAACCAATGCTAACAAAACCATTTGTCAAACCAAGAACTACCCACAGAATTGAAAAAAATACACACTCAAACTTGTTTCAATCAGATGTTACTATCCTTCATGCAGCTATTATTCCTACTATTACTAAATAAGCAGGAAAAAAAGACAAAAAAACATAAAAAACCTACTAGCAGTTTTTGGGGATAAGCCAAGTGACTCAGAAACAGGAGCTAAAGAGTGCACAGAGGACTTCAAAGCTGGTTTTCTTTAAGACTCTTGGAACAAAACCAAGCTCAGTTCAAATCATTACAGATTCCAATGCTGAGCTCACCACAGGATTTGACGTGAAGGAACGTTAAGTTTATGCTTTGCTTCCAAACCTAACACAAAACAGTCAGTCAGCTTTGTGACATATTGTAGACATTATCAAGAACTGTTACTGCAATTACCAGAAGGCATTAGTAAGAAGTGTGATATGGGCTACAGACACCAAGTCTGGCCCCATGCCAAATATTTTAGCTCTGAATGCAGCAGGAGACCTTTTTTCCCCCATGTTTGATTTTAGCCCTTGAAATAGAGTGACCACAACACCAAGAGAAGCAAAGACAGAAGAAAAGGTTAATCCTTTCAGAAAAGCTTTCACAGCTCAAATAATAGCAAAATATATGTCTGACACAACGCCTTTTAGAGGACCTGACAAACATGTAACAATGCATGAATGCCTGGAAAATAGAGGTGAATTAACTGATCAAGAGATTGTACACTCTATTAGGCCTGCAGAAGTGACAGCTAATGAGGAGAGGAGAAGTGTTCTTTCTATCAGTGTCTCTTCTCTCAGAAGGCTGGTCCTTTGCTTTCCAAAGGCAGCTATCACTGCCTATCACTATTTAAGCAAAGAAAACATCTATTCTGACCTGCACATCCCTCCCCCTACAACACAAATAGATTTATAATGTCCTGTCTCCTATAACAGTACCTTAAAAATAAAGATGACTCTATCAGGAAAAAAAATTAATAATTTATCAAGAATATAGAAAATTTGTGTGTTTGGGTTTTTTTTTACATTGTACAGCCATGTATACCGCTCATGCAAACACCTGATAACATGAAAGAGCAAGTGTCACAATGTAAGTAGTTCTGAGCATTGCTTTGCAGATGCAGCCCTTGAAGGAATAATAATATGTTAGACAGGACTGAACACAACTACTAAGCAGAGAATGAATGCAGCATGCCATCACACAGCTATTCCCACACAACACCGAAGACATATATGCTATCTTCTTCTCAATTGATTAATCTGAATCTACTGGAAACTGTAAATTGTCAGGATTCTTTTTAATCCTTCTCTGGTTCCACGCCCTCCACAGATTTTCTTCCACGCATTCACGAAGAGGCAGAGATACATATCAGACCTGACTCACAACTACACAACTCCTCTCTCGTACTGTAAATCCATTGCCACCAGGTACAGCAGCAGGAGCAGAGAAAATGGATCAAGTCCCTCTTGCCTAGTGGGAGGGAGAACACTGTTGTACACAGCGTTCAAATCAGGTAAAATTATTATGAACCTTTCCAGAACCTCATCTGTAAGACTGACTTTTCTACCCTTTCTCTTCAGTTTGCAACAGAGGCCAAAGTCTAATTAATATTCTCCAGCTTTTACCATCATTTTTTCATCAGCAGACCACGCCAAGAACACATTCCCAAGTATGAACTGTATCCACAGAAGAGACAGTTACAGTCTCCCTATTTCTTTTCCACTCCTATACAGTGTGGTTTCCCAGTGACGCTTTTACTTCACACATCAATTTTCAGTATTACAGAAAGAATTATTTTCATGAAACCCCCTACTCCAAAGAAATCGCACCTGTTTGGGAGCCACAGATAAGGCCATTTTTCCTTGGGAATTATTTCCTTTCTGTCTGATTTCTCAGAATGCATTTTTAGGTGAGCCAATAAGCAAGGACTTGGAAAAATCTGTAAGGTTTTACTTTTTGAAAGGTCTGGACACTTTATGTACCAAATTTCAGAATGTTTGCCTACAAAAGCCAATGATTTTCCTCTAGTGGAGGTGGAGGAGTAGTCAAGGCTACGCAATGACTGTGCCCCTTGCCATCTTTTCTAGAAATACATGGAATTAGTATAAACTGACTCCTCAGTTCTGCCAAAATAGCAACACTCCATTTTCACCACATTTTCATTTACACTGCCTGTTTCCATTTCTACAGCAATGAGTCTGAATTTCACTATTAAATTCTTTTTACCTCTTCCTCCCTCAAATCAATGCATGAGGTACAGTATTAGAAGATTTTCAATTGGAATTTTTCATGTTGGACATAATCATCTCTCTGCAAACCTAATGCAATGCAGTCATCCTGAATTTAAAGAAGCCTTAGATCCCTATGAAAATTTTCCAGCATTTACAAAAAAAATATACCTAGAGACTAGAAAACAAATAAACGCAGCATTTTCTTTGACATTTGGAAGGTTTCATCTATAGCTCATTTCTCTGCTGTTTGTCAATTCCTCTGCAAGTCTAATTAAAAAAGTTCATGTAATTACCCCAAGATTTACAAGACACTGCTTACCAGCCACTTAGAGGCAGAACTGAAATTAGCAAAAGGAAAAGGGAAGGCCCAAAGCATCTGTTTGACAAAGAGAAAGCTTCATCAGCTCTGGAAGCATGACTGAAGCTGGCTGCATCTGGCAGTAAGATTTCTCCCACATTCCCATATCCTTCTTACAGATTGAAGGAAATATGTGTTACCTATACCCACCATCACATGAGTTTGGAGTCTTTGGTTTAAGGCAGTATAAAACACACTGCTCAGACAAACACCTACTAGACAAATTCATGGAAGAAAGATGAAACACAGGCTGTCAGCGGAATGCCATCCAGAACCACGATGAAGAATATGCAAGGAGTTTGTTAGATGTTTTCGTTTTTTAGTTTAACTCATTTTGTAGAGATACCTATTCCAATCCATGCTGAATTATACTTAGCATTTTTAAAAGTTGAAAGAAATGGTCAACTTTCTCCTGATGTTTCTTACAAATAAAATGTGTTGTTTGTAAATAAAGCTTTAGAATCTGCTCACTGAAAAGGAGCACATACTACAGATTCAGAAGCTTTTATTTTTCTATGAATACAACCAATGTAAGTAATTGGATGTAAAGGAACAGGTTGTAATAAGATGAAATAGGTGCATGTACATACTCAGGATGTAACAAATTAAAGGTTCAATTTCTCTCTCAGAAGCCTGAGCACCAGAAAAACCTTCCACATATCAACCCAAAACAAGACTTATCCAAGTCTACTTAAGGCTTATATTTTGAGATTAAAGTCAAGCTGCTTCCTGGCTTTTTTCAAACACAGCATGATAGTGCATGGCATTAAACACTACTACATCAGGTTCCCATCTAGAAGGAAATGGTTTGTGTGTCCTGTAAATCAAGCTTTGAAGCAAATTGTGTGCAAACACAAAAAAAAAAGAGCAATTGCACCAATTTGGTTTTTAATTTAAGCATGTGTTGTTTCCCACTAGATGACTGGTTTCATTTAAGCGCACATTTACCTAAGAAAGCACACAGCTTTTATGCAGATTTACCCGCTTTTATCATTTCTACTTGTAACCAAAAGAACTGACAAAGTCATACGAAGTAAAGTTAGCTGACCTTTCATTGAAGATCACGGATTACTAGCATAGCCTTAACCCAGAACCTTTCCTTTTCTTTTTCTTTTAAAATCCTTTTCAGAATATTCTCAATAGCCTTTAAAGGAAAGTATCAGTAACATGTGAAAAAGAGGAGGGGACATGGATTACTCTCACAGAACAACATAATGGTGGGAGAATTATTTAAGGGGTTTTTTTTAATGGTAAAAACACATACTACTACTATAAAATAACCAGCTCATTACTTTCTGATGTACTATAAAAAGCAAATGTCAGCCAAGCAGACAACTTGGAGACTTCATTTAATCGGTATTTACTAACAAGAATTAAACAGAGGGTACATTCCCTGTCACATGTCATATCATCTGCTTTCCAGTTCACAAATTCATCATGCTAGTCTCTAGGTTAGTTGTACAGACAACAGATGAAGACAAAAAAGAGCAATAGAAGAACATAAGGGGAGCAAGAGGACAATACGAAGACAGATTCAGTCAAGGGTCTAATGAATACAACTTGAGTGTAAGAAGAATTTCTCCTCCTCCGCCATCCATGATAACATGCCAACTTGAACACTTTTGACCACTGGCTACTTTTGTCCACCCTAGAACCAGATTCTAGTGACAGTCATGAAGTACATATCTTTAAAAAATATTTATTACTGCATGCACTGCAAGTGTGAATTGGTCTTTTTGGTACTGCCATTATTCACTATGCAGCTCTTAATACTCTTAAGTGACCATGTAAGCATGTGCAGGAGTAAGCAAGTATTCTGTGAAATATTCTTGGTATTCATTCAAAATTACTTTGTTAAAGTTACAGAAGATGAAACAAACAAAAAACACCTCAAAAATAACGTTTGCAAAACTCAACAATAGGCTTTACACTAAGGTTAAAGTTATCCCTTAATCAGAACAGACTGCTGTTCAATTCTTGTCAAAAGGCAGAAATCCGGTTTACAGTACTCAATGGATTACAGCAGGTTTAGCAGGAGGAAATCCGTTTTCGTTGTGAAGATCTACCTCTTGAAACTTTTAAATCCTCTCCTTTCAAAGACATCATTGGCAGTCCCAACCTGCAGCAGAGATTCTTCCTCCCAATTCACAATCAAATAACAGAAAAGATTTAGGATTTAAGGACTAAATAAAATCTCAGAATCTGTTTATGAAAGTTATTCACTTTCCACACGCAAATGCTATCACACAAGAAGTAAAGAAAAGCTAATGGATTCTTAGAAGACTGAGAGGCCCCAGAGAGTTTTAGGACTTCTCTACGCTACATGACAACACGGGCTATAGATCCTACTTGTCTTCATCTGCCTAATACAAACTGTGACACTTGATCAGCACTAAGTTTAAAGCATGGATCAGAAAGGGCATCTTTCTGAAAAGTTCAGAACTGTGCAAGTTCAGTGCATTTTAGACATTATAAGCAGTTTTAAATTACTTGAGAATAACGATGCCAAATGTAAGGAGGCTTTCCTCTTAACCCTCCTCCCATTGAAACATTGCGGATGCAAAGGAAAACAAAAGAAAGGAAGTACATTCATCGCTGAGAGCTACTTCAGCAAAGGGGCTTTCTAAACAATGGGCCAGAATGATGTAGTTTGAGGTGGTGCTCCATTTTGGTGAAATAGTAAAAAAGTAACTACACCCTATACTCGATTGTTGTCACATGCTCTTTATTAATACACTTTCCGCCAAAAAAAAAAATAAATTAGCGTTTTAATACTTTATACAAAAAGAGTTGAGTTCGAACAACACACGGTACCAACATTTTGCCATAACCCGCACTCCATTTAGGATACGTAATTTTCTTGAGTTTATGAACGCCAGCGGAAAAAAGTCAGCCAAAAGCTGACTGAAAAGGGCAACGCTCCCTCCTCGCCGTCCCCCAAAGTGCGCCGCGAACGCCCAGACCGCCCTAAGCTGCCGAAACTTTCTCCCCCGGGTAATGGCCGTCTTTCCCCACCTTCAGAGCACGGCTAACGGGGAGAACGAGCCCGTACCGCCACCGCAGCTCCCACCTCGCCCGCCTCCCCCGGCAAGCGCCCGGCCGCGGCGGCGAAAGTCCCCAGCGCCCGCCCGTCAGGGGCCAACGGTTCCCCCGCCCGGCCGCCGCCGCGCCCCTCCCGCCCCACAGGTGTCCCCCCCCGCCGCCGCCGGGCCCGCCTCTGCGCCCTCACGGCAGGTGAGGGCAACTTCGGAACTGAGGGGGAGGCGGGGGCCGGCCCCGCCCGCCCGGCCCTACCTGCAGCCCCCGCCTGCGCAGGATGCCCGGCTCGTCCATGGCGCCGCTCTGCCGCCCTCACGCCGCGCGGCGCCTGGCCATGCCGGACTGCCCCGGCCCCGCGCGCCGCTCCGCATCCCCGCAGCTGCTGAGGCGCTGACATCACGGCTGCGCCGATTGGCGCCGCCGCCCCACGTGACCGGCACCGAGTTGGGCACCCCGGCAACTTCGGCGCCCGCCGGCGGGGCAGCCGCGGCGCGCGGCGGGAACCGGCCCGGCCCCGCGCACCCTGAGCGCCCCCCGCCCCGCCTCGGACCGGGGGGACGGGGAGGGGGCTGCGGGTCCGCTGGTCGCCCCTTGGCGCAGCCGGGTGCGGCCCGTCTCTGAGGAGAAAAGCAGGGAGCGACCTCCGCCCTCGCGCCCCGGGAAACCGCCGCCGGGCCCGGCCCGCTCGCCGGCACCGCCGCGCTGCCAGCCCGCCCCGGAGCACCGCCTGGGGGGACGGTGTCAGTCACGGCGCTATTAGCGCCGGATCAAAATACGCTGAGGTAAAAAAAAAATGTTTAAATGCAGTCATTAGGTGGAGTGTTAACCCGCGGCATTCGGATAAGCAGTCAGAAATGGCATTCCCATCGCGTGTAATTTCACAGTCTGTTTCAGCTTGTTTACCTTGCTCCGTCTCATTTTCTTCCAATTCAAGGCAGGCAAGAGATGAATAACAAGTTTTCGTTTACTTGCAAAACGCGGCAGTAATGACATACTGTGATAGCACTTTATAAGAAATTACCCCGACGGTATTTCCCCCTGGAAGCAGCTGAGACAGGGCGAGGGAGGACGGAGACCGACCCTGCCTGCGGGGTGCGGGTCAGGCCTCGACCGCGGACATCACGTCAACGAGGCAAGCAAAAAACTCCTCTCCGTCAAAAAATAGGTGCTGAATCCAAAAAGGTTACATCTGAAAACACAGATTCGAAGGAGGAAAAAGGTATTGGACTTTTCTTATCAGCTAAGCTGCTGGTTGAACAAATCATTGATTTTTTTTTTTTTCCAAAAGCTGTCATCACACTATTAGCCACAGTATCAAGTGATTAGGCTATGTCATTAAAAATATCTTTCTAGATTTAAGAACCCAGTAGCTAGCTGAGTAAAACTGATTGCATTTTGTGTTCAAAAGCCATCACTGCATACATCTGTAGATTTACAAGGGTAAGTCTTGTCAATACTAAATATCAAGAAGAATAGCCCCATAAATATGCCTATATATTTTCCAGCCAGGAATCCTCATCTGATCTTACTTAAAATTTGAAGGTAAAGCATGCTTCCCTCTTTACAAAACAAAAAGCGTAAAAACTAAAACAGGCTGCCAGAAACTTGAAACAAAAGTTGAACACAAAGAGAACTAGTATTCCTTCTGCAAACGCTTAAGAAATGGCACCATTTCCATTTCAGCTTTTCTTTGCATAATTACACTTACTACTTCAACAACAGAGCAGTCGCTTTACCTAGTGCTAATATCCTGATTAGATGGCTTTAAGGAATTTTTCAGTCTCAGAAGTCTAATTCTATGGCAAACACCACCACACATAACAGCAGAATCCATCTGTAGGAATATCCATGCTTTACTTACAAAATACAGGTATACCTGCACATAGCCAGTTCTAATATATATGTATTCTTTTTCCACCGAAAACAATGCACCTCAAACCCCTTCTGCAGACCAGCAAGGAGGAAGGAAGAGAAACGTACGTTTCTTACTAAAGAACATAAATAGAGATAAAAACCAAGGTTAGCATTCACCAATTAACAGTCTAAGATGAGGATTATGACAATCACACCCTCAAATCTAGTACGAAAAAAATATTGATTTCCTGTCAGATTGCATCATTTTGAGAAGTGATCCATGTACGTTCCACAGTAGTAAAACCTGCTAGGGGCAAAAGCATTTAGAACAAAAAAATGAAGGATTGCTGAAAGGATAACGCTGTGCAGTAACAGCTTATCTGAAGAACAGAGAAGAAAAGGCTGCTCTATTTGCTGCCACCCCCAACTGCTTTTCTTCATATGACTGAAATGCATTAACATTATTGTCGTAAACTTTATGCAATAAAGAAAAAAAGAAAATTTCAGTACAGCTACATTTCCGAGACCTCCAACCATATTATTTAAAAAAGCAGTCATTTTTTAATCAGAGTTACACAGTGACATTAACTGGGCGTGTTTCCCCTTCTCCATCTCTCCCTGTCTCCAGCTCCAAGTCCATCCGTAAGACCAGGTCAATGGCTTGAATTTAGCCATTACCTATTTCAGTTACAGGATCAGAGCTGTACTTCAGTTCAGAAAGAAAGGAGAAGCTTGTACTGACCAAAACTCCAGTTCCACAAGAGGGAGACAAGAAAAATCAAACACACCGAGAGATTTATAGATTCGTAGGCCAGAAGGGAGGGTTGCAACCGTCAAGTCTGACCTCCTCTGTAACAAAGGCTACTCAACTCTCCTGAATTAATTTATTTTTGAAGTATAACCTCTTTAAACATCATGCTGAACCTGGTGGAAACTTTTTCACTTTACAGAATCAAACTGAAAAGTGACTAAATCCCTCACCTCTGTGAAACAAACAGAAAACGGAGTTACATTAAGGATATATGGGTATCTCCTTTGTGTTCCTCCCAATACTCCTTTTTCCCATTTCCATTTCAAAATGTCATCTTTTCTTTCTTCTTTGTTAACACCTTAAAACTTTCTCCCAATTATTCACATCCATGTGCCCTCACATCCTATCTTTCCTATATTTCTCTGTTTCCAAAGAAGGCCAATGAATCACAATTTAAATGCTGCTGTTATGCTTCCAGTGAGGACAGCAAAAATGAATTCGAGGCAATAGCTAAAGATTGTCAAATTTTCAGGGCGAGAGGCAAAACCCTACTGTTTGTCTCTCATGACACACCACAGGTTTCAGCTGCGAGGCTGTTTGCATTTATATACCCAATCTAAATACATATTTACACAAGTTTTATTTTAACCACTGAAATACAAAACCTCCCAATGCACAATTATCAATTCCTTTAAAAGTAAATAATACTGAAGTGTAGTTGGTTTTGTTCCAACAATCATTTTAGCACATCTAACTATACATAACTGATTAATGTAGATGTAGGAATTAGAAGTGTTCCATCCCATATAGCTGAGAGCTCTATTAGGCATGAAAAATTCTATGAATTCATTACAACAGGACAAAAAAAAGTCATATCATCAAGTAATGTATCACTGACAGGCACAGATGCAAAAGGTCCACAACCTAACAAACCACCTCAAGTGCCACAGAACTTATAGTTGTGTACATGGACAATTTACAGAAATAATTATAAGCAGGCAAAACAAAGAGGTCACCTACATGAAGAAACTACAGACAAACAGGGTACAAGTATTACTTTGTTTTGCAAGAAACTGGAGATCATTGGTACAGCTTCCTAAATAATACTGTAATGCAGGAAAATGAAACAAAGAGAAGACTCTTTCAGTGGAAGATGACATTAATCCCAAGTAGAAAAGTACAAAACCACCCTTCAATGAAAAGTGTATTCACTGCCAATTCTAAAAGTGGCATTTTCCTAAGCTTATGCAGCAGTTTATAAAGGCGTATCAGACGGTACTGAAACTTAGTTGTCAGCCAATATTGTTTTCTAAGAGAATTTATTAATTGCTGTGATTACTGAAATCACGCAATTAAAAGATAAAACCTCAGCATGTGAAAATATATACGAATATGTAACTACAGTTTTACAATGCAGATTTAATTTAATTTTAGTTTTATGTATACACGTATCCCATATGTGGCTACCACTTTCATACTCACTTGATGGCAGCATATGATAAACGTTATTTATTATGCACCATGGAACAACTCACTTGTACTCTGCCCTCTAAACCTATCCCTGTCAGGACTATTTCCTATACCTTAAATACTCTACAGCACCAAATCACCATCATCGAATTTTTAAAAATCATTATTTTCTTCCCAAATGTGAAAAATCTAATGCTTGGAATAGATAACAAGCAATGCAATAATTGCCTTACATTCTGATAACTTGCAATCCAAAAGAATTACCCAGCACTGGTAAAAGGGGAGCTTTTCATTGTATTTTGGTTCACTGATAAGCTATTCAAGCGCCTGTTAGTAGAAAAATTAAACTATTGTAAGTGCCATATTTTCAGAAGTCCAGGTAAGTGGACACACTATAACTACAGATACCTGTATTTACAAGTACAGAAATGGAAAAATATGGACTGTTTAACACTAATTCCTTTGCAGCCTTTCTCTAAGCACATTAGAGAAAACAGCTACAGCATACCATAATGTGCCCTGTTGGATGTTGTAGTTATAGTGGTTTTGAAACAAACTCATGCAAACACTACTTTTGCATGTGTGAAAATGACACAAACAGAAGCAGTTAACTTGCCAACCACACCTATGTACATGCAGCGTGCGCACACACACACACACACAAGTTCATGCATCAAACCAGACCTAACCTCTGGCCAAGTTGAAGATCTTCATCCACATCTTTTCCATATATTGTTGTCTTCACATCGCCACAAGTCATTCTACAATTACTATTTTATCACTCTAATCATTCAAGTTCAAGCTTTAAGAAACGGTTTCCAATTTCTATAGGTCTCCTGCCAGCAGAATTGCGGCAACACATGCTGCTGGACAAGGCTAATACATAACTGATAGAAAAAGAAGATACAGGAGACAGCTTTTAAAAAAGTTCTAACTGAAATACAGCACTGAAGAAAGGTGGGAGAAAAATGTAGCTCTCTCCTCACCCTCAAACACCACCACCCCCACCAAAAAAACCCCACCTGATCGCATTGAAGAGGAGACCGCATCAGAGTCAAGGAATTTATGTTACTTACAACTGGTATCCTGCCAACTCCCAGGCTGCAGCTATCTTACTACACCACCGGAACAGCCAAGCAATTCCCAACACATAGTTTGTTGTTGGTTTACTTTTGCCAAACAGCAGCTACCAGCTGAGGTGCTTTACTGGATGTTAAGGGTTACTCTCCTGGAAGGCTCAGTTGCAGTTCACGTAACTATTGTTTCTCTCAGCAACATTGCACAGCCATAGTTTATTCTTCTTTCAAAGCTTTCATACCTTTTAAGACTACTTTGGATTCCAGAATGAAAAAGCTTAAGAAAGACATTTTTTGCAACTCAGAAATGCTTCTTAAACGTTTACTTTGCACACATTTCCATATCTCCCTTTTACAAGTTTCTCAGTGCAACAAGCTTAACCTCATCACACAAAGTATGAGCACATTAAAAAAGTTGCAAAGGAAAACTGCACAAGGCTAGCCACAGATTTTAACAACAGGAAAACTGAAACATCAGAGTATGAACCATAGAGGCATACAGCAAAAAGGCTTTAAAACAAGCAAACAAAAAACCCTAAAATCCCAATGCTGCATCAAGTTCAAATCTACCTAGAGCCTTCAAGTTCAATGACCTTGTCTTCTTAGCGAAAGACTTTTAGTCTGATCTCAGTGAAGCACAAACATCCTAGCAGATTCTTAACACAATGCATAGCAAGGATGGACCATTCAAAATATAGTGTTCCTGTCTCACCACAAATGCAAAGGCTCACATAAAAATAGCATACATTCCTGATATCCAAGCTTCAGTAGTGCAACAGTTCATCTTCCTCACTGCACATAGGAATAACTAAAAGCTTTCTATTCTACAGGGGTATTTGCTGCTGAAAGTAGAGGTTCAGACCACAGCTCCAAGAAATACATTCAGTAGTAATCATTATAACCTGCTCACCATCCAAAGAAAATGTGCCTCTTTCTCCTTGCAATCTAAAGGCAAACATCAGGTTTAAAACAAAACAGCAAATACACAGACATACAGAAACCTCATCTCAAACAGAAGTTGTTTGTCACATGTTTGTTCTTGATCACAAAGGAGATTTATTTCATCCATGCAACCACAGAGACTTGCAAAAGGATATTAAGTCTTTTAGGAATGACGCTTCAGATATGAATCTCTAAGCCATTCAGAGCCTATGGCAGTGTAGCTTCCTATCCACTATGAATGAAACGTGAATCAAATTCTGGCAACATCTTTGGCCATCTCCCAGAGGTGGAGCCCACTGATTATTCCTTCTAAAGCCATGCCATAGGTCTGAAAGTTTTCAAACATAAAAACTGTACATTGACGTCTTTTGAAGTTACTTTTATGGATAGATTAGAGCATAAACTGTCAAGGGAAGACAATTCCACGAAGAAGCCCAAGGTTATCTTTCTGAATGGTCATAAGAGAAACTGAACCACCTTTATATGCCACACCAAAATAATGATACTCTGCATATGAGTAGCAAATCATAACACAGAGATCACATTTCTATTCTGTAGCATTCTGAAAATAGTTTCAGTTCCCAAAGGAATTTACCCACAATGTTTTACATTGAATTTCAAACACCCTATACAGACACACTACAGTTTTGTCTATTCCACACAAAAAAAAAAAATCTGTAAAAACAACTATATCACCCAAAACTTTTCAACCCTCCTGTACGTATATATCCACACCAAACCTTCCATACTGTCACTCCGCAATGCTGTGGGACAAATGGATTTCATTAGAAATCATAATGGACACCAGATCATCATCAAGTGAAGTTACAAAAGCATGAAAGCAAAAGCCATGTATGATACTAGGAACTGGAAGATGTGCAAATATTTCTTATAGCACTTTGAAAAATCATTGTGGAAGTGAATCAAAATGAAGATAATCTTCAAAGAATTTTAAACAGATCAACACCTAGCCATCTTACATAAATCAGAAACTTATAGTATGACTACCTACTGTTACATTCCTCAAGGGTTTTCTTTAATCCAATGCTTTTAATGTTTCCTGAGGAAAAAAAGGGTTACGGAAACATGCTATCCATCTGCCTCTCATTCCTTCAAGTTCTGAAAGCTCTGTTGCTCTGTGAAGTGTCACTGAAATTGTCTACAGCATTGCAAGTGAGACATTTCATCAAAATTAGCAGACAAAATTGCCAGACCCACACTTACACTGTCACTGAGATCAGGGCAGCTGTAATCCACCCAAAGAAGCAGATACCTTTTTAATCTGTATGTACAGACTAGTGGACAGAACTTTAGCTCTACGACACATACAGCAAGAATTTCCTCTCATACAACCACAGGAAGCTTCATTTGTTTCAATATTAACAGGAAAGCATATTTAAGGTATTTAAATAGGGAGGGAATATAGGCCAGCTTTATCACAAACTATCTGAACAGAGTAATGAAAATCCATCACTTGGTTTTCATTATTTATTTTACAAGATCTCATTTACCCACAGAAGCTATGCAGTGATATCATATGAACTTGCACATTACTTCAGGCAACAGGGAAAGCAATTCTCCCGTTTTAGAGCATTAGGAGCTAAAGGTGACTTGTTTAAAATTATCAGATAGGTAAAGACAATCCATTAATCCTTGTTAACATAGATTGCAATTCTGACAAACTAATTCATTTAGTTTGTCAGATTACAGAATCAAGTAACATCCATAACATCATCATTAACTACTAATACAGCATAATAATTCGTACACAATTTTAGGCACTGTAAATAATACATATTTTAATATTTAAAGCATTCAATTTACAGTATTTAATCTACATAGCCATTTATGCCCCTGTATACATTTGCCTAATATCCCTTTTAAGGGCTTAGAAACAGCATGGAATAAATGCTCCATGTGAAACCAATAGCTCCCTTTCAGGACTCAACATGATAACCAGTACCCCTCAGGAAAAGAAGAGAGACATGCTTCACCAAGCAAGTGTTTTCAAGGCGCTGCTTCCTATGAGTCCCCAGCTACAGCACTGAGAAGGCACTGCTGGCCTGACAACAAAATTGTGAGCTCTTAGCAGTATTTCCCTATATCCCCCTTCTGTATTACAATCCTACCCCTGCACACAGAGCAAAGCACATTGTTCCTTTTACATCTCTCTTGTATTTCAGAAGTAAAGACTATGAGGCAATATACACTGTATGGATTGACAGAGTGCTATTCAATTTGTGTTCCCCTTTACCACATTACACAAAAACACGTTCAGATAAGCCAGGCTGGTTTCCTGTATATCCAAGAGAGCACTCCAGCTACTAGATCCAGCAATGCATTAAGAGATATTTTACTATTCTTCTGAGCCACTGTATATTACTCAGAATACACACCACAAGCAGGGAGAAATTCAAGATTCCTTAGTTCACAAAATTCTAATTCTTTTCTTCTAGAGCTAATAAATTTACAGAAGTGGCAAGCCACAGGTCAGTCCAGGGGCACAACAATTTCTTACACATAAAGAAGTGCAGTTGACTGGTTATTTCATTAAAAAAAAATAATATTGGCTTTCTGATTATATCTTAAGGTTCTTGAAAATAAACTGGTTTTTCACACAAACACATCTACCTTGCCAATAGTCTCAATTATACACGTAAGTGCAGCCATGAGAAAAGGATGCACATTCCACCGACGGTGTAGATACACACTGGGTTTTCATGCCACCTGCCGGACAAAATCCTACTTGCACCAACCCATTTCTGGTTTAGCCATTCAGAAAGCTTAGAGAGGTAAAATAAATGTCATGAAAATATCAGAAGAAAAATAATCGTTGCAGAAGTAAACATATTTTTTAAATAAGTTTTAAATAAGTAATCAACCTCCCTTTCAATGACAGAATATATAGGAGAACGTTGGTTACAACAGGTATTTCAACTTCAGTGATTTTTCCTTTTGTATCAAATATTGTGTTTCTATTGCAGCAAAAAGCACAGATGAATCACCAATCCAGGCAAGACAGCAAGCCCTCCGATTTTCCAACTTTTCCATAATTATACAATAGCATAAAAGAAATCTATTTCTGAAAGCACAGGCACATCATGAGTATGGTCTGCTTCTCTCTTCTTTTCAACAAGAACTAAGAAATTACATACATACCAAAATACACTTCCTTTTTAAAAAGTTGCTGAACTACTTGTCTCAGTATTTCCCCTAGGAATGCCAAACAACAAACATACTGGAGTTATGCCATTTTAAATCTGAAGTTTGCAGTTCCACATATCCAGCCATGTTTTCACAGAACAAAGAAAAATAACCCCCTGAGTTGAGGCACTTTCTAAGAGTCAGCTCAACAGACTATGTTAGATTCTGTATATGGAAAAGGAAGCTAATTCTTAAAAAATTCTCATGGCAAAACAATAATAGCAATTCCATTCTGAATAATCCCTCCTAGATACTTAGAAGTTTGGTTCTCACATGAAAACAGTAATAGGCAAGCTGCCTTCTATCCACAATTATTAAACTTTGGAAGAGTTTAAATTCTTGTTTTACTTTTAAACCACTCTGAACAATGATGCATCTAGTCTCCTATATCTTGATCCCAAATTTTCCCCTTTAGAAGCGTTTAATCTCAACGCTTGCAATAATGCAGTATTTTCTCAATGAGATAACATAATGTACTTTCCCTCAAAGATGTATTATTCTTCTTAATGTGTTTTGGCTGTTCCTTCCGCTCTAAGATTCAACACTTCACACTAAATGGTCATTCTTCTTCTCAAGAGCACCCTCCTTCATTATATAGCAGTAGTGAAGCATTTCAACGTTCAAATTAATTCAGACAGTAGTTCACCTTGCCGAAGTCTTGACTGTCCATGGCCTTAGACCCATTACAAACCAGACAAACTACGGAAGTTTGGAATAAAAGGGAATGCTCTCCTACTGATCACTAGTTTTAATTTGCCCCATATTTGATAAGTAGCATACCAAAAAACATCACTGTTACAGATTTCTGGAAAAGCAGCATCATGCTAGGGAAGTCTGTTCAGGATATGCTTTTACTGGCCACATAATTAATGAAATACACTGAGATCCAACTCCACTTTAGTTGTAAGTTAGTTTTCTTAGTTAACTTGAGCTTACTCTCTTTCCTCCCTTATCTACAACAGGCAACCTAAAAATTCAACTTTTTTTCTTGCTACCAACTTTCATCCTTTTTCAAATAGATAACCTAACACAGAGAATTAGGAACCCATGATCAGCCAAGTGTATATTACTATCAAGTTATTCTGTGCATTACAAAGCCGATCATCATTTATGAATTTAACTGACCACATACTATCTTCCATTGTACCACATAATTGCAGATATTCAGCAATGAACATGAGGTTAAATGTATTCACGAGAGAGTGGCAGTTAACCAATCTTCTGCTGATTATTATATCTTTTACTGAAGTGACACTGGGTCGACTTGAGCACTTATCTAGGTTTCTTAATCCTCACAACATGATGAAAGAAAATTCTTAATAGATGCAATGATCTTACTGTACTATTGCTTTACTAAAAATATGATGGAACTGGATATAGACATACGCACCACAATAGGACGTATTGTGACAACAGAAAAAAGCAAGTATAATGTTTTCAAGCTTTAATGAGACAAAACCACAGTTGATGCTAAAAATCATCAGTGCACTGTGACAGTGTACAGAAGAGTGGAACAAACATGGTGACTGCATCTCACCAGTGAAATCAGAACAATTTAAATCACTGATATATCTACCCAAGGGAGGGCTTGCCAGGAATATTAACAGATAATGTGAGGTAAAAAAAAAAAAAAAAAAAAATCAAAAGCCACATACCCACCTGCTTCCACAGGACAGAAGCACAGTTTACAGTAAGACATCTGATTCTACATGAATGTACAATAAAGTCGGACTAAAACCCAGAGATACAAACAGAGATACAGAGATACCCAGCAGCACATGCCAAGGCCAAACTGTGGCAGTCAACCCACTTAAAGCTTTTAGTCAGTAAAACTGCATCTGCTTGTAAAGCTAGTAACATAAGAGATTAGAGGTACTAGTGCATCATCCAACAAAAAAAGTAGGCTCTGCAGTATGTTTTCAAATCAAAAAACGCCTGCAGAAAAATCCTTGCTATATACCTTTGCATGTTTGGAACTAAGAAAAATAAAAGAGGAGGAATATCCATTCCCACCAGAGATAAGGATAAACTACATTCTCTCACCCCACGCCAGTGCCTGTAAGTTGGCAGTGTCATTCAACTCAGTTTGAGTCTCTTTGTTTTGAGAGTTATAGCCATCATCAGAACCATGGGAGTACTTCAGCTTGAGGGATGACACTTACTGTTCCCATGCTGTCTGCTTCTATCCTCTGCTACAGTACAATCGCTTTGCAAGTACCATAAGCATGAGAACATGTTGACGTACAGAGAAGAAAACAAAAATGTTACTCCATCCATTTAAAAATGTGCTGTATCTAGTTATCCCTTAATATAAGGATACTGTCCCACAGCAAAGAAACAAGCAAAAAGGAACAGACCCCATCAGCTTCCAAGCAAAGTCCACCTTTTTAGGTGTTTAGTAGTTGCACTTCTGTTAAATGAAAACTGCCACGGCAGAAATCAAGTTTTCTACAGTGATAATTACTCTCACGCAGCATCAGGAAGAAAATGTCTACAATGCTCAAGATTAAGTTTCTTCACAGTACATAGTTTTGCTATTAAAGTTCAGATCAGTGGAGCAGTACCTTATCCTCTACAGCGTTTTTTTTTTTAATTAATCATCTCATCCTAATTATGCATAGATACGAAATTCCTAAGACTATGAAGAACAGTGACAGAGGTTGAAACTGCCCTATGAGAACTCCAAATAACGCCCTAACCTCCTGCTACCTACCTAGAGAACATGGGGACCACTCACTCTGAGGTTATCAACATCTCTTACGGTGCCTTCAGATCCTCAATTCAGACTTCAGATCCTGAATTCAGACAGATGTGTAGACAATGATTTTCCCACACTTACAACGGTATTCCCCCACGCCTACTTGTTCCCATTTATTTTAAAGTCAGAGCTGTGAGTGACATTAGTTGAAAATTTTATCACATACTTCCAAGAGTGGAAATCAGACCATTAAAAGCAGATTTGTACATCAGCACACTCTCCTCAAGCAAAGGAGAACCCCCTTGCAACTTGTTATTAAATATTTTCTCATTAAATGTTAAAAACTATAGATGTATCAGTGTTTGAATTAACATGTTAACTGACTAGGGAATGAAACCACAGCAGTCAGCTTTCTTCAGCTTTTTGTGATGGGGATCAAGAGACAGCATTATAGCTAAATTTTCCTAAATCCATCCCTGTGTCAGTCATTTTTCCAGTCTCTTCTCTTCCTGCTCTCCATGTCCTTTATTACCTCTTTATCCCCTTCCCATTTCCCTCCCTATAAATCCTTTAAGGGGTTGCAGAAGCTTTTGATCTAAGGACAGTAAAGTCCACCACTATATTCCTAAGTCTTATACCTTGTTAATCACAGATTATAACATTATATTCAGTTATCCTCTAAGCAAAGTACGACAACAAGCTGAGAAAGCCTGTATTCCCAAAAAGGCATCTAAACTTCAAACACTATAAATGATTACACATCAGTTTCTTCTGGTTGTATAATTCATTGCCAAATCACCGTTACTCCCTTGTTTCTCATGTGGCTAATTTTATGAGCATGAAAGTTCACGGCCTCACTTTTGTAAGACTTTCCAGTTTTTTCTTTTTAAGAGATACTGGCAACACAATTCCAGATGACATTTTAAGATAACCATCACTAACACCACACACAGAGAACTTAAATATCACAGCAGACGAGCAGAATAAGCTCTTCTTCAGAGTCACTACTAACATAGTCAGAAGCTTCAGTTCAGGGGGTGAAGCACTACATGTAACCTACCTTACTGATCTCAACTGTGCGGATTCTGCAGACCAAATGAAAATCTAAAATACAGTATGCTCATCTGACAACACAGGCTAAAGAAGACAATTTTAACAGCTCTGGCTTCTTTGTTATCTATAAGTAGAAACTGGTCCTAGTGAGCCTTTTCACTGTTCAGGGAAAGTTTAGAAAATAGAAGCATGGTGTTCATGTGCAGAATAAGGATGTATTGCTAGCTCCTACGTGTGATCTCTATTTATACAATACAGAAGAGAATTATACTTACATTCAGCTCCAATAAACTGTGCAGAGTACTTAGAGTAACATCTCCTTTGAGTTCTAAAACATGGTCACATACATCCTGTCAGTCGGAAGCTAACCGAGGCTGACGGAGGAGACCTACTTCACCACAAAAGGAATATGTTTGGAAGGTATGTTGGATATGCTTGCAAGACTTTTTAACCTAGGTCAGTATTCTATGAGAGATTATTATTTTACCTACTCTTCCCACTATTCTTTAACTAATGATACTCTGCAGCACAAGATGCATTCTCAATTCTAAGAAACTGAAAACTCTCTATGGGAGCAGAGTTAACCCCGGCCATCACCACTTCTATATTTCATCCACAAAGAGGGAGCAAAAAAAGCACCAGAATTAATAAAGCCATTAGTTTTAATCAGACAACTTTGGAAAGGAGTCAAACATCTAGAGCTCTGTCAAGCAACTGAATCTACAAATGTGTTTTAAACCCAAATGTGCAGTGATTATTTTAAAAACAATGATATAGACAAATAGAGATATATCTATATTTGTGAAACAGAGCACTCAGTCATCAACTTCTGGCATCAGTTTGTCAGAAAGCATTGCAGTGTCATGGCTCTGGACCAGGTCTACTCTAGGCTTTTCTGTGTACAAATATTGAGTATAAAGGAGTGCTTATGAAGATGGATATTCATTTCCCTCTCTCTACTAATAAATTAGAACTAACTACTGAATTAGAACTGCGATTAAGAATTTGTTAGAAGGCAAATACAGACAAAGACATATGAATGCAAATACATATTCATGGATAAGGAGTTACTGAAATAAAATACACAAGGGAGAACTCCCTAGTCTTAAAAGCTAGAAGCAACTGAAGCACAGAAAACCCGCTACAATTACTCGGCAATTTTAGCATTTCATAAGAATAAATACTTTCCATTTTAAAAAGATTCTCAGTGATTAGTTTTAGATGTTGAGCTGGTTTTAAGTCAAACAAGAATATGGCATTCAAATCTATACAATGGGTTAGCATTCAAACAACCTCCCCAGTTCAGACTCAGTATTTCTGAAATCTAGTTAACTATTTTGGGGAGATTTTAGAGATAGACCCAAGATCAGCTACTTAAGCAATTTCTATTACATCTTCTTCATGCTTCTCACAAGTGCCATCCTTGTACATGCTCATTAACTTGCAGAGTATTAAATAGCTGCTCACAGACACAACCAACAGTCTTGGACATTGAAGACCTGAATTCCTGGACAGGAAGAGCTAAAATTTAAAGCAACCCAAGTTTCAGATGCAGGTTCCTCCTGCTCTCTAATAAGTTTAAAAATAAATTCAGCTATGCCTGATACTCATTAGATAAAAATGAATACAGTCAATTAATGAGTTGAAAAATTCCCTACATTCTGAAGTAAAACATTTAAATAAAGGCCTTTTTTAAAACTATGTGGTATGCCCAAGCAAAACTGATACTGTTATTCACTTATCTAACCAATTAGTGTTTCTAAAGAATGTATTTTATTTGTTTGCAATCATTTATTATCTAAGCTATAATTTTGCAGCTTCTCAGGCAACAAATGGCTGTCTTGCATCTGGGGAATAAAACACACAAAAGGGTGTTGGTGTGCTGTTTGAATACATGCAATTACTGGTAGTTACATTCTAATTAGCATAATTAGTTTTGAAACAGTTCTCATAATAACTGTCAACATTATGTCAATTTATCTGAAGTTAATGGCATATTTAACAGACACAGTCATTTTCAGTATTACACTATTTAAAAGAAAGGAGGAGGCAAAGCCCTTTCTGAAGTAAAACTTCTTTTCATAGACAATGAACGTTTCTTATTGTTTTTCCTTTCAGCAACCCATCTTATAAAACAGCACTTTCTAAAATTACCACCCTCCAGCTTCCGTAAGACCATTCTTACAAATTAACACTGATAAAGTGGCAATAAAGACCAAATATAACAAAGTACAGGTGCTTGCAAATTCAGTCTTCTGTTGTTTTGGAGAAGGGAACGATATTTGAGTGGGGAGGGAGGGCAGGGCAGGCCAATCAGGAGGTAAATCTTGAAAAAAATAAAAAGGTAAATAGTATGCTAAAAAGAAGCAAATGCTTCTAGTCATACCTAAAACACCCCTTCACTGCTTACTAGGAAAGGGCATAAGCCATTCATAAAGGCCAGTTTCACCCTTTTTCCAGTTTTGGCAAGTTACTAGGTACTACTTACAAGTAGTCAAAGATGTTCCATTATTAAACCAAGTAAAAATTCAGCCATTTCACTGACATCTTGCAAGCTTCCAAGAAGAAATAACATGCCTTTCAGAGTTTGCTTTACTTCATACCATGAATATTCATCTTCCACAACAGAAGGAACAGCCAACCTATGCTCAGTACTTGCCATAAAGCTGAAGTTACACAACTAATCTTGACTGAATTTAAAAGCCAAGTGTTATTACGATGTATATGTTTCATTTGAGAATCTTGTTTAGAGTATGTTTTTATTATGTGGAAATCTCAAAAAGCAAGCTGACATTCAGCAGTCATGAAATATCCTGTCTTAAAAAGTTCTCTGGACTGTAAGAAGTCTTTACTGTGTTTTGGTTTTTTTTAATTTATATAAAACAGATAAACAAGATTAAAGACTTGATGCCTCTTAAAGTAGGATATTACTTTTTTTATTAAAAAACACACACAAAAAGATGACACCACAAAGATCCAGAACAGCAGTTTGATATTAATCCGTGGTGAAGATAAAGCAAATATGTGCAATTACCCAAATCTACCCAAGTTTTACCCAATTAATTCAGGTAAATTCTTTTCCTTTCATCATTTTATGATGAATGTATCATGGTGTATGACACCATGATACATTTATCATCATGTATCATAAAGGCACCTTATGTTCAGGTTTCTACTGTTTTTATTTATGCAACTATCCAGAAAAAGTTAAAAGTCAGGAACTCCATTCAATCCATGCCACTCATCTGAAACTGTCTGAGCAATTACTTAACCATTTTATAGGCAGAAGACAAAGTAATTGCTCTGACAGTTTCAGACTCCCTACCATAATTTTAAGCACGTCAGCTTATTAGAATGAAATATTAACAAAAGTGGCTTTATTTCACTTCATTTTTAACTATTTGCCCAAAATTCTGCTGGCAGTAATAAAAATGAACAAGTCAAAACAGTAAGTAGTAACGCTGTTTGTAAACACTCATGGAGTGGCAAAGGGACTGGGCGAGAACAGAATTACACCCAAACTTTGGATACTGAATGAGGCAGAAACTCTAAGTTAACTCCCGAATGACTTCAGTAGAAAAGCAGCCCTTTCAGAGGCCCACTCATCATACCCTGAACCAGAGGCCTGAAATCAGGGAAGGTGACGGGTCAGCGTACAGGGCAAGGAGAGTGAGATAAGTGAGCTCTACCACAGTTTCCCTACACTCCCACAAAACTCAGCACTGAGACACACACTCTAAATTGCCTTCCAGGAGCATGTGTTATGTTCCATTGACTAGAGAGAGGAAGAGACTGACCAGGCCAACACGTGATCTGCCAGAACAGCTCCACGCCTCAGCTTCACCTTTCTATTTAGCATTGAAAACATTCTGTATCATTTTCTTAATGCTTCTAAGTCCACGTTAATAACCTCTGCTGACTCCCATCGTCTGCGTGACCACCACAGAACCTGTCATGGATAGCTCAACATGCTCCAGCCAGAAGTAGAAGAGTAACAAGACTATCACTTAGCTACCTCTGAATTAAGAGCCCCCAGCAAATCCAATATGCTGCCCATTCATCTGAAAATCAGCCTTCCCCTTACACATTTTTAAACCCATTTACATGGTTCTATACAGAAACAGTATTTTTAACTTATAACCCAACTGCCTATATTACAGGAGTGAATCATGCATAGCTATTGATCTCAATCTAGAGAAACACCTGCAGCCCATTTTTGATCAATACTCCGAAACTCACTTAAAAATCTGTAATTTCCCACAGAAAGGATTTACATCTGACACAGTAAGTAATCTAGGGAAGTTTTTACAAATTATTGACAAAAAAAGGGAAAAGTAAGTCTTTTGTACCTCGTATGCAATTCCACTAAACACTATAACGTATCTTTGAGCTGCTCGCTTGTCATTCTTGTCTGTACTGACACATAATCACTGCTCACAGTCAGGTCCACGTCAGCTGGGTATCAGCCCCAGCGAGAATGGTCAGCCCTAGTAGTGGAACTAATAACGGGGTAATATTTTTTCAGGTGAGTGAGACACTACATTTAAAATCATTTCAACTTAGACTGAACAGCTACATGGGAATTCTTCATACAAATCTCTTCTACATAAGGTCAAACTCTCCTAAATATTATTAAAAGTTCCCATTACTAGAATGTAACAATAGGTCTTCCAAAATCAACTCTGTCAAAGCACAGAACCAAGACCAAAAAAAAAAAAAAAAAACAGGAGAGGGAGTGATCCCTAACTTCACTTACAGTGAAGTATTTGTCAAAGGAAGCTTAAGAAGAGCTCTGCCTATGTGACAATGTAACATTAACCTCCTTAGGAGGCAAGTCTGATCTGCAGTTCCAGATAAGAAATAAATGCTTCCGAAGAACCTGCAACTCCACCCCATGCACAATCTCCTTGGATCTACATAGAAGGCTCTCGTCTGCTTTTGCAGCAGCATGAAAGAAGCTGCAGCCAGGCACAGATAAAAGATGTGGAGAGACATGAAGGAAGAAGTCTGTGGCAGACACATACGCCAGAAAACTCGACAGGTGATGAGTGAAAGGCCCTTAAGGAAGCTTGGCTCACTGAATTTTTCATTAGTCTTGTTTTATGACCATTTAAAATACTTTGTGTCAAAATGAAGCTAAATCTTCTTGTTCCTATAGTTTAAGCATTACACCAAAACAAAAGCACGATGTTGCTATTAGCATGACACGTAATAGTTGTGCAAACAGAATCAAATAGCAACACAGCACTTGTTAATTAGATCATTAGAAGAAATTATTTTAATTCCCAACTACAGAAAAGAAGGAAAAAATGTACAGTTTTGATGCAATTTAAACTGATTTCTGACCATTCATCCACTTTCCTTTTCATTTCAACTATATATAACCCAAACACTTCCTTCACAATGAACTATGTTTCTCCTAACTAGAAAACAAAAATACATAGGTTGATACTTAGTTCTGTGGAAAATATTAGGGCTCAAAGCATAGAACTTCCAACAGAATGAAGGGCTTATAATAAGCATGGAGTCCAATAAACCACATCTGAGCCACAAACAATCACCACCACTAACCAGAAACCATGATTACATTTGTAAGTGCAGGTTTGTTGCACATGAAGTGAAATACTCTATCTGAAAGAGTCATGGAGAAACCATACCAATGTGATATGAAAAACTGCCATAGTGGTATCTGTTCAGCATTGTCTGATCATAGCTGCCTTTAACCTGAACATTATGTTAATTTAAAAAAAAAAAAAAAAGGCAGCTTTTCCCTAGAAAGTAAACATGGATCAGCAAAATTTTAGTAACCATCCAAAAGGCAGAAGGCAGGGCAGGGCGGGGGCAGAAGATTAATACAATTTGTCTGCTTTTTTATACAACATCAAATATATTCATTAAAGTAATTATTTGAAGAAAAGTATCGGCTAGCATACAAGACCCTGCATTAAATTTCATCAGTTCTTAACATCTTAATATAGCGAAGCACAAAGCAGCATAATGAAAATAAAAAGCTGAAAGTTCAAGTGTATGAGGCATCTTTTTCCCTTTCTCTTTCCCTTATCCCTTTATCCAAAAGACTTAATTAAGCTTGTTTCATATACCCATGTTCTCCGTAGGACAGAGTCCTGAAGAAAGTAGAAACAAAGACATTCATAGAAAAGAATGCTCAGGAGAAACACAGTTGCCTTCTATTGCTGTCTTAAAAAGCATGCCCTCTTTTTTTTTTTTAAGGACAGAAACCGTTTAAACACAAACCGCTATATTAATGCAACATTCAGCTCAGACTTTATGCAATACCCAGTAACCCAATTCAGAGTTACGGCTACCATAAACGTTATCGAGCTGCACTCAACATATTAACTAATGTTGTATGCAGGAATGCATTAGGTACTTTAAAAATGCAGCTTAAGGAGGAGAGGTTCATCTGGAAATAAACTCTGGTTTGACCCCCATCCTCCCACCAATAGATACAGAGATTCAATATTTTTTTTTGTACACTCCTAGCTTTGAAAAAAAATTACTCACCAAACTAGCAGTAAGTGAAGGTGCTGACTGCCCAAGAGCTTGGTAGTGCATGCGAACAAGATTAGAGGTTTCTGCAGGTTGCCAGAGCTGATGTCCAGTTGCATTGGGAAGCAGATACTTGCCTGTCAAGTTAAGAAAGAGTGTGTTAAAATATTAGATGTTGCAGATGAAGCAATGCAATGGACAGAGGTTTATGTAAGATAATGCTCTTACCATTCTAAAACATTCGTTTCTTTCACTGCAGCCCTGACCAGAGGGTATTCCATCAAAACAGAATTCCTAGTATTCACTTGCTAGCCCTTCGCATCAGCCTTCCACAAGCTACACTTCTCTCAGGCAAATTCATTTTTCCAATATTCTTACAACTGTACCTTTTTTCCTACCTAGATACACAATTAACGCAACAGCAGATACAAACATCCAGAACAGTGGGTCTGAACCACAGAAAGCCAAACTCTGAAGGCTAGCCAAAAAAAAATAAAAACGTAAAAATAAAAATATGCCACTATCTGCCCCTCAAAGGGAGAAGGTTCTGAGTCCAAGGTACTGGACTGAATCCAAGGATTACTGGAATAAGGCACTTAGTATATGCTTAACAATTACACCACCCTGTCAGTGGGGAATACTCTGCTCCTATTCCAAAATTCCTTATAATCTACCTAATTTTCTTATAATCTACCTAATAGGAATCACTCAATTGCCAATAAAGTATCCTTATGCAGAGTCCCAAGTAAGGGGAGATCCCCAAGGTGTGGGCATCAGGCCCTAGGGAGCAGTTGATACACCCCTCCAGTGGCTGCTGTGCTCACCGCCCAGCAGTGTCATTTTGCTGTGGCGAGCAAGCTCAGGCCCACTGCAACAGAAGGTCAGACCCCCCAGTCAAAGCACTGCCGCCCAGTCTGGATCATCTCCCCACAAGTACTAATTAGGCAGAAAGCATCTCTGTCTCAGGAAGCCCCTGAGCTGCAAATCAGCAGCAGGAAGAATACTCAGGGATTTATATTAAGAGAACAAGCACGTAGTGAGACTTTCTTTTTGCTTACTTTCAGCCACTGTCAAGAAACAGGACAAGAGGTTATAAACTGGTCTTCGCAAATATGTCCACCTTAAGTTCTTAGTTATCTCGAAAACTATGCAAAAGTGAGACAATCACACTGCTAAAGCAACTGACTTCTCTTAGGAGACCAACAAGCTGATGCAATGCAACAATTCAAATGATTTTTTTTTTCTAAATCAAATTTACGTTCAAAAACACAATGCATTACGAAAACCATCTTCCAAACCACACATCCTAAACATTTGTTTCCTGAAATCACTAAATCCCACCTCATTAATCTTGTCAATCAGAGAACTATGGAGTGGGTATGTGCGTGACCATTGACACAGGATTAGAATCATAGAATCATGTTAGCCAGCTAGCCAGGGAAGGCTCAGGTTTGCCAGGAAATCAAAGGCCTCAGCTTCATACCTTTTTAACAGCAGATTTGCGGAGTTGCTGAGGTCTCTGGAAACTGTCTGTCTTGAGACCTAGACGGTTTCCAAGCAGCAGCACATGCTACTCTTTTTAATGCTTCCCAATTAGTCTTCAAAATGCGCTATTGTTCTTTGTTACACTGGTAAAGCAGAACCCATAGACATTTTTCACCCAATTTGCTAACAGCTTGCCCGAGACTGGAAGAAAAATGTACAACAAAGCTGTGGTTTCTTGCCCAATTACCCAGGATAACATTTTCCAGAACTGGAAAAACTGAATTAATTTCCCATCTGCTGTCTCTGCCTGTTCCTATCAAATTCTGGTTACCTTTTTACATAGACTCCCACCATTCTCAACTAAAAGGATGCCATAAAAAGCTTAAGGCACTGATTGCAATGTCCACATCTTTGATATTCCATTGATGTCAATCCTGGAATATGCGAGTGACATATGCAGTCAGTTACGGCTTATATTTATCACCTCAAAAGATTAATTCCTTCTCATACAGGCAGGAAAAAGAGAATTTAAAAGTGAGTGGAAAAAACTAAGTTACACATACCTTGCATTTAAATGTGTATTTTTTATTTCTTTAATGTTTTTCACATCAAAAGAGGTCTACACATTTTCTTTACTTGCTTTTTGACTCCGCTCCCAGGCGTCAATGGTAAGATGAGGTTCTTGGGCTGAAAGCAGACATTTTCTAGTGCTGGGTCCCCAGTTACAAAAATCTCTCAGGCTAGAATGCAGACTATAAACACTGTAATGAAACTCTGCAAGAAAGCTCCTAAATTCCAGCAAAGTCAAGACAGTTCCAAACAAGACATCGTATCACTGATAGTTACACCAGTAAAATGCTTTGGCAACACCTATTTTGTCAAGTAGATACACATTACACAAATCCCTCTTAGAAATTCAGTGTTGACCCACTCTAGAAGCCACCAGGAAAATTACGTTAAACAATTTGCAACTTGATCACTTTACCATACTCTTAGTGCACTTTATCATCATAGGAATCAATACGTGAAAGGCAATAGTTCATCTCTGTTAGAACAAAGGAGAATGCAAGCAAGCAAGAGATCTGTTTTAATAAACCTTGTTCTGAAACTAGGGAAAAGCATCACTCTTTGGTTAAACAATGTACTTCCTAGTAGGGGTTTGAAGCTAGTCTCAGATTCCCTTGTCAGACACTAGATCTTTCCCAGGCTGCACTAATTTTCATTTCAGGTGAATCTCACTGAGCTTCCCAAGGAAAAAAAAAAAAAAGTGGAAAGCAATCATTTGTATTTTGTGCACAATTTAATATAGTTTTGTTTTAAGTTTCCATCCCAAGCCAAAAAGGTTTACATAACAAGTCAATGAAATCCTGAAGGAGAAAGGCATATGAGAAATAATTGCTATTATTAATGCTCGTACTTACTTTTTGTTTTAAATGGGAGCCAGACCCAAAACATGGAGAATTAACATTGTGATTCCTGTTCATGTCAGCCACTCAGCAGAGCAGAGCACTCTGAACCTTACCATGTGCAGGGCTCTGCTGACACAGAACATCTCTAACAGCCACCTTTTTTCTTTGTCCTTTACAGGCATCTATATTTTACTCAGTTTTTATCTTGCTCAAACATCTGAAAGAGAGTCTAAGATATTTTGGTACAGAGGCTAGAGGAGAGACAATCCTACTCTTTACAACAACAAAATCTTGTATCAAGTCCTTCCTTCAACTGCAAGATTTTGCCTGACTGACAAGAAAGCAGAGTAGATTAACTTAGCATCAGAGCCAGTGTCTGCACTGTAAGAATTCACTTAGTATTCCATTATTTCTTTTGCAAGATTAACCTCTAGAAATATTTAAAATAATGTTGGAGGGCCTGCGGGGTAGCTAATTAGCCAGTTGACACAATCAAAATTGCCAATGAAAACATGAGCAATGTGTGATGCTGGAGTGATCTCTCCTCCCATCTTTACCCCAAACAGGAGCCTTGAGGGCACCACAGACTTCACAATGTACTGAAATTAAGGCAAGAGTAGCAGACTGTCTGGAACTCTAGTTCTTCTTTTCATCGTACATCCATAGATGCTTTTAAACATGGAAATGGCATATAATAAATATGCTTTCTATAGAAGCAAAAATAGCCATGGCTTGTGCGAAAAGATGGTAACAGATAAATCTCTTATCCAAGAAAATAACACTAACCTTTATGCAGAAAGGCACTACCAGAAGATTAGCAGTTACCGACAAGAATGGCAACTGCAACAAAATATTTGGAAAACAACAACTGTACAACTGTACTTTAAATACTGTGCTTCTTAAAATAAGAAAAGTTGGGCATACTTTACAGGAATGCAGTGACACTTTTTCATTTCCAAAAGCAAATGGAACATCCAGATCTTATAGAACAAAAAATTATTCCAAAACTCAGTCCACTTTCTTTCAGGGATTAGGGTGCCACTGCACTAAAACATCCCACAATAAACAATTCCTGACCACAATGAGTTAGTCAGCAACTCTCCCCAGATTCCTCCATTTAAAAAAAAAAATTCAATCCCTTCAGACTACCCACTCCCCCTTTTCCTTGATGGTATAGTACTCCTACCCTTTTTCCTGCTAGCTTCACTCAAAATTGTATGCATTTTACCCCTTCTACATTTTCTTTAATAGCCCCTTGAATTTACACATATCCACGCTTTTCCATGCTGTTAAGTGATTTAAATATCAGTATCGCACATAAAACTTAAACTGAAATGCATTATTGATTTTCACACTGCATTCATTTCTGCCTTCAAGCTTAATGCTCCAAGCAGCTACTTCCCTTTTTGAGTGAACTGGCTCGTGGGGGTCAGAGAGGAAGACTTCACCCCAACTGCACCTCATCCCTTCCATCTTAATTCGGCATTTTGTCCCATACGCAGCACATAAACACTCCCAGTGTCCAGGGTAATCTCCATCTAGCAACAGACCATCGCCACACGGGTTGTAATTTTCTGATTACTTTCATCGGCTATTGATATAGATGAGCCACCTACTGACACAGGTGCCCTGCTGCTCTCCTATTCAGTCCCAAGATGCCCTTTGACTTCCTCCCATGCCTTTTGCAGAGGCTTTGCTGGCATCTCTGCCACCCTTCCTGTGCCTGAAGCTATCAAGACAGCCTGAAGTCACAACACTGTTTGTAACCAATGGCATCTCTTCCCACATCTGAGTGCAATCGCCGTTACTCCAGCACATTTATCAAAATGTATTTTGATGGAAAGTGACTTAAGTTGATTACGTAATGGTAATAACTTAGCATTATTTAATGGTATTATGTAATCGCTGGTGGACACAGGGAATATATCACTGGAGTTGAGTGTCATCTTGCCCTTGAACTTACCTCTCATACATCTAGCTTCCTTTATAATGGGTATTTGTAGAAAGTCCAAAGAGAATATTCGTTACTTCTTACTTCTATTGCACCCACTGCGTGCATACTTGTTGTATGCCTTACTGTTTAAGGCCAAAAGAGACCAAAAACCCACACACACTTCCTCAAACATCAGTCACAGAAGGTGGGCTTTGCTTTGTTCTAATTACAAAAATCTTTCCTACTGTTGAAGTATTACTCTCCTTCCTCTCTCCTTCTCAAATCCATATCCCAATGGGATGGCTGAGAATTACTAAATGAGCTTAAATTTAATACCTATAAATCTTCCATTTTCAGTTATAATTTAGAAATTACTTGCCTCAAATCTTCAGCAGTCTGATGCTTTAACAACTGCATATGATGGAGAAAACCTTCTGGCATCCAAATTAAGTTTTTGCGCTTACAAAAGCACTTAGGACAGTGTAGATTGCACTGCTGGGAAGTCTGTTTTGTAATTAGTCAAAATGCAAAGATAAATACAGAGCAAGCATCTTGAAAGTTTTTGATAGAAATAGTTTTTAAATGAAAATATTAATAGCAGTTCTCAATTACACAACTGTAAGTGGAAGACCAGCATGTACTTTGCTAAAATGGAAGCATCTGGATTTGGGCTGATGGTAACTATGGACAGTTAGTCCAAAGGAGAAGCTGTGCACATGATTACAGTGTACCACAGACTGAACTGAAGCAAGCATCAATGTGTTTGTGTTAGCTGCTGTGAAATAGCAGCCTTCAAAATAGCCTCTTGCCATCCTGACATCATTAAGGCAAGGGCCAAGAAATACTTATTTAACGATTTTAATAAATCAATTATATATATTTGTGACGTAAGTACAAGATTATTTAAAAACAACACAGAAAGCTAGATTCTTCTCCCTCACTACTTTGAAGTAAAAAAAAGTAACTGATCTTATCTCTAGAACTGACTTCTGTGGTCAAGTCAGATTCGCCAAGCATGGTTTCAAGTGGGCTGCTCGTTCCGCATCTCTCTTTGGGGAGCCTTATGATCATGAGCTACCTCAGAGCAACAGGAACGAGCCATGGTCAAAGACAAAACTGGACCCTATTGCGGATTTCTCTGGGTCACAGAAATGCACGGAATGGAAACACAGTTGGATACTTCTCCCTCTTCCTATTCCTTCTGCTTTTCTCCAAAAAAAACCAGTTAATTGATAGGTCTCACTGCAAATGGAGGAAAGACTGAAGCCACCCCTCTGCCACCTCGGCTCCCCAGCAGCAGCCCCAGCACATGGCAGAGCAGCCGCGGCCACGCACAAACGGCCTGGGCGGCAGGAGCAGCGGGAAGTGGAAACCAAAGCTGGGGGGCAACATACCGTCACCTCCACTCCCTCCCACAGATACGTGAAGCCTCACTACAGCTTCAGAAACCTGCCAGGTGAAAGACGAAGAGCCTCCCACATTAGTATTTTACCATCAGGTTAGAGCGCTCTTGCTTTATTGCTTCAAATTTAACTGCTGCAGACAGCCCAGCTGTAGGAAATTATGTGGTGGCTGTAAATTTTAGGGTCTATTCTCACATCAGAAGGGGGAGGGGGTGGAATTAAAGCCCATAATTCCCATTAGCAGTAATTGGAAAGTAAAAGAATTTTAGATGGATTTACAGCCATCATTAGGAAACTTTTCAATATTTTGCCTATTATTTTACTGTAGCTGCATCAACAAACTTTACTTAAATTTCAAATGACTGCCAGCAGGCAAAAAAGTTACCATTTTATTCATGCCTCATTTATTGCCCACGACTTAAGAAAATTAGCACGTTTTGCACATGATTCAGCTGCACATGGCTTAAGTTAATGGACAATGCCCATTTCCAAGTCTGATGCAAGAGGTGAAATTTTTCTTTCAACCAATCTGTCCCCTAAACATAACATTACTCAGTTAAGCCTATAATTTCAACTTCCTCAATTATAATTTCTTTTGTTACTGTGCAAGAAGCCCTTGTAAAAAATCTTATTATACTTATTATAGATTTTTCACTTTTTGATGCACTACAAAATCTCCCTAAAATGCTCTATCTTGGTTTCACTTTCTAAAATTAGATGAAGTGGTATCTGGTCATGCATGAAATAAATGTGGCCCACCAAAGGCAAAACTTTGGGGTGCAATTATAATCTTAAAAAAAAAAAAAAAAACACAATAGATCTGTCTTAAAATTTCATGAATATTGGTAAAACTGGAACTGGAAAAGGACACATCCAGTTTTGGACCAGAAACTAGTAGGATGCAGGTTTAGATCTGTATCCAAAAAAACGTGTGTGTGTGTGTATATATATATATATATAAAAAAAAAAAAAAACACAAATAATCAAGCCTACTTTAACTACAAAGGTATTCAGAATCAAGATTGTTTATAACTCAATTACCAAGAACAAGTCATCACATACAGTTAGCTTTCCTCCCCGAAATAAATATAATTCCCATGCTTGGAACAATTTTCTCTTACTGAAAGACACTTAAAAGACAACACAGAATTTTGCTCACATGGGAATTACTCAAAGTTCCTCTGCTAACAGATACTCACTGAAGTTACATTTATATTTTGACTATTTGCAATCTATTACTGAAGTACTGTGACAGCAATAAAATATTTGAAAGGCATTTGGGATCTCCAGCAATTCTCTCTAGTTTTATTTAGATTTAGGGGGCGAGGGCGGTATTTGGGGTTTGGGGTTTTGTTTTTGTTTGGGCCTTGGGGTGTTTTCTTTTTAATTTCCCATACCAAAAACGTCTACTGCAATAGCAGTGTTAACCAGCTAGTGACACTGATATGTACATGATAAAAAAACCCTAAAGCCTGAAGTTATCTTTTACTACTCTACTTCCCCGCCTCCCAACTCTACTGAAATACAACTCAGCAAAATAGTTAGTTGGAGACATCTTATATATCAGTGAGCTCAGAAATGGGCACATTCTGCTGCTTCCTTATCTTACCAAGAAATAGAGCCTTTTTCCCATACTTTTCCCATACTTCTAACAAACTTACAGACTGATGGTCCATTCTACAACACAACCCTCAGACATCTATTCCTGCTTCTCTTTCACCCTTTTCCCCAGTTTAGACCTGTTCTAGAAAAATCTGAAGGGCCAGTTCTGAAACTCTGATAATAGGAGAAAAAACAGAAATTTAAGGTTCAGACTGAATGCACGATGCTACCAAAAGCACATTAAACTGGACTACTTCTAAGTGATGATGAGACAGTTGTATTGCTCCTTCTGATATAGTCAATTTTGGAAAAACAAGAATCCTGCACACCAAGAGCTCAGAGATAGCTCTTATCTGTAACTCTAAATACTGCCAGATTTGCAACCAAGTTGTGCCTAGAATTTATATGCTATAATTTTAAGAACTTCAGAAAATTCACTGTTCCTCAGTTCAACCACTACGTGAACAACTACTTCAGCTAGCTGCTGATATTCTTAGCTCCCAGCTCTCTACCATCTCAACATTTGGTTTTTTGCTACCTGCTCCATAGAAGTTATGGTAAGATATGAAACAAATGTCTTCCATTGCACTATGAAGAAAACGCACAGCAACTCTATTATGAATGACAAGCGTGGTGATATGTCAACATGCTACTTTCTCTACAGTCCCTACTATGATCCCTATTTTTGTCTCACGTAGGCTTTGCTACACCAAATAATTAAATAAATTATTTGTAACTATATGCTTACAGTCATTTTTCAACAGGTGAATTTTCCTAATAGAAAAACATCTATAAACTTTTCCATTCAAGCCTTCAGCCTTCATTCTAAGGATTAAGCATCGAAAGCACTTTTCGTTCTCCTCAAAAATTTCTCAAGCTGTATATTCAGCTTATGTTAAGATATCCATCTTGAAGCAAGCAAGTACAATTTGCCTTCACAAGTGGTCTGACCACTGGCTTCACAACATCCGCTCCACAGTGTCCATAGGTGAAAAAGGAAGACTGAAGTCTCCGGGAGTATGGACAATGTAGTTTTGATGTATAATAATAATTTATTTATAAATACACTGCAGAGACAGTTTTGCACTAATGAGCTCAGGTACCAGCAACAACAGGACTGCAGCCTCAGAGAGCTCACATTCAGGTCATCAGCTATTAAATCCAAGCATTTAACTAAGTCCAGGCAAGTTCTTCCATGTGTGCTTCTACAGTTACACTGCTACACAGATTTGAGCCAGCTAATTCAACAGCTCTTGGGGTATTTCTTGAGGGGCTACAACTCAAAATTCGAAAATTTAATATGCATATTCATTTTCTCCACTTTTTATTTTTCCACTACGACAAATGACTCTTAACAACTTTCAAGCTGCTTTTATAAGCGTCCCAAAGAGGGTTAAACTCTACTTCTCCATCCTTCAAAAAAGGCAACTTGCAAATGTATTTGCTAATTAGGCTCTCTACTGCTACAGTTTGCTTTGATCTCAACAACAATCAACTTCTCATGTTCTGATGATACAAGCACGATTACGCAGCAATTGAGGAGTTAAAGGCAAAATAATGAGACAGGAATACAATATCTTCTGCTCTCATCTCAGACTATTACATGATGCAGACTCCAGACATGTCAACAAATATGGAAATTATCTTGCTATGCGTACAGGGAAGTAAAAATCAACTCAGCTATGCAGGTTGATTGAAGCCTTAAATGATGCAGGTAACTGACAATGACAAATACAACCTAACGTCATTTCAACCACCAGTGCACCAAGAATCATTTTTACTTCATCTTAGAAGACAGCTTTATATTGCATGCTTTAAAAAAAAAAACATTTTCTCAGGCGTGTAATTATAGAACAGATTGCTTCTATCCCTTTGTACTAATTCTGGAAGAAGTTTAACATGTGGTACTGTGCTTTAAGGAAGCCTTTGAGGAAGGCAGCGAAAAGACTGCAGGACATGCTCCGGGTAGGCAGTGCTACTGAATGAAGCGTGTTGTGCCTGCCCTCACGCACAGCTGGCTGTTGAACTTTCCCACCTTTTGTACCCAGGAACTGAGTGGTGGTGGCACTGGTGCTGGGCTGCCACCCACCCTCCGCTGCTGTCGGGGACAGCCCTCAGGCAGCTGCAGCTGAAAAGACTTTCTAAACCGAGTACATCCAGTCCCGTCATGCATCACGAAGATGAAAGCAATTTTGAAACATACTTCCGCTGCAATATGCAAGGGGAAGAAAACGCAGGAAGTAAAATTTCCTACAAAAAAGGCACGTCTGATAGAGCGTTGGTGCTGGCAGGCATCCTCCCCCTGCATCCCACAACATCCCACTTCTGGAGCCAGAGACAGGCCAACAGAGCCCACTATATCCCTAGAGACAGCCATGAAATCACAGAGCTTTTTATGGAGTGGCACATACATAATTAAGTAGTCCCATAATTGGAAGTTGGTAAGCAATTCTGACATTGTACAGAGGAAATGGGGAACACTTCCCCTTATCTACACCAACTGGCCATCGTTAATAAAAATAATCTTTTAAAATTACTGCTGAAATGATCACATCATAGTTATGACAAGCAGTTGTATGGAATGTGAAGGCACCATTTCCAAAGAGGTTTCAAAGTACAAGTCATGCGATTTTATGCCCAACTTTCCCCACCCACCAAGCTGTATCAAATATTTGACATTGTAAGGCCTAATGAGACAATCTGCATTTTCAACAACAGTAATGAAAAAAAAAAATTATACAACGTAATGTTTCTGAAAACTCTGGATTTCTACCACTGCCAACTGCTCCCCTGTATGAACAGACACAACCTCCCCTTCGAAGTCCTGCCAGCACATGCCAACCCACAGATAAGAGAACAGCTTGTTCTTCATGGCCCATAAAGCTGTTGATCTTTCTGCTAATTAGTGTTAGTAGAGTGATGAATCTCTGATGCAAAAACCAGGCCGAGAATCCCCAAATTCATTTCAAATCAACAACCGATTAGTTATATGGGAATAGCAATAATTGCTGAGCATATTTGGATGACTGATGACTCAGAGGTGGAAAACTCATCAAAGCAGGAATATTAGAGAACAAAAAATATACACATCCCAAGATTTCTTAGTTCCTAGCTCTTCACTAGACCATGAGGTAACTTCATTAATGTAAAGTTCTTTAGGATCTTTGGATTAAAGATTCTATAAAGTGAAATCTGTATGTGTTATGTCACCAGTATTTGTATAAGATCAGTTTAAGGTTAGCAAGATAACAGCCCTACCACAATTAGAGACAATTAGCCCAGCATGAAGTCTGTTTCCAGGCAGTTATTGATGAGATAAAAGGAGGCAAGATAAGAAGTTAAAACTAGGTAACAAAGTGTATTTTTTTTTCTTTATATCTAACTTCAGAGCTTATCAGTACAGTATAGAGACAGCTGAGCTAGCTGTAGCAATCTGCAAAATACAAACTCTTCCCAGCAATATGCTGTCGTACCTTTCAGAAGCAGAAACAGAGATAGCGATCTCCAAATGCTGCCCCAGAGCAGCTGAGAAGACTGAACAGAGCTGCACTGCACACAGTGGTGCAAACTGAGGAGCGGCAGTGGGACATGAAAGCAAGGCCAATTCGATTTGCTTGTCCGAGCGATTTGCCAAGTTAACCCTCTCTGCTGTAAAAGCTCATTTAATTTCTCATCCTTTCACATTACTTTCTGCCATGAATTCTATTCAAGCATCTCTGAACACAGCAAACTAAAATCTGAGACAATTTAAGCCAAAAACCCTCTGACTGCAGACAGCCCTTTGAAGTTTGTGGAGATCAAGAAAACCAGCCACCACAGAAAAGCAGCTTTTTAATTAAACATCTTTTCCCCTGATTAGAAACAAGTTTTAAAGCCCCAGTCTGCGCACTGTTAGGAATCCTTAAGAATGCAGTCTAAGGCTAAGGCGAGAGGCATTTAGATACACGTGTACACACAGAAGTCTGTTGTGCCAAGAAGAACAGAGCTGACCTGACCTGACCACGCTTTGCTCTCAGTCTGTCCAGCACTCCTCCAACAAAATGATCTTTTCCTTCTGCATTTGATCCCGGGCTATTAAGTGAGTAGCTACAGCTCAGCTTTGCGACAGGGCTTGTTCTGCAGTTGAACAAACTGCACAAGGATTGTGTTTTGCACCATCTGTGCCACAAGCAGAACTTCTACAGCTCCAGTTTATTTCCCAGGTAAAGGGTGCCGCAAGCGCTGTTACAGGAATATGTGTGCACGGGGAAGGGGAAAGCTGGAGCAGGAGAGGGTTACAATGCACAAGCAGCAGGAGAGGAGAAAGGCAAATGCTGACTATTGTATACATTTTTTTGCCAGCCAAAACTTTATAACCCTTTGGAAACATGACATTTTAAATTAAAAGAGGAAATAGTTATAAATTACTTTCAAATACTTTTACTCTGAAGTTGCTTTATCTTATGAATGCTTATGTTTAGCAACCCACACTATGAAAAACTCTTTTTCATCCTTTCTTTCTATTAAGCAGCACTGCTAGCACTTAAAACAAGAACTATTACAGTAGATTTGCTAGACTAATAGCAGGCCACATCCAGTAAAGGGTTTTCATTCCAAATTCCGTCTCTCTTTCTCCAAAAGTCTTCCTCTTCCCCCCTCTTTGGGAATGAAGATTAAGGAAAGCAATACTGTTTCAACAATTAGACTGAAGGAACTCTTCCAAAATAGAATAGCATGGTGTCTCCAGGAAGCAGTATTCATTTCTTTTATTGGCCAAATTTTGTTTAATATCAGTGGTTCCCTAGCGATTTTCAACAGGAAGCAATAGTAGATTTATTCTCAAAAACATTGATTTAATTTTCTTCAAGTCCAAAGAGTATTCTTTGCTTGTCATTGAAAACGTGTGTTTGCTAGATTGCTTAAAACTGAGCAATTTGGCGGGGGGGGGGGGGGGGGGGGGGGAAGAGTGGGTTCCAGTTTCCCTGAAGCTGTGTAGAATGTCAGTTCAGCTTCTATCCCACATCTCCAAGTTTTCAAACCTCCCCTCCCTTATGTTGATTTCCCACTGGAAAGACCTTGTACATCATTCTGCATTTTTCTTATATTCCTATATAAAGAGTTTTGTAATTTTAGTCAATTCAGAGTAGTAGGTTCTCAGTAACTGTAATCCTTCACGTTTTATAAGTCTCATTCAATATATTGCAACAATATAGATTTTATTTCTTCTCGTGTCATGCATAACATTATTCCCTCTTGTAAAGCCCAATAAACTCATTTATTTGGTATCTATTCCCAGAGATAAAAACTCTATCTATTTACCTCAATCAGTATTCAGCCCTGCAGGATTTGAACTATCTTGTTTTATATAAACAAATTAAATTTTTATTTTTGTCTTTATCATTAATGCTACTTATGCTCTATGGCTCAATAATATTGTGGTTTTAACAGCAAAGGGAGAGTCCAAGTAACACATAAAGCACACTTCTTATTTTCTAACATTTGGAGTGAGCAACAAGCATCAGCATAGGAATACTCTGCAAATTTGTAACATACTTACTCCCACTTAATGTATTTCTAGGAGTTTAGCAAAGGTAACATTTTTGAACAACAGCAGTACAGACTGTACCTTAAACAATTTCAAAAGTACCTTTCTGAACTATTTTCCAATGGACATACCCATTGTTAAGATAGCACTTAAGTTAAAAGAGTATCAAAAGCAACAAAACAGAAGAATAAAGACAGTAATAACTGTGAAGTGGTATTAAAACTCAAGTACTTTTCCAAATGACATGTCTCCAAATATTTTTTTTCCCTTTTGGACTATGAGTGTCTTTTCAGAAACATTAAGACTCAAACAGAAATTAGGGAGGGGATGTGTGAGCATGGAAATAAACCCAAACCAAGGACATGACGGCTTTCTCATTTTAATGGAAGGCCTTCTCATGCCCCCCTTGTTTTGTTTTTTTTTTTAATGATACTGTGATTCTTGTAATTTCAAATCAGAGCAGTGAGCCACTCTTAAGCATAAAGAAACTAAAAAACCAACCCAAAACTTAAGTATGTAAAAAAAGGTAGGTAAATACAAGTCCAACGTAACACTGACATTATTAACTTCAGATAACTGAGCATTTGAAACAATTCTAGGAAATAGTTCTCTATCTGCAGCAGTTTCTTCAAAATCAATTTTTTTGAAAAATCCCAAAAGAATATTAAGAACCTTCTGTCAAGAGAATGGCTTAGATTAATTTAATCAGTATCATGAAAGCTGTTAAGATATTTAAACTATTTTAAGATACCGAAGCCTTAGGGTATTCAGGTTCATTTAAAGTGCATTAGTAATAAAGCAGTTTAACATCATTGCACACTATATTCCAAAATCCTGACATGAAACCCTGCACAACATATTGCAAGCAGACAAAAAACATATCTGTTTCCCTTGATAAAGACCTCAAGCAATAATTCAAACACAGAGATAAAGACCAGAGACTATAGCAGCAGAGCACATTTGCCTCGTTTGTTTTTGATTAGGCTGCCTTCTCCCTCTTTATCTGGAGGGCTTCTATGGGAAACTTGAATTTTTAAAGACTGCCACCCTACTTTAAAGTTAAACAAAAAAGAAATCAAAAGCCCACACCAACTCCTGCTGAAATAATAAGTAGTGTACTGGCACTTCGTAGTTTCAGTAAAACACTAGTTTGGTCTATACTTCCAAGTTTTCAGAGCAGTAGCATTCCAGAGAAGCCGCAGAGTTCACGGATATGGTTAGCAAAATTGACACTTCACACTGCTCTAAGTCACCTGTCTTTCACGAAAGCCTACACAGATCACAAATACTCTTATATTGTTTTTGAAATCTTCATAATACAACTCCTGATAAAAGAGAAACAGCAAATCTTACCCTAGTGACACTAAAAATGATTATGTGCTGATGTGACTCAAGAAGTTCCTGTGGTAGTATCTGTCTTTCCTTCACATAAGATATAATTTTTTAAGTAACTTAGGTTAAAAAAAAAAGTATTATTTGTCACTCATTAGAGATGTTCTAGGCAATTCTAAGCTACCGATTACAGACAGAGAGAAGTATTGCAATAGCTTCTTGGAGCTTCTTCCAGTGTAAGGAAAGGGAGAGGGTTGTGAAGAAAGTGAGAAAAACAGATACTTTAAAAGCATTTCCCAGATATTTACGGCAAAAGAGTCAGCTCTATCCACGGTGGCACCATTTTTCATCCCTGAGCAAAACAGTTCTGAACAATATACAGAATTTAGAGATAGAAGACAGTCACATCTCAAGTAAATGCCATTTCAACTTCCTGTAACCTGAATTCTACCTGTTTGATTTTGATATCAATCAACATCACTTTAACAGATGAAGCAAGATGTTGAGTCTCAAATTGATCCCTCCCACTAAATTCACTGAAATCTGTTGTCCCTCTCACCAGGTACTTAATATCCTGTTCTTCACAACAAATTCTTCAAACTGTGGGAAACTGTGCAGTTCAGGAATATATTTAATTGCCAAATTCTAGTGAATTTTAAAATTCTTTTTCTTGAAATACACAAAGCAAGTGCCACATAACCTGCCCCAACGTCATTTCACTCCAGACTCACAAACAATAATTTTCAGGGATCGCCACAGACATACAGCTCCCGGGACACAATCGTGATTTCAGCATCTGGCATTTTCCATAGATGCTATCAGGGCAGGGATGGTCCGAGCCCTCCTCAAGCATCCTACTACCTCTGCATGGCTCTACAGAGTAGAAGTTGCGGTCCACAGCCAGTGGCATAGCTGGCTAGCTATGCCTCTCCTCCCCTGCGAGGACTCCACCAGATAAATGAGGCCAAACTGCTTTTACTTTAATAAAGTCAAGCCTAAAGCGACCATCTGTGCACTTCAGCTCCTTAAGGAAACAAGAGCTATGTGATCCCATGGATGAATGCATGTGAGCACATCTCAAACAACCCTTAAGCCAGCAAACTAAGTCAGCAAGATAAATGCCATTTTCCCAAAAATTTTAGGAAATAGCTCATTTTCAGCCACATATCAGCATCCCATGGAGGAAGAGTCTCAAACATGAGCTCACCCCAGCAACAATCAGAGAATCCATGTGGAAGAGACTTTATGGAAACTCCAAGTGGAGCTCACACCTCTCCCAAAGCCTTCAGCCACAAGGCAAACTCCAGGGGCCAAGGTGCCATCAGCTCCACAGCTACTAAACCTCCAGGTGACATTACAAACAGCCCAAACTCACCAGTCAGAGCTCCTCCAAGGCTTCCTCTTCTGAGTTGTCTCCCATCTTCACTCAATTGCCTCTTAAATTTAGAAGACTTTCTAGGGCCAGAAGAGACTTCAGGACTGCTGGATTTTCGAAAAGGCAGAGGTGGGGGGGACAATATGTGATCAAGCTGCAAAGAAACAGAGAAAAAATTAGGTATATATACTGTTTAAATGCTTACCTTCATTGAAAAAAATCTAAGTTACCTTTACCTAAAGATTATGACAACATTTGGAGAAAAGAAGCGTTTACAAAGATCTTAAGCTAATTAAATTGCTAAATGAAACTGAAAATTTGGCAAGTGCCAAATTTGTGGTTGGCTGTCTTAGAAAGCCATGTTCCTCGTGTACAGCTCACACCACCTCCAACCACACTCTCACATTAGGAGCATTTTTTGCAGTGGTCCCATCTCAAGGTACAGGAGATCAGACTTCATCTTACTCAGCCTTCCATAAAGCAGTCTTTGTGCAGCTATGAACCATCTGACCTTGCAACCTGTAAGATCTGCTCTTGCCAACATTTTTGCTTGGCAATATCTCCCCAGCTTCATGCAAGAAGTCACTAGATGGCACTGTACCATCAACAAAATGCAAACCACTGCCCAGCCTAAGGAAACACTGACAAATAGATTTATCAAAGCCAGTGCACAAAAAAAAAAAAAAGTTTAAATTATCCTGTTTATAAAATAGGCGTTCTTTACACTGACTTTGAAATAAGCGTAAATCGATATAGATCCCATTCTTCAAATTCTGTTCCTGTCATCTTTAGCCCTCTGGTTTTGATAATGCATTTAAAGTCTCAATATTTGATTAAATTCACAAAAACAAAATTAAAAGCAAGTGAGAAAATACAGGCAAAGGAAGAGAACAGGGATGTGAGTAATCAAAGTAGAAAGAGTTTTACAAGCATCCTTCTCCTTAAACTGGTGCAATCACATGGTGTCACTATTTTGCAAACCATAAATGTTTTTCTGTAACATTTAAACCCTGATTCTTATCACAGTTTTAGGAAGCCAAGCACATCAAAGTCTTCAAGAAGATTTTTACAATTCATGTACTGAGACTTATCAGCCAGACAATCTACATATCACCAGCATACCCAACTGCTTCATCCTCTTTGTCCTCTGAAAGGAAGGAGTCAAGGTCACCACAGTCGCCTATGAAGACACACAGTGAAGCCCATTTTTGCTTACAGCTAATCCCACAGCAAAGTACTGTATGCCCTACAAAGCATTTCGAATCCCATGTTTAGAGTTTCCTTTCTATTTAATATTTCAGGTTAATTAGTGTTTGGATTTTTTTTTTTAATCAAATCTGCACCTTACTGGAAGTGTTTGCAGACACACACTTCCAAAGCGTCAAGGAACATGGCGATTTCTGAATCTGCTTCTTTAGCATATTAAGACTCATTCATGTTCACAACAGACACTGAAGTAACTCATGAACTCACAGCCCATGCCTTTAGCAATTCCCTCAATTGATAAGTTTCAGGGTCATAAAGAATATTTAATTAACCATTGTTACCATTTATCTTTTAGAAACTCAGGTATATCACAAGTATTTCTATTTCCAAGTGCTAAGACACCTCACAAGGTGAATTTACAAATTAGTTCAAAAGGAAATGACTGACAATGTGTGGCTCCTAACAAACATTATTTTGAGAGTCTTCCACATAAGTCTATAAGGAAATACTCGAAGGGCTTGCTGACTGATGGACAGCAACGATTGCACAATGCTGCACTTCAAATGACTCCAAGCATCTGACAACGACACGATCTGATCAAGGCTTTAGGTGAGTTATTGGCAAAAATTCATGCACGTTCTTAAAACAGGTTCATACTTCGAAGTAACCAACCACATTTTAAATCTCTTTTTTCCTGGCCTAAGGTTCATCAAAACTTTAAACAACAAAAAGCAGAAGAAGAAAAAAATCAACAAAGGCACTAAGCTCCCTGCACATTAGCACTGAAGTCTACACAACAGAATTAGTGTCTTCCACCCTGTCACCTTTTCCACTTATAACCAGGTATATAACCTTTATGGCTGCTCAAGACACGCCCACAATGAACACACTTGTGCATTCCACGACACGCAGTCAGATTACAAAAATCATTATTTCCACTTAAGCTGTGCTCCTTTTCCACAGCTTTCAAGGTTTCAGAAGAAAATTTAAGATGGGGTAAAGTACAGAGCAGTACAGTACCTTCCAGATCCTCAGTTCAAATTTAAGATGCTTTTCCATTGTCCAAACTGGCAGCTTCAGAAAACTATGATATTCAAAAGCTAACATAGTTTAAATATCAACCCCCATTAGCTCATCTTTTAACAGCAATGCCCTGCCAGCATTCTCTTGCAAAAGTACCTCCTTGTTGCTAAGTGACTCTGCCACAACTAAAATTTCTGTTTGATAAAATTCCAGCACCAACTTTGGGCACACAAGCTCTCAACAATACAAACTTCTTCAAGGACTTGCATGGAAACAGAGGAGACCCGTGCAGACAGAGACCGGGTCTTGGCCACCAGGACAGAAGCTACCAGCCAGGAAGAAGTAATTCTGACCCCATGTGAACTGGCCATGCCTGAGTTCCTACATGTGGAGATTACTGGGAACCTGACTGGGGACGGGAAAAAAGGGAGGAAAAACAAGGGGACAGTCCTTCCCACCAATACTTTTCAACGTGATGTCCTCAATTTGAAAGCCCATCTGCAATTCTTTGACATGAAAAACAGGTGAATGAAACGCCATTTATGAAGTTTTGCATGTTTAAACACAACAGGGTGAAATTCAGATTCTGTTGAAGGAGAATGTGACCCTATTGCATGGAGATAACAAAACAAAAATAAGTATTCTTGCATATGACAAATTAAAGATCAAAATATCACAGCAGCATTAGGTTTCACCAAGTGCTTTTTGGGGGTAGAAGTTCACTTCAACATAGGAACAGCCAAATTCACTGTTGTCATAGTAGACAACACTTACACAGATCTGTCAGCTGGGTTTTGGCTGGATGTGAAGAACCATGTATGACCACCTGAAGCAACTACACGAAAAGACATTATATGGTATAGGACTATAAAGAAACAATACAGCAATATGAGTTTTGACATTTTCATATTGATGGCCAACTCTGGCTTTATGGAAACAGCTACACATACATCAACAAAGCATTTCTGGAAGCTATCTGAAGGCTCTCTTTTGCTTCCAAAGGGCAAAGTAAGATGTATAGCACATAGAGTGTGTATTTGAAAGGAGTCTATATGTTGTTAACTGCTGTTGTAGTAGACAGAGAAGAGCAGACAAGGATATACCCTTTAACAGCCTTGACATAGAAACTCTGGACGCTGGGGAAATACGAGGGAAATGGACTGCCAAAAGCAGCCAGGCTTGCAAGCTCCCTCTGAATAACTTCTTGTGCTCCGCTCAAAGAACAGTCTGCTAGACGAACCAATTTGTCCCAGAAGGGCTTTCTAAACCCCATTCAGACCTTACTTCAAGCAAAAGCCTGTGCTGCAGATGAAGAGGCTTTCTGTCCTCAACAAAACAGCCTCTCCCTCCTGCCAGGCAGAGTGTTCAAGTAAGTAAAACCATCAGAGAATATTTCATTAGGTCCTGCTTCCTTGGAACACACAGCTGATTCTGAAGCGGTATATAACATGGCACATATTCAAATCACACAAAGTGGTTAATTCAGACAAAACAACACTATAAGCATTCAACAGGAAGATTATGACAAGTTTAAATAAGTAATACCAAGACGTATTCAAACTTGTCGATACTTATTTGAAAAGCCTCCTGGAAACCTGAACACTGTTGAAAGTTCAGGTAGTGTGTCTTACCATGTACGGATTGGACATTGCTGTCCACAAGACAACATCAAAGCAAGTATCTTGAGGAATGAGGGTTGTTGAAATTCTACCAGAGATATTTTAAATAATTTTAGTCAAGATGCTTCGACTCAGCACATTAAACAGTTTTGCCCAGCCAGAATCATCACTCTGTTGGTATTAATGTCATGCTTGCTAGCTATTTCAATGTGTGTCAAAGTTGGATGGCATACAAGCACAACAGGAGAACCAGGGTTTGGTTGGTTGCACCTCTTTTTTTTGGTGAAACTTGCTTGACAACAAGTTGCAAGAAATACAAGAGCTGTATCCCTGCAGGCAGTTTCCAACAGATATTCACGTTATACTTTGAGGTTTTGGCTATCCCATGCTCTGCCCGCTGCCTTATTACTGCGCTCAGGCTGCAAGCATACACTTACCTCCACACCCTTTTTAATGAAATGTTAGTGACTCAAGGAGCAATGGGACAACAGAGGGCAGTTTTTCCCCTTATCTAGGGAACTGCAGGGCAGGGGAATAAAAGAATTTGAGAAGTTACTTCAGAAAGTCACTACTTAAAAGAGCCATAACAGCTAAGACAAAGCATATGAAAACAATTTGACTATCATTTATCTATAGTACAAAGGATTAGCCATTGAGCATATACAGGCTGTTTAGAGAGGGGTTTTTCATCTGTATACATCTCACCACCAGTCTTTGCTGTTAATATTCACAATGCATGGATAGTTAACTTATGTAAAAATGCTCCCTCCCCCAACATTAAATTCTGAATAATTCCTTTCCAACAAAGGCACTTTGAAAGACAGAAAACACATGGCAAACTCCAAGCTATGCAGAACATACTGTTCTACAATATTAATTTCTTCCAATCCATTTTTCCATACATTTAATAAAAAAATCTGCCTGTTTATATTGTAGGTATAATGAATTTCTACAGAAGCGCTGTAAAATTTAGGAGATAATAGCTTTCACAAAACCTTATCCCCCTCCTCCCTCCCATGAACCTTACAAAAAGGAACAGACAGTATCATTAGAGGACAGAGGCTTAAAAATTACACAGAACAGAATCATCAAAATATCCTTACCATAGACTTCTACACCTAGATTTAAAGATCCTACAGAAACATGGATGGAATTTGAGTGATAGTCTCCTCTAGTTATACAGGAATTTCCTCTAGGGAATCAGGACTGAATCAATTTGTCCTAAAACATTTTTTTTTCCTATATTTTGGATCTATTCATTTTCTGTGTGAACAGAATCAACTACGTTCCTCTAAAGAAAATTATTCTCACTGTGTACTAGCTATGGACTTTTAACAGGTCACCTATCAGAAAGGATTATCTTTATGTTTTTAAAAATCTCAGTAGCATTAAATCCAGCTGTCTACCATCATGTATTTATTCTACAGCTAGAATGAATTCTCTGCTTGATAATTACATCATCAAGCAGTCACATCAAGTAAGTCAGCCCACATGTCCCTACGAAAATTAAGGACATGACAACCGGTTCAAAATAAGACCTAGCATCAGTGTTTAGAAGTACAATTTCATCCAAGTACATAATGAGGTGTGAGGCAGCCATAAAGAAAATAATGGATTTCAAGAGAGGAAATCCATGGTACAAGAAGGTGAATGAAGCTAAGATAATGCAATCACACTGATAATACCAGGATAAGGAAAATAAGCTATTCTGAGCTGCTGAGATCTGTTGCAACACGGAGCGGTTTTTTCCAATAAAAATTAAATTGAAATGAGAACTAGCTCATCTGCTCAGCTGCACCTTTCCTTGAAACACTGACTACGGTTTTATTGTCCAAAATACTTCGCCCCCAGCCTCCCCTAATTGCTCCACAGGCAATATTCCTACTTCCCACAGAAACTGTGAAATACAGATAAAGTATTCAGTCTTAAAATTACGAATAAAGATGTTCTATTAAGCATTTTAACTTCTTCCTCTTGAACGCTGCACAACTCCACTCTACCTCAGGTCATGTCGTATATACACATTAAATCCTGAAGTTTCCATAAAAAGGCTGTGTGCTGTCACCCATGTTAAGCCTCCCCCAGTCAGGCACCAATCCAAAAGAGGTATATCACCTGAAAACTCTCACACACAGTGCACTGAAAGCAGAAAATATCCAGCATACTTTTACTGCTTAGTTTTTCTCATTATCAACCAGAAGTCCCAAAATAAAATTCTACTAATAAGTATGTTGTCATCAAAAATGCCAAATCTCATCAGACCTATCCAGAGGTTTAAAGAAGCAAGAACGGAAGCTCCAGTCCCATGCAGACAAAAGTACAGGAGCCTACCTGATGGTGAAAAGATACTAAATTTTCAGTAAAAACTCTCATCTTTATAAAGCTAAATCTAAGAGAAGCATGGCTTCACAAACCTGTCAACACCCTCCTGTCTCCTGCATCTCCATATTTAAGCCATGCCAGAAGTAAGTGTGCTTCTCAGGCAAGTTAAGACCTTAGTTCAACAGCGATTGACCCTTTGTAGCAAGGCAGAGTGCTAGGAACATAAATCAGTCTGTTTCTTCACATTATTTACACTGGGCTCCTCACAGCACACTGCCTCACTATCTGAATCCTTTACGAGCATTTTAAGCAGATGGTGAAGCGTAATGGCCCAGCAAAGCACTTTTGTTAGGCAAAGCACTTTTTTTAGGCAAACTATACAAACTTACTTCAACTGGGTATGGGGAAGAAGTATGTTCTTATCACTTAAATATTCTCCCTAAATCTAATTAAATTTGGCACAGATACATGAGTTTTGATTAGCTGCACTGACACAGAGAGCAAAACGGAATATGATCTTATTAGCGGATAGGATTAGATCTTCCAAAAGCCAAAGGCATCTTAGAATTTGTTTAAAAAGACATTTTAGCCAATTAAGAGCATAGTGCACTTTAGTTCCTCCAGATGCTTGACACGAATTCAGTAGAACCAAATTAGACTTGAAGAGGAGATGCTGCAATGGGGCAGTATAGATGCTCAAGATGCTCTGTCTTACAGTACCATCACAAGCAGAGGTGCGAACAAATTTCCAACAGATATCCTGCAGTAACTCATGTCTGTGAGGAGCAGCTCCACTGCTTTTGGTCACAACAGCGTAAACTTTTGAAGTATCCTGCTTGAGGGTGCAATCTGGGGGTACACAGGAATCTCCGCAAATCTGCATCAAACCCAACAGCTGAATGAGATCGTTAGCAGTTCCAATTAAATCAGCTGGTGGTTGGAATATTCTACGTTCCCTTTGCCCACAAGCAATATTAATCCACCTCAGTTTTGAGTAGGGTTTAGAAAACTGTGCAATTATTCTGAATATTCACAGGTCTTAGGGCAGCCTCTCCTTTGCAGAACAGACAATCCCAAATAACCTAATTCCGCACAGAGATAAAAGAAAACACTTCTCTAAAAACTAGCACCACTTCCAAGAAGCCAAGGATAATGAAGGTGAAGAATGGTTACAGAGGAAATCTCACCAGGCCACACGGATTTCACTGGACAAGGAAAAAACCCATTTTCTTGCCCCCTTTTCTGTCACACTTCCTCGAAAACAAGCACTTTTTTCTCCAAAAATCATCTGCCATAGGTCAAGTAGGAAGAAGACTATTCAGCCTATATTTCTTAAATTTGGCATTGCCTTTCCCCCTACCCCTCCACGAGACAGATCTCCCTCAGCTTGGGCCGAGAGACTTTGCTACTTCTCCTACTGAATGGCATCTGTCATCCCTGTTTCAGATGTCAAGGCTTGGACTGTCTCACTTCGCTCTATGACCTCGTTAGGACAGTGACACCACCCCATCAGCTACCTCACAGGCAGAAAGGAAGTCAGGTCCTAGGCTCCCTGTTGAAAGACAAGTCTAAGTGGCAGAAAAGGTCTTGTTTACAGATAGATTATTATTTGCTAATCATTCATAGGGCAACTCTCAATTTACATATGAAAACAACCTGCAGCTGACACTGCAAACGTCCACACCAAGGTAAAGAGGAGAAACCCACTGTAAAGCTCTGCGGTTCACAAAGCATTACTTCTAACCGTTTTATTTATAGATTTTACACCCTACATATACATACAAACAGTGCTTAAAACTGAAGTCACTGTTCAAAAATGTCTAGATTGTTATGCTGAATATATGATATGGTATAAATAAACAGAATCAGCAAACAAAGTTCATCATGCTTTTCTATAGCAAGTTCTTACTTCTCATATCCTAGGTAGTACAAAAATATTTTAATAATTCTGCTAAGGATCCATAGAGATGTATCCACATTATTTTGCTATCCACTTCACATGCATTCTAGAAATGCAAATTTTCCTGTAGAACAGTTGCATTTTTCTTGAAAACAAATCTGGCATCTGGTCAATTAAAAATAAATAAATAAATACAACTCAGAGGAACATGAAGAATCAGCTACAGCTACATTAAAAAGAAAAACCAGCTTGCATCCAATGCCTTTCACAAACACACTTACACATGATTGCACAGAAAATGAAGCGCAGCCTTCACAGCATTCTACAAGGCCAAGAAGTGGCCTATAAATATGCATGCACACTGCTGTCTGAGCCAATTATTACTTTACCCTGGTTAAGATGGAACAGTTTTGCTACAGTATGATTGAGTCCTTCACTTCTTGAAAGCCTCCTGTGTGCCAGCTCTGTACACACAGATGGACAGACAGACTGCTCCCTTTCCAGGGAACACAGGAAGCAACAGTATTTGTACTGAAGACACTGCTTCCAACAACTCAGCCTGCCCTAAGTCTCCTTGGATTTACTCACCCAACTTTAATGAACATTAAGAAAAAGATTAACAAATAGGTTCTGCAGATCTCTTGTAAGGTCCTACAACAAGAGCCAAAAACCAGAACATAGTTCTAAATAAATATATGTAAGTATAGCTCAAATCATGGTTAAAGGGGATCACATAGGCACTTTACTTGCTGGTAGCATCAAGACTTTCTTTTTAATCTGACAGTCATACAGGTATCTTCTCAAGAACATATAAGCCTTTGCTTCTTACAAAAAAAAAAAATAATAAAATCACTTCATTCTGCCAACGCTCTCAAAAAGCAAGAGAAGTCAAAGCATCGCATGCAGGCTGCTAGCCAGGGTGAAGCTGCAGCAGCTCAACAGGTCAGCCCTACCAGGAAGGACGCAGAGGGATCAAACTCAACATAGCAGATTCTGTAAGGAAGTTAGTTTGATAATTTAATCCAAAAAAGCATGAAAACAGAGAGTAGAGTTCAAGGGGTCTGTCCAACCCACTCAGCTCTGCTCCATGTGTACCATCTAGAAAAAATCCTCCTTTCTGTAGGGGTGCAGCTCCTCTGAGTGCTGCCTGAGCATCAAGGAAGCATGCTCACATTTCACCTCTGCTTCCACAGTTTTAAAAGGGATCTGACAAAAGACGATAAAAAAAGAAAACCTACCCTTCACTGCCCAGATGCGCAGCGGTGCGTGCCACTGCTATGCAGCAGGAAGGATACTCCCTTCCTGTCCCCGTCCTGCTGGCCATCTTGGCAGGAAAAAGCGTTTCGCAGTGTTGAAATATGCTGTCAATGACTACTGCCACATCTGCCTGCTGCAAAAGACTCTGAGTGGCCAGAAGGCCACAAGAGAAAGCCGGCAGAAAGCTGCTCAAACACCCTGGCTTCAGTTAGGGAGGAAACCAGTGACACAACCCAACTACCAATCCTGGTGGGCAGCCACCAGGTTCTGGGAAACATCTTTGCTGGGGCAAAGACGGAAACCTACACGCTTGCAGTGTTAAAGAAGGAAAAACACCCATACATACAGGATGCTGCACGTTTAAGGTGTAGGCATCGGCAACGTGCTTCAGCAGTCCTGCTCCTTCCAGCAGGTCCATGGATGCTGAGGAGCAGTGATGGCTGACCCCTGCTGTGTCCCCACGTCGACACGACTTCACACGGCATGGCAGAACGTGTTGCAAAAATCACGTCTTTCTAATACAAAGTACACACTTCAGGGGTGTTGTTTTGTTTTCACTGATTTATCTATACCGAAGAAGTGGAAGAGAACAAAGACAACCAAGTTTTCAGCTGAAACACTAGGAACCAAATGTCACAGAAGTTTAAATGAAAGTTATCAATATTATGCATCAATAAAAAATATTACATGGCCCAAAGTAGTATTTTCTTGCTTTCCCTTGCATAAAGCCTCTTTTTTGGCAATTTTTCTTCTTTAATATTCTATGGCTGTATTCATTTTCTTGCTATCCTATGCAGAGCTATTAGTAGCATTAGCAATGCTATGTGCTATGCTCTGCTGTAGAGAAAAATATCAAACCAGCCACAGTGAGTATTTCTTTAATTTCTCAATGAAAGGAGAAATTAGCTACACAACAAACAGAAAAGAACTTTGATATTTCTAGACACCACAGGCAGAATTTTCACCCTTAATTATTTTAATGATCCTTTTTACAGCACAGGAAAACCATGACAAATGCATGGAAATATGTATTCACACTCTGTGTATGTGCAGGCATCCACATGCACAGCTTACTTCAAACGTTTCCAATGCTGATGCTCATACATAGATTTTTAAGAAAGATTTTTCCTGGCTCTTTAACTAGAGGATGAAAATTTAGTAAAACTAACCTTCAAAGTCACTTTCAATTGCAACAAAAAAAAAATTGAAATACATAAGAAAGAGTCCTATTCATCTTCATCAGCTGTTGACACCATCATCATTCGTCTCATGAAAAAAAAATAATTCAGAGGAGAATATATATCTCTGGAAAGAGGGGGGGGGGGGGGTTTGTTATACCATGAATACTAATGAAGTGAAAGCAGTTTAGTTCTTTATAAAATCTATTTCCATTCACATTCACCAATGAGCTCCTAGACTACCTATAAAGGTTTCATTTATTCTATCACATTGGAGGCCTCAGAAAACTAATTGTTTATTCAAGTCTATCTGCTCCATCCATGCTCAATTAGGTCTCACTTCTCCCTCAGTTACAGCGAAATTAAAAATAAAAATGCAAGGTGAAACATTCCTCGTTCCACTGACCAGCTGCCCGTAACAAGCCACTAAACAACCGCTGCTCAAGTGCAGCGAGAGCTTCTTGACCGTAATGCAGCATTTGAGGCACCTACCCAGTGACTTACAGAATTCCTACTCATTAACTTATTCCTCTGACTAACAGAAAACACATTTGTAATGCAGCTTTCTAATAAGCACTACCAAGCACTGTTAAGTGCAACCAGGCATTCCAGCTACAGCAATTCACAAGTAGCTCAATTTTAAGAACATAAGACATAAGCCTTACACACTATAAGAAAAAAATTATTCTCAATTTATTTTCCCTTGTTTAGACCACTGAAATACTAAATAATCCTTTTTGCCATATAAAGCTTCAAATTCAGCATTACTTTCATTAGGAATAATGTATCAAAGGGAATCACAACACATTTATGCAAGGCAGGAACAAAACAAAAGACAGAAACCCATGATGAAATGAGCTTGGAGTAAAAGGTTCTCAGCATGTAATGGAACTGAAGTTGATCCATAAATCAATGCAAGATGAAAGCCAGATTATTTATGTGAAGGGGTTGCATTGTTAATTTACAGTCTGATTGAGAAAAGAAACGCTTTACTTGATCAACGTACCAGTGATGTGCATGTGTGTACTTGAGCACAAATTAGTAATAATTACCAGTAAGTGTATCTCCTCGTATTTTTTAATTAACCTTAACAAGCAGCATATACAGTTCCAGAAAATGCAGGTTTTCCCCGAGTTTGCCTTTAACATGCTCCTAAGTTTTTAAATAATGCAGCCTCGCCACAAGAGACCTTGCAGACAAGGGCTTTTTGATCTCTTTCTTCCCATTCAGTGCTCAGAAAGATACCGTGCGCGGTTATCGAACAATAGCTGCCATGAAAAACCCTTTTCCTGAACTGTTTTTGAAAGTGAACTAGAATATGGCATTTGATAGCTTTGTAGTTTTACCCTAGACATCTAACACAGAATTCAGAGACTGGGATGCTTCTCTTTTAGTCTGAACAACAAAATTAGCAAAAAAGTATCAGAAGGGCAAGCAGATCTCGGGAAGGGGGAAGCACAACCCAATTTGCATTTTGCAGAGATTTGTAGTTAAGGACAACAATCAAGAACCATGTTCGTAATTTTAAGTGCTTCCACTGCATTTCACATCTTCTGTCAGCTGCCATTTGTTAGTCTCAGACAATTTACCCAGGTCTGTCATTACCAGAAGTGTTTATTAACGCTATCTGGCTCAGGGAAACAAAAAGGTTTTTTTAGCCTGAAGACTTCACGAAGTATTACAATTAGGAAAAAACATGAAGACTATGTGAGAATGCAACCAGAAAGGTGATAAGGGATGATTTTAAATACTCCACCCCTCTATTTAATTCTTTGTGAAATCTAAGCAAGTAACTGCCCATACTTTCTAAATATCCTCAATGTAAAACCTACACTTAAGCAGACTTATCCTCACTCATCCTGGTCTCTTTATCAAGGCTTTTCCAATTAAACAGGTAGCTATTTAATGCAATGACACTGATGGGTGGGAGAAGGAAAGCTCCCTACTTAGATTTTAAAAAATCTTATATTAAGTGCTATTAGGCAGGGAAATGACAGCAGAATGTATCACACATTGTACCTGAAAGGACAGACATCAGTATCCATGTGTAAAAGAGCACAAAACAGACAGGCATGTAAAAAGTGTCCATATCAAAACAATGACTGTATTCATCTTTACACAGAGTTTAGAGCTGCTCTGGTTTCTTCACCCTCATATAGAAATCTTAACACTAACAGCAAAAGAAGATTTAATTGTATGGCTTTTAAGAGTTTTATTTATAGATCATATCACCTCAGAGATTTATACACGCTTTCTTAGAAGTTTAGTATGACTTAGAACTCTCTAAATTACAAGTATTAGTTGTATACTAGGTTATAGTAGTTGATTACTTTGATATCACTATGTATCTCATCAGTGTAAGCAATTTAATGCAGGCTTCATTAAAATGTCTACAGTGTAGAACTTTGCACAGAAGCACTGCAACATCTGAAACATGGCAGTTACCTCTGAATTAGAAGGGTTTTCTAACAAGATTTTGCTAAAGTAACCCAATTTAATAAAAAATGAAGCACAATTCTACCCATCATGTTTCACACTCTTATTCCAACTTTTTTCCACTTCCCACTAGTGACAGGGGAGTGCTGTCAAAAGCCGAACAACCACCACACACATGCACCCCTCTGTTATCAAGGTCTACTAGGGGTCTACTAGGATTCCTCAGGGCTGTAAGTCAGCAAGTACACCTTCCAATATCTGTAAGTCAGCAAGTACACCTTCCAATATACTTGTGAATCAGCTTTGTAGCTTTGTACCCTCACTTCAAGTGAGCAACATCCCACATCCTGTATTCTCAGGGTTACATCTTCTTATTCAAAATAATGGGACGCCGCATCTTTTGTAAAACAAAAGAACTTGTCTAAGTCAATGCTGAAAAACTTCAAATCACACATAGTCCTTTTATCTGTGCCCAGTTACAGGCAGAGCTTACGGACTAGAGTAATTCCACACTGATAGCTTCAAAATACAGAAGTATTTTTACCACTTCAAAAGCTGAGAACAAACTATAGCTATTAGGAGGCAAAGATACTGCCCTTTCTATGGTTTAGAAATTTGTCAGTTTACAGAAATCTAAAGTCTCTAAAAGACATAAACAACACAGATTTGAAAATGGATGTTTTATTCGGAAGTACTCAAAAACAGTGTAAGGGATGAGAAGTCTAATAAAATAATGAGATTCACAGTCAGAATTGTCTGGAAACCAACCATTTTCCAAGGGAAAAATCAGGGAAACTTCATTAGTTTCATCCATATATGCAAATAGCACCTTGTTTGGATATATCTGTATTGCCTTCAGTACAATTTCACTTCATTTTAGTTTATTTCTGTTATCCTGATATATAGCAGTCTGTAATCCAGGATACCATAGCCTAAATTGCAAATAAAATCTTGCTAAGCCATACTAACGAGAGCCCACAAGGAAAAACATGCAGTGATAAAAGCTTTGAAATTTATGACTTGTGTGACTATGTACCACTGTGGGAGTTAACCTAGTTTTTTAGTGATGTTCAGCTGCTGTATTAACTGGACATTTTTAATACTGAATGTAAGTTATTTAATAAAACGATTTCCCAAAAACATTGAATCATCATAAGCCAAAGCCCAGGTTTAACCTCCAAGAAAAACTCTGCAGCACTGAAGTCAGTGTATCCCTTCAGAAACCTACCCTTCACTTGGATCAAGAGAGTATTTAAGCTTGCTTCATCTTAGTAAAAACTAAAAGAGGCAAAGCTAGGAACAAGGAAATTCAAGTTCTAGTTTTATCATTTGTCTACTGGAACAATATTTATTAAAAAACAAACATACAAACAAACAAAAAAAACCACACAAAAAACCCCAAACAAACAAAAAAACCCCAAATACACAAAAATACCCAAGACAAGCCACTGAGAGGGTTTTCCCAGCATTTTTTCCAAAACTTATCTGCTGGTTTTTCTCTAGAAATCATTCAGTTTTTCAGAAACCCCATTCCCAGTACAGGAGGACACACTTCTGAAGGTTTTTCTTTTAAAACTCAATGCTCAAGAACATACTTTCCCAGAGGGATCCCAGATGTACTGTATGTTTTACCAGTAAACTTCCAAAAAAATAAAAATGACCAACAGGGTTCTCTCTTCCAACACACTGAGAGAATCAGTAGCTGTAATGATTCTTCAGAATTGCTTGTTCACTAAGAGAGATGCACTCCCCTTCTTGAGTTTAGAATAAAGATACAGCAAAAGTTGTTAAGGAAAAGCGGAGCAACTGGGATACACAAATTGGTTTCTTAGTGACATCATCTTTATTTGCATAGCAGCTTTAGAAAATGGTAATGGTCACTCTCAGTAAGTAGTATACGGACAGGAGAGCAAACAGCTTTTAATCTCAAAGCTACTCCACAATTATGTTTACTTCAGTAATTCACTAAGCTTCCCGTGGCTAAGACTTAAGTGTTTCCTTACTTACACACACTGGTTAGTGGTTTCCAAGATAAGGCCTATTTAGGAAAGAAAGACCGTATTTTGTATGTTAAAAAAAATAATAATAATGTTTGAGTATGTAATTTCAATAGAATAAAGACTTGGCTAAGTTCAGCTTTAATATTTGGTTTTCCTGAAGACTACCAGCATCTAAATGAGCAGCAGTACTGAAGGTACGCAACAGGGAGTAAGCCCACACAACACTTCTGCAGCACATTCCTCCCCGGTAAGGAACCAATCCCAAACACTTCAAGGCCACTTTTATAAAGCCCAACTGTCCCATAAACCAAGGAATCCAGACTTCACTTAGGGACCTACTCTGTAGGGCTACCACCTCCACAGTGCTTAAAGCTCCTGCCCACCCAGGGAAATTAGGATCCAGAATTCTTTCCTATAGCAAGTACACACTACGCTGTCCAAAGACAATAAAATGAGCAACGTTGGCAAGGTTTTCCAACAAAGGAAGTGCAGCTGGCATGCGTGCTCTCATTTTACAAAATCATATAGGAACTAGCAAAATTAGCATATATATTCAATAAGAAATATAACCACACTAAATTGCCCTTTATATTTAGGCAGACAGCCTAGATTCCCAAAGCCATCCTCTCCCCAGTAATACTACTGCTGCATCTATTTTTGCAGATGCAAAGGTGTAGAACCGTATGCATGCAGCAAGACCCTGCACATTTGTTCATGCCCCATACAAAGGCTGTCAATTAAACTGCCTTTCCTACCGCTTCACGTCTCACATTGCCAGCATACCAGGAGGTCACGCAAGAATAACATAAAACAATGGGCTCTCCAGGAGTGACTGCTGAAGAACATGAAAGAACATAAATCTCTTCCAGGCTACTACCATGCTGTAGTTGCAAACACACATTATAGCCTCATTAAGAAATACAGCACTGTCAGAAATCCTGACTCAACAGCAAGCCAAAACTAATGCAAGTATTTGCTCTGTACCAGCATTTCATAAAAATACAAGTCCCTAACACCTTAGCTCAGACTCCTGGTTCAGAGTTCCCAGACTCATACCTTGGCAAAACGGCAGGGAGGGGAGAAACTGCACAGGCACCTGGAGGAAGCAGGGAGGAAGCAATGCGGGAAGGAAACAGGCAATGCCATCCCTACCAGCCTGCTTGACTCAAGCTCATTTATCTCCCTTTTCAGGCATCCCAGCTTCTGTCAGGATCATCTATTGCATCCAAGCTCTTTGGCACATGTCTTCACAAGTACCTGCTGTGCTTCCATGGAGGATGTTATTTTCTGTGACTACAGAAGTGAAATTAATTTACTGGAAGTCATCTAAGTACAAGAAAGGAAGCAGCTAGAAACCAGTGTTAGGCAAAGAAGAAGGAGGAATGAAGCAACGCAAAGCTCATAATGCTTAATAACTTTTTTTTTCCACTTTCACCTTACCATTTCCGTCTTCACTGTTCTCTAGTTTGTATTGCAGATATGCTTCTCTTTACTGCTCTTGTAAGACAGCTGTCACTGTCGGGTGTTTTACCTCTAGAACAATGACCCCAGGGCATGCAGCTCCTGACACACAGCCTGTAAAGCACTTATTTTTATAATGAAGCACAAAACAGAAATCTTATCTCAGATTTCTTTTCCATTCTGCTCATTTAGTTAAAGCTCTAGAAGTATTCAGCAACAGATTGCTGAAAGATATCCTGAGATGTTTGACATGAACCACAGTGGGGCTGTAGTCCCTGCCAGACATGCCAGACAACATGTGTCTTCACAATGGCAGTAAGTGGAGTTAACATCACTAGTGAGAACAATCTGCTAAGTCATCAGACAGTCCAGTCAGAAGAACAATCATCTGTTGAGATTAAATGTTGACAGAAAAATCTCAAAGTGCCTGATCATCAGAGTGTCAGCACCATAACCTTTGCTGAGTCAGAAGGCTGAGGGTCCTGAAACTGTCTCAGTTGATGGACACAGTTATCCTCTGCCTGATTCATCTAAAAGACAACTGCTCCAACTGCAGCATGCTTGTGCTCTTCCAGTTGCATGTCTTGCAAAGCCACCTGACTCTGGAGAAGGAAAGCATTCTGGCTTCTCCAGACAAGAAGAAAGAGTCATGAAAAATGGCAGATTTGACATGAGTGACATCTTACTAGTTGCTCAGCCTGCACATGTTCACCAAGGCACTTAACAGCCTACCACAACTGAGGTTATTGGAGAAAGGCAGACCCCTCCCTCCCTTCTAATTCTCTGAGAGCAGAGCAGGAAAACCAAGCCCAGATAGTACACTGACTGGACAGCTATGTCCCCCAGGATGTAAAGACATATTCAGAAATCAGAAGTAAAGGTTAGTTAGCATATGAGCATAGAACAAGTTGGTAAGCCATGGCACAAACATGGAAAACTGAAGACCAGTATGCTGGTATGTATGTATTTGTATTTGTAAACATAAAGATTTTACAGATCAGCTGTAAATACTAAGACCCAGCTTTTCCTTGCAATTATTGGATCACATGTTTATAGCCTTGAATCACTAGATTTATGCATCAGAGACAAATCTTTCTGGGGAAGGTTTCCATGGCTGCCTCTTCTACATTATCAAAAATGAATTCCCTAATAGTTCCCATCCTACCTTTAATAGCAGCTTGTTTAAAAAGCTCAAAAATGTTAAGAGAGGAAAGCCCACATTGTGCAGATGACACAGAGCTCCCAAAATTTGTATTTAAAAGTCCATACTGCAGATGATTTAACACTCTGCCCAGAGGCTGCTCTCAGAACAGGCCATTAAAGCATCAGATAAGCATCTCAAAAAAGCATCAAAGCATCTCAAAACACCACTACCCATTTATTATTAGGACCTTCACTGGCAGAACAGAGAAAGTTCTTCCCACGCTTTCCAAATTTGCTTCAGTCTGATTTGGTCAAAAAATGAGACAAGCAAATACCTAGGAATCGTATGCCAGGATCTTATGCCAATGTTTCTGGACAACAGGTCCACTGAAAATCCCTGATTTAGGGCAAATACTGGATTAGACAGCATTGCTGGGGTTATAAAGGTGATTTATGATTTGTAATGGTGACTCGTACTTCTGTAGGCTTCTATGTTAAGAGCCCACATACCGAAACCTGTAGCCATACTGGGCAGGGCAACCACCTGCACAGGTACAAGAGCATCAAAGAGGAAAAAAAGAAAAGGTTCCTTTCAAGAAAAGAGGTTGGAATACTTGAGACAAAAAAAACTGAAAAGTAAAAAAAGATCAGACTATAACTTGCTCACACAGAATTTTCTTCCATCCTTCAAAACCCCTATCCTTTCATGCTGCAAAAAGCTGGCATTCTTTGACCATCATTCAAAATTTGAGTTTAGTCCTTCAAAGCTTTAAGAGCTAATGCACAAAACCTGAAATGCCCAAGGTGAAGGAATTCTGGTACAGATCTAAACACTTGTGAAAATGTAATCTTAAACTCAAAATCCAGTTGACATTGAAGCCTTAAGCAAACAAAAAAATCCCACATCACTAGCAGAATTATGAAGACAATCTTTTGCTCAAGAAATTACACTCTGAAGTCTTACACTGCAAGGTGGAAGTGAGATTAGCACAGAAACTGTTATTTTAAAAAGTCTTCAAAAAGAATCCACACTACACCTTGTTGATGTGCAGCATAAAGCAGAATTATACTAAGTACAGAAGTTTCCTAAAACATTTTTCTTCTATTTTAATCAACATCTACTTGTTTCAGATCTAAATCAAAGAAGCAACACAGCCCCTGGAAGCAGCTAATTTGCATACACACTGAAGAAATAATAATAATTTACATCTTGAGCCCCCCCAAAAATGGCCCAGATCTTTGTGCGAGGTTCAAGCACCTTTAGTACATCTTTACTATTACATCCTCTGCTCTAAGTTTTAATCATGGAAACAGTGAAGTTATCCATTATTTGAAAACATGGCCACACTTGCAGATTAATACAGTTACAGTTAATCACCCATTACCTACTCCTTCATATATTTCTTCTGGGTAAAAACGAACATTCATCAAGCATACCAAAAATATGAAGGTACAGACTTCTCTGTTGTTTTCCCTTTAATTATTCTTTTTTAATTCTTCTGTTAACAACAGGGGCAGGGAAGCTTTCAATTATATACGTATATACCTCAAATACATACCCACACATATTGAGCAAGCATGGGTTAAAAGAAAGGCAAAAAAATAAAAAAAAAAAAAAATAAATCACACCTTTGCAGATCACATAAGACAATGAATCACAGAGAGAGAGCAGGTTTCGAAGAGCTGTTACTAGCACAATTGAAGCTAATGTGCATCTAGGGGATACATTTTGCTTTGCATTTGCCATTCCATAACATTATGGATTTAAAAAAGCAGAGCCTCAGAAAGAAAGATCAATGTACGACAGTTCTCTTTGATCTCTTGGTTTACTTACTTCTGCAAGTGAGATCAGATTTAAAAAGCCACAGGAATTTACCACTTTGAAGTATTTTAACTTTTCATTAACTGGAACAGTGGTACCCGATTACAAGACAAATTCAGAAGGTAGAGCTTATTTTATTTTTGCAGACTTAAGCTTCTTGCACAACTAATAGGAAATCCAGTGCTTAATTCAATTTTCAGGTACGTGATTTGTTAGTAATATGGGAGTTGTGGGAAAGAAAAGGATACTTCAAGAGAGATGACCTATTTTGCTCTGGAATGAGTGGTACAGCACCCCTCTCAAATTCCAAGAAAAGCCACTAGGAGATAAAATACATTTTCCTTTTCATGTTTATTCAGCTGACAAGCATGACCCTGAGCACTGAACAAATTAATAAGGACCATTTTGCCCCTTCTCAAACAAATTAAGACTAGCTAATGATGACAGGAAAGGAAGACTGAACTGTTTGCTCTGAATAAAATTGGTGGCTCTTGATACTGGCATTCTTTAATGTCCTTAAAATGACAACTGAGCAAAAATACAGTGGAAGTGCCTAAAGCTAACAAATGTGTTGCTTTTTTTAAACAGTTAACTTGGAAGTAGATCTACTACTTTGCAGATAATATGCCATGAACTTGGTTTCCTGAATGGGAAATATAAATTTGTATCAGGTTTTTCAATATTTTTCTTGAAAGATTTAAACTGTGACTCTGAGCCAAAATATGGAAGGGGACCTTATAAAGCTACCCTTTTTTTTGTTTACCGCTTTTTGGGCAATCCATATATGATTTATTACTTCTACTTAAGATTTGATCATAGTATCCAGAAGGCAAGACAGCAGAGAAAGCTAGAGATTGCAAATTAACAAATATACTCTGGCTAAAAATATTTCTCTGAGCAGAGAAATACAAAAACTTCACTGACAACCACAAGTCTGGACAGGAAGTTATTCTTGATTTTTTTCTTTTTGTGGGGAAAATCTTGGAAATCAGAAGAATAAGAGAACAACAAAAAATTACTTGCCATCTTTTTTTTTTTTTAAAAAGTAAGTAGCCTTGTAGTTCTGATGTCAAACTGTTTCATCTTGTTGCATAAACTGAGGGAGAGAAACAAAATCACCAATGAAACAGATGTTCTTGGATTGGTAATCAGGGAAAGGAAAAAAACACAAATACCATAGTAATGTTCTTTTCAGATTTGCTTACAAAAACAATCCATATACTGAAAGATAAAAGTGCAATAGCAACACTGACAGGATTGATGACACTAGGGTCAACTAAAGGGGTATGAAACCACTGTGACCATCTACCAATAAACAGCTCCAAAAAATCACAAGTTGCCTTTGCCTATTTATACTCAATTTCTATTCCTGCCCGCATAATCAATCCACACAGAGTTTTACCAAATATGATCCGAGATTTCCATTTTATCATCTGGACACCCACACATAATGCTAAGGAATGGACTTCAGTGTTTTCTTATAAACTGGTCACTACTTCTTCACCCAAAATAAATAAATCCCTTTTTTTCCCCAGATAAAAAGCTTACTGTTCATAAAACTAGTTTTCTCCATGAAGAAGTTGAATCTGAAGTAATGTAGCCTCCTAAGAAAGAACAAGGAGATGAAGTACTAAAACAACTTCCCAGAGACAAACCCTGTTGACTCACAGAGAGGCAGTGTGAAATGAAAGCACCGGCTCATGGAAGAAGAAACTTTCTTGATCAAAAGACAGTCAAAACCTGTGTCAATGCAGGGCTTAACTGAGGAGATATCAAACTGCAAAGGAGCAGTGACTGACCCCTGGCAAATCCTGAAATTCCCAGGAAAAACAATCAAAACCAAAGGGATACTAGGAGCAGCAAATGACAGAATGTACTTTCATACTTTACGCCACCAAAAGGAATTGCATTAGAAGCCGTTTGCCAGCTATCGATCGTCTCGATCATGCATTGCCCAAAGAAACAGAAGAGGGCACAAGGCTGCACAAAAGATCTCGGACACATTATCCCAGGGATTTGCACTCCAGGAACACAGCAAGGACCCCAAAGCCAGCACAGGAACGCACACGGGTCCAGGCTGGAGGTGCAGTTACAGCAGCACTCCCACTCTCCAAAGATGCTACTGACAAGGCACGTGAGAATCCTCAGTCACAACAGACTTTTCCCAGCACGGGGTCACAAGTCATAAGCCACATAATGCAACAGGAAGGGATGACAAAAAAACATTTTGTTTAGACAGCAGACAGTTACTTTAAAAAACAACCAAAAAAAAACCCCATGCAGCTCCCGATCCCCTCTCGTTCCCCTGACACCAGCAGTATAGAGTCTGTCTTCTCTAGCATCTATGAGAAAAAACAGATATTATAAATGCTCCTAAGGAAATATCTTTAAGACAACCTTGTGGGAGAAGAAAGCTCATTTTAAACTATTACTACACTTTGTGCAGACCAGACTGAAGAGCTGAGCAGCAAATAGGGAAGGAATCAGAGATCCTGCTCTTCATTAAAAGCAGGAATATTCACCCTGGTGATACCTCTCCTAGAGGCAGCATGGGGAATCCAGCTGAAGGGGTACCAAGCAGCAGGAGCACCAGTCTGAGTAAAAACACACAGGTGGTGCCAAAGCAGATACCACAATGAGTTGCATTAAATAAGTTTGTGTCTTTTCATCCTAGAAACACTGCTTTACAGGCGAGTCCCAATACGTGGCAAGTCTATATGCACTCACCGAAACCCAGGAGTGGCAAAGCACACCTGATATGCCCACGGGCACATCCAGTTTTGCAAAAAGCACACTGCTTTTCCTGTGTTTTGATCATTTACACAAACTGTTGGGTGATTTTCAAATACCTACATCATTAGCTAACAAACAGGACTGCAATTACATCCAGCTTTTCAAGTGACAGCCACAAAGAATGTAATTAGATGTTCCTTACATGTACTTAAAATGTTTCAGTTTTCTAAAGTCTGTATATACAATTATAAATATCTTTTGGACAAAGTCCATTTTCTTCCCACAGAATGAATAACACTAACAGTTAGGCTTTAAAACTCAGTGTTTTACTGTTGCACACTAATATTCATATTAATATAATCCATTACATATGATGGCTGTATTACTTAAATTTATTTCCATTTTCTGAATGCGGATCAGGTATTACAGGTCAGGATATCAGGTGTTCTTGTGTATTTTGAGGACTGTCCTACTTTAGTTATTATGAAGTCTATTAGAAAATATCTTTTCCTCACCACCTTTAGAAGGGGAAGGAAGAGGGGTGGTAATGATCAAAACCTTTCTGCGTGGATTATTTCTTTGCCCCAGCTCTGCCCTCTTCCTATTACTCATAAGAAAACCTGCGTTTCCTGCCTGTGTGCAAAGGCAGCATGGCTGACGTGCCATGAAGACAGCAGAGCAGTGGGAGCAGCAGGAAAACAGAAAATGACAGAGAAAAAAAATACACCAGGCCAGAAGGTACCTCTCAGGTCATCCAGCCCAGCTGCCTGCTCCCACAATCTCCACCATCACTCAACCATGGCTCGTCAAAGGCAGCTCTCAAAGACTCCACTCAAGAATGACTCTTAACTAAAACTGCCCGTCCCATTTTCCAGCCTGCACAGTGACTGCGTGTGTAAGCGACCCTTTCAGCAGAGAAATTTTTGAAGCTGCTGTGAACCATTTCCCCAAAGGCAGCGTCTCCAGTGTGCAATGCAGCGCACCACAAGTTAAGCCTCGGCAGGAGACACTACACCAGCCCCTGCTCCCCAACCACTGCCCACCTTCCCAGGGCTCTCGGGAACGTTGAGGGACCCCTCTCTGTCCACAGAGCTGTCACAGACCCCACATCCTAGGGAAACATGGCTCAGGCAGAGACTTGTGCTGAGTTCAAGTAAATTCTGGAAAGTTTGCAGGTGACCAGGAAACCGCAGCATAATGAATGCTTTGTTTTGAAGCTTAGCTGAGAGGAGACACCATGGAGAAGCACCTTCTCAGGCAGGCTCCCCCACTTCTGACTGTTTGATGGGGATAGTTTTATAACTTGAAGTAGTTCTTCTAAATATATATTTATGACAAATCTGAAATAACCACCAAAAATGTCAACATTTGCCTCATGTCAGAAACTGAAAGCACATCTTCTTCATAACTGCTGATTATTAACTTCTTACCAAGTTGGCTTTTAAAATAGCGACAGCAACATCTTGAGTTATGTATTTATGGCAGGCTCCTGTCAACCAAGTGGTACTTGCAATAACCTCAGTTTTTCTTTTCTTTTCTTTTTTTCTTGAAGGGAGCACAGGGGGAATAAAGAAATGCACAAAGCAAAGGTCAGCATGTCAGTAGGAAAAAACTCCCTGATGAAAGCAAGCACTAAAAGCTACCATGACCTTCCAACTAAAGGCTTTTTAAAATCTTTGGTTACATATTGTTTACTCAAATATAAACTACTTGTAAACAAGCTGCTTCAGACTAATAAGGAATGTTACTTTTTGATGTTAGCTAGTGACCCAATGCATACCCTTAGGTAATGTTTATTTTACAGCACTGAGATGCGAAATATAAGAGATAAGAAAGAAACATTCTTCAAGTGGGCAGTGTGCCCACATTGAATCATTAGGACTTTAAGAAGACTTTGCAAGCCTCCTTTTACTCACTAATGCACTAAAAATTAAGCAAAGCTGGTACAAATAAAACGTAAGTTATGTTCAATGATTTCATTTTTCTCCTTTCATGCAATATTTAAAAGTTTTCCATAAAGACAACCATCAACAATCATGTTTAATGACAGCTAATCTGAGTTATCTGAAAACACATAACTACTTTGTCCAGAAAAACTACAGTATTAGTTACCAAGGTTACCTAAGACAGAAAGCAAGGCTTAACACATGGAAAGAATATGACATGTTTGCAGCCAAGACAAAAAATACCTACAGTGACAGAAACAATCTGAAACCAGTTGCACTTTCATAGGTGAATTTATTCCTTAATAAACTCAGACTGTATCATGTTAAAAAAAATCCATCTTAAATTTCGACAACAGAAAGTTCAGCTTGTGCACACTATAAAAAATACATGTAACTTCTTTAACATACCAGACAAAACAACTAGCTTGTCTGCATCTTGGGGTAGCAGAACCTACACTTTTCCTTGAATTTACCACTAAAATGTTGCAGGAATGATGCAAGTTTATCAGATGCAGCTTCCTGGGTCTCTTGAGCTCCAGTCACAATAAAAGAGCAGTTTATGTTCTCTCACTTGTTAACAAACTGCCAAAAATCAGAACTTAAAAGTTGTATTGAGAGATCTCAAGTTAACACTATGTGATTCGACTGATATTTCCTTTTAATCAGGTACACAATTTGACAGCTACCATGGGGATACGAACATACAGCTATCATTTTGCAATTGTCCAAAGGGCGCAAAGCCCATCAAGATGAAACTATTGACTTCACTCTTGATCTAGCACACAGAGGTGATTCATTAGGTAGCTGGGCTGAAGAAACACTTTCAACAAGAGTAGTGTAAGAGACTTATGTAAAGAAGATTGCCTTTGTTAAGTTTGTTCAGACAGGAATGACATTTAGCTCATTTTCAGAGAAAACAGCAGCTACAAATTTGTTTTCACATTTGGATTTACCCTTACATGCTTGATGCAGGCAGTATTGCAGGGAAATTCAGCCCTCCCGCAATGACCTAAGAAGGTGGAAGTCTTGCTTTAAAAAAAAGCTAATTTACCTTCATGTATCAAAAATATTTAATTACACAGAAAACTTCATGGAAATGCAAGAATTGCGTTGAAAATTAATTTGCCGTCTCATAATATTTGGGAAGTCAAACTGATTTCAAGCACAAGTCCTCTGCCCGTATTCCAGGGCAAAGTTTTGGGTTTTTTATCACAATCTCTCGTGTTATATCCTAATCCCTCTTGCAACTTCCCATCAACTCTGTAGCACAGACGGCCAATTTTATTTTATTTTTTTTAATAAAAGAAATTTTCAGCAATGTAAGTGTAAAAATTACTTTAATAATTTATTTGGTATTCCCTTCCACCAATGCAGCAAAATTCAAATATTCAAAATTATGTGTGAATTTTTTCAATCTCTCAATCTCAATTATTAATTTTTACCAGGAGGATTATGACTAATATATTTCTAAAATTTTACTTAAAAAAAAAGCCCTAGTAAATTAAGTCAAGATCCCAAAAAAAGGAAGTATTCCCTAGTTAGATTTTATGAAACTACAGTGTCCATAAACTCTGGGTCCTCAAGAGCAAGTTTATTATACATGACTGAATATCGAGAGCACATCTCTCAACTTGCCCTGGGGGACTTCTCCAGAGCTATTTGCTCAAGAATGCAAATCAACCTGGAGTCAGACTAACACCATCCACAAGCTCAGAGTGAGGGAGCAGGAGGGGAAGGCTACTTACAGTCCTGCTGAAACTTAATGGGACATTTAGATAGCTACATATGTAGTACTGGCATTCAAGAGGCTTACTGTAAACCAGAAAAGTCCAGCCATAGCAAAGCTACGCACATACAGATCTATTCAAGCCATCAAGCTACTTGCACCAGCCTATGGAATCAATTCGCAAACATTCAACTGGAAGTATCAAAGATTATTTAAAATATAAAAGGAGGCCATGACTAAAAAGCAGACTTCTGTTGCTGGACATCTATACTCTGTGCGCTACTGTACAACCAGCAATGCTTCTGAGTATCGCTCTTGCTAGAAGGGTGCCCCGCAATGAGGCTGGCATCAAGCTGTGTTCATGAAAGGAGAAGTTAGAGGTCCCTAGTAGTAGGAAAGCTAAATTTATGAGAAAAAGCTAACAATAAGCATCTCAACCTTGTTACAGCCCACTAAGAATCAATATAGTTTAACTTAGATTTATCTTTGTGCTGTTTTAACACAGCCAACTTTGTGGGTTTGTTGTATTATATTACCATAGGTGAGAAGCTCATTTCCTTTCAAAAGCAAACAGATAAAATGCTTTCAATACCGTTCACTCCCTGTTTAGTATAGCTTTTCTGGAAAAGGAAGCAATTGCCTTATGAGAAGTCTATCAGAAACAGCAATGCATGGTAACGAGATGTATCTTCTCACCAAAACAGGAAATTCTGCAAGTTTCCATTTAGAAACAAGTATCTTTTTTTCCTATAGTTTGTGGCAAATAGCCATAACATGACTAATATGGCATACTAATGCAGCCAATTATGGAACACAAATCCGTAGAAGAAAGTAAACCAAATCCACTCCAGTAATAAGTGTACCATGTAATGAAGGACCTTTTCATCTTTATGCATACTTTCTTGTGTGTAAGGGGTAAAGGGTGCTTGCTGGGGGGTGGGAAATCAAGGCATTCTAGAATGGAAAGTGAATCTGTTCTTTCTTTGTGACTGAGCAAGAATTCCAGCTCTCTCCATTTATATCTAATTACTTCACTTTGCTGTACACACAATCTAATAAGCTATTCTACACCACATATTCAAGCTAAAGATTGGATTTCTGATAATGTTTGACTGTGTTTTTATAAGGACTGTCATCAGCTTCACGCATGCACTCAAATCAACTAAGTAACATTTATCTCATCTTGAATTGGCTTGACTTTTTTTCTGGTTTCAAGTCCCAAGTTTTAGAGCCTGAAAATGTTTAATTCCTCAGGAATGGTAATTAGCCATTGGTACTTTTTGCTCATGTAAAAGTAAAATGTATAAAGAAAGGACTTTTTAAATAATTAAACTCTCTTCCTGAGCAATAGAAGAAATAAGTGATTCCCAAATATATTTAATTGAACCTACTGCTGTTTCAAATTCAATTTTTCTTTAATTGGTAACTGTAGTACATGTGAATTATTAACCAGCAATCCCTGAGAACAGGATATAAAATAAAAAGAGAAAAGGCTTCCAATGTAGCTGGAAGATAAACTCGCGTTTTTCAAGACACTCTGTAGAATTCTACCCCAGTGATGATTTTTTTTACTACCATCTACCTGAAGTTCTGCTGGAAGGTTTCCTCTAAGGAGCCTACAGAAATCAGATTGAAGATGACAGTATTATGGGACTTGCCTTCTCTGAAATGTTAACGATTTTTAGAAGGGCTACAGGCACAAGCATTTGTACTGTAACTTCTAAAGAAGCTGAAGAGTAAGCAAGAACTTTTTAAAGGTACCTCTGCTCACGCATGTAACTGTGCAGTCAAGAACTGTTTCCCCATTAACCCACTAGACAGACAAGAACCAGTTGGAGATTCTCGAAGAATCTCCACAGCAATGAATACAACCACTTAATGCCAACAGCACAAAGCAGGTAGGACATCTGCCTAAGCGCATCCTCTAACAGCAAGTGACAACTATTTTCCCATGTTTTTGCACAGTATATTCTTAAGATGCCCACAGTTCTTTCAGCTGTCCTGTGTATAAACAAGGTTATTACCCCTAGTCAGCAGCACCAACACGAGAGTCACTGTTACAAGCTCAGTCTTATTCCAAATCTTACGCCACTCACCATTTACCAAAAAAGGCTGATGAAAAGACATCCTACTTTGGCCGCTGCCAGTCTTTGTTCAGAAATACACCAGCTTTCCTTGCAGAGCAGAGCTCTACAATGTCAAATGACCAAGCTCCATCTGGTACTATTCAATTTTTTTTACTTCTGTATTTTAAACTAAAGACCACTGGATAAGAGGAGCTGCCATCTCAGCTCTGCTGGGTGAGGATCACCTCAGCTGAGGTCGCACAAGTCCATGAAGAATATGCAAAAACGGATGTTAATGGCAAAAGGACTGCTCCATAGGTCCAATGACATCCTAACCCCCAACACTCAGAATTTTCCTTCTGACTGTCAGAAAGGTGTGAAGTTGGTAGGAAAGAGTCCCACAGGCAAAGAAATGCACATGGAAAACTCAAAGTAAGAAAATCTGAGAGCCGGGCATCCTCGGAGCATCAATCCACCTTCTTGAGCAGCAGCACCATCAGCACCTGCTGCTGCTACTGTGGTTCCTCAGCAACTCACTTGGTTAACACTGTATACCGCACCAGAAGGTAGACCATTTGGTAACTAGATGACAATGTGAATACGAAGATGCCTTTTCATATCTATTCATAAAATACAGGAAAACAGTAGTAAAAAGACTAGTAGCAGAGGCAAAGCAGGCAGGGATGGTTCTATGGAGGAAGAGACCTGCACAATAGTGCCAAAATCAAGCAAGCTAAATGGTTAAAACCTTTGTGATATGGGGGAAGATGGCTGAAATAGAAGCATGGGGAGGCTTGGCAAACTGACTGTATCACACTCCCTCAAGCCCACCAGGGTTACCCGTTGCATGCTTACAATGGCAGAAGGAAGCACTGGATGGTTGGAAACCTACACCATACATCATGCCACTGCCCAGAATACCATCCTGGCCCTTGAAAGGCAAGTCTTGTGGTGACACGGTACTCCAGAAATAATTGAGTCAGACAATGGGACTCATTTCAAAAACAATCTTGTTAGTAATTGGGCTAAAGAACTTGGCATTGAGTGGGTGTATCATATCCCCTACCACGCACCAGCTTGTGGGAAAATTGAGCGACACAATGGACTGTTAAAAGCTACCCTGAAGGCAACGGGTGGCGAAACCTTTAAAATTTGGGACAAGCATTTAGCACAAGTTACCTGGTTAGTTAACACCAGGGGATCCATCAATCGAGCTGGTCCTGCTCAATAAGACCTTTTACACACAGTAGAAGGGGATAAAGTCCCTGTGGTGCATGAAAGGAATACATTGGGGAAAACTGGGTTTTTCCTACTTCAGGCAAAGGCAAACCCATTTCTGGGACTGTTTTTGTTCAAGGACCTGGATTTACTTGGTGGGTGGTGCTGAAGAATGGAGAAATTCAATGTGTGCCTCAAGGAAATTTAATCCTCAGCAAAATTTCTCAGTTCTGAGCTGTATGATGCTAATTGTTATACAATACTAACATAGTTCAGTAAGTGGTGGTGATGAAACCTTGAGCTAGTTTGATGAAGTGGCACCCAGCAAACTCTTTGAGATGGACACACTACCCATGGGCATGAACCACAATGAATTCCGTATCACCTTTTCTGCCCTGAGAGTCTGCTATAATAGACGAAATCCTGCAATTATGAACTAAATAGACATAAGGAACTTTTGTGTATAAAGATAAATCATAAATAAATGACCTTTGTATATATGTGTATATATTTATTGGATAAAAAGTAATAGTAATCTGAGCACCACACAAACAGTATGAAGTAAGGGGTGGAATGTCCTGGTTTGAGGTAAAAAAGAACAGATTTTCTGTTCAGAATTTTACTTTTTAGCTAAGCCTCTTATAACTAACTAAAGTCTGAAATTAACAGCATATTGTTCAGAAACTGTTTGCTCTCAGAGTGATAAAACCTGATTATGCCAAGGAGTGGTATGCAGAGAGACTCCTGATTATACCTATTGTTATAACAACCAAGATCAGCTAATTGTTATATTGCCCCCTTAGAGGGTCAGAAGCAGAAAAGCATAGAGGGGTCCCACCTGCAGGGAGGAGCGGACAGGACAGGTGACCCAAAACTGACCAACGGGGGTATTTCATCCCATCTGCCACACTCAGTGTAAAAGCTGAGGGATCAAAAGGTCAGCCCTCTTTCTTTAATGGCTGGTATCCAAGGAGGACTCTGTCTGTTCTTCTGCCTTTGATCCTGATCCAAGCATTCCTGACTCCAGATCTGGAATCCAGCTCCCAACCATCACGGAGTCCAGTCTGGGACTTCTTTAGTGCCTGCTGGTGACGGTTTTGTCTATATTGTATATATTTCATTATTTTCTTTTTAAAAAAATATTTTATTAATTTATTAATATTTTCATTAAATTAGTTTAGTTTTTTTTCTAAACTCATGAATCTCTCTATCTCTTTCTCTCCTCTCTTTGGAGAGAGACGTGGGGGGGAGAATCTGTCGTTCTCATGGCCTAAGCCATGACACCAGTTAATCCCTTGCAGGCAACAACTAATGTGGAAAAATAACCTGGTTTCCCGGAGAGACTTGGGAGCAGTTGTGTTAAGCTGAAGCATTATGAATGTGCCACGCTAAGAGAGTTGCCTACCACAGAGGAAGCCAAAGGCAGGGCCGGTCCAGCCAGGGACCAGAGGCAGCCAACGCAGCGGCCAGCAATCCCAGCAAACATCTGCTGCAGTGGCAGAAGCAACTGGACAGTGTCTGGGTAGGACATGAAATCATGCTTGACTAACACCTACCCCAGACACAGAAGAAATTATCCTCCGTGCTCACATATAATCATAGAATCTATTTCATAAAAAGACTTCTGATTAGAAGGAGAAAGGGAAGCACAGCCTTCCTGCATATCAAGTGAAAACATTTTTAATTAGATAAAATGTCGGAATGTCTAAGTTCAAGACTTTAAATTGGCTTCCTATCTTGAGCAGCAAGTATCCTGTGAGGAGATTCCTGTTCCTCTTCTACTTCCTCTGAGAAACACTCATCGTCTTCTACTTAAAGCAACAGGAAATTGTTGAATACTTAGATACATCTTTTCTAATTATTTTTTTTAGTTCAGCTCGGACACAATTTGCAGGAGCGCAGCAGTTCCTGACATAGGGAGGTTGTGCTAGAAGAGCACTTTTTAGTCAATTAAGAAACACGGCAACTCATTTAAGAACCAGAAATTTGATTCTTCCACAATTTGCATGAGATTTATTTTCCAGAAATTGCCGCCTGCATTTAGTGGTCTATTTAAGATTGATTTTTTTTTCCTAAAAAAAAGACCGCTTCACACAAATCCAGCACCAGCTTTCAGGATTTTAATTCTTCACATAATCAAGGTGGAAAAAGTAAATCCTTGATTTTCAAAAAAAAGATGCACTGTTATTCAAAAGGAAAACCATTCAAGAAAGCCCCGTTTTCTCTGTTACACAGCAGGTCAGGTGGTATCATTTTCTCATGCTTTAATCTGCAACTATACCAAAAAGGTTGCCAAACCAAACTTCATCATAAAAAATTCATACAGATTTATCAAGCAAAAACATCTGTCTCCCATTAAGAGGAACAGCAAGCTTGCTTGCAGTACTAAAATAACAATAAAATAACTCTGCAATATATTCTGTGCATTAAGTCTTACAAAGATTGCCCAAAATACTTTTGCTTTGGTTAGGACACAGCTACCCAAGTGCATCAGTGCGCTCGGGAGCAGAAGGACTGAGACAAAGTGTGCGTGAAATCCTTCAGTGCATCCACAGAGCAGTACTTGCAACTGTCACCCAAACGTAGCCATGCAAATAAAAATCCAGGATCCCGTGCTGCAGTCTTCAGGAGATGGCCTCAGCTGTCAGACAGGAAGAGGAAATATAGAATATGCCTACAGGTCTGCCCCAGAGAAGGTACCGATTTCCCAAAAGGGGCCATCAGTTCTGTCTTGGGGGCAGGGGTTTCTGTTACTAGCCTACCACACAATGAAATTTAAAGTTTTTAAATAATGAATGAAATTCAGAAAGTCATGGATTTTTCTCAGAGTTGCATGCAAGACACCCATTTGACACTTGCTGGTCAGAACAAAAAATCCCATTCCCATGTTATTTATAAAAAGAGAACTACTTTATCTCCACCACGTATATTTAAAATACCCATCTGAACATATACATCCCTACAAGCACAGCACCTCAAGCTGTTTACCCATCAGCCTGTTCTCAGTTTATCTGCCCCCTAAAAAGATGGCAAATTTCACTGTACACTGTAATCCCTGTTAGGGGTCTTCTGTGCAGACAGAGGAGAACATAACCTGGGAGGGGAGGGACAAGACAGGACAGAGTCAATGCAGTGCCCTCAGGAAGAGGGCCACTCTCTGGAACTGCATCTACTTCGAACTGAACCTTGGCCATTCAATCAGACAAGTATCATCTGACTTTCACACTAGATGCATCCTCCTGCACAGGAGAAAATCTGTTATCTTTGGATTACAATCCAAGAGAGACAGAGGTCGCATTTTGTTTGATGGTAAAAAGACACTCCTATGGAGAGTTTAGTATTCTGAAGAGAAGGGAAATATAATGAAAGTACGGCTGCTCCACAGGAGACTGCTCCCACTTTTTCCATTCAGAAATCCACAGTGTGATTTATGGAGTTCAGAGGAACAGGGGAAAAAGGATGTCTTTTGAGGGCAAATTCTTCAAAATCCTATATCTAAGCTTTTGAAATGACTCTGTATTCAGCTATAATCAGCACTAATATTTTACAGAGAATGGAATTAATGTGGACTAATTTCTACCATCAATCACATCCCAGATTTAGAAGGGACGGGAAGCAGAGTTACAATTTGCGCTCTTTACCATCTTCATGTAGGATAATATTTCTCAAAGGGGTCTTTGCAATTTCCACTTTAACTGCAAAACTACAGGAAACCTTGTAACCATCCTTTAGCGTATCTACATAAATATACTTTAAAGCCAAAAAAATGACATCTACATGTATGAATCAGTGTATCATTTTCTGGCATGATCACTATTTTACAGAATTGCAACCAAATGTTTTCCTGAAGCTCTGTCATCATGTATGGATTATACATTGGTCATTCAAGTACCTTTTGTCTTAATTTTATAAGCCTTGAGGGATACATGGAGAAAACCCTAAATACATGCTGCATGTTTTTTTCAGTTTCAGTAATTTAACAAGCATTGTGCCTTCCAGGTAAAAAACAGAGGAATATTTTCACTGAGTACAATAATCATCCTGTGATTTCATCTTCCTGCAGAAATTCTGTATCCTGCATTATTTACCCCCAGTACTTCTTGTGAGTTACTTAGCTCTGCAGAAAATTCAAAAGGTTACATTTAACCTTTTGAACACTATTTTGGCATGTGACCACCTATTGTGCCCAACTAAGCATCACACAGAAATAGTCTTGCTTGATTCAATATGAAGTTATAACTTGGAGTAATTTTTTGCTAGCTATATTAAAACACAATGGTTTTAGAAATCTATTCAGTCAATCACTGAAGAAAAAAGAAGTATGGCCAGTGATGGAATAAGATGTTGCAACAAAAGAAATAATCAGCTCTAGGAGCCTATAAAAGGCAAGTTGCTTAAAAACACCTGAACATGTTCACACTAAAGACAGATATTTCAAAATTGCTTTGTTAAATAAAAGTAGCCTAAGAAAAGACAGTGGTAATCAGGGAGAATGAAAAAGAAAATAGTACTTTTTTTACTCCATCACTTCAACAGTTCTCAACATTAAAATATGCCTACTGCCCATAGTGGTGTCTTAATTACACAAAGTAAAGTCCTATCATCAAGCCTTTTTTAAAGGATTTCCAAACTTTCTGAAATTCCTACAGTAGCTTAACCAAATGTACAACAAATCAGGATAGCACAATATCGCCTGGGGGAGGTACCAGGCTATTGGGTTGGTATATTTGCAATTTGAAGGAGGAAGCTATCTTGTTTACCATCTACTCCTTTAACTAAACAGGCACTGAAGTATGTGTTTAAAATTCATTTGCAACTCCTCACTTTTCTTCAGGTTAGACAGCACAGGAAATATATATAAAGTAACCTTATTTGCATGCCTCTACTTCTCTCTCTCAGTACTAAAGTTTTCTTCAGCATTTAGACTTTGAGAGTGTTGAGGCCTCTCTTATCTTCCTTTAGTCCTCTTCCACTAGAGCACAAGTTCAATGTGTTTACTTTTCAACTTTAGTCTCTTCCCTTCCCCACCTAGCATCACAGTAAAAGCCCCCCCTCTCTCCTCACTCGCCATCATCTTCTTTGCTCACCACTCAAGAGAAATATCCCAAGAAACACCCACAAGGCTGCTCACCTTCACTACATCAGGAGTTGCACATAGGCAGGCTATTTTCTCATTGAATAGATAATCCTTGCTTGTCTCAAGAGTTCTTCCACATTAGAAAAATGGCAAGAGGAGAGGATACAGCCATGTCTTCACGCATCATTAAGACATCTAAGTACACAGGAGATTGATGTTAACTATTTTACTAATGTTTCCTCCAAAAGAGCAGACCAATGTCTCAGTTTTATTTGTCTGAATAGCAAAACATGTCAAATCTTTTATCTGCTACACCCAAAGAAAATCAGAGCAACAACTCAAATGCTACACAACTGGTAACCAAATAATACCTGAAGCTGACACACAGTTTTGTAAACAACACTGTGCCGGAACACCAGATAAAACTGAAAGAGTAGATAACTCCTAACTACCTTACAAATTACCCACTGACAGAAGTCATCCTATAAAAACGCTTTCCATTTCCTGAATTTAGTATTGGACATGCACTGCTTCTCTTCAACTATGTATATTTTCCAAACACACAAATTAAAATAGCAAGAGACAAAATTGCTGGGAAGATAAGGTCAAAGCACCTCTAACAATTTCATGTTCTATATTAATATTTAAGTCAAATTTAAGTCATTGAATCTAAGTTTTACCTCCTTGAAGCTACAGGCACCAAAGCTAACAGGGTCAGCCCAGGCCTACCTCCTAACAAGAAGGAAAACTTTCACGGTTCCTTCATATACCTGTATCTCATGAAAACATGGCCCTTTCTCATCTACATGTCCACAAAAGAGCATGAAGTATTTTACACAGTATTACACAATTCCCTTAGTGGCATTAAAAACAGCCTCTCCTTTCAGTGTCACTGGCCATACATCAGGCTTTGCTGCTTGCCTTTTACACATTAACAGTATTAAGAAATTCTCTTTATTCCTATACCAACAACCATTAATCACTGCAGATAAAGACAGCAAAACAATTTGACCAGAATTTCTAGGTGGAATTGAGCTTCGAAGAGCTAATCTGAATGACAACTTCAATAAAATCTGCATTAGAAACTAAAGAACCAAAGCAGGACTTTCTCCAGTTCCAGGGAAATACTTAATCATAAGTATCTGTTTAAAGAATCATTAAGCAATAAATAGATTAGAAGAATTTACTACAAACTTAATTCTTCACACCTTCTTTAACAAGTCTATCCAAGAGATGGAATCAAAATCTTTTTCATTTCATTAGCAGTAAGACAGAATTAATTTAAAAAGGAAAAACCAAATATTTTCAGGGATTATTTTCTCTTTAATGCTATAAATAATTTGCATTGATAATGCGAAGCATCATCTCTGGTCCTATTCACCTTCAGCATGAAGGGAGAGCATCACATGGCAGCAAAGTATCTGTATCCCATTCACTAGGCAAACACTGCCTAGCAAGAAAGAAATGGAAGTAATACAAATTTTACAAAGGCAACTTCTTCAGCACATTGTGGTGAAGGGAAGCATAACGTTAAATTGAAGTAGGTTTGGATTTTTTAATTAGGTCCTATAGATGAGACATCAACCACCCTGAAAATGTTCTGAAAAAGCATAAAGTTTACTAAGGCAGCTTTTACTACTTCCTTGAGAAAATTCATATACAACATCTCTACAATTAAGATCTAAACTTTGCATATGATCTCCTTCACTAAAAATTTGAAAAGTTAGGTCACAAAATTTAGCCTGCTCCAGCATTGTTGATGGGCAAGGGAAGCTAACTGGGGACTGCTTATACAGGTTGTCTGCAGCAGCAGGTGGATGACCAAATGGATGTCCAGAGACCAATTTTCTGACAAGCTCCATCACACTCTTTTCTACATGGATTTTTCACAGAAGGAAGAGATAGACACAACTGAACTGAATGCTTGGTCTCCTGGCACAATTTTAATTTGTCTAAACCAAGGAAGTGACAGCACCAGAAGCCCCATGATAGCAGTAAAAATAATTGCCAATTACTCCCATCCATGGCCTTAACTTCATTCTTTTTTTTCCCAACAGTTATATTAAATTAACAACTTGCTCTACCCATGAATGCCTTCATCTAAATTATCAAGAGATAGAGACAAGAAATCAGGTACAGTAAGAAGTGGGTCCAGAAGTTCAGTTTCATTTACAACGCCGATGAGGTTTTATCACTAGATTACAGTTCTATTCTGGTACAATCCCTTGATCTCATCCCCTTAGCCTGAAAGCAGAACATTTGATTAAAAAGGATGATAACTGAATTGAATTCTACAAGAGAGAACTAAAGATGCCTGAAAGTTAACCTAGCTAAGAAAAGATTTATTTTTTTTTTAAGTTTACAACAACAAGATCCTACATTTCATTCAGCTTTTTTAATAAAGAATTTAAAAACAAAAGTTTCTTTGGCCTTTCTGAATTTACTCAGTATTTCCACTGTTACTAGAAATTACAGGTGTCTAGGTAAGAGCTGCAGTATGTGATTAAAGCATCGCCATGATAATATGTTTACCCCTGCACTGTAATTATGATCAGAAAAAATAATTACCCCGGGATGAAACAATTCCACCTATTAATTTTATATATAAGCTTTTAAGCTGCATACAGAATTCAGTTGTGCAAGAGGTATGGAGCATGTTCACAGATCAATTCAGCTTGCTAGAAGGAATATACTTATGAGTGGTACTCAGGGTTGAGTTGTTTTGGGTTTGTTTTTTTTTATAAAATACAAATTACCTGCAAAACAAGGCGTTACCAGATTACATAGATGAAACCTTCTAAGCAACCCAACTATTTAGTACTAAGCAACCATATTCCAACATGGAAAAAGAGAGTAGCAGAAGCATTTCTAAGCCTTTGCATGTGGCCAAAAGTGGGAGGGGGACAGGGGATATTTCCCATGCACGTACCGAATTTTAAAAAGTTAAAATTAATCCAAACACATATACTGGCAGAGGTAAACTACAGACTTACTTAGTTTATAAAACTCAGGTTTGAGTCACTGCAGATTCGTGGGCACAGATTCTGAATGTTTACTACCCGGAAATATCATGACAAAGCCTCAGCAGCAGTGTTACAAAGTGGGGATTCACAGCCTTCATCCTGCTGCGATGGCCCCACTGCCCTGTGCTCTGACTCGAGGCTGCATCCTCACAGCCACAAATTTACTGGTTCTTCGGAAGGAGGATTTCTTTGCCATTCACATTATCATAGAATGCCCTCATGGCATTTCTCACTTGCAGCTTGAACAAAGACCACTCCTCTTCTACGGGCAGAGAAACTCATTTCAGAAACTATGACCTCAGCCCTGACCAACTCCCCAGTTTTTTCTACAAACCTCCAGTCACTGAATAATTTAAGTTGATAGTTTACATTTTAAGAACTATACCAAGATTGAACTTCATATTGGAAGTCCTTCAAGGCTTGGACAAAATGCTTCGAATGCCAGATTATGTGAGGTCCCTCTCTGTCTGGCTTAGCAAACACTCAGCTGGATGTGGCACACACAACAGCTACACACACACACAAAAACAGTTAGAATCACAGTTCCAGCCCCTTCTCCTGGCACAGGGAAACGGCCCCACAGACCGAGCAAAACACACAGGATTTCAGTCTCTTTTCTGAACCAAGCAAAGCAGTGCAGAACCACACCAGTCACATCCCTACCACACACAACCCCAGTGCTCGACTACTGCATGGACAGAGGTGCATCGGATGCTTTTTGATGGAAGACGTTCTCTCCTGTATTACTGTTCATTAACAGTATTAATTGTCTGCTGCTGCAAACATCTCAGCTTCATTTCTCAACAGAAGATCAGTCTGGGGAAAGACCCCAGAACAGAACATGGGAGGCTTCACTGGTGCAACAGGGCCTCTACAAAACAACAGCCAGGAGTTAACATCATTCCTTTTCATTTAATCCACTCCAATTCAGCGAGTGATTATTGCAGCATTCCTTTCATAAGGATGTTCAAGATTCAATATCAACACTACTAACTGAAACTCTACAAGCTCACAGTACATGCTCCCTACAGAGGACATCTTCTAGAAAAGTCAGGCAATGAAAAACTTTGTATTTCAACACCTCCAAGGCTGGATGGGCTTTTTTGTGTAGGTGTAAATGTTGTATTTAAGAAGTCTCTAAATCACACAGCCACACTGTCAAATGTCTTAGTTGGAGGCAACAGAGATTAAAATGCCAATTGATTCTCTCTCTAGTTATCCCTGCTTTCAAAATGAATCTTTTTGTGTGTTCATTCTTTCATCAATTCCAATGACTATACATTTGGATTTTTTGAATGAGAGACAGCAGGACTTTTGATCTAAACAGAGGTCCAGTGTTATGACAATTCAATAATCAGGTGTTACACTGTACATCTGCTGTTTTCTGGTTTGACTAGGGGGTTGTCATTATTACTGTAGAAGATCAAAGAATCAGAGGGATCACTTTCATCTCAAAAAGCAAAAGCCCAACTTTCTACTTAAGTTGTGCAATATCACCTCAGAAAGTTAGAACTTTGTGACAACTACACCTCCTAAGCACAACGCAGCAGATTAATTTCTGCATATGACCTGTCACTGCAGTAATTGTTTTCCCCAAAATATGACAATGCTATCATCAGGCACAGGAAGAGGGTTTTTCTGATCTGTGATTCTGTAAACAAGACAGAGTGACTTAAAGTGGACAGTGGTATACGAAGTTTACCTAATGCGTATAAATACTATTTTCAGTGTTCATTACCAAGATAGAAACTGGTTACAGTACTATCTTTTTAAAAGGAATATAACATGTTAGAAGAAACATAAAACACCATACCTTATTTTGATACTAGTATGCAATCATTTGGAAAAAGATACATACAGACAGGAAGACACATTCATAAATATAAAGTCATTTATGGTTTAGCATTATGACAAGAAATTACATGCACTAATAAGCACCAGGCTTGCTTCCAAGAGCAACATCTTTCCACGAGAGAACAGGAACATTCCATTCAACCAGTGTAATCCCGAGCACAAGCAAGCAGATGAAAACTGGAAACATAACAGCTCCACAAGTCTCACTAACTTCTTCCCACCTCCTTACTGAGAAGGAGGAAGGAAGAGATGGATGGTTACAGAGTCAGGAATGAGCACCCACAGCACTGAGAGCGCAGCATCACGGCAGCCTGGATCACCAGGTGCAGGCCAGCCTGAGGAATGGTACAGCACAAAATGAAGTTCAGGAGTAAGGTACAGACTAAAGGAACGGTTTCAGGTGTTAAATAACACTTGAGGTATTCTGCATGGAACATGTACAGCAAATTATAATTGATGTAAGCAGCAGCGTGAACCACATGAGTATTATGCTAAGAGACTCAGATACTCCTAATTACTTTAACAACTTATGCAAGTGTATTAATGGAATATTCTAAAAGTATCTACAAAGTAACATTGATACACTATTCCAAAAGTAGCATCTTAAATGTAGAATTCAATATAGATCAGACTGCAAGCCCTGTAAAAATTATAGTAAAAATAGTAATTTATACTGAAACATTTCATGATGTGAGAACTCAATTTTTTTAAAAAGTGGAAGTAAAACAAGCTATCTGATAAAGACTTTCATTAGTGCTGTAATCAAGTACCAATAGATTTTTACTACAATAACAACTCACAATGCATGTGGAACAATACATCTCAATTACGAAGACCCAGGCTAAACATCTGCTGTTATAAATTCACTTGGGGGGAGAATCAAATCAAGTTGGACTACATAAATTTAAAGCCAAGAGGCCTCAGAAAGCCTATTTTCCATTTACACTGCCAGATCAGTAGCAAAGACAGTGCAAGTCAAAACCTTCTATAAAAATTTTGCTTTCTGATACTATCTTTTTACACGATTCTTCAAAAATTGGAAGAAAAAGAGTGAACCCACAAACCAAACTCTTACATGGCCCACAAAAAGGGCTCCAAGTAAATTATTTGACTATTTGACTTTACCTTATTTATAATATACAATTCTATAAGTGAAAAGCTATGTTATATATTAGGCATATATATATATATACACACCTATATACCCTATATATATGAGGCTTATTATAGGCATGTTATGCTTGATCTCCTTCTGGAAGGTTTCTGATCCAGTGTAGCCTTATAGCGTAATATATAAGCATTCACAGTAATTTTCTCTATTTCTGTGTTGTGACCATATTTTCCCCTAGATAGTGGTCAAGAGGATATAATTTTAAATAAAGTCTCCTGTTCCTAGCTACTGCAAGATTAGAAAGTGAGAGTTTTCTACTATATTTGGAATCATTAATTTTTTTAGGGATTTTTTGTTTTTTGGAATGCCTCAATTTAAAACAGCTCTATGCTTATGAAGGTAGAGCTGCAGCTTGCTTAAAAATGCAACGGTTAACATTTCAGTACATTCATAAACAGGTAACAGAAAGATGCACATAACATTTAACTGCTCTGGAGCAGCAACCAGGCCAGTGAAGCACGACAGTATCCGTGGAATAATGCAAGTTAAAGAAAAGAAATCAGATGCCACTAAGACAACTAACCTGCATTACTTTACAAAAATATGGGTGTTTTGATGTTTCTTCTGCTTGTTCCTGGATACCGATTCTTACCATACTGAAGTTTCAGTAAGTTTCTTCCTTAACAGTAGTCTTATTTTTCCAATTGCCTTCTCTCCCCTCTTAAGCCTCCCATCATTAGCAAGGCAAATACATATAATGATTACTAACAAATCATCATCAAAAGAAAATCACAACATATATCTGCATGTTACTTCAACACCACAGAAACAATCTCCTAATCTAACTTTGAATACACAAAGCTTTCTATTTGTGGATTTGGCTTTGTTTTATGTAAAACATACACCAAGTGTTTCCTAACATCAAATATCAGGCATGTGTGCAACAAATATTTAATCATTAATTCTAACACTATAATAGCTGACAAACCATTAAGAGTTCATATACAAGGCAAAGAGAAACAGAATAACCGATTTACCTTTTGATATTAATCAGCAAAAAGGGGAGCTCATTTGTGTGGCTGCACCACTAGAATTATCCATGTTTTTTTCTAACTGAAGAAGATAAATGTGTTAACAAAGTGGTCATGACATTTCTGATGTCACGTGCTGCTGCAGAGAGACCAACAGAGCATGAACTTCAACTTCGCAGATCAAGAGAAGCAAATTTTCAAGTGCAGCTCAAAATTTGCACATCTTAAAAATATAGTTTAAATACTTGCTGTTAACATGAACTCCCAGACCTCCTGCCTTTGTTCATATAATGTAATCCATCATGCAGGCAATCCACTTAACTTCCATTTGGTTACACTCCCTACAGGATTATTCTACGTATACTGTAGACTCTTGACCAAACCGTTCCCCAGTGCCCAAAATCTACCACAAAAATACACTTTTCCAAGCAACTCATCCTTGAGTGAAGTATCTAGCAACCTTTTCATCAAGTTGTAACTTTATAGCAATGTAATACGAAACAGCATAACATTGCAAGCGGAAAAAAAAGCCAAAAAATGCTGAGTTTCTTGCATTTGTGGAAATTCTAGGTTTAAACAGATAATTAAGGTCCAAGACTGAAGTCTTGCTGATGTCTCCTCTTAGGGCTTTAAAAGAAGAATATTTTAATGTTGTCACTGCTATGTTTGAGAAGCCTGCCACTAGCAGCGTACCTCAAAACATTTCAGCATCAGAATTATTTACTTAAAAAAAAAGGTGTGCAGAGCTGTATCTTTCCCTCCCCCACTGACTTAATGATCAAACAAATTCCTCGTAGGCAGATGCAATATGACAACAAGTACAATGGCTTAGAAAATTTAATAGCAACCTAATGTAGTATATCATCAAAACAGACAGGGAAAACTAAGAATAGCAAATCATACCATTTTCTATGGCATTCCAATTAAGCTAGACAAATATTAAAGAAGTTATTTTCCTAACATTCGTCTAGAAAAATCCAGATTATTGCATTCTAGCCATGCTTTCATGACCCTCCTCTCCCTCAATATGAAAGGAAAGTCATTATGGCTTTAAAATCTCATCAGCATAAATTGCTTCATAGGGCTACATGGGACTGAGTCTTTTCATCAGCCACATCTATGCACGTTTAGAATCTTCCAGTTTAAAGCCCTTACAGCATTTAAAATCAGTTTCTCCTTCACTGATCCAATACCAACCTAATTCCTGTACTTGCATAATCTGTGCGTACCTGATCTAAAGCATGCAGTCAAGTTGCTCTCATATAGACTTGAAATCCCTGCATCTCAACTTAGATGTTACCAAGTCTGAAAGAAGTTTCTGATCATGGCATCTCTAATCAGCTATAAGCCTGAAAGGTGAACAGAAATCTACACCTGTATCTGTAGCAGGATGTGATGAACAACATCATTTGGAGGTTTCATGCAACATATTTTCTGCCTTCATTTGGAAAGCTATCCTGGAAGTCAGTGGCAGCAGGCGTGGGTTCCTGCAAGTTTATCACACACCTCTCCAACACATATATGCAGGGAAACTGAATATCCAGTACGAGACCTTATCACCTGTAAGACTACAATTACTGGTCACAGCCTGGACATGCTGGGCCATCACCATTACTATCAGGTGGTACACTAACAACATGCTGTCCACAGTTGTTCTATACAGGAGAGGCTCCACTACAGTGGTTCTGTCTACCAGGATACACACTGCAAAATCTTAAAACAAGAGAGCGGGATGCTATGCAGAGATCAAATATGTTCTCAAGCTCCAGGATTTTCACATGCATTCATGAGCCCTCCAAAACCTGAAGTTGAATTTCTAAGCAGCATTCATAATAGGTTTGTTTTAAAGACAGGAGAGATTAAAGAAATTCCATTTTCTTTCACTTTTTGGAACCTAGCTACCCTGCCCACCCTGGAAACATCGCACCATCTTCAACTTTCTTATTAATCAGTATTTCACCAAGGGGTAGACAATCAGAACCACAACTTCTCAAAGTGGCTTGATTATTGAGACAAATGCACAACACTGCAATTTGGCTCAGTTCCCTCTTAGGTAACAATAGGGTAGGAACTTGTCCCAACTTCAAATGTTAAAGTTGTTTTAAGAATTCTCATCTGTGGTGAGGCAAGAGACAACTTTGCACATCTCCCCAGAAGCAGATGGATTAGAGTTTTATTCCAGAAATATCACTGTTCCATTAGCCAGTCATGCATATGAATCTATTCCACCTGCTTAGGTGCATCACTAAGTGCTTTATGAAAACAGGTTAGCGCTAGGTGTAGAACACTTGGCAGTAGCTGGCACTAATAGTAGTTTGGCCCCACTGTGAAGTTTGCACACTTATTTGTCAGATAAACAGTGATGCTGAAACATGCATTCCACACACAGCCGTATGCTACCTTTCAGTGTGCATATAAGGAGACAAGTACCACCATCCTGAACCTCATGTGTCATACCTACTGGGCAAGACTTAGCCTAAGGATACCGAATAAAGACAACTAAAAAAGAAAACAACTAATTTATTTGGGCAGGTATAGAACACACATACAAGGAAGAAAAGCAAAAGCTCAAAGCCAATCAGTGGGCACCAATATACCTTCTCAAATGGTGATACTAAATTTGGTAAGGTAATAAAGCTGAGAACTCAGAAATTTTATAAGCTGCCTCCCCCCCCCCCCTTCTTTTACAGGTATTTTTGCAATGCAAAAGAGAAGTTCCTGCAAAAATCTTCAGTTCAGCTGTTGGCTTGACAGATGTTCAATGTCTCAAATAACCAAAGTGTCTCCTCAACTAGAAACAGCGTGAACAAATGAAATTGTGCATCAGACTACTTTCCTTTTCTTGTGACAGTCTTGAGGCCACTGCATGGATGTCCAGCCAACAATCCTTGAAAGAGAATTCTGGGAATTCCTGCAGTTAGGTCACATAAAATGGACAGATTTTTCCCCTCTCCCTTTTTAACTCTTGCAGTCAAAAACCAGTGACAATAGTAAATAACCTTCAAGTAACAGAAACCCAAAAGAACAGCATTTCCAGAGTACTGGTACTTGGCAGTAGCAAAGGTTACTTCAGTAGGTTCTTGCAGGAGCAGCCCACCAATGTCACTATTTGGGGTGAGCACAATACCATTCATGCAGTGGACTTTTAGTGTACATGCTTTTGTACCATATGTCATTCTTACTCTCAAGAGCACTACGTCCTTACAGTAACAAGACAATTACTCCATCTGGTACACAAAAAAATTGGATGTTGCATTTAGACATTAGTATCAACTGACCCTTTCTCAACTGCACTAACTGAAGAAAAGTAGTTATCAGCTATCAGCAAATTTTTATCAGTAGTTTCCTATGCTCTCCTATGCCCTGTTTTCAATGCAAGCCTAACTTTTCAGAGGAAAAAAAAATAGCAGCATAGATTTCAATATCCATATTGTTACAAAGTACTAAAACTTGACAGACTTGCATTCAAAATCCATCATCCTCTTGTAGCAGAGTGAATATGGATAATAAATGCATTCCTCCATGGTCTACACATTACAAAACCACTGTTAGACAGAAAGGAGAAAGTGTTTTGATCCATACTGTGAGACTAGAGGAGAACGAACGAGGTCTCCATAGAAGCGTAATGCCACTATGAAAAGACTTATATGCATGGCAGCTCTTTAGCAGACAAAATCACTAATATAGAGGTGTTATGCTAATCCACATCCTGGTAAATAATTACACAGTGCACAAGACAGCTCCAAAAATTAACAAACAAAAAAAAAAAAAAAGGAACCCAAGACCAAGCAAAATCCACAACCCTTTTCAGACTTCCCTGCTTTGGTTTTTTTCAGGTCACTGATAAACCCACACAGACACACAGCTTTCATTAGTTTGAAAGCAAAATGTCTGCTAGCTCCAGCGTTTCTGCTGCTCAAAGATCTACTTTATGGGTATGTATTTAAAAACTCGCTACTGACATTGCAGATAAAGTAACAATGTTTCATGGAAAGCATTAAATTAGGCCAACACAAATAAGCCAACAATTCCTTTTCCTCTCTCTTTTTACATAGTCAGGCTGCCTCTAGCAAAACGTCTTCACCTGTACAATATCTTTTAAACAATGACATCAGACATTAGCATCCAACTGAACACACACCTCTGGAACAGAAGTCTTGTTACAACAATTTTATCCCTTAGAAAATATCTTACATGATTGTTCTAAAGCAACATGCACTGGTGGCAGAACTAAGGCAAGACCCACCACCCACAGAAGAGAAAAGTAGCAACAACTAGTTCGGGGGAAATAAAGTAAAAATACAGGAAGGAAAAAAAGCCATCTCTACATAACCAATCTGTACAGTCTTAAACCTATACCAAGGCCATAACACAGCTGATAAATCAGCCATGCTAGCAAGCGCTCAAGGCTGAAGCCAGGCACGCACAGAGTAACAAAACGAAAGCAGCAAATCACAACTCTAGGTGCATGGCTGCATATTTTCATTATGCCACGTGAATGTGGAATCAAGCCATCAAACTGGACAACCTCAGGCCAGCATGCTGCACAGATAGCCTCAAGACTGGTCCCGCACCACGGGTCCCTTAGCTTACCAGTGCAATATTCTTTAAAATCTGCCCCTGCCTGTGCGCAGACAGACCATTCTATAATCAACTGAACAATGGAAGAAGAGATGGGGTTTTTGTGCCTTTCCTGAGAGCGTACCTGTTAGGGGGAAAAAAAATATCTTAATCCAATTAGTCCCAGAATTTTCAATCCTTCATATAAAATAACAGCATGATTACAGCCTCTATGCAATTCAAATCCTAAACTCACACACAACTATTCATTAAGGAATGATTGATTTAAGATGACCAAAAAGGTTTTAAAAATCTGGCAATTAGAAGATTAGTGAATCCAGCCTCAGAACAGACAAACCCTCAACTTTTACATTATTAAAGGCTTTTTCTTGGCAATCTTCATAAAGCTAAAAGTACAGGGGAAAAGTTTTAATTAATGCTGCGTTCCACTGCCACATACTCCTACTCTTAAGATACTTACAACATCCACCTTTGACAAATTCCACATATTTTACAAAAATATTTGTTGAAATAAAAGGATACCCTATAAATACTGATTTGATTTTAAAGACTTCTCAACTGACTCCATTTATTAACCTAATCTTGTCCCCTCATCATAGAAAAAGAAGTGACACCTCTACGCAGATGAACAAAGAGGCAGCAGTGAGGCCGCAATAGTAACTGGGAGAGTAGATCATGTCAGATAACCCAATTTTTTCAAGTTAAAGTATTCCATCTTATCCATAGACTTATTTTATCTTCTCCCTAAATAAAATCAAACAGTTTTACCTTTCCACACGGTAAACCCACCTTGGAGATGCACGCAGTTCAAATATAAGTCTTTATATTATGAAATCAGTATCAATGTTACTGTTTATACTTACCAGTTTTCAAATGACAGATTTTTCTTCTTCAGACAACAACTGACAGATATACATACCCTGAAGCGCTACAGGGATAGCTGCTAAAGCTCTGTACCTGAACCCACTTACGTTCAGATGTACTGACCTCAGCAGTAGCAGTACCCACTTCCCTATATACATTCAAGGACTTCAGGGAGGGGGCTAGAAAAACTATTTATACATAACTTAAATGACCTTCTAAAAATACTTTTTCATAAAGAAATCATGCACAGCACTTCCCCAAAGAAGGAGCAACATGATTGCATACCTGTTGTAAATCACCAAGCACTTACAGACCCACTCCATATCCCGTTGGAAGAGCTGCGTTCATTTGGAAACCAACATCAACAGCCACTTCCAACAGCTCTGCAGACAAGACAATGCTTCACTTCAACTTACTGTTCATAAGGTATGCAGACATTACTACAAGTTTAAATTAATTCCGAGGCACTGTTACATGGGAAGACCACCAGGCATATTCAGAGAAAAAGTAAGGTTACAGCTGAGAAGCCAAGAGCCCAGCATCAGTAACCAAAGGTGATGTTCGAAGTGTTAAATGCACTTAACTGTAAAGCTGCCATGAGCTTATAGAGAGGTATTCAGGAAAGAAAAAATAAATAAATTCATTTGCAAACAGAGCAGAGTTCCAGCTGCCAACCCGTGTCAACTAAAAGGGCATGGAGCTACATCTACCTAAACATATGTAACAACTATATTTCAGACACTTTCCTTTTAGAAAGCTTCTGAAATGCATTATATACATAAATTAAGGACTGTGATGGCCTTGGCCAGCTGCCAGCCACCCACCCAGCAGCTTTCTCACTCCCCCTGCTCAACAGGACAGTGGAGAAAATAAGATGGAAAAGCTTGTGGGTCAAGACAAAGCAAGGGAGATCCCTTACCAATTACCTTCACTAGCAAAACAGGCTCAACTTGGGGAAAATTAATTTAATTTACTGCCAATTAAAACAGAGTTGGCTAGTGAGAAACATAGACTAATTAAAGCCACCCATTCCCCCTTTCCTGTTCCCAAGCTCAACTTCGTTCCTATTCAAGGAGAAGCCGCTGCCTGAGCATTCATACACACACCACCCGAGTCTTTCACTACTCAGACCAGGGTCCCTTCGCAGGAGGCAACCCCAGTGGGCTGATGGGTTCTCACACACACACACACTTACTCGTAGGCGCTCTCACTCCTTCTTCAGGCTCGACCCTAGCTTTCTCCCAGCAGAGTCTCAGGTATTAGATTTTATAAAAATAAGTAATTTAATTGAAAAGTACAGCAGCAAGGTCAGCCTGGGCTGGGTGAGACCTTAGTCTCAGCCTGGACAGGGAGAGACCTTAAACAAAGAAATCCCTGGGCAATTACACCCTTGTGATCTATACACCCACCCCTCATGTGGTGTTCATGTGTCTTTTAGTTCACTGTGATTTTTGGTCTGGGGTCTTCTAACACCTTCTTGCATTCTTTTTCTGTGTCTAGGCAGGCCATTGACTGCTCTTGTTGATTTGCAGTCTCTGCTGATGGTTGTACCCTCCCCATCTTGTTTACACTTCTTGTACACCTGCACTTGCTGGCAGAACATGGGGAATGGAAAAGTCCCAGACTCAGGGAAAACACTACCAAAACATCAGTGTGTTAGCAACATTTTTCTTACACTAAAAGATTAAACATGGCACTGTACCAGCTGCTAGGAAAATTACTAAGAAAATTAACTCTATTGTGGCCTAAAGGTTTCAGCAAATTTAGCTACTCACGCTAAGTAAAACCAAGCAAACAGCATAAATCACACCATATTATAACCCTAAGGAATTTATTCTTATTAAAACTTACTTACTTAAGCTAAACAATGAGCATCTCTCAACACTCCTTCATTCCCAACTCCTCTGTCTCCCCCAGAGCAGTGCAGGTGGATGGGGAATGGGGTGGAGTCCATCCATAACAGCTCCTCTCTGCCAGTCTTTCCTCCTTACACTTTTCCCCTGCTTCAGTGTGGCTCTTTCTCACGGAGCGCAGTCCTTCACAAACCGCTCCAGAATGGGTCCCCTCCACACGCTGCAGTCCTTCAGAATAAACGTGCTCCAGCATGGGCCCTCCACGGACTGCACCTTCCTTCAGCAAATATCCACCTGCTCCAGCACAGGGTCCTACATGGGCTGCAGAGTATATATGTATGTGCTCCAGTGCAGTCTCCTCCAGGGGAATATCCTGCATCTGGAGCACCTTCTCTCGCTCCTTCTTGTCCCACCTTGCTGTTTGCAAGGCTTTCTCACACTTTTTTGTCCATTGGAGCCAGCTGTGCCTGCCACAGGGCACCTTTGGCCACTCCTCACAGAGGACACCCCTGCAGCCCCCCACTGCAAGCCCCTGGCCACCCACACCCAGTATAACCGTACTTGCTGAAAGGAAACAAAACATCTGAGGACTTCACTGAGAAAAGATGCACTTACTGAACTGCACCAAATATGATGGATTTACACAGGTGTTCATGAGCCCCAAATCCGGATTACAGCTTTAGAGAGCCAAGGAAGGCAGACAGCTCCTTATATTGCAATGCAAGACAGATTTTTATTTTTATTTATAGACACCCTCAGCTAACTGGGCCTGCAGCCATTGAGACCAGACTCTGCAAAGCCACCCTTCAGTCACTAACGGCGCAGGCCAGGGAAGCAGAGAGGAAAAACAAAATTTGATTTCTTTTGACAACTTCAGTCAGATTCAACGAAGCCTCAAGAACACCAGTGTTACATCTGTGGGAAACCAAAAGCCAAGTAATGAAGGCTCGACACTGCTGTGTTACCTACATCCAACACTGGGTTTGGCTCATGACATTTTACATGGGTTTACACTTCACGTCTGCATGTCCACATAAAACAAACTTACTTAAAGGATAATCGCCACTGGGTAAGAGCACTTGAGCAATGCATGATGAGTACGATATAGTAAAACGGACAATGACAGTTTTCATAAAGTCTGATTATAAAAGCTCTCCAAGTGTTTTAGTGGTTACTTGTGCAGTGCTGTGCCACTACCCCAAACACCCAGAAGCTGTGCTGAAGTGATCAGCAACATACAGGACACCTCTTAGAAACTTCAGAAGGCCTTCTACCACATCACCTGCGAATGCAGACACCAGAAGTATTTTAAGTGCTATGTCTGTAGGAAAAAGCCTTCAAAGTTAATTCACTCACACTTACATTATTTGGATCTTAAAAAAATTGGTTTGTTTTTGCTTATAAAAATCTTGCAGGAAAAGAAGAGTCATTAATTGTCCTAACACTAAAGGAAATGAATACAGCTATACATTTTACATACAACTTCTGTCAATATTTGCTCCATAATAGCAAAAACAAAATTCAAGAAGCTTCTTCTAAAGGTTTCTGGTACATAAGTATTATTAACCCACCGAAGACCAAATATCTCCTACACACATGCACTAAAACTGTGTGGTTCCAAGTGGAGTCCTTAAACCTTGGGACCTAGCTTTATATTTTGAGTAAACAAATATCTATTGTTATGAGAATGTCTTTTGCCCACAGGTTTATTTAAGCAGCTTAACTGGCTTTATTTGGATGCTATCTGAACAAGTACAGACATTGCACAGTTAACAATACCAAACTGCAGGAGGCGTCTGTTTGCAGTACCATCAAAGACGAAAACAGGCCAAGCTGTTCTACTTGTCCACACTCCCTAAAGTATAGGGAAGACTATATATTTTTTCCAAGTTTATTTATGTACATATAACACATCTTTAATGATTAAAATCATGCGCAATGGTATTGCTTTGTCTCCTAGGAGACAGCCAAATCTGTCTGGAATCAACTATACCTAAACATAGGGAAGAAGCTGCCAAGGAGTAACTGCATGTAGGAAGACAGTTACTATTCAAAAAAATTAAGGCAGACAGAAATCACAGTCTTAGACAGGCAAGACCTCTAGGAGGTGGATTACAAAACTCAAATCTAAACAGAAAGGATTAACACACCAACCACCTGTTAATTCTCTCATGAAAGCGCATTGCCTCAACAATAATCAATGAGGACAGAGGGATTAATGACTAATGAAAAACACCACACCCAGCCAGAAATTTCAACTGCAATGATTTTATGTTTACAATATAACCTTTGCTGCAACTGCAGTTCTTGCAGACACACTAAATTTAAGCTTATCCAGAAAAAACAGTTCATGAATCAACAGCTGCATGAAGCTCAACACATACTAGAAAAACCTAGCCAGGCACCAACAAGGAACTTCAGGTGGCTAAACTGGGCTGATCTGGGGGCACCATCAGTACCCAAACCAGCAAGACTCCTACCACCCTTCTGACAAGCTCTGAAGCACACACAGCTCCTGTATAACTGGCAGTGTACCAGATCATCGCCTCTTGGGATTGAACTAGAGCTGGTCTGAAGTCAGTTCTGAAACATACACAATGCAAACTCTATCCTCAGCACCAGCCATTGCACCCCACAAATCCATTCCCCTTGCGTTGTGCTACTTGCTTATCCAGGCGAGGCTCTTTCTACTTCCTCATTCATTTTGTAGGAATAAGATTTCTGTGAAAAGTCTTTCTTTGTATCAAGCTTATCATCAAACGACTGGTGCTCTAGATCCTTTTTTCAGAAGCTGCACATAGGAAGTTTTAGTGTCAAAAAAACCTTATTCTTTCTATTAATGTTCCCATAGGGAAAGAATTAAAGGAAAGGAATTAATGTAATTACAGGTAGACCACTAGAATTAAAGTAATTTGTTTATAACAATAGAAGGGGTTTTGTTTGTTTTTAAGAAATTCAAAAAGCATTCAAGATTTCAGTAACTGCAACTAGCTATAGGCAAGACACTAGCACACACTTACTTTGAAAAATGTTCCCAACTTGTTCTGGATTAGAGCCCAGGTCCTCAGAGATGTTTAGTTTGCTAATTCCAATTCTGTCTTTGTTTTCTACTGACAGATCTATGACTTAATATTATCTACATTTGTCATCTGTGGTTTCTGCAATTTACTTTTTTCTTAATTTAATTACCATGCCAAAAAACACTACTTATGAGTGTCGTATTGGGAAAGCAGGCCTGGAACGAAAGTGCTTTAGCTCATACAGCTATAAAACCTGTCTCTACCTGCTTCTAAGTCACCAGGGTGCATATACCTGTGAGATTATTCCTGTTGTGTACAAGATACAATGCCATGGTTCCTGGCACAGCTGCTCTTTAGGCTGCATGCAGGTGAGGTAATGCAGGGCTATAACAGCAGGGCTGGCACCTCCCAGCTGTTTCAGTGGTGACTGACATACCAAAGTTCAGATGTACTTCTTTTCCTCATCCTCAAACAAGCTTACACCTAAAGTGCCTGATGGTGTGGCTTTAAGTTTTTACATATTTTTAACATACTTCTTCCTTCATTTTGTCTCTCATGGCCCTGTTAACACAATGCTAATAGTAACATACTTAGAAGCATAAAAGTTATTGAACACTATGGAGAAGGTTTTCCCCTAGCACACATCATACCTTAACCGAAACTCTCTCCTCCTCCTCCTTTCACACCCTTAACCTACCTGTAACTCCCCTATTTTAACTGTAGGAGCACTGCTGTCTGGATGTAACTTCAAGTTTCAGTTGCTTCAATTTTCAGCCACTAGTTATTACCTCTGACAAGAATTTGAAACTAAGCATGCAGGGTCTGGATGAAAGCAAACCAGGGGAGACCACAAATCATAAAATCATAGAATGTGTTGGGTTGGAAGGGATCTTTAAAGGTCATCTAGTCCAACCCCTCTGCAGTAAGCAGGGACATCTTCAACTAGATCAGGTTGCTCAGAGCCTCATCAAGCCTGGCCTTGAACGTCTCCAGGGATGGGGCCTCCACCACCTCTCTGGGCAACCTGTTCCAGTGTCTCAACACCCTCATTGTAAAGAACTTCTTCCTAACGTCTAATCTAAACCTACCCTGCTCTAGTTTAAAACCATTGCCCCTCGTCCTATTGCTACATGCCCTTGCAAACAGCCCCTCCCCAGCTTTCCTATAGGCCCCCTTCAGGTACTGGAAGGCCGCCACAAGGTCTCCCCGAACCCTTCTCTTCTCCAGGCTGAACAACCCCCAGTTCTCTCAGCCTGTCCTCATAGGAGAGGTGCTCCAGCCTTTGAATCATCTTTATGGCCCTCCTCTGGACCCGCCCCATCAGGTGCCAGGAGGGCAGGTAATACTCAGCACATAGTGATAGCATTGTAAGCCACTATTGATATTCTTTCACTCATGTCTTCTCTCTGAGAAGACCAGATGCCATGCAACTAACTACCTTAATACATACTTGGCCTGAGTGTATATACCCTCTCAGCAGAATTCAGTGCAACCTTGAGCACACACTGTAATTCCGATACACAGTCTGTGGTTCAGCAAACTCAAGAACTCAATGAAACTCAAGAAAGTCAATGACTGCCACTGCTCTGCAATGACCAGTAAGTGATATACCCAAGTTTACTTCCTTGCTGTTTCAGCTAATCAGCCTGTAATTTAGACCCACATTTTCTAAAAGTATGTACAGCCAATTCAATATGCAGTAGTCTGCTTGCTGCAGAGCTGCTCCAAGGAAATCAATGGCATCTTTAGCTTTGGAACATGTCCTCCAGTGGTGTAATATGTTAACACCACCAGTATTTGAACAAACGGGAACGGGAAGGAACCACTGATAGCAGGTTAAAACATATCCAGAAGATTTACATTAGCCCATCTACTTATCAAAACTATAAAGACGCAATTGAGCTAGAGGTTCTCCTTGTGACTTTTTGTAAACAATCTATTCTGTCAGCCAGCTAAGAAAAAAATATATCAGGCACAATTCGCCCTGCCCTTCCCCGTACCATGCACAAAACCTGAAACACAGCATGAAAGACATCTGAGACATTTTTGTTATATGGCCTGAATAACAGCTTTACAATGAAAGCATCCACTGAGCCACAGCTACAGCATTATTACGTTCTACTAAAAGTTTCCTGAGGTAACAATGAAAATCAAATTAGCAGTTTAGTGCAGTAGTTCATCTGCGCTACTCACACACAGCTCTTCCTCAGGATTGCAAGGCTATTAAAAACAATGGGATCATTAATACTCCAGGTGCAATTAATTATACAGTCCAACTAGCATGGCAGCATAGCCTCACAAAGGAAGTTTGTCACTCATTATATAAGCACTACCCTCTAGGAATTAAAAATAAATAAATAAAAATAAGAAGGATATGTTGAGATATACACAGTTGTTACAATAAAATACTTCAAAACACGTCTAGTACACAAGTTTCTCTGCTAGGCAACTGGGAATTCATCTTTCTTGGCTATACAGGTTGCCATCCTATAATCAACTATTTTCATCCACACTTAATTTTGGAAGAGTTTTTTGTAGCCTGCACACGGCTTCTTTCTTTTTTTGCTTCTCCCAAAAGTCAATTCCAGAGTTGCTTGACCAGAAAAGCAAAAAAAATTTCTTTTTTTGTAGTTCAAGACTGTAGGTGATATCGATTAAGAAAGAAAAAAGTATTGCACTCATCCCTGGTTCCAACTTTAAATGTAGAGGCACTCAGTAAAGAAAGATGTGGCAAGGGCTACCAAGCTATTTATGCAGCAGAACACTTGAGCTTTAACCCTTTATGTAAGTGTAATTCACCTACGAAGGGCACAAATTTATCCACTTAGTTAAATTTGTACAGGAGGGCAAGGTATTTATCCCACAGCTCCCTGGCTGCAGCAGGACAGTCTTTCAGTTGAGAAGTTTGATGAGAGCATCCCTTTCAGCTAGGAAAGCATAAGTAAAACTTTATTTGGCTCAATAAACCAAAAGCTAAGACAGGTTGCTGGCTTTATTTCAAAGCAGAGTTTGTTTGCCACCACTCCCCCACGTTTTTCACCTTTTCAGCTAGCTTGTCCTCAAGTACCTGCATCTTTTTTCCTTCCCCTGTATCATTGCACTGAGAGCTACCAACATTTCACAATCTTAGGCACAAGTCTCTCATCAGTCATACATCATAAAACTCACTACCACTCAACTATTTAAAACCTTGTTTCAAAAAGAATTTTAAACTCCACAGCTGCAGGAGAAGAGATGAAAAAAACACAAATCCAAAGGCTGAAGCAACCCATGACAAAAATTTGGGGGGACTGGACTACAGAGTATTTGAAGCTCATATTACTGTTTTTAAAGGGACTTAGCAATAACACGCACAGTAGTTGTGATATCTAACATTGAGAAGCTCCCAATACAAGCTAGAAGGTCACCATGCTTGGTACCATACAAAAACAGCCCTGAAACAAAACAGAAATACCAACCAAAAATATCCTTTCCTCTTTCATTTAGAAAGCTATTAAGAAGACTGGTATTTCTGTTAAGTCAGAACCTGAACAGGTCATTTCCTAGCCCAGCAGCAGAACAGAGAGAGCCTGCACCACTGCTACATTCTTAGTAACAGGCATCTGCTTGGGCATAAGAGAAAACCTTCATCCTCGTGTCAAAGCAATTCTGCTTAGGAAACTCTAGTAGAAAACCTTAAGGATTTTGTTAACGTTACTAATCTTCTCAGATCCATCACACCTCTTCTCTTAAATCCACAAATTCTGCATTTCAGATTTTTGCCTCTAACATAAGGGTAAATTTCTTCTTCTCATGCCTTGTACAGGTGAGCACTGCTGTTAATGTTTGCCAGATGCAGGTAACCCAAACAGCAAGATCAGAAACCAAGTAATTGACACGTATTAATGTTTCAGCATGGCAATCTTTGAGATCACAGTTGTGCTTTGGGGTAGGGGGAGAGAGTGCATAATATACAACAAAACCAAGAGAAAAGTCACCCCATTACATGGATTGTTGCACTAAAAGGCTATCCAGCTGCTCAGCTTGCTAGCTCGAGGATCTTCTCATTTGCACTGCACTTGACAGGGCTCATATTTTATGTCTCAAGACTTAGGACTCTTTTATCCCTTTGTGTAAACTCAACTTTACACAAGCTGTTACTGCTAGCAGAGCAGCCCCATCATATGGAGCTTTCTCATAGTACAAAACTAGCACCACATTGTTATGTTTACTGGCATTCAGTTCAAAGCAGCTTATATCTAGCCAAAATGTTGTCAAATGCAGCAGACTATGCTGGACTCAGGCTGTCCTCCTTCTAGAGCTGCAGCTTTTCAGAAAGGATGTTTCTCTAGATTTGATTTCACAACTGAACATACAGATACCAAGGGATCCTGAAGATTAGTTTCAGGACCATGTCCTCGGGCCTGTAAAATTTAAAGGGTGACCACGCAACCATTTTTGCAACTGCATTCAAACTTTGATTTGAAGACTGTATTTATCAGGTCCTCAGCCACCTCCTTCCAGGAAGATTTTAAGTATCTATCTAAATAGTTCTGGCACATGATAACTGATATGCAACTCAATGTATGAACCTCATTCTTCAGCTCTCACTTATTCCAAGTGAGAAGGGAGATGCTCTAGTTACACGCTTATTTATACCCACCAAATGTCTTGAAGCTTCAGAGAGCTGCAAACATTACTACTGCACAGATAATCTAAAACCTCAGGCAACAGCATATAGCTGTATTAGATAAAGCCCTCAACCATGCATCTCTCCTCATCCCAGTGTATTTCCAAGATAGTAAGAGTGCATATTAGCATGCACCTTAAAGGCCTATCCAGCACACACAAAGTTTAAAGTAGGAGACAAACATCCATTTTTTCATACTAAAAGCAAATCAAGTTTTACGTGACTGTTGAGACAGCCCTACACACTTAAAGTGTGAAGTATTTAACTTTATAGGTAACTTATCACAAACATATCTAAAAAACAAAAGCAATGCTGTTTCTCTGGCTCTAGTGATGCAAGAACAGTTTTGTGACTGCTCTAGGCTAGATGAGTGTTTATTTAAATCCCCTGCAATCATTTTAACTCTGAGAAGTATACATTTTATGACTGCATTACTATTCTTTAGTATGATCCAAGGATCACATTTGCGATTAGGTGATTCATCTGTAGATAGCTTTAACATTCAGGGTGTGCTACAACAGGGAATGATCGATCACTGTCAGAGACAAGAAAGTCTGGAACAATTAAAAGAAAAATCTATCATATCTCCCAACCGGTCTAAGCATGTCCCATGGTTAATACTTCAGCGGTACAAGAAGGAGGGGAAAGAAATAAGTAAGAAAAACATTACTCCTAGTTAGGTCACCGTGACATTTTGACAGAACTACCACCATCTCCATTATACATGGATGCACATGTAAACATTGCCATCACTTCACACATTCTTTGCTTACTTTATCCCAAAGCATTTTGATTTCCACCCCTCCCCCAAATTACACTACCGTCTTGTCGGGGTGAAGATCTGGCAGACAATCTGTAATGCTGGAGGTACTGAAGCTCTCTAGGGGACATATGCTTAAGGACAAATGTGTGAAAGAGCAGTTTTTAGAGCAATACTTTCTTTACTACCCTGTTCACCTTCCCACGAGTATTTTCATGACAGAATCTTAGCTTCCCAGTAATTAATTCTCACCATACAGTCCTCCTGAAGCCACAACAGATTGCAACATAAACAGCAAGAAGGCAGATTCAGGCGAAGAGTTAGCAGAAACAGAAAAATACTTCTCATTCTGTGCAGTGAAGTATTTTTTTTTAATACATGATACACATCAACTAGAGAGTAAGAGAAAATGTAGAATACTCGACTTCAAAGGTTAGTGCGCATTTTTCATGAGAAATCCTGTCTTTTCACAGTGCTTATCATCTTTTCAACACAGGATCAACTCTTACTAACTCTGGTAGCCACTTCAGTGCCAAACATTTAATTTACAGAGCAAGAGCTGAAATTATTTGAGAACAAAAAAACGTATTTTCCCTCTTTTTTTTGTGGGTGGTTTTGTGGTTTGTTTGTTTGTTTGTTTTAAAGCATCTAAAATAACGAACAGGAGTCACTCTGGTAATTCAGAAGACACTGGCAGGTAAAGAAGCTTTTGGTTCTATTTCAGACCAAAACAGCTGTGCTATATGACAAACTATTATTCTCTCTGAAAGACTACTGATCCTCCCTGGCTTGCTACTCGGCTCCGGTAAGCAGTGCATATTCCCAGTTACTGTGACAAGGTTTGTAGAAAGATAAGCTTTCTCAGTAGGTCACCTGACAGAGATGGAAAAGACAGACACGTCCAAGACACACCATTTAACCTTCAGATCCTTGAGATTACTGATGTAGGCAAGGAATCCTCACCTTGTGTTCATCCTCTTTTTAAGAAACAAGATTAACCCAAGTGAGCTGTCACCTGCCCTGAAAACACTGACTAAGATTTGGAAGCCACCATCAAAAAAAGCATACCCCATGCCGGACTGAAAGGCTGTAAAACACTTTGCATGAGAGAAACTAATGCAGCCAATGACATTTGGCACCATTTGCCTCAATAAACCTCATAAAACATGTTTCCTGTTCACAGTAACTTTTTTTTGCCAAAAGGGAGATTTGCGTAAAGAAGATAGAAATGCAACAGAAAAGAAAATGGGAAAATCCTGGGGTTTTTTGCATTTATGCCTTTCCCCACAATCCCAGTCTCGTATTGAGTACCCACAGACTGTAAAAGCAGCCAGATTACAACAGAAAATATGCTGTTGCCCAGCCTCAACTCCTCCCTTGACAGTCTAGAAAAACACTCTTTCCAACAAGAAGAGTTCTAAAAAGAATACAGAATAATACTTATCGTGGTTTCATGCAGTCTGGCCATTGAAATGAATGACACATGCTCTCCCCCATGTCTCCAGAAGCACCGGGACAATCCTTAAAAAACTAAACAACCACGTTGCATTAGGAAAGCAGTGAGCCATCCTTTGTGTAGTGTTTGCCTTGAGCGCCCTTCACCATGCAATCCCGTTCTTCCTCTTCTGTCAGCAGTTCGCCACTTGCCTCACAAGAGCATAGGCAAATAATCAGCTTGAATTCACTTCAGTTTCAGGTGTTTGCTAAACACAGCACTTCAATGCACTGATATTCCAGAAGCAAAGTACTTCCCACATAAAGTTAAAGCCATGGTAAATTCTCATGTGTCTAAGATCTGAGAGTAAGTCATAAGAAACACTTTAGTAACTGATGCACATAATCTTGTAAACTATCATTTGTTCTTGTTTACATGAAATGAGAGACTGTTTTTCTTTGGTTATTTTCTAATATATTTTTTTAAGGTGAAGTTTATGGAACAGTAGGGTGAAGTAATGATAATGGGAGGAGGGGGGCAGAAGTGATGTACCTTCTCTTCTCACCTTGACCCTCCCTTCCCCATTCACCTTCAGGAATTAACTCTTCCAGATGTGATACTCAGACAAGAAGTTATCAAGCTTTCAGTTCTATTCTTTAATTTCTGGATATAAAAGAAGCAGCCCTACTCTTAAGTGACAGCATTAAGTTTCCTTCACTGAGCTGGGGAGACGAACCATTCTTTTTGGTAGAGTGGAATCAGTTACATCATTCTTCAGAAAAAGACATAAAACTCATAATGGGCCACAAACTGTAAAAGAGCAGTCCGGGCTATGTAAACACCACCACTGCTTGAGAGACCTCTCAAATAAGTCCCTATGTTCTAGTCAGCTCTGGCAAGGCCTAAATCTGAGTATGGCATCCTGTTTTTTGATGTCATACTTCAAGATAGATGTGACCAGCTGGAAAGAGTCCACAAGACAGCAATGAGAACGATCAGATGTCTGAAAACACATTCTGTAAGGGAAGATTAAAGCCACTGGGGTTGTTTAGTCTAAAGAAGAGGTTTAGGAGAAGATCAGCATCAGAGTTGTCCAGTATGTCATATACAATGTCACAGGAGAATAAATAGCTCTACTGGAATACCACATGAAGTAGTAATGCGTATGGGAAAATATGCATGTTTTCCAATTACCCATTTATAGATTCAGTTTGAAAATATTTTTTATATCATGGCTTTGAAGTATTCACTGACAGCTAAAGTAGCAGCAAGAGAGGTACGAGGACAATCTGTTTCACTGCTATCTAAAGGATACTGAACAGCCGTGACAACAGATTCAATTCTGCTATGTTGGCGACAGGAACAAGGACAGGGCAAGAGGAGAAATGAAACCTGAAGAGCAGGATCAAGTGCCAAGGATCCATAAAACCAAAAGAACTCAGAAACAGAACATTGCAGAGAATATAAAAATTTTCATTATTTGACAGTAATTAGATAGGATGTCAATGTGAAAATGGTATCTTCAAGCACTTCTCTCAATGTCACACTTTTGGCAGTAGCATGTAAAGAAAGCCTGAAATCACGTGTACATTCATTTCGGAGCTTAGTCTTTCCTTTTCCCACTACCCTTACAGGTTTCATTGTGCAAGTAACATAGATGCTCTCTCAGTTTTAAATTAACAAGCATTCATTTATTTCTGCATTCTAATGTATTGTGATGTCCTTGTACACAAAAACAAAAAAAAAGATTATACAGGTGGATTTGTCAGGTGGCTCTGCAGGTAGGCAGGAATTCAGCTGCAAGCACTGACTACACCAAAAATGGAAGCATGGGCAAAACCAAAGAACAAAAAACACAGACAAAAAAGACTGGTTTCAGACAACAAAGGAACCTAGCAAAGGGGAGTAAAGGGGAAGGAAGAAGGCTGCATATTCTAAGCAATGTTTCCCACTATATTAAAATGAGTTTATGCTGGTACCTTCTAGCATTACTAACTGCAGGTCAGGTATCAGACTGCCCATGTAGAATTTCCAAATTCCAATGAATGCAATGCTGACTTCTTTTGGGGCTTACCTTCCCTATACTTTCAACTGAAAAGGTGCCTGTAATTCATCTCCAAAGCACACACAGGAACAACCAACTTTAACCTGAAGTTAACTGGTCTGCCAGTGGCTGTGAGTTCAGCTAACTGAACAGACAGCTGTTGTGTATTTCTGCACAGTATTTTGCAGGCTTTCCAACTAGACACCACATAGTTGTGGTAAGCACAGCCCCCAGCCCACATGTACAAGACCAGTCGAGAAGCAGGATATATTAATTACCTACCAGTGAGCACCACGCTAACAGCAGCTACAGAGCTCCTACTCAGTTCAGTGAATAAAGCAAGTTCACACCTCTATAAAAAATAAATAATGTGAATATATCCACATTCATTCTACTACTATCATAAATGCACTTTACTGTAAATACATTCCACCTTTTGTGGGCTCATGCAGTTGAAATAGACCAGGAACCTTGCTGAAGTTGACTACTGAAAGAAAAAAAAAAGGGATAGAGAAAAGTCGTATTTAGATCAAATTCACCATGCTGTCTTACGGTTATATCAATACAACAGAGAAGGCATCAGGGAATGAAAGGGAAAACAGCAACTACATAAACAGTCAGTACTGTGGAGGGAAACGTTCCTGGCAACCACAGCTTAACTAGTTGCAAATAACTTCAGCTTCACAGATATTCCTTTAAAAATGCCAGTGTTTCCCAAAAAAAACCACCTTTCCACATCCAGCTGCATAAAGGCACACCATAAAGAAACGCCACCTAAGAGCAGATTAAAAAGTTGACCACAACAAAAGGAAGTCAGCCGCTCAACTAAGGCATGTAAGAGATTACCCACAGAGGTGAAGTGAAGCAGTAGCCAGACAGAACAATGCGCTTGGTTTGGGGGTCAGACCAAGAAATACCTTTAAGAAGTGCAAACCATACCACACCAATAAAAAACAAAATCAATCTCAGACTCAAAAGGGTCTCTCTACTGTAATATAGAGGGTTGTTTTGTTTCTAAGAGTGCCGTTAAGAGGGTATTGCAGCTAGGTCAGGAATGAAGGGAAGGTAACAACACACGTATCTGCGTATCACGCTACAGATCTATCACCCACAGAGCTCCTCCATAATCCACAGCTTGTCATTAGCTCTCCCAAGAGGATTAGTGTAGTTTAGGGGCTTGCCCATCACTTCCGTCTGACATTGAAGAGTTTGCTTTAGAGCAACACTATCCAAAGGTGACACGCTAGAAAAAACATGATTTCTTAAAACAAAAAATATCCCCCTCCACAGAGAAACCCCCAACCCTCAATACCGGCAGCCAGAAGGGGCGACACCCGGGGCAGCAGCAACAAGAATGCCCCGGTTTTAGCAGGGGAGATGACGGGAAGGAGATGCACTCAAGTGGGCACGAAGCTGCCCCCCGCCGCGGGGGCACCTCCGCCTCCCACTCCGGGCGGGGGCTCCCGGCGCGCCCCCGGTGCCTCCGGGCGGGAGAAGCTAACGCGGCCGCCCCGGCTCCCCGCACCTCCTCATCCCGCTCCTCCAGCGAGGCGTCGTCCTCCGCCCGCCCGCCGGGGCTCGCCCGCTCCTCGCCCGGCCGCCGCCTCGCCGCTGCCGCCCCGCCGGGGGCCGCCGCCGCCACCCCGCCGCCGCCGGGCTCCCCCTCCTCGGAGAGAGTTTCCGACCCGGAGGAGGAGCCGGAGCAAGAGGAGCCGACGTGGCCGGCGCACCGTGGCCGTTCCGGAGACGCCGAAACTTTCTCAGCCATGGCCGGGGGGCTCAGAGCCGCGCCGTCCGCATGCCCCGCCGCCGGCAGCCGCGCTCCCCCCCCACGCCCCGCCGAGCGCAGCGTCGCGGCGGCGGCAGAAGCAGCAGCAGCAGCCCCGTGCCGGGCCGGCTACCGCGCTACTGGGCGGTGGGTGATGTCTGCGGGCGGGGCCGGGCCGCGCCGGGCCGGGCGGAGCCAATGGCGCGGCGGGGGCGGGCCCGGCGCGGCGGAGCGGAGCGGGAGGGTGGCAGGTAACGGGGCGGGGAAGGCGGGAGAAGGGAAGGGGCCGCAGCGGGGACCCGGCAGCTCCGATGGCGGAGCGGTTGTAGGGCAGCAGCGGGTTGGGTCTGCCTGCGGGCGAGAGGAGGGTGCGAGGGACGGGGCACCCCTCAGGCTGCCCCTGGCCGCGAACGGAGGCAGGAGGTAGAGGCGAAGCCGCGACGCCTCGGGGCTGGCGGTCCCTGTCCCCGGTAGCCCGGTCCCGCCGCCCGCCCGGGTGAAGGGAGGCGGCCGGCGGCGGCCCACGGTGCGGAGAGGGCAGCAGGGTCTGTCGGGGCCCGGGGCCAGCCGGGATGGCCCCCCCCGGGCGGTGCGCAGGGGGCGCGGAGGGGGGACGGCGAGCCGCGCTCCGCTCCGGGGCGGTGCCACGGGGTTCGGTAGGGACAGGTATTTCACGCGACAGCCGGGTTTGCTAGGCCCCTCTCTTCCTTCAAAAAGAGGGAGCTGTCGGCAGTTTATCGCAGCGGCTTGGCCAGCTTCGTGCCGTTTGCAAAAGGCTACAGAAGCCCAGTTGTGATCTTGCAGCAAAGTCCCTCCGGGTGTCTTCACTTTGAAGCGGGCATTGACATTGGGATTTGTGGTCAGGCTTTCAGAGGCATTGAAACCAAAGGAGATCACAGGAGTTAGGCACCCGAAAGCTTTTGCAAATCCTCCTAGACAACTCCTTCATCTTTAAGGACCTAAATGGCTTTTAAACTTAGTTGCCCTGTCAATTTTTAAAATACTCTCTTGAAAATATTCTCCTTTTTTTTTTTTTTTTTTTTTTTGTCCTGAGGTGCCTATAATTATAACATAGGTCCTATTCCAATGTACTGGTATTGTGTATAAATATATAGGTATATACACCAGAGCCTTATTTGCTTATGCCTGTAGAGCCCAGGGTCCCCTGGGCTAATCCAATTGTGGAATCAAAACAGATTAAGCGCTTTGGTAATGAATAAAGTCCCACAGCATCACTACAGAGTAGATATCATCTCCATTTCATGGAAAAAGAAATGTGAGCACAGACCACTTATTGATGTGCTCTAATTAACACAGTCCATAGATAATGAAAGTAGGAATCAGAATGCAAGTCTCCCCTTTTTCACGTTTGTAATTTAACCAGTTTATCCAGTATTCCCACATGGTAAATGGAAAAAACTTTTTTTTTCAAATGTTATAATGACTACATGGATTATCAGATTAATAGTGGAAGGAAAAATAACTGTATAAAATTCTCCAAATTTCAGTCCTTCTCTGCTTTGAACGAGCTGTTAAAGCTGGCTATTAGGTTGTAACAATGCTGACAGTTCTCTGTGGTTTCTTATCAGTACTTAAATCAGGCCCTTAAAATGCCTAGAAGTTAATTTATTGGGGAAGAGGATTATAATTGTCACTAGGGACAGAATTTGACCCAGAAATTTGCCTATACCAACAGCTAATGATAAACATGAGATATATGCAGAAACACAAAAACTAATTTTGGCTAAATGAGTTATACACATATACTCCCAGAAAAGTAACTATAATAATTTTAACTAATCAGAGAAAAGAATTCCTCCTCAGTACTTCAGGTTCTGCAAACGAGTTCTTGTATCTCCAAAACCTGGACTTACTCGCAATTCTGAGTCCTCAGATTTTAAAGCCAAACCTCCTCTAGTCAGATTCTGCCTCTGGTTTAGTGTCATTCTCATAGCAGAAAAACTGGCTTAATTTCCTACCTGGGAATTCGCAATGTGTAAGAAAATTGCCAGGTGGTGAAAAGCAACACTGCAGATCTTTGTCACTTCCTTTTCTTTCTCTTACTACCTGAGACTGGAAAAAACAGACCTTAGCCAAAGCACTTTTACACTTCAGTTATTATTAGCTGCCAGAACAGCCCCTGTAATCTGGGGGCAGCAAGGCATATATTAGAATAGTCACTAATTTATGCCATAAATTGAAATCTGAGGAGGCACTCAAGATTTATTATATCACCTCAGAGTTACAGAAGACAAGTGACAGTATTGTTCTGCTCTGGCCTATAGACTATGCCAGATCATGTGCTTTGTTAACATTATCTTACACAAACAGAAGAGGAGTGCTGTGCTGCCTATGGTTGCTAAAAGGGAGCTAAAGCTAACAGCAGCAGACAGAAGTTTACATCATTTTCCATCCTGGGAAAAGCACTGTTGCTTGCAATTCACCAGCACAAATCAGTGATATACTTTGTGACAAAACACTGACTATCTGGCAAGACTTGAGAAGCTTGTTTTGAAAACAATTTTTAAGAAAATGTCCATATTTAATAAGCTTTGAGCACCTCTTGTCAAGTATTGGATTCATTTGGTGGAGAGCAGGGAGAGAACTGGGTAGCTCGGAGTGGTCCAGCCTCAGCTACAGCAGGAGCTAGGCTCAGCTTTGGGAACGTTCACCCATTCACATGCTTTTTTCCACCTGTACGTTTACAAGCAGCCATCCCCCGATCTGCTCAACTTCCCCTTTCTGTCCTCCCTGCAGTGCACACGGCAGTCACCCACTCTGCGCTGCACAGCCACAACAGGCTACTCCCACCCCACTGCTGCTCTTCCCCTCTCCTGCCTCCACACTTCTGGCAAAGAAATGTCCCTTTCCTCCCCTTCATTCCAGCAGGGTCATACCTCCTCTCCACAAGCTGCAGTCAGCACTGCACAAATTTAAACTAAAACACAATCTTTGCATTATTTATAATTAAGGAAAATAGTCCTACAGTTTGGTACAGCTGTTCACTATGTGCACCACTCAGTGCTCTCGTGTCAGCTAATTGAAAACAAAACACAAGAAAAGAAATAAAATGCATCTCAAAATTCCCTGGTTATATACCCGGGTTTTAATGCTTGGGAAATGCTTATACTTTGTATGTTCTTGAGGGACTGGAAGAATGACTGGCTAACAGGTTTATTGACAAGTTTGGCACAAGGTCACCAGGTATAAGGAAAACACGGGAAAACATCAAAAAGAGGTGTAGAAAAATGGTCAGTAAATCATAGCTATACATGAGACAGCATGAAAAGACGCATAAGAAAATAATGATTGGTTTTGTAATTGGGCCTTGAAGGTAAGGATCAGGGTCTTTACCAAAGAATGACAGCGAGGAATCAAAGAAGCAGATACATGGTAAAAATGACAGGCAAAGAAAGTGAACATTGCAGCAGTGTACTGAATAAACCAGAGAAAAGGCAGACAGAAAGACTATGCAACTCAAGACAAAAGAGTTGGAACGAGAGTTTTAGCAGGGCAAACATCTGTCCCATGTTACAGCTTTAATGGGTCAAATGCAAAAAGTAGTTTTTAGTAGCGATTGGATCAGTTATATGACATGGCTGTCTTCAAATCATTGCCTTTTTGAACTAGGCAGTGTTACATCAAATTCTTTTTCATACTGCTTAGAATATTCTTCCCCTTCAATTCTGCATATTTAGGCAAAAGTCCACATACGTAAGAAGCAGTTTTCAAAACACACTGATAGAGTGGGGTTAGCACCTGAGAAAATCCCTAGACAAGACTGACAGACCTGGCAAATGCAAGGCACTCCAAATAATACAGTTACACTACCGGCAACGACAGCTCTCTGCTTCCCTTTCTGCATAGTAAATGTGCATTAAGCCTGACCTGGAAGAACCACTTCTTTGGATGAGTAAGTCTCCATGCTTACACAGTTCTTGCCCTCCCTGTTGAGACTGCCAACAGCATTGCCAATTAGTGCCAATCCTGAAAGCAAATTGTAATATGAATAGGTCTTTCAATTTTTAATTCCAGACTTTTGCACTGGTGGTGTATAAATGTTTCATTAGCACACTCCATTCTGTAAGAGGTGGTTCATTCACTCATATTTCTGCCTTACCTCTGGGAAAAAAAGCTGTCTACATGAAGTACTAACAGAAAATGGGCAAACAGGAGCTTGTACTCCCAGCTCTAGCAGTAAACTCTGGAATCAGAGTTATTTTCTTGGGAATATGGATTTATTGAAAATACATATACAGTGGCATGAAGACCACCTTAAATTTTTAGCTGATGTGCTTTCTTTCTACATACTCACTCTCAAGCAATATCCAAGATCAGCAATTCAAAAGCTTTTATTTGGTGGGGTAAAACCCATGGGTGTTAGTGGCAGGACACCCACTAATGCTAACTGGAGTCATAGGTTGGAAGTGCGTAAAAAATGCATAGTGGCAACTCTTAGCTTGGGGCTGGGGCAGGCACCACTGAACATACAGCATGGTTTGGAGGTCATTTCTTCTTATCTCTGAGGGTCTCCTTAGACCTTAGGATAGGATGAATTTACTACTTCAGAGTACGCAGAAGCCACTTCATTCCTTTCCAAGAGAATCAATCCTGAGATTCTCACCATTAAAGAGCTCTTTTGACAATGAATGTGAAGCACAGTTTACTTTCCATAGCACTTGCAGAGCATGAAGCAAGGGCATTCAAACACGCTGATTAGCTTCAGATCATCTCAAAAGGCATTAACAGGCTGGTCATGTTACATTAGAAATCCTAGCAACAATCGGTATATGCGTGAACGGAAATATCGCATTCAAGTCAGTGGAAAACATGTAATAAACCTGTGAAAAATACAACATATCCTCTATTAAGTGAGTATGTTACCAGATGTAAGGTGTCTCTGCCTGGGGCAGAAAAACAGCTAGTGTAGGCCTCCACGTGCTGCAGGTGCTTTTATCAAGTCCAAGTAGTGCCACCATCTTGTCAGGTAGAGATGATGTGATCAGCACTAAACAGTGTAATTGCTAAAGACACTTCTGATTACTAACACTTGAGGAGCTGCATGAGCACTGCATGAATCACTGTCAGGAGACCTGCAGAAAATCACGCTTAGAGGAAACCTCTGGCAAACATTTACACTCTGACATTTACATTTCTGATTCCTTCAGGGTAAAAACCAAGAATTCTGCCCAACACTCTTCAGGCCTTCTTATATCACAGAGCATCAGGAGGTTGTACAAGAAGAGGGGGAAGCATAACCCACTAATCCCCTTTTCAGGTCTCCCTCAAGGCAAGTGGGGTTATACCACTGTGACTAAACATCAGAAACCCCTACTCTCAATTTCAGGCAGATTCAGGGAGGTTGTGAGGCTGTGTGCTGGCAGGGACAAGTAGAAGTGATACCGTCTGACTTCAGAGGTCCCTTCCAATCCTATGATTCTATGATTCAGACACAGAAGTGTACTGCCAGCACATTGTGCAGAGTTTTTGCATAAGTCTGCTGACAGGGGTGCTGGGTTTCTTGATGGATAGTCCTTGAGCAAGGAGCCTTCCACAAATTCTCCCTCACCTTCATAACATCTGTGTATCAGGGACATATAGTGACGTACCAGCAGCAGGGAAGAGCAGTGTGAGCTTGGCACAGGCCTGTTACCAACTGGCATATGACAGATAGGTTGCTCATTCTGAGAGCTCTGTTCCCAAATTCACATTCTGCTTTATGAGGTCTGTTTTTCATAAAAGATTCCAAGTCAATGTTATGACTCTCATAAAATTATGGAAAAACTGTTGCTTCTCACAACATATTTTAACAAAGGTTATCACTGTTCCTTCACAGTGCTGTAACCGAAGAAGTAGGAAGGAGATGATAATTTCTCATTTTACCATGCAGTATCCCAGTGCCCAGTCATGAGCTCTTACAAAGAACAGACAGACAGGAAAAGATGCTGTCCAGGCTCAGGGTGGAAATTAGAGGTAACTAAAGCTCCAGCTGCAGATACAGTGGGGAGAAGAGAGAAGCTCTGAGACCCTTTCTGCACTGTGGTTATGTAGGCAGACTCATTGTCTAGCTCAGAGGCGTAGTCAGCTATGGACTGCTAAATATAGTCTAGACCTGCATGGCTGCATCCTGTGGTGTATTCTGGTCACTATTTTTAGCATTCCCAAACCATGTTTTAACCTTTAGCTCAAGAGAGAGAAAGTAAACCTAATTTACACCTGCAGCCTGAGAAATGCTGCATTTTCCAGGCTCCAGGGGGTAGTGGATGCCCTCTAGTAGTCTAGATGCCCTCAATTGCCTACAAAGCATCATTTCCTTAAATGTCAAAGCCCTAGTAGACGCTGTTAGTATGGGCTTCAAAGTTTGTGGAGAGAAATCCTCCTCGGCAAATGTTATCCACAGCCTTCTTGAAAAACAACATGAAAATGGGGAGAGAACATGAGATCTAGTGATTGCCCTGAATTGTCAAACTCTCCAGAGCTCCATGGCAACAACTGAGGCAGAAACAGGTTTGAGGCAGCCCACGGGGTTTCTGTAAGCTCTGCCTGCCCTCCTCCCAGGCCCCACAGTTCCTAAATAGAGCAGGCACAGTGTTTGAGGAAAAGCTGTGATTTTCTCTGAGAAGTCAACTATTGTGTGGGAGCCCTAAAAATGGTGCCGCAGTATGTACACACTATAGTTTTGTTTGTGCCAGACATTCTTGCTCACAGAAACAGCAAAAGCTAAGTCCCCCTTGTACATGTAAATAGGATTAATATTCTGAATTTCACCATCTACCTACCTACGGTATACCAGAATTAGAGAACAGTTTTGGTTTTTTTTCAAAATATTGCTTTACTTTTTTTTTTCTCTAAGATTTTAATAGCAAAAATTACTTTTTTTTGTGGCATACTTCCCATTTTCAAAGTCAAATCATATGACATAGGGATTTAGTCTTCTTCATTCTGTTATTCTTATTTTTCATTACTATATTTGTGTCCTACCATATGTCAAAACTGAGTTCTGCATTTCCAGAGAGAGGCTGAATACAGAAGAAATTCATTGTTGCAACCATCATCCTCACTATGATATAAGCACTTATGTGAGAGGAAGGTTTCCTCAAGATGACTGAATTCCCCGTTTTCTTTATCTCCACAGGAAGCTTGTTCCTGTCAAGAGCGATGCTTGGCCTCCAGATCTTACATATCTTTGCCCAGGCTTTACGCATGGCATGATATAAGGGGTAAGTACAAACGCAGTGGATTCTATATCAAAATTTGGTCTTTATTTCATTTGTGGTTTGATAGACTAATTGCGTCAATAGTACTAGTCTGTGACCATTAGTATACTTTGCAGAAAATATTACCTAAAGTGTACCTTTTTCAACTTTTATTCTATGTTGTATTTGTCTGATTGGCAGTTTCATAAAATATATTTCAAAAATAAGTATTTTACAGTAGTGTTTTGGGAGCAGAAGTTGACAAATCCATATTCTTAGATTCACTTACCGCAAAAATTTCAGTGCTATTTATAACAGTAACTGCCAGTTTAAAAGACAAAGTCCACTTAATAGGGATGTAGGAAACTCTCAATTTATCCAAACATTGCATGTTTAAAATTCAAACATTTCATTTTTTGTTCCAGATTGGAAGTAGTGGTCAACACTTAAAAAAGTGAATGCCTAAAGTCAGATTCCTAAACATGTACAAAGGATCCTTAAAGGCTACTTACAAACCTGAAACCAGGTTAATTTTATGTGGGGAACTAATTTGAGGCCGCTAGCTGTGCAAATAATAGACATTGTTGCTCATCTGGCCAATATGAATTGTGGAAAAGATCAAGGGCAAGTGCCAGATGGCTTCCTCACCAAGATCATACTAGATTCTGGAAACCCACCCAAACTGTCAGGTGTATTAAAGAAACAAGTTTTTTCTCCCAGGCAAAAACAAGTAAGACCTTCAAAATGAGATTAATAACAATTATAATAACAATGTGTTTGGATAATAATAAAGTATTTTGAAGAAATGCAAGATTTTTATGTATAAGTGCCGTTTTCTACAGTTGATTTAATAATTCAGTGATTTTGATGTCAACAGCACATTTGCAAACAGCAAATTTACACCTCCTCAATATGGTATTCTGTCTTTTCTTTTCTGAGCAACTCTTTCTAAATATTGGTGTTTGTGCTCCAAATTATATTTCCATATGTGACGTTTCATCTTTCTAGCCTGTTTATGGAAACAATGTAACAAACTTGAAGTGCTTAAGCAAACTTGTCTTCATTTATTAAGCTAGAGAGATTATGCTTCTCCAGTGATAGCTTTTCTCTGTTGTAACTAATGAGTATGATAGGGAATGCACTGATTCCCAGACCTCAGAGATACGGTAAAAATGTTCAGATTGAAAAATATAATCATACACAGTAATAGAAAAGCTGCCGGTATGAATCACTGTCCCAGCCTAAGCTTTGCCAACAAAAACAATTTAAGAAGTGTATCAAAATTAGGGACATACATTGAAGAATGGTCCACTTTTCAGACCTGACTGAAATGTGGTAGCGGTGTCACCCAACATTTCCAGTATCATAAGAGTCTGTCTTGGGCTGCTTGTAATTATGCAAAATTGCACTCATTCAAGATGAAGTTTTCTATGACAAGAATTTAGTTGAGGCTGTGATCAACCATATGGTTTTTTTTCTGTTGTTACTGTTGTGGCTGTTTTATTTTGCCTTTTTTTTTTTCCCCCATTTGTAGAATTTTCAACCAAAACAATTCAGCCATTTCCAAGAATACATCAGAGGAAATAACACTGTCTAATCACTATAAAATCCTCACAGCCATTCAATACAAAGCTCCCGTCCTTTTATGCTTTAGAACCAGAACCAATATTTGGTGGGGAGCATCACCTTGATGTCAGCGATGATTTTACCATCCTCATGAGAATCTATTCTAATTTGATAATAACGCATCTTAGTTTGTGCAGGACCAGTAGAAACATCTTTGTGTATAAGAGATAAATCACCCAAATTTTGTCTGAAATAAGTCTGATACTCACCCATGTATAAGAGGGAGTCACAAAGCCTGAGAAAGGCTTTTAATGATACCACTTTTCAAAATGCTGAAAAGTCTTGTGGGTTGTCTTTCCTGTGCTTTCGTTGCCTTTGCTGCTGAGTCCATGTAGCAAAGGGCATGAAGATCCATACTGGAGGAAAGTGAAAGGAGCAGGAGGATGGGAAGAATGGAGATTAGAGACCAGAGACAGGAAGGAGAAGAGCAGAAGGTGGGTCGCAGCAAGAATGTGGAAGTGTGGCAGGTGCAATGAGTATGTGCAGGGACTGTTGGAAAGGAGGAAGAGCAGGATCTTAGAGAAGAAAGAGCAGTACAGAGCCAAAAATGCTACAGGCCACAGGCGACAGGGACAGGGGAAGTGAGACCCCCTTGGGCATAACCTGCTCAGGCACCTGCAGGTGATCCCAAAATCTCGCACTCTGTTCATGTTTCAGTCAAACAACTAGGGTGAAACCTTACAATTGGGTTTGAGACCGAACAGCTGTGGGGAATCCTTTCTCTAAGGGGCGCTTTTCTTCCCTGCTGGTCGTTCATTCACTTCAGAGCTAAAAGGCTTGTGCTCGTGCCGGGCAGGCCCCAGCTGGCAGCCACCCCCCAACCTCCCCACGGCGGGACAGGGGCAGAAATAGCAAGAACATGAGTGAGAAAGCTTGTGGGTCGATATACAGGCAGGGAGACTGCTTGCCAGTTCCTGTCATGGGCAAAATAGACCCGACTTAAAACACCTTTCCTCCTCCTCCGACTTCAGGGTCCCCTCTGCTGTTTCTCACTCTTTTTCTTCACTCCTCCTCTGCCCATGGGGTATTTTCTGCCCTTTCTTAAATACCTTTTCCAAGAGGCACAGGAGCACAGCCGATAGGGTCACCAGCATCTTGCCAAGTGTTTGTTGTGAAGCCGGCTGGAACCGGTTGAAACCGGCTGGAACCGGCTGGAACCCGCTGCAGCCGCCCGCGTCTGGTACAGGGCAATGGCCGCCTGCCCTGACCGGGGCCAGCCCCAGCACGACCCCCCAGCTCGGCGCCCTGCTGGTTTGGGTAACTGTGTGAATTCGGGTGAGCAGAGGCGGCATGGCGGAGCCTGGTGACGGGCAAACCAGCTCAAGGAGGAGCCATTGAGGTGGAGACTGAGGAGGGGTAAGGTGAGGGCTTGGGGCGGGCAGGTGGGACTGGGTTTCCAAATGTAGACCCAGGGGCCGCTTCTCCGAGCTGCGTCTGGAAGCTGTGTCCGGAATGACGAGGGGCAGGGACAATCATAGCGCAAATACATTTTGCTTTGTGTTCCTTCGCTGCTGCGCCTTACTTAAGCAACAAAAATCTATACTTTGCTTTATCACTATGCTTCGCTACATCAAGGTGTTTCAAACCCATTCAAATGCAACTTTATAAAGATACCTGGAGACAAAATAATTGCAAAATTAAAAATTGAATCAGAATATTCTGGAGAAATGTAAAGGCAGTCTTTCCTTTTTTATTTCTCTCTCAAAGACAAAGTTTAATTTCAATCAATACTGTTAAAAAGAAATTGAGTTGGAAGAATCCTCTGGAAATTTTTAAATGAGCCTTACCAAGCACTTTGAAAAGCTGGCCTGTTGCATCTTCAGCCAGACTCACCCAGTCAGTGCGTCTCCAGCAGTTGAAACTCCTGTCCACCCTGAATAAAGATAAAACCTGTTTCACTCACAGAACTGTTGCAATAAGAAATTAATTCATTACGAAATGCTCTTGTATTACAGCAATGGATGCCACAGAAAACGCCAGGCAAAAATTAATAATTCTGTGTTCATCGTAAGGACTAGGGTTTATGAGGTATGTCAGGTTTGAGGTCACCCATAAGGCAAGGCAATATAAAGAAATATAAAAAAGATACCCCCTCAACGAGCACTTGATGTGTAACCTACAGGACAAGTCTGTTTTTTAATACTATAATAATGCATCTGATTGTGTACAATTACCCGGGAAACTTGATTTTAACCTATTCAAAATTAATTAGCTTATTTAGTGGTTTTAAAGTTCTTTTGCTATTGTAGGTATACAGCACAATACATTCTGAAGTAAACGCTTGAGATGCTAAGGTGAGTGTACTGTCCTAGCCATCCTTTTAAAATGAAAATAAGCAATTATTTCCAATAATGCAATCAACAATTGAACAAAAAGAGGTTTGATGACTTCTTAAATAGCAGTTTAAAAGGCTGTTTCAACAGCCACACTTTCCCTTTTCGGAAAGAATGTTTTCAAGTTTTCAAAACCATTTATAATCATTTCGATATGTTACATTTTTTCTGTCATTGCAGTGCATTTAATGTGGTAATTAGAACTGCTAGCAAATATAGGGGAACTTTATAAGGATATTAAATCACTCTAACACAGCTCTAGGTCCTGATGGATTTAGTAATGACTCCTAAAATGAGATTCCAGACAAATCAAACTATTAAATGCTTGATCCAGTCAAAAAAAAAAAGGGGGAAAAAAAAAAGAAAGATATTGTCATTGACATAAAAGCTAAAGAAGTCTTGAAAAGGATAATATGTACATATCTCTCAACTCCATGTCATGATAATTTGTTGAATTAAAAATTTACCCAAAGCACATAAGCTATTTTCGGTTCAGCTGTTATGGTAGGATTTAGAGAGTTAACAATAATAAGTTCTCTTATCCCTGCAGCATTTTATTCTGACTCCAGGAGGGTCAAAGCCATAATTATTTTCCATAGGGAAATTATCCTGCTATTAACCCACCATTATATTTTATGTAGCACAGTTAATGCAAACACCCTATAGTGTTGTATAACTAAAGCATAATTCATTAAACAAATACAAATTTAAAGTAAGACAATCAATGTAAAGTAATCCTTTAACATGTAGAAAACTGAGGTCAGAAAGTTCATTAGGGACCAGAGGATGGGTGGAAGTGGAGAATGTCTGCCCTTCACTGACTGCGTGCGGGAGGCTGGTATTGTGGGAAGGTTTCGGCAGGAACTCAGGCTGGCCAGCTGTGATACTGCATCGTCATCTGTCCCCTGTGACAAGCCTCCCTGCGAGCGTGAGGAAGTGAGATATAGGTACGTAGGTACGCCTGCTGCGACAGTCTTCGCCGTTCATAGTAACATGAACTACTGAAGCCTCACAGAAATATTTATGCATGTCTGAAAAAAAAAAACCAAACCCAAACCCAAAGCACTCTCAGTGCATAATCAGTGTTTTTATCTACTGAATAATTGCTTCTAGCCGAACAATAATTTTTTAGGTGACAAATGTTATTTTAACAGTCACAGTATATTTATCCAGATCTGTAGTTGGGTAAGTACACTAAAATAAATGTGATTACCATTTGTCTAACTTGAAATAGTTGTTAAATTTTGATTTGCCAAACTGTGTTGGCTATGTAAATGAACCAGTGTGATATTTAAAACCCAGAAATATAATCAAGAGATCTGAATGTGCACTAAGCTTGTAGTTTGTCTTTCTTTACGTTTTATGGAGAATACCCACGCTTAAATAGTAACTTATGTTTTGGGACAACATTCAGTTCTGAATACTGTAAGATGTATATATTGGACCAGTGATTTTTAAGTCTGCAATGTCATATCACATTAATAAATAGTATGACATGAAAACACAAATCTCAAACAAATTATGACTTACTCCGCCACAGAACCCAAGTTCACTAAGGAGATTTAAAAAAGAAAGAAAATTAAAAATTAAAGGTTAAAGTACCTAAGTCCAGGAGAGGACTGGGAGGCAGTCAGCCATCTGGAAACAAGCACACCTTTCTTTGGCTGACTGTCAAATCCCAAGGCCTCAGAGAACACCATTTGTTCTCTGCCTTTCTAAATAGCTACCTCTACGCTGAGTGTTAGGTTGAGGGTCTCAATTCTCAAACTGTCCAGTCTGTGAATTTGTATGACTGCATTCCAGGTTCTTTTTGGACCAGGTGCTCAGGATTCCTTCCAGCAGAAACCATGACAGGTTTCTGGGGTGTGAGAAACAAGGGTGTACACAGTGATCTCACCCAGACATAGAGCTGGGCCAGAGCCAGGGCACATACCTGAATCTGGGAACTGGGAATTGCTATGAGCTCCCACAGCAGCCTTTATATCACAATCGCACCAAAGAACCACCATGGGTATAGGCTCTATCTCCACGCAATATATTAGCCAGATAGAAGAGATGCTAGCATGGTCACTGAAAAGAGTGGACAGTTCAACTTTCCTGCAATATTAAGTTCTCTAGGAAAAACATTAAAAATATTATCGTAAGTACGTTGCATATAATATGTACAATGACATTAATGTTTGTGTATATGTCATAAATCTTTATAAAGTTTGTAAACTTTCTTTGTTTACTTCTTGCTGGGTTTTGTGCGTGTCTTAGTGTTGCGAAGCAGAGGGTGAGAGAACCAGTCATTTCTGATATCCTAGAAAAAAAGGCTTGGACCTGGCCGTCCTCATAAACTGGAAAGAAACCTGGAGGTTAAGTGCTATGTTGTATCTATAGAAGCTAGATCTCTTCAGGCCATTTTTATACAAATTTGCAGAGCTAGAGTGCTTTTAACCATGCTTCAGATTGGGTCTCTCATGTTTAAAAGACTGTATTTTGCCATTGCTTCCATGGTAGGAAGCCAAATGGGTGTCAGAAATGTTATATACACATATGCATTTGTATAAGGAATTTCAGTAAATTATGCTTAGAAATCATCTGGTTTTGCATTTGTACCAAAAAAGTAACTGCAGATACAGCACTAGAGTCAAGAAAAGAAAAGAAAAAGAGACAGGACAAGGAAGAAGTTGGGAAAAGAAAAGCAGAAATAAGAAGAATCTTCTGAAATTCCCACATACATTAACCTATTGACCGTTTCCTTGTTGCTTTTTTATTTTTTTTGGCCACCAGGTCACCACTTGATCTAGACTATCATGGACCGTTGGAAAGCAACACGGCTATGAACCGCCCTATTTTCAAAGACTCAGGTGTCTCAAGTATCAGTTCTTTTCTATGTTCAAGTAGATGTCAAGGCGTTTACTTCCTGGCAATGTCTGTTTTTTGTCTATCGTTCCTTGTGGCTAATCAAACTCAGGCAAAATTATAGTGAACCACAGAGTTAACTTTAGGTATGTCCTGGAAAAAAAGAACGGGATATCTTGATACCTATGTCTGCTTGTGTCATGGAAAGGCTGAGAACCAAAGCCAAGGTATAAAACCTGAACATCACAGAATCAGGTTCAATCCATGCAGCTTCTCATTTCAGCAGCAGGCTTCTTTGCAAGAACACAAGTGATTCCTGTGAGCACTTCACAACTTCAAGGCACCCTAGAGGCAGATTAAGTGGTAACAGACTAACACTTTAAATCATAGACTAACCCCTGAAGCAACCCTCAGCTAAAGGCTGGCAGTTGCAGTGGTATCAAAGCCGTATTTTTAACAGTACTAACTTTAACACTACTAATGACTAAGAGAAAACAGAGAGTGAAGGCTCACAGTTGTCATGTTATTTCATACTGAAAATTGCATAGCAACATCTCAGTTTTAAAGTGTGATCTTAGCATAGGAACCTTGCCACCTGGTATTTGTGGTAGGCTCCTCCTCAAGTGCAATGCCATTGCACATCCAGCCTAGCTAAAATGAACAGCAGGGAATTCAGAGAAAGAAGTTTACGTATTTTTCACCAATATTTGTTTTTTTTAGCAAGTAGGATTTCTCTAGAGCATGCGGATCAGAAAACATTTCTTTGCAAGACAGCATTTCTAACCAGTGGCAACACCTTTCCTCTTCTTTGCATGCAGCAGGCACAGATGAAGAAAAAAAATAAAATTTTACTACTTTCAGTAGGTAGCCATTCATATTTGGAGAAACATACAGCACTAAATTGCCTGTCTCTTCCAAATATGTTCTATGGTTGCATCCACAGAAAGCCAGAATTATCACCCAAAGCTTGCCAGTTTCTATTCTCCTTTCAGTAATAACAGTTTTCCAGGCAAGGGCTTCCAAGTCAAACTTATTTACATCCAAACACAAATCAGACACTCTGCTCAATGTTGTGATTTTTGAAATGGCCCTTTTTTCTACTGAGCTTCATAGATTTTTATGTTATTTTTCTTCAACATGAGCAGATGTAACCAATAAAAATGTTTTGACAAATACTTTGAGTTTGCAGATTTTTGTGATGTATGAACATCACTGACTTGCTAAGAGAGAGGCATTCTGGCCAAATCAGTGCTTAGTACAGTGGGAAGATTTTCTTTTTGTATCTTTACATCGGGGTCTGCAGGAAGAATCCGAGGACTTTTTCCTGCTACTTTGATTTTAAACTATTTAGAGTAATTGTAGTGCATAAAAGAGGCTGTGTGGAAGGGCAGAGGAGTAGGATGCTTTCCATATAAACCCTTGGCCAAAAATCTTTGCTTTAGGCTGAAAAAAAAGTATGCTTTTAAACATAATTTCATGGTTTCTTTTGTTTGTTTCTCTTACTCTAATTCATTTCACCAGTTGTACTTGTATAAATGGTGCTTTTATTGTACTATGGTGTGGCATCCTGTGCAATGCAAAACAGCTACCAGAAGCTTAAAAGGCAGACACGGGAGCTGGGACAAAGTGAAATACTAAAAACTTTTGAACTATTTGATCAGATCATTGTAGTGCGCATGTCTTTCTAGATCACTTTGTATTTATGAAAGTAATTTTTAGCTCTAATAAGGCATTTGTGTGTTTTGACAGTGCTAGTGAGAAAGCTTGATAACTGGAAGAGGGCAGAGCATCTCTCTTCCCCAGTATATTTCAAAATTTGTTACAATAAACCCGCATGCTTCTCTAGGCACAAAATGGATATCCATCCATTTCCTCACAGACTGTACTAGGTGTTTACACTTGTCATCATGCAAAGCGGCAAAATACTTGTAGTCCTGCACTTTAATACCCCTGTGCTGAAAAGAACTGAAGGACCATATGAAGATTAAGCCGTGAAAGTCACTTGTTCAGACTATGCGGTGCACAGAGTTTAATTGGATTCACAGCAGGCTCAGCAAAATATGGTATTTGGTGTACTTACTGCAGGGAAGTAAACTCTTCTTCCATACGGGTATTTAAACTGTCAAAAATACGAAACAACAATCAAAATCCTAAATTATTTAGTCCCTTCAAAAAGAACAATGCAAAGAATTTGCACAAGTCACTTTCCAGAAACCATGATCTCTAGAATACTTACTGACTTGTGGGGTGTAACTAATTGTTTGCGGTTAACTCCAAAGAACCGTAACAAATGTGAATTTTTTTGTCTTCTCTCATAATTTGACACTTACACCAAAGCATACCCGGAGCAAGCTGATTCAATGCTATCACTAAAAGTGCTGAGTTTTACTGTGTGTGAGCCTGCGCAGAACTGCAGAGGTGGGTAAGCACTTTCCTAGCCTAACTGCCTGAGGTGGGGAGATGTATATGGCCCTGTCTTTTCCAGGTACATTACCTGTCCATGCAGTGCTTCGTTTCTTCTGAAGTCGAAGCCCTGCTAGGCAAATAACATCTTCACTGTGCAAAATGAAGTATCACCCACCACATGCACATCTATAATACGTGTATACTTCTGTAATCAGGAATTGTACCAGAAGCATTGAGATTGTGTTTATCTTGAAATATGCACTTACGTTTGTTTATTGAATCACACAGGACTAGAAATGCCGGTACAGTATACAGTTTTTAGTAGAAAGGAAACACTGTGATATACAGTTCCTACGCCGCCTATTTGAATTCTTAAATAAAGTGTGATCAATAATTATTCAAATTCCTTGCTTTATGTATGGCAGGCTGAATTATACCTGCAGTGTGTAGTAGCTACAGTTCAAGCTTACAAATGATCCGTGTTCCACAGTGTGCAAGAACAGTCTTAGTTTTCTGCAAGATAAAGTGGCATGCAGCAACTATTGACAATGAATTACAGTTTTTTATGACATTTGCTGCTTGAGTAAGTGGCAGGCAGCTTTTGCATACCAGGTTTCAAGCACGTGTTACAAAATGGGGGGCTTGGCACTGAGTGGGCTGAGTGGCTGAGTAGGGCAGTGGATAAAGAGCTTAGGTGAACAAGTATCTTGCTTTTGGATGTAGTGTTTCTACCCAAGTCCTGATTCCTCCACATCTCTCAAATGAACCTGACTAGAATTTAAAAACTAACTTATGTCTCCCGGAGAGCTGAATTAGGTAGATGTTTTCTCAGCTTATTTAATGTGTAGGTAGGCTCAGCTTCCCATAAAATACAGTTACTGCAGCTTTCTTTCCAAATGAAGCAGCAGTCCTCCTCTGCCCTGATTCTTTGATAAAACAGCTGGAAGGCTAAAGTGTTCATTCAGGAATCAAGAAAGCAATCGGATGGGAGAAAAATGCACGTGTCCCAACAATGTCTCCTCTGGCCTGCTGTCAGTGGAGCACACCTCACCTCCATGGCTGAAGCTGTGCTGTTAACCGACAAGGAGTTCAAGACTCACAAGGAGAACAGGGAAGAGAAAGAAGCAGTCTAGCTCCACAGCCAGGTATTTAGATCACCCTACCGAGACAAGGAAGACGCAGCTTTCGGCCACTCCAATGGCCATTTTGCTTTAAACTTTCTTCTGGCATAAGTTAGACGCAAATCAAGAGTTAGAATACAAATTTCTTCCTTCCATGGGAATTGCCCTAGGCATTAGATTTCTTGTATAGAGACAGACTTTCAAGAGAAGAGGCTTCTCCTGAGTGACAGAAACAGATACGCTTCAGGAAAAAACAGGTTAGAAAGAGGAAAGTGAGCCCTACTTCTCTGGCCCCTTCTTGAGTGTGGCTTTGGTCTGTAGATCTCAAATTGTAATAGTTTCCTGCTTACTGCCTCAACCTCTGGAGAAGAGATGGTGGAAACATGCCCAGTTGTCAGCTAGTTACTGGCTACCTATACTGAGTTTCCTTTGCGCCTATGAGGTGTTCATGGGAAGTGCCATACTTTACTAGGCACCATATGGGAAATCGATACATTTAAATCACCAGAGCACAGGTTAGTGCAATTAGTGCAGTACGGTTTGCTCTTCAGTGCACAGTATTTCAGATGTGCATTTTTCTTTCACCACAAGACTGGCCAGCAGCTTTTCATTCTCTCCTTTTGAAATTAATATGGTATAGTAGAGAGTTTAGTAAGACAAAGATGCAGGATACTGTAACACCTGTCTTTCAACATCTTTGGCACTAGCCCAGGGTAAATATATGGTCTGTATTCTTGACAGCATTGTTCAAACATTGAATTAATATTTGCTCACTGTGTTTGATTGACTCTATCCAAAAAAGTACATAGCCACTATTCACAGGATGTATAGCTTAAGTGCAAGCTGATGAACGAATGTTATTTAACTCTAATCCCCAACGTGCCATTTCCTGTTAGGTCTCCATTTCACTTCTGGAATTACAAACAAAAGTGCTGGTTCTGATTGATAGCTTTGGCCACAAGGAACTACACTGAGATCACAATTTTGTTTGACATAGACATTAAAATCCATCTCTGTCATGTTTTCAATATACCAAAAAAAAGAATACATGGTCCCCTCTTGCACACTCAGAAGTAATCTCAGCACCACCTGCCTGGTCTGTCTGAAAGCTCACTGGATCATGTTATATTTATACAGTATTTTGAGGAAACAGTCTGAAATCTGGCACCTTGCCAGCGTACCTCTATACCTCTATACATGTATACACATGCACATACATGTGTACGTATTGCTACTGTAAGATGCCTCTGGCTTAGCTACCAGCATCCATCTACTATAAAGGCACCTTGAGATCAGGCCACGAACAAATCCAATCTACCCATATGTCAGGGAAGTTCAGGAGCCATGTGGGCAAGGACAGAGGGGATCCTTGATGGCACTTGGCAAGTATGTTACCGCTCTGGTGCATGCTGAGGGATAGTCAGGGTCTAAATTTTCTCCATGCCCTTCTCTGAAAGTCACCTCAACAGGATTTACAGCCCTTTGGAAATAGAATGAGATTAGATTTATGTAAAGCCTCAGCCTTGCTTTTAAAATGCAGTTCATATGCTGTGTTTGTATATCATGTTTAACACAAAAGGGATAAGACCTTTTGTGGATACTTCAACATTATATGTGATTGATAATAGATCACAGTTACCTGATATCAGTAGTTAAATAACTGTGGGCTAGGAAAGAACTGATGCCAGAATCCTGAACAAGGAAATTCTGGGTTTTTCTGGACTGAGGAAACCTAAGCATATTATACATTCAGTTATTAGGTTTGTAGCCAAGAGGAAGAAAATGTATGTTGGTTGCCTTATTCAGGTCACAAACAGCATCTACTTTTCAGCAAGATCCTTCTGTGGACAAGGTTTTATTAAATTATTTACACTTAAATCTCAGGTATAAGATGAACTGAATTTATCTGCATAAATAGCCACAACCAGCATACCAGTCATGCTCATCTTTCGTATACAAACATAGTCTATACAACTCAAACAGGTTGGACTGACTGCAGTCATTATCTCTATACAGGCGAGGAACTCCTAAACAAGCCTTGAGTAAGTTACCAGTTAGAGAGCAGTAGTAACTTGACATACATGTTAAAAATACCTGGGGTTCAAAAAGGAATGGCCAAAGTCAGACGCAATTCTCCTTGAACAGCTCTACTTCCTACCATTTCTCAGCCCTCTGGCATTTTCAGTATCAGACTGTGATTATCAAAAGGATGAATTCCCAAATGCACAACTGGCTCTACTCCCTCCTTCCTCCTCACTGCTCCATGCACACAAACAAACCAGTGGTACCCATTAATGAAGCAGCAGCTTTGTAAAGTTGGTTCCGACTCCTCATTTTGATTGCTTTTTCTAGGAAGTAATTAAATACAAGCAGCAAAACTAACCATATCCTGTTAATTGACTCTGACAGTGTTTCTTGGGAAGGTGACAAGACAACATGTACAACTGTATAAGAGAGAGAGGCCTGATTTGTAATAATTTATAGTAATTAAATGGTATGTATTCTATTTTGTTTTTACTGAGCTGTTGACCATGTGCATTCAAATTACTTCAGCTGCTGATTCGTCAGGAAATGAAGACAGGAAGGAACAATTGCAGAAGTATCAGGCTATCAGCAAACATTCAGGACCATTGACTCTGGTGTAACACATGTTGATTCTGCTAAACTACCCAAACTGGTTTAACCCCACTTCAGAAACCACAGCAGAACAACATTTCAGCACCTTTAATAGATGGTGCCATAAGGTCAACTGAGCAGACATGCAAGATAAATAAAATGCGAGACACACAGAGTTTGTAGCTAAAGGTCAATACTGACTGACAATAAAAGGCAAAATTATTAGATTAACAAGCCCATTTTCTGTTAGCTTCCTTTCTTATAAAAATGAAGTCATATTTTGAACGAAGTTGTTTGTGAGTCCCTTGTGAGTGGCTACAAGACCCTAAAAGGAAGAAAGGCACTTACCTGGAGGAGCTAGATCTGCTGGAGCGTGTGTGGTTGATCCCCAGTGTTCTGCAACCTGGAGCAATCCAGAGATTAGAAGAGATTGCAGAGAAAGGTCAAGATGCAGGCTGCCGTATGCCACAATGAAGGGCACCACTTTTCAGTTCATGTTCAGAGGGAGCCTTTGCAAGCATGAAATTCCAAAACTTGTAGCTTACAAGGGTTGCACTAGAGAGAGTTTCTTACATGCCACTCTATTGAAGCCAGGTCTTCTCAGAATTTCAGTGGGATTCTTCTAGCAAAAGCAGTGACTCTGTCACTTTTTGCTTAATAAGAATCAAACAACAAAATAGCAGCTCTTCATCTGTACTGGCACATTTTGTGCTCTTAGTTACAAACAGCTTAACAGAAATTCTTCCTCATATTTGCTCCCCCACTGCTGTGCCACGTTTTTCCCAAAATGACTGTGTGAATAATATGCCACCAGTATTGGCATTTAATTTAATGACTTAGAAAACAAAAAATATCACAGCTAAAAAAATAAATGTTTTTACTATTCTTCTTAGCTTACATTATTTAGGGAACCTGAATTTTAATTTTCCTATCATTTATTCTTTATTCAAAATCATAACATTTTTGCTTTATGACATCACAGTTGATTGCGGTGGAAAAGTCCATTATGTCACAAGCATAATATTTAATGATTCCAGACTAATGAGAATGGGACCAAGAAAACTTTTAACATCAACAAAGGTTGGTGTTAAACTACCAAGGGTAATATAGGAGATGTTGAAAGAAATGCCACTTATGAAATATTTAGGCTAGATGTTCAGATATAACAGATGTAGATAATGTTTTCGGTTGTGCAAGACTGTTTCCCTTAAAATTTACTTGTATTAAAAACAAACTGAAGGAGAGAACTGTATGGAATGCCTCTGATTTCTAATTTTCTTTTTTTTTTTGCAGAATTTTAAGCATACACAATAGTGGCAGCTGGAGTCAGGAAATTCTGACCTGTGTCATATAATCAGTAAGATTTTATAGACCTGATGAATAAGCTAGAATAAGCTTTCATCATAAAAAATTACTTCATTCCGTTGCAAGTTAAATGAGAAAAATGAAACCTTGTGTAGAACTCTCAGACTAATATTCTTTGAGACAAATTCTGGCTTCCAGCTCCCTGGCTAAGACTGCAAAATCTGTCAGTAGTTTAACAAATAGTCTTGTTTATTCTGCTGTCAGAAAGCCCTTCACATTTTGAGGTATAATCAACAGACTGATCAATTATTAACAGTAGTTTTGTCTTGTCATTCTGTTTCTCCTAATATCTTTCATAATATTTATTCTTTAGACATACGTCTTATTTGAATTTTGGCCACCTTAGTGATTATTTTCACCATCTGTAGCCCTCTGCTTTCTTGCTAAGTGGGACAATTTTCTGGCTGCTTGTGCAAAAGGACTGGAAACACTTTATATTCACATTTCCTTTAATTTCTATGTATCACCATCAAGTATTTTATGAGTGCTCTGAGACAACTCTCAACATTTAAAGAATCCCAGGTATTCAATGTCTTCTCTCCAGCTTGCTTAGCAATATAACCTTTCAATTTCTTTTCGTTAACTGGAGTCCTGACAAAGATTGTTAATTTACCAGGGAAGCCTCTGTTAAAGCTGGTATTCAATCCCACATTTCTCTTGGACATCTTCTGGATACCAATGTCTTTGAAACAGTTACAAAATAATGACAGCAAGGCATTTGCTTTTGTTAGTTGCTGATTTTAACCCAAAAGCTTTTCTGAGAAACCTGGTAGCACAGGGTCTCATTTTTCTCTGGCACACTGTAATGGATAATGTTCTAATGCATTTCTTCCCACAGCTTTTCCCCGTTGTATTGCATTTTGCCTTTGTTGTATAGGCACAGCTGAGCCTGAGTTACTATTGGCTTAGCTTCAGCTTTATTTGAGATTATTCTCACGTGGCTTGGTTTAATTATTTTCTGATTTTCATTTTATGTCTTTGAACCACTAGCTCAACTTATCTAATTTTCCCTAGCTTTTTTACCTGAAAATCAGATAAAATAGCTCAAGATTTTCAAAACTGTATATGGAATTATACAGTTATATATTAAAAAAAAAACAGCCCTTCAGCCAACCAAACAAAAAACAAATCCCCTAACCAGTTCTTTCTCATATTCTATTTAGTTTTGAAATGTACTGTTTTGTCATTGTTTTTGTTTTGTGTTTTGAAGGGGTTTTTGTTTGATTGGTTTTTAACATGGAGCTTCCCTGTACGTAGATATTTCCTCCCATATCTCATCTGGTGCAATATCACATTACTTCGTTTACTAAATCTGTAAGTATGGCCCTATGTAGCCAATTTTTTCTCTCTCCTTATATTTTGCTTTTTATGGTCCTTCTTGAAGGGTATCAGATTATTAATTTTAAGAAATAGACTATTAGGTAATAACATGGCCCAGTATATTGTACCTGGCTAGGAATCCAGCTCTTTATTCCTGATTCCAGTAGTGCTTTATCACAGTGGATAAGACCGTGCCTTTTATATTCCTTTTTCTTTTTCCTTTAGGTTAAAAATTTTGAGGGAAGATTATGTACTTTTATAACGTGTCTCAAATCTTGTGTGACCTCTAAGAACACTAAGACAAATTATTCAAAATAATTTAGCAGGAAGATTAAGACATTTTCTAGCAGTTCGTGACCATAAATTAGCTCATGCAAACCATGTCATTTTCTGTTTTCTCAGACAAAAAGCAAGACAAGGCAAAACAAAGCATGGAAGCCATACCGCCTCCTGAGGGTATATTGAAAGGGACAAGAGAGTAATGCTAACCCTTAAAAAACAGTAAAATAAGCAACTACAAAAACCTCCCCACTTTTAGAATCAAGTTGTTATAATTTTTGCTTGTCCCTAATCTTCAAACCACTGACCCACGTTTTAGAACAAAAGTTTTTGGCAGTAGCATAGAGAAGTTTGCCTAAACACATCTGATTCATATACTGCTACACAATAGCAATGAAAAAAGAAAATTCCTCCCAAAAGCTAACACCAATCATCATATCCTGACAGAAACCAGAGGAAAGACTCAGAGGGTCTGGTCCCCAGAATGCAGGATCTCCACCCCTTCTTTAAAGCCTGAGTCATGACATCCCCTTGTCCCAGTGAACAGCAAGAGCATTTCAAAGGAGGCCACTTGTCTACTAGAACACTCAAAGTCATGATGCAAACCATGGAACCTAAGCACGTACCTGAACTGAATCCAAAGGAGGGTCCATCAAACAAAACATATAGATATACCTAAAAATGGCACCTCATGTAGGGTTACAAACAAAGCCGTAACTTGTGATAGCAGCAGGTAGGAAAAGAGAGGTATCAGCAGGGAGTTGGGAGGAACCTTCCGGAGGTACAGTGAAAAATCACCTGTCTACGAAAATTACAGTGAAACAGCATGCTTCTGAATTTCAGCAAGATTTTTATGCAGATGGGGATTTACTTTTTCTGCACCTGCTGTCAGTACACATTAGACCATAAACATCAGCAAACACTGATTAAGCATATTGCCCAAATGAAACATTAGGCAAAGGAGGAAGGAAGCATCCCAGAAACTCTAAATCATCAAAGACAAATTACTCATCCCGCAGCAATTTTAGGCAGAGTCATTGCTGCTTATCAAACTCAACTGTGTTGGAAGTTTTGTATATTTCTTTTTAGTAGATGTAACACAACTTTTTTATTTGACAACTCCCAGAGATCAGCCGTCATCAACCCCAACAAAACTATGGAAATCAGATTACTGGTCAGCTGCTTGAAGGGATAGTTCTTAAACTGCATCTCTCTGGAGAAAATATGCCAAAAAAAAAAGCACTTCCCTGGTAGCAGAGACTGGAAGCATGGCAGAGGAAAGACCAGCAGAAGGCCTTTTTGACCCTGGAATTACCAGGCTAAAATATGACTCCTCTACTTCTTACCCAAATGTTTGCTGCTTGGAAGTGATTCAGGACAATACAAGCATCAGGAATCCAACTGTCCCCTGCACTCTTGTCTCATTATTGAGCATAAACAGCCAGAGTCTGGTCAGCAGTATTTAAAGCTGTGTGGGAGAGAGAAAGGCATGAAAGTTACAGATAAGTAGGAAAAAATCAGAGCAGACATACAATCTCTTTCTCCTGATGGAATAGATTTACCCAAAACTGGAACTCTAGTATTCAGCAACCATTTTCTCTCCAGTATCATAAATGGTTCATGAATAATTGCAAGATGCATGGGTCAGTTTTGGCGTGATTTAATCCATGTTCCAGCTGTTCTTTTCAACAGCATGAAGCACTACAGGTAAAGGTTATCCATAACATATTGAAAGGCTTGTTTCTGTGTGTTAACAACATATTGCAGGAGGGTTTTATTATGCAAACATACTTAGTTACAGGTGAGCTTCAATAAATAATAAAAATGTTAACATATTGCTCCAATAAATAAAATATGTGTCATATGGGGTTTCATTGCTGAAAGCCTGTGTGACTCCAGAGAATCTTGAAGTTAATGGCATTTACAGGGATCAGACCTGTTCTGTTTCCTGACGATGGAGATCCTGATTGCTCCTGAAGTGGTGGCCACCCTAGTTGTTGTACTAGGTTTGTGTGGCAAGCTTTTGGTAGGGGGGAGTGGGGGGGCTGCAGGGGTGGCTTCTGTGAGAAGCTGCCAGAAGCTTCCCCCATGTCCGATAGAGCCAATGCCAGCCGGGTCCAAGACAGACCCACTGCTGTCCAAGCCTAAGCCCATCAGCAACGGTGGTAGCGCCTCTGTGAGAACATATTTAAGAAGGGGAAAAAAATCTGTGCAATTGCAGCCAGAGAGAGGAGTGAGAATATGTGAGAGAAACAACTCTGCAGACACCAAGGTCAGTGAAGAAGGCATGGGGAAAGTGCTCCAGGTGTCAGAGCAGACATTACCCTGCATCTCATAGTGAAGACCATGGTGAGGCAGGCTGTTCCCCTGCAGCCCGTGGAGGGCCATGGTGGAGCTGATATCCACCTGCAGCCTGTGGAGGACCCCACGCTGGTGCAGGTCGATGTGCCCGAAGGATGCTGTGAACCCATAGGAAGCCTGTGCTGGAGCAGGCTCCTCACAGGACCTGTGACCCTGTGAAAGTAGGAGGCCACCCGGAGCAGGTTTGCTGGCAGGACTTGTGGCCCTGTGGGGGACTCATGCTGGAGCAGTCTGTTCCTGAAGGAGTGCGCCCTGTGGAAAGGACCCACGTTGGAGCAGTTCATGAAGAACTGCAGCCCATAGGAAGAACCCACATTGGGGAAGTTTGTGGACGATTGTCTCCCATGGGAGGGACCCCACACTGGATCAGGGGAGGAGTGTGAGGAGTCGTCCCCCTGAGGAGGAAGAAGCAGCAGACGCAACGTGTGATGAACTGACCACAACCCCCATTCCCCATCCCCCTGCACCACTGAGGGGAGGAGGTAGAGAAAATTGGGAGTGAAGTTGAGCCTAGGAGGAAGGGAGGGGTGGGGGGAAGGTGTTTTAAGGTTTGGTTTTAAACCTCATTACCCTACTCTAATTTGATTGGTAATAAATTAAACTAATTTCCCCAAGTCGAGTCTGTTTTGCCTGTGATAGTAACTGGTGAGTGATTTCTCCCTGTCCTTATCTCTACCCACGAGCCTTTTGTCATTTTTTCTCTCCCCTGTCCAGCTGAGGAGGGGAGTGATAGAGCAGTTTTGGTGGGTACCAGGTGTCCAGCCAAGTCAACCAACCAGAGCTGTATGTCACAGCCAGGAAGTTTAGTTGAATCCAGACTCTCTCCTGTGTGATGACAGATGCTCTGAATATCATACTACAACCTGCTAACTATGTGCAATTATTGTGATGCTTAATGAGCATGGGCAGATAAAACTAGCCATCCACATCTGTGTATGCCTGACTTACAAGTGATCATTGACTTCTCTTCAGGCTGAGCTTTAACGAATCTTCACAAGTAATTCCAATATAGTTTTCATCCATCTCAGTTAATCCATAACAAAGGAGTAATAATGCTGGAAGTTCTTTAAACTCCTCAGAGCAAATTCCTCCTAGCCCACATATAAATTCTGGAGAATGTTTAACCTTAAAAGACAATGAGGAAGTTTTGTGGAAGGTAAATTGCCAATATGGGGAGTTCACAGTAAAATGGGAAGAAAAAAGTAAGTTACATTTTGACTTTTAAACCTTATTATGTATTGATGAAGTGTGTAACTTTTAAATCACATTTGCAATTCCCTGCAAAGCTGAGTAATGTGCTATGGGTCTTCGTAAAGTGAAAGACAGCATCTTAGCTGAGCATTTCAATTTGCAATATTTTAATGTCTTTTCACACTACACACTGAATACCAAGCTTACCTATCACCAATGTTTCAGTTCTGTCTTCTCGTATGCGGACACATTTTGTACACCAATCACTTTGCTACCCAGTTTTGTTTGCAGAAAGCAGGAAGAGAAGTATTATTTAGCATAGTAATTATCCTTTTAGCCAGGCTGTTTTTCTCTTGAAAATGGGATCTCAAGCACTTACTGCAATTCAGATACTAGAGTATGTCACACCTGAGCACCTGGCCTTACTAGACTTATTCAGGCTAAATGCCATTTGATAAGCTTTAGAGGAAAATTAATTGTATACACTGATGCATTGAAATTGGTTTTATTTTAATTCACCTAACTCATAACTAAGTATATATTCTGCTTTTGTTTTTGTACTGTGAGAGCTTTGACAGGCGATATTGTGAGGTTCCAGTAACTGAATATTATTAAGGAGAACACATCACCTCTGTGTCCAAATGACAGGCATTCATTTCAATGGTCATAACAATATCATGTGGTCTCATGCTTAGGAACTTGGCCATCAACTTATTTAAAAGCAAAATAAATTGGATTTCTTTTCATAGAATCATAGAACCATAGGGTTGGAAGGGACTTCTGGAGATCACCTAGTTCAACCCCTCTGCCAGAACAGGGTCACCTAGAGCAGGTTGCACAGGAACGTGTCCAGGCGGGTTCTTAATGTCTCCATAGATGGAGACTCCACCACCTCTCTGGGCAGCCTCTTCCAGTGCTCTGCCACCCTCAAAGGAAAGAAGTTCCTCCTCATGTTTAGGTGGAACTTGCTGTGTTCAAGTTTGTGCCCGTTACCTCTTGTCCTGTCCCCGGGCACCACTGAAAAGAGCCTGGCCCCATCCTCCTGACACCCACCCTTGAAGTATTTATAAGTGTTGATAAGGTCCCCCTTCAGCCGTCTTTTTTCCAGACTGAAGAGACCCAAATCCCTCAGCCTTTCCTCATAAGAGAGGTGTTCCAGTCCCCTAATCATCTTTGTAGCTCTCTGCTGCACCCTTTCCAGCAGTTCCCTGTCCCTCTTGAACCGGGGAGCCCAGAACTGGACACAGTACTCCAGGTGTGGCCTCACCAAGGCAGAGTAGAGGGGGAGGATGACCTCCCCTGACCTGCTGGCCACACTCTTCTTGATGCACCCCAGGATGCCATTGGTCTTCTTGGCCACAAAGGCACATTGCTGACTCATGGTCATCCTGTTGTCCACCAGGACTCCCAGGTCTCTTTCCACAGAGCTGCTCTCCAGCAGGTCAGCCCCCAACCTGTACTGGTGCGTGGGGTTATTCCTCCCTGGTTGCAGCACCCTACACTTGCCCCTGTTGAATTTCATAAGGTTTCTCTCTGCCCAGATCTCCAACCTGTCCAGGTCTCTCTGTATGGAAGCACAGCCTTCCAGTGTGTCAGCCACCCCCCCCAGCTTTGTGTCATCAGCAAACTTGCTGAGGGTGCACTCTATCCCTTCATCCAGGTCATTGATGAATATATTGAAGAGGACTGGACCCAGTACTGACCCCTGGGGAACACCACTCGTCACTGGCCTCCAACTAGACTCTGTGCCCCTAATCACGACCCTCTGAGCTCTATCTTTCAACCAGTTTTCTATCCACCTTACTGTCCTTTCATCTAGCCCACTCTTCCTAAGCTTCCCTATGAGGATGCTGTGGGAGACCGTGTCCAACGCCTTGCTGAAGTCAAGATAGACCACATCTACTGCCCTCCCCCCATCATCTAGTCATGCCATCATAGAATGCTATCAGATTAGTCAGACTTGATTTCCCCTTGGTGAATCCATGTGGAGTACTAATGATAGCTTTCTTTTCCTCCACATGCCTTGAGATGACACCCAGAACAAGCTGTAGTTCCCCGGCTCCTCCTTCTTGCCTTTTTTGAAGACTGGAGTGACACTGGCTTTCCTCCAGTCCCCAGGCACCTCGCCTGTTCTCCAGGACTTTTCAAAGATGATAGAGAGTGGCCCAGCAATGACTTCTGCCAGCTCCCTCAGCACTCTCGGGTGCATCCCATCAGGGCCTATGGACTTGTGAATATCTAAATGATCTAATTGATCCCTCACTAGGTCCTCCTCAACCCAAGGGAAGTCTTCTTCTTTCCCTGTTACTTTATTCAATGCCTGGGACTCCTGAGGGCTGGGCCGAGCAGAAAACACCAAAGCAAAGAAGGCATTCAGTAACTCTGCCTTCTCCGCATCCTCTGTCACCATGACTCCTGTCTCATTCAACAGTGGGCCCACAACTTCTCTGGTCTTCCTTTTGCTTCCAATATACTTGTAGAAGCTCTTTTTGCTGTACTTGACATCCCTTGCCAGGTCTAATTCCAAGGCGGCCTTGGCTTTCCTTGTTTCATCCCTGCATGCTCTGGTGACATTCTTGTAATCCTCCCAAGGGGTCAGTCCCTTCTTCCACTTATTATAAACTTCCTTCTTCCACTTGAGCTTTTTCTGAAGCTCCCTGCTCAACCATGCAGGTCTCCTGCGTTCCTTGGCGGATTATTTCGCTTGAGTTTTTTTTGGTCCGTTTTTCTGTCAACATGAATTGATAGTACTTATTTAATGCCAAAGCAGTGATAAAATAAATATTGAAGTTCTAGTACCCAGGAGCAAGGAGATACAGTCCAGCCAATGGTAACTTCTGAAAAAGTGTGTTTTGAAGTAAAAAAGCTAAAGCATTTTTAAGAACTATTGATCTCCTCCTTAAATAGCCAGAGGGAAGTTCAGATGTATATACTACAGGACCAGCTATTCCAAGCAATTCCAGCACTCAAAAAGCCTCACCAGGCCTGAGGGGGCCCTGCTAGCTTTGACGGTAGTTGGAAACTCATCACTGCCTGAGACAGCTGATCAATTCTCATAGCAAGAGAATTTTTAGATAAAGGCAGGACCGATTTCCTAAGTGCTGTTGCACACCTGGTTTTAAATAATAACCCTTGTGACAAGGGCTGTAACTTTTGTGTTCCAGAGAGCACTGAGGATGCCCCTGGGCTCAGCAAGGAAGGAAGGGAATATATGTGGCCCTCAGCTCCAGCTATATCACCGAGCATAGAGGATATTCTGAACACAGATATGACTCTACCTTATTCAAAATTATACACTGCCTATACCCTCTGAGAAGAGCCTACTCTTTTTACTCATCCACAGAGCAAACTTGTCAAGTTCTTGCAAATTGAGAAGGAGAAGCACAACAGGCTTTTAAAGCATTACTGTCTCCCAGGCAGCCCTATATTTCACACGTTCATAGTGCAATACCCTGGCTCCTCACTTCCTTGATGCAAGATCTGTGACCAAGGACTGGCAGGAAAGCTGCTGTGCTTCACTGAGGAAAAAAAAGTAGGCGGGAAGCCCTTGTGCCACCTAGTTCCCTAGCACTGGGAGAATGCGATAGAGGGAATAGTGATATGGAAAAGGCACATTTGAGCTGTTGTGGTTTTGGCTGCAGTAGAGTTAATTTTCTTCATAGTAGCTAGTATGGGGCTACATTTTGGATTTGTGCTGAAAATAGTGCTGAAAATACAGGGATGTTTTCTTTATTGCTGACCAGTGCTTACAGCACTTTTCTGCTCTTCACACCAGTCCACCAGCAAGGAGACTGGGGGTGCACAAGAAGCTGGGAGGAGACACAAGTGGGACAGCTGACCCGGGACAGCTGACCACAGGGATATTCCATACCATGTGGCATCATGCTCAGCAATATAAAGCTGGGGGAAGAAGAAGGAAAGGGAGGACGTTTGGCATTTGTCTCCCCAGGTAACCATCACCTGTGATGGACCCCTGCTTTCCTGGAGATAGATGAACTGATGGGAAGCAGTGAATGAATTCCTTGTTTTGTTTTGCTTGTGCACACAGCTTTTACTTTACCTATTAAACTGTCTTTATCTCAACCCCTGAGTTTTCTCACTTTTACCCTTCTGTTTCTCTCCCACATCCGACTGCGGGGGACATGAGTGAGCAGCTGCATGGGGCTTAGCTGCCAGCTGGGGTTAAACCACAACAGAGCCCAAGTTCACGTTTCTATTGGTAATTCTTTAGTCCATACACAAAGATCACAGCTTAAAATAGCTGAGGCCAATGAATTCTATGTACTTCAATGTTTCATGATGTTTTACTGTTATAAAACAAGAAAAATATAAGAGAAGTATTAACTGAAAAATGCAGTGCAAGTGGACACAAAAAGAAGCTAGAGGAAATGGGAAAGAAGGAAAGAGAGAAATCAAAGTTGCTTACAGGCACCTGCACTTTTAAAATCCAGCTCTGGAAAGGGGGAAGGGAAAGGAGGTTTAGGCCAGAGAGATATAAATCCAAGTAAGAACAGGAAGGAAGGTTTAACGAGGAGGGATGAGAGAGAGCAGGCAAACCTCAACAGCCCTAAAGGGAGCCATTGCTAAAAAGGGACAGAGGAGAGATGTACGCTGAAGCTGATTTAGGAGAGGTCAACAGCTGGGGACTAAACTGATGGTTTCCTAAACTAAGTCACTGGTGCAGCTAGGAAAGATCTTGTCATTAAATCTTCTGTATACCTATCTTTAAATGCTTCTCTTTTGCAACTGTGTTTGCAAACCCCTACAACAGCAGCCCAGGGAAAATAATACAGGTGTCAGTGCTTCAGACTGTAATCCCAAGGAAGATTAAGGGCTCTCTGGCACCGTGACGGATTGAATTGTTTAAGTCACATTGTCAGTGTCCCTTAAAGCAGCTACACATGACCACAGGTGTGCTCATGCCTACAGGAATAACATCTTGTTCCTGACCTAAGATTCCCCAGCTTCATCTCTCTGTGCTTCCTGGTCCCTACTGTGGAACTGGGACATGGAGACTGAAAATCCTGGGGCCTGAGGCTTCCCCTGACATTCCGGAGTGGCAAGACTCACCTTTGCAAGGGAACATGCTGTTGATTGCTCTACATGCTGAAGATGGTGAATTCACACAAAAAGGTGCTGATCTCTCTTCTCCAGTCCTGAAAATCCCTGAAAGACAGAAAGAACATGACCATGACCACAGTGAGATGTAACCACCATGACATATGTAATACGGTGTATGTTTGGAGTCCCATCTCACAGCAACATTTCTGGTGTCAACTATCGAATAGGGGGACAGAAGAACCACTTGGCCCTCCACCCTCCAGAGTATCCAACCTGGTACAGTTTGCACAAGAAGATCTAAATCTATTTTCTTGGGACTGCTCATGCTCTGTGCATCTCACGAGCAGCAAGAAGGAAGCAACGCAACTGTCCAGCAAGCTCGGTATGCCACATGCTAATTGACTTAAGAAAGGCAAGCCTTTTCTATTAATATCTCATCCTGGAAAGTCATAGGTTGTGTGTGATGCATAATAGCTTGGAGTAGACGTAATTGCAAGAAGTGCTCGGTTTGGAGGGACAGAGAGGCAGATGGGATAACTTACAAGCACTGCTGCGCTCCTGCCAAAATACAATGTAAACATGACTGGCCTAAGACTGAAAGCAGGCAGTATGGAAATGGAGTCAAAGGCCCAAAAAGAAGGCTATGGCAGAGCTCAGCCTTGCTGTGGCCTGGGGATGACAGGAACACTCAGGGGTAGCAAATGTAGAAAACAGACACATGTTATTATGTAAAAATATATTCTCTTAAACTTAGACTCTTTCCTCACCACTGCATTCCTCTGAGGTCTCATCTACTTCAAACGCTGGATGCCTTGAGTCTAGAGAGACTAGAGAGACTCCCTATGTTAAGACTTGTGGGACACATGCAAGAATGGCCGGCCACAGCTCCTTCCAACACAGCAGAAGATCCAGTGGGTTGTGGAGGCCTTTAATGCTTCATGTGCAAACATGGGCTGCTGCCATTCAAAACCCAGAAATTTCCATGGAGCCACCAAGAGTAAGATTGATGCAAACAGCAACTGTGCACTTGTTTGTACTGGACCAAGAGCAAAATGGTTTGGTATAAACCTCCCTAGCCATTTATTCAAAGCACTACAGTTGCTCCATTTTATGCTGTCTGCTCAGTATTTGCAAATTTGTGCATCCACACTATTAGGAAAGAAAGATTGTTGTTGCTGTTGACCAACCAGTTTGGAGGGTTTTCACTTCTCCTGTAGCCAAGCATTTCTATAAAGCAATACCTACTGTCCTCTACTTTAAAAGTCCTACACAGACATAAGAGCTTACATAAAAAAATCTCCCATACAGAATTACTGTGACCTCTTCTTTGCACCCCCTTCCCTCTGACACAGGAAGGCTCTAGCACCGAAGTAGGTAATGCCACAAACACACGCACTTTTCATAGTGCATTTGAAGAATTTGGAAAGATATGTGATTCCCTTACACAAAATTTGTTTTGCACATCGCTTCCCCCAAGGCATGTACCAAGTCTGACAGAACCTCCACAGCAGCTTCATATCCACCGTTCTATGTAACATTAATGAAAGCTTGTGAAGCTCGTTAGGCAAATGCAGCATAGCCCAGCAGGCTGTGGCACTCTGCCAGTGCTGCCTTACCCCCCAAATCATGACAAGCAACTTAAAGGGTTATGCTAAGTATATATCCAAAATAAAGAACCTCACTTCAAAGAAACTGCTTTCCCCTCTTCCCCACTGGCCCCATCCATTTCCTAAGATCAAGAAAAAGCTGGCTGAAAAGCAGGCTGTGAGATATTTGGATGCAGTTGCAATGTAGCTTACATAGGAGACACACACCGTACTCTTTCACCCAGCATCTTTTTCAGTCCTGTCTTTAAATTTTTAACAAAAACCATGTTGAAGGTACGTGCTTCTCCTTTCTGAATGTAAAATGTCTTTACCATTTTGTAATGGATGGAGATAGAATATGGATGCACATCTGCTACTTGTCCAAAAAATAGACTGGCATGAATATGTTAAATATTATTCCTGCCTGGAGAGACCAGAGAAGGCACAAAAGCTCTCTTTTCCCTGTAGTGTTGGTCACCCTGAAATGACCCTCTGAGGACCTCTTCTCCTAAACACACAGGGACCGAACATGGCCCCGTACTTTGTGGCATCTTTTGAATGGTGGCAAAATGAGGATAAAACATTGTCAATAATGGCATTTTATGTACACTTCACCCAGGTGTAATTGATTGCTGAAAGGGCAGGTTGATTAATATGATTCTCAGTAATTTTAATCAGGTGAAATTACAGAGGCATGAACATGAATCAGCACCATATGCTGATAAGTTTTTGTTGTTTCATTAGGACCCAGATGTTTCTGCCTCTGCATAATATCTATTATAAGACTGTTTTAGCATTCTTTTTTGAGATAAATACAAATTTTTATTTTCAGGAGGATATAGGAGAGCTCTAGTTATAAGGTTAATTTATTCTTCCAACTGTGTAAAGTTTTTAACTGATAAAAATTTGGAACAGCCAATCCAAGTTTCAGTGATCTCATTTTGGGAGCAACAAAAATGCAAAAGCATCCTCTCATTGAGCCTGTAGATTTGATGTGATCCCTGCAAAAGATGGGACTGAAATACAGGCTGGACTGCAAACAAAACTGGTGAGAAAAGTCACCTTTCTCCACAAACACCCATTTTAGCTTAATTAAATTGAAAGTGAATGCACAAGCAGAAAATTTTCCAGCCTGCAGGAGGAGCTACTGATACGAACCAGTTTTTTAAACTGATGTGATGTACGCACACATACATCTGCAGGTACTGAAGTATCTCTACTTGTGCATCAACATTTAAACTCACATAATCTCATTGTAGACCAAGCTCTGGGCTATTCAGAGATTTCCATGCAAACAGAACAGTCGGCTAAAACTTTGTTTTGCTCAGTTTGCAGATTAGTTCTCTTTTTTTCCTTAGGAACTCAGTTTGGTTATCTTTCTGATTCAAGATCATACTTATGGACTGTTGCAAAACTCGGTTAACTCTCTGCTGTGATAAATTTCACCACGTTTTTTTTTTTCATTGGCTGTTTGTATCAAATAGTAGTGGCAGCAACGCCCTCCCCATCTCAGCCTTCATACTCTTTGCCAACAAACCCTTTCCCTTCATTTCCTTCTGTACCCAGCCTTGTCTTCCTCCTTTTTTTGTACTCTTCTCTGAGAATTTAACTAATTCTCACATTTAAAAAAGACCCCAATAATCCATCCTACCATTCTGTGTCCTTATAGCTGTTCTGATTCTCTTTTTGGACTGCAAGCTCGGTGAGATGCTGATCATATTTGTATAGGAACCATCATTCTATGACTTGGTGCTACAAATACCACAACAACAGTACGTTTTTGCTGGAGCTAAGACCGAAGTTGGATCCTGTGTCCCTTGGATCCTGACTAATAAAATACTCAAACATGCACAAAGCCATTTAGAGTACAGTAGCACTCAGAACAATTTAAGTACCTTAGACCTGACTATCCATGGCTAATTACCAGGACGGGATTTAAAGTGTGCAGATGTAAATTGAGTGTACAAAAACCCATTTGGAGTTCACTGCTCACTGGTTTGGATAAACACAACATTAAAAATCAAATAAATCCCTAAGCACCATAAATCAAAAGTGCTATGCCTAATGTGACAGAAGGACTGTAGTACTCTTTCCGGTATTTTTGGAAGATGTATCTAGAGGAATCAAATTTTATGATGTCTAGAAACATATTTTTAAGACTTCACACTTTCTTCTTTAAAAACTTTTTCTCCTTTCCTATACCCAAGCTTACTGTTGCTATGGAGCAGGGTGGGAATTAATCCTTTCATGCAATACAGTTTTACTTAGACTATTTTAAACACAGCAATGACTACCAGTACCATAAACTCAAAATATATAATGACTAGCTGGTGATGAGAACTGAGTATTTACTTTAACTCAATGTTATTGGATATGGAAAGCAAAGATAATTTCAAAAATATGGTGGGAAGAGAATGGAATTATACCTTTAGTGGTTTAAAGTGCGACTGATGACAAGTAAGTACGTTGTGTCAGAAAATTTCACCACTCTTCCCAAAAATTTAAATGAAACCCTGACTGGGGACAACAGGCGAATTTAAAGACAGAAGCGTAGAGCACAGTTTGAGTGAGATGAGGGGGGCAGTAACCTTGCAACAGGGAATAAGGCATACTTTTCTTAATTCTCTACTACAGGCTTCAATTAAATCTGACATAAAACTTTATTCAAAAGCTGAATCTGACTGATAAAGATATTTTTATTAGATCTTTTCATCATGATTTCAAAAGGCATTTGATGTATCTGTCATATATATGAACTAAATTACATGTTCTGCACAGCAGATTTACCAGTAAATAAGCATTTTAGGCCCAGTCAATCAACCTTAAGACAGAATGGTACATTTTCAGGAATTGTTGATGAAACTACTAAAAACCAAGCAAATACGGTTTAACACAGAAGTTATCTAGTAGAAAGCCAATAATTATGGATGTTTGTTCAAAATTATTTTGTCTTCTAAGGCATATGTACTCTTTAATTATCCAATCACACACTGTGTTCCCCACTAGCAATCTTAATTCTGGCTTTTCTGAGTATGAGTTATCAACACCAATAACAATCTCTTAATAAGTTTGTGATGTAAATATATAAAACACAGGAATAGCTTGCACAAGAGAAAATAATGCTGGTTAAATAAATAACCTAAACCATAGCATGCTTTCAGATTCTAAATGACAACATATTGACTGCTTGTGTTTAAAATCCCATGGGTGGGGAGGTTGAAAGGGCTTATAAAGATGGCTTGTGCCTTTTCACCACTATCCTTAGTCAAATAACTCCAGCTGCAGTATTACTGAGGTTATATCATGTACACATCTCTGTGTAAATAACTGAATAAATATAGGAAAGGTCTTTCTTGATCCTCCTTTCTTTCCATTAAAAAAAATTGTTTGGTGCCATTAATCATTGAATCTGGTTACCCAAAATAAAGTCTTAAGCCTTTTCTATGCTTTGCTGCCAGAAAAGATACCTAAATACATGGTTGGACACATAGATAGCAGTCTGACAGCTCTAAAATATCAACATGTCTTCAGCTTCAAAGGACAGCTGGAAAATTTAGGTTATTTTCTACTGAAATCCAGCATCTAAAAATGAAAACTTTCATATAATTGATCAAAATCACTTAATATGAAATCTAAAAAAAGCAAACATGTTAGTACGTTTTGTACTTATGCATACATCAAATGCTTGATCCTAAAAATATTTAATTTAACAGTAGTAGGCCCTTCACATCATCTAGTATCTTCCTCAGATGAATCATGTTACTCACCTTACTTAATTTTCAGCTTTTTCAGGATCAGCCCCAACATGTCACTTTTCATCCTACCTTACTGTAGCTCTGTTGAAAACCATGGAGACACATTTCATTTTCTCACTGTTTTCACAAGTATTTACCCTATCTCTGTATCCTGGGGTTCAAAAATACCTCAAGAGGTTTTCAATCAGAAAAAAGTATTCTTATAGGCTTGACTTCTTCACCTTTTTTTCATTGCCATCACACAGGAAAATAAACATGTTCTATGCTGAAATTAATCAAACTCAGCAATCTTTTGACGGTAGTGCTCTAGCTTCTTCTTTCACTGCTTCATCAATCACAAATAAATCATGATGGCTGCTGAGGCACTGGGGGGTTGACATGGCAGTGTGTCAATACCTGTAACTGAAGTATTGTTGTTGCCTGGTAAATTATTAGCAGAGGGGATTGTTGACTGAGCAGCAATTCCCCAGAAGTTTGGAGTCATTAGGACACATTACTTTCAAAGTCCATTGGTCTCGGAAGACTATAAACAGTTTAAACTTAGCAACGGTATAACATTTGGGCTGGGCTACCCATATCTAGGTCTAGACTATATTCATCAATAGGCATGGAGCCTTTGTCTGTTTCTCTGCGTGCAGCTGGGGAACCATCACCAAACAGACGAGTTACTAATGCAGTTCCCCAGGGAACCTATAGCCCTAGGACAGGTCACATTTTTTAATCAATGACTTGGAAAAAACCAAAATCATTACAGATAACATTTCCAATGGTCACAAAGACTGATGGAAGGCCAAATAAGAGAACAGGTCTTTAACCCCATGTAATTTTAATGCCTGGAAGCTAGGGACAGACAGCGCATTTAATAAAGCTAAATGTGAAGTCACACAGTGTCCAAGTGATGATTGATGACTGATGTCCTCTGTGACCATTAGCACCCCAACGTGGTTACTTGGCATCATTTTTGGGTTGCAGACAACAGCCAGCGTTGAGCCATATGCATTCATATAGTTATGGAAGGTGTGACTGACAGAAGACAGGTTTTCAAGTCCTGTAAATTCAGTGAATGAAAAGGCTTTATGCAGAACTGGAATACAAGGCGACTCAGCTAGAAAGAGCTCAAGCAGTGATTTATTTGGGGGCAGTCATTAACAGGTCACGCTAAGGTCATGCTGGGAGACATCAGTGCCTGGCCAATCAGTTGGAATGTGAAATGATCAGTTATTCAAAGCAAGGCTGATTGTGTATAATTTCCCTATAGTTTTCATTTCCTTAACCTGTTGATGTTGGGAATGTACAAAATGAGAGTCCCTTGCCATGTGGTCAGGTCACACTGTTTGCTGGACACAAAGTAGGGGAGAACAATTTGGCCTTAGATTAAGCAGAGATTGTGTGGCTGCCCTATTTCCAATACCTGTAATTGAATCATGTCTCAGGGATTTCATAAATGAATACTTGAATTTGCTCTCACTTTAGCATGGCTGAAGCTAAGGGCGTTTCCGTGGTATCTGCTGAATACTCACCGAATACTCTCAGACATTCAATTTCTCGGGCTGTGATGACACATGCTTTGCAGAACCCAACACCATAAAACACAGCTCCAGCATTTCCATCTCGGGTTATGAGTTGATTCAAGAGTTAGCAATGCGAGGAAATGCATTTTCACATTTTACAACGGATGAATATAAGAAGAAAAATCTTTTGGTGACATTCACCAATTAATCAAGCATTTGCTTGCGGTATAGTAATAGTCAGTACTGCTGCTCCTCCTGGGAAGTGTGTAATAGTATACATCTAAAACCAAAGAATATAGGTGTGCAGTATCTAGAGAAATATGATTCGGGCACCAATAATTGAGTGAGAATTCCAAGAGACAATGAGAAACATTAAATATCAGAAAACTTGGCCTAATTTGATAGATTGTAATGTGCCAGACCATTTTAACTAAACACAGAGAAGGCTCATGGGCAACTTGATTGTACTATGTAAGTACTCGCATGCACCACAGCAACAGGACAATAGAGAGCTTGTCAGTCCATCAGACAAATATATGACAAGACCAAATAGCTGGAAGTTGAAGTGAGGTAGTTCAAATGTAATAAAATGTTACTATTGTTTTAAATGAGGAATTATTAATTAAGGAATGATTGCAAAGATTGTGTTGTGATATGACCTCTCACCAACAACTTTCAATTAAATCTTCAATGTTCTTCTGGGTGAGGCATTTTAGTTAAACAAGAACTTGTTTATTTAGTCATACAGCCTGTGCTGTAGATCTCAAGCTAAATAACCACAGATTGATCCATTCTAGCTTGATAAGCTAAGCCTCTATAACACAAACATTTCTTTAGTTCAGGAAAACAGAAAAAAAGTATATTTTTTTTTCTGTGTGGAAAATGCAAATTCCAAATCTTATAACACATCACTAAAAAGTAACCATATTTCTGCTGCTGAATCTTAATGCTTGTTGGAAAATATGATCTGCAGATGTTTTAAATTTAGATAGGGGTTTTGTTTGTTTGCTTGTTTTTCCCTGAATGAAAATGTTTCTGTTCCTGCAGAGTAGCTTGGGCTTTGCTGAGAAAACTGTCGTTTCTCCTTATCAGAAAACACAAGTGTGAACAACCCTGCTCTGTATCCATTCCATCAGGCTTTGTTTCTCTGCTCCACTACCTTGATTTTAATGAAACCTGTCCTTGTGCTTCTGCTCACTTTGGATTAGCTATTCTTCACCCAGTCAGATTGATTGACTCTTTTATCTCATGACTGCCCAAGTATGGAACAAACTTCTTTCACAACCATCTATACCACTAACAAATTGTTTTCGGTTTTATTTCCATTTATTCTTGTAAACAATGAAGCACAAGAGACCAAATACTTCAAACTTTACCCTTGTTTTACTTAAGAAAACTCTGCTGAATTCCATGGTTGTTCCATCATAGTCAAGATTTCACTGTTTAATTTTACTGCTTCAATCTCTTATACAAAGCAGGATCCTCTTTGGGTTAAATTGATAAAACATATTGGGGGATTATTCTATTTGGGGTTTTCTTTGCTGTGTGCTATTCTTGGGGGGAAAATGCTCTGTAATCACTAAATTACATGAAGTGTACTATTCAATTTTGCATAATTTAAGCAATTTCACAATATTTTTTTGTGGATTATTTAGAAATACATTGAAATATTATGACCATATGCTGCATTGAAATATTTTGCAGACAGGGTTTGATTTTTAGTAATTATACAACTGGAGTATTGTTAGGGTATTAAGTACTACTTCCATGTTTTATATTTCATATCATGAATGGATAAACTATGATTCATAAAGGTTAATCAACATTTAAGAATGAGGACCAGGAACTGTAAATTCACCTCTCACAACTAGAGTTAGTAGAATTGATTTTCGAGTTCTTCTGTCTTTGGTTACTTCAGTTACTGAAATCAGAACTGTAGCATTTTTCACGTCACTTCGTCAAGATGTGTTTTATATCCAATAACTCTCTGGAGGCACAAGACTGGAGGGAACCTCAAGATGTCATTAAGTCTATTATTGCTTTGCTCCAGAAAGAACAATTATGCCAGTGTCATTTCTGACAGATATTTCACAAGTTGGTTCTTAAGAACTTTAAAAGATGGAGATTCCACCAATTCTCTAAGCAATTTGTTCCAGTGCTTCATTCTCCTACCCATTAAACTGCAGTTTATACCCATTATTTCTAGGCATAGAACATGAAGAATGGATTATTCACTCTCTTTGCAACTACCTTTTATGTATTAGATGATTGTTTTGTTCCTGCAGTCCTCTCCTTTCCAGGTTAAATAACCCAATTTGTTCAATCGTTTTTCATAGGTCACATTTTTTGACTCCTGAACATTCTCATTTTTCTCTACTGAATTCTCTCCAACTGGTCCACATATAATTGGAAAATTGCTCTGAGTGAAGCCTTTAAATGCTGGATCAATAGGAAGAATTCCTTCATGTCTTGCAGGCTACACTTGAGGTTATAAATTCTGTTTGATCCCAAAGAGCTTTGGACTTTTTTTCATCAATACGACATTGTTGAATCATGTTGTGCTAGTCCACTGTATGGCTAGTTTTAACCCCCATCGTCCTTTCCTGCAGAACTGCTCTTTAAATTACTTTTATCCATCCTGTCCACAAAATAGACAATTCCTGCCTAATGTATGTGTCCCCACTGAATAGTATCTGATTGTTTTGAGATCATACCTCCAATTTGTCAAGATCACTTTAAATTATTATACCATTCTCAGTATATTCATCCCCAGCTTGGCTCCATCTGCAAATTTAATAACTATACTCTGTGCTCCATCACCCAGCTGTTAATGAAACTATTGAACAGGATATGAATTTGAAACATATACTACTCTATGAATCCTATTTTGATAGTGACCCATTGATAAATACTCTTTTAGCATTGTTTTCAAGCCAATTCTGGATATAGATTCACACAAGTCATGATGTTTCTTTAGCTAGCATATAACATTGTCATTGGAGAATGCCAAAAGTCTCTCAAAAATCAAGGTATGGTATGTGTGTGTGCCATTGGTCCACAAAGACTGTTTTCCTATCACTGATGGAAATTCAACTGATAGCTTACTGAAACTATAACATAATTGGTGCAAAAAATAATGCGAAGTCTGACTGGGTGAAATCTTTGCAATAGATTGCTATTCCCAAATGGCAATTCCCTTCCAAAGGCAGAGTTGCCTACCCTCACAATTTGTTTTTGTTTTCTCTGGGCTTCACTTGGCTGCCTCTATGAGTAGCAGAGATGTTTGAGCTGCAAAGGCTTTAACTTCTGTTAAATGAAAAAAATATTGCAAATTGGGAAAGAAAAGAAAAATAGATAGCAAACAATATACAGTAGAAGTTTTAAAATGTAAAAAATTGATAAGAGAAGCTAAAGATGACAGAGTACTCACAACTGAGTCCAATAAAAAATTGCCTTTGAAGTCTATTTTGAACAAGTGCAATTCTAACAATGGTACAGGCTCATTGCTCAGCAGAGATGGTAGATTTATTCACAATACTCCAGAAGTAAAAATGTTTATGAAACATTTCCGTGCTGTATTAGAAATGAAGAGAGAACACAGAAGGATAGTTGTTGCATGATGAAATACTTTCTAGGCCATTTGTGACAAAGGACATTACAGCGCTACTGTATTTAATAATTTTTAAATGAACAGGCTGGGAAAACTTGTGTCTAATTTCTAAAAGCACCATTCGAGGAATTCTCTGGCTCACTTATCTTAACACATTAAATCGTGGGCTACCTAGAAAATTCCAGAAGATTGAAAGAATATTAATGTGGAACCAAGTGTCCAAGGGGGCAAGTGGGATGAGCAGGATAAGTGCAGGAGGGGAAGATCTACTAGAGAGGCAACATATGGTTTTAATAGATAAAATTTCATAGTGTAACAGATTTGCAACAGATTTATCAAAATTACTTCAAAAATATAGAAAAATTTGAATTTTTGCCCAGTTAAAACAGATGGCAGGCACTGCAGTGTTTCCAGACACCAGCTTCAAGTTTTGAAGGAGGCTCAAAATGAGGTAAAACAAAAAAGTAATTGAGCTGTCTGACATATTCTCTAGTAAACAATTATTCATACCAAACAACTTGTCACAGCTCCATCAGTTATATGAGGTGCAGACCAGGATTAGTTAGGATGTAATTGGCAACGGTTACAATACTTTAGCAAATTAGGGAAAATGCATATCCTCCTGCTGATCTGTGTTTGGTAACGTATTGCATTCTTGTGTTTATGCTTTTGTGAACACTATCATTCAGCAGCTGCCTTCAAGATAAGGTCCTCCACATAAGCATTATTTTGTATTATCATCAGGCTTGTGCTCCTACCTGTACTGAGATACATAAATTTAAAATTTCTTTATAATTGTCAGAAAAGCTTGATTTAATCAATGCCCAACTGGTTTACATGACAAGAGCTGATGGGGGGTCAGGGAGAAGGCCATTGTTCTATGAGAGTCCCATTGAAAATGCTTCAAATCAAGAATACAGACGTTAAAACTGACCATTCCTGAAACTTTGTCGGTCAGCTTTGGTAGTCTAAGACACTCAGCTTGCTAGCCTTTGAGTTCAGCTGGAAATAGGACAGGAATACACACTAGGAGTGAAAGCAAAGCTCAAACCAAATTACTTTCAGACAATTCAGGAACTGAAAGGTAACTATTGAGCATTCGGCCCAAAGGACTTAGATGACAGGTTTTGTGGATTTAGTGTGTGGCAGATATCTTTACTTGCCCTCAAATTTTTTATTTTTTATTTTATTTTACTTTTTAATTCATACATTATGTCTCTTGAAGCTTGCTGTTCCATCCCTCAAAGCCAATGTCACAAGCATCTAGCTTCTTACATTTTTATGAAAATGCATCCTTGGAGGACTGGGACAGAATACTGAGACTGCAATTCATCTCACCCCAGAAGCATTTCTAGGGCATGATTCATCTGCTCCTAAAGTAGGCATCTAAACTAGGTCAGATGAATCAAGACTTAAACCCCCTATTTCTCTCCCTTTTCTATAAACAGAAATAGATGGCCCACCAGATGTCAGTGTCTTCGTGGTGGATAACTAAAGGTAGGAGAAAAAAAATCCTAAACTTCTGCTATCACAAAGCAGAAACAGCCTATGTGATTTGATTTTATCACCATTTCCCCACCTCTAACGACCTCACACATATGAGCACTGCATCAGTTTCCTAGTTCTGTTTGCAAGGACTTTTCTCACAGTATCTGTCTGTTATTTTAAAGGTCTGAAGTTTGGGACAGTATGCTAGGATCCATATAGCTTTCCCACATCCCCGAGCTTTAAGCACTTATTTACTAACCACAGCAAGAATCTCTGGACACCTGCATAAATAGGTCTATCAGCTGCAAAGATTGCAGTTTTTAAGTCAAGGTGGATCAACATTTATGCATTTTGCAGCTTTCTGTACAAGATCAACTCTAATTCCTCTGCACTGACATCTAAACCATTTTTTTGGCTCCATTCCATACCCTATTCTAAGTCTCATTGTCCTCACAGTCATAAATGAAGGACATAATACTTTGTTTCACTTGTAAATGTCAGGGGGTGCAGCGTTATCACCTATGTTACCAGTAGCACTAATAACATTGCAGACTAGACTGCTCTGTCTTCATCAAAGGCTATGCATCAGTTGAGACACAGTGCTGATGATAACCTGAGTCAGCTATCAGTGAAAAGAGCTCTTTATTATGTAGGTCACTGCCAAGGTTCATTTCAGCAAACACCTGCAAATCGCACTTCACCAGGAAAAAATTTTTCTTCTTGTCAAAAAGCTTAAAAGCAGAGTGCAGAGACGACACTTGATTGTATTTAGATCCTCATGCCTTAAGAATGCATGCAAGAAGCCCTTGGTATCTTGCTGAATATTTGTATAACCCCTCTCCTCCCACAATTTTAGTTTATTTCTTAATTTATTTTTTCAGACTGTTTCCAAGCCATGCTTCCACTCTACCTATTGACAGGTGGCAAGAAAGACAACAGATCAAAACCTGTCGGACACATCATTAAAGCTGCATAAACATGTTGATATTTATGCCAGCAACAAAGAACACTACCTAAAATAAGTAACTCTTTTATTCATCCCCAGTTAACACCTGTCCTAGACAACCACACACAGGAAAACTGCAGGTTGGAGGGAAGAGTGCTCTGAGTGACCAATTAGGTTCACCAGCCCTTCAAGTACAGGTTTTCCTTGTTGTTTGCACAGTATTAAATTAATCTGCAATTTTTAGATGAACTAACAAAAAGAAAAAATTAGACTAATTTTTAGGCTAATCTGCAATTAGTCGGCTTTTTATTTCTTTCACCAGTAGTTAGTGGGGTGGGAAATTTATGAAAAAGAGCTCCAAAGTATTGCTCAACACTGAAATCTAATTAGCTCACTCTACGACTCATACTCACGAGTATGTTTAAATAATGCATCCGGCTTCTGTTTGTTTACTGTGGCTGCTGCCCTGTAATGCTTTCTGTCTATTCTCCATATTCAAGGGAGGACGCATTAAGGGCACCTACATGTTCATATGTACTGAAATTACACACTTTAGTATAAATTAATATCTCTCGAAATTATTTTTGTATATTAAGTGAATCTTCCCTACCAGAATCCCCTTACAGTTTCTTCATAAGCAGATAAATAAAAGAAATATCTTGAGCTAGCATGCACCATCTGGGTAAATGTCAGCTACATCCCTACCTAGAGGGTTTGGGGTTTATTTCTCAAGAGGGTGGGTGTTGGTTTTGCTTTTCTTGCCTACAGTTTGCACAGCTGAATAATTTAAAAAGGACTCCGTACTGAAAGATAAAATGAAGATGGAGTATATTGTTTCTGGCTACAATCCCCAGTGCTGTAGGTGGCATTTTCTGCTAATACAGCTTGCAGTAGTATTGCTAACAAAATCAGAGATTTGAATCATATAATTAAGGCTGTGTCAAATGGGATCTTTCTTTGCAAAAAATACATTCATAAATAATCTTAAGCATATGTGCCACTAGTATATATTTAATCTATATACCAGTAACATCCCTAAAAGAATGATTTGGTCTTTCAGTGAGCTCACTAAAATTCCTGGGTCCAAAATATCAGACCAAACAGGCAACTAGAGAAATGGTCTACGTGAAATGTTCTGTGCAAACATTTACTGCCTTTGAAACACACTAATTTTTCCCCATAATTAGTGAGCTGGCAAAAGGTATCAAACCTCAAATTCTCTTCCCATCAGTAACATTAGAGTTATGTGTAGCAGGGCTGACATTGATGAGATTCCATTTCAATAAATGCTGTGTAAGCATGTAATATGGGGCTTTGTCAAAATCAAAGCATTTGCAGCATAAATAAGAGACACAGAAGTCTGGAAAGGTTAAAGTGAAGAAGCAATTTGCGCAAGGCCATACATCAATTAAGTGTTAAAGCTTCAAATTGACTCCAGATCCCTGGCCTAGCTAAATGACGTGCCTTCTCTTTGTGTGACAATGAGGGGAAGGTGTCTCTTTTGAAGAAACACCATGATTCTGCACCAGGTGCTGATCCCTGAATTTGTCTAATGGGGTTTTGCTCTTGCCTGCACTCCCAATTTTGTGTGTGAGTCAACTCTGATTTTTTCTGTGCAAAATTCAATCTCTGGCAAAAAGAGCTGCATGTGTGCAGCTGCACACTGCTATTCTTCAACCTGCATCTTCCTGAACTGTATGTAGTGCTTTATTAACAGCGACAGTATTTTGTAATTGAATATTCAGATAAATTCTGCGTCAGGTCAAAATGGTTTATCTACGATCAATCTCCAATTGATTTGCCTGTACGGCCAAAGTATTTGCATATCTCTTCAAACACAGAGATGAGAACACACTGAGCAGCATGGTGAAGCATCCCTGAAGAGCCAGTAGTTAGAGAAGGGTCAAGGTGAGGGTCAATACAATACCTGCTAGAGCAGCAATGAAGTCATCATTTTGAATTTATTCTCAGCTGAGGGACAACCTCATTTGCTCCTGTATATCGAGGGAGGAGAGAAAAAGGGAAGAAAGAAGGCATAGGTGGAAATGATAAAAAGGGCAGGGAAAAAAGACTTTTGGAAAGAGGAAAGGTGAAGAAGGAACTGTGAAAGAAAAGTGAGAAAGAAATCCTCTGAAAGCAATACATTCTGAAGCAACATCAAGAGCCAGCAGCTCAGTTGCTCTTCCCTGTCTCAGAGTTCTTTTCCTGCTGTCATCTCAAAATGTGTGGCTCATGCAAGGGCTGGAAGAAACCTCAGGAAACCATCCAAATTGCCTTTACCTGAACAAAGATTATCTACCTCTGTGTCTGTGTCATTCCTGGCAGATGTTCATCTAACCTGCCCTTAAAGATGTGTATCATCCCCAGGCATTCTGTTCCAAACACTTACAAGCAGCTTCCAGTCTCTAACTACATGGTTTTAAACTTTTTCTTTGCAAAACTGATATACCTTTAGACATTTCTGATTGAAGGTGCAGGATCTAGTCAAATGAAATCATGCAGCACAGCTTGCTTTTCTTAATTACTTGTCACAAATCATTTTAAGGCAACCCTTATAGCGGCTTTTGACATATGCAAAGACTGAAAGCAATTAATTTAACTTATCTCCTCTTAAGTAACATTTCTAGACCATCAAACACCTGAATCCTTTTGAATCCCCTCTGCTCTCATTCCAAACATTTTACTGGACTGAGGCAATACCCTGGTGGGACACAGCAGCCCAGTTGAGGCATTGGTGGCCCCAGGGAAAGAAGGAGTATAACCTTGCACACCTGCACAGGCTGTAGTTTTCATTATTCTCTGCAGGGTATCTGTACTTGGGTTTGTTTGGCGGAGAGGGAAAGGCAGGGCACAATGTTGACTTGCACTCAGTTTGTGAACCATAAAACCTACAAATACAGATCTGCTACTCAAATAGTTGTTCCCCTCTTTTATTTGTGCAGCTGATTATTCCTGCCTAAATGCAGTTCCTTATATCTATCCCCAGTGAATAGCATCCTATTTATTTCAGACCATACCTTCAATTTGTCAAGATCACTTTAAATTCTAATCCTGTCCTCCAACATACTCACAGTCCCTTGCAGATTAGTGTCATTAGCAAATCTAATAAGCATGCTCTCATTCCTTTCATTTTTGGAGATCCCCTGAGATTACAGCACTTTTATGACCTTGCTAAATTGTAGGGATAAGATGCATGCTTTTCTGCAACACTTTAAAACAGGAACAAACAATCAAATGGACTTTCAGGACATTTATCCTGAAGAATTCAATATGGGTTTCTGGGAAGATGGGGTATGTCTATACTGCCTTTGAAAGAAATCCCAAGGCCAGTGTCAAAGCGTTTTGTCCAGCTCCCTTAGTGAGCCTCCCTCGTGGCCCCAGGCATGCCCAGATGCTCTCTTCTCATACCAATAAAGTCCCAGCAGGAAGGCATGTCCAGGGAGCTCACCTGCAGTTTCCCTTCAGGGAATGTGCCAGCTGCCTTTGAAGCACCTTTGCAACTGCTTTCTCAAAATGGGGAAGGTGCAGGCGCTCCATGGTGCAGGCTCTCCACAATGCAGGCAGACAAATCCTTACCAGAGGAAGAGAGACTAAGGACTTTTACACCATAAAAAGGGCTATGGTTGACTGCTGGCTGTGGAGGTGGCCAGGGATGCCAGATGTGACCTGCTCTGGAGCTGCCGGTTCCACCAGGGCTGGGAAAGAACCTGGCTCCTCTCCGGGAACACGCAGAGCCTGTGGTCCAGGGAAATACTCCTGCCCAGGTTGACTAAAATTTCATCTGACTGTGACTACAATGGCAAGCTACATGTCGGTCTATCCCCAGTCCTAACAGAAAGCAGTAACTGAAACAAGCCCTGCCAGTGGTGCCTTCTCCCCTCCCATCAAAGCAATAAAGAATCAGGGACTTTCAACAATATAATGTCTTAAGATAGTCACTCTGCAGTGGAAATGACAGCTGTTTAGGCACTCAGAGGCTGGTTAAAGTAATTACTCAGTGCTACAGGCAAGATCAGTATTGTTAAATCCTGTTCCCTCTCCTTCTGGACCTGGAAATGTTCAGCTTTTCAAAAAAAAAAAAAAAAGAATCTCCGGTCATGATTCCTAAATTTAGACAAATGCAATCTCAGATGGAATTTAACTCATTGAAACGTGTCTATTGTATTTTGGTATTTGTGTCTTTAGTTTCTGTTTATTTGGAGAAAAGGAACAGACAACTTGATTTCCAAACAGCAAACTTACAGCTGTTCCCAACACCTCCAGCTACTTCATGTACTTGAGTTTAAACAGCAGTTTGAGAGAAAGGAAAATAATACGGACAAATCAGAAAACAAAAGAAGTCTTCTCCCCAAAAAAGAAAACAAAGTCTTTACCTGAGAGATTTCTATAACCCTGAACACCACAATGGGAATCGTGCAAATGCTAAAAGATCCTGGTAACACTTAGAAGAAAAAACACCTCACAAAACAAGTGAATGACGAATAGGCTTGCTTGACACATTCAAATAACCACCCTTTAACAACAGCTGCTGTATGCTAAATATGCTGCAAATAGACTTGTTCAAAATTGCTGAGCAGGACAAGCTAATTAGACATTTAGGAGTCCATCACCTTCTTTCGTTTTCCAGTTAATCACCTAAGCAATATAAAGGGTCAGAATAACTCCCTCATACATACACTAAGGGGAGGAACAGGAGCCTCTTGTTAGGCTCCTGATATAGGAAATTAGCAGATGACTTTTTGATAGAAGGAGATGGGTTTCCTTCGCTGGAAATAGAGGGAAGTCATATTAGCATTAATAGATCTGTTCATGGAAAGCCCCATCATAATTAGTGATCATCATTTATCATCATCACAATTTCACCAAGAGATCCTAATCACTCCTTCCCTCAATTACTCACAGAAAAAGAGTGATATGTTGAAGTGCTGAATGCAGGACACCCACTTTATGCCTGGTAGAAGACATAAGATGCCTGTGGAGGATTTGGACAATCAATTTTACTTTTCCTTAGGCTTAGCAAAAGGGGGGGAAAAAAGCTCATTTTTGCTTTTAGATGAAAGCAGTGTAAAGGCACAGTCTTTGAAATAAACTGAAAATGGACTCTTTTCAGTAGGTGCAGAAACTCTGAGGCAAAATAATTTATCTATTCTCTGTGTTTGTCTTCTCCTTCTTTTCACCCGCGTCTCCCAAATTCCCAAATCTTTTTTGACACAGGATATATTTCTCATCATATATTTATTACATGAGATTAACTGCTCTCTCCTCAATCTAGTTCAGTTAAATCCAGCTGGCAAGAGATGCAGAGTAGGTGCAGACGAGTGCTATACAGCTCCCAAGCCTGGGACACTTCTGTACCACCAGCACCTGAGGTAAATCAGAGTTGGCACACCAGACACGACACCCGCTAGTGTCATTTTCTCTTTCTTCTATCCCTCTGCCTGGGGCTGTAACACAAAGCTGCAGTTTCTCCCCGCTAGAGAAAGTCACAGATTCCCAGAACAGCTGGGAGTGGAGAGAACTTCTGGGGGCCATCTTGTCCAAAGTCCTCGATTGGATCCCCACATTTCTTGCTGCTTTAAGCCAGTGAGACAGGCGAGAGTGAGGAAAAAAAAAAACAACACCCCCCCCCCAAAAAACCAACACAACAAAAACCCCACAACAAAACCAAACCAAACAACAAAACATTCTTGGGGCAAGAGATCTGTTTCTTACAGATTACTTAAAATTATGAAAAAAGAGATACATTTATTCATCCATTCTATATGGTGTAATTTGCCTTTGCTCTGCATCCTCTGTACATCACAGACAGCTGGGAAAGGGACTCAGCTGCACAGAGTATTCTCGTCATCTTGCTGCTACCTGTGAAATCCTCCCTTTTGCCTTCAGTCACTGGGGCCCACTGAATGCAGGAGGATTGAGTAAGAAAAGTGCAAAGTTCATAAATATGTTTATATATGTTTTTATTGCCAATAAAGCTGAACCATTGGTAAGCAAGTAAATGAGTGCATTATAAAATTTGGGGTGCCTAACTTCCTGCTAGATTAAATAGTGATCTCCAAAAGGAGATTATCATGTAGCGTGCATGTCTGAAAACAAACAAGCAAAACTCTTTCTGAGGGAGTTAGCAAGGCTCATTGAGAGGACTTTAAACTAGATTTGAAGGAGGAAAGGGATAAAACCAGGCTTCCTAGAGATAATTCTGGGAGAAGCACATCGATGTTTGATGGATGGTGTCCTTTGGTCTGCTGTCTCAGTGGAGGTAGGGGATGGACAACCATGTGGCAGCAAAGATGCGAGGATTACTGATGCGCTAGAAACCCCAGAAGCACCTGAGAATGGTCACGAGGTAATAGGGCTTCTCCCCCAGAAAAGGTGGCAGGATCAATAGCCCAACTGAAGTGCATCTACACCAACGCACAGATCATGAGCAACAAACACGAGGAGTTGTAAGCCATTGTGCAGCTGGAAAACTACGATGTAGTTGCCATCACGGAATCATGGTGGGATGACTCACAAAACTGGAGTGCTGCAATTGATGGCTATAAACTCTTCAGAAGGGATAGGCAAAGAAGGAGAGGTGGTGGGGTAGCCCTGTATGTTAGGGAGTGTTTTGACTGTCTACAGCTTGATGATGGTGACAATAGGGTTGAGTGTTTATCAGTAAGTACCAGGGGGAAGGCCAACAAGGCAGATATCATGATGGGACTCTGTTATAGACCACCCAACCAGGATGAAGAGTCAGAGGAAATATTGTATAAGCAGCTGGGAGAAGTCTCACAATCTCTAGACCTTTTTTGCATGGGGGAATTCAACTTACCAGATGTTTGTTGGAAATACAATATAGTGGAGAGGAGACAGCCTGGGAGGGTCTAGCAGTGCGTGGAAGATAACTTCCTGACACAGCTGGCAAGTGAGCCAACTAGGGAAGGCACCCTGCTAGACCTGTTGTTTGCGAACAGAGAAGGACTTGTGAGTAGTGTGATGGTTGGAGGCCAGCTTGGGCACAGCAATCATGAAATGTCAGCGTTTTCAATTCTTGAAGAAGTAAGGGGTGGGGGGGTGGGGGTAGTAGAACGGCTACCTCAGACTTCCAGAGGGCAGACTTTGGCCTGTTTAGGAGTCAAGTTGCAAGAGTCCCTTGGGATGTACTCCTGAAGAGCAAGGGGTCCAGGAAGGCTGGACGTTCTTTGAGAAAGAAACTGTAAAGGCACAGGAGCAGGCCGTCCCCACATGCTGAAAGACGGGCCATTGGGGAAGAATACTGGCCTGGCTGAACAGAAGTCTTTGGCTCGAATCAAGGAAAAAAAGAGAGTTTATGACCCTTGGAAGAAGGGGCAGACAACTCAGGAGGACTACAAGGATGTAGGTTGTGAGGTTGTGCAGGGAGAAAATTAGAAGGGCCAAAGTCCAACTAGAACTTAATCTGGCTACTATCGCAAAAGACAATAAAAAAAATTTCTCTAGATACATTAGCAACAAAAGGAGGGCTAAGGAGAATCTCCACGCTTTATTGGATGCAGTGGGAAACATAATAACAAAGGATAAGGAAAAGACTGAGGTACTTAATGCCTTCTTTGCCTCAGTCTTTAATAGCAAGACCAGTTGTTCTCCAGTTACCCAGACCCCTGTACTGGCAGACAGGGTTGGGGAGCAGAATGAAGCCCCCATAATCTGTGGGGAAATGGTGAGTGACCTGCTATACCACTTAGACACACATAAGCCAGATGGGAACCACTGAAGGGTACTGAGGGAGGTGGCAGAAGTGCTCACCAAGCCACTTTCCATCATTTATCATCACTCACGGCTAACCAGGGAGCTCCCAGCTGACTGGAAGTTAGCAAATGTGATGTCCACCTACAAGAAGGCCCAGAAGGAGGATATGGGGAACTATAGACCTGTCAGTCTGACCTCTGTGCCAGGGAAAGGTTATGGAGCTGATTATCTTGAGTGCCATCACAGGACAACCAGGCGATCAGGCCCAGCCAGCGTGGATTTATAAAAGGCAGATCCTGCTTGATCTCTGTCTATGATGAGGTGACCTGTTTAGTGGATGAGGGAAAGGCTGTGGATGCTGTTTACATGGACTTTAGTAAAGTCTTTGACACCATTTCTCACAGCGTTCTCCTGGAGAAACTGGCTGCTCATGCCTTGGATGGGCATAATCTTCACGAGGTAAAAAACTGGCTGGATGGCCAGGTGCAAAGGGTGTTGATGAATGGAGTTAAATCCAGTGGTCGCCAGTCACAAGTGGTGTTCCCCATGGCTCAGTATTGGGACCAGTTCTGTTTAATACCTTTACCAATGATCCAGACAAGGGGATCGAGTGCACCCTCAGTAAGTTTGCAAACAACACGAAGTTAGGCGGAAATGTTGATCTCCTTGAGGGTAGAAAGGCTCTACAGAGGGACCTGGACAGGTTGGATCAATGGGATGAAACCAATGGTATGAGATTCAACAAGGCCAAGTGCTGGGTCCTACACTTGTGTTGGGTCACAACAACCCCATGCAACGCTGCAGGCTTGGGAAGAGTGGCTGGAAAGATGCTCGGAGGAAAAGGACCTGGGGGAGTTGCTTGACAGCTGGCTGAATATGAGCCAGCAGCGTGCCCAGGTGGCCAAGAAGGCAAACAGCATCCTGGCCTGTATCAGAAATAGTATGGCCAACAGGAATAAGGAAGTGATCGTCCCCCTGTATGCAGCACTGGTCAGGCCGCACCTGGAATACTGTGTTCAAATTGGGGCCCCTCACTAGAAGAAAGACATTGAGGTACTGGAGTGCATCCAAAAAAGAACCACAAAGCACAAGTCTTATGAGGAGTTGCTGAGGGAATTGGGGCTGTTTAATCTGGAGAAAAGGAGGCTGAGGGGAGACCTTATTGCTCTTTACAACTACCCAAAAGGAGTTTGTAGCGAGGTGGGGGTTGGTCTCTTCTCCCAAGTAAAAAGTGAGAGAAAAAACTGATACTAGAAAAAAGTGATATTAGGAAAAATGTCTTCACTGAGAGGGTTGTCAAGCACTGGATCAGGCTGCCCAGGGAAGTGGTTGAGTCACCATCCCTGTAGCTAATTAAAAGACGTGTAGATATGGCACGTACGGACGTGGTTTAATGGTGGACTTGGCAGTGCTGGGTTTACAGTTGGACTTGGTGATCTTAAAGGTGTTTTCCAATCTAAATGATTCTCTAATTCTACGCTTCTAAAAATTTTACTTCAAATGAAGAGATCAGGGTGTTACCAAGCTCTCTTCTCACTGTTCATCTCATACTGCCACGTTGCAGAAGGTTTAGGTACATTAGGTATTTTGACCTCCAACTCTTTTATATGGATTTTATACCAGATGGTTAGATAATATGCTTTACATGCTCTAGCTTATGTGTACTTTACCGTTTTAACAGTTTATGTTGAGCTTGTGGGTCTTTTGCTTGTGTGTCCTTTATTTTTAGTGTTCTTTTCATGTGTATGTTGTCTTGGATTTGCAATTTCTGCCATTTATTGCCAGCATTTTCAAGCAAATTTCTTCCATAGTTTACAGGAATATGTACTCAGAGATTTTCTGTTAGTTAGCACAAAAAATCAACATCCCTTATGACGAAAAGTAACAAACAACTACATAACTCAGAGATCATCACATGACTGTCTTTGCAGTACAATGTGCAATTGCTTAAATCTTGTCTGATTAGCAGAACAAAAGATTAAATACCCTTCAAAGTTGAAATAGGAACATAGTTTGTATGCATGGTGTCACCACCTCTTTTTATTCTATAGAAGAAAATTATGTAAACAACATTTAGATGCAATAACATTTAGTGCCCCTGTGTTTGTTCTAACAAATCCATTATTTCCTTTGCAGTCAGTTTTAGCAGTGGTCTTGTATTAGAACACATAGTCTGTGTTTTCATTTAATTTTCTGCAGGCCTTTTTTTGTTTGGGTCATTTATCTTTCCTTATCCCTTGAAACCATCTACAGTAATTCAGTTCGCTACAGCTAGACCTTCTGACAGAGTCAGAAATAATCAGCTCCAGGCACTGCTGATTCCAAAGTCAACTAACAAGTATCTCATGATTCTGATCATTTTATGCTTTTTAGGCTAATGGAGACTTTGGGACAGTGGGTTTTTTCTCCTTTTGCCCTGTCAAAAAGTTCCTCCTTCCTCTTCCCATTCTAGTGAAACACAGTTTGGGCTGTGGTACAAAACAAAATCACACACAGGTATAAGGAAATACAACTCTCTGCTGGTTTGTTGTTCCTGGTACTAGTTAATGTCTCTCAAAACATTTCCTTCCAAAGTACAGTTGTGTCATAGAATATTTCTATATGGAAGAATTTGTTATTTAAAACCTTTTAAAATGTAAGATAAACTGATGTAAATGCAATACTATGTTCCTTAATCTTGGTTAAATAAAAAAATGGTTCTTTAAAAGTATATTGTTCTTTATGGTTAAGATATGGTTAAGTCACAGTTAAGTCACTTATTTAATATAAGTGACTTGGGTAATTTGTTTTTTCCCACTAAAGCCAGCGTTCATGAAAATCTTGCAAGTGACATTTATACAGTCTGTGTAGTCACATCCCAAGCTCCCTGTGCTGTCCAATGGTGTGTAACAGTTCTGTTCTGGAGTACACTTTGGATAGGAAAGCCCTTTGCCTATTCCTAGGATAAGATACTGTCCTTAGAGTTTTTTCTTATCTAAATGTAAGGATGGTGCTTTGCTCGTAACAACTGGCTGGTATTTTTTTCATACAGAGAACGTAAGTCATAAGTTGACATTCATTTTTGCTATGAACTGGAGTGAAGACAAAAATCTTCAAGGTATATTGCAAAATTAAACTAAAAAAAAAAACCCCATAGCTTCAGACAGAAACATTCAATGCAATCAAAATTCTTCTTTTTGATTTTGATCTTTCAAAACTTCTTTGGAATCAATATTATTCAATTTAATTTTTGGCCTGATAGTTGCCACCAATTCCCAAGTGAAGGATGAAATACAGCCACAAAATCTTTTATTTTTGGTCTGACACTTGTTAGCATCACTCCTTGCTCTGCATTTCTCCAATGCTTTGTATCTATTTCAACAAAGATTAATTACTTGCCCTCATCTTCAAGACCCCTCATGGACAGTCACAACCCTATTACTTTTCTGTGTTGAGAAGTTAGCTCCCATCACCAAATAGCCTATATTATCCCTCCCCTCTTTATGTTTTCTTCTTTCTCTTTTTATGTTCCTTGTGGATGGATGGAAATTCACTGGATTCATTTGCAGTAGTAGTGAATCATTCCCATTCAGATTCCTTCTTCGGACACACTGGGAAACGTTCAAAGAATGAAATAATTATTTGGCTTTTGCTGTGTTGACATTGCTGACTATCAACACGACTAATATTGTTTCATTACTTTTTTTTACCCCCTCCTCTGGCTGCATTCATACACAGTTTTGATGTGTATTTATTTGTAGGCCACCTGGGATAGTTCCTGTCTTTTTTCTTCTGTCTGGACAATACCTAACAAAATGAAGTCCAAATCCATGTACGGGTCCCCAGGTACAATTTTAGAGTAAAGGCAGAGTGAAAGAAAACTCTAACTATAATCCATCAGCATTATACTTTCTGCGTGGAATATTTTGAAGTATCAGATACACTGAAGTATCAGATATAGATCAGTGTGTCTATAAATTTTCATCGGATTTCTTTAGGATTTGTCCTGATGGATTAGAAAGAAAATTGCGTGGATTGACTACAACTAATTGCTGATATTTTTTAATTCTGTGGTTTTGAGTGTTGGACACTATAAACTTGTTGTGCCACTAAGGTTAAAGTTTTGTAACAAAAAGATTTGAAAGGGCTACCTGCTGAACTATGAGAATGTGCAGCCAGGGAAACAAATTGTATTCTAGGCCACATCCCTCTGTAAAATAGATGTCATTTAGGAGAAGCCCTTAAAAAGAGATTTGTTAATTGGAAAAACATCCTTTTCAGTCACAAGCAGCTGGGCTGAAGTGTGTCCTCAGAATATCAATATGAGCTGAAGCTATTAAAATGTCATGGTTAACCTTTTTAAAAAGCCTAATTTAATTAGAAAATTAAATAATTAGAGTATTCTTACCAGTAAGAAATGCCTGCCTCAAATGAACTTCCTGTAAACTCTCAATTTTAATGAATAACACTCCGCTGGAAAAGATTCAGGATATGAACAATGAGATTGAGTTTGCAAATACTGTGATTAACTTACAGTTTTTGCTATTGGAGGTAATTGCTGAAGCGTGCTGGAGGGCAGGGACAATTTACTTCCTGATCACACCTAGTAAAATGTTTTTGCACATGTCAGCAGCTCTTAAGCATAATATTAAAAAAAAATCATCAGACCAATCAATGTTCTTATACACAGTGTAGTTTCCTTGCTTTTCCTGACATCAATGAGAGCAGAGACCTCATGATTTGAAGAAAAAAGGCAGAACGGCACCCTACAGGATATCTCTTCATTTAAACCTACGTCAGAGCCTCGCTCTAGCTAGCATTTGGCAGGTACATTTTCATCCAGATGAAAATATTACATCCCATGTCAGGGCCAGAGAGATGTTTCCTTGTAGTGCAGGGGCTGCTGGAATAAGAGCAGACATTAAATGGAACTGGATTATTTGAGTCAAATTGTGGGTCTAGGATATGACTATGCTGGCACCCTACCTGAGTGGTATTTGGAGATCCCTTGGAAGGGTTGCTCACCAGTTTTCGTATTCAGAAATAAATGTTCAAAAAAATCTCATTTGATGTGGGAATGGAGAATTTAGGAAATCTTAGCAAATTTAGGAGAATTTTAGGAAAACCAACACGTGAGTGTTGTGACAGAACACTTAGGGCAAATGATTTTAAAAAGACACTTTTAAGACACAGAAGGACAGTTCTTCTAGTTGCTACCAGGGCCAGTGAGACCACCAAAGCCAGCCTGCATGGGATGGTACCAGTCTATAGTAGTAGCTAATTTACTTGAAAAGGGTCCTTTGTCCACATTCAGGTTGGTTTTAATTGCATTGATTCTTTGTTGTGGAATTATCCTGACTGGGTGTCACCTGCCTAATCATGGTGGGCAGCCAGAAGTGCCCCTTTCAGTAATGACCATTTTGACTGTCTGTATTCCCTGACAAAGCCTTTTTTGTATTGCTGACACAGGACCAAAACTTCATATTCACCCTTGGCGAGAGAAGAGACATGGGAAAATAAATCACCCTTTTCCCGGACAAGGTCAATTTCTAACTTCAGATATTTCATGGGATTTCACTAGGAGGGGAGTCACTGGAAGAACCAACAAATTTACATCCCAGAGATCTGGATCCTGCTCTAACACCCTGTGAAAAGAACCACACTAGCTCTGCTGTGGAGGACAGCATCGCACATGGCATTACAGATCAAGGAGGGAAGGAAGGGCATGGGCTGGGTTGTCCTAACTATGGCAGAGCTAAGAGTTTGTCTCTACCCGAGTGTCACTGACCTCCCTTCACACAACACAGCTGGTAGAGGAATTTCTTCACCGCATTTCTCTGTACTGTGAAATCCCGTGGGCATTGCCCGCTCTTGTCAACCAGCTCCTTCCTGGGTTACTCTCAGCTTGCTGCCTGTTCTCGCTTCAGCAGGCTCCATGCAACTATAAAATGCTGGCACCAGACGTGTTAAAAAATAAAATGCAATCATATCTTTACACATCTCCACAGAGACACACATTGTGCATTTTGCCTTCAGGTACAGAAAGCTGACAAAAAAAAAAGACTGATGGAAAAGATACGCTAACTTACAGCTTTGAGAGTGCACTCAACCTTCCCTACAGTTGAGATTTCAAGAGATAAATGGCTCAAATCAGGCTATAGAGACGTGTCAGAAATCATGGCTCTTCTAAGGCATGATTGCATTCTCACCTCTGTAACAATTGCAACAGAATTTGACTAATATTGCAGCTCTCTTTATGCTGATTTATAAGTACTATATAAAAGAAATTGGAGCAAAGATAGGCTTTTAATTGTAGCCTGAACTTGTATAGTAAAGCAATGTACTCAGGGCTGCCACAGTGGCTGCTATTTCCTTCCCTTCCTATGCCACTAGAGAAGACCCTCAATGGTAGCACTACATATCTCCTTGGTTCACCTCCTGCCCTTTCGAACAGGTCACTCCTTCATCTCGGTGGCTGCTTAAAATCTGCCCAGGTGTACAGGCACTGCCTTTGCCTCCCCTCTGCTCTGCCAGCCGCCCGGCACGGGGAGCAGCGTCGGCAGGGGCCCCTGCAGCCAGCCAGCCTGCGGGAACAGCAGTTTACTCATCTCATCAAGCTGGGGACAGCCAAGGGTTGACTGGTGAACCCGGCTGGCATGTGACCGCATTGTTGGGTATCGAAAGCAGCCTCCAACAACCAGGAGCTGCTCTGTGCTGTTCACTTTGCCACTCGCTCCAGGTTCTTGCTCTGTCCTGCTAAATACGTCCAAGTGCTCCAGATCAGATTTGTTCCGACCACATCTCATTCTCTGTCCTGAACTCCGTTTTGTGATGGCATTTTCTAATACCCCAACTTTTAAAGCAGACTGTGATCACAGTCCCAACTATCCTTAGTGTTTCAGAGTCTTAATTCTGTTTCCGTGACAGCAGTTGCTATATCTAACCCTAGTCCAGTCTGGATCTAATCACTGAGTTGTGTAAAATGGTTGTGTAAAACACAAACACATTAAACTGCTCCAACTAAAAAGAAAATGCAATTTCAGCTTCAAACATACAGCCTTTGCTGCAGGATGCCTGTGCTAGGGGTGACTCAAGGGGAAGAGTAGGCTTAAAAAGGAGCAGGGAAAGGCAGGAAGGGAATGTGTGGAGATGCAACACATCTTTAACGGCAGAATAACCCCAGGAGCTGATCTCTCAGCCAGAAACCATTGAGTATTACCTGACTGCTCCTGGGCGCTGCATGTTCCCAGGTGGTGGCTGCAGCTGGAGAAGGGGAGCTTTCATATCAGTGACCATTGCTGCAGCTCCATGAAGATTTTTAGAAAAATTACTTCTGTCTTCCCACAGCTCAGCTGCCATTGCTGGTTATCACACTCCCGCAAACATACCCTGCCAGTCCCTGCTGGCTGTGTGCTGGGTTATGTGGTTGAACTGCTGAATAGTTCTTTCAAACAAGGGCAAAGCTATACGAATGTCATTATTAACCATAAACTGGCATAACAAAGCAATATGAAGTATGCATCGACTCAAGATAACTGAAGTGCTGCTGTTAGAGCAGGTAAATGAATTGATGCTTCCTCACTGTGCAAACACAGCCTGAGAGGAGGAACAATTTCTCAGGTGCATCAGTTCAAAAAGCTTCTCTAAGCAGCAATGTTTTGAATAAGGCTGCACCACAATAACTACCACATAGTATAGTCCTATCTAAATCAGTTTTATAGCAGGTAATTCAGCTTCCTGTAGCAGAGAGCTCAGCAAAGGACATAAAACCCACCTATGAAATCAGAGAAGTACTTGGATGATGAGCAATATTGCTAGCGCTTCCCAAATTCATTAATTTAAAGCTGTCTTGGGTACGTCTGTACTCTAATACAGCCACAGAAGCAACTACGGACCATGCATCAGCTGTATGCAACTGGCCTGGTCTTGTGAGCTGTGAATATGTAGCAGTTAAATCCTGCATCTCTATCTTGCTAGATTACAAACAGATCAGGATTATAGTTACCCTAAAACAGTTGTGCAATTTTACGCATATTCATGCCTCTGCCGAAGAGTACAGAATTCTATATGACATTATTAAACATCAAGTTTTAACTTACTGTGACGAAACAGAGTTTCCAAAATTCATGAGCTGGCTCTGTACTGCTCAGCACTTGCCAACAAGGCATTGATTTAATAAGATTTCCCCCTTGTCCTAACACTTGACAATATCAGCTGACAAATTGCTTCCAGCTCTGTGGGAAATACATTCCCACAGATTTTTCATCTCTTCCAATACTAAAATGGGAATGAGGCAACTTGTTCCTTTGTCCATGGCCCTCTGCCTTAGCAATATGAAGCCTTAGGCTTTCTGCCTTAGAAATATGAATACCAAATGTAGCTACGAAAATTCACTCTTTCTCTTCCCTTGTTTTCTGAAATTCAGCTTCTTCCCCCTGCTGCTTCTCTGGGTTGAGTTGCAAAATATGGCTGTGGATAGCCGGGTCCTTAGCTCTTCCTAAGGGCTTTTCTGAGATTGCCATACTACCATATTCTGTATTTCTAGATTACACGAACTCTCTGGGGACTGCAATATTTTCAAGGCTGTCACGGTATTTTATATGTTAAATACGATAAAATATATTCACCATACAGTCATTTAACAATCTTGCAATCTTTTGGTCACCTCCAGGTCTTGTCGCAGACCATCCATGATATTAATACCATGGAAGACAGATTTAGTAGAAGACGTACTAAGTCCTCCCCAGACAACTTGTGTCAGCATTAGCAGTTCTTGCTGTCCCAGTTACGCATATGCTTAAATGCCTTTGTTCACCTCGTGCCTCTGTGCTGCAGTTTCCTCTCCATCTGACGGTCTTTCCCTAATACTCTCAAGACTATACTTTCATCTTTCTTTAATGCAAAGCAGGTCATTACCTTGAAAAGCCTTGTAGGTCACTTGAACACATTGTGCAACTGACCGCATACGGGTAAAGGATGCTGGCAAATTACTGAGGTAAAAAAATTGTTGTGAGACTACGCTACACAGCCTGAAGCAAAGGGTTGAGCAACATGGCACTATTCACAAATGAAAGAGCTATTTTTACCTGAAGATAATGTCCCTTCTGCATCTACCCTGGAGATAGTTCACATTACTTAGCCATCTTTTGTTTTGTTTGGGGGGGGTTTATATTCCATACTCCTGGGTTCACAAGGATTTGGATACTTGAACACAAACCACTATTCACAGAAGTTCTGATGCACAAACCCACACAGTTCATGAGCACTTTTTGCAGATATTTACCCTGTACATGGATTCAGACAGAAAACAAGCTTTTGAACAGGAAGGCTGGAACTATTGGGTATTTTTCTCTTAGCAGAAGAGGGTCAAATAGCCAACTGCCAGGTGAGTGATCTCCTTTAAAGAGCATTTGTGTGTATCAGACATGGAGATTGCTATTGCAAGTGTCTGTTACCTGGTCATGAAAAACACAGCTGTCATGAGTCTTGGCAAGAGTGCAGAACTCCACTGCTTGGAAAGGAAATGTAAAGCTGCAGTCCGTGGGTTTAAATAAGCAACACAGATCTACAAAGCTCCCACAATTGCTGCTTCAGTTTCACATTGGAAATTACTACTCTGGCAGAAGCACAGAGGAGCCCAAGTCAAGGACTAGACCCTACCACCAGGAGGGTTGCAGAAGTAGCGATTAAGAACAGAAGCAGTCACTACCTTACTACCACCTTGGTGAAAAGTAAAGATCATAGTGAAAACAAGGGGATGTTGATTCACACGTGCACAGCAATAACATTTGCAATGAAAGGCCATTTTTTAAACAGCTCTAAGAGAGGCATGTGGAACCCTTTGTTAAAAACTACCAAATCAAAACCATCTTTTTACAAAACCTGTCCTTGAAAATATGTGTGCACCTGCTTGTTACAATGGGTTTGGGTTTTTTTCTACATCGTGAGTCATATACAAGCTATTCCACCTCCTTGGTATGTGATTTCCTACTTCAACCCCTTTTCAAAATTAACTAACATAACAAACTCCAGGATAACTGCTGGAACACAAGGTTTTATTTTTGCAGCTGAGGACCACTACCTAATAATACATACAGAATCTGTACCAGCTCACACTGCAGGGACTTGGAAAATAGGATGTTCCAAACAGAAACGCTAGCATAGTGCAGCTCTCCATATCTTATAACTTGTATTGTGATTCTAAGTGGGAAATCCCTTGTGGCTCTCTGAAAGAATATATATAATGAATTCAACACATTATTTATGTAAAAATCTATCTTGTTGAATGTTCTACTCTTAGAAGACATGGCTTTCAAAATTAGATTTGCCAATAAAACTCCTTTCCTTCATTGGTAATCAGCAGACTATCCCAGTCATTCCCTTCAATTTATTCATGACAATGGTGGAGGAGAGGTCTGCTATGGAGTAATCTCTGCTTCACAGGATCAGTTAGGGAAATCCATTCAAGGGAAAGAGAGAAAAAGGGATTATATCATGTGCACATAAATTAGAGGTAAGACAAACACTACTTAAACTTGAGAATTTGCTAAACAGAATAATGATTGTTTGAAAGTTAAAGAAAGGCTGGCAACAACATCAGGCTTGAGGGGCATCTTTGAGCATCACTGAATTACCAGCAGTGCTACAGCATGGCTTTCATGTAATCTTGCTCACCTGGAATCCTTTCTGATGAGATCAAATGGGATACCATCACACTGGCAGATGGTCATGCAGTGACCTCTTCCTTCTCCAGAAGGGTGGATATTAGCCTGGTTATACAGAGTAAATATTATGGACTCCACTGATATTTTTATCTTTTGAGATGTAAGCTAAGGGGCATGCCACTAGAAGAATATTCTAGCTTCATTTAGTAGAAGTAGCCAGGAATTATTCAATACAGTTGTATCTACTGTTACAGAGCTTTTCTGTCTTGTTGTTTGTCTTCGATCAGTGCTGTTTAGTATCTTCATCAATGACATAGGCAGTCTGATTGAGTGCAACGTCAGCAAATTTTCAGACGACACTAAGCTGAGTGGTGCTGTTGACACACCTGAGGGACGGGGTGTGATTCAGAAGGACTTGGACAAACTTCAGAAGTGGGCCCATGTGAACCTCATGAGATTCAACAAGGCCAAGTGCAGGGTCCTGCACATGGGTCAGGGCAACTCCCGGTATCAATACAGGCTGGGGGATGAAGGGATTGAGAGCGGCCCGGCTGAGCAGCCCTTGGGATACTGGTGAATGAAAAGCTAGACATGAGCCAACAATGTGCACTCGCAGGCCACAAAGCAAACCGTATCCTGGGCTGCATCAAAAGAAACATGGCCAGCAGGTCGAGGGAAGTGATTCTGTTCCTCTACTCTGCTCTTGTGAGACCCCACCTGGAGTATTGCGTCGAGCTCTGGAGCCCTCAGTACAGGAAAGAAATGGACCTGTTGGAGTGGGTCCAAAGGAGGGCCACAAAAATGATCAAATGGCTGGAGCACCTCTTCTATGAAGACAGGCTAAGAGGGTTGGGGTTGCTCAGCCTGGAGAAGAGAAGGCTCTGGGGAGACCTCATTATGGCCTTCAATACTTAAAGAGGGCCTACAGGAAAGATGGGGACAAACTTTTCAGCAGAGCCTGTTGTGACAGAACAAGGGGTAATTGTTTTAAACTAAAAAAGTGTAAATTTAGGCTAGATATAAGTGTTGTGGTTTGGGCTGGACTCGCCACTGAAATGAAGGAAGATTTTTTTCATGAGGGTCATGAAACACTGGAATAGGTTGCCCAGAGAGGTGGTAGATGCCCCATCCCTGGAAACATTCGAGGTCAAGTTGGACGGGGCTCTGAGCAGCCTGAGCTAGTTGAAAATGTCCCTGCTTATTGCAGGGGGGTTGGGCTAGATGACCTTTAAAGGTCCCTTCTAACCCAAAGCATTCTGAGTCTGTGATTCTATGGTTATGAATCTGTTTCTTTCAGTCAAAGGTGTGATGGCAGCTGCTTCAGTTGCCAAAATCAACTGAGCTGTGGTTGCATGGAGCTTGGCTGTGGTGCCATGTGGATCATCAACAGAATCATCCCTATGCAAGTGTTGCTGTCAAGGCTACGTCAGCTACTACTTAGGGTAAATAATCTGCTTACAGAGGCTTCTTTTAATAATTCAGTAACAAACTTTAAGTGAAGAACTAATTCCATAGCTCTTCTGCAAAGCACTTTAATATGCATTGGGATTCTACTGACTTCAGAAGGACCTGAGCACATGCTTATGTGTCTCCTGAGCTGTGGCCAGTCCCTCCCATTTCTGATTATGTCAAGTCCACAGACTGTGGCTCAGAGCTGTTAGCAGTGTGAGACCTCAAAAGGCAGAGTAGGGCACAGCAATGACAGCAAGCCCAGCTGGTGACACTTGTTTACCTGAGAAAAATCTCACTGGCAAAATACTGCCATGAGATTAGAGCTGCAGGACTGTGTCTCCCTGGAAGAAGAGTGCAGTATGTTTCAACACTCACACTTCCTAATATAGGCAGTACAGAAGAAGGATTTAAGATCATCAGCATTTCTGGTGCGCTCATTTGCTTATGCAACTTATTTAATTAAAATTCATGCGTTAGACTGCAGGTTTACTGAAACTTTACAATTTTCTTTTTTTTTTCCCCCAGGTAACAATTAAGAATTAGTGACTGAAGTCTACCTGTTACATGCTTTATGATGTTTTTCTAATCTGTGTCTCCCTACTAATGTTGCAATGGCTCCTTATTACAAATTGCTTTGCTCTGTTGCCTAGTACCCTGTAAAAGGTACATGCATCAGCCACAGCAGACCAAAGATATATTTTAAAATTTCCGAAGCAGGTGTAGCAGTTTCTCAGTATAGTCTATTGTATAGTGGTGTTTTGCATAGACAGAAAGGTTTTTAAAAGCAAATGCAGCCAGAGAGGTCTAATACCATTTTTTTATTTAGATGGCACTGCAAATTTTGTCAAAGTTACAACTGAAGGGCAAAGTGACCCTCCAGGATTGTTTGCACTACAAAAGGTAATCATGGTCTTTGCAGAATATAGAGCTGTTAGACAGCAAGTTATTCCTATGATTAATTTGATTCAAATGAATAGGTCTGACTATTAACCGTATTTCTCTGACTGGATGAAAGTCAGGCAAAAAAAAACTATGACCCCAAAGGATTAAGATGAAGACACTTGTTTGTCTTCTGCAAAAGAAGGCAAAATGTTCTGTACCATGTGATATGCATTAGCCTAAGCATCACTCACATAACCAGCACTGGGTGCACACAGGGGATTTACTCATTCCCTGTCTCAGCTATTATTTCTGAGCAAGCTGTTGATTTAATACTACACGAAGAAGGCAAGACTAATATTCAGTAACTGTGATGCAAATTGGCTGCATCTTTCTGAAAGTCTAATGATTGCAGAATCTCTCTTGTTTTATTCACGCAATTGTCAATATCCTGGCCGCATTACAAAGTTGGGTTTTCAGTGCTTTTGCTTGTGTCATCTGGATCAGCTCGCAGGAACAAGCAGAGCTGATCCATCCAAATCATTGTGTCAGGGTACTTCCTTGGCAGTGTTTTTCAGAATGCAGATTTTGCACAATAACTTTGTACATTGAAAAAAACTGTCAATAGCAGTAATAAATGAAGGCTTTAATTGTTTGCAACACCTTCTTTTCGTCTCTATTTGCTGAGATCCAGGTGCTTGCTGGCATGCAACTGTGCAAAGATACAAAAGACACATATCCGCCGCAATAATCCACAGGCAGCAACAAGATAATGAAATCGGAGAGATCATGACTACGAGTTCAAAACATTCCATCTGTTTGTATGAGTGAGAGAGTCATTGAGTGTGGAAATGCACGCAGACTTATCACTTTCTCGAGATCACACCACGCTGAGCTGTGCCGTCCCCTGCGCTGCTCAGCCCACGTCCTGGCAACATCTGCGCTCCCGCAGCAGGTCAGGGGGCGCACAGCTGCATGCTTCGGTTAGAAAAAAGCCCAAACCACACACATTCCCATGCAGTTAGCCAGGGTTCAACAGAGTCTGCTGGCAAACGTGGTGAAGAACCGATTCCTGAATTCTGTCAGCACCTCATCAAGATGTTTGCAATTAAAATAGTGAAATCATTATGGTTTTGTAACTAGCATCCTTTCATTTACCTTTCTTTACAGTTAGTTACACATCTACTACCTCTTTCTCATCTACCAAATGCAACACAAGATGGTCTATGAGGACTGGGGGATTTCCACGGAAAGTGTTTCCTTCTTGCAGAGAAGGGAAGGGCAGACATTCAGCTCTTTCACTGCTGCACAGAAATAACCCTGCCGGTCCTGTGCTTTGTTTGCAATATGCCGTGTTGCTCTGGAAAGTAGGACATGGGTAGGCTGTATGCAGGGGACAGAGGGCAAACAACATCTGAGGCATGAAGAGGTAGAGAGACTTGCAGCAGGGGAGACACATGGATTTCCTTCTTCAGAATATATTAGGTTCTTACCCATATTTTTTCTAGCCTTGGAATTTGCACAGACATTCAGCAGTATGATGGGTCACGTTCTTTGGGCAGATGTGTCACCTGTCAGGAATGGTGTGCTACAGTGGAGATGTCTTTGTTGTGGGGCAGGAAGGTACCATGTGAGACACAAGAGGCATCAATGCTGGTATGGAATATCCCTCCAGATAAGCAGGGAATAAATCGCAGGCAGAAGCAGAAACACGTGTCAGTCAGAGACAGCTCATCTAGTCACCGGGATGTGCTTTCCACACTAACATCAATGGGGGGAGCTTGTCAGATGTTCTGCTTGTTAAGTGGGAGGTGGCATTTTGCTCTGAGGGCGACTTCAAAAGGAGCAAAAATGTTGGTCTTTTTTCTTCTTTCAGTAAAAGCAACTGGGTAGAACAGAAAAAGAGTCTGAGTTTTCCACTAGAGAAAGAACACTGATGACTGGGTAATGCTTAGAAAAACAAGGAATCCTGTTGGAAAACTATGTTTCTCTGCATTTGGCAAATCATGACTGTGTGTCTGACTTTGAGGGCAGGACCAAGTGCATGGGCTGCTCTGTTCAAACAGAGCGGGTTGGGGACTGGCGCAGAAAGCAGAGGGATTCCTTCTGAAATAAAGCCCACAGCCTGCCTGCAACTGAGCAGCAGCTCTTTCTGGAGCTGATTTATTTAAATGCATTAAAATATTTATTGTCACCTAATAAACATATGCATTATTTAAGACAAACAACAAACAAAATCTATTTTCAATATCAATATCAATCAAATGAAAAAAAAATATTCTTTTTTCAATATCAATATATAAAAAATATTTTCAATATTGTCAATATATCAAAATATATTTTTTTATATGTTTCTGTATATATAGAAAATACTTCTCAAAATATCGATTTTCAATATTAAATATTCAAGAGCAGTATTGAATAAAATTACTTTATTTAATTCAACAAGATTCAGCATTTTGTTCTATGAAAAACAAAAAACTAACACTACATACACATACTCCCATGCAGCAAGCAGTGGCAGGTATAGTAAATGCCCAGCTCTCTCACAGAATTTGAAGAATTCATTGGGGTTCACTCACCACTGAATATTCAAAAGTAGCCTCCAATTTTCCATCAAAACCTAAAATTGATGGACAAAGGTGTTTTCAAAGTTAAATATCCACCAAGAAAATAAATTGATATTGAAGACAACTAAAAGCACGGTTACATTGTATGCAAGAAAGGTGAAATTATGGAGACCTATAAGAAAGATAAAAATCTTGTTGCCTTGCCACTTTTAACTGTAAAACAGCATGGTACCAACATTGCAGCAAAGGAATATTACAGATTAGTTCCATAGATTTTAGTTCCATACAGGTCCTTATGTTCTGGTCACCTTCATAGAGCCCAAGAAGGCTCAGACACGTTGCATTAGGCAGTAATGCTTCTCGTATTTGTTCTCTCACTCTCCCTCCAGAGCCATTTAGCCTTTGTTGCAAACCACAGAAGAGTAGATAGCATCTTATTAAAAATATATACAAATAAGTACTCAAATCTTTTTATAACCAAATAACAAAGATGGTAAACCAACCATCTTGCTTAGTAACAATACTTGCTTCTGTAGTTTTTATTCTGCAAGGATAAACCTAAAATTATCATAAGTAACATTATTAATCAAAAAATTCCCTTTGGTGTCTTTATCTCAGATTCTTGGGAAAACATGAAATCGTTATTCTGTTTACTTTAGCATATTAGGGTTTGGGAAAAGATAAAAATCTGTAACATAAACATATTTGCCAATGTCATGACAATAGGTAAAGAAGTGCTTCATATTAAAGATTTACCTTTCATCTGACAGTCACAGTTTCAATGGTGCTGATCTCTTTATTCTCTTTTCTCTTCTTTGGTGAAATTCCATTTCTTAAAATAACAGCCCTCTTTCTGAGATGACTGTGTTATCATTACCCTGGTAATCTCACTTTGAGATTTCACACTATTCATTTGAACACCAATTCCAATCTGCCTTTTGATATTCTTCTTTTCCTCTGTTCAAACAGGCTTCTGATTGCCCTGGCTCATCATCGACGGGGCTAACACTGAAGACAAAACCAGCTGACATCCCACAATGTCATTCAGCAAACCACACGCTCCTCTCCAGCAACAGCTACTGTCAAGGAGGTTAGGAAACGGTCACAACATCTTGCTGTTAAAATCTTCCAGCCATTATCCACATACTATTTTTAATCTGTACCTTGCGTCAAAACATAGTAGTTTTGACACAGAAAGGGAAGCTGTAAATCTTTTCATATCTCAGGCCCCTGTGTACGAATATTGTTTGGAAACAGAAGAGAATGCCTTTTTGCTTCCCTATTTGTAGCTGCTGGTTGGTGCCTTTATAGTGCAAAATGTTCTTCTCTGAGCATGATTTACTTTTTCTATTTTAACAGCTGATTGTATGTTTCATAGCTGTGCCTTTGATTTCATGGTTTCTTTGTGATTTGGCTTAATAAGAGGTACTGTAGTTTCACAATCAACCTTCAATGAACCTATAGGAGTGCTACTCAAAAATGTATTTTCTATTTTATTCTTGTCTACTGTCAAAAACTTTGTTGATAACAACATATGCTCAGGAGTTCCTTTGTAGTTTTTAGGGAAATTCTGTTTGCATTATAAAAGTGCTGCATACTGGGAACGTTATATGCTTGCTGTTCCCTCCTTAAACCACAGAGGAAAGAGAGAGAAAGTAATCTAGCGCAGATTTAAGCAATATCAGCTTCCTTGTGCTGTGCTTTTGTCCCAGTTAGGATTCAGTCTCAGCAGGGGCTTATATACAAAGAGATGATGCAGTTTACACAAAAAGCTTCCATACTAGTATTGCCATGTAGGGGTGAACAGCTCTCTTCACCCTTTTCTGTCTTGCTGTAGCTCCCTCTGCCTTTAAAACTCCTTCAGAGACTTTCAACAGCACGTGCAAGGTCACTTACAATAAAAACAAGCAGTAAATTTATCTCCATTGCCACATTTCTTGATCTCTTTACTATGCCGATGTAACAAAGCAGCGTGGTGAGAATTCATTTTAGGTTGCAGGACTCACAGGCTCTTGCCGTGTGCCCGGGGGCAGTGAGCCATCCTGATGCCAGGCAGCAGAGCGGGCTGGCACGGCCACGGCTGCTCGCTGCCGTAGCAAGTTCTCACGCTCTGCGCTTGAAGATGTCATGGACATGCGGTAGCAATCAGCAGGTGCACAGGCACGCTTCTGTAGCTTTTTTTCATCTTTCAAGTACTTCATAAGCACTCATTTATGGCACCTCAGCATACTGCTCTGGGGTACCCTTGTCTAAGTCAACTGTCACGAAAAAGGAGAAATGTTAGGCATCAGAACAAAGGGAAGAACCTATTACAGAGCATTTCGGTAATAAACTTGGTTGCAATATCGGCTGTTTATCAATTCAGAATTTGCTTGTCTGTCTTACCTTACATAAGATGTTTGGAACTCTTTTCTTTCCTTCTTATGGTGCTGCATTTCCATTGTTTTTGTAGGGCATTAGGACATTACTTCTTGTCCAGGGCTCAAGTTTGCAAGCCTTGCCTGCCATGGCAGGCCATTCCAGGTGCAGAGCGTCTCACTGCCCTGTGTGCAGCACTGGCCTACAGAGCTAATTAGCACAGCATGAGGCACAAAATGGGCAAAGGCAGTCAACCAGGAGCCCAAGAGCTATTTTACTTTTAGCACCTCTGCTGAGACAGTTCCACATCACTCGTTACACAGATCTTTGTTTTGCAGCGTACCCTAACCCTAACCAGCAAAGGAATATAAAATAAAAACAGCCACCACAACAAAAACAACAGAAAGAAAAATAAAACAAGGTCTACACAGAAAAAGACAGGATGCTTATATCCCTTACAAGTGGAACCCAAGGAAATGTTTTTTCACCCCTTCCTTTCAATTACAGGATTTCAATTAGGAGCCTACTTTTGTGAATTTATCGTTCACAGTTGCTATGGAAAATCCTTGATGCTCCTCCAGGATAGGTAGCAGATGAAAGTGAGAGTGTCACAACTCAAGTCATTTGATTGGAAGCTCACTGGGGCAGTGCTTTTCTTCCCTGCCTACCTGAAGAGTACTGGTAATACTTATGGGCACTCTGCAAATATTAAGAAATCAGCTGACGATTTCTGAGCTAGCTGGAAAATGAAGAACAATGCAAATAAGCAGCAGGGGAGGTGGAAGACGCATGCAAATCAACCTATACTTTCTGTTCCGTAGGTCCCAAGCCTCATTACCTTTGAAACTTTTGCTTGCGCTTAAGCAGCGCTCCAGCTCCTTTCTCAAACATGGAAGCAGGGTCTGCCATCCACAATTTAATGAGCCTCAAGGAGATCAAAAGAACCAAGTGAGAGAGTTTCCAATTGTCATCTTAAAATAAATTACTTCTGTATTTGGTTATTTATAATTCTTTACCTTCTTTATCTTATAATTATCTTTCTGTTTTATAGATAGGTTTTCTATGGATGTCTAGGAAAGGACAGCATTGCTGCGTGTTTGAGAGGTGAGGAAGAACGCTTCTGTGCTTTTTATGATCAAAGTACTATAAAGTAATGTTTATCACATATTGCTTTTCATCTTCAATAAGTTCTGCAAACATGCATGTATTAAACCTTAAAACATTCTCGTGAGGTACATAAGAAAAAGTCATCTTCATTTTCTATGTGGAAAAATCTGTGCCAGAGAGAATTTTACTGCCCTGTGCATGAGAAGACTACATCGAAGATCAGAATTAGCAACAGTTTGTCTGAGTAGGGAAGAGAAGTGCAGGCAAGCTAAACAATCAGAGCAATGAGAGACTTATTATTATTGTTCCCTGTCAGTGAAAATTGTAATTATAAAACCTGGAGTGCCAGAATGGGGATTTTTTTCCTCAGAGGAGGAGAGGTTGAACTGAATATATATTGAAAGAACTATTAAAAGGAGTGTACATTTGGCAATGGAAAAATTCAGAGAATATTTCTATCATGTGATACAGAACAAAACTTGAGTAGATAGCCTCAGCGCAGTTTCCTTGCATGCCTTATGAAGCAGTCATTACCAGTAGGCACAAATGCTACTTTTTATTCTGCAGAGCTGCTGTTCCTTCAGTAGAAGGAACGGTTATTCAGTATTCACTTTGTTATTTCCTTCTCCAGTATAGCCTTCCATCCTGCCTTTGGTGCCAAATATTCCACTGAGGAAATACAGATATCTTCAGCGGTTTTCCCAGGAGGTCCTCAGCACTGACAGTTAAAGGAAGCTGTGCCTCGGGGAGATATGCCTGGGTCCAGGGGTCAGAGCCCAGCATCAGTAGCTCCAGCACAGGCTCCTGTTACTTAAGACACTTTGCAGATGGTAGAGGCAGAGGTAGCCACAGACTCTGCGGCTGTATCCCTGCTGTGGTGCAGAACAACCCTTAGTCCTGCTCTCTGGGTGTGCATGATTACATCCTGACTCTTCTTCCTTCCTTTATGAAGAAAGACCAGACACTGGGGCAGGGAAAGGAGCAGAGTTTGCTTTAAGAGGTTGCTGGAAGACCTCTGATCCACCTCTAAAAAATCATCTCAACCACTGTACTCAAACTCTTCTTCCTCTCTGTGTCCTCCATGCCCACAAAGGAAAAGACGACTCAGTCTGAGATAGAAACCACACTTAGGAAAAAAAATGGTCCATGTGATGCTTGCTCTACAAATTAAAGGAGGGTTGGACAAAGCTGAGGTTGAAACTACATTGCCAGCCTCAGTTCTAACACTCATAGGTGGGCTGAATGTGCACGTACAAAAATATTCTAAAAGCAAATACAGTTGGGGCACCTTTTACTGTGTCTACATGAGATGATGAGGAGAGTTCCACTGAGTGCAGCCTATATGAATACAATCGTCAGGGAAACTATGTGTGAAACGCCACCGTTATTTTAATCCTGAGACCAAAGTAGCTCCTCTCAAATGCAAATATGTGTAATTTAACAGCTTGTACAGACCAAGATTATTTCACCCACGTCGTACATAAAAAAAAGCTGTTTCCATTAAAACTAGAAAGCCAAGTGTTTATGTGTATCACTTGGAAGCCAGAGGTATTTCCCAAAACAAAAGTAAATCTTGATAAAAGCTAAAATGACCTCACATTATGGTCATTGCGAAAAGCCATAGTTATAAACCGTGTGTGTCTGTGAAATGGTGTTATCCCTTTCAGGTACATCCTGAGACCAGTACTGATAATCCCTGGCATTTAGTGACACCTAGTGGTATTTTCTTGAGTAGGAAAAGTCTGTCCAGTCTAAATTTATTAAATGTTAGACGCCTGTGTTAGAGCAATAGCTCCTCTGAATGCCCTGTAGCAGATTTCCTCCCTACCTTCCTTCTGCTTTGTGAATCTTACGGGAAGCTGAGAGAGTCCACAAGGATACCAGTGAGAACTACACACTTCACAAATGAAAGAACAGTTTCATAAAGTATGGGAATGGGAGAGAAATGGTTGTTTGATCCATGGATCAGACCCCCGACAGATGTCTGGAAGGGGACTGCAGCATCCTCGGAAATCACTGTGCAGAGAAACGCAGCGCACTCCTCTGAGGGCTGGTCTGGGACCCAAGTGGTAACAGACTTTGGATGCAAAACTGACATCAATCATACCGTGTCTTTAGGAATATGCAGCAGGCTGCTTTATGGGGTTGCAGTGGTTCTCAGAAAGTTTTTTAATAGTCTTCTGATATTTTTAACTTGCACTAGTCTTTTCTATGATCCTTGCCACACATAATGTCCTGTTTCTGGCGTCCAGTTAATGTTTAATTTATGCTAAAAAGACACCTGCCCTGCCTAAATGAAGGCCCTTTTCCAGCAGGTGTCACTGTGAGGTAATAAGCACAAAATCTAAGCCCCTCACTGGGGTGTGGGCAGTTGGGTGGGATGCAGGACACCCATAGCCTGGCCAGGCAGAGGGCCCATGGCTTGGCACCCTCAGGGTGAGGAACCCTGGCTGCTTCCTCACCCTGACACACGCCACAGGCTGCCAAAAAAGTGTCTGGGAAGAGACAGCCATAGGCCTTGTCCAGCACCTGGTGGAGAAGGCCTGTATGGTTTGCCTGGTCTTGGCCATGCCCTCACCTTCCAACAGGCCCATGAGCTGGGTGGCATGGGTGGAGGGGGCCACTCAAAATTCACCGGCAATGGAGCACCTACTTTTGAGCGTGAAATACCTAAACGCCTACGCAGGATGAATTTTTGCAGGCTTCGGTGGCAAAGCCTACCTTTTTAAGCTTAGGTTTCTGCAGTGTCATGATTTGATAGGACTGTAGGACTGATTTTCCGAAGCACTAAGTCATTCACGGCTGTGACTGCACAGCTGTCTACGTTAAGGACTGGGTGTCTGGGGTCAGGAAGCCGGATTTGAAAATGTCAGCCTAATTTCATGTTGGCTGCAGAACTCCAGCTCAGGTTTGATGGCTTTTTTAGTCTCTGTAGTGGTTTTATATTTTTGCTGTTGTAACAATTCAATATCTACGTCTGGGAAATTCAGTCATAATGGCCTTTATGAGTGATTCAATTATGTAAATTATTACGTGATTATTATTTTTATACAATATAAACCACAATTAGACTTAGACATAAAAATAGATGAGGAAATTCTGAAAATACTTTTTTACTGAAAAGTGTTAACACATAAGAACATTTTGTGGAACTATACCAGCTTTGCCTGACCTTCCTTTAGAAGGGAGTGAAGCAGAACAGGAGCAGAAAAACTAAAAGTATCGCAAAGCTGATGAGGAGGGCATTCTGTGCTGGGCTCTGTGACCTGCTCCCTACTCCAAACCACACTTGACTCTGGCTCTTGGCTGCCATTTTTCAGAGTGCCAGGACCATAAATCTCCTCTGGGCTGGAGCGTTCTCTCATTTTAAGTTTTTTGTAAGAACTTTCAAATGCTCATTTTTTTGTACTGGTTATAAACGGGAATATTTCTGTGAATATAAATAATTTACCAATCACTTCTACTGAAAGAGCAAATATATTTTTTATTTAAGGAAGTGTATCTTAGAAAAGTCTAGGGTTTTATTTTATTCTATTTTTAAAATTATTTTCTAGTACATGTTACGGAAAGAGAAGCTTAATGTAATTTTTTTCTGTCAAAAAAGAACTACTGTGAAGCAGCTCTTCAACCTACACGTTCTGTCCACACCAACAGTATTATGTGGACATAAGAGTTACGCAAACAAGGCTTCTGCAGAAAAAACAATTTCACATCATCACAAGGTGTTTAAATTACAACTTGACAATTCAAAACACTGCTGGTTCCTATAACTGGTACTGTGAATTATGGCCTGTTACACGCAGTGGGAGGCAAGTGCTTTTATTTACTAGTAGTAGTTGAAATCACACAACTTCGTTGTGCAGTACTCCCTGAAAAGGCATTCCCAAACAACAGATCTCTGGGGTTTGTCAGTAACTTAGAAATGGCTCAGTAGATTTTTCCCTTTTGTCAATTGTTAATAACAAATAGGAAAACTTTCTTGGTATGATTTGCACATTTGAAGCTACAGTGAATTTCAGTTCTTGCACCCCGTACCTCTGCTTTCACGAACACAATGCTGGCTCCACCAAACTCCCTAGAGCCCCTAAAGAGATATTTCAACACAAGTATCAGAATCTCTTTCAACTTTAAGTTTTGCACTTTAAAGCATGGAAGGTGACGTGAGAGAACTTATTTCTGAGTCTGACTTTTGTCTTTCGATCTCTGAAGATAAACTTCCTTGAGGTGAGCAGATTAACTAGTACAGGATGCACATTAATTGCTTCTGGCCTGCCCTATAATTTTCACTTTTTAAATTACTTTTAATGAAAAACCCTCTCCTTTAAATAAGTTGTAAGAAAGTAATGTAAAGAAATGTGACCTTTCTTGGATTTTTCCCTCTATTAACTGCTTCTTTTCTTGTGCTAAGCTTATGCAGTACCATGAGTGAGAACTTGATGTACAAAGCCTACACAACACTACTCAGAAACTTATCAAAGTTTCAGATCTGTGATGTGTGTGTTTTTTTTTTCTTACTCTTCATGATTCAGAAACGCAGTTAAGAAAAAAGGCATTACTGGATTTGTGTCAGCATGAGGCACTGCCAAGTTTAAGAGTCTTCACAGAACTCAGCCAGGTTTTGTATGGAAAAAAATCAGCAAACAGGAAGATAGAGGGACAAGTTCTTCTGCTTTCCACCCAAGGGGGGATCACTGCAGGAGGGCTGACAGCCACGTGATTATTCAACATTTGGCCTGTCAGCAACAGCCCCAGCTCCACAACTAGCCCATGTGCAGTGCTTGGAGCATGGCTTTTTAGACAGAGATGAGAATACTCTGTCCCATTCACTGTGACTTACACCAGGACCACGGGCATTGCTTGAGTCATGTTTGGTTCTAATGCTAATGATTTCTTAGTCAGTGGAAAATTCTAGGTACTTTGATAACCACAGGCTGGGAGGGACTGAGGAAAACAGTGAACAGAGAGCCATCAAGAGCTGGTTTGAAATATTGGGAATAGGTTAGATTTTGCATTTCACTACCTATCCATGCTTACTGACTAAGAGATATCATTAAAGTCCATTATACCTAGTAAAAATTATTAAATTGTGAATGCCTCTTGTGCTATGCATTTGTGATGCCACTTGTAGTGTAATATAATAAAATTAAGGAAATCCAGACCTTTATTGAGCTGTGCAAGGGAATGATTGCATCCAGCTCTTTTTATCATATAGACAGTCTGTTGTGTTTGAGAGAATATTGCTAATCTCCGAGCCGACGTTAAACATGGAACTAGAGTGACATTGCCACAATGACTCCAAAGACAAGAGGTTGAACATAGCAGTGTCCTGCAAGATTGTATTCTCCTCTAATGAATACTAGAAAGGAAGAATGAAAAGTGATTTGTAGTATTTCTCTATAGCTCTGCCTCCAAATTATTCCAAAAGGGAGAACACACTAGGCACTCAGATGCTTTCTCCCAGATAGCCTTCAGAGATGCACAGCTCTGGAATAGCTTTCCATAAGGAGTAAAGGGAATCAGAAACAACCAATTTTAAGCTGGAGACTGACTAACTTACAAACAGGGTGACTGCAAATGCCTTTAACAAGCCTGAAACTGGTGATTCAGAAGTTCCTGAGGCAGAAGGGATAAATGAAATAAAAAATGTTCTCCATTGGTTGCAGTGTTGTTCCTTCCTGTAAGAGAGCTTTTTCGCTTTGCTTCACTTCTAGAAAGCTGAATTTATGGCTAAGCAGGGAATTAGTTCTCCAGCTTCTTTTATGACTGAAGTGATGCTCACAGCAAGTCGGGCCAAACAAGCCAGGCCACAGCTTCTCTCTTTTAGAAGCAAAGCAAGGTAGCTTTCATAAACCATCTCTAGCTGTCCACCATTCAGACTTGATGTGTCTCCTTCCCATGTCAGCATCGCCTCCTGTGTTAGGTGGGGCAGGGCACCACAAGGCTGTTTACATGACCCGACGCTAACTGATGGTCAGCAACTGGTTTTCTCAGCTATCAGGCAACTCCCCTGTTTGCCCAGGCCCTGCTTTTCTGAAAAACAGGGTGGTATATAGAGATATCAGATTGCCTTCACATCCTCTTATAACCACACAGCCAAAGCAAATTTCTCAAACAAATATATCTCACGTAGGATTGTCCCTTGCCCTGAACCACTGCAAAATGTATTATCCCAGAGTGGCAGCACTTACTTTACCTGTGTATACAGGCATACACTGTAGAGAACTGCATCCTTTAATATTTGCATTGTTTTACAGGGGAAAAAAATCCCTTTTCCGTGTGCTTAAACTCGTGTTTTATATCCATCTACCCCTACGCATTCAGAAAGAACTGAAAGATTGAGTAAAAGACCCACAGGCAGTCCAGCTCACCACTCCATGTCTGGGAGTTGCAAACTACGATTAAGCATTTTCTCTTGAGTGCAGTTCCACCTCACCTTGCAGCAACCCTTTCTGTAACCTGGAAGGCCAGTCCTGCACATATTTCTCATATCTTTCTCAGCTGAGCACTGGAATCTACGTATTGACCAGATACCGTTTTGTTGCCAAGTGCCAGCAACTGAGGAGGAAACTGAGCACTAAACCATTGATGTCAATTCGTTAAGTAAATGAGGAAAAAAGCCACAAAGATTAGATCCAAACTTCCCCAATTTCAGGGTTGCTTATACCCTCTTCAGTTCAGTTTTACTCTTTGACATGGTATTTCACTCTTAATATGATTCCTATTTTCCTGTCATGCTCCCTCCATGGCCTTCCCCGCCTTTTATGAAAAAAGGAGTTTGCAGTCATGGTAATTGTGCAGACTTCCACTGTCTCATGCAGCCACTTTCACCTCATGTCCCCTATCACATTGCTTTAAGCTGAGAACTCATTAAGTAAAGCCATCTCCATTTGACAGATGTAAATTCATCTTTTTTGCCTCAGAAAACAGAAGAAAATCCTACAAAAATTTTTGAAGTAAGGTTTTTTAACTAGAGAGAGCTAAGTAGGTTTTGCATTCTTCAAAATGGGAGAAGGAAATTTGCAGAGGGCAGTTTGCCATGACTGTGTCATAAGGAATCATCAGTAGCTTTGCTTGACATGTTTCTTTTTCATCAAAGATATCCCGTGAGATCCTTGTCATTATATTTCTTATTGTTTTAATCACAATGCATTTTATGTACGTTGGTTAAACAGCAGGACCATGCCTGCACCGCCTTGTTAAGGTTCCTTCTGCAACTGGATGCAACCACAGACGTGCATTGCGCTGCTCCATGCTCTTGGCTTGCAAGTGGAGGATGCTTGTGCTGCAGTGCCCTGTGCCCCTGCAAGCCCTCTCTCCTTCCCAGGTCCTTGCCACACACTCAGAGACGAGCCCAAATTATGACCTCTTGGTGCCATTACACTCTTTAGCATCCAAATCAGCCTACTTTGTGATGGGATGTCATAAAATTTTTAAAATAAAAAAAAAAACACAACTGCCAGTTCAGACCCAGGCTGTCACGCTCCTTAGCTGACCACTGAACCATGCTTCACCAGCTCAGAAATGAAAGCATGACCCTTGGTAGTCAGCTGGAAGAGACTTCACCCTGACAACACCCCTAGACAAAGGGAGATAAAATAGGGGCAACAGCAGCAACAGCCTAAGCAAGTGTTTTTCTTCGGTACTATTTCATTAGCAGCAAAGTCTCAGGACTGTGCAGAGACAGGCTAATGAGATAACTGGGAAAACAGAATATTTTTCATGTGATAATAGGCTAAAAAAGAATGACTTGTTTAAACCTAGCAAACCACAGGCTGATAATCAGTATGGGAGGTGAAAGAAAATATTTAGAGTAAAGTGGGCACAAAAACTTAGAAATATAATCTAGCCAGGAATAAATATAAAGCTGGAAGCTAGAAGAAAGCCTCACCAGGGATTGCTAAATTCGGGAACAGCCTCCAGCATGAGGGGTGAGGACAAAAAACCCCACTACTCATAAGATGGAACCAGTTCAGTTCACAACAGAGACTGTAAGAAGTTGTTACCCTAGGTAACAGGGCAGAAACTTCAGGCAGCCATGACACCCCTGGTACTTCTGTGTTCCTAGCAGCAAACCTAATCTGGAGGCTAAGAGCGAATGTGAATAGTCACATTGTGTTATAAAAAAGCCAGGAAATTCATAAGTTCACAGAGCTTATGGACAGACAGGCTTTTTCTCCAAAGGGGCAATAATCAGGGCTGTGAGAATGATCTATTGGCAGCCAAATCAAAAACAAAAGTTGCAAAAATATTTGGTTCAGATCTGTGTTCTTATCCAGGCATACAAGAAATCTGGATTTCTCAGCTGTCAGAAGAATACCCTAACTACTAGGATAGCTAGGTATTTTGGGTAGAGGCACTCTTTGGCCACTCTTGCTGTAATGTCATGCTCTAGGTTAACAGTTAAAATGCTTAAATGGAATGTAACTCACTAATGCTTGCTTGAGGGATTTTTGTGAATTATTATTGATATAAAGCAGAATAACCTTGAAGGGGAGATTCAAAACAGGCCATGTCAGGATGTCTTAAAGTGCAGTGGTTAGTCCCATATGCAAAGCTCTTATGCAGTCAAAGTAAGTTTAACTCATCCCACCTTCTGGGCAACTGTTCCAATCACCGAGCTCTGGAAGATAGAGAGTGTAATGAAAATCATGACCCTGTTACTCCAGTTTGTCAAATCTAGCCCCTTCTGGCTTTCTGTTCTACACAGGATGGCAAAGAGCTATTTGTGAATTATTTTAAGATGACTAAAATAACTTCTGATAAAGCTAATTAAAGTATCTCTCAAAAAAAAATTTCCCCTAGATTATCTATTGGGTAATAATAGGGGAAGGAAAAAGAAAATGGCCAAGAGTAATAAAGCTACAAGTGAGCATGTATACGAACCCTGATGACTCAGTTAACCATAATTACTATTTTTAAATCACTTTGTTCCACGACAGAAAAGAAGCTTCAAAAGATTTGAATTAAGAAAAGATAATGACTTGGCAGCCCAGTTACACTGGATAAAATTCTGAGACAAACATTACCATGGAGAAAAGCTGACTTTAAAATAGTTACACTAGCAGCATAAATACATGCATTGTTTCTGAAGTGGAAAGGGCAGGATAATATACCATCAACACAGAACAATGTGTTAAAAATTTTGCCTTCTGCCTTGTACTAAGTGAGCTTCTTCATACTGCTTTCTTGGGCTTTCTCCAAACATGCTTTCTATAATAGTTGTGTTTCATTAGAAAGCATTTCTTTGTCCAGAAGCAATCCCAAGAAAAAAAAGAAAAAAAAGAAAAAAAAAAAACAGAGGGGAAAAAAAAGTGACTCAGATATTTATATCTCCTTCCACTTGCCCCGGGGATAAAAAAAATTAAAAAAGCAGGCATTAAAATAAAACAATAAAAAAACCCCAACCTTTCCTGTAACTTTAAAAAGGTAAAGCTTACTCCCACATGTGTATATGGGGAGAGCACAGACAAACTTTTGTCAAATTCTTTTTAGTTCCATACCACATATCCCAAAATAACTACCTGTAGCAGATGCTACTCTTCTGGGTAAGAGAAAAAGAAGGGCAAGGAATAAAGCTTGTTTTCTTGCTCGGCTGCTTGTGTATTAAAAGCACTACATTCCCTTTATAAAGTCTTAACTGTGATGGAGAATGTTAAAGATGATCCTTGATTCTTCTCTTGGCTGCACGGGAAGACATAACGAACACAAATCTAAGCAGACTCTTACATTATATTTTCAGAGCAGTCAGACACTACAGCTTAGTAAAACTGATAAGTAAGATGTGCTCAGCGGTGATCTAGCAGAGGTAAAGGTCTTGTTTCCAATTTAAATCACAACCACTTAAGACTCTGGTTCTGCACACAGCTCAGCCAACGGGTGTCTGATGAACCCTGTTTTCAAACAACTGGGAGAAAACCACTCTCTGAGCTACCCCAGGGAGAATTTCCTCCCATTGTCCCACTAACAAGTACTGTGGTGCTGCAGTAAAGGGAAGCTGCCTGTCTCATCTAATCATACTGCCTCAAGTCTTGCAAATGTTCTAGCTGGCACACTAGGCAAAACTCTGCATCTACACTTAGGGAGATTTAGCATAACATCACTGTCAGTGGTGAGACTCCAGGTCTGGTCTAGTATAAGCAGAATTTAGTCCACATTTGATCTTAATGAAACCAATTTAGTTTCCTGCATTTTTTTTTCCTTCAAAGGAATCTTCACCCAAATATGTAAATCTCTGGTTCTTCTCTGTGTTGGCTGTCTAGTTTATTGAGTGACATTGATGTTTCATCTGTACTTGGATATCTTTAAACCTCCAGGGCAGATCTCTTATATAATTTTTTTTTACGGTCTCCGCTCAGCCAATGTGTTAGGGTGAAGATTGTGATTTTCATTAAGATAGCATAGAACTGTTTGAATGATAAGCTGCTTCACGGTGTAACTTGAACACAGCAAGGATGAAAGAGTGTGTGGTGGAGACTGCCTATCACAGCAAATTTCCCCCTGGGGGTGTGGCTGAGGGCTGAGTGGGATTTTTTTTTTTTTTTTTTTTTTTTCAAAGGCCACATGACAATTGCTCTCTGAATTCAGATACTCATGTAACTGTCTGGCAAAAAAAGCACTGTAAGAATCTGTCAGATCTTTTACAGACCTGGAGGTCTGCTTGTCGGAAGCAGAGTTATATGAAAATAACTTTTGAAAAATAGTGTAGCTCTGCTTCAGATCCATAGAGGAAAGATACAGCACTTCAGCATGTACTAGTAATAGGCCAAAACTGAATTTGAATTTGCTACAATACTGAATTTGCTACAATATGCCTGAAACAGATCAACTGTAGTCGATTGGAACTGAACATTTCACCAGAGGAACAGCGAGCTAGCAAAAATACATACAAATTCAACCAGGAGAAAATGAAGACCTCAGCTCTCTACACTTCAGACAAGGTAAGACTTCAAATAGAAATGCAATATTCCTTTCCTGATGCCTTATCTCTGCAGTCTGCCTTCTGCTTCAGCTGCCCACCAGGTTCTGAGTGCACTTTAAGGAGGCTGCCGGTCCCACATAACCCAAACTCTCTTGGGACATACTTAGGACTCTGAGCAAACAAGATTTCAGATCCTTTCTGATTCATCAGCATTCATGGGCACAAGAGTCACCTGCAAAAAATGTACTCACAAGCTCATGGTCTGACCAGTCCTCCTGTGTTGTGCAAGGCTACAAGAGATGGATCTCCACATGTTCCTTGCTGTGCCCGCCTGTCTTCAGAGATTATTTTTCATTTGAAGTGTAACAGTTAACAGATAAAGTTGGGGCAGGGAACGGAGAAGCATGCTGTGGGTTTTCTGTTAATTTACATTATGTAATCCAGTCTAAGCAGAAGAGTTCATTTATTTCAAGATTTTATACTGGGGAGACCAAGAGCCTGCCACATCTTTTACTGCAAAACTTAAATAAACAAGTGATAAGCAAAAGCATTCAGAGAAAACCACATCTATAGTAATGCATAAACCTAGATGTGAGAAACCATTTAGGTCACAAATGAAGCAAAGCTGGTGGTATCCTCCAGTCATTTTTCACTTTTGAACATATCACAGAAGATGGCATAATTTATCTAAGGCATTTACAGTTCTGCTACAAGTCCAGAGTGGTGAAAGAGCTGAAATATTAAACATTTGAAAAAGTGGCTCTATGCAAAATTTACCTCAAAAATAGTAATTCAGCTTTTGCTATACATTAAAACATTACTACGGCAACTTGATAGCTGAGCTATAATTAAAAATGGGTTCTTAATCCTATGAGAAATTTCAGTTTTCATGATTCTAGTTCCTCTGCTATTTTGATTGGCAATGTATTTTCTGTACTTGTTACAGTTGACTTTTTTCTTTAAGTGACAGTAACATTCATAGTAAGACCTAGAGCTCCAGCAAAGATAATATGGACTTGCCTTCTTGGGTTTATTTCTCCCCAGTGTGCTCCGTCCTAATTCTGCCCACGCTGAATCCAGTTTCCTGCTCTTGCATTGAGTTACTTACATGGTTTTCATTTGTGTTAGGTTATTTTAAATGTAATTATCCTGATCACATCAAACCAATACATACAGTTCATATAGTGTTCTCCATCTGTTTACTTCTACACTATTCTGAATCTCTAACTCTTCAGCCTCCACTGTCAGAATCTGTCTCGCGTATGACTTACATTTTCTCTTTGTCAGCTTTTCCTTATTGCTCATAAATCAACACTATCCTCTTGTCTATTCTTTGTGGAAAGCGCCGTCAAGGCTGATTTTTGGGTCACTCAGATAAGAGGTGGTTTGAACCTGCATGTACACACTGTATCCACCACCCTTCAGCATTTTTGAGTCTACTCCCAAGCCCAAATGATTTCATCACTAGGAAACCCCCTGTAACACTCAGTAGAATTCCTTGTTCACTTGCATTTCATGACTGTGCCCTTCAGAAAATCTGATAAGATACAGTTGGTGCATTAGTCAACCACTCCTACTGTAGTCTGAGGCATGCCCGTAATATTCTCTTTTTAAAAAAGTTAATTTTAAACTGATTTTTTTTTTTTTTTTTTTTTTTTTTTTTTTTTTTTTGCTATTCAATACTCAACCTGAAACGCACCATGGTTGCCAAGATAAGTTAATAATTTGCTTATCACCAGGTGGGTCTGCAGGTCTGAATCAAGTCTCTCATTGCAGCTATCTAAGCCCAGAAGGGAAATTTCACACAACAGTGAAATTTTCTGAAAATTTCCCTTTACTGCTTTAGCAGTAACAGCTATGGTGGCTCTGGTGGCTTCTATATGCAGAGTTATTTCAAATGTTCTCTGACATTTAGTGGTTGTGAAGTTTATAGTCACACCTGATTTACAGTTATGGTGATTTTTGTCTACATTAGGGCTCCCGGTGTTGGTATCAACAATGTAGATACAGCATCTTTGCAGTGGTGAAATTACATTGAATAGGGGAAGAATTCAGAAAGTGAAGACAGGCAGGGTCTACTGCTGCTACTATTTCTACAGTATCCAAGCATTTGTATTAGAGTAAGTCAAACACCTTGACTTACTTTTTATCAATATCGCTAATTCACATTGACATTTAGGCTAGGATTTTCAAAGGAGATTGAAGTACCCATATAAGCTTAATTGAGTTTGCACTGCTGATATCTCAGACACTGTTAAGAACTCACTGTGGCTTTTTACGAACACCAAGGGGGAAAGTTTCTGTTTTTCAGAAAGTTTGTTAGGATTTCATAAGTACAATTAAAAGCTTAGAGCTCAGGTGTCCCTCACATTGTCATTAATAAACCTATTAGTTGCATTCAGCCAGTAGCAGCGTAGGTAGTGGAATGAATAGGAAGTTTGAAGAGGAAGTGTGAAAAATAGACCAAAGACAGTGTGATGTTGATAGTAATCATTATGTTTCTTTACAGAAAAGATGAAGAGCTCACTGCTCGCAGCTATCTTTTTGTTTGCAACAGGTGAGTTTTCATTTGCTGCATAACTTACTACTGTTTATAAATAGTAAAACTTCTTAACATTACTCAAAGACAAGATTGTACAACTAAAACCATGACCGAATTAAGTTATGTAGGTAGGAGAAACGACAGCCAGTAACATTTTTTTCCTATTTCTTTCACAGCTGCCTCGTTAAACGATTCCTTTTTATTCCCTAGATCCTTGCAACTGCATAAAACAGGATTCGCCGTTTTGCCAGCAGCTCCCAGGTGGGTAAATATTTCTCACGTAGCATCTAGTTAATGGCAAAGACGAATGCCGTTGTTGAAGGGAACCCGCCAGCCAAAATTATACCGGTGGGAAGCGCTGGTGCGGGGGCCTTGGGTGGGCAGTGGCGGGGGGGGGGGTGGGGGGGACTTGGCGGGGAGGGCAGAGGCGGAGCCTGTGCCGGCAGCTGGCTCCGCCCCCCTCCCCCACCCAGGCGCCCCCTGGCGGCCGCCGAGCGGTGAACAAAAATCCTCTCTAGTGCGGAGTGTCTGGACAAACTACCACAGTTTCAAAAGACAATGTTTATAGGTGGCAATTGTTTATGTTTGACATTCAAGTGATAAAAAGTGATAAATCACTGCTAATGGAAGAAAGGACCGGTCCAACGCCTTTCAATAGAGGGTGTTACGCAGCAGCTGGTGGTCATCCGATGTGCTTCATGCTGAATTTATTGTAGAAACATCTTACTTGCTAAGAGCCACAGCCAAGAAGTCAGGGTTTTGTGTGCACGGTGGCACTGGATCATCAGGAGGACTACATTTTTCTTGAAATTAGCCACGGATAATTTTCTAGTTCTTGCTATTAGCCAATCAGGCTAAATTCTATTAAACCACTACTGAGAACAGCAACTACACAAGAAGAAAACCAAAAGGTTCCAGAGTGAAAAAAAAAAGCTCTTTTTGTTTGTTTGGTTTGGTTTTTTTAAGAAGAAACTGGGTTGTGATGTCCTCAGGACGGGGAAAAATTATTTTATTTCTTTGCATAGCTCTTGGAGCACAGTCACAGTACAGTACTAGCACTATTCTAGGGCATAAAATGCATGTTCTTTAAGGGGAAGCAGTACAGTAAAACAAAAGTGCACTAGGATAAAATTGAATGTGCATGTGGACACTAATACCCACAAACAGGACAAGTGAAAAAAACAACCCCAGTGTGTAACATTCATTATGTTCATCAGGAGAAAGTAACACAGAACTTGAGCATATTGGCAGCAAGGTGGTGCGCTGGGGTGTTAGTTGAGCTAATACACTATTTCCACGCATAAAATCTACTATTTTTTCTTTGTTCTAACACCATCATCTCATAGAGAAAGTTGGAGGGTTTTTGCAAGACTGAAAGCATGAGGAGCAATACTGTTCTACTATAAGCAGAGACAGGTCTGCAACACTGTAGTCATCACTTGGATCTCGGTTAATAGAACTTTGGGGAAGATGTTACTAGAAATTTAGTACAAGACTGAACGTGTTTCCTTGTCATCACTCTCTCCAGAACTGTTATTTCAAATAGTGTCAGGAGCAGTGTTACAAACATATTGACATGAAGTGTTACCCCAGTTCGGAAAAGGTTTTGGTTTCAGGTGTTTCTTTAAAACACTACCAACAACAAAGTAAATAAGAGGCTTAATTCAGAGTAGAAGAGAAGAATGTAAGAGCTGCTTTCCCCAGTTGTTAGAGCAGCATGTCCATGGGTGAAGTGGACAAGATTTGGTCTGGTGGTCAGACTAGGAAAGCAAAGAGTTCAATACTTATTCACGTTGCTGTAAAAACAAGGAAAACCTGATCTTCACCTACCCAAAAGGAAACTGCACACACCTAAACTGATGCAGCATAACTTTATTAGAAAAGCACACTTCTTTTAGTAGGAGAAAGGAAGTGTCATAGAATGAGGGTATTAAAGTTTGAGCTATACTCATCTGACACACTTTTTGGTCCAAATCAACTTTTAATTTGAATATACAGCTGCTATCTGAATGATGAAAAGAATACTGACGGTATTCTGTAACTCAGATTGTAGGAAGAAATAGCTCTGAATGAGGAAAAGAGGAGGACTGATCTTTTACCATAACCATGCCGTAATACCGACTCTAGAGATACACATATTTACTTAGCAAATAGCAAAACATTTCTTATTCAAGATTGATAGGCCTACTAGCATCTCATTAAACCTAATAGATATAAAGAACATGTGAGTCTACTCATCAGGAAAAATTCATTTTTATCACCTTAAGTATCCTGTACCTGATGAGATCCTTATCTACTTTTCTGGAGAGAAAAAAGAATATTTCTGGGTCTTTTTTGAAAAGTGTGGGTGGTATTTTGAGACATCATGGCTGATTCTTCTGAACTAGTAGTTCAGACAGTAAGATACAAAACAAAAGAACAGTCATATTTTATCACTACCCTTTCTGATAAGAGACTTTTGAAATACTGAAATAAGCTTAACCGCTAGAGACGAAAAATGAGTTCCTTTAAGAATGTCATCGGTGTTTAACTTCCCTTCAGCTGAAAAATGTATGTTCAGCTACAAACAAACCCTCATGTTTTTCTTTCCAAAAATTAAGCACAAGTCATTTTGTACATAAGCTTATGCTCCTCCTGCTTTTATGAAGCTGGTAGTATAAGCAACATATTGTTTTTCTCCAGCAATAATGTATTATTCTGAACTACAAATAGAGATGACTGATGGTTGTGGAGTAATTCTGGAATCTAGTCATACAATCGTAGAATCATAGGGTTAGAAGGGACCTCTGGAGATCATCTAGTCCAACCCCCTGCCACAGCAGGGTCACCCAGAGCAGGTCGCACAGGAACGCATCCAGGCGGGTTTTGAATGTCTCCAGAGACGGAGACTCCACCACCGCCCTGGGCAGCCTGTTCCAGTGCTCTGCCACCCTCAGGGTAAAGAAGTTCCTTCTCATGTTTAGGTGGAACTTCCTATGCTCAATTTTGTGCCCATTACCTCTTGTCCTGTCCCTGGGCACCACTGAAAAGAGCCTGGCCAATCACTTGTGTTGATAATGAGCCCTGCGCTGCAGTGTATAAGGCTTTGCAAGAAACTCCACGGTAATTCTTGCCAGTTGTAAATCATGGAAACATCACATTGGCCCTTGGTGTTACTCACTAAAATGTAGTGCCTCTCTCCATTTTTTACGCAACTTAATTTCAATGCATTCATTTCTAAGATGTTTCACAAGGGTGTGTGCAGTCAGTTCTGGTCTATGTTTTCAAAAATGCCTATACATTTGTGTTTAACAGTTGATATCCCAGGCAGAGCTGTTGCCAACTATGGTTTCCAACCCCGTGGGTGAACAGTGCCTTCTTCCCACACAGGGCAGATGCTCCTGGTTCTCCAGGGTTCCCAAGTCACAGCAGGTCCCCCAGGGAAGGGGCTTGCTCCCTGGCCACCAGAAGCCACTGTTTTACAGAGATTTCAGCAAACAACTGAGAACTTCCAGAAACACAGTGGCAAGACAGGCACTGTCTGTCAGATGGGAACGGTGTAAAAGCAGAACAGAGCTGGGAAATAAAAATCTAAGGTCTCTTAGGGCAGAGGTCCACCGTAATTTTGTCATCTGCTTTAAGGGGATTACCTTGCAATAACTTTCCTCAAAGCAGAGGGCCAAAAACTAGTAATACTTCCTTAGTATATGCAATTTGTTTCTGCAATTTTTGTGCCAAAGAATGCAGGAGTGTTTCCAGAAGTATAAAAGATATTTCATTCAGAATTTAAAATAAATAAGCTTAAGCTTTAAATAAGTACAGAGGCAAGCAGCAAGAAACATGTCTCTATTACAGGAGAGAAACATGGTTCAAAGGTGTAATGATACCAAAGCTGTAGGAAACACCAATGCAAGCATTTCAGCACTGTCTTCTTGGATACATAATAGCTGGTAATAGCATCATAAAACATAAGAAGAATTACTCTTTTCTACCTTCATGTGGGAAAACTAGCTTTTATGTGGAAACATTAGTACTGATAAGGTTTAATTTCCTAAATGTCTCTGCCTCTTGTGCTAAACATTAGTGAACTACTTGCCTTGAGAGTAAACATGGCATAAGGACTCACACAACTAGTCCTCATTTTGTTGCAGAGAGGGTATGGCCTGTTTTGTTTCTCATAGTGACCTCATGCCTGTTAATGGTAAATGGTTGCCTGTGATGGGTCTTTTCCAGTCCACATGTTTTCATCTTGCAGACTGGGACAATGAATTGGTATGCTACAAAGAATTAAACGAGGATCTAACTTGCACCTGGCTGCCAGTACCCAGTGCTCCGAATACGATTAATTATACTATATTCTTAAAATGGTAAGTCTAAAAGGCATTTCAGAAAAAGAAAAGCTGTCATTGCTGTTCGGCATGATTCCTACCTGCCAGCGTTTTGCTCCAACATATTTCATGATATTGTAGGTTGTTACACGATACTGGTCAAAATCTTCCTTCGCACCTCATCAATACCTATTGATTTGGTAAGAGCTTGGTAAGAGTCATTATACATCTTTCCATGCCTCCAACACACTGTTTGAAACACTACTGCTAAAGATCACCTTAATCAATTTGGATCTATTGACTTGCATTGAATATTCAACACCAATGCATTCAAAGCAAAAAAAAAAAAAATAACAACACCAACAAACAAGCAAACAGACACTAAGCTGGTTTTTATTATACAATATGTATTATGTTATGCTATGTATGTCAGATGTGGCACATAAGAAAAATAGATTTTTAAGTATTTTCTTGCAATTTTGAATTATCAAGTATTTGTTTAATAGATGGAAATTACCAAGTATTTGTTTAATAGATGGAATGACGTATAGGGTTAATCTTAAACTGATTGCCTTAAATTATGGATAATGTCAGTTGTACCTTTTTTGAGAAAGCTAAAACAAGAAAGCCAAGTAAAATGTAGACACGCAGATTGAAGCAACATTGTTTTGTTAGAAAAGAATAAGTTAAGCAGATTTCTGTCTCAGTAACTGCATTACAAAATGGATTTTCCTCATTTTATATCTATGCATTTGGGATCTCCCATGAGATTAAGGCTATGTTTAGAAAGAGAGATCAGAAGAAGTGATCTGTGCCATGAGATCATATCATGGGGTACACAGGGTACAACACTGTACGCTGTTGGCAAATTCTGATACTCATTGCTGAATATTTTGCCACACAACCCGCCACTCTGCATTAAAAAAGGGTTGTGGTTAGGAGCACCTCCTGAAGCTAAGGAAACATCACTACACTGGGAAATTCCCCAGGGTGATCTGCACGTTGCAGAGGAGCAAAGCAACCATCACAGGGCTGAGGTTACTCCCCCCGTCACCTTCAACAATTTCCCACCGGAGGCAGCAGCTGGTGCCGAGGCGCAATAAGCACCAAACCCCACTGCATTTGCTCTGTTGCCTCTTGGCCACCCAGAAGCCCCAGTTTCTTGGAAGGGGAGAAGGACTCATGAAATGGCTCTGCTTCTGTAGAGGTGCTATCAGCTGAAGTATTAGTAAGCCAGTCACTCTTAGAGTCCTCAGCCAAAATCAGGCTGCTGTTCCTAGGCTGTGGGGCTGATGTTATGAACAGAGAAGGCAGAAAAAAGAATGAAAGAGGAGGTGGGTGAGGAAGGAGGGAGGCAATTGCCTCATGGAGATGTTGGTTTTCCTAAGCCAGAGACAGGACTTGAACCTCAGTCTTCTAGGCTTCAACCCAGTGGTCTTAAAGAAAAAGTTCCTTTCTCCTTTTTTACTGGGTTAAAAGGAAAACAAAAAATGTTTGGAAGGGCTTTTTGCTTGTCTAGAAGAGGACATGACCCCTTTCTGCAAGTAACATCAGTTTGACATTGGAATTATTCCTTATGATTACTCCTTATGATTTAGTTGTCAGGAAGAAAAGGATTAAAGAAAAACACTCCCACAGAGGAGTTCCAACCAAGCATTTGAAATCATGCTTTAAAATATTAATGGTAGATTTACAACTAGTCTGAAGCAGAAGACAGGGGAACCTTCAAGTGGTTTTATTCAGGTATTAAATATTGTATCATGATCAGCACATTTAATACTTGAACTATGTAGGTAGGCAATTAGTATGCCAGCCCATTTCTTTAAGAACGTTGAACTGGCACAGCTTTAACCTTGAAAAAAATCTGTCCTGTGTGTGGCAGAGAGTAAATGAGGGAGAGATGGGGAAAAAAGCCTAGACAGAGCAGGAACAGCCTCCTATTTAACGCCTTAAACCTCTTGGGCTCTCTGTGTTGTGTTCATTAGGTACACCAGGAGAAGTCTACAGGGCTGAGGACCGAGATGGCATTTAAAGATGTCGGTCAAACCCTGATACTTTGCAGGAACAAAAGTCAGAATCACAGAACTGTAGGGGTTGAGAGGGACCTTTGGAGATCATCTAGTCCAACCCCCTGCCAGAGCAGGTTCACCTAGAGCATAAAGGAGGCATATAACTCATAAGAGGTTTTTCATACCTTTGCGGTAATTTTGATTCAGGTAACTGGGGAATTTTCTGTTCAAAAGGAATCCAAAAAGGCACCTCTATGGTAGTGGGCAAGTAGACTTTCTGAAGTCATTTTTAATCAAAATTTGTCTTCTAAATACTTTTTATGTCCCACTGAAAGTAAAAAAGAAGACCATATGGATTTTGTCTTGTATTATGCTGTGCCTTCCAAGTTTAAGGAATTTAACAGTTCTCCACCACATAACAAGGATTTGCATATTTAAATATGCTAGAGTTACCAGGGTACTGGAATTACACTTGCTGTTTCAAGCTGCTCAGGCCTGACCTTCAAGATTTCAAGATGCTGAATTTTGTATATAGGAACCTGGAAAACTCTCAATTGCTGCCATGATGCTTTCCGGGCCAGGGGGAAGAAAGAGTAACTATAATCCAATAAAATGTTTGGTTTTCATTCTGCTTCCTTTTCTCCAAAGGTACAGAATAAAAAAACTTTTTCGACAAAACACATCATCATCTTCCATCACAATAGAACGAAAGAACCTCTTCATGGAGCGACCTGTATCTATTTGGATAGCAGTGAATTACGCCCATGACAGCTGCGAGAAAGGAAAGAATATCTCACTTATACCGAGCAAAGCAGGTACAGCGTCTTCGTGATTTGTGTTACTGCAATGCCCAGCTGAAGTTGTGGTAGCGTTTTCTTAAAGATTATTTCCAAAATTGTAACTCCCAATATATACTTGTTATTCTTACTGATTCAGAGAGCTAAGCTGCAGTTTGGCATCCTTGGATGAAATCTTTACTGAAGCCAATAGCGGAAGTCTTTATGAGAGAAGGGTTTTACTTTAAATCATTTGCTAGACTATAAAATAGCCAAATCCAGAAAAATATATAGGGATATTTGTGGACAGTATTTAACCAGGTTCCTGTGCTCTCTTTGATGGTTTTCTGAACTTTATTAGCGTACAAAGAGCAGGCTGACTCAGTACCATGCATTTAAGGAATCCTTGTTACACAGCGTTAGCGTTTTGAGCAACCTTTTTGAATTTCAGCTCTTTTCAAAGGCCACTCACCCATTACACAGTGCTGCAGGGGAGATATAAAAAAAGAAGTCCTATTAACTACGACCTTTAGATGTTTATTTAAATATTCTGTACACTATCTGATCACAGAGATAACTTTAAGAGCTTCCCAAAACTTCACCTTCCCAGAGTAATCATGGCCCAAGAAAAAACAGTGCTTCTCACTGCTGGGGGGCACTGGCAGTACAACCCAAATTATCACTATGACCTCCTTCAGAGGCTTTTGGCCACCTTGTGTTTATTGGTGGGAAAGAAAAAAACGTATTTGCACTTACAACTATATAGTTAGAGACAGTTGCTGAAATTGGAGGATGTTCTGGATTTTTTTTATGCAATTCATGATTATAGGTACTCTTGATGTTCAGATTTTACTTTTCAGACTCACTCAGAATAGCACCTGCTTATAAAAAAGGGTCTTCCTGAAATCAGTAGAAGCACTCACAAAAGAAAGGCAAGAGGAACAACCCTATTTTGTTGACATCATAAGGATTTAGCAATTATTTATTTCCAGTCTTTTTAAAGTCCTTCAGTGTTCAGTATTCTGTGCCAAGTCTTTCATTTTTCATAAACCACATCTGACAGACATAATTACCAAAGCTTTCCTGCTTCCCTTGCATTTATAACAGCTGCATGTTCCCCATTTTAGGGAAGTGCTTAACGCCATCTAACATAAATGCTCATCAGATCACAAACCAATTGATAATAAAGTGGGACCTGCCTGCAACTCCTGCACTATATGAGCTGAGATACAGAGAGGCGCTCACAGAATCCACTCGGTGGACGCTGGTAAGTACTTCCAGATGACAATCACTTGAGAACATGAGGTGTCTTACTATCAGCTCAGCAGTACGTACCACATGAGGCAGGACATCAACAGGATGCTACTGAAGAGCACGCACGACGTGGATAGCGAGGAGGCACAGCATGCAGACAGTTTGCAGGCGAGTCTCACAAAGGTCTCTTAGTCTTTTTCTAACAGATCTGAAACTGTTTGGGAAAGAAAGATTAATAGTTTTATACAGCAAAAAAGCAGAACAACATGTCAGCTTGTTCTTTAATCCGCCAATGAGACACTACAACATCAGTGATGCAAAAGCTGAAGAGGACATCAAAAATGCCATACAAACTCAAATCCTGATTACACTTTAAGTGATGGGCAATATTGCTCTGTTTTGCTGCTATCATTAAAATTTTGAAGTGATTAGAGATCAGGTTGCTGTGTTTCTTAAGGTAAAAATTCATCCCTTACACACTTTTATTTTGCATCAGTTTTGCAGATTTCCTTCTTGGACAAGAAAGGAAATAATTTCTCTGTGATGCAAGATCAGTTCCAGATGCATTTTCGGATGTGCAACAGTGAGACTACGGTGCAGCAAGAGGGCACTATCTAAAACTAAAGGGACTAAGAAAGAGGCAGAAAATCAATCACAATTTCAGTAAGATCTGCATGCAGCAGCAATGGCTGCCCATTCTGCCCCTTGCCATCCAGCATATCATGCAAAGGCTACGCCAGCAGCATGCACATATGTGTGATTTTTATCACCTAGTCCCGAAATTGTCTGTTTTTCAAGCTCTGTTATCTGTAGTTGGATAAGAATACAGGTTTATCAGGTAGAACAGAACCCCAAGAACAAGACTGTCTAAAGAGCAACTGTTCCCACTTCTTGGGCATCTCTGCTCTCCTAGGAGTCTCCTCATTTCTTTTGTACCACCAGAATCTCCTGTGTTCTTCTCTTTGTATCAGAAAACCTATGGTAGTTTTCTCATTTCTCTTGTATCTGGCTGCCACTTTATTTAGCTGCTTCAGAAGGAATACTATGAGAGGCCCCTGTAAGAAAGGTTTCATCTTGGTACAAAGAATGTGGAAGTCTTGGAAGGGTCCCCTTGTTCATTGACATACAAACCCTAGACCATTTTAGGACAGCCAGATACCCAAGCATACTCCACCCGATAGTGCAATAGATAGATAGCCATGTGCAGGCAGTCTGGTATGCAGCATGTGGAAGAACAGAGTTAAGAGCAGCAAAAACGCATGTTCTACAGGTTCTGGAGACAGGGGAGACAGGAGATTCAAGTCAGTAGTGTGAAGGACGGGTAGAGAGAACTATACTGGGCGATAAGAATGACCGAGTACTGAAAGACTGCAGGTCATGAATATTCATTGCCTCCCATGTCCCAGCTGATCCTGTGAACTTAGTCTGTGAACTCTTCATAACCCCATGAACGTAGGTCATATTTACAATGGGACTGGAGGGAAAGGGTGAGTGTGGGCATACAAGCACAGAAGATATTTAAAGCTAGCTGAGAAATAGTGTTTATCAAGTGTAGGATTAATGTGCCTGTAATATAATTTCACTCTTGGGTCTTAAATCCATCTCACTTCCTTCTTGTTCTGTAGGAGACTTGGACTCTTTCTATAATACTGTGGGGTCTTTTTGTGACCAAGCTGGTTTTATTAGCAAAAGTATACAAAGTTAGTTAATCAACTTCAATAAAAAGAATAAAGCGTTGCAGAAAACCAAAGAGAAGAGCTGTTCACCTAATAGTGGACGATTTGGGTGGGGTTTTTTTGGTTTTGGTTTGGGTTGGTTTTGTTTTGGTTTTTTTTTAGGAAATACATATAATTCAGAAAGCAATACTTCACAGCAGACAGGTGGTAAAATAAATACTTCAGTCTGCAGTAGCACTTCTACCAAAAACATCACAACACCTAGAACTGATCAGACCAAAGGTCCATTTAATGCAGGATACTGTGCTCCAATAGTGGCCACTGATGGACATCTGCGGAAGAGCGTAAAATATATGAAGCATATAGCAACAGTCTTCTGCCATAGTTTCTCCTACAGTTTTCAGCTCAGTGATTTCCTTAGACACAGATGGTGTCTTTGTTTCAAGACAATCTGCATTCCCTATACAGTCTCTGGAGCTCCAGTGCCGTCATCAGCTGCAGATGTACATTATTTCTGTGGTGCTAATGCACAGGCAACCACACCTTCCAGCCATGCTCCTTACCACATCAGTCACATGGGTCTGTTTAGACATACTGTAACATTTGAGAATAAGGGAATTTTGGAAAAAAAAAAAAAAAATAAATTTAATTTGACCATAACATCTTGTTCTTCAGAATGCCAACAAGGCTCAGAGTTAAGTGATTATTTTTCAGTATATATAATGCCTAATTGATTTTGAAAGCAATATTTAGACCTAAACTGTCCTGACTGAGCAGATCAAACTCATCAAAAAGAGGGTATTGCCCTGAAAGTATTAAAAGACATTGGCTAAAATGTGTAGTAATTCCTCTTTGATGACAGGAACCCCTACTTTCCTCTGTAGTCAGAAGGTTGAAGAAAAGAGTTCTTGGCTGAGAAAACAGTTAATATAAGATTATGTTTAACTGCTGTCAAATAAATTAACCATCGTTTGTTTTTAGGTGTCTGTAGAAAGCAATGCTGTAAATGTCACCATTTCAAATTTAAATGCCATGTCTTCATACATTGTTCAGCTCAGATGCATAGCCAAGGATGGTCTCCACTGTGTTTGCATTTGGAGTAAAGAGATTTTGGTCCCTCACAGTAAGTGAAATACAGTTTTGTCCTACTAGGAATAAGCATGAATGTAAAAGCCTTTTAAAATCTTGTATCATATGAAATAGCGTTGTCAGATACTGTTGAAAATATGAAGGTCAAAATGATTCATATGAGTGCATGTCTCCATCTTTTTCCACATTTACCAGAACTCACAAAAAAGCCGAGAATATCATATAATGAAACTACAGAAATCTCTCCAGGCAGAAGAAGTGTTCTTCTGAAATGGGAGGTAATGATCACTTTGAGTCTGGGTACCTTCTGTTATGTCCATGCTATTAATTTATTACCTTATAGGAAAAAAAACCCAAACTTTCTCATTGTATTGAGACTACACTGTATAAGCAAAAGGCATTGAATATTCTACTGTTGCTTCAGGGTTCACTGCATTTGCATGGTGGTGTTCTGGGTGCTAGAAGCCAGCAAGGAAAAACTACACCAATTTATAAACTTAAAAAATTATCAAAACAACAACCTCTGGGCTCAAAAACATTGGCTAGAACAAAGATTCTTTCCAGCTTGCATTAAAAATCGGCATGCCTCAAGTTTGTCTCTGAGAATGAAGCTCTCCTTGAAAGATCCTGATAAGTCTTTAGCACACACCAGTGACACACCTTGTGTTTCATGTGTTCCTAAGGAGTATCCATAGTCTCGAGAGACCAAAACCTTTCAGAAAAGTTTGGTAAATCTACTAAATTACTAATTCAGAAGTGCACGTACATTATAACCAGGATGGAAAAAGAGCCTCTGGCTTTCAAGAAGAGCACCTAGCTGCATGCTTCCCATAATGACATTTAAAGTTCAAACCTACACATCAGAGGCATCCCCCCTTCTGCAGCAGGAGCCATTATCAGCTGACTGACTACACCAGATCAGTCAGTTTTACCAGCTGAAGTTCTCTTGGTAAGAAATGGACAACAGACAGTCTTGAATGTATAGTCAAGGGACCTACAGGCAATTTCAATGAGGTGTTACTAGACGTGTTTGCATGGAAACTAATTAATTCTGTTTAGATTCTGAGAGAAAGAGCATTGGGAAACTCCAAGAAGTTTGCCATACGGGACACCTCTGGCAGAAAGGACAGAGTCTGTCAGAGTTTTGACATATCAGAAAATGTGGAAAGTTTTGGAGTTATGGCTTGCATTTTTGTTAAGGGAAAGAAAAGACAGCAGAGGAAATAGACACCTGATCTCCTGATAAGGATGAGATCCCCTTTTTCCCTTATCTCCTGAGAAGAAGGTAAAGCTACACACTAAATGACCCATTTTGTGATAAAAAAATAGACCGTATATGCCAATTTAAATGTTAAGCCAGGAGAAGAAATTATTCTCCATCTAAATGCTTTAGTTAAAAAAAAAAAAGGGTAATATTAAATATGGTATCAGGTCTAGGATCTTCATTCAGGATAACACTTACACTAGTCTATTATATGAAACAAGGTTCACGTCCAGATGGCTTCAACAAACACCAAAGGGGCAGGGGAAGGAGTCCACTCAATTAGCACGTTAGATGTAGAGGAAAAAAAAAAAAATCTTGGGCTCTGCTGCCATACTTGTTTAAGCTGATTTGAAGCAAAGAAAACAGCTTAAAGATGTTAGAGGCTAGCCACAGCTCCTTTGCTTTTGCTAACATCCAGTGAGTAACCTCTACACAGTTTGGATCAATGGGCACAAGATAGCTGGCTTCAGCCTTAAACACCCAACCAGGCAACACGTATGGCTTTCATGGCTGTAGATAACACAGGACACCCTGCAGGACCACACAAGATAGAGCAGTGCTAGCCTTTTCCAGTCTCATTCTGCTAAGCTAAGAAAGCTAAATTCTAATAGTTTCTTCTTATGCAGTAGATCTCATATTTCACATATCCTAGGAATTATTTCTCCAACGCAGAAACCTTTTCCAGTTTCAAGGCCCATTGAGAGAAACGTAACACTATTTTCCAGCTGGGTTACTGGAGCTTCAAATAATCACACCAATTCTTCCCTCCCTGTCCTGGGGAATACATCTGCTTTCATTTTAAGAGCTTGCAGCTTTACCAGAAATTCCTCTCAACACATACATCTCTGCCTTTTAAATTAATGAATGTCATCCTGTCTATATTACTCTAAAAGTATCCAATTATTTCATTAAAATAACCCAATCTCACAGCTTTGTCGTATGTTCACACTATTAATTTTGTGCTAAGAAATAACAGACAAGCTTGATATCAGAAGTAATCCTTGCAGCATTCACAGGCCTTCATGTATTGAGTTCAGTTTCCATCTAGATTGCAGTAATTTCCATTTCTGTGCATTCATTTTCTAATGTCTCATAAAGATTAGTACAGTAAAATGAGTGAACTATCACCACCTAAAAATTTGTATCAAAGGATATATAACAAGTTCCAAAGTTGTAGTATAATTACTAGCATTTATCCTCAAAGAGACCAGATGCCTAACAGAGCCTAGTAGATGAAGATTCCCAGAGGCATAAATTGCAATTAAACACCTCTCATTAACTTTCAAGCTCCTAATTACAAGAAGTATGTTCCAGTGAAATGTAGAGAATGTTACAGCTGCTTCACTGCTGTTATTACTAATTGGATACACATAACTAAGATCCCAATTAAGCAAAACACTTAATCCTGTGCTTAAATCCTCTCAATTTAAGCATGCTCTTAATTTTAAGGAAATACTTTGCTTCATTGATTCCTAATAACCTAATTAAAAAAAGTATGAGTTTATCCCCATCATTAAAGGTGACATTTTGTTTATACAATGTAATTCTTCTTGATTTTCTGCACAGGACGTAATAACATTTATAGAATAATAATCTTTTTCCTCTTACTAGGTAACACAAAGTAGGAACGTCCTTGGATATTACGTTAAGGTGGAAAGAACACCCAACAGTTGCAGGGATTCACCAAATCCCATCTTTCTGAAGGACAGAAAAGTTCTTCTAAATCTATCGATGGCTTATTATAGTGTTAATATTTCTGCCTATAACAAAGCAGGAGAATCTCCACAAGCCATCTACATTGTCCCAGACTTCTCTGCAACAGGTACTTACCCTATCATTCATTCATTAGAGTGGTGGAAATTAAAACTTTCTTTGTTTGCCACAAGATGTGCTTTTTACCACAAAATGGCAGATTGCTCTTCTCCCCCCTTAGTTTCAGTCAGAAAGCCTTTCCTAATTTGATAATCTGTCTTTAAAAATGTCAAAATGTTTAAGATTCTTGCAGAAAATGCAAAGTATATGAAATTATATAGCTATAATCCATAATTAGCCCCTTCTCCTCCTCCCCCAGGTAAGCACTACCTCGCAGTTGCTCTATATATAGCAATTAATAGCTACAGGAGGTTATTTATCAACATCAAGCTTCCTCTTCCTGAGGCTTAGAACAGCCATTTCCCCTTTTCCGATTGTGGGAAATTAAAGTCATGAACAGCAATTAACACTGGAGCTCTCACAGACCATTGCAAAGTACTAGATGCTAGGTTTCCTTTATCAACATACCAGTGTAAACCTTACTGCATACTGGTCACCTGCAATGATAACTACTTGACAAATAAGAGCAAATAAGAGCTCTTCAAAAAAGAGCACGAGAGAGAAAGCAACCAAGAGAGGCGAAAATTGCCTTCCTGTTAATTGATCTCTAATGGTATATTTGTTCGCAGGCTTGCCTGGCCAAATCCATGTCAAACACCAGGGAACTAATGCAGTTGTCACCTGGACTCCAGAATACAATCCAAAATGTTTTGTGGTTGACTGGGGCACTGGTAAAGAGGATATGCGTATGAAAATAGTAACTACGGCTACTGGACATTTCACGCTAGGTAACAGCAACCACCGCATCTACTTACAGAGGCACCATTTCATTTATTGGTTATTTTTGGTTGGGCATGATAGGATTTTCATCCCGTGTTTAAGAGCAAACTGAAGATCCAGATAAGTGCAACTCTTACCTTTGTCCAGCGCTGAGACATCAACTAATTTTTAGCAACACCAAAGCAGATAAAAAGCAGAGTTTTCAGTAGGATTCTTCTGGTCACAGTTGGGCAAGAAATGCAGCTAAGCTGCTGTTGCTGGTATGATGTCTCTCCTTACCCACATTCCAGGCAGGCCTAAACACTACTGGATTTAAGAAATTAAAAAAAAAAAAAGTCTCCCTTGTCTCTAGGTAGACTTAGCTTTAAATATAAACTGCTCCATTACAGTCTCCCTTAGATCACTTTTTTCATCCCAATGGCTGTCCTTTCCAAAGCCTAAGTTCTCAACTCCAATATTCTGCTTACCAAGCTAGGCATGATGAGCTGCAGTCAGGGATCACTGTACAGGACGGTCATCGAAAATCTTGATTAAAATCATTTAGGTGACTCTTGCAAAGGCCATTCAGAACTGCCTTTTACGTACAGAGAACAGTTTATGTTTATGTACAGAGAATGTATGTTTATGTACATTCTTTATGTGCAAAGAACAGTTAAATTCAGAGTTCTATAAATGAATGCACTGTTTTCCTTGGTCCTTCTGCAACATCTGCACTGCCACTTTACGTCTAGTTTTTTCGTTTGTTTTTAAATATGCTATCTGAGGGGGAAATACCTGTCCTTGAACTAAGATATAACTAAGATATCTACAGCCATTTTAGTTCCCTACTTCTCCTTCAGCAGCTCAAGCCTTCCCGAGGGAGACTATAAGCAGATCTGGCATCTTTTAAAAGCAAACCCATGTTATGTCTTGTTCTGCTTTTGAGATAGTTTGTACTGTCTAGAGACAATAAAGAAGGATGCACATATTTTGTACTCAGTGTAAAGCACTGTAAACTTATACTATGCTTTGAGTTTCATAAAGTAAGAGCTATGCAGAAAAGCTATAGAGTTATTTTCTCTTCTCCCCTTCTTTAACATTTATAACTTCTCAGTAAACCCTGATGTACCTTTATTTGTTTTCCAGACAATTTTCAGCCATATAAGTTGTACAAAATGATGGTACATGCATCTGATGTCTGTCAGTGTGAAAGTTTCACAAGACATGAAAAGACTTTTGGAGTGACCCACTTTTACTCAGTTGAAGGAGGTATTCCTTCCCTTTATATAACCTCATCCCTTTTATTTCTTCTCGGTTCTTATCTGCAGTAATAAAAGAAATCCTGCACAAAGTTTCTTTTCCAGGTGACGTAACAGCATTCTCCAGCATTGCCTTTGTTCCTAGCAGTTAGGCACTGGCAGTGAATGACCTGAATGTTGTTCCCTACTGACAGCTCCACAGAAATATTATTATTACAAATGACATTACCAAAATAAACCCAAAGAGGGTCTCAGAGTTACTATTCTGTGTAGCTCAAATTTAACTGTGGCCAAAGTCAGATTTTCCAGTCCCACTTCAGTAGTGTCTTATATCGCAAGTTGAAATGCGTACAGCTGTGGCTATTGGAGTAAAAGTGCTTGTAATTAGACAGTCACAATTTCTACCTACTTTGGTATTGCTTAAGATGAGCGTTTTTTTACTTTATGGAATTTCTCCTTTCTCTTTCACCCTTTAAGTTATATTTATGACAACTAGAATAAGGAAATAAGCTCTCTAGGAAACAGTTAGATTTCAGTCTTGTAAGTCTATTGCACAAGTATTGATGCAGAATTTAAATTACTATCCAATTTTGAAGTTCCCAGGACAGGTCCCGCTAATGTGACAATTCTGAGTATCACAAAGCATTCTGCACTTGTGAAGTGGACCAAAATAGCTGCAGAAGACTGTTTGGGCTTTCTCCAGGGGTACAGGATCAGCTACACAGATTCATCAGGGAAAAAGTCTCTGGGTAAGTCACCATTGCTCAGAACAATGTAGCAGCTGAGAGCCGTGACAGAAAAACTTCATACAAACCATTAAGTGCTGTTGCAGCACACTACTGAGTTACTTAGATTTCCGTGGAAATTGAGTACCCTCAAAGGTCAGCTCCTGGTTTGAGTTTTAATGCCCTAGATCACCCTACAAATACCTAGGATTTTCTAGATATCATCTCAAATTAAATATTCATAAGAAAATATTTCCTTAAAACTTACAGTTCTAAGAGCACTGCAGAATTCTCTAGTAACACTGAAAGGAAGTTGTATACTCTCAGTATTTCTGAGGAATTCAGATTTCAGTCACAATACTTTTATGTTTCGTTGCAATGCAGCCAAGCTTGACTCTAAGCCTTTCTATAGGACTTAAATTATATATTTCTTTTTTGAACTCAATTAGCAGGGAATATAGTTTGTACTTCTTACCTGTTTTCAAAGACACCGATATTAATTTCATTTTTGGAAACATTTTCTTAAATTGATAGCTTTTGTGTTTAACTACAAGGGATGAAACTTCTACACATTGAAATAAATTAATAGTTGTGAGCTCAAACCACTTGAGTTTTCGAAAATAATTGCCACACTTCTTCTGATAAACATTTTTCTTCAGGTCTGCAGTGGAAAGTCTCCTTGCCATAAATAATAATACATTAACTTTGCACATACTGACTTTCAAATAAAATTAAAGACATGCTACAGAAGACAAATAGCACCCAAGACCTGATGAAGGAGGACAGCAAGGGTTCTGTAATTCATGTTGTTCTATGCCTTTACAGGACAATAAAAAGTAACAAAAGCTTCAAGAATGCAGTGTTAGCAGCAGGTTTGACACTGTCTTCAGTGGGCTCTATTCCACCCCAAATACCTATCAGAAAGCGCAAAAGGAGACAGAATGGGAGTGTTCAGGGCTGACCTTAATATTATACTTTTTTTTTGACTCTGCCCTAATCAGTCAATAGAACAGTGACACAACACAGTTGCCATGTTTTCCAGGCAGGAAGAATAATTTTATTGTATTGGGGGTAAGGAAGCCCATGGGCTAAAGCACCATTTTCACTTCTATGAAGATCTTAAATTTGCAGTGGCAAACTTGAAAAGTAATTTTCGCCCTATTAAAGGCATACTACAGCATCATTGCTTGCATTATTCTGGCCAGGGGGAAAGTCACTGCACCATCAGAAAAGAAAGGTTGAGCTGAAAGCCCTACAAAGTAGGTGAAGCAGAATGCACAGCCCTTTTTCTGTACTGAATGATGAGTAAGAGCACTGGCGTGAATTGAGGTCAATAACTACTGACTACTGTAGTGAGGGTAAAGTATTTGACAGGGTCTAGTCCTTATGTCAACTGTTAGAGCCAACATGAAAGCCACTGTTCCGCATGTAAGGTGGTTTTTTTCCAGTCATGCAATATACACAACCTCCTGCACTCACCACCTAAATATCCTTGGTGCGTTAAAAGGTTGTGCTTTTTACCTCTGGATTTAAAACGTACATAAGTATTTTTGAGAAATCTTGTACCCATCCAAAGAGCATCTGCACAGCGTGGCTTCCTCCTGGTCAGGATCAGGGCACAGAAATTTTGCCTTTTCCCCAGTCAGCCACACTGATACGGACTCAGCCATCAGAGTTTGTCTAACCATCTCCTTCCCCAATCCCTCTTGCGTTTCAGCTGTTACTCTCAATTCTTCTACCACAAGTTACCATCTTACCACACTGAAGGAAAAAACCATCTACCGTGTGCAGATTTCAGGATTCACTAATGCTGGCGAAGGACCTCCAACTCTTTCACAGCCTTTCAGCACTCCAAAATACGGTACTTTGGAAGTTATGTGCATGTGTTACCCAGCATCAATCCTTGCTTTATGCACTATATGTGGCATTATTCTTTACCCCTTCCTGCTTTTCAAGGAGTAACGAATTATTCAGTCCTTGGTTACTGACATCACACACAAAATTGTTCCTTTGTTAGAGGTAAACTATGCATCACACTACAACTCTATGCATTTCATTACCTAACACACAGGGAAAACTTCGCTAGGGTTCCTCATCTCTTAAACATTTTCTGACCTTTTTATGCTAGTTTTATGCACATATCTTTATTTACTGCTGATCTCTGTCATAGATTTCAGCAGTTTAAATATTCTGCCTATGACTCCTTAAACTCCATAATCTTTGCTCTTGGCAAAATCCTGAGCAACCAGTTAGGCACCCGAGCCATGAACTGTAAAAAAAGAAAAAAAAAAAAAGGTCTCTTTCAATTGCTCCTATTGTGGATGACAGTATCTTGTTTTCTAATAATTTACATACATTTTATGTAACAGGTCCTACAGTTCACTGGTAAAAGTTTGCTTTTTCCAAAGGTGCCTGGATAGGCTAAGACTATCGGTACAGTTACATTTATAAAGTCTCATATATTGTAATCACATAGGGTTGGCTAAACATGATCTCTCAAACATTTTTAACACCTTATCAGTTAAGCTGAATGTAACACAGCAGTAGACCCTTTTTTGGTTTGACCACAGCTCTATTCAATTGAAGCTTTCTAAATATAAAAAGAAAAGAACAGACTAAGATGGTATCAGCCACAGGAAAAGTAAAGTGTGAAGTTCAGAGACAGAGTATGCAATAGCTTCTTCACACTTACAGCTTTTTTGTATAAAGTGAAGGAGGTATAAACACAAATGATTTAATAGTCAAACAGAAAGAAGAAGGAAAGAAATTCAAAATCCTCCTTGAAATTAACGGGGTTTACACATCCTTCTCTCCTTCAACAAAATCCTTTCTCTTGTCAACAAAAGAAATTTAAGTCTCCACTGGAACTCTTCTGCAGGACTTTATTCCATGCATCCTACTGAACATATATTTGGATAAGATTTAATTTTTTCAGGAAAATAACAAAAATTCAGAGTTAATTCAATGCAACATTTTTTTAATAATCAAGTAATTACATTGAATATAAATGTTACATTTTCTACTTCCCCCCACCATTTCACAGGTTATTTAATCCACCAGAAGAACCTCAGGTTTGTCATAAAAGCCTTTTTCAGCACCAAAGCAATTTGCAGCTTTTGAAAAATCCTTTTAAGCAAAATTAAGTAGTTGTTTGATTTAAAAAAAAAATTTTTTTTTTGTTGGTGGATGGGTAGAAAAAGCAAGCGGCCTTTTTGCAAATACAGTTTGTCAGTATCAGCAACACAATCATGTACTGACCACACTTTCCTGATGGTATTTTGAAACATTCAATTTAGCTATCTGTAAAGAACACCTCAACCCCGACCCACAGTTCACATCACAGGTTGCTTTGGTTCCTGTGTTAGCAGCACTGCTCTCACTGCCTGAGCACTTTATCAGCCTTCATTAACCTTTCAAGCACTTTATCTCCTTGAGGAAGGTTAGTGGTTGTGGGAAGTGTGTTGAGCTGGTATTAACATAGGCAATAAGAGATGCAGGTTTCCAGCAAGGGCTGACAAATGGCTGACTGCTGATAAAACTGCCTTAATGTTCCTAAGAGGTGAAGCATGGCACCTACCAAATACACCAGCCATATCATTGTTATCAGGATTGAGTGGGATGTCACAAAAAAAAGCCCCAAACCCTACTAGTAAAACCTGAAAATGATTGAAAGCCACTTTGACTCAAATAATTTCTTATGAAGTCGAGCCTGCATCAGGGTCTTGACCCATTAAGCCAGCTAGAGCTCACATAATAGCATGGGAGTAGGAATACTCCTTTTATTATTATAAAGTGTTTGGATGGTAGATTTAAGAATTCAGCACGTATATCTAGGTAACTTAAACCTGAAAACCTCAGACCCCCCAGGAATTCCATGTCATGTTTCAACTAGATTTCACTTACAGGAATCCCAGAACACGTGTAAAGTTTGACTTGACTTCTGTTTGAAGTATTTCTTTTGTGGAGGCAATGTAGCCTTTCTATACTTGATACCGTAAGTCTGATTCAGTCTCTCCGTTTCCCATCAGATAAAGGAGAATTTGAAGGTTTTGTGACTGTCCTTTGCTTCAGCATGATGTTCATTCTGATTTTTGCACCTTTCACTTGTTCTCTGATGCTTAAAAGGTAAGAAGGGGATACTGACTGAAGTTGTTAGCAGCATTTCCATTTTGCTTAACCGCAAGTTTCGTAGCACTGGGCCTCATTAGAAGCAACACAACTCAAAAAGCACACAGCACAAAAGCCACCCCAACCATTTACAGAGTGAGAGCAACTACAAACCACTATAAGATGATTAAGATAGTTTTTTAAAAAATCTATAATCTTTTGCTTTTGTTGCAGTTATCTGACTGCCTCCTGTCTCAAACACCCTTGAAAAGAGCAAGGACCATTTCTCACAGCGGAAAATAGGTTATATATATGGAAAAAGCATGCATCTGGTTATTTTGCTCTTTGATTCCCAACTGATGATCATGTCTCTCCTATTGAAATACAAAAATAAATTCCAGCAGCATACACAAATTAATGTTGCCATCTAAGCAGTTTCCTGCAAGCACGTTTGGACGTTAACTGTATAAATTATGCTCATAAGCACATAATGAGGAATAGTAATGGATGGAAGTGTAGGAAGAAGAGAGAATAATGAGGGAGACTGTAAGATATGGATGAGGTCTTCTAATTTTAGTAGAAATTTTTCTCTGCTTTAATAAAGTACACTCCTCTCAAATTAATTTGAGGTACGATATTAGGGGCATACACTACCACTAAAAAAAATAAATGGCTTCCATAGTAATGGGTTCTAATATTCATCTTCTGATAAACCTAGTTGCACACAACCATTCATATTACTATTTTGATGTCCTGGAACACTGCCCTCCCCTTTTCTCCTTTTTACAAAATGCCAGCCTCGCAAACTGAAAGGACAGCTGCTGAGGGACAGAACAGACAGACGGTACAACCCGTGACTTGAAAGCTGTACGGCATGACGGAGCTCACTTTAGCTTGTGCATGAGGCTAAATTCCTGCCCTTCCCTTTGAGAAAAAGGCTGTCCTCCACATTAAGTCTCCTGTGCACTTTCCTTTTCAGATTTTACTTTAAGTTGCTCTATATCTGATCCAGCCTTTTTAACAAGAACTTCTGAGACCTACACAGAAGTTTTGACTGAGAGCAAACTTCACTGTGTTAAAGATAAGATCATACTTCATTGTCTGGGCCCATTAGAAAAGAACTTTAGGAAAACTGAAAAAAACAGCACACAGAAGTCAGGTGTAGCACTACAAAACAGCAACTAAATACATAGTACTATTGAACACCTCGAACTGAGATGAAGGGTCCCAAGGATCCCCTCATCTCAATTGCCTGCTTGACTTATAAAAAAAAGGACTCACCAGCCAGCCAAATACCCGTCTTCATAGGATCAGCAAGGAGATCCAGGAACTCCACAGCCTCAGACTTCCCCGCAAACCACAGCCTAAACAGAGGCAAAGTACTTCACAGTTAACAAAGTCTAGATTTGATTCAAAAACCAGACAACAGTGAAACCAAGACTAAGGCTGGGTGATGGGCTACATAACCTCCCACAGTCTCTCACAGCTGTGTTTTTTTCCTATGGAAGTGAGTCATTGCCCAAAGCTCACAGGGGTTGCTCTGAGAGCAGCTGCTGGCAGGGAGGTGATCAACTAAAAAATGTCAAGAGACGGTCTTCTTCTGCTCCCACATGAGCCAGTGGATAAGTAGTCAGGGGTGAACGATGGCAATGGGATCAGTCAGTTCAGCAGAAACTCCTTTTGAAATTCCCATCCCACCCCACTGCTGCCCCTCTGCAGGGAAATCACAGCTGGCCTCAGCCTGTCTGGGGCCAGCACCAGCATCTCAGGGTGGCAGGAGTGATGGGAAGGCCACCATTACAGCCTGTCCTCTCAGGAAGGGAGAAGGAGGACAATGTCTAAGGTGGTGCCTGTGTGGAGGTGGCCCGGGGAAGCTGGAGAGCATAGCAGCTTATTGCCAGTTTTGCTGTTTCTGAGACACTGAGTGCAAGGAAGGAGCTTGAAAAAAAGGGGTCTGATGAGAGGTCTGCAGACAAGCAGGCAGCTGAAAACCATTTGAACAGCTCAACTGGCAAACTCAACTCTACTTTACAAACCCCTTCCTCTACAGCAGAAGCAGCTGGTGTGAGGTTTTAGTAAGGGTATGTTTAGGTTCATGTTAGGTGAAGTGATGTGATACTGCATGTAAATAGCTCCTCACAGAAACAGCCAAACTCAAAACAATCAGGAAAGAGCAGGAGCTGTGTTTTCCCCCATCTTCTGCTCTGTGGATCCCAGGGAGAGCCTCTTCCAGCCCTCCTGTGTTGTTGCACAGAAGCTACAACCAGCAATAGCTTGGTCTTTGTTTGAGGGAAAGTAAACTTCTAAGTAGAAGATCAGGAGCAAATATTTATAAAAACAAACTTCCTCCTATGTGTCCAAGAGTCCTCAAGGAAGACAGAGGTTTCGTGGAACTGATAGCAAATTAGGAATATACAATGATTAAACATATAGAAAGAGACATTACCAGCTCCTGTCACAGCTCCTTTGTCCTTAAACAAAGATGCTAATTGTCACTAACTCAGCACTTCAGTGTAGACTACCAAGCTTGGTCTTCAGTTTTTAATTGGCATTATGCTTAATAGTCGTTGGAGAATATTTTGTTTTGATGGTCATGAAAATACCAATAAAATGTTAATTATAAAGGGTAGTTAATTTAAATGCATAGGAAATGTCAGTCATTTAACCTGACAATAAATTTAGAATATTTCTTTACAGGCTGAAAATACCATGCTGGCCCAGTCTACCAAGTCCAACAAGCAGCAGCGCGCTCCAAGATATGGCAAGTACTCTTCTGGTGGTGTGAACAAACACACAAGGGACATTGTTCCTACTTATTAATTAGTAATGCTAGTTATTATTAAGACTCGGGTGGTGTGTGTGCAACTCCTTGAATGGTATGTGAATGCTCGGGCAGTGGCTTCTCCTTTGATACAAGGGAGATCTTTCCTATTGATTAATCAGTACTGCTAGTCTTTTTGCACTTCACCGGAGTAAATGTTTAGTATCAACAGTTGGAAGTTAGGGTATTATTAGAAATAAAGGATGGGAGAGGGTTGTTGTTTAGGCAAAGGCTGTTGTTTAGGCAAAGGCTGTATACATTTTTAAATTTAACTAAGGTTCTCAGACTTTTTTGAGAACATAATAGAGTGTATTTAAAGGTATCGTTGTTAAAAGAACAAAGTGAAGTTGAATGGGGAGATGGAGTCTAAAGAGAGAAATTCAGTTTTTATATCCAGTCAGTTTTTACCAACCAGAACTGATTATTAAATACAAGTTACTCAAAATACAAAGTAATGCATTGTGGCCTAATTCCACAGAACTCTCACGAAGGAGGCCAAGTATATGGTGTTTTCTGAAAGCTGTTCTTCACCCCTCAGTCTACCCACCTCCAGAGCAATCCAGAGGCTCTGGCTGGTCAGCGGGTAGATGGCTGAGGAGCACCTACTAGTCAACAGGCACCAAGGTTCAGCAGCTTGCCCACAGCTTTCCCATATGCTTTGGTAAGGATACCTGAATTTCAGGACGGAAGCAGTGCCTGAAAATCAGCTGTTAGGAGGAGGCTGCTGGAAACCATGTTATTCACTTTTGCCTATTAGTGGGCTTATTTGCATCTTCCTCTCCTTACCTCCCCCCTTTTAAACACATTTCACTCCAGTTTTGCTGGTACTAAAAGTCCTTCCTCTAGGAGACCTCAGTTTATCTCACAAGTCTCAGAACGCCAACCATTAAGTTTTTAGAGCAGTAACTTCTAGAGCTTTCCTTTTTAAATCTCTTTGATTTTTCTGGCGGACCTGAGCTTAATTTGGCACTTGTAGATCTAGTTTCTCAAGACAATGTGTGGGATTTAACAATGCAGACTTCTATCTATTTAGTCAAATATGAGGCAGAAGCTGGAAGGTATCTGCAAGACAGACACTGTCCAAATCTAGGACACAGAACGAAATCATCAGCAAGGAAATTTCAGAAGACCCTGACAAGCTGCTGGTAATCAAAGGTTTTGCTGAACTTCAGCATTTCTTCCTTCAACAGAACAAGTATGAGCTTTCATATTCTAGATCAGGACTCCCGTGCTTGCTTTTTTCCTTTCTTCAACACAAATGCGGATAAAGAAGTGATGAGCTCAGAGTTAGCATCGGATATTCATTTTGTCAAAGCCAGATAAGGCTGAACAAAGGAGGATCAGATGTACAAATGTACACTTGTACAAAATTAGAGTTTCAAAAATGATGCTGTCAGAAGATTGCAGTTTCACTGTTTTCTCCAGTTAAGGAAATTGATCTGCTTACAAGCACCAGGCAACTTCCAGTTCTCAGCACTGGGATTCATATGTCCTTCACGGGCCACTCCAGTAAAAATAACTCCACCTAATCCTCTTGCTTCTTCTCCATCGTACATTTAGAAAGCGGGAGATCTGCAGATTCAATACTTGTTTGAAGTGAGACTTCTCAAAGGCAAAAAAGGAATCTAGTATATTCAGCATTTGGGAAATTTCTACCTTAAAGAAGGTAGAAAGAAAGCACAAGACCCGAAGCTGTTTCAATGTAATAATAAGCTTAGGTGGAGTTGAATTGCAGGATAGAAGTTCAGCAAGAAAGAACTACCAGCCAAAATATTAGGTTTGAAGAATATTTGCCATTGTGAACAAGTGCAGGTGAAATACATTGAGGCTGAATGTTATAGAAAGGACAAATAGGTTTTATGAACCAGAGTGCCACTTCGACATAAATACTTTAAAGCGAACTATACCAATTTAAAATGCATTTAACTGTTCCTGCAGAGGCAAAGCAACTATGAAAGGAAATGAAGACTGTACTAGCCACGCCTAGTAGAGAAATAGTGAAATGTTGATAACATGGCAGAAATAGAAATAACAGATATCGGATAAGGGCTTTGGGGAAAGCAGAAAAACCTCTATGTGAGGAGACAGTACAATAAAGCAGTTACCAGATATATTGCCTAGAAGTAATCTGATATTATGAACAGTTCATGAGATGGGGACAAAGGTATTCCCCAAATGAGCACTGTGAAATGGAAGCAAGGAGTAAATCTTACTATATTCCATATATTTATTCTAACTGTACGTTGTTTCAAGACTGAACCACATCAGGTTATTTGTGCAATGTAGCAAAAGAACCATAGCAGTTTAAACAAATTTAAAGTAACTGAGGAGAGAAAAGAAAAAACAGGGGAAAAAAAAAAAGCTAGCAGTTATACCAGAGAACATACGAGCCTTGCCATATTTAAAAAATATTATGGTAAAAAATGGGCATACTCAGCAGAACAAATCTAAGTGGATAAGGAGTATGCTTGGTGTTACAAACAGTTCTCCATTTAATCATCCAGAATTTGCAAAAACTTGTAGCCCAGGGTACACTTAGATCAGAACAGGCGGTAAGTTGAATAACAAACTCCTCGCAGAAGCTGGTAGCTAAAGCTTGTTTGGCTGCTGTTCAATTCAAGCTGCTGCCTATTTATAGAAACACATTTGTTAAACTTTTTGAAAGCTGTGAGCCTCAGAACAGCACATCGTGAAGCCTGCCTTTTATCACCAGTACATTTTGTCCCAAGCACACATAAAAGCAAGAAAAACTTTGCTTAAATACTATGAGAAAGGAGAAGATGGTCCTCTAAATTAGGGAAATAAATATTTTCATTTATGTTTCTAAAACCAGTGAAGGTGGGATAAAATGGATTAGCTAGAATACTATATAGGCAATATATAATATAGCCTGCCTCCTAGTTTTAGTATTTTGTTATTTATTTCACAACTGCACTTCACAAAAGTATGATAGTAAAATTATTCTTTCTCCTTTTTTTGTCTCGCAGAATGATTGGAAACCTGTTTCAAGGTCACTGCTCCAGGCACTGTCAGACAATGATACCACCAGTGTTTATGTCATAGAACATGGTTCAAAGGCTCCTTTGAAGCTAGACCTCTTTACAGATGGTGGGGAAGACAGCAAGTGTGACACTTGCCAGTCAGAAGAACCAAGCAATAACACAGACATAAGCCTAAGGCTTGAGGAAATCCCTGAAAAAGCAGTTACAAGTGAAGAAGGAATCATTTCCATTACAGTACCACTCTTGAGTGACTACACCAGTATGGAGTTCAGCCAGAAAGCCTTGATGAGTCTGACAGTGAAGCTGCCTGCAAGAGCTGCTCATCCTCATCTGGAAATGGAACTAAGCAGTAAACCAGCACAAACTGAGCATCAGGTTTTGTTTGCTCCCCAAGACTACCTCAAACAAAGCCAGGTAGTATTTTTGCCATCTGGACCGACTTTGATGGGACAAGTCAATTCAAACTGAAGCATTTCATAATTTCTCGTACCATAAAATCAAGTTCCAAAACCTCTGGTGCTTGAATGGAGCCATTAGGACCATACAGGACAGTGAGCTCGTGACAATATTTAGTCTCTACTTCAATAAGCTTCCTTGGTGAAATAGGTGTAATTAGATTATCTGTTTCACCACAGTCATTCTGTGGAAAATCCTGCTGTCTTCACACAGGCAAAACTTTCAGGGAACTGTATGAAAAACCTTTCAGTAAGGTACCTCTTGCTGGGTGCTTAGTCCCAGGGCAATCAGGAAGCCATTCCAAGGGTTTTGCTCGAAGTACAACGTTGTTCTAGTCATCAGGAGAGTTCTCTAATCACTGCAACTAGTTTAAGACCTGATTTACATATCCAAGTTCTTCAGTAAAAATTCCAGCAGGAGTGTCTGCCACTCCAAAGAAGGTCTGCAGTTGGTCAAATCTGGCCAAACAAAAGAGTGAAACCCCCTGAATTTAGGAATAGAAAATGATGATTATCAATCTATGTAAGGTACTATTAAGTGCCTTACATGTTAGATATTTACACCTTTATTCATCATAGATGAATAGTGCTGTGTAAATGAAGATGACAATAAGTATTATTATTAGTACTGGAGTTTTTACTTGCATTAAATTAAGGCTGTTTCTTCCTGCGTTTATCTACACAGACATAGAAATCCATTCATGGTCTGTTACAAGACGTAGTTGTAGATACAATTTCACACTGCATGCAATTACAGTGTCTCTTGAACAGACTTAAAGAGCTGAATAGATAGTTCGGTTACTCATCCCTCCAAAGCTTGATTAGAGGAGGATTCATTGGAATATAGAGGATAAAAGGGTCTTCCTTAGTGTGCTCTTTATGTGACTCCATCGTGTATCTCCAGGGTGCAAGGAGTCTGAACTAGTTTTCCAGCTTACAACAGCTTCTCACCCATGAACGCTGTAGGCATTAAAGGTTTGCAGTTATTGTAGAAGACCCAGTTTATTGTTGTTGCATCTAGTTTACTGAGCATTTTACTGAAATTATTTTGTGGAGAAAGAAATTGATCAACTGTACCATAAGCACTGCAGGCTCCTTAGACAGACATCTGTTAAAATTCTCTCATTAACAGTGAAGAATGATTCACATTCACGCTAAATTTTCCATGTATATTAGGCAGTACGAGTTATAGAATAGCCATGATTGCAAAAAGCTCAAAGAAATTGCATATCCCCCACTTGACTGATTTATTGAGGCCCCATAACAAAACCTGTTTTATTCACTTTCCTATTTATATTCACTCTCTCTTTATTTATATCTCTCTATGTATGTTAGGACTGGCAGAACTGTATTTCACTGTGGGTTTTGCATTGTTTTTTCTTAGCACTTAAAATGCATTGCTTTGCTTTGCCACACAACAATGTATGCGTTACCACTCACCCTTGTTACCTCTACTCATCCAAAGAAGGAGTAACAGGAGCATTCCCTAGACCACCTCAAAAGTTTGAACAGTCTTTTAAATGTCTTTCTTCATTTTCTTAACTTCAGTCAGGTGACTTCGTCTGATTTTAATTTAGGAGAACACAAATTTTCCTGCTATTAGCAAAGCTGTTGCTATTTGCAATATCCAGTAGAGGGGCTGAAATGGAAAGTCCTCAAATGATATACATCATTTATTATCAAGTAGTCACATGAACATAGCCTAATTTTTCCATTTCCCAAATATAAGAAATACCCATACTCAGTACCTATAATATTTCTTTCATTTCTGGTCAGAGTGACTTATCTTCCTGGTGCAGTTGGTACCTTCATTCCTGTAAATAAGGAATTCATTTTTTCTTGCTCTGCACCTACCAAGCCAGCACATATTATTATGTTACGTATAGACTATGAAGTAAATAAGTGGAATCAAACCAATGGCTTGTGAGCAGTTTCAGTATATGAAGCAGTCTTCATACATGAAACTCAAAAGACAGTTTGGGCTTTTGACCCCGTGAGTTTTGCTTCCATGATATTAGCCATTGCCTGGCATCTTGATAAAGAAAATCCATTTATCAGGCCGGGAGAATTTCCCCTAGAAGTACACATGGACCTATTTGCCTTAAGTGGATGTGTTCCACTTTCTGTTATAAAGCTTACAGTATACGTGTGCTCTCGTTAGAGCAATACCACCCTCAATACTTGTATAATGGCTGTAAGTTGTACCTTTGGGAGAATGAGAGACACGTGAAAAAGCCGGGTATGGAGATTAGTATAATGAAGAACTCATCCCATCATGATGTATCCTTTGAGAGCAAAGAAAGACCCTCTTATTTGGAGAGAAATACAAGAGTACACTTGCTAAACAGTTTCATCCAGCCAAAAAGGAGGCTTTGGTGGAATAATGTACATATTCAGGGACATAGGATTAGGAGTCACATAGTGCTCAGGCCTTTAGGTCAGGGGCAACTAATTTTTTGTGGTATTTTTTTATTGTTTGGTTCTTTCTTGGGGATTTTTAGTTTAGTTGGAAGGGACCTACAATAGTCATCTAGTCCAACTGCCTGACCTCTTCAGGCAGTTTAAAAATGTGTGTGCATATACAGATGTATAACGTCTGCAGAAGGCTACCTCTGCCAATAATCGTGTAAGGCATTTCATTTCATGTGTTATAGTACTGTTCAAGTGGTTTCAGTAGTGTTCTTACTTTCAGTATTCTTAACGTCGGTATGTATTGAGCGAAACTGCAAATATGAAGGTTCAGGACCATAAAAGCCAAGGCATTTTTAAATATTTTTTTCTTTTATTTCCCTATCAGCATAGCTCTAGACAGCCACTGTTAGCATTAGTGAGAATTTAGACATTGTAAAAGCTTAGACACTTAACTGTGGGCCTGGAGACACATAAGCATAGTGTTTGATAGTGTAGGGTATTATACTGCAGGGCTACAGTGTTTTAGCATTTTATATTTACAGAGAAAGGAATTTAATATTCAGTCTCTAACATGTGCTCTAAAAACATGCACAAAGCAAAGTTAGTACATACTTATTTTTTCTGGTATTCAGAGTAATTGTGGGTTTTGGATACTTTAAAGTAGTACAGATCAGGAGATTTTATTTTTTTTTACACAAGGTCAGACTACAGTGCAGTAGACAGACAGCACTGAAAATTATCAGTGTTTTGGAGACAAGATAAACAGCTACTCAGCCTGCATCAGGAGATTTAAGCAACCACAATGTTCCAGAGCTTTTTTTTTCACTCTGTATTATCTATCTACTAAATAGCATAATAGTAGCTACAGAATATCTACAAATCCCCTAAAAAATCTAAGCCTTTGGGGTACTTTGCCAACCTTAAAAAGCCACCATTATCGCACAATGACATCTGCACTTGGGCAGAGTCCTCCTGAAAGCAGAGAGCACAGGGGCATCCTGTCAATCTGAGTCAACGCAGTTACAGGTATAAAAACTGTAAAATAATGAAGCACTTAATTAAAGCCCTCTACTTGCAGAAGATACTTGTCTCAGAGCTCTCAACTCTGTGTCACAGGTTCTTGGTTTGCCTTTTTCTCTCTCTCTTGATGGTACTGTGTGTCTACTGCCTGAATGATGTTAACTGGTGTTGTGGTACAGTGTTGACGGGATCTGTATGAACACAGGTAATAAAACCTGGGGTAGCTTTAATCAGTCACTTCTAAGCACTGTTTAGAGATGTCTGCTGCTAAAACAAATCACTCCATGACAATGGGGGGAATAATCTTATCCCCATATCTATTTTATTTCTACAGCGGAAGCACCAGTTTGATTAATGTGGTGGGTTGACCTTGGTTGGACACCAGCTGCCCAACAAGCTGCTCTATCACTCCCCTCCTCAGCAGGACAGGGGAGACAAAATATGACAAAAGGCTCGTGGGTGGAGATAGGGACAGGGAGAGATCACTCACCAGTTACCACCACGGACAAGACAGACTCAACTTGGGGAAAATCAATTTAAGTTATTACCAATCAAATCAGAGTAGGTTAACGAGAAAATTAACACCAGGCTCAACTTCACTCCCAATTTTCTCTACCTCCTCCCCTCAGTGGTGCAGGGGGATGGGGAATGGGGGTTGTGGTCAGTTCATCACACATTCCGTCTGCTGCTTCTTCCTCCTCAGGGGGACGACTCCTCACACTCCTCTCCTGATCCAGTGTGGGGTCCCTCCCATGGGAGACAATCGTCCACAAACTTCCCCAATGTGGGTTCTTCCTATGGGCTGCAGTTCTTCATGAACTGCTCCAACGTGGGTCCTTTCCACAGGGCGCACTCCTTCAGGAACAGACTGCTCCAGCATGAGTCCCCCACAGGGTCACAATTCCTGCCAGCAAACCTGCTCCAGCGTGGCCTCCTCTCTCCGCAGGGCTACAGGTCCTGCCATGAGCCTGCACCAGTGCAGGCTTCCCATTGACCTGCTCTGGCATGGGATCCTCCATGGGCTGCAGGTGGATATCTGCTCCACCGTAGACCTCCATGGGCTGCAGGGGGACAGCCTGCCTCACCGTGGTCTTCAATGCAGGCTGCAGGGGAATCTCTGCTCTTGCACCTTCTCTGGCACCTCTCCCCCTCCTTCTTCACTGACTTTGATGTCTGCAGAGTTGTTTCTCTCACATACTCTCACTCCTCTCTCCCAGCTGCTCTTGCACATGTTTTTTTTTCCCCCCTTCCTAAATATGTTCTCACAGAGGCGCTACCACTGTTGCTGATGGGCTCAGCCTTGGCCAGGAGTGGGTCTGTCTTGGAGCCGGCTGGCATTGGCTCACCTGGGCATAGGGGAAGCTTCTGGCAGCTTCACACAGAAGCCACTCCTTTAACCCCACATTCCCCTCCACCAGCTACGAAAACCTTGCCACACAAACCCGATACAAATAATAAAACTGAAAACAACCTGCTGTGCTAGAAATGGTCATTCACATTGCCCATCCTCAGAGACCCCTTCAGTGCTTCATAGAATCATAGAATAGAATCATAGAGTCATTTAGGTTGGATGCCCTTTGCTGTAGGAATGTTTCTTTTATATTTCTTTGAGCATCAGGGTTTCTCCTCTCTTTTTCCATGTTTGTGTGTTTGAAAATGGAGGGTTGCAGTGAGCTTTATATCCTGTGTCCATCAAATACTTTATTGGCAAATAGTCAATCTATTTTGTTTCTTATACTGTAAATGACTCAGTTTCTGTTCTCCAGATCTGGTGAAAAGGTGTGCTGATCCTAGCACATGGAGAAGCAACTCTGGAGAATCAGTTACAGGCATAAGAGAGTACTACTTTTTCAACTTCTAAGGACAGTTGTGTTTTGGTTTTGTTTTCATTTGGTTTTTGTTAATGGTGGTTGGTTATTGGAAAGCTTTAAGGAATGAAAGGAAAGGTTTGGATGCAGAGAACAAGGTGACTGACAGAGCTCCAAGCATCAGGAACAAAATGGAAGATGCACCGTCTATTTTTCCTTATGCCCCTATAATTGCAGAGTCTGTCCTTCCAGCAGTCCCAATGCGTTTTGGACCTGAAGCCAGCGGTGCAGCGTGGGAGGCCCGGTATCGCATCCCGGCACCACGGTAGTCTGCCTGAAGCCGGGTCAGCAGAAACCAGCCTTACGGTTTCCCCCAGCTTTTCCATGCTGGCAAAACTCTCATTGCAGTCATAGGCTAAGGACTACAGAGTTCCAGTTGACTTAATATTCTCTTGATTTAGATTAAATAAAAGCATTTTCCTGCTCCCAAGCATTTTAAATTACCTTGCCCCGCCCCCCCCCCCCCCCCCCCCCCCCCCCAAAAAAAAAGAAACAGTTCAAACAAGTACATTTCATCAGCTAACTAGCTGCATGCAATCAAATGCCAGTCTCCAACATACATCAGCCTCAGTCCCCTAGTGTTGGTCAAAGGCACCAGGTAATGAGCTGGGCATGTCCTCAGAGTCACAGAATCACAGAATGGTAGGGTTGGAAGGGACTTCTGGAGATCATCTAGTCCAACCCCCTGCCAGAACAGGGTCACCTAGAGCAGGTTGCACAGGAACGCATCCAGGTGGGTTTTGAATGTCTCCAGAGATGGAGACTCCACCACCTCTCTGGGCAGCCTGTTCCAGTGCTCTGCCACCCTCAAAGGCAAGAAGTTCCTCCTCGTGTTTAGGTGGAACTTGCTGTGTTCAAGTTTGTGCCCATTGCCTCTTGTCCTGTCCCCGGGCACCACTGAAAAGAGCCTGGCCCCATCCTCCTGACACCCACCCTTGAAGTATTTATAAGTGTTGATAAGATTCCCCCCTCAGCCGTCTTTTTTCCAGACTAAAAAGACTCCGGTCCCTCAGCCTTTTCTCATAAGAGAGGTGTTCTAGTCCCTTAATCATCTTTCAAGACAAAATGAAGCTATTTCAGATATGACTAAAAAGGGTCTGTAACCTGTATGTGGAGTATCTCTTATTAATGTATAAATAGGTACATCACATTACAGTGCATTTCAGCAGATTGCTACGGCATTAGGGTACTAATATAGCAGTGGTAGGGTACTAAAAATAGTGGTGTTTTGTAGTAGGCTTGTAACAAAGCCTGTAGCACACTGCATGTCCAAATATGCAGTATTTCAAACGGTATCTGAAATGCTAGTGCAATAGCTCAAGAGGGGGTGCTCTAGCACTGAATTCTATACTGCAGTGCAGCAGATGGTCTTCCTACACTAGTCACACTTGTACTCTTTGAAATTCCAGGACAGATTCTGGCTTGAACATTTCTGTTTCTCCACTGTAATTCCCTCAACAAGCCCTAAGGGGCTTGAACCTTTCTTGGAGATTTCTCTCTCAGGACATTCAAACCAGCCTGTGTTCACAGGAATGAAGGGCAACATTTTCAAAACAAAGTATTGCTACATGAAATCCCAGAATGCAATTTGGAAAGTCTTGGTAAAGTGATACACAGAACCATATTAAAAAACGAAGGTTTCTGTCTGTTGATTCAAAGTATTGTGCTGGAAAATGTATATTGTCATCGGTACTGCAGTGATCCCAAAGCAAGAACACCATGAGCTTTCTGTAAAGCTGGAGTTAAAAGGTTATCAAATCACAGTGGTAAAGCCAAGCTTCTGTGTGAGCCCGAAATCAGCATCCTGCCTAAGTGCCCATCTGACCGCAGGGTCTCATTGCAAACTACTTTCATTCCTCTGTCTCACGATGCAACTGAGCCACTTTCATACGTGCAGTCCTCTTCAGCCAGTACAGCCTTCAACCGTTCATGCTTTATACATCTGGTCTTCCACTCCGTCTCAAGTCACCTCAATTCATAGTTCATACTACACAAGTTCACACTTTCATAACACAAAAAGGAATAGGGAGACTGAACCATACACAGTTCTCACCCCTTGCCCCCAAACCCAACCCCCCTCCTCCACCCAAATGTAGTCACAGCTTCCAATTAGCTAAGCACCAAGCAGCAGCAACAGTTTACATGGTATAAATAATCATATGATCACGGCCAGAGATGTTCGATCACTAAGGTTAGGCACTTTTGCATCTCACGTGTGTGCCTGTAACTCAGAAGATGAATCGGCAGTGGAACCAGCAGCCTTGGACTCACCCCTTTACGCTCTTCTAAACTTGGGGGAGACAGGGGACAGGAATGATGCTCAACTGCTTTGATAAAACTCTTGAGAACTATGATCTGGAAGGCTGATACAGCCTCTAAAATAGCAATTTATGCCTTTATGATCTTTATTGATCTCCATTTGTCCCTCTCTATAAAGACCATAAAGGCAAAAATTTCTTATCTTATAGGCAGAGGATGACAGAGAAGCCATGAAACATGATCACTTCAAAAGGGATATGCGACCCTTTCCAATTGCAGTTATGAGTGACTATTGGAATAGAGTTAGACATCTGACAGAAGAAAATTCTTAAATACAGTAAGTAGGAGTTCTATGTTTTATTATCATCTACTGAATTACTACAGTCCTTACAGCTATAAATTACCCCAGGTAAGAATGATCAAAGGGAATCTGATTTATTAGAATGAATTAACTTATGCAATACTTGGCTACCATCTTTCATCTAGCCATAAAAGCACAGTAAGTGTCCATTTCTAATCCATTCAGTGCAAGGCAATGACCCAGGTCTAACACTTCCTTTGATCAAAAGATTCTGAAGTATGCTTTAATCAGCAAAGCCACACTTTGTTGAATAAAGCAAGTATTGTAAGGCCTGTTACAAAATTAGAACAGAGTATTTCAGTGACTTACTGCGTGTCCCAGACTATTTGAGAAATGGCACCATAAAGCAGTCTCCGGCTCTCCCAGGCTCACACCATAAATGTACAGCTGTCATCTTTCCACCCTCTTTGGAGATTAAGCAACAGAACAAACATATCCACAGCTCCAAGGACCTTTAACGGATCAAAGCATCTCCTTGCTGATACAAACAGAACTTGGACAGATCAAATAACACCTTACAATTAACATCATAAATACACAGTCGACATCTTTTGTAGAAGCTGGCCCCTCTTCTCTGCATACCAATAAACTCTTTAGTAACATATCTACCCAAAATCTCCTCTGGCTGGAGGAGTATTTAACTGGGCACACTGGAACTAACCAAAAAGCACTGTATGTTTGTTCCTGGTTAATACATACAATCTCATAACATCTTTCTATCTATTCTGTGTTACGGGTCATTCAGAAATATTAACCATTTAGCTTGAGGCTGATCTGTAACGTGGGTCGGTATAATTTACAGCACGGCTCCAACAAGTCCAGTCCTTATTAGATACCTAGTCTTGAGGAGACCAGGCAGGATGACTGGGATGCAGAAGAGCTGAATACTTCTGAAGAAAACGCTAAGATAGTAGAAAAACAAGTATTTAACAGCTCAGAAGACTTATTACACAAGTTTTAGTAAAGTAAGAGGAGTATCCCCTTAAAATTGAACAAAGCAGAGGAACAATTGTGGAAAATGTTACCTCACCACAGTAAGACACAAATCCAGTGAAAGCAAATGATTATACACTTGTTTAACGTTCATATTTCATGTGCATCAACACACCTGCTTTGAACTTTTAAATCCAATAATCTGAATCAACCATTTAAAATATTACTTCAATAAAAATCAAGGTTTTCTTTAGGCTCTGTCTTTAAAAAGAAATGTAAGATCCGCATAGAGAAAAACAGGAGCAGCACAGTCTTCCCCAGATCTGATACTGAACCAGCACACTTAATAAAAGACGAGTACTAACACTTATGTCGGCTTTTTTCTTAAAATAAGTAGGCAAAACAAGCCACGTACATAAAAAGTTTGATTTTAAAAGACTGTCACTTTTTTAGTCAATTTTCAAACACCTGCTCTAAAAAGAATTTCTTTTTAGTGAGTAATTACTTAAGGAAATTAGGTAGTATATAACATAAATAGCTAATATGTGATTTTGAACCATTGCTAAGACATCTCAATATATTTCTCAGATCTGTTTTTCCCTGCTTTCACATTTGGAGGAGCAGCACAGTGAAATGCAGTTATCCAGACCATGGATGTGTTGACTAAATTACCTGATCCGTAGGAGTTAAACCAGCCACAAGTCTCATCAGGGACATGACTGCTCTCAAAAATCACAAGATCCCTACTGAGCAAGTTAAAGTCTGCTGAGAAGCACATCTCAGACTTTTGCTCCTTAATCACTGCTGTTTATTTAGATTCTTACACATTCCACAAGACAATAGAGAAGCTTAAGCACTGAAAACAGTGAATTTTAATATGAAAATACCCATGACAATAAATTGACATGTACTGTTAATGTCAGAAGCTCTGCATGAACTCCTGATACTACTTTTAAAAAAAAAAAAATAAAAGAAAAAGGAATTTTGACATACACTTCCATACAGCCACATTTATTAACTTACTGTTTAAAAGTGACAGGCTCTCCCTGGTGGAACTAGGGTAGTTTTCTCTGGAGAAGAAAATCCCCTGCTCAGCCAGGGGACCCAGAAGCCTCTTCTGTAACTGAGCAGTGATGATACATTCAATTACTTTAACCTCTCACCACCTCTCCTGTAATATTCTTGTCAGTATCAGTCCACCAGACTTAGTTAAAAAGCACTTGACTCTCTGGGGCAGATGTAGCCTAAAGAAAAAAAAAAAAAAAAAGAAAAGATAGAGTTGCTTCACAGCCATTTCTGTATCTCATCTAAATTTAGTGGAAGTGAGTTTATGACACCATTAAAACTCTGCGACATTGTTTATTTACAAAAATAACAACAACATAATAGCAGCATTTGACATTTCTTTACTTGTACCATTTCACAGTTGCTTCATTAATGCAAAAATACACTCTACCAACATGGAACAAGTTTGGTTATAAGTCCATTAAACTTAGAAGACCTACTTTATTACCAGAAGTATCAAGCTTAGGGAAGGGAAATAATATTTTTGCTGCTGTAGTGCTTAGGTTCCGCCTGTGTATCTGAACTCAGGACTGTGACAGGTGTATGACAAATCAATCACAGCTCCCGTATCACTGGGAAAAATTCCAGAAAGGATCTACTGATAAGACTACATGAACTGTGCATGTCAAATTACTCTCTTGATATTTCCGGAGCAGATGACTCATTCCTTTGATTAAAATATTATGAAAATTATGTATTTATGAAGTAGCAATTTCTAAGTGGCCCACGATTTACTCATTGTTGCAGCAGTAGCTCTAAATCTTTGCATTAAGGAAGGTTTTATCCAGCAGAGCAACAACCACCTCTTCTAAGAAAGCTACTTAACTGGCAGCCTCATTAAAAATGGAGTGAAAGAAAGACGAAATGATGCTTTTACTGTTGCTGATAACAGTCTTTCAGGTCAAAAAAGACACATGTGAACTTTTCAATGGGAGAAGAATAATTTCATTAACAGGATTAGTATGGAACATAATTTTGTACTAGAGATCAAAAAATCTCTAGTCTTGTGTCAAATTTGGTGCTAGATTAACGTAAAAAATGTAATGAATTGAAAAAAGCGTAAGCTGAAACTTTCAAGAAGAAAATACGTAAACAGCTGAAAACTCATTTTTGCTGACCATGTCCTCATGTATTAAGCTCAACAATCATAAAACTGTCTTGGATAATAGAAGTTCACGGTTTCAGAAAACACTGTAAAAACTGAAGTTCATAGATAGCTTCTCAACTGTAGTATTTACTTAAACAATACAGAATCGAAGTGTTGGAGCTGCGTCTCCTCAAAACTATGGGGAAAGCAGCTGCCTCCACATATTGTCAGACAAGTTTATTAAGCTGGTTTACACTGAAAATAATACAGAAGAAACCCCCATGTTACTGTGCTCAGACCCTGCCATAGAACTTACCTACAGTGAAGCATTTTTGAGTATGAAATGAACACCGCATGCGAAGACATTTAAAAGTTTAAAATGAAACACAGTTGAAAGTGTTATTTCTCTCATATATTAAAAAAAAATCCTTTTTGTACAGTGCTTTTTAGTTTTCAATATTATTTTAATTACACTTTTCAACATATAAAAATAAACCTAAGGTACAGGCTGAAAACTTTTTTTCTGTTTACATAATAGCAAACAAAATTAAGTCTTAGATTCTCTTTAGGTAATAACAGTAATGGTATCTCAAATTTCAACTGTCCACACTCCAGTTTCTGGTGAGAAAACTATGTCTTTCTGAACTAAGCGCCTACTGATTTACATTATTTTAGCCATTTACAGATCTCAACATTTGTGTCACCAAGTCCAATTCTCAGTTTTAAAAGCATGACAACACCAAAGGCAATAATCGATTGCTATATAACTGAAGTACCACCAAGTGGCAGGTGGGACCCGTAATACGTCCTAGTTTGCAAGTCTTTGTTCAGAATTCACATCTTTTAACATTATTTGTTTTACTGGTCGCGATGCAATTTTCGCAGTAACGTTTACAAAATTCAAGATTATTTTTGTATGGTGGGTTGGTTTTTCTCCTCTAAGTGAATAGCTAGCAAAATTGAAATACATGAACTGTAACCTTCTTTCTTTACAAACTAACAAAAAGACAGCAATGCAGAGATGCTGCAGACCTACAAGTAGGAGGTACGCACATCGCTATGGCAGTACCGCTTGACACGGTCATACACGCGAATGAAAAAAAATAACGCTGTAATAAGGACAAGTATGAAGTATAGAATAGTTTGTATCTTACAAAGCAGCTTTTACTTTTTTTCTCTTCCTTAGGCCAAAAGAAAATCGCAGAACTTCCTCAATCTAGTAACTCTTACAGAAGCCAAGGGCAGCACAGAGAAGCTACTACGCAACAGCTCGGCAGAGTTTCGAAGTAACTTCAGACACTGCCATAGACGTGAGCGGGCCATGGCAGAGAACTCCAGCAAGCAACGCGACGCAGGCTGCCGGCTACAGAATTCACCTGCTCTGCAGCAGAGGAAGCTCTCGCAGGTGGCCACAGCTCATTCCAGAATCCAAGCTGTGCGCGTCGCTGCCGTTAGCCAGCTAACGTAAAGCTGGTTCACACGTATCTATATGAAACTGCCATCAAAAAAATTAGCAGGCGCCTAAACGAGTAGGCAGAACCCAGGTCCCGCCGATTTCTCAGGCATTTTTCAGATGTTTCCAGTATCCAACCGAAGTGCTTTTTCCCCCACTTTGTTCTAATTTTGAAATATGAAAAACAGTATTCTTTACATACCATACTATTGTCAGTGTCTGCAAACAAAATTTCATCCCTCACACCCATGTAAACCTATGGGCGGCCAACGCTATTTTGAGCTTGGAATCCTGTTGTTGTCTTCTGCCACCTTCTTCTTTCAAAATCCGAAGAAAAATCCTACCTGTTATGCAGAAACACTGCTGTGAAAGAACTGTGGTCACTAATGGAAGCTTACGCATATACGTGCTTTACATGGTCTTAGCAAAATGGCACCTCAGCATCACTTTTCTGAGCAATTACGAGTCACAACATTTTCAAATAAAGGCTGACTCAAATGAAGTTACATTTAAAACAACACAGCTATCACGAACTACGCTGTCCTCAAAACGTCCACGCAATTTAATCCCATTTATCAAGTGCAAACCCAAACAACCTGACACGGCAGCTCAGCATGCAAACTTGTTAACGACGAAGGTGATGGACTTCCCGTGGCAGATGGACACATTCAATGGATGATGCACACAATCTCGTTGGAGCAAGCAGGAACCTCATTACTGTGCTACACGACCTGGTTTAAAAATGAGCTACCCTCTGCAGAGACAGGCATTTTACAGAAGAATAGCTCTCCAGTAGTAACTTTTTAGGAAAAAGGGAGCTGTAAAACACCTAATACGAATAGACAGAACTTAACTACTCACGGATCTGCAGAGTATTTACAAAGGAAAACCAGAAAATACAGCATTTGTAAGAAAATATGACTTGGGGTGGGGAGGAAATGTGTGTGTTTGGTGGTTGGTTGGTTCGTTGGTTGGTTGGTTTGGGTTTTTTTTTACCTTTTTGAAAAAAAAAAAACTTTTTGTAAGGGAATCACTAATTCACACACAATGTAACAATGTGCTGCATATGGACTTACACATGTGATATATTAGCTAGTAAGGCTACCATCCTTAACTATTAATTTCCAAAGGCATGTTTATTAGCTAACTGTACGCAATCCTTTACATATTCTGTAACTGGTATATAATAGAGCTATGCAATTTCAGGGCAACAAAACTCAAGAAATCAACTAATATCAGCCGAAACATGATACACTGCAAGAATTCCAGTTCCTCCCAAAGGAGAAACTTAGCTTTTCAAAGATATTATAAATAATACATGTATATTTTCACTGGTATCTACATTTCAAATCAAAGAAGCTGCCTGAATAAGACCAGATCAACTGAAAATATTCCTTTAATAAGTATGTACCAGCAGAAATTTCCCTCTAAAATACTTAATTTTATTAGTGAAATGGTACCAAAGATAACAAGTATACAAACAATCTCTGCTCTATGCTACTTACACATCATAAATAAGACAGCTGTTGTTGCAAGACACAATCCTTCACAGTCTTCCTGTAAGCATACAGATTTGTCATTCTTTTATCAGAATAAGCTGTTTACCAGCCAACAGCATGTGGCTTAAACATCACAAAAATGACTGTCTATACTTTACATGGTAAAGCATTTTCCATAGTCCTAAATGTACACAGTGGCAAGAACATTAAATCCTACTGAAAATGAAGAGTGATTAAGTAGCTTCACAATCAAACTGGGTTTCATTACCTTAGGAATTGGACAAATATTTCATTCCTTGTAATATGTTTTCTTTATTTTTATTTTTTTTTTGGAAGAATTAACTATGCAAAGGAAAACAAATGGAAAGCAAATAGTGAATATACTATTAAGTTCGTTTTCTAACTGAAAGAAATAACTCTTCCCATGAGGTAAGGCAATTAAGTCATTTGATTGTATTAAGTTGTATTAAAAATAATCTACTCGATTTTAGGTATAAGTAAGTTTTAAAGGTATGACTCTTAAGAAATCTCATGTAACCAATTAAATTAGTTCAGAGAACACAAGCCATGTTTTACCTTGACAAAAATATCTGCTTTGTCATTCTCTTCTTACATCCTTTCTCCCCAAAGAATGAAAAAAGAATCTCTACCATATAACTCCTGTGTAAATTAGAACTTTCTTCCCCAAATTATTTATTCCCCCTTCTTTGCATACAATTCCTTTTACATCACCCAACAGCTATCACAGATGATGGAGAGGTAACAATTAAGGCCATCCAAATGCAGGTTACATGTCTAAAGGGCTGTCTTTGATGCAGGTGATCAGAAAATGCTTTGTATTCAGCTACTACTTTTGTACAGTGGTGGTCCCCAAACTGCATCTTTAATCTATAAATCTCTTCTAAAAATAAAAAATAAAAGTAAAAATGGAGATTTAGTATTCTAGCAAGTGAATCAAACAACCGTTCTGGCAAATCACTTGCATTCTTGTCTACAGTATGGTGGTGGCCAAATAGCAATAGAGATATCATGTAAGATTTAGCTGCAAATGAATAATAAAACACACCTTTCTAGAAAATACCACATTTTAAGAAGGCACTAAAGCTTCTGCTTGTGCTCCCGTATTTTTAAAACAAATAAGAAAAATTTATTTTCATAATGGCACCTGTACTATTTGCAGCTGAACAGACACACTGCAGTACGGCTAAAAACACAGCTGTAATTTCTGATAACATCATACAGATGTGCTCACTTCTGGAAGGACAAAAGAAAATAAAAAAAACAAAACAACCCCAAAATAACCAAGTAAGCTAACCTATCATCTATAACATGGCAATGTTCCTCTTAGGAACAGAAAAGTAGCATGCATTGTTCAAATACTTTAAAAGAAATATTAATTTTAGGGCTATTAGTAAGAAATTCTTTTAAATAATAAAACCCAAGAATCTCAAGCAGTGCGCAAATGAAAAACATACTAGTCAGGGGGTATTCAACATAAGAACCGTAAAACTATGTTTATGTTTAAAAACCCTTTCCCTACAGTTGTCATTTACAACAAAAGAAAGTGTGTATATCTATGCACCATTTCCAAGCACATCAAACAGTACACATTGAAGTTTTTGCGGATTTTTTAACCCACAAGGTAAAACAATACAAAATTCATCAACAAGCAGTATTTTAAACAACCTTCAATGCATATCTTCAGCTTTTTTGGGTAGTACAGGTTTACATCTTTCAGTTTCTACTTATTTGTAACAGCTTATGGCAAAACTTAACATAAATCATTTTACAAATAAGTACACCCATCACGGAAACGCATGGATTTTCAGAGATGAATAGTTCTGATGGCATCTGCCTTTTCATGGTATAACTATTGGTCCGTGCTCTCCTGCTTTACAGCAAGAAGACAACAAAGCTATCACAAGAATTGGAAGAGCTACTAGTACTATCAACATGTTCAGGTTGATTGCTTTGACATTTTCTTCCTCATTCTGGGAAATAAAAAGCTTTGGATTGCGTTCCTTAGTTGAATCAGAGGTCCATTCTTTGCTTTAAACCTCTTCGATTTTAATTGAGAGGTCTTCTTCACTTGGTTGACAGTTCCCATTCTGTTGTAGTTTGACTTCATCTGTCCTTTGTGTATCTCTGTTGTCTACTTCCTTGTCAGTTTCTGAATTCTGATCCTCTTTAGTGTGATCTTTGTCCTACCAAAGATAAAATTATTTTACAAAAAAAAAAAATTATGTTCTCAACATTATAGGAAATGACTTCCAAACAACTCTTGGTATTTTCATTTTCTCAATTTTTACATGCCTATCTTATCTCAGCAATTTTTAGAATAGGTGTGTAAGCTTCTTCTCCTTTTTTTTTAAAAAAAAGTTTTCTTTTCAATTGACAACCCATCATCTGAGAAATCATCACCATAGTGTGATCTGTCTTTATCATCAATATCCAGAAAAAAACAGAACAAGCAGCATCATGGAACCTATCAGTAACAGCTCCAGAAATTAAAATTTCACCATATTTCCTAAATAAAATAGGGTTAAAATTTTTCTTTCATATTTTTTTGTCGGCTATCTCATGCATTTTAAGAGTTCTTGGGTATGATAATTACTTAAGCACATGGACCAAGTCACCCAAACCAGATGCTTTATAACAGCTGAATAATTCTGAGTACAACAAACTGCTCTTTAAAGGCACGCTGCTTTTCAAATTCTATGACTGAACAATTTGAAGATGTTTCTTTTCTTAATCACACCACCTTCAATTTTGCAGGGCAAAATCCCATACCACTCTTTCCCAACACTTCAACTTTACTAATGCAGAGTCCAATATGCAGATCAGGACCAAAGCAACCGGGGAGAGGGTGAACTGCAGTGAAAGTTTATTAAAAGAGTAATCTTTTCAGCTTGACAAGAGTAATCTTTTCAGCTGGCTGCTCCTTAGTTACACAGTCTGCTTTCTGCCTGCTCATAGAAATAGGCAGCCAGCCAAGTCCTAACATTATGGCACGGAACAGGAAAGAGAAACCAAAGCAAAGACTTTCTGTAACCTACTCACACAAGCTCTTATAGGTCCAGTAAAGTTGAAACACGGAGGCTTATCAAACTGGCCCACTAACACCAACTGTAGGCCTCCAACTGGCAAAAGCTAAACCCAAATGGTAATGATTTGGTAAGGAAAACAGGAGAAAAAGAAGGGAGGAGGAAAAGAAAGAAAAAGAAGTGAGGGAATTTCAATAATGGCTCCACTAGCATCACTTCACTCTGCTTATCATTTAGTCACATAGCTTACCTTCAAAGTAGCGGTGCTTTTGTCAGACTTCTCCTTTCCCTCTTTTTCTTTACTACTTTTTTTCTTGGAGGTGGAGCGTTCTCTTTCTCTTCTTTCATTATTTGTATCTCTTTCTCTTTTTTTTTCTTTCTTGTTTCTGTTTCACAAAATTTTTACTCAAATCAGAATTTAATCCAACCCTTATACCATTTAACTGCAAACTAAACTCTCACCTGTGGGTTTTCCAAAAAAAAACCCAAAACATAACAAAACTCCCTCACAAAGGCAAGGGGATTTTTTGATTGACGAGAGATAAAGAATGCATGTGTTCAGTACACAAGGTATTTGCAAAGAGAAAACCAAATTAATTTGTATCTAATTAAGGACTTTTACTGTTTTGAAGCAAATTTGCATTGTTGACAGATTTGAAACTCTAGTTGAAAGCATACCAAAACTCAAACTGAAGAAGGTTTTTGTTTGGTTTCTTTTAAATTAAAACTGAATCATGCTGACCAACTGAAATCATCTGAGATGATTAGTTCAAAGGCAGTAAAACATTGAGAATACTGAAAATTCTTCCTCCTTTGCTCCTCATTAACCTTTATGTTTAAATCAAACTGACCTTCTCGGAGAAGGAGTTCGTGAAGACTTTCTTTTTGTTGTTTTGGATGTTTTAGGAGACTTGGAGAGACTTCTACTCTTCCTTTTACGCCTTTCTCTACAGGACCAAGAAATTCAAGATCGTTAAAGAACAGAAATAATGAACCCAGGAACCAAATAAAAACAGAACAATCAAGTAAATATCCCTGATTTTAACCTTAAATACCACCAACAATATATGAACTATACAAACCGAAAAAAAAATGTCCTATGTTTCAGTTTGGTGGAGAAGAGAGGCTGGAAGTGGAGAAAAAAAAAAGGTTGTGCCCTTTCAGATTTTAGTTTTTTGTTTATCCTCACATATTTGTACTTACACCTGATAACAGCGGCAACACACTGAATTCAGTAATCCTGTATTATGTAAGAGTTTCTTCAGTCAGGAAAAAAATAAGAGTTGAATGAAAAGCCACATTAACACAAAAGGCGTAACTGGAGCAATATGAACTTAAGAACCTAAAGTTACAACCTGGAGATCACTGTAATTTCAGTTCAGCCTGACTGAAGTTTAATTCCTAAATACATGAACTAGCACTCCTATTGGTTTAGAAGCAGACAGTGCAAAATGAAGCTCAAGTTTTTGTCAAAATCAGAATAAATAAGTTAGTATCTGCTGTTTTCCTAGCAGTTCTTGCTCAGCAAACAGAATGTTACCATTCTGTAACACACAGAGCAGCCTGTAGTATTTTACAACAACAGCTGTTTTAAATAGATATATGGAATTTGCTGAAGTTGCTGTTTTGGAGTCTAATCTCGAATAGAACAAAATATTAAATAACTGATTGCAAGTGTACTGAGGCACATGTTAAAATAAAGCAAAAACTGAGCCAGTAAAACTTCATAAACGTAGAATCTATCTCTCTCAAAGTAAGATGATTTTTTCCTATCACCTCTCCACAGAGCAGGAAAAGCGAACCGGAAGAACTATCAATGAAAAACAGGGAAGTTAAAGACTACTTGAGAGGGCACTTCAAGATATGGCACAAAAGCTACACTTAATGCATACCAGCTTTTGCATTTCACACCTTTTAGGTGTGATATCTTCAGTACTTAGAAAGGTCAAGAAATCAACAGTTATTAGGTAAATTACAAAAGGATACATTAAGATATGCCTAGTATCACTATCTGGATTGATACTCTAACAGTATCGTCTACCGTGACTTCCTGAAGCTGCCCAGAACAAAATTTCATAACTATGTTGTTCAGCAAGCTCTTAAGTTTGATTTCATCTTTGGTAAACAAAATCTAAAGTGGCCTCAAAAACATGGAGAAAATAACAGAACCACTGATCAGCTGTTTACTAGTTAAGATGCACCTCATTTTGAACATCTTCATATTTATCATCGCTTTTCAAATAAGGATACTGGAAAATGATATATTATTCTTCCAGTGCTCCCTCTTGGGCTACACTGAGTACATCCCCACTTTATTTTGTTTTCCAGCATACATATCTGTGAGTAACCAAGTGCCTTACTAATTGTGTTCAAACTAGAAAGTGTTTACTCATGAAATCTAACTTTCAGCTTCTGCTTTTCATATTTCAAGTTGAAGAACTCCAACTGTGTCTGACAGTAGTATTTGTTCCCATCTCTATTACATTTGTCTATACAAAGGTTTTTGTGCACCTGTTTTTTAACGCTCCTAAGCAATACTAATACAGCAAACTTTAAGAACAGACAAGTCTGAACACTTTTATAGTGATCCTGTGTCTCTTAATCATACACAGAACTAACATTCTGTACCTATCTCCTCTGCTAGCCTGTAGATGTTTGCTGGAAAAGGAGCCAGATCCTACTCTTCCCCTGGTCTGTCTCTCTTCCTTCAGCTAGGAATCACAAATAGCTGTCTGATTTCTAGTACCTGCATGCTGTCTGTCAGGAAAGCAAGGTCAGTTGCCATCTAGTTCTTAGAAGGTCCTGTATGTCCTAGTCCAACTTCACCTCTTCTCCAAAAAGGTAACTATTTGTCCAATATTTTACACTCATCAGGTAAAGGATTAGCAGTCCAAACTCAGTGCAGCGCTGTAAATCCAGGCAGCTGAAATACCAGTTTTTGGATAATCTTCTCCACAAAGGTTTATAACCGTCAACATCAATCACTAAAGTAAACAGGTACCCTAAATGCAAGCTAACGGGGACTCTGTAGTCCAACCTACTCATAATTGCTTTTCAGAGAATAACAGAATTACTGAGGTTGGAACAGTCCTCTGGAGACCACCTAGTCCAACGCCTCCCTCCCCAACCTTAAAACAGAGTAAACTAGAGCAGATTACTCAGGGCCAATCTCCACAGATGGAAACCCCACAATCTCTCAGGGCAACTAGTTCCAGTTTGCCCAGAAAAAACACAATTTAAACATCAGAAAAAAAGCCTTTATTCCCCGTATGTCAACATGTGCCTGCTGCCTTTTAGCCTGACACTGGCCCCCCACAGACAAGTCTGTCTCTGTCTTTTTCACACTCTCCCATCAGGTATCCATACACGTTGATAAGATGCCCCCTCAGCCTTTTCTTCTCCAGGCTAAACAACCCCAGCTCCCTCAGCCTCTCCTTGTAAGACAGAGCTCCAAGACCTTTATCAGTTTCATGGCCCTTCACTGGACTGACTCACACTGGACTATCTCTTGTATCAGGGAGCCCAGAACTGGACACAGGATTCCAGATGTGGCCTCACCAGTGCTGAGAAGAGGGAAAGAATTGCCTTCCCTGACGGGCTCACAACACTCTGCCTAATACAGCTCAGCATACTGCTGGCCTTCTTGGCTGCAAGGACCGCCAGGTCCCTTTCTGCCAGCCAGCCTTCCAGCCAGTCAGCCCCCATGCTGTGCTGCTGCTACGGATTTACTCCTGCCCCGGTGCAGGACTTGGCCTTTCTCTTTGTTCAACCCCATGAGATGCCTGTCAGCCCATTTTTCCTGTCTGTCAAGGTTTCTCTGAATGGCGGCACACTCCTCTGGCGTACCAGCCTCTCCCCCCTTCTTTTGCATGGCTCCAACACAGAGAAATGGCACACGAATCATCTACTTACTGTCCTCAAGGACTACACTATATGGTTATGTGAAAGGCAAGCACGAGCAGTCCAACAAGAAACTATGTTGTATCAGGCATCATACAGAGCTCTTTGTAATAGATTTTACTTTATAGGAAAATCTACATAACATAAATAATACAAATTTAAGTAAGAGACATGGTGATATTGATACACAAAAACTAGGGTGGTGCCTCACTGAACTGACAAGTTTAAAAAAGCATGAAAAAATTCTAAACAAACCTGCTGGAGCTACGAGATCTTCTTGAAGAGCTATAGCTTCTGGGGGGTGTTCTGGATCTCTTCTCTTTCTTCTTTTTATCATCTCTGTCTTTTTCTCTTTCTCGCTCCTTATCCTTATCCCCATCTTTTTCCTTTTCTTTCTCTCTGTCCTTCTCTTTGTCCCCTCCTTTGTCCTTATCTGCTTCCTTGTCCTTAATCTTCTCTCTCTCCTTCTCTCCTTCTTTCTCAGTATCTTCTTTTTCCTTGTTCTGGTCTACCTCTTCCCTGTCTTTTTCCTTCTCCTTATCTTTCTCCTTTTCCCTGTCCTTGTCTTTGTCCTTCTCCTTGTCCCTGTCCCTATCCCTGTCTTTGTCTCTGACTCTCTCTCGATCTTTGTTTCGCTCTTTATCTCTCTCCCTGTCCTTCTCCTTGTCCTTCTCCCTGTTTCTCTCTTTATCTCGCTCTCTTTCCCTGTCTTTGTCTCTGTCTCGGTCTCTCTCCTTCTCCTTGTCTCTGTCTCTGTCTTTCTCCTTTTCTTTGGCCTTCTCTTTTTCCTTGACCTTTTCTTTGTCTCTTTTCTTGTCCCTGTGAAAAGCCAAACACAAATCCATTAATTCACCTGTGAACTTTCCAATTAAAATCACAACTAGCTCTTTAGCATACATTAATTGCTCAAGATAAAGTATGCGTCTCTGTTGAAAAATAGTAACTGTTCAATATTTTAATTTCCCCCCCGTTCATCATGAGGGAAAGGTTATATAGCTAGTAAAAATTTAGAAACCAAATTGGAGAAGAGGAGGCCAAAATCAAATCAAACTGTGATCTTCAGAGTGATGTTATTACACTTTGAGATAACATGTCTGCTCACAGTCGTGTTATTATACCTACACAGATTTTATACACTTTGTCAGGAGTGAGACAAACTCTACTATCTGTAAATCCACTCTTTACTAAAAGTGTGTCCACATAAAGCGGACTGCAGATTAACCACCCTGACACGTACAATGACAGCTGTCTGACAGAAGTCTTTACAGTGTTCTCTCACAGAGGTATCCTGGAACTGTTTGGAAGTCCAACAACAATTAATACCAGAAATAAAAAAACAGGGATAAACTTTCACCAAACAAATTCCCCCAAGAGGCAAATATAAGGTCAAAACTCAATCAAGACAATTCAACCATCTGTAAGCTCATCAGATATTTGAAAACTATTGAAAAGTTGTTAATACAGTAAAAACAGAAGCAAGGATAACAGAACAAGTCAGCTGCTTTGGGACAGGTTTTTACGAATATATGTTCGTAAAAAGAAGAACAGTGAGGAAAATTCCAACTGATGATCTAGTCATCAAGCCAAACAAAAACTGATTAGATCAGAACTCTGGCTGGTAGATTACATTTTGGTATAGGATTATTTGGAAGTGTGAGACCCCATCCTTCCTTTCTAGCGGAGAGACACATGACTCCTAGACCTGCCTCTAGGACATACAAAAATGAACAATTGTTCAGAGAGAGAAACAGGAGAAAGCACAAGAGGAGAAATTCATTAGCAGACCTTTACATGTCCAAGAGAATCAGACTGACAGAAGTTGCTGTGTCTATTGCTATCAGTACCTATTCTAGAATTTTTAAAGATTCTCAAAGAGACTCCTTCACATGTGAAAGGCCCTAAGCACAGCCTCCACCCTTCTTCAACGGAAGAAGTGTTTGGCTGTATCTTCTTCTCAACTGCTAATAAATAGTAGGCTGTTGCATGCTCTGTGACCTGACAACTTTGGTTCCCATCAGGTTTTGGCAAGTGCTTCTTTAGAAGTCTCAAAGAAGGAATGTAAGATCATAAAGATGAAACAGCATGCAATCCCTGCCATAGCAAAGTCTCACAATGACCCACGAAATGCCTTTCAGTTAATTCATCACAGAGATTTCATTGGACTTGCCCCTTCCAGTGAGCAGATACCTCAAGAAGCTCCAGACAATAACAACAGAGAATCAAAAGGGTCCATCAGTAAAGCCCAGCTAGCTACGTAGCATATTCCTATTTCCATCGAGGTCTACAGATCTGCAGTTCTCTTACCCACAAAACTTCTTCCCTCAAAAAACAAGAGTCAACTGCACAACCGAAGTATGAAGCTCCCTTTAAATGAATTAGGGGAATTACAGAGATGAAACAAAAAGAGAAGTACCAAGACTTCTATTCATGAAGCTACTTTCACAGGCACTTTTGTTTTGTGGATATTCATTACTTCATCCCTCAGAAAATAATGTTATTATCTTGTTGGAATTTTACAGTTCAATAATTAGACAATCAGACATAAAAAATTAATAGACTAGGTAAAATACAGATGTATTAGATCCTGGAATGCAAATATGCCATATAACAGACACAGGCACGTGTGCCCACAGCACTGTATGGCCAATGAGGTAGCCAAAGGCAAAAATAAAAGCTCATGCACAAAAACTTTATACGTGTTCTCAGAATGTGGGATCAAGTTCAGCCTGAATCCAACATTCTCAATAGACACAGATCAAACAAGCATCATCCACTTTTTTGTGGGTTGCACAGGCTACACAGAACATTACTAATCTATTAGTTAAAGTCTGGCAATTAAAGTTATCTATTTTCAGTCAGCTTGCATGTTGGTATAAATGTAGATTAGACTATTAAAGTTTAGGTACCTCGGTATGGTGCCCTGTAGGCAACATGTGAGCTACTATGAAGAAAATTAACTATATCCCAGCCCAAACCAGTACACTCAGCATTAAAATTTACTTTCTATTCTTTTGTCCCACAGACAAAGCCTAGGGACAGGCTAGAACATTTACAGATTCCACCCTTTACCATCACCTAAAAAGTTTGTTAGGTTTTTTTTTTCGAAAACTCTGTACTGTGTGCTAAGAACAGTGTCATTTCTTAGGAACAGAACTCACCGAGAATGAGAGCGACTTCTTGATTTCCGCCTTTCCCTAGATCTAGACCGTTTTTTCAGGGGACTTCTGGATCTGCGTCTGTCCTTGTGTCTTGAGAGTGACCTGTTGCCAGATCTACTTCTATATGAACAATGACAGAAAAAATGTACTTTAATACTGAAAATTCATGAAAATTAGGTCAACCAAAAAAGGAAAAAAAACCCATAAATCTTGTCTCACTACATAAAATTATATAGAGCTATACCTCAGTAACATACTGCCTACCAACATTTTTGCAAATATGGATACTTCATTCCTCACCAGGTGCACATGCCCTCCTTTGAAACAATGAATCATTTAAGTAATACCCATGTTTCTTAGTAACTTCCATGAACATCCCAGAAAATATTAATTCAATCATATTAGGATAGCTGTCCCTAGTAAATTACAGTGCATAAAATCTACTATAGACAATTTCTAGCAGCTTGTAAAAATTATCAGTTACATTTTGTTTCTTTTCAGGCCCAGTCACTTATTGCAGTCTTGGTCACCAAAGAAAGATGGCTTTAACTGGTCTCTTTTGCTTTGTTCACCAGCCTTTCAATTTAAATAAACTTCAAAAAACCAAACCAAAAGAAAAAAAACCCTGCTATCTGTGGTTCAGCATTTAGTCAAGTTGAAAGGATTTGTTAGCACAGATTCCAATTATAAGAATTCTCAAGGAAAGGAATGAGCATTTACTACATGATAAACAAGGAATGCAAACAAAGTGCAGATACTGTGATAAAAATCCTATTAAGGTCTTCTGGTAAACATATATAGTGTAGTCGCAGATTTGATGATGAAAATAAGACTTTTAAAGATTACTATATTTTTTTCAAAATACTATTTGGAAGATCATACTCCCTAGGAAAGCAAAAATAAAAAGATGAATTTGAACATTAAGTTTCAAAAAACCGTATCATTGGATATTGTGCCTGAGAGGTTAAGGTACCATGAAGCTTAACTTACCGAAGACAGAAAGGCCATGTGTATTACTCAGTAAATCCTGAAGAACAGGGAGGTACAAAAAATACTAACTCCACCTGCCTTCTGCAGCTCAAGACACACATAGTAATATATACCAAGAGGAGAGGAGACGCAATCATTTTTTACCTACAGCTTTGCTCTGCTTATCACCACAGAAATACAGGCTAACTACAGGACAAATTAATTACAATTGAGTCAAAAGAAGATCTTGAATAAATTTTCTATCATAGAGATGAAAACTATTCAAGTGTTTTATAAAACAGTGAAACAGGGAAGTGGTAAGGATAGTTTATTCTTGGGGATGGAGTTGCCGCAACAGATCAGACTGGCTTTTTTCAGCATATTCTCAAAACTGACAGGAGTAGTGGTAAATCATTAAAAAAATAAATAACCATCAATGGTTGCTTAAAGCACAATATCGACCACTAAAAAAAAGCAAGGTTATCTTCTAAAAATCAATTTGGTTTGTGTCAATACAAAATAGTACTGAGATTACTGCAGTGTTATACAAAACAAAGACTGTTTTCCAGTTATATCCTGAGTTAGAGAAACAGCAGAGAAGCAAGCAATAAGGAAGTGACCAAATGATTTTTCTTGCATTAAAAAGGTACCTAATATTTTGGTTTCATGTACTGTGGTGTCTTGCTATTGCAAAACTGAAGCCTGTACTTACCTCCTATTTGTTTGGTAGTATAATTGATGGTAACTCCTTCTAGCTAACTTTTCCGTATCTAAAAGAATTCTAGTTGCTTTGTTAAAAGATGATGTATGAAACGATGCAATAAAGCTGTTGCTGCAGTACTGGTAACACTCACCTTTTTAAAGTGTAAGCTATCAAATACCTTTTGAATTTTTTTTTTTTTTTGATAGATAACATAGACAAATATCTTTAGATTACCTAAATGTTCTGAAGACATTCCTGGCATTAAAAGACTCTGAACCATTTCAGGAAGCGTTTCCAAGTCTCACATGGCAAGGCTGTCTCATTCTTGGAAAAAATCTTAATGGGTATACTTTAAGGGTGACCTAGTAATTTTATTTACTTCCATATTCCAAAGCCTGTTTCAGAACCAAACAAATTGAGCAAAGCAAAGCAAATCTGAAGAATGAAAAACTGCTCTTAAAGCCTTTTTCTTCTGCTTTTAAAACCCACAGCTTTACATTTACAGTACAGTAAATAAAAATACTGCATTTGTTAACTCAAGGTCTGGAAGTTCAGGTCATCAGGACTTTCTACTAGCAAAACCATCCAGTCTATCTGCTCAGGACATTAACAGTAAACTACATGTTTGATCCACAAAATACAGGTAACTATTTCTTTTTAAAATACAGGTCACAAAATTATATTATGCACATGGCACAGAATGTACCATGAAACCATAGAAATGGTTATGCTAAACGGAACAAAAGGTGCCTTCTGGTGTGTTATAACTGAAAGTAATCCTTAAAACATTTAACATTTAGAGGGAAAGAGTATCCACTCAGAGGCAAAGTTCCTGATCACTCTGATCTGCTCAGTGTAAGTCAGTAATCTTCTCTACAGGGATACTTGTCTTATAACTCAGTAAGAGATCTCAGTAACCACCACTACAAAAAAGAAAAAACCAAACAGTATCATCTCTTAGTCCAAAATAAAAACCAAACAACAGTATCATCTCTTAGTCCAAAATAAAAACCATACCTACCTGTGTTTTGAGTGTGATCTTTTCCTTCTAGATCGGGATTTTGAGCTAGACCTGGATTCTGAACGAGAATGGGAACGAGATCGACCGCCTTTTCTTTCACTGCTCTTTCCAGACTCTGAGAGGAAAAAACCACTTTGCAGTGTAAGCTCAGAACATTTAAAGATCCCAGTTAACAATCTGGCACAAGTGGAATGTACCACATATAGTGCAAGGGGCCTACTCTTTGCACATCTTCCTTCTTTGCAAATATCCTTCAGAAACATCCAAGAAAGTCATTGCATATACTCGTTGAGTGCAGCCATCCTGCAGCAGTACACATAAACCAGATAATTATAAACAGCTAGCTCTATTAGGAATGGGATTTATGTTGCTGCCACAATGCACAAGATTACAACATGTTCTCCTCTTGCTCTATATATTTAATATAATTACTTTTTTTTAAAATAACCTGAGAAGAATAGAGTAAATTTAGAGGGCATATTTTTGAAAACAAGCATAAAATGTAAATAATAATTAGTACTTTCTATACTTTTAGATATTTCAACCACTGTACAAATATTGAAGTTTTATTCCTCAAATACTGTTTTGTGGGAGGAAGGGATGGAGATGACAGGATGGAAAGTTTGATCCAAAGGCCAGGAAGTCAACAGAAACCTTAACAGTGATCTCATCAGATTTTGCTTCAGACTCTAAAAGGTTGTTATTCTGCTGCTTAACATTGAGGAAATGTTAGAGCTATCTTTCTTCCAACCCTAAAAAACAACAGAAAATACTCACCCACATCCCCCCACAAAAAAAAACCTCAAGAACCCACACTACCTAAGCTACATAAGACAAATGTCTGGGTTTGTTAGTAAGAATGACAAAATCTCACTGATGAAAAGAAAAAGGAGGATCTCAACTGCAAGTTTGACAAGTTGAGAATCTTTTTTACGCTGTGGTTTTGCAATCAGTTTAAGTCAGCATAAATCAGCACTGAAATGTCTGTCTAACCTCTCAACTCACCAACACCTCCCTCTTTGACCTGGCATTTCAGTGTTAACAGGGATCGGGGAACCAGTCTGGATGAAAAAATGTCCTTTACAGTATGTTAAGTTTTATCCCAGATTCATTCTCTGATCCCATTTGCTATGAGGATGCATATAGTCTTGAGCCAGCATGAAAAAGAGCATAGCACAGCTACAAAATTAACCTGCTGCAGATCAGGAAAGCTTGATATTACTGCTTTCAGAACCATCCTAGCTCCCTCTGATCATGAAACTATGGCAGTAATGAGTGCTAGAGGAGAACAAAACAAAATATAAAGCATTTTCTTTTAAAGGCTTGTAAGTACTTTGAACTCAAAAAGCACCAACGTTAAGTACTAATTTAGTATTAACTTTGTATTTTTGAAAACATTCAGTGAGCATGTGAAAGTAAGATATGATGAAATAAAAAGTCCTCTTCCTTCCACTGCTTTATTGCATGAACACGATTTTCATTATTATTTTTTTTTTCCAACACATATTGTTCACCTTTGAAGTACCCTTTTCCTGTGTTTGAAAATGCTCTTGAACGTGTGTGCCAAGGTACACAGAGAACATGTCTGTTAGGTAGTGAACGTAATATACCTACCTGGCTCAATAGCAGCAGATATGAAAGACTGGGCTTCCCTTACTCTCTTCATCACTTCTTCCAGTTCCTTGGCAGCAGCTTGTGGTGTCATTTCAGGAGGCTTCACTATTGCATTATTGGAGTGATTTATTCTAAATAAAGGAAAAATAAAACCTTTAACTTCCAACCACTTAAAAAGGGAAAATGAAAAACAACTAAGAAAGGACAATACCCCAACTTCCACCTGCCACTAAAAACTTCAAAGTTCAGCAAAACACCAGATTTCTCCTAACACTCATCTGTTCAAAGTATCTGAAATGTCTTTTATTGCTTTCAAATCTTACCACTTCTAAATAAATGTGGCACAGTATTTCTGTGTTAAAATATTTTCTAGTACAAATCTAGGAATCTACTTCTCTATTTCAGATCAAATTTCTACATTAAGACCTACTAATTACACGCACATAATAAAGAAATCTTAATTAGTACTAAGGACTTTGCAGATTCTTTTGCTATTATAGCTTCCACTACCTCAACATTAAATAAAATATATTTCACTCAATTCCATCCATATTCTTCTCAGAGAAAGTTATGCCCAACTTTGAAACTGGAGTTTATAAAAGTGTTCCAGTTTGCTAACAATAGGTCCTTATATTGAAAAAATATTCATCACAGCAGTTTCCAGAACATCAGAGTTCTAAATGTATAAGGATACAAAGAAATCTCTCATTTAATAGTCATATAGCTAATTTATTTCTTACTTTAGTGGCCTGTCTCCAAACATAACTCCATTAAAGGCAAGAGCTCGAGGTACAGAATTTTGGTCTGCAAATTCCACAAAAGCAAATCGTGTTGGCTGCGTCTCATCACCTGCCATTCGCACAAATTTGACTTCTCCAACTTGCTTAAAGAATTCAAGCAGCTGATCTGCTGTTGTAGTCTAGAAAGAGTCGAAGAGCTCAGCTGAAGTAAAATACATAATGAAAACCACTTATCCAATATATCACATATTTGAAACAAATTATATGGAATTTCCTTATATACCTGTGTCCAAACTATTGACCGTGAATTTTGATCAATTACTAAAAAAATCCAAACAATATTACAAGTCTTAGCTTTTATCTTTCCACTAGCTTCCAGCTTGTTTTATTTTATTGCGATCAATAGCACTTCTACACTCTAGTAGCTACTTTACCAGTCACAAAAACACAAAATAAAATATTTACATTGCCATCAGTCAAAACCAAATTGTTTTTCAATTAATTCAACCAATTGCTGAAAAACCAAACTTCTGACAGATCTAACTTTCCTGTTATAGGAACTCAAAGGTATTTATGCTAATTTTACAGATTCCACTAGGACACATCATTCCATCTTACTGTACTTAAGCACCTGCACACTGTTGTCAGGGACAGCTACCATGATCTCACGACTTCTGAGGCATTGCTCAGCTAACACACCCCAGCTGGACATTTGAACAACACTGTAAGTAAGTTTCTTGAATTCAGATAGAGTGTCATTTCTCTGGTATCCTGCCAGAATGAACTCCACAGTCTGGTCTGATCTGACCAGCACAGGAGCATTCAAAATTAAAAATATCACTAGTAAATAAAAAGAATATTTCTTTTGTTTGAATTCCTATTGTCACCAACTAACAAAAACTCTTTAACATATAAGATAAGAATTCATAAATTAAAATTTTACACCTTCCATTACACACAAAAAAAAGCTACCTGGGAATTCAAGTTTCCAACATAGACTGTTCTCCTGATTTCATCAATTTTGGATGGATCCACATTCCCCATAATTGGTGGTTGTGGTATTTCTCCTAGTGCCGTAATGTTAGGGTCCAGTGCCGCTGCTGGTATAGCCCCCAAAGTGCCAAGTGAAACACCGAGCTGGAAAACAGAAAAACAGAATATGCTTTCCAAGAACTGGTGGGAGATACTTCACTTGTTAATACTTTCCTGCCTTGTGCATTTCCATAAAAATAAATCTAATCAATATCTAATCAATACAGGCAACAGTTTAAGGTCCCAGTGAGCATTTTTTTTACAGAATAAAAATCTACCCATAAATAACCTTCTATAGTTAAGGCTTTCTGTGGGCTATCAGTTAACATCTTACCAAAGAGCTCTGGCCAGGGATGCAGTATATCAATCAAAAAACATATAGGCTTGAATTTGTAATGCCTACAGTCAATCAAATTGAGTAAAATGCCTTCAGACACTGCTAATATTCTTTTTTCTTTTGCCACATGTATTAGGAGTAGAGGAGGAACTGCTGAGTCCTTGCCCAGCAAGGGAAGAAGGGAATTGCAGTGCCCAGGGACAATTTGTTCTGTAATAGATATCAGTCCATCAAAGGGACAGATAACATACCTTTTGGAAATACACATCAATCACATAAGGCAAGATTAATTACAGATGAAATGAGAAGGATATTAAGTCTAAGTTCTTTCCCTACACAGACACTTCCTAAAGAGTGAGGACAATACAGCCCTCATTTTTAAAACTGGGAATTGAAATCTCTCCTGGGGAATGCTACAAAAAAAAGTCACTGAAAAATCATTACTAAATTGGTCTGCTGAGTTCCTGGTTTGAATTTTAGTTTCTACACCCAAAAAAGCAACTGCCTTTCCAGCAAATAAACGTTCTAACAAGCGTGAGAAAATCTCAACAAAGCACAAGTCATTTTTTTTTTTATGTAACAAAAGAGAAAACTACTCCATTTTAACTTGAAATTTTCCCTGAATAGGTCAGAGCAGCCTGCTGATGTCAAGAAAGGCTTACAAAGGCAGAAGGTAACTGAGCAGAAGTAGCAGCAGACAGCTCCTACGCTTTTTGTAGTGAAAACATGGTTAGGCAAACAGTCAAAAGCCCTGTCGTAAAGATATCAAGTAAAAGCACCCTAATGCAGCATTTTAATATTCCAAAGAACAGTGTTAATGTAACTATTATGTTTTAACAAATTTTTAGGAGCTGGATAACACTGTCACTGGACCAAATTAACGTGTCTACAGAAGGACAACAACTAAAACGGACACAACCAAAATCAGTACTTACCCACTACTTTGCTAAATAATAATATGAAATTAAAACCCAGGAAAGGCAGTGCATGAACATCTTATGACCCACCCTCAAAAGAGGCACCACAGCTAAACCCTCACTGATCTAGCATACAAGAGGAAAACATCCGTGGATCAGATAGTTCTTGTTTTCTGAACACAGAAAAGGCTAATGAGTGTAGAGGAAACCAGAAATCAAACAGCAACTGAATTTTACTTACTGTAGTCAAAGGTGTTGGTGTAGGTATAGGAAGCAACCCTGCACCAGGCATCAGGCTTGTCATAGTAGGAGCAGGCGCCAACAGAGAAAGGGCTTTGGCTTCATCTGGGATTTTACCTGAAGAAGCAAATGAAAGCATTACACAGAGTTGGAACACTACGCAGATGTTACTCTTTCTATGATTTTACAATTACCCTTGCATTTAAAAATGTAATAAATAACAATGAATCTATCTACCAGATCCTTACAAAGAAACAAATAAGAACTTAAGTTTTTCCTTTTACCCTGTTCTACTAGGAAAAACAAAAGTGAGCAAAACTTCAAAGACTAGCAATCTCATTAATGGAATATTATTTAAAAAACTGAATAATGTATACAATTATTTAACACTTTGAGCTATGGGTCACCTGTACTGGAAACTTAATGTTCATGAACCAAACGATATCAAGCATGGACGCTTTCCCAGGGCGGTGTTTTCGCGGTGATCGAAAGTTGTTTTACACATGACAACCGTTCGTGTTGGCTGCATCACTAATAGCACACAGAACATCAGATACAGAAAAGAAGAACATTTTTTAAAGTTTAATCCCCAGAAATGGCAAATAACCAAATCAGTAAAAGAAAAAAAAAAAAAAAGAAAAAACAAAGTATGTGCTAACTGAAATTTGTGCTTTTTTTTTAATCCTCTGGTTCTACCTACTTTGTACGTAAAAATAAATAAAAATAAAATAAAAACTACTGAACTACCGTGACTCCACACAATACATACTACACGTGAAGCTGGAGGTGGAGGAGGGAAGGGCAGAAAAAATTTAGATTTGTATTGTCTCACACTCTAGGTTACCTCAGTTTATCTGAAACTTTGATAAATCAGCTTGAAATTTACTGAGATTGAAGAAAATCACAACTGATCCACTAAGTAAGCCATACTTTCCCAAAATACATATTTCCTACTGTTTCAATCAGATTGTATTCCCCCATCATGGTAAAAGTTTAAGTAATATCTAATCCGAATTAAATGCAGGTTTCATTCAATGTTAGTCACAATTAGACTGCTAAATGAACCCAGAAAAATCTTCAAAATCAAAAGATTTAATAGTTAAACCATTATGATTACAATTAAATGTATATATTAAATTTGAAATGAAAAGGTATTTATTTAAACTGGTACAAACATTGAACGCTAAACTGAAAAACAACAGAAATATGTTCTAATTATACTAGGTATCGATGATCTACTCAAGATGACTGGCATAATTGTATATATGCTATCCAACTGAGCCCTTTGGTATTACCCCATGCACTTTAATAAAGTAAATGCTTTTATTTAAACATTGTTTTAAAAGTCAAGGTATATACAAATACTGTGTCAGTGGCTTTTACGGCTTTGGTTCAAACTGTGTATGTTTTAACTATAAAACCCCTAACTTTGGGATTTTAAAATTAATATATAAATATTCTTATCAAAAAGCAAAATATGAGGTAAGTTTCAAAACACTGTGCAGTTTTAGCTATATGAGTTCCAACAGACCCCACAGGAAATATACTACTTTAAAAAAATATAAAGAAGAAAAAAGTGTTGCAAACCTGTTCTACAGATCTGCAGCAAGGACTGGGTTACAGTTGGATATGACCAAAGGACAAAACAAATCTAAATGAAACTTAATTTATATGTAGCATGGGTGGAATAGAGAAGATAAAATAACAGTACCCATTTTCTCCTCATGCTTCCTATTTACATTTATTTTATTTATGTTAAATTTTGAGGCACCTTGCTCCTTAACATGTAACAAACCACTTGATTTTTCTATCTAAAGGAGAAAAATAGGAAAATTATTAGCACTTAAGAATTAACTGTGCAGTAATGATTTCCAGGGCTTTTTAAAAAACATGCACGAATCTGAGTCATCATCACAATGTTCAGCACTCTTTACAGATCTCATTTCGAAGTCAGGCATGCAATGAGAGGTGTACCTGATTTGCCTGACTGCTCATGAGTATCAGGTACTTTGCTGCACATCCTGCCTAATATGTAGCTAACTAGCAGGCTTTCGAATATATAGTTCCAGCAGCTCTGCATGCAAATTAGGCATAGAATTATGTACTGTTCTTCTGAAAATCAAAATACTTAGGTGTTCTCAAATGATGAATGAACCAGACCTTATCCTGAACAGCTAGCATCTTGCAATTAACTGGATACTCAGGTAGGTTTCTACAGGATCAACAGACATGGCTCAAGTAAATACAGTGGCAGAAATGACTCCTAAAGTGATGTGTCTGCACTCTAATTTAGATCCTTGGTCAGTAGCGTACATAAGTATATGCCTAATTTAAGTATGCGCTTACATACAGCCAATTCAATATACGCTTCACCAGATAAACTTCAGAGATGCTTAGGCATTTAGTCCTTTTAAATAGGAACGGAGTTAGGCACATAACTAAATAGACAATGAGTCAAATTCAGAAAGGTATTTAAATAGAAGCCCAAGCTTTAAGTATATTGGTCATCTTACTGAAATAATTGGAATTATTCATTTGCTCAGATGCTGCTTACGGAATCTACTGAACACTTTTGGTTAAGTGTACCGTTATAGCAGTTCAAAGAATGAATAACATGCATATCTCAATTGTAATGTCAGCATTATTTCCAGAATACTTTGGTTCTTCAACAGAGTAAAGTCTTATTTTAAATACAAAATCTAGTTGGTCAGTTCCATGCCACAAACAAAGATTCATTTATTTTATTCAAGAATGAGAAAGAGTCTATCTTTACAGACAGACCCCTGAAAATTTGCCTGCATATCCAAGATACTGTATTTTCAAAAGGTCCTTCTCCAGTTTTTGAGAACAGGTCAAACTTTTAAACAATTCTATAGAAAACAAACTGCTGGGGGAGAGGGGGGTGGGGGGGGAAGGGTGGAAAGAAAATGTGAAATACATTGCAAATTTACTTCCCTGTTCTTTAGAGAGTTTTTAAAAACAAATTAATATGTGAGGCCAAATAACCTCATAAGTAACAGGCTTTAAGGTTTGGAGTTTTATCTCCATTAATTTATTTACAAAAGGAATACAAGCCCACAAAGATACAACAAAAGGTGTGGGTTATGACACAACAAATGAGGACACTTTAGTTTAAGAATAACTGATTTGTTTTTTGAACTCGTGGTATTTAACAGTTGAGTAGAAATGAGGTAAAGATATTTATTTTCTAATTAGGGAAACAGACAAAATAAATATGCCACATCTATACCACATCCTTAGAAAGCTTAGAAGCTCTTGTGTTTAGTAAATTACAGATTCTATGATCATCTATTTATTGATTCTTCAATTTGCAATGAAATCTGGAAGCAGATGTAGATTAGCTCTGCATTGCCTAGAGACACCTTATGCTTCTTAGGAAACGTACAGTTGTCCTAAATATCAATTATGATTGTTACTTTTCTGTATCATCAAAGTGCTTAAGAGGCCTAGTCAACATAGTCCATTCCAGAATCCATTTTGCTAAATGGTGAACAGAAGTATCTGTGTTAAGCAAGTACTATTTACAATATTTTTATCCCCCTCCAAGTGCTCAGAAGAAATTAATTTCCTACTCTTTGTACTGAAACTACATGGTTGATCCTCCCCCCCAAAACAGTTTCTTCAATAATTAAGTTTGCTTGTTTTAAAAATACTTCCAGTTTACATCTACTCTGAACATAATTAAAGGAACTGTTATTTTCCTGCTATTTTAAATCAATGGAAAATGTACACTTACATATAAAATAATTTCTGCGTGATCCAATTCATGATTCTTATTGGATTTAGCAGCAGTAATTAAAGAGATTACACCTACTGGCAATTACCTCAGCAGTCACAGCTAAATCCAACAGAGGCCAAAAAGCAAAGCTCCTCCCAGCAGCAGCGCACAGCCTGGTGAGTTACCAGTGTGAAACCAATCTATCCCAGTGCAGCTGTCTGGGAAGAGCAATGCCTGAGTACTAGATACACCACCTCCTGGTCCACCACTTCTGTTTCAGGGCTTCTGTTTCATATTAATAAGAACATCACTTAGGGATGAGAATCCTCGCAATCACTCCAGCATGAACTGCCAAGGCTTCTGAGATTGTGAGATGACCAAAAAGACACGGTTTTTTTCTTTCTTGTTTTGTTTTTTGTTTGTTTTTTGTTTTTTTTTTTTTTTTAAAAAAAAACCAAAACCTTCTTCTTGAAATAACCACCACTGGAGCATGTCAAAGTACAATATACACACACATACACACACACACGCACACAGAACTGATTCAATCTTCCCACAAATAACAGTGTTAAAAGACAATGTGCCTCACATAACACATTGCAACCAAAACTTCAGGCTGCATTTGTACTTATGAGTGGTAAACAGTTTTTTTCTGAAAATTACAAAAACAAAACGATGAAATCTTACTGCCACTGACCTCACTGGAGCAAGGTTTCATCAGAACCAAACATGTACTTCATGACATTCAATACCCAAGGAAGTTCAATTTCAGAAAGAATTATTTTAAACTCTTCATATTATCCATAAATAGTAAGTTTTCTTTTAAACAGACCATGCAACATAAAATAAAACTACTCTGCTGAGAAGAGGAAAAATAGCAGAGCAAGATCATGACTTTGTAAAGTTAATTTCTCCAGAAGTGTTTCAACTGTCCTTTTCAAGATAAACTCATAAAGCATAACATATGAAAGAATGTATCTTAAAACTGATATATTTTTCACTATTCCTGTCTTCAGACACAATGTGCTCATCTGTTGAATTTAGATGCTTAAATGTATTCCAAATCAAATGTATCCATAATTCACAGCATAAAAATTAATCATATTCTAAATTCTGCGTATACCATCCACCATTCATAAGCAGCTTCAGGTCAACTTCAAAATGAAACACTGTGAACCCTTTACAAAACACCATTTTTACAGAACTGAAGTACCGGTTCACAAGTACAAGGGAAAGAGATTTAACAGAACAAAACAAAAAAAGGGACAAAATAAAATAAAAATAAAAATAAAAGAAACAAAGGAAAGAAAGCAAAATAAAATAAAAACAGAGACAGGGCGTCCATCTTCAGCAGGCCAGACTTCGATCTCATTTCCCCCATGAAGGTTTCACTTGGCGGCAGGTTTAGTGGCATGGCAAACAATGCCTAACTCAGGCAAGTGTAACAGGTCTGCCTTGGCCAGTCTAGTCATCTAATAATGCACAAATATCACACAGAGAAAACATACAAAACCAAATTAATAGTCAAAATCCATCTACTAGATAATGTGGACATAAAATTTAGAATGATTAGGGTGGCATCTTTGTTTATCTTTCAACCTTTGTGTTCTCAAAGTATAATGTTTAAGGAAAAACCTACTAATACACATACAAAAAAGTCATATTTTGACAGCTTAATAATGTTACTTCATTTTCAATTACATTTTTGTTAACTTGTTTATTAAATGTCACAAAATTAACATTGTTTTCATTGTATAGTGATTCCCTCCTCATACTCCCTTGATTTACCACTGTTTAAATACACTCAAAATTTCAGATTTTATTCTGGTTTTGAAAACCAAATTTTCAGAATTACGTATTACATTCCTCTACATTCGATTCGGCGCATGACATGTTTTATTACTGGCACCGTTGGCCAAGGATATAATTTTATCTCCCAGTAGAATACAGCCATCACTACTTTTAAAGCCCATGATACACTCCACTGACTCCATTAACAATGCATCATATGGTACACAGTGAATCAAAAATCATGTGCTGTGGTCTCCAAAGCCATACTTACTCCACACAATAATTTCCTCAGAAAGTTAAACCTATATAAATTCACATCTTTATAAATTAAAATTAGTGATTCTGTTAGAAAGTTACATGTAAACAGCATTCTGACATTAAAAAAAAATCTGACTTCACAACCCAATCATTTGTTCACCTAATTATGCATAAATCTCTGTGGGGTCCAGAATGATTTTGAACAGTGACAATTTTTCTGTAATACGTTTTCTCAGAAATGCCTAATAAGTCAGCTACAAATGGGGTTGGAACAAGATTTGTCAGAACTTGATTTTATTCTCTTTCCATTCATTGTCTACCATCAAGAGACAGAGGAAAGTAGCTTTACCTGCCTGTTGCCATATCACGTCAGGCAGTGATCTCATCACAAGAAAAACACCAGGAATTGTTGTTAATTCATTAGGCAGCATTCTTCCCTCTCTGGCAGTACTGAACCAGTGTTAAGGTCTTTTCAATGAAATGTAAAACTAAGATCCTGAATAATTTGTATTCGATTATTTAGGAGCAATTTTTCAATAATAAGGACTCTGGTCCCATTAGCCTCTACAAAGCTTCACATGGATATGGCAATGTCCTCTTTGTGGTTTAAGAACAGGTACCAAAAATAAAACCAAAAAGCCCCCAAAATAAGGCATAAAAGCAACGAAAAATCTAGGCTACACAAAGACAAATATAGGTGCCGTATGCTCCTATTAAGAAGGCTACAAGAACAGGCAGTATATTGTATTGTAGGTCAATATATCCTTTAGTGAAAGTACTTATAAGTCTATGACATTTTGGAGACTTGTCAGAATTTGCTAGGAACATCCCAGACCATTATTACAGCAACACTAATCTCATACTATCCAGATCATGATGTGGCAAATGTGACAAAAATTGGTAATCTGGGACCACTGTTAATAAACTCCAAGAAGTCAACGGTATCTTTTGAAGCAAAACCCGACTCTTGAAGTTAAAAAGTTATGTTAATAGGAGGTATTTCTAGACTTGCCGCAGCTTACAGTTCAATCATTCCAAATATTGTTCATGGCAAAAGAAGCTACCATATTCAAAGTGAAGTCAGATTTACTCCACCAGATGGAATATTTCCAGTCTAAATAAGTAAAAAGTCCAGAACCAAATGGACAGATGCTCAGTTCCACAATGATCCCAATGAAGTCAATGGGGCTCTGCTTAACTCCAGCGATATTCCTACTGTAAGGATATGCTTCATATAACCATATTCAGATTTGAGATATTACACTAATAATAAGAACTACCCTGTAGTCAACACATCTGTAAAAGTATGGCCTCAAAGCTAGTTAAAGGAACACTTGTAAATTTAATATTCACCAAGCATTTTATTTTATTAAGTTTTAAAAATACTTTACGCTGGAAGCATTCTGTACAGATCACTGCATTTTTAAAGAGATAGCTAAAACCAAAAAGGAGTACCAGTATACATAACAAAGCCTTTTCATGGCACACAAAGTAATATTTTCCACAGTAACAAGAAAAGAAAATTGAATTTTATTAAACTAGCAGGTAAACATTTATATTCAAACACTGTCACCATGAATGCTAAATATTTTAGATTAGATCAACCTAAAATAGCCAAATGCATGTATCGCATGTCTACAAGACAAAACTGGCATGCAGTCTGAAAAAAAACAGAAAAATAATCAGTATCTTAAAAAAAATAAAAAACATCACACCCAAGGTGATACATTAAGATCCAAACTGCAATGTTATTGGTGCCAGGAAATTGCCAAATCTTTTCAGTGCTCCATTGACTTCAGTGAGAACTCTGTGTGAGAATAAGCTTGCCAATACATACCATATTAAATGGAATTATTTTACCTTCTTTTCCCTTTTTTCTCAAAATATGTAATAACTATGGAAAATCGTATTATCCTAATTTAAATCAATTATCTTTTTGCTAGTGCTGAATTTCATTAAGCCTATACAATTATGTTTCTTCATTCAATTTTCAATTTTGTTTCAAGACTTTTCAAAAAGCAATAAAATAAAGTAAATTAAAATAACAACAGAGCACCACCTTCTTACATGGAAAGCTTAAAACAATTAGCAGACATGACAAAGACCAACATTACAGAACAATGTCTAAAATACCAACCTTCTGCGCAGGGCACAACTATCAAAGCTCTGTCAATAAAAACGGTGTTAGTTAGATGCTGGGCCACACCAACACTCGATGCTTCACGAAACTTAATATAACATACTTTGGAGGAAAAAGCAAGAGGTGCATTGCTGCAAGATAAAAGGAAAAAAACAATTAGTCATATTAAATAATTATATGCATGTATTTTTAACTATTACTCCTTAATAAAAAAATAGGTTTTACACTACCTGGAAAAGTTAGCCAAAAGACAAGACTATAGAAATTTACTAATTTGCCTACCAAGCCACTGAAAAAAGCATAGCATAGCACAGCACCTCCTCCTTTTTAATGGAAACTTACGGAAGCCAAAATCCCAAACTAACCAGGCTAATTTTCTTTTATAATCTTGCTAAACACCACTGACCAGAACATTCCAAATTACTATTGTAAGTAGCATATTTACTTGACACACTTGTCAAGTAAATAATTTACAGTGTATCTTTTTTCTTTCAAACAACCCTTGTTTAGGAAAGTCAAACAACAAGGCCAGTTGTTTTTCAGTGACTCCCTCAGATATTAGCCCATAATAACTCATACTCTTTCTTAGGTCTTCATGAAAGCAGTTTTGTTAATTCTTATTAAGATATAAGCAGTTCTCGAGAGTTCTTTCAAATGTTAGGTCTTAACTCACTAATGTAACAAAAATCCTTTTTATCATCTGCCTTAGTTTGGCATAGTGTAGTACAGGACAGGACAAGAGGAGGAAGTAGGAGGAATTCACTCTTTGGCTAGAAGAAGGAAGAAAATCTGTAATTTGCTTTTCCACTAGAAAGTACACCAACAGAGATGTCAGAAAGCACAACATGTAAACAGTATAATCTTGTTCAAAACCAAAAAGGTTTGCTTTAAAAAACGTATTCCCTAGTCAAGGTTTGTAACCTTTATAAAAGCAGTTTATTTTTCCAGATGAAGGAAGTACAGGTGAAATCTTCAAACAGAGAACACAACAGAATATTGCTGGAACATCAGCTATTTCTGTTTGAAAAGACCACCTGTTTGCTAGCAAAGCAGTAACCCATGGAAAATATGCTGCATAAACTGTTTCATCCTGACACTCCTTCAACTGAAACAGAAACACTTGTCAACTTCCTGGAAGTATCACAAGCAGTTCAAGTTTAGTCCAACCCATCCTGTAGTCCCTCAAGTTCCAAGCAGATAAATCCCAAAGCTGTTGTATGGAATGAATTAGACTTTAATATTTAAATACAAGCTCAGAAGATTTAGACAGATGAACCATGAACTTAGTCTGAGCCAGGCAGACTGATATGTTTCTGGTTACCACAAAGGTAATACCTAGGTAAAGTATCTAGAGAGCCAGTCAACTCCAGAATGGCATTCAGAAACATTTATGATGGAAAATTCTGTGAAAACAGGTACACTGGGGAGGCAAAAATAAACAAGGTGTGGGAGAGACACAAATATGAAAGTCAACCTTTACGCAATTTAGAAAAACACTGCAAGATGACTACACTTCTGCCCACTTGTTTTGTTTATAGTGGGAAACATTTTCACAGTTTTCACGTTTCCACATTCAGGAAGAAAATAATTGTATAGAACGGCTTCCGAGCCACCTGTTATTTGTTCACAACAGTTTCCAACATCAGGGGTGACAGCGAGCTATGACCTCCTCAGTACTCAGCAGAAATGTCTGCATACAATTTTTAATCTTACACATTCTGAAAAGCCAGACTTCGCTCTCTGCAAAGATCTTTTTTTTATGGCTACAGGGTTTTTTTGTTTGTTTTGTTTTATTGGGGGGAGAGTGGAAGGCAGTCTCTGTGTGTGGGTTGGGAGAAGAGGGTGCTTTGCTTTTTTGTTGTTGTTGTTTGGAATTTGTTTGTTTTTAAATACACATGCCAGTGTTACAACCCAAATGGCTGAAGCCTCAAGTGAAGATTCTGTGATCCAGACTGTTGAAGACTTCTATTGTGTCCTGGTTTTTTTCCTTTTTTGTTTTCATTACTCACTCAGGCAGTCTAGGTGCCATAAATAAACCTTATAAATTTCAACATCTATACAGCCAGCTCTTACAAGTGTAACTCTTATAATATTCTCCCCCCTGTATTTCTTGGATTTCAATCACAAAAGCTACATGGAAAGTATGCTAAAAAATATTAACATTAGAACACTGCTGCAAACAAGGCTCTGAAAAGAAGTCTTGGTACAAAGTGCTTTCTGAAGGTTACAGAGGCAAAATTTCTCTCAGAAAAGTCCTATTCTGTTTTAATTCCTTTTGTTCCATTTTTTATTGCTAACCTTTTCTGAGGCTGAATTGAGGTAGAGTCATAATCTTCCTCCTAGGGTTACAAAGCACTAATGAAAAAAAGCAACTCCTACACCGCTGATTCAAGGTTACTATAATCCGGTTCCTTTAGGAAAGCAAGAAAACTCAAAAAGGAAATCAATATCTAAACAGTATTCAGACATTTCTGCCATTTTTGTCTTCCTTTGTAAAGAGACAGTAACATCAATCTACCAATAACAACCAACCAAACCAACCAAAAATACTTTATAAGAATGACCTATTCAGAAATCTACAGTGACAAATCAAATAAAAGGCTATAAAACATTCCTCAAAGAGTCCAGATTTTCTCAAGGTGGTGGTAGTAGAGGAGACAACAGAAACTAATAACTTATCAAAATAAGGTGTTCTGGAATAATTGTGCAAATCACATCCAAGTAAGTCTGTGCGTGTTTCATCTCAAAGGCCTAATCTATACTGCAGTGACTGCAGGATATAAGAAACTTGTGTGTTCTAGCCTCCCAGACCACTCCAGACCATCCAGAAGCAAAATACAGTGGGGCTTTCAAACCTTATACAGGCAGTTTGTGCCTCCCTGCTTTCAAACAATTCATTGTGTAAAAATCCAACTGTTGCATAATAAAGCCTTCCAATATTTAACTGTTCAAAAATCCTATGACAGCCACATTTGAAGGATTATGGCTAAAAATGTAATTTTGAAGGCTTCTCTGAAACACAAACAAAACTGGGTGACAAACGTAACACAAAAGCATGACTGGGACTAAGAATCTGGTTACGACGTCACTGGTCTCCTCGTAAGCCAAAAAACCAGCTCTAAGCTGCGTAAGTGGTTGGCATCCTGGAGAACATACCCAAGGCCTGTCACACCCTGCAGAACAGCCCTCAGATTTCAACTGTATTGCAAACTGAAAGTGATCTATAAAAGCTGGACTTGGTCTTGTTCAGAACTGTGAGAAAAAGCCGTATTTCATCTTCGCACAAAAGTCTACCTAAGCAGCCAACAGAAAAGTACCAAATTAACACGTTCTTGAACAACACATTTTGTAAATTTAAATGTTAGCAACTTCAGGCTGTTAAAAGCAACACACAACAAAGGGACAAAAGTTTCAGGGAATATTCTACAGAGCAGAGAACACAATATAGCCTCATGCTCTTGCATATTCAAATGTCGGCATCCTTTTATTCCATCCTTTTATTCCACAAGTGTGGTTTCTTGGAGACCTTTGCACATGCAGGCTTGCAGGAGGCCCCCTTCCTAACTCCTTAGTGGTTTCTGTGTATTTCCACTTGAGAAAACTCAGTGAGTACTGGAAGTTTCGTAAATGGCAAACGAAAGAGGTCCTGTTAAACAGTGACAGCAATTCTCCATTCCCAACATGGGAATTCAGATCTCTAACCAAATCAGGACCGTACACTGGTATTCAAAACTTCAGGAGTTTTTTCTCAGACTTTCTGACAAAATATCACTATAGCTGACAGCAAAGCCCCACTAAAGCCACCCTCTTCTACACAGAAGTGGCAAATTCACATGGAGGTGCTGTGTAGGAGCAACTCCTAGTGCATAAACTAACTCTCTTACACATGCTGTCATTGTAGCATCATTTTCTGTTCTTGTTGACTTTTTCATCCTATCTATGATTTTCCAAGTAATTTTCATATACACCTATAGTTTTTCCCTACAATACTTGAGTCTTTAGCTTCAGGAATAAACCAGAACTCATTTAGTAAAACTAGAAACCTGCAATTCAAAATTATAGAATCATAGAATGGTTTGGATTGGAAGGGACCTTAAAGATCATCTAGTTCCAGTTCCCCTGCCATGGGCAGGGACACCTTCCACTAGACCAGGCTGCTCAAAGCCCCATCCAGCCTGGCCCTGAACACTTCCAGGGATGGGGCATCCAAAACTTCTCTGGGCAACCTGTTCCAGTGTCTCACCACCCTCACAGTAAAGAATTTCTTCCTAATATCTAACTTAAATATACCCTCTGTCAGTATAAAACCGTTACTTCTCGTACTATCACTACATTCTCTGATAAAAAATCCTTCCCCATCTTTCCTGTAGGCCCCCTTTAGGTAATGGAAGGCTGCAATAAGGTCTCCCTGGAGCCTTCTCTTCTCCAGGCTGAACAACCCCAGCTCTCTCAGCCTGTCCTCATCCCTCTGACCATCTTGATGGCCCTCCTCTGCACTCTCTCCAACAGGTCCATGTCTTTCTTGTGTTGAGGGCTCCAACGGTCATCCTGCCTTCCTCAAGATGTAAGAAAAAGGGAAAATAGTATATGTACAAGTAAGTTAAGAAACCAAACAACACAGAAACTGTATTTTCTGAAAGGATTTTACAATCGTCCCTTACTTTCATTTCTAAGCATCTTTCATATGAAGTTGGTTGAAAGCAAATTGTCAAAGCGTCTCTGAATATCCTTCTTCTCAAGGTTTTCTTCACTGTTTATGGGACAGTGAAGAACATATGACCAAAAGGCTTGGTAATGAAGCGGAATAAAAGGGGTCTTTGAGCACTGAAAGCCACCTATGGCAGTCTTTAAAAGACATGTCTTACAAAAAAGTCTTACAAAGGCAGTCCTGTGAGGAACAGGGAGTTGGACTCAATGATCCTTATGGGCCCCTTCCAACTCGAGATATTCTGTGATTCTGTTTCCTCCCAATTAAAAAATTTGAGTTTTGTTATTAAAAACTTTGAGTATTTAATACAATCAGATTTTATGGATTAGACTTCAGCAGATTAAGGGAGAAAGTAGAAGCCTGACAGACATGATTGAATTGGAAGAGGTGAGGGATAATTTATAGTTTTATTTCCAAAGATGATAGAGAAAAGGGAGTTTATATGCTTTATAAAGTGTGTGTATGCATATACATACACATACATGTGGACATATATTCTGTTTACTGTTGTGCATCAACAACAGAGCTGGATGTTCACATCCATTGGAAATAAACATGCCTAGCAAAGGCAATGGGACTACAAGTATTACAGTAAATTCCTTAAAAAGAATGCCCTTTTTTTTCATATACATGAAATGACACACACAGAAGAGAAAAAATTCACTCTGCTCAGCAAACTCATGCTTGACTAAGTAAAAATATTTTGTATGTAAGCTGAATATTTGCAACACAGAGTTACTGAGAAAACTGGTTGCAATTCTACACAATGCAACATGTAACTTTATTTCACCTAATTGCTTAATCTATTAAAAAGTTAGGGTAATACTCTTTTTGTATTAGACCTTATATTATTCTTGAAACAAGAGTTGTTGGCTTTTTATTTTTAACTATGTATTTCTGTACAAAGGCTAGCAAATGGGGTCCCAATCTCGGTAAGAGATTTCTGAATTATGCTTTTCATCTAGAAACCAGACTGAAAAGTGAGTTTCCGCTGTTCCATTAAGGCAACAAAGTTCATGCTCTAGAGTACATCTGAAGTTTGGATTTCTTTTTTAATTGTTTTTAAAGATAAGACTGAAATGACATTATATTTTGTCTGATGTTGATTCTAATGTAAAAAGCAAATTTCCCTTTTAATTGAATTAATAGAAAGAATTGATTTTTAAAAATCTAGGCCTTAAATTGTTAAATACTTAACGAAAAAACAGTAGCAGAAAATAATTTTAATAAATTGCAGGCATCTCTTGTAGCATCTTTTTGCATCCTGTGCAGTCATCAAAGAAACACTATTTTCTGAATTTATCATAATACTATTCAAACATATTTTCAGAGAGTCAATAGGAAGCATCTTTTTTTGTTTCACAAGAAGGGCATTAGAGAAAGTTTTTTTGTTTTTTGAAAGTCAGGTCAAATGTCCATAACTATTAGGCAAGGTACTACATATTTCTAAAAAGTATGCATAAAAACTGTACATAAAACCAAGAGTAAAATAAGCAATCACAATCCTGAAGCCTATCTCTGAAAAATAGATTTATCATTTAGAACTCATGTTTACAGCACTATAACCTTGACGTTCCCAAGTCAAACCCTAGTATGGTACCGGATTTTAGTATTTTATGTGTGTGTCACACTCCCAAAATTTTATACATAGGCAAAACATTATTTGCATATGAATGTCAAGAAAGTATCTATTTGCCTTAAAATCTGTTGTATAACTCAATGGAAAATAAAAGCAACAGTTATAACAAAAAAATATATTTGGTCAGGAGAAAACTCAAGCATATTAAGAAGCAAGTGTGGAACAAGTCTAAAGCAAAACCCTGGAAAACTATGCAAAAATCACCATAAATCTATTAAAGACTGTTTAAAATTCACTAAGGCTGTTTTAAACTGTTCTGATTTTGGCTGGGATAGAGTTAATTTCCTTCATAGTAGCTAGTACAGGGCTATGTTTTGGATTTGTGCTGCAAACAGTGTTTGTAACACACGGATATTTTAGTTATTGCTAAGCAGTGCTTACACAACATCAAGACATTTTCTGCTCCTCACACTGCCCTGCCAGCAAGCAGCCTGGGGAGGCACAAGTTGGAAGGAGACACAGACATGACCCCAGCTGACCACAGGGATATTCCAAACCATATGGCATCATGTACAACATATAAAGCTGGGGAAAGAAGAAGGAAGGGGAAGTGTTCAGAGTGATGGCATTTGTCTTCCCAAGTAACCATTACATGTGATGGAGCCCTGCTTTCCTGGAGATGGCTGAACACCTGCCTGCTGATCAGGAGCAGTGAGTTAATTGCTTGTTTTGCTTTGCTTGCATGCACAGCGTTTTCTCTACCTATTAAACTGTCTTTATCTCAAACCATGAGTTTTCTCAGTTTTACTCTTCTGATTCTCTCCCCGGTCCTACCAGGGTGGGTGGGGTGGAGTGAGCGAGCGGCTGAGTTGGGCTTAGTTGACACCTGGGGTTAAATCGTAAGATAACCATACTTTTACATTAATGGATGCCTATTACGTACACTTTACACACATATTAAAACTTATTTAATTTTTCTGACTGATGCTCATTCAAATCTACTTAGATGTAATATAGTAACATATAAAAATGGATAAATGAGAACATTTTTCCTATTTAGTTTTAGAAATCGAAATTTTATTCATCTGAACGTCTTCTTTGTATTAAAATTGAAGTATGTGGATGTGAATGACACCCTCCCCCTTTTCAGAAGAAAAAAGAAAAGACAAATGGTTTGAAAGAACACATCTGTCATTCCCTTCCTAGTACAACAGATGCTTAAAGAAAAAAAATATTTCTTTTCCTTCCCAGTTCTGTTCTTCATCATCTGCTTGGCAGAAATAATACTGTTATTTTGCAAACCTCTGCTATCTCCCATCTGAGTGCATCCCTCACATGCTGCTTGACATAATGAGAACAGCTACAATTCAGAGAAATGTGAGATGTCCGTTATTAACTTCCATTTATTGCACACATCTTATCAGGGCCATTTCTGACCACAAGACAGGAAGATTCCGTCCCTCTGTGAGCAATTATTTTGGCTTCTGTTCGAGCGGCCCTTTCTCGGGGAATAGAGCCCTTCGAACAAAAAGGAAATAAAAAAAAAAAGAAAAATACTTCGTGCCGGCGGTTCGCACCACCCGGGCAGCTGCCAGCCAGCCGGGCGGGCTTCGGGCTCTCTCGCTCGACCCCCCTCCACTCTGTCACTCAGTCCGAGCGAAGAGAAAGGTGGGCCAAAGAAAGGAGGTTTTTAGGAAAAGGAAAGGAAGAGACCCGTGCCGCGGAAGCGCTCCGGGGCAGCCTGGGAGGACGCTTCTCGCCAGGCCCTTAGCTGTGACTCGCTGCCGGCACCCCTCAGCAAGCAGGAGGTCGCGGCCCTGGCAGCTGCCGCCACAGGAACACAAAACCTGCCGCTCCGTGGCTGCCGCGGTGCTCCCCGGCTCCTCCGGGCCAGGGCCGCCATCTTGAGTGCGGGCGAAGCTCCTCTTCCCCACCGCCCCGGCCATACAAAGGGGTTGGAGCACGTGACCCACCCCACCCCCCCTCCCGCGGGAGGCTCCGGTGCCCGCACTCAAGATGGCACGTAGGGCCTTCTGCCTCTTCCCCGCCCGGCCCCTCTAGGCCTCTTCCTCCTCCCAAGTCTCTATCGCTCCGGAGGCCGGCACAGGCCCCACTTACTCCGGGGGATAGAGGCGCAGCTCCTCGATATCGCCCAGGAAGCCGAAGAGCGTCCGCATCTGCTCGCTAGTCACTGCCGAGGAGAGATTCGTGACCTGGATGACCGACGTGGGGCCCAAGGGGAAGCCCAACGGCACCCCGATCCCGCCGCTGTTCATCATGGCGGAGCCCGCACCGCCGTGCCGCTCGCCGCCCTGCCACACGCAGCCGGGTAGGCGGACCTGACCACAGAGAGGAGCGCGCGCCGCCTGCCAGAGCGCCTCAGCGCGCCGGCCGCTCTAGCGGCAGACTCGACTGCTCCCTGGAGGAGCGTCAGGGTGGGTGGCCGCCCGTCCCCCGCCGGCCGGGGCTACCTGGGGGGAGGCAGCGCCCCAGCCCCGCGCCGCGCCGAGCGGGCCCCGGCGGTCGCGCTGCCCCGCAGTTGGGCGGCGGGAGGAAGATCCTCGCTTCCCGAGGAACCGGGCGGGCCGCCGCTGCCAGGGCGCGACCAGCGCTGGGGGCCTCGGCCCCGCCTAAAAAGAGGCGCGGGCCGGCGCGCGTGCGCCCGGCCGTTAACGGCCGCGTCCCTTCACTTAACGGCCTCCCTTCAGACGCAGGCCAACGGCCCCGGCTGCTGGGGGAGCGGGCCGCAGGGTCTGCAGGGGGGGCTGGGGCGGTGAGGCGGGTCCGTCGCTGTGGGGACGGCGCGGCGGTGGGCGCCGGTGGCTGCCGGTGGCTGATCACCGCCGCACGGCGGCCCCAGCACCTCGGTAACCGGTCTGCTTCGCCTTCAGCAGCGCGAAAGGGTTCTCGGTGTAAAACCCGGAGCACCGAAGAGGCTAGGTACAGACCCCCGCCTGTCATCGCGCAGGGTTGGGTCCCTCAGTTGATTTGGCATGAAATCTGCCAAACGCTCTGCCAGCAAATTAAAATATGCCCACAAGAAATGGAAGAAAAAAACAGATTTCCTATTTAAATGCTTTTTTGGTAGCCACGTTCAATAAGAGGCAGTTTAATTAGCCTAAAGAATAAACCTTTGAAAACACCCTAATTACATTTAAACAGGAAGGGTTTGTAATGGAATGAGTTGTTAATGGTTTTGTTATAACTTGACTGGGAATCTGTCCCAATTAAATTGATCTTACCTGGAGTTTACAGTTCAAGTCCTCTTTAAATCTTAAATTGACTGGAGAAAATGAGACAGAGAGGAGGTGATCACTAAGGATCTAATGGCAGTCTTCCTTGGGTGGTGAAGAACCCTGCGTCTTGGGACTGAAAGATGTAAGGTTTCAAACATGACTATTTGAGTTTTTAAGATTTTGCATACCCTAAGCCTGAAGTGCCTGAGAAGGGACTGAAGTATCTGGGCTGAAAAAGATTGCAAATTTGTGATACTTACCTGAGCAAGTAGGTCAGTTGTTACAGAATCTCCATAGATAAGTCTGGGTAGTGCTTCCTTTATTGATGGTTAATATGTTACAGAATTTTAAGTGATTCCAAGCAATTGTCAGAGATTTATTTTATTTAAAAATACCTATGCATTTGTTTCAGGTAGTACTTATTTCAAGATGATAGTCGATGAACTAATATTCTTTTTCTAAACTGAATCCATATTCCAAAAGTGCAAGATCTAAGATCAAAGTTAAATCCTTTCTTTCAGCCATCCTGGTAGCTTTTAATTAGCCCAAATTTACAGACTTTTAACTGGAAAATCCAAGATCTTCTGTTTTATATTGCGCAAAATTAAACTGCTGTCATTATTCTATCTATAGGAACATTACCTAAAGATTTACTGTGTTTTGACTAGTACATCTCATCCAAAGACAGTCAGCAGAGGTGTAGAAGCTATTACTGCTTTAAACATTGTTGTCCTTTCTCCTTGCATCTCTCACTGGAGGGTACCAGAAAAACGAGCTCTAAAATTTGCAAATAGAAAAGTTCTCTTATGTCAGAACAGAATGGGACGCCCTCCTTCAGGTAGAGCCTTTAATAGTACATGTGAATTCTGAATACTTCCCAAAAACAAAACTGGCAAAACACTGTCTAAATTTTCTACTTGTCAGTCACTGCTGCAGGACAAAATTAGCTTGGAAAATAATACAAAAAAATTAATTTGGATTTCAGAATAATAGCAAAAAAAAACCAAAAAAAACCACCACAAACCAACCCAAAACTGAATTCCAAAAGCCTTGGTTCACAGGCTGCCGTTAAAATGCCAGAAGCAAACAATGACTGTATTTTAGCCAAACTTCAAAATTTAAAAGTATGTAAGAGCCACTCCCTCTTCTATAATAAAAAACAGAGCTATTGAGAAAAAAAAAAAGTTAAATAAAATGCGTAGACATGCGGAAGGGGAATTTATGTACAAGCACTGTCCTAACATAATTTTCTCCCTAATCAGCGGTTAACAGACTTGAATTAATGTCTTATGGGTAGCTGTACACCAAGAGAAGACTTTAGTTGTGATCTAAGTGGATTAAAAAATATAGGAGCTTCTTTTCAATTTTGCTCAACTGTTTTTATACTGTATTGGTGCACTTAGATTCAATAAATAAATTGTTTAATTTTACCTTCACTTTGTTTGTACGGGCAATGATGTCAGATTAACTATCAAAGACTAAGGCATTCCATGCCTGCAGTGCAGAAATCCTTCAGCTTCTCCCAGATGGGGATCCCAACATCCATCTCCTGACAATCCACACAATAGATTTTGACTGGGCTCCGGTCCTGGAGCTCTAACCATGATTTCCAAAAGCGCTTTGCAATTGCAGTTATCCAGAGTTCTTGGGGTGCTTTGGAGAAGAGTTGTATATAGAATTCTCAAAAATATGTGTTAACACCTTTCTGGAAGAGGAAAGTTGTTACTTAAAAATTCCTACTCTTAATATGTAAAAAGAGGTGCAAACTGCTTTGAAGTGAACTGATTTGTCTGCATCCATTGTGTAGTCAAAATTCTTTCGTTTCCTTTGAAGTTGCTCCAGAAATTAGACTGAGTGGGACTTTGCAGTTCATAAGGGTCCCCTGGTGAGCACGGCCTTCAGACACTGTGAAGGTAAATGATAAATCATAAACCATACATGCATGAACGATGTGCATGTTCATGGGGGCAAATAAGCAATCCTTTCTGAAAAACGAAAGTGGGAGGTTTTTAGAGGGCAAACCTCAGAATATGGAGCATTTGCTTACACTTATAACAACATACCTTTTCTGTTTCATTAATCAGTTGAATTTTTCCTGTGTTTAGAAAATAATCTTCCCCTAAAGCTGCACCAGTCCCTCTCCTTTTAGATTCTGAAAAATGACAGCAATACATTATCCTTACAGAGATCACAAAACTTAAATTCCATGTTACCTACATGTAATATGTTAAAGTCTAAACAAAAGCAACTATTAACCTTTTGTCTAAGATTGTATTTCCTGATCTTTCCACAACAAATGTTTAAAAAACATTTCCTGGGAAATGTTAATTGCAAGTGCCAGTAGCAAAATACGGGCAATTCAGAAGGAGGTTACAGTAAAACCTGTTTTAGATGATCAGGAGAAAAGTTTTTTTCTTTACAAGAAGACACCTTTAGTGTCGACAGTGTGTGGTCTGCTAGAGGTGGACATCAGTGTGGTACTTGCTGTGCTTGCAGGACTAGGGAATGGAAATCAAATGCAGTAAGATAAAGACAGAAACATTAGAAAGCATTCATTAGTGGAGCCTTATAGACTTACGAAATAACGTCATACACAGAGCACATCTATTTGAAACAAAATCAAATAGTTCTAAGTTTTAAGCACTTTATGAAAAGTAAAATTAACTTCAGATTCAGCTACTCCTGGGGCACTGGTAAAACTTGCCTCTGAGACCAGTGAGAAAGTCCGGAGCAAGGAAGACATACCCTTGTCAGGTTAAACGAATTGTACGCACACGAGTCCATGGACCTGATGGGATGTTCCTATGACTGTTGAGGAATCTAGCTAATGTCACTGTGAGACCACCGTTAAATTATCTTTGAAAGGCTGTAGTGTTTGGAGAAGGTGAATGTTGCCCCTAGATTCCAGAAAGGCAAGAAGGAGTGTGGGAAAGCAACAGAAGATCGGCAAGGAGGATTGTAAATACACTCAAGTGACTCACACCTGGGATACTGGAAAACACATGTATCACACTAATTGTTACTCAGTCTCGGGTGCTTGCAAGGAAGACAATTGCACTTAGATAACAGAAGTCTGTGATGGGCTCAGGGACACCTTATGTAGCCACTAGAGAATCCTGGCCTGTTGTGGAAGAAGATCAAAGCGCAGTGAGAAAGCTGTGCCTGTTTGAACCTTATAAATACCAACAAGAACAGGGAGTCTGTGCACCCGCTCTTGCTAACAAGGACTCCCTCGCTGGCAAGGACTCTTGCTAACAAGAACTCTCTCTCGCGCCGCAATGTCCATGGTCCCTGCTTGCGTGCCTCTGCCTGGGTGTTGCTTTGGAGATTCCCTGGTCTGCGAGGTATTGAGATTAAATTTGTTCTTTGCCTTTCATCCGTGGTATGTGGTTGTTCCTGCGTCCTGCCTGCACTGGCTCACACAAAGAGCATCTGGAAAACTCAGGCTAGTCAGCCTCACCTTGATCCCTGGAAAAGTGACAGAACAAATCCTGAAAGTCATTTTCAAACATGTTAAGGACAAGAAGGTAATTGGGACTTGTGAGCATAGATTTATGAAGAGAAAATTCTACCTGACCACCTGATATCTTTCTGCAATGAAATTACTGGCTCCATGAGTGAGTGAGAGGAGAGCAGCTGATAGCATTTATCTTGACGTTAGCAAGGCTTTTGTGACTGAGTCCCGTAACATCCTCACGGACAAACCGATGAAGTACAGATTAGATGAGAGGGCAGTCAGGTGCACTGGAAGCTGGGTGAACTGCCCTGCTCAAACGGTTGTGATCAGCGGCACAAATTCAGCTGGCAATGAGTCAATACATACCCCAGGGTCAATATTGGGTTCAATACTGTTATATCATCATTATGTTTTCGTTAATGACCTGGACAGTGGGACATAGTGCCTCAGCAGGTTTGCAGATGATACAGCATTCAGAGGAACAGCCGATACCTTAGCATGTACATGCTACCAGTCAGAGGGACCTCAAAAGATTGGAGAAACAGGCTGACAGGCATCTCGTGTTGTTGAGCAAAGGGAAATGCAAAGTCCTGTGCCTGAGCAGGAGTAACTTCATGCACCAGAAATGGCTGGAAAGCTGGCTGGCAGAAAAGGACCTTGGAATCCTGTCTAACAAATTTAACATGAGCAAGCAATGCTCCCTTGTTGCAAAGAAGGCCAACAGGTCCCTGGGCTGCATTAGCAAGAGCATCACCAGCAGGTTGAGGAAGGTGATCCTCGCCCTCTACTCAGCACTGGTGAGACCACAGCTGGAATGACGTGTCCAGTGCTGGGCTCCCCAGCTCAGTAGGCTTCTTATCAATGTGAATAAGTACCTGGTGGGAGAGTGTAAACAAGACAGCCAGACACGATCTTCTCAGTGGTGTCCAGTGACAGGACAAGAGGCAATGAGCACAAATTGAAATACAGGAAATCTCATTTAATCAAAATGGTAGAGTTGAAGATCCTTAGGGCAGCGAGGAGGGTGCACAGCAAGCAAGCTCACTACCCTGGACTTCAAGAGAGCAGACTTTAGCCTCTTCAGGGGTCTGCTTGGCAAAGTACAATGGGACAAAACCCTGGAGGAAAGAGGGGCCCAAGAAAGCTGGTTAATATTCAGGCATCGCCTCCTTCAATTTCAGGAGCGATGCATCCCAAAAAAGACGAAGTTGGGCAAAAATAGCAGGAGGCCTGCATGGATGAACAAGGAGCTGCTAACAATCTCAAACAGAAAAAGGAAGCCTACAGAGGGTGGAAGGAAGGACAGGTAGCCTGGGAGGAATACAGAGAAATTGTCCAGGCGTCCAGGGATCAGGTTAGGAAAGCTAAAGCCCACATAGAGTTAAATCTGACCAGGGATGTCAAAGGTAACAAGAAAAGCTTCTGCAGGTACGTCAGTGGTAAAAGGAAGACTAAGAAGAATAAAAGGAAGGAAACGGGAGACCTGGTTACCTGGCATATGGAGAAGGCTGAGGTACTCAGCCTCAGGCTTTTTTTGCCTCAGTCTTCACCGGCAAGTGCTCCATCCACACTACCCAAGTCACAGAAGGCACATGGAAAATAAGGAGATGATTGGTGACAGCCAACATGGCTTCACTAAAGGCAAATAGTGCCTGACAAATTTGGTGGCTTTTTACAATGTGGTTACAGCATTGGTGGTTAAGGGAAGAGCAACTCATGTCATCTACCTGGACTTGTGCAAAGCATTTGACACTGTCCTGCATGACATCCTTGTCTCTAAATTAGAGAGACATGGACTTGACAGATGGACCACCCAGTAGGTAAGGAATTGGCTGGATAGTCGCACTCAAAGAATTGCGGTCAATGGCTTGATGTCCAAGTGGAGACCAGTGACGAGTGGCATTCCTCAGGGGTCAGTATTGGGACCAGTGCTGTTTAACATCTTTGGTGGTGACATGGACAGTGGGATTGCGTGCACCCTCAGCAAGTTTGCAGATGACACCAAGCTGTGTGGAGCGGTCAACATGCTGGAGGGAAAGGGTGACATCCAGAGGGACCTTGACAGGCTGGAGAGGTGGGCCTGTGCGAACCTCATGAAGTTCAACAAGGCCAAGTGCAAGGTCCTGCACATGGGTCGGGGAAATCCCATCCACAAATACAGGCTGGGCAGAGGATGGATTGAGAGCAGCCCTGAGGAGAAGGACTTGGGGGTGTTGGTTGATGAGAAGCTCAACATGAGCTGGCAATGTGCCAGAAACTGCATCCTGGGCTGCATCAAAAGAATTGTGGCCAGCAAGTCAAGGGTGGTGATTCTACCCCTCTAGTCTGCTCTCATGAAGACCCCACCTGGAGTACTGTGTCCAGCTCTGGAGTCCTCATCACAAGAAGGACATGGACGTGTTGGAGTGGGTCCAGAGGAGGGCCACAAAGATGATCAGGGGCACCTCTCCTATGAAGACAGGCTGAGACAGTTGGGGTTGTTCAGTTTGGAAAAGAGAAGGCTCTGGGGAGACCTTAATAGCAGTCTTCTGGTACTTCAAGGGCACCTACAGGAAAGATGGGGAGGGACTCTTTATCAGGGAGTGTAGCTATAGAATGAGGGGTGACAGTTTTAAACTGACAGAGCATAAATTTAGATTGGATCAGGAAGAAATTCTTTACTGTGAAGGTGGTGAGACACTGGAACAGGTTGCCCAGAGGAGTTGTGGATACCCCATCCCTGAAAGTGTTCAAGGCCAGGTTGGATGAGGCTTTGAGTAACCTGGTCTAGCAGAAGGTGTCCCTGCCTATGGCCAGGGGGTGGATCTTTAAGGTTAATTCCAACCCAAACCATTCTATGATTCTATGATAAGAAAAAAGCTTTTGTTTTACTATGGGGGTGGCTGACTGCTGGAACTGGTTGCCTGGAGAAGTTGTGGAATCTCTTTTCTTGGAGATACTGAAAACCTGGCCTGAGTAACCTGCTCTAGTTAAATTTGTTTTGAGCAGGGTGGGGTTGGACTGGGTGATCTCCAAAGGGCCCTTCCAGTCTCAGGAACACTGTGACTGTGTGAGAATTAACAGTGCTTTCCTGAACTGAGTTCACTTATTTGACGAGAAGCTTGGAATAATACTTTTTGTTAGCTTTCTGTAATAATGGAGATATTCTTTAGTAATCTCAGGAAGTCTTTTAATATCCATTAAAAGTGTTACATTACTGCTACCTTGCTTGGAATGTCTGTAGTCAATGCAGGTCTACAGCTGGTGGAGTGGTTTGTTCTTCAATTGTTTTTTACATATATTACAAGATCTTTGAACTACTTCACTGATGGTTTCCATAATCATGTATCTTCTTCAAGGAGAGAGAATCTAACAGACTTTAATTCTTACTGTCATTGCCATAACCGTTGATTAGAGAGAACCGGCAATGCTTTGCTCAATTACAACTACATTGAACAGGATTTGATGGAATGAGATCAAGAAGTGAGACAAGTGAGATTAGCATTACTAATTCAAATAGAATGAAGAATTTCTTTGTTTTTCTATTCTTCTGTAATAGAAAGGAACAACTCTTGATTTCTACCAAGATGCGATTAAGAACAAAGAGCATTCCTGCAAGGAAAGCCTAGCTGCCAGGCTCCCAGGTAACGTTGCAGCAAACAATGTCTGGAGTTGCTCAGTAGATCATATGAAGTAATACTTTGTATTGGCCAAGCAGCACATAGAATATTAAGCATATTATTGCCAACCTAAGTACAACTGTAGGATAGTCTGCAAAAAGCTTTGTCTGAGAAACCTTCTGCATCACTGTCAGCAAAATCAGCTAATCTCAGAGGGTTTTGTCTGTCAAACTATGTCAAACTGCATGTCAAACTGCTTTTCCTACTTTTTATAATATTTTTCTCAATCACCAGTTATTCTTTGTGTGGTATTGTAGCACCTGTTACTCACCTGACTTAACACTGTATTAAACAAAGAAAAAAGACTGATAGGTATATTGTTTGGGAAAGAACTGCACCTGTGGTGGTAGGATGGCTGTCTGACTGATACTCCTTTCAGTGGGCATTTCTCAGCTGAATTTGGTTGTCAACTAGATGTTTCAATGTAGGCTATTTACATACCAACTCACATTAGTACATTTGCAGGATGCTAAGCAACACATTCTTTGTTCCGTTTTTCCTGTCAGGCTTTCATAATTCTGCAATTATGCACTGAACTGAAAATAAAACCAGCAGTCTGTAGGGAAAAAATACATTAAAATAATCATTCTATAATGCAGTTTGAATTTAGGGAACTTTTGACATCTCATTGAGACTTCAAAAAAATTTTGAGTGAATGGTACAAATGTTTAAAATACTGCCATTATTTAATCATAACTAGCACCTTTGGTTATCATTAAAGCATTCAAGTTGTGTTCAGTATACTAAATTTTTTTTTATTTAAGATGATGAATTTATATGTTTAAGTTAATCTTTCAGTATATAAGAGTGATTAAAATAGAGATCTATCAATCTATCTGGTGAAGAGATCCAAATAAAAATAAAGTGGTTTTTTTCTGAATGTTTTTTCACAAGCAGTACTAGAATGTCACTAAAAGACAGTATATTTGTATAGCTTTTGCCACTTAAGTTTGTTTCCATACTCAATGCCTTAACACCATTTGCCTTATCTTACAACCAAAACTCCAATGTTTTGCATAGATTAGCAATGCAGAACATAGGAAACAAATGTGTCTTTTACAACACAAATATTCCCTCTCTTGTGAATTAACCAAGAGGCATAATCTTCAAACGCCAGTCTCCTCCTACTTCTCACAGTAGACTGTTCAGATTGGCTTCTGATAATACTCTTACTTTCTCAGTTTTTGCCCAGACATGTGCCCCAGTTAGGGATATTTTTCTGCCTTTTGTAATCAGTCAGGAATTTTATTCAATGTATAAATTCATGCAGAGATGCTTGCCAAGTTCTGCGCGTGGCCAAAATCTCAGTTCTGATAGTATGAACTGTCTCTTGTCAAAGAATTAGGCCGTTAACATGAAATCTGAAAACAACAGTATATGTTTTGCCTACATCTACAGTTATTTCAGCACATTTTATTTTGGAATAAAACCACACGGAAGTAGGATTTTTGAAATACGTAATGTGATTCAGATTCACACCTCAGCTTAACTTGAACCAACTTTCAAATACAGACAAATTGCAAAATGTTAACTTTGTAGCACTTCACAGACCATAGACTTCATTCTAAACTGTGACAAATCCAGAGTTCTTCCCAAATGCCAGAAATTCCTTTCACTCATCGAGTCATAGAGTCACAGACTGGTTTGGGTTGGAAGGGACCTTAAAGATCACCTAGTTCCAGCCCCCCTGCCATGGGCAGGGACACCTCCCACTAGACCAGGTTGCTCAAAGCCCCATCCAGCCTGCTGTGTCCATCCTTTCCATCATTGTACTATTCAGGTTTATCAGATAGCTTCTCTCTTTTTTTTTTTTTTATATGCCTTAGTATAAATATATGTATATATTTGTTTATTTTTTAAATAAGACTGTTGTGTTGTAGAGGAAAGCGTCTTAGAGAAAATAAACTCTTAATTCTGTGAAGTAATCCCTAAGACACCACATCTTTAATCTCAAAAATTATACAAAATGCATTTAACAAGACCTATTTTTCACAAAGCATGAGACCAAATTTATACCCCTACCCAGAAAAATGATGAAAGGATTTTTCTAGCATAAAATTTCTCTAGTAGTAGTTGTTTTTCCCAGATGAAACTTAATTTAGAAATCTTAAAACCCTACTGATATTGAAATTAACAGATGAACTCTCATAGTCAATGTAAGCAGCTGAAACCCTTTCAAAGTTCCTGCCTCTGGATGGCAGTCGTCTGTATAAACTGGCATTGGTAAACTGAAAGAGCTGGGAGATTTCAGCATCTGCTGTTCATCTGTTTTATGGCAAACACACAAAAAAAGTTAGGATTGTTGTATTTAGCACAGCACTATCAGTTATAAGAGTCATATTAGCAGCTATACAAGTGCGCTTTATAATGAAACTCCCCTTCTCCCCATAAAATTGCTTAAATCAAAGATGGAGTAGCTTTTCTCAGCTTTCAATTCTTTTTAAACTTACTCAGAAATAAGATGACAGGCTTAGTTGACAACCAGTAGTATCTGGATAGTATTCTTATCTCTGAATCTCCAAGCATGTACAAACAAAGAAGATTATTGCCATCATTTACAGACCCAAAGCAGGTAAGAGAGATGTGACAACAGATTCTGCATCCAGTTACCATTTCAGGGCAGCATTTCTTCAGTCACTTATGAAATCTAGTATCTGTTTTCCAGAAAACACTACTTGGATTACAGAAGCATTTCTTCTTCAAAGGGGGTTTTTCAGAAGACACTCTTTTAAGCTGTGTAAAATTCTACATATCAATTTTGTAAGTTTATATTAAACTAAAAGTTTTATGATATACTTGTAAAATCAGTATGTGTGAATATGTATGTGTAGAAGAAGGAAATGTTAAAATTCAGCTTTGCTCTTTTTTTTTTTTTAAATTTAGGTGAGTGTCTGCTGAGATCTGCTAGTTGCTATTATTCTGGCAGGATGTGCTACTGGAACTGTTCAGGTAGGTCCCTGCTATTTCTGGAGGGAAAAAAGTATCTTTTTCCTTTGCTGTGAGGCTCATCCTGCTGTGAGTCACAGCATATAATTCTACATAAAGGGAAGGTGTTTTTAAATCTCCAGAATACCTATCTGAACAAGGTAGTTCAAAAGAGTTGGATAAAAAAAATCTGGAATTAATTGGGAAGAACTTCCTCTGCCTTCCAGTCAGAGCCTGTAGGAGCAGGGCAAGAAGTTTAAATACATTTAGGACAGGAAAGTTTCATTCCTCTAAAGCCAAATAATTTCACATATAGCAGAGAAACTGTGGAAATGGGCCTTTCTATTTCAGTGCCTGACTCTGGGGTGCCAACACAGTACCAGTCTACCCATTAGATATTAAATTCCCTTTTTTTGTGCAATAGTTGAATTACTGTCATCATATATATTGGTTTGATAAACTGGACTTCATCGAGTATCAACTTCAGCTGGATAATATCACCTGGAACTGAAAAAATCACAACAGTAGTGAGTTTTCAGTTTGGGATATTGTTTTGGGGGTGATAATCCAGGTATTGTCACAGCTAAATAGTTGCTTTAATTTGCTCTCACATGCTGAATTTCAAAGAATACTTCTTTTATCTTAAGTTGGAAAAATAATACCAGTTTTGCTCATAGGAGCCAACCACATTCTTCTTATCTGAGACACAGAAAAAAATATGAATAATGGTAACTTGCGCACTTAAAAATCTAATCATATATGTCCTGCTGCACGACAAGCTCAGGAGCTCTGGGCACGGTCACCCTTTGCCAGTAGTTCTAGTTCCCCGTCTCCTTCGTGGCATCGGAATATAGGCTTCCACTGGCAATAAAAGGATTAGAACCTTTATAATTGTGAAGTTTGAAAACATACAGAGTATAACTCAGTGCAAATAAACATTAACATTTTAGTTATAATTTTTATTTGAAAGTGGTATAAAATATACATTGTAAAACAAATCAAGTTCAGTAAGTAATAAAGCTGAAAATTTATTTTGGTATCTTAAGATGTCTTAAAAAAATATAAGCACATCACGATTAATGCTATAATAAATAATATAACACAATAATTACTATCTACAATTAAAAGACCACCACACATCACTTGCTGCAGAGTCAGTCCCATTATTCAAATCACCAAGTGTGTTTTCATAGCTTTTTAAATTAAAGTGCAGCATAAAAAAATGTTTGGAGATTTTATCTGTTTGGAGGCTTCTCAGCATGGTTTCTAAGCCTTGCATGCATCAACCCCAACCTCATCAGTCATTTCTCATTACAGTTAGCAAATGAGACAATTTTACATGATTATTTCATTTTTCCTCGGACTTACTACTTATGTCAGATAACCAGCTGCTAAAATCTATTTCAATATTTATTAGTAAACCTCACTTTCTCCACAGAGGAGCCATAGCTTTCAATTTAAGTACTTCTGGCAGAAACATTCTCAGCAAAAATACCTTCTCCATATTCAAAACCTGTTGTTGATTATTCTATTGTGAGTGGAAGTTGCTGCAGACAAAAATCAATCAAATATGCTAAAATGTTATGATGTTAGGAGCCATGGCACAATACTTTCAAATCACATATTTTGTCAGTGCATACTTATAATTCAATAGAAAACGTTTTCCCCTTTTTGTCAGTTTGTTGGTTGTTTTTTTTTTCTCCAAAGTTTCCTTCACAAATCACCAACATTAGCAACTGAATGAGAATTTCTTAGTAGAACACCTGGTTCATCAGCTACCAGTTTCTCTCTTAAGAGACAGTCCTCGAGAAGTTTGTCAAAATCGGTATTTTCACATGTCTGGCAAACAAGAGTGAATATTCCGTCACAGGTTTTTCATTGATTTGGAGAATACAGAAACATAAACAGCTCAGCAATTCGCAGTGTCCATCCACGCCTCATGAAACATATGCAGTGCAGAGCCGTATTCCGCTTCGTGTTGTGCAGCTGCGAAAGCAGATGTTGCACGCTACTGTAACCAGAAATTTAATTCCCGATGCTCAGAAGTTCGGGCCATACCGAAAAGCTATGTCATTTCAGCAGTTCGATCTTTCATGGGGAACTGTTCTCAGCCTTCTCAGGAGCTTTGCCAGCCCAGTCACGTAATACGTGTTCTCGCGTACTTTCTTACTACATCTCTAAACCTTTTACCCAGGTATTCATACAAACGTGAGTGGCCGAAATGGACCTCACTCAGCCAGTACAACCTACATGTTAAAGGCATCTCTGACAGCTCAGTAACATTTATCCATAGCTACGTAACAGATTTCTCCCTCAAGTGGGGCAACTGCAACCTACTTCTGCCACGCACAGAATCCTGTGCAGGCTATTTCTGATGTAGTCTAAAATATGTAGGTTGTAATGTTTATTTCATGTTTTATCTTCCGTTAGGCTGAATAGCTGCTTCTTTTTCCGTACTTAATTCTTAATAGAAGGCAATATTTCAAACTGCAGTATGGAAATACAAGTCACATTCTTGCAGAAAATATTGGGTAAAACACATGCAGGAAGGCAGAGAGCTGGCAATGGGGGAGCGTGACGGCGGAGAGGGGCTGGGCTGCTAGGGGAGGTGATGCCACACTTGAAACGAGGCTCTTAGGAAGCGGTTGAAGAGGGGGACTCCTGGGAGCCCTCTGGGAAACCTGAGGGTACCTGCTGCTGTGGGCACGGGGCCTGGGGAAGCTCTGGCAGCTTCCAGCGAGTGTGAGCAGCAGCTGCTGACGCAGGGTGCCTGGAGCCTCTCTCGCAGCTGCCCCTGCCTTGGGACAGTGACGCTCCCACTCTTTTAGCTGGTGCTAGGGACAGGGAGGCCTGTGCCAGAGCTTGGTGAATCAGAGGGAGTGCCTGGGGCCTCTCCTCGACCTTTCCTGCAGGAGGTGAGCTGCTGTTGGAGAGCTGTGCAGCGAAGCAGGGGTTACAGAAGTTGGCAGGCTGTGAAGTGTTGGAGAGAGACAGGATCTCCTCAGGGACCCTACAGTTTCAAGAGCTCTGGATGCCCACCACAGTGCAGACCTGGGCAGAGTCTGTCCGCAGAACCACAAGTGGAAAATCAGTGGCAGGTGGTGGCTGGAAGCTGGTGTCTTCTGGCACCACACATGAGGTTCCTCCTCCACCTGAGGTTCACTGTCCTCAAAGCTGAGGAAGAGCCGAGGGTGCTTTCAAGCAAAGCATCTGGACAGACTGACCCTGAGCCGCGACAGACCTCCTGGAGGAAGCAGCAAGAGGTGTAGTGCGTGACTTCAAGAAAGGCAAAAAGGAAGAGCCGGGGAACTACAGGCCGGTCAGCCTCACCTCCATCCCTGGAAAGATGATGGAACAGCTCGTTCTGGGTGTCATCTCAAGGCACGTGGAGGAAAGGGAAGCTATCAGAAGTACTCAGCATGGATTCACCAAGGGGAAATCATGTCTGACTAATCTGATAGCCTTCTACGACGGCATGACTAGATGGATAGACGAGGAGAGGGCGGTAGATGTGGTCTACCTTGACTTAAGCAAGGCGTTTGACATAGTCTCCCACAGCATCCTCATAGGGAAGCTTAGGAAGTGTGGGTTAGATGAATGGACAGTAGGGTGGATAGAAAACTGGTTGAAAGACAGAGCTCAGAGGGTTGTGATTAGGGGCACAGAGTCTAGTTGGAGGCCAGTGACGAGTGGTGTTCCCCAGGGGTCAGTACTGGGTCCAGTCCTCTTCAATATATTCATCAATGACCTGGATGAGGGGATAGAGCGCACCCTCAGCAAGTTTGCTGATGACACCAAGCTGGGGGGGGTGGCTGACACACCAGAAGGCTGTGCCACCATACAGAGAGACCTGGACAGGTTGGAGATCTGGGCAGAGAGGAACCTTATGAAATTCAACAAGGGCAAGTGCAGGGTGCTGCACCTGGGGAGGAACAACCCTGTGCACCAGGACAGGTTGGGGGCTGACCTGCTGGAGAGCAGCTCTGTGGAAAGAGACCTGGGAGTCCTGGTGGACAACAGGATGACCATGAGCCAGCAATGTGCCCTTGTGGCCAAGAAGACCAATGGCATCCTGGGGTGCATCAAGAAGAGTGTGGCCAGCAGGTCAGGGGAGGTCATCCTCCCCCTCTACTCTGCCTTGGTGAGGCCACACCTGGAGTACTGTGTCCAGTTCTGGGCTCCCAGATTCAAGAGGGACAGGGAACTGCTGGAAAGGGTGCAGCAAAGGGCTACAAAGATGATTAGGGGACTGGAACACCTCTCTTATGAGGAAAGGCTGAGGGATTTGGGTCTCTTCAGTCTGGAAAAAAGACGGCTGAGGGGTGACCTTATCAACACTTATAAATACTTAAAGGGTGGGTGTCAGGAGGATGGGGCCAGGCTCTTTTCAGTGGTGCCCGGGGACAGGACAAGAGGCAATGGGCACAAACTTGAGCATAAGAAGTTCCACCTAAACATGAGGAGGAACTTCTTTACCCTGAGGGTGGCAGAGCACTGGAACAGGCTGCCCAGAGAGGTGGTGGAGTCTCCAACTCTGGAGACATTCAAAACCCACCTGGACGTATTCCTGTGTAACCTGCTGTAGGTGACCCTGCTGTAGCAGCGGGGTTGGACTAGATGATCTCCAGAGGTCCCTTCCAACCCTATGGTTCTATGATTCTATGACTCCCTGCTGCGGGGCCCACAGGCACCCATCTGCTGACATGACTTACCGGCTACAGAAGTTTGCTGCTTGCTGGGGACCCACACCCAGGATGTTGTGGAGAGGCTGCCAAAGCTTCTCCCATCCTCTGACTATGACTCCCTGCCGTTCTCTCATGTGGGTACTAGCGATACCTTTAGGGGCAACGAGGAGAGGATCTATCACTCCCAGCCTCTGGGGGGATAGTCAGGGGTGTGGAGTCCCAGCTGCTCTTCTCCTCAGTCCTGCTCATGGGGCACAAGGAGGAGGGGACTGGTACTGAGCCTCAACAATTGGGTGCAGAGCTGGGGCCAGCAACACAGTTTCGGTTTCCGTCAACACCCAATCCTCTTTGCAGATGAATGTCTGCTTAGAGAGATGGGATCCACCTCACTAAGTCGTGATGGGGTTGTAGTAACTCTTACATATCTTAGACATTATTTTCAGAAACGTGTCAAGTCTAGAAATTAAAAATATTTTCACATACATTTGAATATAAACTGTGTGCACATTGTCCCTGGGTAACCTGAAAGCCCTGGCTAGTGAATGAATACCATGGATAGCTGTAGAAAGCTGTAGATTAATTTCTTAAAAATAAACTACAAAGACAGCAATATGATGAGAAATGTGATGTGAAATTAATTTTTATCAGTTTCCAGCGGCTTTTTTTCTTAGCTCGTCATTATAAAAGCATCCTCTCCCTGCCAACAGTCATTAGTAGTTTTCTTTAGTCTTCCTAATTGTAAGAAGAATCAGATGGACTCACGTCACAGAAAATGAAATCAGCTATTGTATTGCTTACTTGTGGAGGATAAGAATGTGAACTAAAAACAGTGGGTTCCCAAGCCTAGAGCAACAGCCTCATAGATACATAATCCTTCTATCAGCTGGTTGCAGTAATACTTCTGTACGTTGGAGATCATTCTGCTCAGTGAAACAGTAACATTTAGCAACTTCCAGTTCAAATATAAAATTATAAATTCCTGAAGAACCTTCATTGTTATATGGGCTAAGCAAGAACTACCTGAATGACCTCTGCTGTGGTAAGTACGCATCAATGATTCAGTGGAACTGCACATAAGGTTCATTCTTTTCTGACAAATGTGAACATACTCCTAAAATGTCTCAAACTGAGTGAGAACATACAAGATGTCACTTAAAAGTACAGTTCTGTGGAGTGAGCAGAGCTTTTCCAAGATCACCTGCCAGGGCATAAGGTAAGATTTTCTTTTGGATGTTTACTTTCAAGTCCAAGTTGAAAGGCAGAACTTGACCTGACCTTCATTTGGCGTTAGCCAATCGTTCAAGGTAAGAGTTGGTTTTTTGTCTTGTGTTGAAGGCAATTTTGAAACTTAAAAGTTTATCCTGTTGGGAAGAGTGAAAAAACACCATAAGCCCCTGAAAATCCAGAAATAGAGCACTTGTGTGATCTGAGATCCTCCGATGGCACAGAGGCACCTGGGGCCAGCCATCATTATTTGATAAACTCCTGTCACAGGTAGTGCAATTCTTGCAGAAAAAATATTCAATAACAAGGAATTCTAGGTCCGAACTTAATTTAAAGGAATAAAGACAAGTTATCAGTTGTTGCCATCATGATTTGTCTTTGTTTTTTAACCTCGCAGGATTGAGTCTCAGACTCACGGTTTTCAAAAGAAAGAACCAAAACCTGTCACTGATGATAGGCTTTTTTAGATGCAGTATCAGCTGTTCATGAGGAAGCCTCTGACACAGAAAAATATTATAAAATACTTCTGGTTTCCTTAATAAGAGAAAGGTTTTATTTCATAAAGTATACTTGCTCTGGTTGGAACAAATGTTTGAACATTTTTCAGAGGGCAGATGCAGATTTGTCTTTTTAAATTAAAACTATACATACTCTAATAATTCTTTAATTTTCTATATAAAACCATTCAGAACATGTGATCTGCTCCCAAACTTTTTACATTTACTTATTCAGGTGGCCTCTGTGAAAGATAACTTGATGGCAGAAGAGCTGAAATGATTTGATACTGTAACTTGAAAAAAGTTTCCTAAAAAACACCTATACCCAACTGAGCAGCAAAAATTGAATAAAGGAAGATTTTGAGAATGATGTTTCTTTTGTTGTTTGATTTTTTTGTTTTCTAATACATGACACAGGCAAAACCTACTGAAAGTGTCCCTGTTCATGACAAAATATGGCTGCAATTGCACAGACTGTGAGAAAACACAGAATCAAATAAAACTGGCCAAGATGGATTCGGACACTAGAGCCAGTAATCCATTTCTAGCCGTATTTTACACACTTCAGGCAAGAATTCATCCATGCTGCAGGACCGTTGGTGGCATATTGCCTCAGCGAGGCACTGAAGCCAATCATTAAGCCTGGGTTTTCTTCTGCTGACTTCAGTTGACCAGTCTATGACCTTAATAGAATTTTTCACTTCTCTTAGTTTGGCTACTTCAGTTTTTCATATAACAACAACTCATTTAGACAGGGGCAATTTTATAGTGAAGTTGTAACATCTGCTGTAGTGGAATCCCAGTTTCAAGGTAGTGTCATGGATGCTGCAACAGAACCTTCTGGACACATTCCAAAATTGAATTTAACCCAAGGCAACAAAATAACACACCAAAAATATACTTTCTCTCTGATAAAGTGCCTCCAGTCAGAAAAATCACAAGTCAGACCCAGCATTCTCAGGTGCTTGATGAAAAAGTAAACTGCCGAGTTGTGAAATAAAGTAGGAGGCTCAGCTGCACAGGAACGAGGCTTAGCTAGCAAATAGCACCTGTGAAATCGGAAAGAATAAATTTTAAGTCTGATACATAAAAAGCAGAAACCACAACAAAAAGGTCTTCAAAAAGGGAGCTCACAAGGAAAAAATGAAGGGGAAAAAAATTCCGAAGTCCAAGTAGGGAGCAGATACAGAAAACCTTGAATAAGGAGGGGCCCGATACTCCAGGGCCATCAGGGCTGTAACTCAGTTTTCTCCGTAGAGGAAGTGGGAAGTCAAGCAGTAAGTGACACTGATATGCCAGATCGATATATTAAGATAGGTAACAGGAAAAAACACTGAACAGTCTGTGTTATGACATTGTCAGGCAGTTTCCAAGAAACTGGATGTAAACCTGCATTTACCTCTCCTGCAAAATTCTGTGCCGAGCTCTTCACTTTCATTACCGCATAACCCTTAAAGATCTCACCACTGCACTCTGAAGACACTCTCAATTTTAACCCTGCTCCTTGACTTAGTTGCCCCACTCTGCCACTGTAACTACTTAGTTTGCATCAGATAAAGACCACTCACCTCTTTAGGAGAGAAGCCACTGTCTCCCCCAGCTGATTTCACTGCAAAACCGGGTTATTCACAGAAGTATGTCTTTTTTCTGAACAACCCCGTCTTGCAATGAAATCACCTAGAGCAGACACCGGGGCACTGAGTTGCACAGAGCCAGAAACACAAATAAGATTTTACCAATGTGTACTGAGATAGAGTACTACGGTCTACAGAAACTACAGAAGAATAAAATGGTGTTACGGAGAATTTCCTAGAACTTAAATAAGTCAATTACACACAGCTTTAAAGAGCATTAGTTTATTATCTATTCTCCATGTGTTACCTCAGAAACAGTCTAATTATATACAAAAATTTGGAATGTTGAATAAATGCTGATCAATAAAAACATTTCGTAGCTGTTGACACGGGAATATTTCTAAACAAACCCAAAATAATCATAAAGGTTTGATTCTGTGTGGTGTTTATTGCTATGTTTGTGTTCATAGAATGCTTTCAAGTATATACACATTTTTTTAAACTCCAGTCCAAAAAAGAAACTAAAAATATTTACATAATAAATATGTGGGAGACTTCATCTTTTCATTACATCAGTTGAACTGATTCTTTAATGAACTATTAAGAATAGAAAGAATTAACAGTTTGCATCGACTCACTGCCATGCTGAGTAACTTAGGCTGCTGATGGATTTGATTCTATTCAAAATGTAGTTTAAGACGCATTCAAAATGAAAAGTGCCGACATTGTCTCTCCTCCTGCTGAATCCCAGCTGGACTAGTTCAGGAGACATTTTTCTCCCACTTTCTGCAAAATCATCTAGTTTGACATGTGTTTACATTTACACAGAGACACTGAAGGAACACACACATTTCAATCCACTGAAAACTCCACCATTTACTGAGTAAAATCAGCATAATCCATGTTTTATTAAATGATTAATTTGCTAATTTATTGAAGACAAGCTTTGGCCAAGTATTTCTACAAGAAGTACTAAACTTCTTGCTATAAATCTCTACCTTCTATAGTTCTACCATATCCAAACAGTTTTTGGTAGAATTTTCCTGCAATACAGAAATCTGAAAATTAAGTGACACAACAACATTTAAAACTTCTGTTACTATTAAAGCAATATACGATCCAGTATAAGTTCTCAGTGATATATTTAAATGTACTGCAAAATGTATACAAAGTCAGTCCAAGATCAGTAAAGAATCAGTTCTGCTTTTTGGACTTTTCCCTTCCCAAAGATACAGGTTATGTAGAAGAGCAAGGTAATTTAGGACTTGTCTGTATGCATTCCCTTTAAAAGGCAGTGTGTGCTAAAAATAACATGATTAAAAGTAATGAACATGTGATGTGAACATTTTGCATTTTCAATAAAAAAATAGAAACTAAACAACAAAACACATCTTAGAAGGGGAACACTGAAGCCTGCCATTATATAGCTATGTTTCTCATTCTTTTCTTTGAAGATTAACAGCACACAGAAAATAAGTGAATTTTATCAAAATACAGCACATTTCTGCTAATATATCAAAAAAATCATTTTCTATGTAAATATTACTGAAAATCAACTAAAAAGAATTAAAATATACAAAGAGTTGTTAAAGGGTTTCAATTAAAATTATTAGAACTATACACAGTACAATAAGCAATAGTTAACATCTTTGAAAGAAGTGCAATAATATTGGAGTTCACTTATTTAAAAAGTACTGCCTGTTTATTACTGCTAGCTATATATAGTTCCTCTTATCAGCTCATTGTCCCAAAACTAAAGGAGGCTGGTGTTTTTGCTAGCTTTATCAAAAGCATTTACTTTTGTACACATGGGTTGAAAAAAGCAACTTATACCTGTCTCAAACTACCAACGTATACGTAATTAAAAAATGAACTGCAATAACTGAATATTGCTCCAATGACAGGCTAATCTTTAGCCCTGATTAAAAACAGTTATTGGTCTTCTATGGCACTTTTCCCTGGTCCGTAACAACCGTGTATTAATTATCACTGCAGCTTATGCAGTCTCTATTCAATTACAAAGGAGAAAGAGAAAAATAAAGTTAATGTTTCTGGTAAACAAAATTAATAGAAGCATAATTGAATATTTTATACAGTAATAAGGAACAAAGGCAGCCTGTGGTAAATCACTATTACATTAATATAGTTAGAAACCCTTTAATGACTCTGAAGTGTCTAGTTCACATTTAATGTCACCTGTAAGAACAGCCCTTTAATAAACATCTTTACGAACTGGTGGGTTGTAAGTACACCCTCCCTTTGCTCTCCATCTCACCACAGCAATTCTCCATCACTGTTCAAGGTTTCACAAACTTGCTTTGGTTACCTAGCTCCATGCGTATGGTTTCCTTTTTGATTAACAAGGCAATGCAAAGGCCAAACAAAATCGAGATGTCTTTCATAACCCTTTCTGCATCATTTACTTTGTGTGTGTTTAAATGTATATTACAGGCAACAACCTTAAAAACTGGCCATTTCGGTTTCATTTTTAAAATCTGTAAGGTTAAAATGGAGTACTTTTTATAAAGATAAAAGTATCACCATTCGCACAAAATTGGGGACTTCCACGGCAGAGAAAAACCTCTGGGCACATTTCCACAGTACAGTTGAAAAAATTATGTATGCAAGAAAACTCAACTAAACATGAATCAGATGTGGCAAATGAATATTCAATGACTACATTAAGAAAAAATCCTGTAGAATATCACAAATTTGTAGTTACAGTCTTCCTTAAAAAAAAAAACAAAAACAAAAACAAAAACACCGTAAGCTTTTATTGCATTTTCTATTGGTAGACGTACACTCCAGAACTAAACACTTTTTCTTCTTTCCTGATTCCAGATTTATTGAGCAGACAGTTGTTTCACCTGACCTTTACTCTGTCCAACCAGCACCACCTTCCATCTACCCATTCACCTATACAATGTGCACATAGCAAAGCCAACATTTCATATCCCCTGTTCGTATCTACAGAAGTGGTTTCTGCATAACACATTAATATCTGGTGAATAAAAATAAAGGCAATAAACAGCTACAGGACAGACAGCCCTGCCATCTGTCCATTGGCTACAACCGAGGCTTCGCAAAGCCTTGCACAAAGTTTAGTAATGTGTATGTATTATCCAAAAATAAACCTACCATCTGTACAAAAAAACAACACAGGTTTGTTCTTGGAGGAGTGATCCTTAGATTGCTGTAATGCTTAAAAACAAGTTTATTCACCATATGCATTTCCAAAATGACTTCCTGTATGTTCTATACAGTGGTTTTTTTCCCCTTTAACCACAAGTTCAGTATTTCCTGTACAAATTTTGATCATAATTCTTTTCAAGTTCCTTTCATGTATAAAAATAGGCAAAATATTCAGTTCCCCATAAAAGTCCTTCAATGAATCCTGCTGGCTTTTTCCCCCAATCCACAGTACGTATTTATGAAGAAACTTCTCGAACAATGACGAGTTCCACTGCATTCTGAAAAGTCTTTAGCAAAGACACTGCTTGTCCATGATCAATATTGATGAAGCTGTAGCCATTAGCCTAAAAAGAAATACTTAAATTGAAAATGACAGTCTTATATGCCATGTTAGTGGAACGTGTGTCATATTTCATGTTAGTTTATTTAAGCTTTAAGGTTTAAAATAACCAAGTTCTATATGAATGCAGACAATAAACCACTGCAGATTTACTGATTACATTGCTGATGTGAGCTGAACACATACCTGTATGCCGCAAGAAATTAAACTGATGTGCTAGTCCTGGAAGAATTTGGCCCCAAAGGTATTGCAAATGAACAAAAGAGAAAACTGAACTTTAAACCATTAACATCAGATACGTAATTCATCAGCCTAAATATAGCCATGCCAAAAAAAGCAAACGTAATATAAATGATACATCCCCGTTTAAATATTAGAAATGGTGTTTGTGATAAACTGAAGGCTTTAACAAAAAACATTAATGGCACTGGGAGCCATTTTAGGGTGTGAGACCTCCTGAGGTCACCCCCAGCTTGAAATTTCCTATGGATCTAAACAACACTGTCAGTCTTGGGATAGGCTTGGCTTGGCAAACACAGGCAGGCCTAAGTGGACTACAAAAGACAGGGAAAACATGGCTATGGTCCAGCTTCTCAGGGTGTACTACTGCAAATTCACGTCCAGTCTGGGTGGTAAAATCTTGCAGAATGACACATTCGTTCAGTTTAAACTGTTTCTGCTTCCAGCTGCGCACCCCACCTTTCTCCCTGAGCTACTGCCCCTTATGTGGCGACAGAGAGAACCGGTCGTGCGGTCTGCGCCTTGGCTGTGCCGTTTTGGGACTGCGGTTCCTCATCCCATCACTGAACACCACTTGCTGTTGCTACCAGCGGAATCCTTTGTTGTAAAGGCAGTGGGTTTTACATCTGTCTAGGGTTGCAGGGAAAGATTTACTTATAGACTGTTCAGAGAGCAAAAGCGGTAATAACCCTTCCAAATCATCACAGAATGTCCTAGCCCTAACCTAATATGCAACAGTATCGTAAGACTTAAATGCAATTATCTAGTCACTGGTCACGTAGAATATTTTTTTTAGATATTAGACACACATTATAATATGCACACCTAATGCATGTTTTACAGAGAACATTGCAAAATCAAGCATAGCACAGTCATTTTGGGAGAGATGATATTCAGTCAAAAACTGCAGAAGTTGTCTAAGCGGCAACAAGACAGAGTGGGACTGTCATTACATCATCACTGGGATTATCACGGGTATAAAGAATGTGCTGTTACACAAAACGACATTCTTAGTTATGAGAAATGAAACAACCTGTAATTGTCTAGGCATGCAAATGCAACTTCTCCTTCAGCTCTTTTTCAAACTATGAATTCCTCATCAAACAGAAAGCAAAACCCAAGCAGTGCCAACGTGACAAAAGGAAACTTCATTATAAATGTCACGCAGACAAGTGAAACTCCATAAAGACAGGAATAAACTATTAAAACAAAAGTCACCTGTCACACATGTTCCACTCTATAAATAAGTTACAAATATGCTACCCATATTTTCAACAGTTTAACACGCTTCTTGTTGCTGTATGTTGGAGGGTTACCCCTACCCCTTAAAGTCATCTACATCAGTAAGAGAACTAAGACCCTTCTCGCTCCAGTGAGGAAGGACAAGTACAGAATTATTTACTATACTCAAAACCAAGCCATCTTTCAGTTGGAACAACGTGATCTCAGTTTAGTTTTCTTGTCTGCTTTTTGGCTTTATCTTTCATTTGAAGGATTAGGCTGTGTTTTCAGTTTGGCTTTGTTTTAGAGAACTGTTCACATGATATTGTGGATTAATTGAGATACTAGTGGGGTTTTTTGTCATTTGTTTGGTGGTTGGGGTTTTTTTTGGTTTTTTTTTTTTTTTAGAAAACTGAAATGCAGCAGAATTGACTGAACATTCTCAAACCAGTGATGTGGTGAATAATTAATAACTTTTAACAAGCTCTGCGACTTTTAAGGGTGGCTACAGCGCTGTTCGAACACGCTGTTAGCCCACTTCCCTAAGAAAGCAAGGCTTATATAATCCCCTTACCCATTTCCCTAACCCCTCCCCGAATAGTTTATGAGCTCATTAGACACTTCGAACAAATCTGACACAGAAAAGGTGTGAAAGGTACTGACTTCCTACAGGAAAGAACTGCACGGCTGCAGCCCAGAAGCCACGGCTCCTAAAGCAAGCTACCTGGCTCGCCTGCAGCAGACAGGTCAGGCAGGAGGTATCAGAGAGCCAAGAGGCAGCTTCTGCCGGCCCTTGGGCACATCCAGCCTCTCACCTGGGGGAGAGGCAGCAAAGACTGGCAGGAACTACCTGCAGGATGGAGGTGCAAGGTGCAGCTGTGAGGGGCGACGGCTGGTGTTCGGACAGCACGATATTGAGAATACTGCACATGAACGACCACAAGTTTAAATAACTGAATGATAGTAAAGCTTAGTGAAATGCTCACATTCCATCTTGAATGACGTTAGGCCTGTTTTTTTTGTCTGTGAAAGTGTGAAAAATGTTCAGAGTTTGCAAAAATGATCCAACTGATTAATGCTCTGGCCTGTATCACTTATCCTAACGTTAGGTAGAAGAATATTAAAAGCATCATCCCAGAACATCAGAATGCTTCTGGAAAAGATACTGGTAATCTATCTAAAAATTAAACGCTCTGTTCTTAAGAAAGGCACAAACTGAAAATGAAACGGTGTAAGACAGATGCTAGTCAATTAGATGACCACAGTACCTGAATTATTTTATCTCCTGGCTGCAACAACTTAGATGCTGGTCCTTCTGGTTGCACTCTGGTTACAAATATGCCCTTGAAAAAGAGAGGTGGAAAACATTTTTGACAGCTTATTTCACGAATAGTAGGATAGCATGAAACAGATTTAATTCAAAACATTTTTTCAATTTTCCGTCCTAAGTAGAAGAGAATGCAACATTATTCTACAGGTCTACTGGCTTTTGTGACTGCCTGCCTTTTCTGATGTTAAATCCAGGAGAATTGCCTTTAAAGGAGTACTGAAAGGCACATTCTGATTTGCGTTTGTTTAATTTGGCAGATGCATGTGTCAAGATGAATTATCAACCACCAGAAATAAGTTTGTAGGCTAAATCATGTTCTCTTTTAAGAGGCTTCCTAATTGTAGACTCCATAACTCACTATCTCAAGTGTGTTGACTGTTATCTGGAACCGTGCAAGAACCACTCAGCTGGAATAATCCTCTGTGTTGTCACGTGACCACCGTGGTCAACTACCACCTCCCTTTTCCATATTATTTGTCCCCAGTTTTCTCCCCTGCAGTACTGGAGTTTAGTGGTTTGGGGAATATATATACTTTCCCCCCTTCCATTGCTCAACACTGGAAACATTATTAATCATAATGATTTTAAGATGCATTAGTATAAAATACTCACATCATCCTCAGGTCTGAACGGATTCCCTCTACCACCAACTCCTCCGGATATACTAAATCCAAGTTCTGGATCCTTGTCAATTCTCACTCGAATCTAAGAAGTTACAACCAAAGTTAGATGAACTGGCTGAAAATCTGCATTCAAAGCTACTGTAATGAAATCATTACTAAGAAATCCACGTGAACAAAAGCTTTAAAAAGAAAAAAAAAATCTCAAAAAAGCATTATCACAGTTCAAGAGAGTATTATATCTCATAATATTAATTCAGAACAAGATTCCAATAGAATAGTATCATGTATCACTGTACACAGGTTTTACTCCAGAATCACTATTATTATAATCATAGTTGATGTGGGATTTAAATTCAGAGATATTTTGGTATTATGCAAATGATTTAATGCCCCCAGCAAATATACACGTTCCTATGAAAGAACCCATTCCTCTTATTTCTTTGCTACCTCTAGCTGAATTTTAAAAATCAAATCTTGTTCCTACTTGCACTCTTAAGCTCTACATAGCCAACACTGTCTCCCCTTTGTCTTGCCAGAATAGCTGTCTAGAAAACTTATTGTACACAAGAAGTGGACATTCTCAATCAAGCACAGAATGAAAATGTAGTTCTCAGTAATTTCTCAAAAAAAACCAAAAAACCCATCCTGTGTCCAAGAGCTGAAAGCAACTTGCCACAATGAAAGAGCGATTAAATTGTGTAACAATTTCTTATCCACATCTGTCTATCATAAATAAAACTGATAATTATAAGGCATGCATGAGGTGCTCACACTTTTCTTTGTCCTGGCTTTTGATACACTTTTACATTTGCAGGTTTTTGAACCATTCTGGATAGCAATGGATAGATGCAAAGTACTCTAAATTGTACTGCTACTTTGTATTTTTTCAGTTACTAGATAAATAATGAGTTGGTGACGGACAAATGCAGGCAAGAAATAAACCTCTAGCTCAGTAACAACATGCTACTTTAAGTTTCTGGTACGTTCTATTAGAAATCCACTGTATTTCTCTCTCAAAATGTTCACATAAGAAGTAAAAAAAGCTCAAAACTAGAAGGAATGTGTGATTTCAGTAGCAGAATTGCACTGAGGTAACACCATCTTCTGCTGGAGATAAATTCCTATACGATTTCCGTCACCATCTACAGAGAAATGGTAATAAACAAAAACAATCTAACAATTCACTGCCACTAACAGACAGAGGTCGTATCATAAATTTAGAATTTATTCTCACCTCTTGCTTTGCCAACTCATGGCTTTGTCTGGAAGAACACTGGGACTGGGTATAGGGAGGTTGGTGGGCAACTTTCAACATCAGGTAATCAATTAATTGCTCTCTAGATGGATGTCTTGCTACTGATGATTGAGGAGGGAGATGATGGACTTGGCTGTAGTTTGCCTGAGGTCTCTGAGGCTGGCACATCTGTCCGTTTGTCAAAGGCAACTGAATAAAACATGAATACTCAGTGTCATACATTTTATAAGCAGAAATCCTCAATTCCTCCTTTATTATTTCGATATTTCTCATACTTGACTGCTTTTAATTTTAGGAACATTGCTAAAACTACTCTTCTGGATCATGTATAATTATACTCCATTTTTTTTTTTATAGTTATCAGGTCTGACCTACTGAGAACAATCCCAAAAACAAAAACTGAGTGCTAATCTACTAGAACAGATTAGACAGTCTTTGCTTTTAGCACTTGTTTCACTGACTTATCTCAACCATTATTTTCTAGCAGTGCAACTGACAGTACTGACACTTCTGGTCAATACCATTGTAGTTTCCACTTTTATTGCATGAAATTCTGAGATTTTGTAACAGTTACCAGTAGAAGATACACAAAATAAAAATCCCACACAGCCAGCAGACCAAAATTATGTGCTCTCTGAGCATCTTTTGGTAACCACTCCACAAGAAAACCTTCTGAGCAAGTTCACATACAAGCTCAAGATTTCCGTATCAAAATTGTAATCAGATTCCCAACAAATCTTATTCTTTTGTTAACACATCTGTCACTGATTTGATAGGTATAATGAAGACAAATAGGTACACAACTGTCAAGACACGCAGTGCATTCAAACCATGTCACTAGGGATGATGCTGGAGATGACAACGTTTCTTACTGAAACCTCAGAGTTACTGTTCAGGTCTGCAGCTTAGTGTTGAGATGGGCAGCCTTCTTCCTCCTTGCTGATATGCCACTCTAAGCAGTCACTCATCCCTCTGTATGATTCCCACATTCCAAAAATGCTACTGGCTTGACTTACAGAATGTTTTCTGCCTGCCACCCTTATCCCAATAGTTATAGGATACAAGAATAATAAAATACTCTCCCTCTCAATATTGTAAGTAATTGAAGTGCGCAAATTTCAACTCTTAATCATGCTATGTGAACGGACACATAATAGAATCTATTCTGTTACGATAAGTTCATGTGAAAGTGATTCTGAGAAATGGTAATGTGTGTATATATACATTTTTCAGCTTATTTACAAATCAGATGCATTCAGTTTACATGATTTTCTACCGCCTTTTCTGAAAACCTGAAGTATGAGAAGAAAACTTTTTTTGTTGTGCTGCCAGAGGTAGTTTACATAGATAACATGTATCAATAGCTATGCAAATTCCCAATATCCAATGTCAATAGAAATGCAACTGAAATTACTGAAGTTATGAAAAGAAAATCAACTGCTACATCATAATAATTTACAAGCATCCATTTAGTTATATTGTAGTAAATCCTGCCTTACTAAGTCAGTTTAGATGGTCCTTAGAGGTGAATACAGAATGTCTCCTAAAAATTCTAGTTTATCATCACAACAGATTTAAAATTTGTTCTTTAAAAGGTTTAATCTACTTCAGATTGCTTTCCTGAAATCATCTGTCATATTCCAATTTCCACTTGCAATTATGTCTTTTGCTGCACATTTCTTCTTTCAAGGCTCCTGCTGAAGAAAAATGAGAACTATCCCCCTTTATATAGTTAACTATTTTGTCTTCCAAAAAGAGGAAGCTATTCAATTTATGCCACCTTCAATACCTGGGTATTACATTTTAAAGAAGCCTCAGTTTCAACTGCTATCCCAATACACATTTCTACTACTAATTAAAAGAAAAAATCCTTACAAATAATAATAAATGTATCCTATACATGGTGTCATGTAAATAATTACCTGCACAGCTATTTTCTTCATGCTGTCCGGAGGAACATCTTTGAGACTAAGTGTGGCAGATGAGTAATTCTGCTGTCCTGAAATGAATACCTCATCCTGGCATTGGTCTCCTGGAGTAGAAGCCTTTAAACAGAATGGAAAAGTAAAGATGACCATCTTCATATAATTCAAAATAAAAAATTCTCATATGAAGCCCAGAACAAAACACTTTAAGGACTTTACTGTTCCTTATATTCTTTGATTAACTAGTACATTGTTTATGTAGAAAATCTTATTAGCCAAGACACCACACCTGTACTAGTAACTGCAGAGGTGTCTTTGATCACTAACAAATTGATAAGAAAAGTGAACAAATGATAAGGACTGTCTATTCAAGGATTTATATGTTTAAAGGAAGTCTTATGTTGACTTTATCCTGCTCACTATGGAAATCACAACATCACTCAGGATGCTGAGAGTTAGAGTCACTTCCTCACATTTTCTTACAAATGTTCATTTTCTTGAATGCCTACAGTATCTTAACAGTACAGTTTACATTATCAGTATTTTTTTCGGGGAGGAAAAAGCATAATAATATTTTGTTCAAACCTTTATCAACCTAGGTTAATCTTTTGGTAATGGTAATCTTTTTTTCACGTATGTACAATGAAACCAGACAGTTTTACTTATGTTCAACCATCTACAAAAGCCAATAAGAAAACCCAACTTCGTGACATTAAATTTAAAAGCCTCGCAATAAGTTTAAGGCATATGAAGTGAAGGCAAAGTATTTGATTTAATGCCTATAAAAAAATTCCACCACATATATTCTTTTTACAGAAAGCATTGTCCATATGTAAAAGGATAACTCTATCAGTTTAACCACACCTTTCACAGTTTATTCTTTCCCCCTCTATATATTGCAATAGCCTCCTGTAGGTACTCACTCGAACAATGTGCACACCAGAACCTCTTCCGTCTGCAACACTCAAGGCAACACTACCCTGGCTGCCATGCAGATCCCTAGAGCTGCCATAGTGAAAGCTGCTAACTGCAGCATAATTGGAATTAAAGGACCTAGACAGCATGCTCTGAATAAAGAGGGGACAGATTTAACACAGAGATTAGTGCAGCATGCATAAACCACAGGACATGTTACACATAGACTAATACAAACATATTCCATTGTCATGCAAGATAAAAACCATGCGACAACAGTACCACCGTGATGTATAAAACACAACTCAGTGACCCTCATTTACCTTTATTTACTGTAAATCAGCATGCACTCAGCAGTTAACATGCAGAATTACATGTAAATAAAGTCACTTAAATGTTCACGTGTCTGGAAAAACAACAGAGGTGCACAGCTTATGAAAATTTCTAGGTTTTCATTAAATTTGCAGCATATCAAATATGTTGTAGGAGGAGAAGGTGGTAGTCAAGATAAAAACCTACGGAAAACCATCTAATTACCAGTTATTATTTTGCCTCATTCTGCCCCCCCCCCCCCCCCCCCCCCCCCCCCCCCCCCCCCCCCCCCCCCCCCCCCCCCCCCCCCCCCCCCCCACCCCCCCCCCCCCCCCCCCCCCCCCCCCCCCCCCCCCCCCCCCCCCCCCCCCCCCCCCCCTTACTGATACAGTACAAAAAAATTACACAGATTAGACTGTTTAACTGGGTTTTCTTACTATTGCAATACTGTCAACTTCTGCGATGCATTCCAATAACAAAAACATAAACCAGCCTCTTTAAAGAAAAAGAGGCTCCAAAGAAACCCTGGAGTCCACCCCTGTGCCACTGTAGGCAATCGAACAGGTAACATCAGCTCAAGGACAGAAGTGATAGTGGTTTGGTTTTGAGCTTCATTACCTTGCAAACCTGACCTCTGCAATATTGTCAAGGGTAACAGAAAGCAAGCAGCAGACATGAATGTCTTGCCACCATGGACTTTTGTAGTCGTAAGAACAAAACAAAAGAAAAAGATTGCACAAAAGAAGAAAAAGAAAATCCCCCATGTGCCACCTGACAAATGAAACAAACCTATCTCGAAAAGGTGACAAGAGACCCATGAAAAAATATGATCATAGTAAAAGATATACCACAAAGCCTCAAAACCCACCAAATTCAAAGTTTTTAGGTTTTTATAGTTTCTAATTTTTCCAAGTAATTAAAAAAAAAGAAAACACAAAAGTTCAAATACATATTATTTGATTAAGATATTGCAACAACTCTTACATGAATAAATGCATTTTGGTGTTTGTCTGTTGACTATATGTACTATGTAATCTGATTTCGAAAATAGTCACTAGTCTTCAGGCAGACATTTACTCTTTTATACTACCTTATCCTGTGAAACTAAAACTAGTTAATAATCACAGTCATATGCCTCTGCATATTCATACTCCCCAGATGGTCTGGTAGCACAGTCATTGGAAACTCCCTTGGAACACAGTATTTACTGACAATACTTGGCTTTTCTTGGCCAAGGCTCTTGGACAACCTCTCACTCAATGGCAAAGTGAGCTTTCTTCATGCTTCTTTTCTACACCTTCCCTGTTCTCTACTCAAGAGATTTTTCAAGCTTCCAGACAAGTCTCCAGAGGCTTTCCCCTCTTGGGAGGGGAACACCGTACTTGGCACTCAAGTCTTTCTTTACTAAACATTCAATCTGAGCTTACTGCTCCCCTAAGTTTCAGGCCAAACACCCAGACAAAACTGACAAAGCCAGTTTTCCTTAGCTCCTTAGTGCCTCAAAGCATCGTCTTACAACTCTTCTCAAAATAGTCTCTATAATTAGCCAGGTGGCCTTCTTCCCCAACTTGTACAGGCAAGTCCCTGAAGTCTCCTTACAGGAAGCTCCTCTCAGAGGCTCCTATATCTCTCCATCTTCTGTAAGTGGCAAAAAGACAGATAAAAATAGAAGGAATGCATGGTGGGACTAGAAAGTTATCTTCTGAAAGCATCCCTAGCAGACCATCTTACTATAAAGATCCCTAGATCCACTAGATTCACTCTTCTCTTAGAAGGACCCAAACAGATGGTCAATAAATAGTGACAGTCTAAATTCAGATTTATATTTACAATCTAAGATAGATCTGCGGTAGGAGGTAGAACTTCCCTAAAAGTTGTAGACGCATGAACTTGTCCGTTCAGGAATTAAGATTTCAGTTAGCTCAGTTTAGTGAGCTTCAAGGTGATTACATAGCCTGAGAGTAGTTTTACTCAAGGGTTCATAAAATTTCCTTTCTTGGTAAAGACTTTTTCTGAAGTAGAAAAAATGATTGTGCAATTGATGTAGGGCAGACACAAGAAGTACTGCAAACACCATTTTTCTCTTTCTCTACATTGGGCACAGTGTCTCAGCACTAAATTAGAAAGAACCCACAAGTATGAACTGTAGAGAACAAATACTATTTACGATTACATGGAGTTGTAAGAAAGTATTAGTTTAACACAAAGATTCCCAGAGAAAAAATCTAGGAAATATTTTTCCTCTACCTATTTTTAGCTGGGAAGAGAAAAACTGAGGCATATGGAGTGTGAACAGAATTCTTCTTAATTTTGCTTTTCATTATGAGCACAGTGGAAGTTGTACATTTCCTAGTGAGATTCCTGAACACTGCTGGACCAGAGAAGACACTTTTGGAAATCTGATGCAGATGCCACTAAACCCCCTGATTTTTATTCCAATTTATTAAAAATCAAGTACAGAACAAACGTATTCTAAACTTCAGATTAAATTTGAATGTTAATTCCAAATACCAACTCTATTCTCCACCTGATTTGCTACAGTGTCTTAGGGCATAATGGTCTGCAAAATGATAATTCAAATATTTGAGGCTTGAGAAATCTCATTTCAGTTACTCTAAACTGATATACACTAACCAATGTACATGCAAAGTGCCACTATATTTTTGTGAAAGCTAAGTTTACCAGAAATCATTTTTTCAACAGTGAAGAACACATATTAAAAGCTACAATACAACAAGGAGAAAATGCCTATTTAAAAAACTAAAAAAAAATTTAGCATCTAAACCAGGATTTGTAGTCAAAATCAGCCTCTCATAGAATCAGTTTAGATGCAGGCAGCTAGTAGCATAGTTTGGGGGGTTACATACATTCTTTTTGAATGCTAAGAGTCAGAACACATTCTCCATTTTGCAGCTTACAAGAGAATTAACATTTTCAGATTTCAAAAGGTGTCTTTTGGGAATTGAAGTGTCTTATGCATTTACTTAGGTGCAAGACAATAACTACTAGAATTTACCTAGGAAAATTTCTGTTGGATAACAGCGTTGTAATTTTAAGACTGGCGAGAGTCTGTCATGACAGTCCATGAAATTTTGGTATAAACCAGGAATTAATAAAATTCAAGTACCTTCAGGGAACGAGACTCTACATTCTGTGTATCTTGGAATAGCCTTAACTGGTAACTTAACTGCTAACCCTAAGTATTAGCCTCTTTATTTATTTATCAGTACCTAGAATCAATTGCCAGCTAAATGTGGACATAAGTTATCCTTTAAGGCTATATTAAATGCCTAGAAGTCTCTTCACTTTTCATTCTCACCCTGGCTGTCTAAGATTCTTTAGAAAAAGTTTGCTCAAGGTATTCTGGAACACTTGAAAGGCTTAAAATTAATGTTTTAAGCCTTTTGGAATAAAAGGACACAAGCAAAAAAAAAAAGCTTTGTTCGAAATCTGATAGAATTCTAGCAAGATACCAGTTTATCCCAAAGAAGAATGTAAGTATTATGAAACTATTCTTCAGCCACAAGAGGTTAAAAAAAAAAAGCATTAATTTAGGTCTCTGATCCTGAAAAAAAAAAAGCCTCTTCAATAAGTGACAGCATTCCTACTGAAGAGTTACATATGGAAAACTACACATAATTTAAATTCTACTGTCATAAAATGTTTGCAAGGTCAATACTGTTGTTGTTTACATTCAAAATGAACACAATTTTTAATCCTTTTGAAGTGTGATGTGTTGACTTCTGAACTCCGCAAAGTATCACTATAACACATTGATGGTTCAGTAGTGCATTCAAAATGGAGAAAAAAATTAAAACTAAAATAAAAATTTTAAACTAACAACTAGTGAATAGATAGCATTTGTGTAATTTATCAGTGTCAAAATATTTTTCAGGCTATGATCTTATAAACACTTAAGCACTTAATTTTATGTGTGCACAGACCCATTGAAGTTACTTTCCTTGACACACTGAAGCAACCTTAACGTGGAGAAAATCTGAGGTCATATCAATTACAGTACTTTTGCATGTTAGGTATGTAGTGTAAAAAATCAATTCAAGAAAAACTTTCAAACTTCGATTAAAACAGCAATTCTCTATCAATACTGAAACATTTGGACTTTTTTCTTCTAATTAAGGCACTGTATGCTGGCAACTTTGAGAATAAACCCACCTATTCTGATTTCTGAATTGGGAAGTAGGAATCAAACTTTATGACCTCTTCTCCGAAAGCTCTACCGTTTTAAAAGTAGATAAAAAAATAGAGGACTTAATTCCAGATTAAAATAGAACTGAAAGTAAACACACATATGATGAACTCCAAGGAGATCCACAACAAAAAAAGAAAATATTTGTAAGGAAAGGACAGAGCCAGGCCCAGTAACTGTTTCTGCCTACTTAGCACATTGAAATATAATAGATATGTGCAGGTAACTGGTGCAGATATTTATTATTGCAATTTACAGATGAGAAATTCCTTTACCACACAATAAAATGTGTATGACACTAGTGTTTTTACACAGGCAGTATTTTAGTTTAAATTCCTCAATGAAAACTTTCAACAAGACTACTACAGAAGACTACCGCGACGTATCAGGTAGTAAAGTTGGCAAGTCACACTCAAAAAGGAAAAAAAGCTGGAAAATATTACTGCTCTAAAAAACTCACTCGCAAACTAAATTTATGAGATTGGGGGTGGGGCAGAAATGGCTGCATGCTTTCCAACAGCTTACATAGCCACTAGAGAGCAGCTTGACATTTCAAAAAGCTCTTCTCTCTACCCCACAGTAAAATATGCTTTGCATCAGGTAAGCAAGTCTTTTCTCCTGAATATATGCAAAATTTCTGTTTACAAATGGTGTCACGAACTGTTTTCACCTTCCTTTAACCAGATGGATAATTTTAGTTGATTGGTGTAAACACCCTTACAGCTTGTCGAAGGGATTACAAATGCTCGTTACTTGGCTGGAATCCATTATTAATCATTTTTGCTGGACTTAAAACTACCCTTTATCTCTCCTCATGCAAAGTAAACTCCTGAAATTTTTTTTTCCTACTTCTGTCAGGTTAAAAGGGCTAATAAATAAAAGAAGAACTAGCTTTCCAATTTGTCCAAGAAGCAGACCTTGTTATTTAAGTAGGTTCACCGCACTTTCTCTTTCCAGGTACTAAACTTCATAAAAGCCAAAATAAGCAAGTACTTCAGGAGCTTAGCAAAAAGGAAAAAAAAAAAAAAAAACCAACACAAAAACCAAACCCACAACAAAACCAACCCCAAAGCCCCGCTATACCCTCTTTCCTAATAAGCACTCGATAGAAATAATAAACATGATTAAATTCAATAACAGACTCAGAAAAGTCACAGCAAAGGTAATACTATTACCCCATACTGTTGTGTGTAACCACAGATATGAATTTAATATTCATCATAAGGCTTAATTTTGTATACCTGTTTCTGTCAGTGTTGTGTCTTATGTTTTAAAAAAAGAAATGTCTTTTTAAATCCATGAAAGCTCTGTCAAAGCAATTTCCAATAAGCGTTCCTTAAATGAGCTCTGTAATTGAACTTGTTCTTTGAATGAGTTCTGTAATTACTGAGTTTTTTTTCAGACTTCAGAACATTTCAGAAGTCTGGTTTATAGATTAAGCCCCCCCTCCCCCCCGCCCAGTTAGTTTTTAATTACAAACAGAAATACTGAAACCATTATTTTAAAAGAACAAAGAAATATCCACTAAATTCCTACAATTTCCACATTATCATATTTGCCAGCTGCCATATAGGATCATATCTACATTTTTCTCATTTCAGATTTTTCTTTTTAAGTCAATCATATGCCAGAGAATATAAAGTAGACAATTATATACACATTCACTTTTAAACCCATAAATAAGTCTCAGACTGCTATTTTAAAATGCTTCAAGGCCAGAACAAAAGAAACATGCTCATATAAAACAGACTTCTGTTAAAGTAGATGCACAGCTAAGATCTCAATAGCAGCTATTCCATATCACTCTAGTGGGAAACAAAAATTAAGGTTTACACGTAAAGCATGATAGAAAGTATGGACAGAGATAAAGGGAATCAAGTCAGGCAATGGATTTCATTTCATTAAAGGTGACTATACTGCTACAGTACCTGAACAGGTATCACTGGTGTATTAAACATTGTTTCTAACATGTCAAATCTAGTCAATATAAGAACAAGCTATAAACAAACTGCATTAGAAGTGCACTGAAGTTTTGTTTCCCTCTGCGTTTAGCGATTGCTGGGATCTTTGCTTCTCTGTCGTTTCATGTAAGATTTGATATATGTATCCAGGAGAATGGAAGATCAGAGAATGCACCTTTTATTAGGGTTGGAACATGGTAAAGTTTGTGACTGCCTTGTGGGACAAAGGTCCACATAGTACAGTGAAAGCCTTAAAATATTTTATGTTGTGACTCAAGTTGGATCAGAAGAAGAGGTGCAGCTTTTGTGCAGGCTTCTTAAAAAACAAACAAAACCTACCCTTTTCTATCAGCAGAATTTATGCAACTTAAAGCAAACAAAAGCAAACCCATCCCTCCAAATAACTGAACTTCCAAAGAAAAATTATAGTTAAAAGTAATTCTTGCAACTATCTCCAATTAAATTTCTTTAGCTGTCAAGGATATTGAAATATTTAGCATAATAATCACAAACCAAATGATGTTCTTTCAAAAGAAATTAAAAAAGAAAATCCATCTAGCTGGCATAATAAAAATGTATTTTGGCTGCTTTCTGCACTTCCCCTCCAAGGAAACAGGATCAGGCTAGTGACATTCTACCCATTATTTAGGGATGACACTTTAAACTGGTTTAGCTGGACAGCATAGATTACATTCTTCCAGTCTCTACTCAAATTCTTTGAAGATATATAATTGTTCAGCTCTCCATATCAGCTCAAATTCTTGATAGCATTTACATTACATAAAGAATCCTGTTCATCATCTCTAGTTATATCAAAAACCTCCTGTGATTTCCTGAAATGAACAAGATTTTTAAGTGTTCTCATCTCACAGCAATAAATATTCATACAACAATCTGTCAGATACCCAACTTCAAAAGGCAACTGGCTTGGAGGCAGATACATGTTAATTATGGCTTTTGAATTCTTCAGCAACTGAAGCTGTAGACCTATACTTCCAAGCAGAATTTATGAACAAGGAAAAGAAAATCATTAAAGAGAAGAAACAGGGGGGGGGAAAGGCAGAACAGAAAGATTAAGAAGTGTAAGGGAATATTTTAGTATAATACAAATACAATGCTACAGTAAAAATTACCTGGCCTAAAAGAGCTGGCCTTGAGTCCAGCAGATCAATGTCACATTATTTAATGTATTCTAAAGTAACTGGACTAAGCTGGCAAGTATGATGTAAAAACAACCGGAACACTTTTTCTTTAGGGGAAGAGTTCATTTACAGTCTACCATTTGACTGTTTCTCAGATCTTCATCACAAACACGTTTAGCCTTTTTAAGGCGTTATCAGAAGTACATTTTCCCTGGTAATTAAAAGCAGTTCAAAACACAGAGTATTTAACTTATTCCATACCCATGTAACAGAAAGATAGAGAAGCTTTAAAATTATTATTTTTACCTTTTCTAGCTTTTTAGCCTCAATGTGTCGCAGCACCTGTTCCCTCCAGTCAGGAGGAACTTTAGTTTTTCCTGGAGGGTCTAATAGAGAGTGCTCAGAGTTAACCCTTGAGTTTGATCTCTTTGAAGGGCTAGTCCGTGAGTAATTGAAGTCACTAACTGACATAGTTCGTTCTGGTATTTCATTCACTGACGGCCGAGCACTCTGTGGTCGAGGTACATTTGGACCATCAATGCTGTATGTCCTGGCAGAAAGAGGTCTCTGTTGCCCAGACATTATTGGTGGAACTCTTCCCATTGAATGCAAATCTCTGTATGTTAAATAATCCCCTTCAGGAACCTGGGTCCGTCTTGAAGGTGCAGTATCCCCAACATTTATAGAAGCAGCAGAAGACACACTGCTCTGTCTTTGAAGAGTGTGTCTAGTTGCTCCTGGGAGCAGTCTATCATTCAGTGGAATAGCCCACATATCTTTATGTCTCCCAGCCACCCGTTGATGAGTATTATACACAGTGCTGGCTCGGACATTGTTATGATTCGAGAAATTCATATTGGCAGAATGCTTTACATAGCTGGGGGTTTCCGTACTGTCAGACCTAAGCAGACGTGAAGGAGGTAAGCTGCCTTGTTCTACTTGGGTGTGTTGTTTCTGGGGCCACAAGGTGTCTTTTGCTGTTGCACTGCTGCTGTACTGAATATTATACTGGGGAGGGCAGAACATCTGTGCACCAGCTGTCACTGATCCCCTCACTACATTAGCACCTTCAGGGTTGTGATTTGAGTCAAACTTGAACACAGTTTTTGCAGAAGATACTAAATCAGATGATGATGACGACCCAGGAAAAACCTGCAAAGGCTGATCATACAGCAGAGTAGCGGATTTACTTCGGACTATGTTTTTTCCATCTGCACTATCAGATGCTGATTTCACCACTGAGTTTGACTGTTGAGATCCATTCTCATTGACAATATCGTAGATTTTAAGACCACCAGGGTCCATACTGGTGATGCTGTGAGATTTCATCACAGGACCACTTCTCTGTGGGGACAAATCTTCAGTGCTCCTTGAAACAGACAGCTCAGCAGAATCGCCATCAACTGTAGTGCTTCTCGTTAGTTTGTCTTTACTGGGAGACTCTACCGCTTCCTCAGGATGTCCATTTACTTTATTTATAGCATACTTATTTCCATTTTCCAAGTGCTGACTTTCTTCTTTCGTGTTGTTATTCAAAAAGCCCTTTACTGAAGCTATTTCCTGTGTTTGTAACCTTTCTACAGGAACTGGCACTGCCTCTTCACTAACCAATTTATTGATATTCATGTTTATTTGGTCTAATTTGTGAGACTCTTCCGTAGGACTGCTTAGATCAACACCTTTTCCTATCAGGCCTAATTTTTCTTCAATGCTTAATTCATATTCAGGCAAATTTGTAACCTTCTCTTGCACGTTTATTTTTTCTTCTACTGTAATGCTCAATTCACCTCCATTTTGCAAAAGATTGTTCAAATTTTCGTCTTCCCGTCTGGAAAAAAAGATAGCTCTTAGAAGAAATTCCAAAAGGAACCAACATATTCCTTTAAAAACTGTTTTAGAAAAAAAATCACTAACATGCAACACAGCCATACTGTGCACACAAAATGGTACAAAGACCAATATACAGTCAGATTTATGATTTGCTATCTTACCATTACAGAATATAGAGGGCTCGTTTTGGCAATGTTTGCGTCATCTGATTTCAGAAGTTTGTTTAAATTCAGCAGGAATTACTAGACAGTTTAAAAGTGTCAAAAAATACACAGTGACAATAACTCTTTTTTTTTAATAAAACACTTGCAAGTTCCATGACAATTTTGGACAAATGTCTTGTTTCTATTGGCAATTTTTTAAAAAATGGCACCTTATAATTAAAACCTCAAGAAGATTAGCAACCTGTAAGTCCATTCTTACGAGTTTCTAAAAGCCTTTTATAGTTATGATAGTAGTCAAATTGATATTAAAAATTATGCAAGTAAAAGCACAGAACTTTTAAAATTATGTATTGAAGTATTTTGCAGGGTTATCAAATTATAAGGATGAAATTATTACACCTTATTATTGAAAGGGATGAGAATCATGTCTTGTATACCAAAATTAGCCTCTGAATTTTATTGTACTATTTTTTTTTTAAAAAAGAGAACTATTCCATTATCTAACCTTATTTTAAAACATTAAAATTTAAATTATTTCATGAATGACAAATTAATGAATTAAAGGAATGGACACATAATATGGAAGATAAGTAACATTTTGCCATTATATTTACTCAGTGGTATACAGTATCTTACAAACCTGACTTTGGACAAAACAGCAGCACGTGTTTCTTTGTCTGGAGAACAGAGAGAAATATCTTGGCTACTATCAGTATTTAAGGAAACAGAATCTGACATTCGAGAAGGAGAGGAACAGTTGCTGTTATTTTGATTGCTATTGTGGGTAGCTTCATCTGATAAGGAATCAGCATCTTTTGAATCATCTGAAATAAAAATTTTCCCATTTAGTTACAGACACATACATCTGTTTATTAGCTATTTAATGTGTGTATGTTACGGTATTTAGAAACTGTCTCTTGTTCTACAGTGTATCTTACTACTGGAAACTAAACCTTTGCAAACTTCATTTAAACTTATAAAAGACTGTTGGCTATATTTCTTATTTTTAAAATATTTGGCTCAATGTAAACAGCCCTCACCTGTTAATGAAATTTAACTTGTTGCTTTATTCCATATACATAATAGCTAGTGCTACATTATGTAATATTTCCCCAAAATATCTATCAAGTTGTATTTCTGTTTTTGCAATGATTTCAAAATTTTGGATTACGTGAGTCTGTTAGCCCCTATGAAAATGAAGTACACTGCTTCACATGCAGGATTTTGAAAGTGTACATAGTTCCTCATTTTGTATATTATATAATTGTTAAATAGCTATTTATTAGACCAAGCACTCTGGAAAGACCTAGATCACTGGATAAGCTCTGTATAGTTTCATAAATAGGAAAAAAAAACAGGAAAGAAAAATGTTCTTCTGCAGAGTTGGAATCCAATGCGTTCCCATGCTTTGCAGACCACTTAGGACAACATTTTCAAAGCAAATTACACCTGCACACATTGATTCTTGCGTAATGTATGCATACTTACATAGTATATCCATATAAAAATAATTTCTGTGGGACTTCAAGCCAGCCACAATTTTGATGTAAGTGTACAAACTTAAATTTTTGCTTCAAGATGCTGTTACAGGTGCCAAAAGCATAAATTTTGTGAAACTGATGTCTAAAAGTTTTGACTTAGTACTAAGTTTTTGACTTAGTACTTTCGTCAGGCATAAAAACCCAAAGACAGCATTGATAAACATCAATCTTTTCACCTGCATGTGATCCTTAGCAGACTCTTCCTGCTACCTCCATGTGGTTTTCCTTCATCTCCACTAAATATCATCCTTCTACATCTAATGGCCAGAAAAGCCTTTTGTCCTGGAAAGTACTGGACTAGGATATCATATGAAGCAAAATACAGTGTGCTCTCCAACTTTTATGTTAGGTTTTCTCTGAATTCTAGGTCATTCCTTACTCTTAAGGAAATGGTTACCCAGACTGAAATTATCTTTCGGAGAATATAAAACTTAGGTAACAAAACCAATGTTTTTAAGTTTCCTGTTAGAGGAAAGACGAAAAACAAAAGATACTTCCAAGGTAAATACGACTTTCTGCAATCCTTTTCTTAAGTGTATCGAGAGTATCTTCAAGCTAACAGTCCCCAAAACACACACATCTCCTTTCCCCCTCTGCTTTTAAATTAATGGTAGACAAAAACTAGCCACTTTGAGTGGAGAAATCATCATAAGCACACAACACTTCTATTGCTTTTTATGGTATCTAACCTTTTTTGTTATTGCTAAGAGCTACCACTTTTGGTTGATTTATGGAGGTTTCTATCAGCGGTGGTCGCATTTCTGCCATTTTCATCTCTTCATCAGAGGACAGTTCTTCTGACTCCTGCTAGAGGAAAAACAGCTTTATGCTATGCATTTTAAAGAACTGCTTAAATGTTAAGTAAATGCTATCTAAACTGTCACCCACTGAACAATAAAGGGGAAAAAAATAAACAAGCAACATAAGATAGGCATAACATAACAACTGTGTAGTGCATTCATAGTGCAAGTCAACTGAATTTAGTAATATTTGCCACTGAATCATCTTTAAGAAGCAGCACATGCAGACTTGCATTGCCAGTGATGAACTCCATGGGAACGACACTCAAACCGGTAACTTCAGCTTCAAAAACCTACTTGGAGCAAGCAGATGAAGCCTCTGTTGAGTTCACCTCCAGCTGAGTTCAAGTCAAGAAGTTATCACTGAAGCAGCAAACATGCCAGAACTGACTAGGTGGGTACTGGCTTTGCAGAAAAGAGCTCAAACTGAAACAGTTTTAGAGTTGCATGACCAAGACAATGGAGAGCTATGCTGTGAGGAAAGACTGAATGAGCTTGGCTTGCCTAGCCTAGCAAAAAAAGAGCAGGTGTAGCTTGGGTTTATACCTTTAAATTTACATTGGAGGTAAATTCCAAAAGGAAGAGAAGTTATCTAACTTCAGTAACAATGGCAGAGGAAAAGTGATTCTGTATATATTTAAGTTAGAAATTACTAGTTCCTAACCATAAGATGGAACTCAGTACACTTATGAAAGAGATCAACTGACAAAGCTGCTGCAAGAGCAGCCATGCGACTGATTCAGTATCCTACTACCAGCCCTAAATTCCTATCATCTTCAAAACCCAATTGTTTCCATTAATATTTTGAAGAAAAATAACCCTTCCTTCCCCAAAGTGGAAACTCCTTTCCAGTAAACACGATTCCTATCACAAATGCTACAAAATCCATGTTGCCAATTGCAAAATTAGTCTGTGAATGTTCACTTTTTCTTAAAAAGTTTCAGAACATTTAATGTGTAGAACCTACTGGAGCACCACCTTTCCCATGATACTACCTGGGTCAGTTCTTTGGAGGACAAAACACAACTGAGATGTAACAAACAAGCTATTATAGTCTTAATTAAAAATAAAAAATAGAAATCCATTTGTTTTTCTCTGCAATCAGAACAGATAACCTCTTCACTGCCTCTACATCGCCTTTCCTCTTGGATGTGACATACAACAAGCGTAATCAATGTTGAAATGAATAACATAACATGGAAAGTTTAGGTATTTGGATTCAACTGCAACAGTTATCAGCAGATTATTACATGGAAGTAAGGAATTCACTATCCCTGATTGACTACACACTGCTACCTCATTTACTTACTGGCATACAGCCAGCTACAAAGAATTGCTGTCACTATCATTAGACTGCTAATATCATTTTCTGTAATTATGTTTTTAAACTAAGGAACAATGTCAAAACCAGTATTTTCAGAAAGTATGCAGAAGCCAGAACATGCCAGTGGGGAAACAGCCAGCAACAGCCACAACTGCTTGTCACAGTCTCTTCAGCAAAAGTATGATATGTGCATGTTCCACTGCTTACAGAACACAGACAAAAGTAATCTGCTTGTGAAACTATGAAAAAGTTGATGAAGTGACAAGTTCCAAAATTTGTCATAAGTCTGAAATATTCTAAATAAATGAATACACGGTGTTTGTCAGAGAGATGTGCGAACAGTTTAGAAGTTTAAAATCTCTCTTATTAAGAGGTAAATACGATCCAAGCCATATTCATCACAGCTCATTAATAAACACAGAGGAATACAGATTTTTAAACCCACCTTTCACTTTTCATTTCAAACAAACATGCATAGTCACTTGGATATACAAGTTCTTGATTGCTCCCACTAATCAGGTAGTTTGTCATTTCAGTGACAATTAAAATCAATTATTTAATGAAGAACTGATAAGCAAAACCTGGGAAATTCTATTTAAGTCTTTTCACAGTTTGATGTTTAGGTCAACTTTCAATTGAGTTTATTTTTCTTTACATGCATGTATCTTTTATTATGAACTTTTTACTAGCTATTTCAACTTCTTTAATATACAATATATATTCTGATATATAATCTTAATATATTCTTAATATAATCTGAAGTAGGAAAAATATTGCATTGCCAACTATCTCTATTTACAGCACTTACGGATGGCAATTTTCTGCTATTGTCAGCATAAATTTTCATCACCCTGAGTAGAAAATTCAATACAACAGCAGCACAATTCTTTGACTGCTATGATGTTCATTGTAATGTCGTACCTCGAGCGTGTCTTCATGGTTGACAATTGTTTTCGTGTTCTGCAAGGTTTTAACAAGTGCAGTCATCTGTGAATTTACAGTGCTGTGCTCAGCTTCTGGTTCAGTAGGCTTCTGCACAGAGCTTCCTGCTGAATATTGCTTTCTCTCATCTGCTTTGTTCTTCATTGAAGCAATTTCTGAAGTCTACAGGATTAAGAACATTAGCAGAAAAAACATCCTGAAAGGTTTTCAGTAACATATGATATTTAGGGTTAACATTATGTATTTTGGGAAACTATGGAATGAAAAATCTAAGCTTTGAAATATTAAAGTATGAAATGCACAAGGTACGAAATGCACAGAAATCTGCAGATTACAGAGGTACAGTCCCTATCCTTTGTCAGTTTGACCCTCTTCCTTATTGGGGTTAATTTGTACCATTAAATTTCTAGTTAATAAAAAAAAAGCCAAGAATATCTACAATGAGACACGTCAGCAGACGATAGTCCTATCATCTATCATGCTACATCAGCCTGTTAGAGACTCCTGACCCCTGTGCCAACTTGCTATGATTGCCTTCCCAACTTATCACGTAAAGCCTCCAGTCATGAGGGCAGCAATAAAATGCTTAGAGATTATCCTGAATTTCACTGGGAAGTCTGGTGGATAAAAGAGGATCAGAGGATGACAAAGATGCCACCCTCCAAAAACTGAAGAAGCCAGCTCCTTAACACACCCATAGTTTCTATTTGCCGGAGAATCAAGTCACTTTCCTTGTTCTTAGTCACAAAAAAGTGCTACTGCAAACCAGACATTTATTACAGACTTTTTTAGATGGTGAAGAGGTAAATTCTGTTCTTTAATCTGACAATTTTCCTGCTAAAGCATTAGCTGGGAGGGAGAAGAGAATTAAAAGGAATCAATGACACTCTAGATCTTTGGAAGTTCTTGCAAAGTCAGAAGATAATATTATCTCTAACCTTTACCCCCACATCTTTTACAGAAATGGTCTGGCCTTCTCGTTTTGACTCTTTGGTAATATCTTCAGTAGATTCTTCATCCTTTAGCCTATGTACAATTGTCTGGACTGTTTTGACCATATTCTTCAGTTCATCAGGATATGGAGTTGGATATCTCTTCAGGTTGCCTTCCTGTATAATAAAAAGCAATAGTGTTCTACATTTAATTAAATGCCATAATTAAAACATCAACTTTAAAACAGACAATGAATTAGGATAAAACACTGAACAATCTAGGACCTCCACTTTGCTGCTCGAGTCTACCTGCACTCATGCAGACTTAAGTTTATAAAACCCAGCAAAAAAAAGGAAAAAAAATCAGGATAAATCAGTGTTTCCCCACTACCCTTCTCCACAGCACCACCAGTCAGGTAGTCTCCTAGTTATGCCCTACATTGCCTTACATCAGCTGAAAGGTTTTCCTTTGTGCTCCACTTTAAATGATCTGGCAAAACCCAACCAAAACAAAACAAAAAGCACTCCCTCCACCCCCAATACGGTGTTTCATCCCGTTCGGTACTCTTAACTAATAACTGAAGACTTGATTTCTTCAGTAGAGCAAAATCTACAGCCAAAGTAAGGCAAAGGATGGGATTCAGGAGTGGCAATAGAGGGGAGGGAGGCACCAAGTATTCAAAAATACGTTCAATACTAACCCGAGGCGGTGCCTCTCTCTCATCTTTGTCTTCATCACACTCAAATGCCACCTGAGCACGCTGTTTCCGCTGTTCCTCCCACAGAGATGGATTGAAACTTTCATTATCAGAGATAAACATAACTAAAAAAAAAAAGACTTTCATAAGAACAGAATACATTATACAAAATAAAAATCCTCTTTTTCTTTCTCTTGGATGGGATTTGTGTGCTTTTGTATGCATTCTTAAAAGATAAGAGACTATCAGCACCTTTAATTGAAAAATAGCTGCACTGCCACTGCTTTATGAACTTGGCTGCATTTTCATAATAATAAAATCCCTATCTGTAAAGTAAAAAACTTCATACACACAGCTGTACACTAGTCTTAACATACACTTGAAATTTTTCAGCAGAAATCTCTGCTGCAAAGTATTTTATATCTATTATATGTTATATATATGTATAAATATGAAAATATTTATTTGTATATATAAATGTAAATTATACTTATACAGATTTATATAACCTGACTTCAGTGAGGTGGTCTCATTAAGCACTAAGAGCATTTACCTGATTTCATTTAATGAAAATTTAAAAATGAAGAATAAGAATGACTTAGTGACAAAACCCTGCATTACTACTAATTCTGAAAAAGCCTAAAGCATCCAAAATTTAAGGCAAATGCATGATTTTGCAGAAGTTATACAAATGACAGGAGCTTTATAAAGTATTTCTTGCTTAATTTTACAACAAATAAAAAAAATATTTTGGATACCCACTGTCTCATTCTAGCATGTCTCCATGCCTTGTGTTACATCAGCCAGGTTCTACTTTTGGATGCCAAATAGTCTAATAAATCTGCCACCACCACCCGACCAAATGTATATCCTTCACTAGCAATGCCAAGACTGCTCACATTAACTACTTCTATACCTGAAATAGAAAAAAACTTAACTATAGGGCTCAAAAAATGCAGTGGAATATTTGTTACTCTGCATTTATTGGGTAAACTTACAATCTTAACACATCTGAAAATATTCTAATAGACTTCACTATCACCAAAACTGTTCCTGACAAAAAAATAACTTGATAAGGAATTTAAAAAAAAAATCTTAATTTTTAAAACCACTATCTATCGAACTTCAAACTGTCTATTTGAAATCACCGACTCAGAGGCAGGTATTCTGTCAACTTAAGCCAAACAAGCAGCCATTTCCTTGTCTACAGAAAGAAACCCCGGCACCTGGGTAAAAAAAAGTTCAAATGGAGAGAACGCTTTCAGAATCTTCACCGAATCTCCAAACGATTTTATAATTCTCACATTCTATCAGAGGTATTATCAGAAGAATTATCTGCATTAGAAGGCAGTAAGAGTGATGCACAATTTACTGCTTTTGCTGATATTTTTGAATACTCCTCTCTCAGTGTACTAGACTTGTGCCGTGGAAAAGCAAATGTTGCTGCTTGTCAAGTTTTCAATTATTTCCATTCATATGTGTCCCCCTCCATTTCTGATAAAGCAGCACAAGATTTTTCCTTTTGCCTGCAGGAGGAAAAAGTGGACAAATAAAGAGATTTAACTCTCTTTCTCTAACTCCTGATGGGGTTACTCATGGAATGTTACTTATTTTCTTAACTATCCCACAAGTGTGCAAAAAGAACTTTCTGGCAACATCTTAATATTTTAGGCCTAACCTTTTACAAGATGGCTCAAACTAAATGTGAGCAATACGCTTTTTTTCTGGACAGATTTTTTTTTTTCTTTAAAAAAACCCCATAGAATGCTATGTACTTTTCCAAAAATATGTACGTGGTAATGGAGGAAACATTTTGTCTCACATTCTGTTAAAATAGTCAGTCTAAAGCAGACACCTGCTAAGGAGAATTTCACCCCAAACCATTCAGTTCTGCCAGAACGAAACAGGGTGCTACACTGCGAAGTGCAACCATCGCAGAACGTGATCCCAACAGCCCATTCCTCACCTCCCGCACTGGAACCGTTTCATCTAGAATTCACCAATATGTAGGTCACATTAAGTTACTGTTCTTATTCTTCTGGTGTAACTCTTCATCACTTAGAAGTTTACTTCAAACTTGTAGTTAAGTATTATCTAGTGAAAATCACATTAGCTGGACAGTCTTCCCATTATTACTTTCAAAAGTGAGCATTCTGACAGAGTATTTCAGAAATTCTTACCATCCTCGGTCCTTGGCTGCTGGGGAAACATGTAATTAGTAAGCACTGTTTTCTGTGTGTCAGGGTCAACTTCTTTTTGAAGAGGGATAAGTGGTTTAGACTGGGAAGCAAATGAAAGAAGGATACATTATGAGAATATATATATATAAAAAAGTAAACATGATCTACATATCACAGAGCATGCCTGTCCCATTACTTTGAAGAGTACTCTTGTCTTCTATTAAACCATTTCTCCTCTGAATAATTTTCACAAAATGAAGTTATTAACATGTCTGTCTTTGACTGACGACTGGCTTTGACCGAGAAGTGAAAGTCAGTAACAGCTTTAAGGGAAAAGCAAACACTGGATATTCAAAATATAACCCAGTTTCTTGCTAGGACTTATTACTATCCAAAAGCAGGCTGATCTGGAATACACAGATGTATGTGGCCATTTAAAGCTGCAGACGAGCATATGAAGAGAAAAATTTTGTGCTCAGTTTTTCATATTGACACCAGATTGAATATTCCCCACCCCTTATAAAAACGGGCAGGAGATTCTTGAAATTATGTATTAGTAAAAGAGCTTTCTATACTACTACATCTGAGGCTAGTGGACTTCTGGCAGCCTTGCACACCTTAATGCCATTCCGGAAATCAACATAGTACAGAGGGCTTCAGTACACAACAAAAATACAAGCCACAAGCACATGAGTTACTGCTTGATAGCTTGAAGCTTGGACAGTCACAGAGTTCAAAGGTATGGCAAGAAACCTCGCTCAAAAAAAGGCACGCTTAGTTTCCCCAGCGGTATAGCTGTGGAAGAAACAGCATGCTACACACGTTCAAGTACTAGCTTATTAAGTACTGTCTCCTGTGTAAACAAGCCTGAATTAAGAAAAACAAAATCAAAAGTCCCCAACACCTGCTAAATGGTATTTCTTAACAGCACAGAACTTTGCTAGATCTAGAAAAGTCTCCAAAGACAGGTAGGCTCAGTGATGTTTATTTCAGGAGAACTGACGTAGTAATGCCCAGGAAGTATTGGTGTATACACAGTACCAGGTACAAGGAAGTATTGACGTATAAAACACAGTACCAGGCCTCATTATTTAGCAGATGGCTTTGTACTTGTCAATTCCACTAGGAGTAAAGTCAACAACTATTTACTTTTAATTTTAAAAAGTTCACCTGATTGTCTGATAACCACATAGCAGTGAGCTGTTGCAGTTTTGTAAAGGTAAATGGCAAATTCTTCAGTCTGTAAATTACAACAAGAATTTATGTAAGTACACTTATCAATACTGTTAAGACTGTTAAGAAACAATCCTGCATTAGCGTGTAAAAATGTTTAAAAAGGACATTTGTAGATATGGTTAAGTTAGTAACTATTGACAGTTGAAAAGGCAACACCATTTATTTTAGATTCAAAGCTATACCTGGCATTAAAAAAAGCAAACAAAAAAATGTACTTCTGGCTGGTTTAGCAAGCAGCTTTAAAAAATGACAATGGAAGTTGAATTTAACTCTGTTTGGTGACTTGAATAGTTTTGAAGACGACTAACCTGAATTAAATTACATGAATCCTCAGCATTTTATCTTTCAATATACATGCATGCCAATTAAGAAAGTGTTACACCTGAAAAATGTATTTTTTCCAAGATACATGTGTGGGAAAGGGGCTGCCATGGATAATGGAAGCTCTGACATTAATGGATAAATGAAGCTACAGATGGAGTACAGAAAAGCTGGATTGGCAGAACAGGAGGGAGAGCTCAGTTAGACTTACCTCTCCCAATATATTTCAACTCTACCAACTGGCAGTTCCCAAAAGAGAAACGTTTTGTCATGTTTTCATGACCAGCTCTAATGAAATACAACTCTTTTCCCATTTCCCCAGCACACTCGAGTGTTTTACACTATACTGTGATACCGTTTTGTGTCCTCCACATGCAATACAGGAAGCTATTAACTTTTAAGTAAGAATCAAGTGTTTTATGAAAAAAAACGAAGTAATTCTCCACAAAAATACATGATAACAATCATAAATATATTGAAGCTGTGCTTCAATGCATGTGCCATGTGCCAAGCCATTAAAGACAGGTTAATACAATGGAACAGCAAGGTCTAGAATACAACAATAATACATTAAATACATGCATCTTAGTCAGCTTCTAAACTGTGCATGAGATAAGGAAAGGCAGCATAATATATTCATAACAATGCCTCTACATTATTATTGTATTTTATACAACTTCTACTTGAATAAACGTGTTCACAAACCTATTGTCACTCAGATTGATGACTTTTAATTTCTGCATATCACCCATTTCTTCAGGGAGAAATTCAAGCTTATTAGAATGCAGAAACAACACTGTCACATGCTTCCAGTTTCCAATCTGAAAAAAACCCCGAAGAATTAATTAATCTTCACAACTCTAAGTATGCAAATTTCTACTGTTTTAAAACAATTAGTATTACGGATATTTTTTCTTGTATAATTTGATTTATTCTTACGTATTAAACCTTAATTCCAATACACTAGCAACAAATTCCTACTTCTTGATTAAAAAAGTTTCAGAATTTCATTATTTGAAAACTTGTATATTTGTATACATCCTCCTTTAAAAACATACACAAAGAAAATCTACTCAAGAATTATTAACTTGTTATCCGAAAGTTGTACAGACTATATAGTTTAAAACACATTAAAAAATTAATTTTAGTTTTGCAATTAAATACATACCTCTGATGGCAGCTGTGTTAAAAAGTTATGATCTGCAGCAAATGTCCTTATATTAGAGAGCTGCCCAACAGATGAAGGCAATGTTTCAATCTCATTGAAACTACAGTCCAGTTCTTCTACTGATATTAACCTGCCAAAAAAAAAAATTACTCCTCTATACAGGTCATCCAACATTATTTAAAGTATTCAATTAAAGTCAATACCACTATAAATTACAGATCTCAAATTTAATTCAAAATAAAACTCTGAAACCCAAGGGACTTCAAATCCAAGAAAAATCCTTTACTAATTGCCTAAAAAGTGTTTGGGGTTTTTTTTTGTCTGTTGGTTGATTGTGGAGTTTTTGGATTTGGTTGGTTTTTTTCAGGGTGGTGTGTGTGTGTGTGTGTTTGGTTTCTTGTGTTTGGTTTTTTTAATCTCCTTTACACTGTCCTCGTAAGAGAGCATTCAGTGAAAAGAGGGGAGTCAGCAACATCAAATGTTTATACACTACATGAAAATGCGCAAGTGCAAAGCACTGAAAACATTCAGAATGGGATAGATCATAGCCAAACATTAGTTGAGTGCAGTTTATGGACAAAAAGATAATTTCAAGAGTTCGAAATACTGAACCTGAGAATCTGGCGTTGAAGAAGTATTTTGTACATTGTGACAACAAAAGATAACATACATTAATTATAATAGGAGAAAAGAAATTGGAATGAACACCCTTCATTTGTATAGCACTTAATTCTGAACCAATTATTTTTGCCATCATTAGGAATTTTTAAATTAAATTGCTGAACACATAATATACATTAAAAAACCTGATGATGACCAGGTGAAAATTCTCCTTATAACATAAAAAAGAAGAACGTGTGCATTTAGATTCACTTTTTACAAGCTTTTTGATAGCGGTTCAATCATTTGCAATATTTACCACAGCCACAGCTATGTTATGGCCAAAAACCGTTTCAGGCAGCTGACAGCCTTTTCAAAAACATCTTGTTTTCTTTCACGTTCAGTTTTTCTTTCATAGATTGGAGACTGCATTAGTAGGCGAGGAATACGTGTCTTTTTATATTAAATAATACATAAAGAACATACATGCTGCAAAGTAGAAGATATGAAAGCACTTGCTTTTTGATTTTATTAAGACATGAACATGTAGAAGAAATCAAATCAAGTAGGTGAAAAACCTTCAAAAGAGGAGCCATTGTTACAGAAAACTGGGCAGAAAGGCAATTCAACCTTTTATTCAGGTGAAATACCTACCCTCCTATGGAGTCTGGCAAATAAATTAATTGGTTTTCATCAATTTTAAGTGTTGTTACTTTCTTCAGGGAACCTGTAATAAAATGAGTAAGTAAATAAAAAAGGGCATTTGAGTTCATTAAGCTTAGCTTTAATGAGCAAACAACCATGCCTTTTGTATTCTCTGACATGCCTATAGTGCTATAGACCTAAGGAAACAGGCAGATGATCTTACAGAACTTGTTTGCCAGCTTACACTGTGGCAGCTGGGGGAGGGGGAAGAAATAAATTTATTTTTTTTCCTCTGTTACTGTCAACAGATTCTCATCCATTTACAAACTACTGTATAAAGTCAAGACTGCTCCAAAACAAATACACATTTTATTATTCAGCTACACATTACAGCTTCATCCAAAACTGGCACTTTTAATCAGTTGAAACAGATCTAAACTGCCATTTGTCTATTTTCAAGTGTTCTGTGTCTAAACTGTAAGCTTTTAAGAACATGAATTAATTGAAAATACAAACCAAGAGACTCTGGCAGTTGCTGAAGTGAATTACTGGATAACAGTAGGTCTTGCAGGCTTTCACAACCTGAAATACCTTCTTCAACTACTTCAATGTTGTTTTTAGAAACATCCAAGTAGGTCAGCTGTTTCAAAGTGCCTATGAACTAAAAATGAGAGAAAATAATGCATTCTGGAAAGTGCAAGTTCAAAACAAAAAATCCAGCAGATTTGACAGCAAACTGTCTCTCAAGTGTAATGCCAGAGGAAAAGAGAAAACCTATTTATAGTGCTGAAATGCAAATTTATGCAAAATATCCAAGCTTTATAATGAAGTATTTGTGCAGATACGGATAGTTACGTTTTTACACACACACAGAGACACACCACTGTAATTCTTCAGGTCTCTAAAGTCAGTCTGCTGCAAATTCAATGGTTTGATGAGTAACTGAAGCTTTCAGACAGAGATAGGTAATGTAAGGACATCATTAGGCTCCAGTGAAGTCTTTTAATGCTTATTTTTGCCCTTTGTGTAAAACTGCATCTTACTTAACCTCAAAAACAACAATGGATCCCTTATTATACTAAACTGAAGAAACAACCCAAAATACAAGCTTGTATTACCTTTCCATATGAAACAAGAATAAGCTTGAAGTTTCGTGCACATTATTATGCTAAAATCTTCACAGAGAAGATGCAGTCACTTTCGCAAATACAGTTTTACTTTTACTGTAAACTAGAAACATTCACTACATCCACCCAGCTCTTCAAGGAAGAATTAGCTGAAGTGAGGAAAGACAGCAGAAAAGACTACTGGATCAGGAAAGATAGTCTCATGTCAGAAGACTGCTACTGGTTTTAAGTCTGAAAACAGACCAGCTGTTTCCCAAATTTCAAATACTCATTTACTAGTTTACTAGAACATAAGCTCAGGTTCACAAGTACTGCAATAATAGGTCAGCCTGGACCCCACATAATTTTGAGAGATGTCCGGAACCCAGATAAAGTCAACAGACCATTTTCTCAGGAACTGGCTGTGCTCTCAAATACAAGGCACCTGAACAGGCATTGCTTGCTTCACAGCTGTGACCAGTAAAAATTCACACAACATATCTATCCTGTAAATTCCTGCTTGCTGTCTAACACAAAATAATCCCTTTCTGGGAGGACCAGTCAACCCTAAATTTGATCCAGGATTTGATCTAGGATTTTTACCCCATTCCTGAATTGGAACATATATTTTAGATGAGAAGTACATAACTTTAAATGAAAGGAAAGCTGTTTACCCAACTCTCACAACCAGGGACAACTTCTACGTAAACTAGTTAAGCATTTACGTGGCATTTAGCCTCTTGGCTTTAAGTAACAATAAAATTACAGAACGACTTTAACATATATGATAGCTGACAAAGTAAATACCACTGTAAATGAAAATACTAAACGTTTAACACAGTAAAAGGACTTACCCCTGGAATAAGTGTTAGCCTATTACCATCCATCCAAAATTCCTTTAACCCACTCAGTTGTTCAAGTACTTCAGGCTGTAAAGGGAAGAGATTTTTTAAAAGCTTCATACATAAAACAGTGAAAGGCAAAAACAACTTCAGTGATTCATCTGTTGCAACTTTAAGTAATTAAGTAGGTAATTAATTATTATAGCTGTTATATACACTTAACTGGGTCATTAAAGAAAAAACAGATAATTCACTTTTTGAAATATAAATATATATTACATAGACAAAGATCTGTTAAGAACTTGATCACAGCACTAAATAATCCTTACAAAAAGTGTAGGGAGGGTTGTTTGTTTGTTTGTTTGCTTTACAGCAAGTATTATTTTTCAACTGGAGCACACAAATAAATGTTACGTGTATCATTTCCTCTCTCATGGAGGAGGTCTAAAATCCCTTAAATTCCATCAATTCAGAAGACCTGTTTTTCAAAAAACACAAAAGATGCGGTTTTGTGGAAAAGGAAAGCAAATTTAAATTTTCTAGCAACAAAAGGTACATCTGCATGATACAAGCAAACCACTCCATCCATAAAGTGAAGTGCAGGATTGTGCTTCCATTACAACTTATTGTTAGAAGTATCTTACATATCAGGGAAAGTCCACTTCTTGGTGAACATCCACGTTGCACAGGCTTTCCTATTTAAACTTTCGTCCTGACAAACTAAGACCAAACAGGTGCTAATGCACCTTAACAACTATAAGCAAGTTCAGTTAAATGCAGAACTCAGTTTTCCAATATTGTAAATATACAGCATTCCTGCACAAGTTGCAGTCCTAACTCCCAATAATTCATTTTCCAAGAGAAAATCTTAACTGAAGACTACCTTTCAGACTGATCTTTATCCAAAAACACGGTTTCAAGTTTTTTGTGCTTTTACCAAGAGATCGTAATGAAATAAGTTACCAATAGCTTACTCTTGTAGCTAAAAGGCTGGGAGAGATGAAGCAATCAGCCAAAAATACACCCAAACAGGTAATTTTGCAGCCTATACTTAGTTCCTGGCTGTTATGGTTTAACATGGGCCTGGGCACGTTAGTTTAAGACTCCCACATGAATATCTACCCTGCAATGAGAATGTGGCTGTAATGGTAATGGCTAGAAGTGTACTAATACTAATGAACAGTTCCTCAAATACACTTCCCTATCTGCCAAACCATACAACTAGGCAAGCGTTCAGCTCTGAACAATCTACTGGTGGCACACAAAGGCTTGACTTTATTATATGTCAGGTCAGAATGTTCCCCTATACTTCTATTTAAATTCCTTTACCCAGGAAAGTACTTGTAGAAGCAGTGATTGTAAATATATTTGTCTGTGAGATCGTGAAGTGGAAACAAGTCAATCCATGCTGAAGGAAAAATCGGAGCACCTCAACTGTAAATACTACTTTGAACAATATTTAAACTTAATATAGTTTCCCTTGGATTGAAATAGTTTGTACACAATAATAAAAGCAGGTTATGCACAGCTTATACAGAACTCGCAGCATTAAATACATGATAACCAGTGTTTAGAATTTATTATAAGCCAATTATGTTCACAATTCAAACACATATTACCATTTATTTTTTACCAGTACAGTAACCCACACTACACCACACAGTGTTATTTTCAAGTTGAGAAAAAACGTATTCATATTCATCAGAATATGCACGCAATTTTTATAGCAGGCTCCATAAAGTAGTATGAGGTATACATAAAAATTGCGCAGTAGCAAAACTCTTAAGCTGATGCTAAAATTTTCATATTGATTAAAAAATAGATCAAAGGATAAAGAGATGTATAAAAGAAAAAGCTACGTTACTATGGCAAAACTCACCACTTCTGTGAATTCATTACTTCCTAAGTCCAGTCGCTCCAGCTGAGTCAGTCTGGACATGGTTCTGCACAGAAAGGGGATTAATAAGGAATTAGACTTAAGACAATACCAGTTACATCCAATCTTCCTGTATTCATACACATATATTATTTTAATCATTATTAAGTAGTAATGCTGTTCTTAACTGGACTGATATCTAATGAAGGTCAAATTTTCACACACTGTTCAACCGGGCACATATTAATGATCATGCCGACTGCTGACTGCAACACAGAGAGTACACACAAACTCATCTACAGATTAGTTTACAAAAATTAAGACCACTAGAGTAATCTTCATGATAAAGTGAAGTTACTCTTCTTTTGAGTGCTTCACCTTTCCACCCACAGTTACAATAAGTCGTCTCAGCAGCCAAAGGCCGGTTAACTACACGTTTTCCTCATGGAGAAAGACCACTGCCTAATGATCGGCTAAAACAGAAAAGACTGCTGCTGATTCACAGTAACCAACAACACTTTCCACCTACCCATGTTGCTGTCAAAGTTGTTTCCATGCGATATAGTCTGGAATCCTAATTGTTTCTCAAATACTACAACAGATCAGATTACCAAATTGGATTTTGTGACACATCAATACTCTTCAAGCCAACTTATGGCAAAGATTAAATCAATGACTGAAATAAAGTAAAATCCATTATTTCAAGCTGTGTTTTGGCAAAATTTTTCCTCCATTTAAAGTTTACTTTGGGGACCTCACAGAGATTATCTACCACTGCACATGGTGGTCTATACAATCAGTACTCCTGTCAACAGCAGTACTATCTAAAAATATTTTCCAAGGGGCTGTGAATCCCTCATATGACATTATGCTATGTATTTATTTAATAATAGATTTCCATAGATTAATTAATAGTATCTAAAACTTTCAAATATAACCCGCAAATGTGTACGTACTATCTGGAAAAAACTAAATGTAAGATCTTCTGAATGGTAGAGTCTTTCATATTATCAGAATATATGTATGAACACTAGTATCCTTTAAAAATATCTGCATAAGTACAAGACGCTCTATGCAGCTATTCAGTTTCAGTTCTTCAAATACACTATTACAGTTGTTCTGAATATACAGTTAAAAAATTACATTCTACTGAAAAATGCCTTATTTCTTGAAAGTAAGTTAATGTGATTATTAATATTATTCATGAAATAAACTCCAAAAAGGATTACACTCAACATTTGTCTATAGATCTAATTTTCATTACATTATAGTAATTATGCTGGGGACAAGCTAGAAATTTAGACTAAGTAAAAACATGATCAAGACAAAAGCAGAAGCCATTTTTTGCACTGCGCACATAGTATACACAGGCTTTAGGGGAAAGCCTTTAACTCACATTCCCCCTGTCTCAAAGAAGAAAAAGAAAAAAAATTCATTAAAAGCCTACTTCCAGAAGAATTTGAGAAATATTTCCCCTCATTTCTTGAAGCTCATGAACCAGACAATTACTGACAGCTAAAATTCATTTTTCAATTCTGAAATAAATTATCTAAGTCCCTCTGAAATACGGCATAAGATGAATTTCTCAGAGCTTTATGAGACTGTGCCAATACCAATTTTAGTGCCATATGTTGCTAACAAATTTGCCCCAATGAGTCCTCCACAAGCACAGATGAAGACTCATTTAAAGGATCCAGCATATCACTCTGCAGCTTTCAAAACTTTGTGGGCAACATTATACTGCACATTTACCAAAGGCTTAAATTTAAAAAGGTTTTAAATTTATTCTGTTTTCAAGCTATGTTAGCTAGACTGTGAGCTACTAGAGAGCAGTCTGAAACTTCACTGATGATCTAAATTCCAGTCTCAAAAAGTAGATTAAGGGAGATTCACAGCTATGTGGGACTGAATTTGATACATTAGTTTCAATAAATATTTGAAAAAAATAGCTTATTTTTACATTTTAATAGTCCTTTCATGTCAACAGTTTTAAGACAGTGTCTTGATTTTTATTTGAACTTAATTTTCAGCTTAGAAATAAATACAATTTTTAAAAGCGAAGGGAAAAAAAAACAGGTAACACCACCAAAAAAAAAGCTCAATCTGATCTAAGTGAATTTTCATGAGGCTGAATTGAAACACAGTAAGATGGCGTTTTCTACTGCGTCTTGAGATGAATGGATTTTTTTCTTTCAGTTCAACATGAACTCTTCTGGTTTTGTTTTAATGGCTTCGTAAAGATACACACACACACAAAAAAAGTTTAAAAAAATAATAAAATTAATCTCCCAGGCCAACACACTCCTAGGTCTGAGTGATATTTTTTTCCTTCCTCCTGCACACCATTCAACTCTGAGGCCAAACTGTTTACACAGCTAGAACCAAATTCATAGGATCTAAGCAATAAAGCTCTTCTCCTCCCCACTGCCAAATTACACTAGATACACAAATTCTACTCCAGTCCAACCCAAGCTTCAGGTGCTCCCTTCCCATCCTCCTAGTGCTACATCCTTAATGGCTCTAAGGCAACTCAAAATTTCCTGTTCTTGCCCTATTCTTCACTGTCTTACTAAAAAAAAAGAAAAAAATACTGTTACAGTTGTTCATCAAGGGTCCTCGTCTTACCGTTTGGGACCAGAGCAAATATCTGCAGGTCTCTCTCCAGTATCTGCAAAACTAATGTTAGGTAACATTGACAGTATGACAAAGTAACTTTACTGATTTTGGGCCCTTTTTCTTTTTTTCTTGCCAAAATGTCTGTAATCTAACAAACACATCCACTCAACTGTAAAACATACACAAATGTGTTTGCAAGATCAGAGCTGCAAGTTACTTTCATCCCCTTCTCCACTGCCTGCCTAATCTGTAGCACTTTCAGCTACCCTATGACTAATATCTCTTTGCTTTTCTGTATTGTTTATAGAGCAATTACATCTTCAGACAAAATGCAAACAAAGCTTCCAATAATGTTAAAGTAACAGGAAAACTCAATGCTAAAGGAAGGGGAATACAGAACTGGAAAGAAAAATTTACCAGACCACTGAGTTACACCTATTTCTATCTTTGCCAAAGCACTATGTAATCCCTTCCATAAACTGAAAAATCTGTTTCATAATTCATATTGTTGAACTTGCTGTCAAATCAATCCAACGCTAAGGGACCAGGTAGTCTAAATTATGCCTCAGATTCTGATGTTGTAAATAGTCAGCTTTACTAAGTTAACAATACAGCTTACTTCAAGTAGCGTACAATTCAAGAGGGGCATGTGAGGGCAAGACTGGGCCCTGAATCATCGTAATTACACTCTCAAATAACTTGCTTCTTTCTAAAAAGACTACTGTTTTTATTGACAAATGGGCAACAGACAGAAGGTTGGGGGGAAAAAAATATCAAAAATAAACTTTTTATATTTCCATTGGACCATTTTCCCAACTTTCAGCAAACCCAACCTATCAGATAAATACCTCTAAAATAGTCTTTGTGTAATTTTGCTTTCCTTTCAGTAGAAATATTTTCATTGAGCTGGTTTGCATTATAATACTGCCAGTTCTGCAGTCTCTGGCTGTGGATAAGCTCCAAGCAAAATGATGCATTTGGCACAAAGTAAGGTTGATTTAGCGTGTTGGCATTAATTACCCATTTTGATTAACAGTCTTTCAAGTGTTTTATGCTTTGGTGTTAAAAATTATGTGCATGTTTAATTCAGCTGATTTTGTAGAAATTTATCCAAATGCATTTCACATTACAAACACAAAAGAATTTGCTTTAAGTATGAAAATGTTAAAAAGGTGAGAGTGACAGAGAAACAAGAAAAGACAGTTGTATTCTATAGCAAAAATATAAGCATATACTGCTGTATCTTATTGGTTTAAAAAAAAAAAGCCTTTGGATATTCTACACTCTTTAAAGCTGTACAGCATGTTCCTTTTAAAACACATACTTAGGTCTGGAAAACTGTGTAAGTCTGAATTGCACGTCAGCTTCTGTTCTAACATAAACATTAAAGGCAGGCCATGTGCCTTCGTTGGCCAGATCAACTGCTGCATGGTTGTATTATCCTGAAAGGCAGATTCACCTCTTGCGTACTATGAACACCACAACAAATTTTTTCTCCCCAGTGTACATAACACAAAAAATGTATGTTTCCAGGGCCTCACTGTAGCAAAATGCATATTAACGTGGTTAAATTCACAAAGAAAAAAAAAAGAAAAAACCTAGTTTCAATAGCGTCAATAGCTTTAATCTCCCTTAATTGAACCTTTTTAACATTTTCATACTTAAAGCAAATTCTTTATTATTTAGCTCCTCCTCTTCTCTACCAAACACCCATCAAAACCAGTAGCTCTCACTACCAGTTTCTGCTGCCAGAGGAGGACCCCTTTGCAGCACACCACAACACATTCAGGTCTCTAGAGCTGGTTACTCACATCCCACCTCTGGGATCTGTTTCTCTCTTCATTGGCCTTTTATACCTCTGTTAACCAACATGGACCTCCAGGGTCCAAGTCTGATAATTCAGACCATTGCACTAGCTCATAGAAACAGCAGGAACTGCAACACCATCAGTTTGATGCAATGAGTGAGAACTGCAAGGAAGGGTTTAGAAAGGTGCTAGATTTTAAGAGAGGTACAACTGGATTTATTGTTAAAAGAAACGCTTTAAGAATGTCCAGAACTATTTTACTCTTACTGAAAACACATCTGAGGAATATGCTGCCATTATGCTGAATGAGCCTGTTGCTACAACAAAGCAACAAGTTGTACTTCTTCAGCCCTGAAGTATATTAAACTAAAAAAAGTGTTCAAATCACATGAATCGCATTCCTTCAGTCACTCTGAGCAAGCACCTCGAACTCCACATTTGATTTAGAGATAATGAACTCAATCACCAATGCCTAACTCTCAGACACTCAGCCATCAGACCAGTACCCAGGCAGCATCTGTGTAGCCACACAATATTGCGTGAAAGAAGCATCAGACTTCTCAGAACAATCACCCTGAGGTGCCCACATGCTGACTTAAAAGCTCACACGTGGACCAGAAATCCACAGGAAAAAAAAAAAAAAAATATATATCTCTGAATAGGCAGATCAGTCAGTCTGAAGTGAGATACAATTTCATCAGTATGGAAGGGAAGTTTTTTGTGAGAGTTTAGTCCAGTTACTTAGCTACACATTTTAAGCTGTGATGTAATTTTCAATATGCACTACATTGTCAGTATAACTACAGCAAAAAAACCCCGAAGTAGTTTAAATAAATGTCACTGATACTTACTTTGGCAATATTTTTAACTGGTTTTCTCTAAGTTCCAATATCTGGAGTTTAGTTAATCTGTAACAGAAAGGCATAACAAATTAACACAATATACTGTATTTTACGACAAAAGCAATCTCTGAACTTCTTTATATTGCTCAATTTCAAAAAAAAAGATCTACAAGCTTGAAATATTTTTTCTGTAAGAATAAAAATATGTTTTGTGCATACATCTGCACGTTATTTAAAATTAATTTATTCATTGGGGGTTGGTTTTGGTGAAGCAGCAAATAAACTAGATCTTGCCTGTTCTTCTGCACTTGTTTGAACACATTTGTTTTCCTTCATCCCAAAGATTTTAAAGCACTTAATTGGATTCACTATGGTGTATGTGTTATGGGTAACACACTTTGGGTATGCGTTATCATCATACACAGAAGTACGCAGGAAGTAACAGACGAAAGGTAGGATCAGTCTGCACAAGTTAAGATGTTGAATTTCTAACGCTGGCAATGTATTAAACCCTTTCAACTAACAAGCCTCATCAGAGGAATACCTGTGGTCTTCCACATGGTAAAAACAACCTTTAAATTCATCTTGGATTTCTTCCATATTCTCGTTCAACTCAGCTTCTTAATCCATTTTGATATTTCTGTTAGAAGGCAGTCTGACCTTCCTTTCAGTAAATCCTTGGTTGCAAGATAAATAACCTCTAAATCCCAAACTCAACTGCTTGGCCAAGATAAGTTTAAAGCAGTCTTGACACTCAAGCAATGTACCATCCGCAGTGGAATTTTTTGCATCAGGACAACAGTGACAAGACTGTCTCTTTGTTAAATGAAATGCAGAAACTAAGTTTGATTTAAATACAGGCAGTATTGTAAAGACAAGAGTTCTACATGTGACCCACTATCAGCCCTCTTACAACACCAAATAGGGCATTAAGCTCCCTGACTCAAAAAGGAGCTTAGCGAACAGACCAGTCTTTCCTGAACATGCTTAACTGAATATACTGTAAGAACAGAGACAAAAACTTTAATTTTTATTAAGTAGTAAGAACTATACTTAAAGTAAAAATAGAAAGCTGAAAACAGTATTTATTTTTCCTCTAGACACTTGCTCATTTTTGGATGCATTCGAAAGTAGCAATCTGCTGCGCCTACGAATAACCTAAGAATATAACAGTCACCTTGAAACAGACCAGAGGTCGACACAGCCCAGCGCTGCAAGCAGTACTTGCCATCTGGTAGAAACTGCTGGAGGGGAACCTCCTCCTCCCAACTTCTCAAAGAAAAACCAACACTCTAACAGTGCTGAAAGAATACCCTAATAAAAATCCAGTTCATGGTAATATCACTGCTGAAAATCTCGGACATAATTGGAAAGGACTTCCTAGCCTTCTTACCCTACTTACATCCTAAGATACCAATTTGTGACACAACAGAGCTTGTCTGTTTAAGCACCCTCAAATTTGAATGGTCATTTTGAGCTCGGACTTCTGAACCCAAGAACAACAAAACACTGCATTAGGTTCCAGTTGGTGTTTTGCTTTGGGGACAGGGAAAACAGCTACACAGTTTGTAGTTTTTCTTCACAACAAGCGTATGCAGTCAAATTTCTCAGTGGAAAGCAGCAGAAGCAATCCCCCATTCATACGCTGAACTGTATATATGCATGCTGACACTTCGCTGACTTCACCCAGAACTGACCGTACTACACTTCTAATAAGCTAATTCTCTGAACTTAAAGGCTGCCTTTGGCTATAGAAAGGTTCATAACTTGGTAACCTTGTTTCACGTTCTACTCTTTTTTCAGCTAATCCTAAGAAACTGGAGATAGAAATATCGAATTTCTTATGTATAGAGCTACACGGAGGCTTCCAGGGAAACATTTTCAACCTCTCCTGGCTGGTAGATACAGCTGCATGTAAATGAGCAATTTTCTCGCCATAATTGATGAGAAATGTTGGACTGAAGCAGTTGTCACTTCTTCCATTATGACTGGAAGGGTTAATTCAAGTTTAATGTAATAATATACATCAGATACTCAGCCTAGCTGGCCTTTAAATTGCTGGTGTAAAGACCCATGCTAAGTACCTGAATTGCTGTAATGGAACTGAAAAACTGGGGTTTAATTTGGAAAAGAAATATAGACAGAGAACTAGTCCACCTATGCTAAACGAAAAACAGAAGTTCTAGTGGCAGAATACGTATTTCCTGTGCTATTCTATCACAAAGATTTGTCATACTCATATGGAAATATTTCATTTCTCAAGTGTAAAAACCCATAACCACAGAAATATTTACACATCACCTAAACACAACTTTAAGCATACCTGGTGTAATGGTCTCAACACAATTATTGTTGCAGCATTGTTATTTAATGTAACCAACTTAGCCAGCTTTCAAAATCTATCTCAACTGTTAAATAAATCTACATGAATACCTTGCCAGGATAAGATCAATATTCTTCCTAAATATGATTTCTTTAACTACACAAACTGTAAAAAAAATTTAAAAGAAATATATGGCAGATATACTTAGAAACTCGCTGTTCAACAGCAGTCATTCCTTGGAAAGTAATTTCATAGGGAGATGTTCTTTATTTTTCACCTCCTTTGCAGGTTTGCTAATGCAGATTTATTTATTTTTTTTTAAAGGCAAGAGGACTGAAATATATGTATCCTATAGCAGGTAGCAGGTTGCATTTGCAAAAATTTCAGCCAAATTGCATATATGTAACTAAATTAACTTCCCAATTTGATTATCACTGTACATTTACATAAAAAAATTTCCCGAAGTAGATACTACTAAAAATATCTACTACTGCAAATACTACTGGCCAATTGTTGAGAGAAAAGATTAAAAGTAAATTCATTGCAACATCACAGTAAAAAGTCTGTGGGAGCAATATCCCATTATAGACAACATTCTCAAGAGTTTTTAGCATAACACTGAAGATAATCTCCTTGCTTATTTTAAACACCAATCAGTAAATAACATTTCCCTTTTAAAGCCCTGTCTCACAATTAGTATGCAGTGAGCTTCAAGTTTAGAATGCTCCGTTTATGTATTTGTGTAGTTAAATGTGAATTTACATGATGTATTTAAATACAACAGATATGGTTTTCTTAGGTAAGCATAAGCAATTCTGAGACTTCTGTGCACTGGTATAAAGGCTAGCTCTGGTCTCCGTGCCAATATTAATGCAATCAAATTAGAATTTGGGAGTGCAGGAAAAAAAACCCAAACCGCTTTATCACCTCAGAATCCCAAAGAAACTGGCATATTTAATCAAAAGTCTGGTGATTTTTAATAAGTCTAACTGGCTGGACCAATACAAGATCACTAAAGGACAGCAAGTATGTAATGCTCGTAAAGAAGGGGGTGGGGGTAGGGAAGCATAATCTTGACCTCAATAGTACGCAAACCTTTAGCACAAACTTTGAAGGCAAGAATAAAGCATGGGGGTAAACGTAATAAGACACTGCATGGATACACTAGAAGTAGCAGCTTGCTTACTTACACAAAGTTTTCTTTCCTAAGCATCAGACTGAATGTTACTGACAGAGGTGCTCAAAGACTTATTTTGGGACTATCTTGTTCAATATTTTTTTACAGCAATCTTAAAGGACAGGAAAAATGTTTGAGTTGGCTGATGCCACTAAATACAGTGAATCATTAGGACACTGTAGGGGAAAAAACGCGTATAACCTTAAGGACTGAAAAAAATAGAAAAGGGATAAGATGTCATAGCACCAAGTCAAGTACTCATGATTTCCTTGTAGAGTCATCAGCCATTTCCAACTGAGCTGTCCAATGCATTAGTCGACCACGTGGGAAATGACACTAGGCAGCTGCTAAAAGGGCTAGTGGAACACTAGAGCATAACCACAGACGTTTCCAAGAGAAACAAGAAGATAATCATGACATTGTACAAGCCATGAAGAGATCTCAATTTGAATGCTAAATATAGCTATATATGTCATCATCCTCTGTCAAAAAGAAGAATTCAAACTGAAACTTGTTCCAAGATATATTAATACAATCAGGCACAAAGGAAAACCTGCCATACCAGAGCAAAACAGAATTTTGTTTAGTCTAACAAACTAAAAGAGGCATATGAGAACACTATAAAAACAGCAGGTGAGAGAATGGGAGACAACACTCATGAGAGATGACAGCAATTAAACTGTGGAACAAATGAGTATGAACAGTCAGAGAGAAACTGATGTGGGAAACCAGGTTTCCAACTTGAACCCCTGGAAGGGACCCTGACATGTGGAGCATAAGTACCTTGCTAGCTTTAATATGGCGTTGGCTTAGTTTTTAAGAGGCATTACTACCTATAGTTGCCAGTAAGAGCAAGCAACAGGACTCATGTGTTCCCACTTAATGAAAAGTAATAGCTATAAGGCCATATACAGAACAATTAATGCCCCAAATTGGAAGAAACTAAAGGCTTGTTCTTTAAGGGACTAACCAACAAGTCTCTAAATATCCAAAAAACTTCAACCAGAGTTTTTTGTTTGTGTGCTTTTTAGAAAAGTATTTCCATATTCTGAGGTACATGCTAAAAGACCATTTGCACTAGTAAGGGTTTATACCCAGTTGTAAAGCTGTGGGGTTGCAGAGCAGTCTGAACAGATGTACTCAATGTCAACGGGGTCTGAACCTTAGTTTGAAATGACATTTTACCAATTCATTGTTTTCTAATTTATTTGATCTAAACATTATCTTCCTGTAGAATAGTATTTATTCTGTGCAATGCCATTATTAGCAGGTAAACTTACATAAATACTTTGAATTCATTTAAAAACAGCTAATGAGAAAAGTATTAATGTCAGTTTCATTCTCCTAGCTACAAGCTAGGATGCTGGAAGTCACTATTTATATTTTAAAAACCAAGGCTGAATTCTTCATAGCTATTAAGAGAAATACTACACTGGAGAAGTGACTTTCAAGATGCCTTCAGTAACTGATTTATTCTTAAGCTGTTAGTAATTAGTGACTTCACCATTTCCCTAACCATTAAGCATTATAGAAGTGGACAGTGATGAAGAAAAAGTTATAATGAGGCTTTTTTAAACTATGTGTAAGATTAACTACTTGTAAGACCAACTGTGTCAACCTAAAGTCTTCAATTTCATCTGTAGTGCCTGTTTTTTACTAAGAAAATTTTGCCATTGGGTTAGGCTATTAAAAAATATAACAAAAATGTATAGGCAATCATTAAAATGCCAACAAATATAAAGACTATGCATCTTCCAGATATTTTTTCAACCTTAATGAAGGCTTTTGAAACATAAGCTTCATGTACTAGAAACAATCACGATAACTAATGTTCCTGCATCATAAGCAGCTTTTTTGTTAGCTGAGTGTGTAACAGATCTGGTGCTTTTAATTGTTCATCAGGGAATGACTAATAACTGGACAGAGAAGAATAGGCCAACAACTCTGATCACAAATGACTAATAAACTAATGGTCACTAATGGACTGCACCTGTGCTCATCTTTCATTGTACATCTCCTGATCTGCGAGACTTCTGCAGCACTTGATCCGGGGGCTTTTCTAATCTCTTGTAAACTGTGCTAACCCAACTATAACCACACAGCCTAAGGCAATTGCTTTCACACAGCAATACGTCTGGTTAACTAATAGCGGTATTTCCTGAAAGAGAGGCTTGCTGGACGTGGGGTGGGGTAGCAGGGTGACAATCTAGGAAAGAGAGCATAAAATAAGACTGAGGAGGAGCGGGGAAAGCAGAAATTGGCTAATTCAGCATGATAAGGAGAAAAGGATGAACTGTGCTCACCTAGGAGTCCTCCTTTTCACAATATTATGCTTTCACTTTTGCTCACAAGACTTAATCCATTTTCAAGAGATAAGGGTTTAGTATTTTCTCATATTTAAGCTATTACATGGAACAATTTTGTTTAGTCAGCACACTATACATATGCAGTGTCTTTCAGAAAGATTCCTGACAATGAGGAACTTGAAAAGTTACAGATGTGCATGAAGGAATGTGTGCATCCAGGAGAGGACAAGTGGAATTACAGATGTCATTATCTGCTTCACTCCAATAATTAAACGACAAACACTATTACAAGAAATACTAGTCTCCCAGACTTGTGTTGTAAAAGAAGCAAATATGTAAATAAGTTTTATTTCTTGGCTCTTTATAAGCATTCTGTCTGTCCTTCAAATGCCCAATTAAAAATGGTGATAAAGATTCAGGGTTTTTTTTCCCCCATGACTAATATGTGGCAAAAATGGATTGGTAACGTAAACTTTTTCCCCTCCTTCAGGTCACACTTTGCTTGAGAAGTAGCAGAAAATGCTCTACATAGGTTTAAAACTCAACGTAGATACCAAGTTTCAAATTCAGCTTACCTCCCAAAATTGGCTGGCAAAAACTCAAGAAAAGCATCATTCAGGTACAGCTGCGTTAGGTTTAACAGTTGGGAAAATCCATCTGGAAGCCTATATAGAAATAAAATATAATATAGTGCCTTTGTTTCAATTCTATTCAGGGCATTAAGTCATCTTTTCTTGAACAACTGTATAGTAAACTCCTACATATTGATAACACTAAAATTAAAGCGGTACCAGAATTTCTACAAAATTGCATTAGATACTTCTTCTCTGTAAGATTAGTTCCAAATTAAGTACTGAGGACAATATCTACAGGCAATAAAAACTACAAACAACAAATATAATCTTGCTATGCATTTGTGACCTCCTGACACCTAACGTGGAGGAGGCATTCATCAGAGACAGTAAGGTAAATTAAAATCTATGTAATACCTTTTTTCCCTGAAGAGTTATGCTGCACAAAGTTTGTATCTCTGGCAGTACTACTTCTGGCAAATTAATTTTGTCACTATAGAAGGTGACAGGGAAATCTACTCATATAAGCTAAGTATGAAAAACAGTGGTACGGGCTTTAGAGTAAAATTAATTATTGTTATTAAGAAAGAAAGCTCTCTGCATATTTCTCTACCTTCATAGAGAAGTGATGAACTTAAAAAAAGGTGAGAAAGCCACACGGTATAATGCAGGATTGTCCACATATCCTATTAACTTGGGCAAAATACTTTAATGGCACAGCTACTATAGTGTATCACAGTGCAATGAGGTTAATGAAGGTAAGTCTCAGGTAACTCTGCTCCTTGCCTCCAAGGGCTGGCACACTTCTGGAGCAAGTCTGAAACTCAGTAGTGTTTGTGCAAAATATAAAATATTTTAAAAAAATGACAAACTTACTTTGAAATAGGATTTACGCTGGCCTCAACAACTGTCAAGACTTTACAATTTTTTATATTTTCTGGAAACTCCTGTATGCCTGCAAGATACAGGGAGAGGTAGGGAAACAGTCTTAAATTATTAGACTACATCACAGGCACAAAGTGATGCACACAGAAGTGCTAGCTATAAAAACATTAATTCATTTAGCAACCAGTGGACTGGTTCTCTGATATTTTATTTTAGATAGAGTTTTCATTAGAGAAACATTTTTACACAGTATCAATTCTTTTACTATTCCATTCCTAAAGCATTTCATATTGCAGCTTAGCGGGCAGATCACCAAGCAGCATTATAGACACAGTACACTTATGATTCACACTGCTCATTACCAAGTAATGAAGTACTTGTACTTTGAAATGTACTTAAGATGTGACCCTCAAACCCAGTATTTTTTTATTTTTTTAAAGGCATTCATACACATGGTAGAACAAAGTTTCCAACAGGATCCGTTTGTCAACTGCATGGCTTGTATGACATCCAGGTGAAATGGCAAGTCTTCAAATCCTGAAGTATGTTCACAGCATTCATAGTTCTGAACAGATATCCCCAAACGTGACATATGCTTGCTGTTAGCTTCAGATTATTTGTAGAGAAGGACAAAAATGCTGCAGACACACTTATGTCTGAAAACTAAAACAATAAGGAACTTCTTTTCGAGAGATATCTCCAGAAACACTAGAGTGAATTTGCAACCCATGTAAACTGCCAAAACAGGCCTTGAAAACAGAAGACAGGTATCCACCACGTCAGTAGGAAATCAGTACTGAATCATTCTACTGCCCAAGACTTTCACCTCAATCTTTACTATAGCATAAAACCGAATAAAATCATGGTTACCACAACTGCAGTTGCTTTTGCAATGTTCTTATATCCTGGGACAGGTGTTTTTGTTTTAAATAAACTTGTCCTAAGTATTATAACAACCGTTCACACTGCAATCCTTCCACTTGGATTAAGAATACACTAATTTTTCAAGTAAAACCCATGCACTAGGAAAATAAAGTTATTTTAAAACAACGGGGGTTTTTCAGGTAACAGAAATCTTAGCTCTTTGTCTTTCAATCAATGCATACAATTATGTCTGCTTTCAGAGTGCTGTATCAGGTGCATGGATAGGGCAGCCTGAAGCCAGGGAATGAGATTATTACGAAAGAATTGTACTCTGTGGATGCTTGCTTTTAGGCTAGTGAGAGTGTGAAATGTCATGCTGCTCCAAGCAACATTAACTCTCTTGCAGTCCAGCTGCAGACAGAGAGACAAGGGCAGAGTGTCTTCTCATGGAGACTGGCAGATGGGACTTGGTTATGTCTCTTCATGTATCTGTTCTGAGAAAACCAAAGCAGAAAAAATGTGTCGAAGCATCAACTGCTAAGTAACATTTTTACTTACACTAGAAATTACACAATTTCTGATGCTAGCTTGGAGTTTGGTTCTTTCTGTGTTTGTGCAGTAACAAGATTGACCTGGTATATTAGGACTTAAAGAGATGGCAATACTACCTGACAAGAAGAGTAGTCACAAAATACATACTTTCACATTAAGTCAATTGGTGATGTTGTGCACAAAGTCACCATGCTGACTTGTCTGTAAATTCAACTGAAGTAGGAACACTGTTTCTGTCAAAGTAGACTTTTAGGTCTTTCTTGAGAGGAACGTATTTGTCATACTAAATGGTTGAAACTACTACTTCTGACTCATAGCAGGTGTTGTACTCTGTGTGAGAGGTGAAAGGCAGGAAAAGCACACTAAGCCACACAGTTAATCCAGGTGTTTAAATATCTCTAAGTATCATGGATCATTTTGGGAAATAGCTTGTTGAACTCAAGAACAGTAAATTACAGAAGCAGAGGGGACCAGGAAGAACTGAACCATCAACTGTGATATAGTCCAGGATTTCTGACCACTTATGGTTTACTACCATGTGTGTTCATGTATATGCACACATGCGTAAATAAAACTATGGCTTTATACATATGGCTTCAGTCATGTGAAGTTTACTGGGGATGTGAGTGGAATCAAAGCAGAAGACAGGGACACGGGATACTGATTCAATTCACTATCACACTCACAGTTCAAAATCAAAACTAAAAGGTAATACTTAAAATGTAATGAAGCTTCATTTCTGGAAAGCAGCAATGATACTGTCAAGTCCAAAGACAGGTTTAAAGAAATATTAGAAAACTACTGTATATAGACTAGAAATGTATATTATCTATTGCTGTCATATAATGTTTGTATTAAGAGAAACACATTTACAAGAAATTTAACCATACATCATCTTAATTCCAGCAGCAAGAAGCCTCCTTCACCAAACAAGAATATCCAAACATACAGATGAAAAGCATCTAACACCACACAGCACCCTAAGCCATGGCAGATGAACAAAAATCTAGCATGAAGAGGTCTGTAGAGATTAAGTTATGGATGATTTGTATGAAGTGGTCTTCTGTTGTCTAAGAAGTATATCAAGACCTCTTTTTCAGCGATAATATAACTTTACCTTCTTAAAATAAGTGTCTACAATAACCAGAGTAAACCACTGCTAAGCTCTTCCGTGGAGGCAGAGTTGTGTTTCAGACTTATTCTGTGCTATTAGTTTTGCTGTTTGGATCACATTGAGAGATTCTCTAAACTTTGTTTTTCTGAAAGATGGTCACACTACTGGCCTTGGCTTAGTCCTTGGATGAAAAATTGCTCTGGTCCAACACGTTAATGTTAAACCTCATGTTTTTAACATTAATATGAGTTTCCGTTGCCTGTGTCAAGAATTCATTGAAGTACAGAAGACTTAGATCTGTGATAACTACCCAGAAAGGAAAACACATAGCACATCTGCTAGAGAGAATGTCAATGTAAACTTACCCTTAAAAGAACAGCCAAATAAAATATTAGCTATCCAAATACAGACATGTTAAATCAGCACGCTTTTGTACATAATCGGAGGACTCCGCAGTAGTCTCTTGTTTGACTATGCCTTGGGCAAGAGGCAGCAACAGTTTTAACAACAAATTAACAATAGAAATTCAACTGATATGAGAAAGCTAACAATGAAGGAGCCCATGAATTTAATTATGCTTCTTCTTAGAGCCAGCATTGTTACAGTACATGTCTTTACCAACATCACTCAACACTTTGGTATAGATAAATGGCAGCCATCATTCAAAAGGGCAGTAAATTAGGAATGACAGCATGAAATACACCTTATGTTCATTGTAGTACATATTCAGAAGAGAAAAAACATGGTAGAGAGGAGCAGTCTCCTACTTCCATAGGAAGTTGCAATTTACTAACTGGCTATACAACAACCTTCAGACACTTACTCTTCCTCAGCTATACTCCTCCTGCATCCTAGAAACATATACAGTTACTGTTGGATTAGTATTCTTTTAGTTCTCCCTCCAAGAAAGCAAATTTAAAGAGCAAATAAGAAAGAAGAGTAAGTAAGAAGGCAGAGACACACTGGAAAAAGAGATGAGAGAAGAATGAACAGCTGTAAAGAGCACTTTCTAAGAGGATCTGTTCCTTCTTCCTCTCTCTGCTTTCCATCTGTTCTTAGCATCCCAAATCTTCTTCCCCATTAAGGAAGCTCAGCAAATCTCAAGGGTCTCCGTGACCACATTTTTCCACACTCCTTTTGTAACACTGTGCTAACTAACTCACCTGATAGCCACCCCACCCTTCATGAGCATCTGATCAAATGAGCACTACAAATTGAGATCCACATTCTTTTCTAAATCCCATTTTTCTTTCTGATTTTTTACTGCTTCCTTTGTACACTGATACTCAAGGATTGCGGAAGACAAAGCAACAGATTATTTGGGCGTTATCCAGTCTGTTGCTGCCCTATCCCGCTTTCCTTGAAAACTATCATATGGACAGGTTTTTCATCCTGCAGTTTCCTACTTCACATGATAACAACCATCACCCCAAGCCCATTTCAGTGCTGTAGCTAATTTACAGATCACACTTATTGTTTAAAAAAAAAAAAAACAACAAACACCAAAAGCAAAAAAACCCCAACAACAACCAAACCATCATACTTGTGGACTATGCCCATTTGCAGAGTACAACAGGATAAAATACGATTTGCTGGTAATCTTTAATTCTAACCACCAGATCCAAACCAAGTTGAGAGCAAAGTTCTTTTTGTAGTGCAGTTTCCCATAGAAGTGAGATTTACATAACAGCTTTCAATATTTACTTGCCTGTTCCTTCTTCCTTGTTTTTCCAAAGTTCACACACTATTAAACTCACTGGCCAGTTTCTACCAAAACAAAAAAAAAAAAAAAAAAGAGGGTGGGGTGGGAGTGTAAGATTGCTAAGGAAAATCTGGCAATACCGTAATGAAGAGGAATCTAAAATTTTTGTCTAGACGAAGCTAAAAGCTGAAAGCATTCATCATTCAGAACTCTACTTGTCAAAAACTCACCAGCTAACCAGCCTAAACTGTGTTTAATCATGATCCCAGACTAGCTGCAGCACCTGCCCAAGGGGCAAACCAAAGAGGTCATATAGGGATTTCGGGTCAATGGCCACAAATCTGAAGGTAATCAACCTCAGTTCTGGATCACATAACATGGCTGAAATGCAGAATTTTGCCTGATCTCTAACTCCCCAGAGAGCAATGATTGTTTTGGCACAGCCTGTCAGAGCAAATGTGCACAAATGTCCCTCTCTTTGTTTAGACTGGATTAAGGCAATTGTAAGTATAATTGGGGTCCCACTCACCATCTGGAGTTACACTCATCTCCTCCCCTACATAGCGCAATCCTTTCCTATCACCAGGGACAACATAACTTGCAGAGCAGGAGAGAAAACTGGGATGAATTTTTCTATCAGATAAAGCCTTTTTCTCTCAAATACTAACAATTCTGGATTTACAGAAAATTGTGCAAGTCACATCCACTGCTAGCAGAATCCTTCACTGCAATGGATCCCAGAGCTGACACCGCAGTGTGCTACTGTTTCAGCCCTGCTGCAGATGGGGACTTGCTCTGCTGTTCATACTCCAGTCATGTAGTCATATTTTTGTTCTCAATCAAATGCTAAAACTAGTTATGCCCAGACTTCAGTTACTGAAACCATTACCGCTATACAGCAGTGGCAGTGCCTCCAAAGTTCCACCTCTTCTCACACAGAAACATTTTAATAATAATATATTGGTTCAACTCTTAAAAAGCACAAAGAAATCACTTACAAATATGAAACCTGTGGAAACTATACAGGTGATGTCCCCAAGGAAAAGAGTTTACAACTAGATATCTCAATCTGTGGGCAATGTGAGGAAAAAAAAAATCTCTTCCAATAACAGGCACATCAAAAAGCCCTCTTGGTACAAAATAAGAGAAACTACAGCTAGCTGTTTGCCTATCCCACTCTGCACACTTGTAAATATAGAGGACACAGAGGCAAACAGATAGGCTCAGTCTGCATGAATATGAAAGCAACCTTAATTACATTGCTAATTCTTCCCTCAGCTAATCTATTCATCCTTGTCCCAACCTTCTGGGCAAGCACCTATTAGGACCTGCCTGAAAGCAGCTCCCCATAAAAAGAGCAGCTTCTGTTTGTTCTTCCACTCAGGCCTCCGGTACAACTGTCCTTCCAGCTAATATGGATCAAGTATGTCAATCAAAATATTTTCAGAGCTCAAGAATACATGCCACAACTCTCCCAAAGATTACATAAAACCTGTTTGCAAAAGCTGCAATTTTACACTGAAATCTTCAACTAAAGTATCAGTCACAGTTTGTATTATATATTTATATAATTTGCTTCAATGTGGGATTTCTGCAAACCTCCTGAATTAAAAGCAGCACTTTTTATTATTCAAAATAAGCAGCGTATTAGAGGCCCGTCAATTCACTGCACAATGATGACCTATCCATCCTTCCTTTTGAAGGTTCATTCCTCTTTGCAAAATTCTTAGACAATCCCTTGCCACAGCTGGGTTCAGACCAATCAGCATCTCAAGTTTCCATGAGATGCCTGACCAGGCTGTAGGGCAGCAGTAACACCTTCCTGCTCAGAGCTGGAGTTGCAGCTCACCAAAGGTTGGCCTCCATGTTGTTGCTGTGTGGTGTACTTGTGCACAAGGCAATGCTCAGTATACTAGTCATTGCCAAGCACCTCAGGAGCCTCTGGCTCATTTAGTGAAAACTCATCCTAAAAAAAATAATAATCAATTATTTCAAGAGAAAGGAGCAACTCTTGTAAACATACGTTCATCTAGTTCTGCAAACATATATCCCAAAGCTTTTGAAACCTGCTATATCTCACACCAGTTACTCCTCTTGCACTCTCAGAGTGTCAGAGCTATAAAATTCCTTGCAGCTTAGTTTTCCTCGTGGTATGAGCATTACAGAAGCCTGGCTTTCTGTCTGTCTCTTACTAAAGGCAAAAACACACAAGCTTGGAGACCTGTGGAAGAAACCTACCTTTCTCAAGAAGCAAAACTCAGAAAAATAGATCTGTCACAGATTTAACCTATCATCATTAAACTTGTTACAGATTTAGTAAAACACCAATTTTAATAAATTTATATAGCTTTTCATTCTCTACTCTCTCATTCTTGATAACACAGAAAAGTTCCCTTCACAGAAAAACTTTGGCTTTTATCAAGGAAATTGCTAATCTAAAAGTCTTACAAAACGTTTAAAAATTCTGAAAACAAACTCCCAACGGATTTCCTGATCTTTATTTAAAGTGACTTTACTTGACGAGTATCTACTTATAGCTTAGGAAGCAGACTGGCCTCTCCATCCACTCTACAAAGTCCTTTTCTCCAATTCTACACGCTCTGAAAGTTTTAAAGTTTCCATTCCTATTTGTCCTCCTTCTAATGATGGCCACTTGCAGGGCTGTAACCTATGACTACGCTGGTGGCTCCTTTCTTGAGCTCACGCCATGAAAAATGGAAGTTGAATCTTTATTTGGAAGACTGTTTGGAGGGGATTTGTAAGGGAAAATGTGTAACATTTGTACAGTCCATGTAATGATTAATGCAAAAATGTCAGTCAAGCTACAAATCTGACAGGAACAAGTTAAACAGTGTTTTCATTTAAAAAAAAAAAAAAAAAAAACAGGAAAAAAAACCCAGGAAATACTTCCATGGGGAGATTTTTAAGCCTTTCTAATGAGTATAAGAAAAATGTATTCCTATTGGTTGTAATAACTATTATAATATAATTAGATTTACAACAAAATACAGTATTGGCAATATATTTGGTGCTCATTTTGTTAACAAGGTGGGTACTTAAATCATACATTTATGTAGTAATAAAATATTATTCACAATTAAGGCAAAGGGCTCTTTTTGTGAAACAAGTGTCCACATGCAGAAAAAGCAGCAGCATTAAGATGTAAACTACTTTTTTATAGCTTTGAATGTATTAGAAGTCTGCGTCGAGTTTAGTATTTCTAAAATTTTTGGTTTGTGACCACTTGTGAAATTCAAAATTTTAAGTTTTTAATCTGAAAGCTAAAAACTAGTGCCAATTCTGTGAGGTTCAGACAGTAATGAATCCTATTTCATGCTGTAGGTTAGCCTCCTGATCTGTTTAAATGGATAACACGTCCTCATCACTTTCTCCAACAACAATAACTTGTGCAGCTAAATTATCAGAGCTGATGCAGCCATAGAAAACAGGACAATAGTTTAGTGTGGGGTTTTGTGGGTTTTGGTTTTTTATTCCTTTTAGACACACGTACTGGCACAGCTAGGATACTCCAGCAAGCCTGCAAGAGTCTTCCAAGCATTCATCCTCAAACTGAAGAACTTCAGTTTTTAGAGTAAGGGATCTCTAAGGCCTGCTCTAGCTATGTTCCTTACACAATGTAAAGGAGAAGAAGTGTGAGCAGTAAGACAGGTTCCTAATTGCCTTTTCACTGGAAAAAAGAGGATAGCAAATAATGCTGCTTCTTGTTGAAGACACGCCTGACACGCTAATTTACGTAAACCTAAACATGCCAGGGCAGGGTAAAATTGCAAAATGTGGAACACTAGGAAGGTTGTGGGCAGCAGTTTTGTTCATCATGCTATCTTGGACAATTACCAAGGCTCAGGTGGTATTCAACTATGCCTAATTCATGGCTGGAGCGTTGTTGAGTCCCCAGAGTAACCTGAAACTAAAGTATAAAATAAACATGTAAAGCTACTTTTATTTTTCGCCCTCCAACTCCTCCCACCCTGGCTGAAAATTCAGTGTTGCCGTCCAGTCACTTTTGGTTGATACATGATGACTGTCACTCAAACACATCCCTTTACAAAAATAAAGGCACATTCTGCCTTTACATGCAAATCAACGTCTAAAAAAACCTCATAATTAATTTTACAATGTGTTTTTTACAATCTTGATTTTCTGTGTTACAAAAATTTCTTTGAGTGCAGGAAGAGATTTCAGAATTTCGGATATGTACACTCAAATTCCACATTCAAGACCTTAACTGCATTGAAATTCCATTTTGTTCACATCTTCTCTTACACACAGAGATAATTTTATTCCGCAGAGACAGATACCATTCAGTACCTTTAATAAGACAGACAATACATTTAAGATAAAATACTATAAACACTTAAATAAAGAACTTTAAATAGAAAAACTGCCTACATTTAGAATCAATTTATGACCTCTATATGGTGATATATTATAGTAAAGCTACAGACTCAGGAGACAGCAGCAGATCAATTACCTTTTCTCTTAATTCACTATCATGGATGATAGAAGATCTCTGCTCCTGTCTGCCCCTCCCCACCACCCCCGCAGTGTAAGCGGAGAAATAGCAAATTTACAGCAAGTTATTTTTGTATTCAGGATCTTCCTCTCTTACTTCTCCCTGCACAAAATAAAACTTGGATCTGTCTCCCTATTAACTATGAATAATTCTCAATTCATTGAAAAACTACTCCTAAATGCACCAGATGGGCAGCATAAGACTTGATAGTCTCCTGAATTCTCATTCTCCAACTCTCCAGCTTCTGGCACACAGCATACTAAAGCTAGTTTGCCAAATCAGCAGATGATTTTAGAACACTGAAGAAAACATATTTGATCTAAATGTGCATCTGTTAACAAAATTCTTTAAAATTACTTAAAATAGTTTTATAGGCAGATATGGATGGATGCGGGGTCTATGTGCGTGTGTTTGTTTTCTTGGTTTTAGTTTGTGCATTTTTCCATGAAGATTCCCTGCAATACAGACTGACAAACTGACATGCTTAAATTTGCTGTAACATCACAGTGAAAGAGAACCACTCCTTAATATTTAACAGACTATTGAAGATACCCTTACTTCCAAAACACCATGTTTCTTTTGGTCTTGCTAGTTATTTTCTTATCTTGCTATTTAATCCTCCAGAGGCCTGAATAATATAGAACTTAAAAATTCAATCTTTTTCCTTCACCACTTGCAAGCAGGGAAAAATAGAGCATCGTACTGTTTCTCACTATGCTAACTCCACAAGCACAAGCAATTTCAAGCCCACTTCCCAGGCCTTCCAGGAAAGCCTGATTTCCCTGGCAGTCACCTCCTCATACACTTCAACATTTCAAATAACTTGATTCTAGTAACCTGCAAAGCCAACTTTTCCGTGCATTTATATGCATCATCATACACTGTACATCAATGCTTTCCCCTTCTTCAAAGAAGAGATAAAAGTATTTCCTTGACAGCCTTCCATGTTGTCCTAGACGCGAGCTAAGGCTGGCATCCCCAGAGCCACAAGGAAATAACTGTCCCTGAAAGGTTAATAAACCCTGAAAGAGAGAGATTCAGGGGTGAACAGTGTTGTTATGGGGTTTTTTGGTGAGTGGGTTTTTTTTTCCTTTACAACCATCAATATGTAAATAACTTAGCAATACAGGATTAAAAAATTTAAAATTTTCCCTTAGCTTCATAAATAAAATATTAATTTTTCTGTGTACGTATTACAGTCTGTATGCTGCAACTTCTCCTTAGGATGTCACGCAGTAGGACTGGGAAATAAAGGTGTCTCTTGATGCTTTCTACAATGCAGGATGTAATTTCTGGTATAAGAATAGTTTATTTACTGTGCTATTTGTTCAAGTATCATTTCATCTTTGCGACTAGGACCGCATCAAGCTTCAGGTAAAAGCTGCAAAGCAGAAGCATTGCTGGAAAGTAGCAATGGAATACCTCTGATATTAAATGTTCACAATAGCCCTGTGAATCAGGTTAAAATGGCATAAAGGACAAGTGATGTACTCACTACTTCCGCAAAACTACAAAATTTATTGCCTGTTGACAAGACTAAAGACAGAGTTAAAACTAACTCTGTTCCATGCTTGCTTCACATACAGCAGCAGTTTGATATTTTAAGCAACATCTACGCCACAACCACTTCAGCAGCCATGAATAACATATTCCCAACAAAACATTTGTACAAAGACTTCCGTATGCTCCAGAACACACAACCATTAGAGGCTTGTACTCCTTAACTCGGCACATGCCTTGAAACGTGCATCACTTCATGCAAAGACTAGATGTACTGACAGAGCAGGAGTCAAATGAACACTACCAAATAAAAATCCCACCCTGCCTGGCTCAAGAAGACCCAATAACAGGAGGTGCTAGACATTGGGAGCATACAGGGAAACACGCATGACTCCTGGCTTCCTGTACTTTACTAAATCTTCCCTAGGCTTCTGCCTTTGGTCACTGTTGGAGACAGGACACTAGACTAGGTAAATCCTTGTTCTGGGTAAATACTATTAAATATTCTTAAGTATCTGCATTTGCACATCTGCTGTGTCTCTATTACAGTTTTATATATTATATATATGAAGTTAGACACATTTAAATCTGAAATACAGAAGGTAAGACCCTTTATGAGCTACTAAAACATCCTAAAGATTGCTTCTTGGACTAATACCTTTTACGAAATGAATCTGCTACCTTGAAGAATTTCTGCAATTTTGATCTTTCATCCAAACATCAAATATTATGCACACATACATGTGTATATGCAGTTCTACTTGGAAAGCTGTATGCTCTCCTGTGCAACAGATCTCCCTCTGTGAGCCAAACTCTGTAATTCATGCAGTAACTTGAACACGTTTTAAAACTGAAGCTTCATTCTTCATTTTGTACCAGCTCCTTAGAAAATTAAATACTTCTCTTTGGTCAATACATTTGATTATGCCACAAGCTGCTCAACTGTCTTACAGGAAAATCATATCATATTCATGTACGGTAGTATTTCAAAGTTAAAGTCTAACCAACTGCTCTTGCTGAAATGCAACCTTTAAAACTAAATAAATATTTGATCTAAAGGCATCTGCGCTCCATGATTTCACTCCATTCACATCAGAAGAAACCAGTTACGGTATATCAATACTACAAGAAAAATATATGGAACTATGACCTTCATTTGCCACAACCAGAGGAATTTGAAAACAAACTCTTATTTAGAATTTCACATGTCTCACCATGCGGCACTATGATTGGTAATAATCCCCAGTAAATTTTTTTTATAAATTAAGAGAAAGCAATCCCTGTGCTTCCCACAAAGCCCACTAGCTTCCACACTGTATTCTTTCAATATCTAACAAAGAAAAAGGAAGAATCAGAGATTTTTATCAATTTTGCTATCTCGGAAAACCCCTCCTATTTGGTTCTATTATATACACACATGAGAACAATTGTGGACAGTGGGAAACTGAGCAGTAAATTCTTACCAAGAGAAAAGGAGAGACAAGGGAAGAGAAAAGGGTTGCAGCTGTCAAGAGAAAAATGTTCCATGGTTGCAAGAGTGAATAAGGAAACAGAAAGGGAGAGGCACTTAAGCCAACGAACTGAAGTCTCAAATAATACCAAATTTATTGCAGAATAAACAGCACTATTTCTTACCTCACTCAACAGAGACAAACCAGGACGCTGATTTGTTTTTATGAGTTTTATGAAGCTTTCAGGAATAGTGGTAGACAAACGCTCAGTATTGGGACCAGTTCTGTTTAACATCTTTAAAAACAATCTAGATGAGGGGATCGAGTGCACCCTCAGTAAGTTTGCAGGTGACACCAAGTTAGGCGGGAGTGTTGATCTGCTCACGGGTAGGAAGGGTCTACAGAGGGATCTGAACAGGTTGGATTGATGGGACAAGGCCAATGGTATGAGGTTCAACAAGACCAAGTGTCGCCTCCTGCACCTGGGTCACAACAACCCCATGCAACGCTACAGGCTTGGGGAAGAGTGCCTGGAAAGTTGCCCAGCAGCTAAGGACCTGGGGGTGCTGGTCAACAGCCACCTGAATATGAGCCAGCAGCGTGCCCAGGTGGCCAAGGCAGCCAACAGCATCCTGGCCTGTATCAGGAATAGTGTGGCCAGCAGGACTAGGGAAGTGATTGTCCCCCTGTACTCAGCACTGGTGAGGCCCCACCTCGAGTGCTGTGTTCAGTTTCAGGCCTCACACTACAAAAATGCCCTGAGGTGCTGGAGCAGGTCCAAAGAAGGGCAACAAAGCTGGTGAAGGGTCTAGAGCACAAGTCTTATGAGGAATGTGCAAGGGAGCTGGGATTTTTTTAGCCTGGAGAAAGGGGAGCTGAGAGGAGACCTCGTCGCTCTCTACAACTGCCTGAAAGGAGGTTGTAGCGAGGTGGGGGTCGGTCTCTTCTGCCAAGTAACAAGTGAGAGGAGAAGAGGAAATGGCCTCAAGTTGCGTCAGGGGAGGTTTAGAGTGGCTAACAGGAAAAACTTCTTCACCAAAAGGGTTGTCAAGCATTGGAACAGGCTGCCCAGGGAAGTGGTTGTGTCACCATCCCTGGATGTATTTAAAAGACATGCAGATGTAGTGCTGGGGGTCATGGTTTACTGGTGGACTTGGCAGTGTTAGGTTTGCAGTTGGACTTGACGATCTTAAAGGTCTTTTCCAAACTAAACGATTCTAAGATGTCCCAAGTAAACAAGCACGTGATCTCAGGACTATTTTTGATGAGTAACACCAGGCAGAGAAGCTATCCAAACCGTGACAAGATTGAGAATAGGCACACGATTACAGTTTAAATAAGCTTGTGCCCTGTCGTTTCTCTGAAAGGTGTTAAAAATAAAACAAAACAACGCCTAGAAAACAGAGCTTCACATTTTACTGGGATAGCATATCGTTCATCTATTGCCTCCTTAAATTCTTTATATGCCACAGAGGAACAAGTGCTCTTTCAGCAGCTCTCTGAAAGCTTAGCTAAAGGTTACACCATTTTGGACAGTCAAGTAACTCTCTAGCTGGTAAGTGACCAGCTGCCTGTTTACGTACATACGCTAAGGAATTTGCCAGCACTAGAACTGAAATGCCCTTTTGCTGCTTGTGTTGTAAACAGTTAATCCTTTCAACAGTTCAGTCTAGGACAGAAAGATGATTCCTTCTCTGTTGTGTGTCACTGTGAAAGTTTAAGGCCAGTGTTCTTTAAGAAAGACTATTAATCCACTTGTACCAGGAAGAGAGCAGCGATAATTAGGTCAATTTATCACACTAAATGCTGCATTCATTAGGCAGAAATAATAAAGTAACAGTTTAAGTACAGATTGGGCTAAAATGGACAATCAAGGAGAATGCCAACACCTCAACAACTAGAATACTTTCTTAATAAATCAGAACTTAACTTTGTGGAGTCATAATTAACTAGCTGTCCAAATAAAACAATTAATGTAATATGATGAAATCTTTGGCATGTAATTCTTGTTTTCAAATATGATTTCAAGGAGAGGCCCTCTAACTTCACTTTGAATTAGCAAGACAAGATTATTATACCCTTATCAATTAGCATGATTGAATTTTTTTTCCTCTCAAGTAAGCCACACAAATAAGTCTGATGACAATATAAGTTATTTCGATTTCCTCACAGTTGCACAGATCTGCCAACTTGCCAGAATAGCACCATTAATAAAACCCCATGCATACAATACTTGGTTGACAACATTTCATAATTTATAAAAGGCTGACTCACACAGAATGATAGATTTTTAACAAGTCAGACAAGTGAACCAGTCATTGTCCATAGTGACTTTTCCCCAGACAAGTCAGTAAAATAAGCTGAAAACAAGTTTCATATGAAACAAAATATAACAATAGAATCTAGCAAAATTTTACAAATTCTTGTGCAAATTCTTCAGTATAGTTAAACATGAGTAAAACCACTAGAAGTAGTAAATTCAAGCACGTGCATTTTGAGAGAATACAAAATACTTTACAGTATCAGTTTTCAGTAATGAATCTCCAAGTACAAACCAATCAATTTGAGAGATACAATTAAATAGCACAACCAGACCATAAAAGAGCATCTTTTATGTTAAGCAGTGGTTTAGAGTGATAATTTAAAATTTACTAGCTGTGTAGCTTCTAGAAATCATACTTTCACTAGTGTCTTTGTACAGTCAATGGTGATTTGCCTTTTATCTGCCCCAATATAATAAGTGAAGTGACTTACCATTCTTGCTGACATCCAGTTCCCTGAGATTAATGAGATTTGCAATGGATGCTGGCAATGTGGTTAGATCATTGTCTGGCAAACTCAGCTTGTGCAGAGACTGACAGTTAAAAAGTTGCTATTGAAAGAGAGAAAAAAGTGAATGTGACTTTCTCTTAGTTTCCTCTATATAGCTTTTGTTTTTAATCCCTTTAAACTTCTGACCTCAGAGCCTGAAGGACAGACTGCTTAGTTTTTGACTACAAAAACTTCATTTAACTAGTTTTATTCAAAATTGACTGAGTTTACAATGTTTAGGAAAGCAAAAAAACTGCAGTCACAAGCCAGCTGCTATGCTTAACACTTCCTACAAATTCCTTCCCATACCTCAGAAATTGTGACCTGTAGTTACACATAGTCCTGCAAACATTGCAAAATATTTTCGACAACAGACATGCCATGTGATACCCCAGAAGTAACAGAGGTACAGTTTCTTCAAGAAAGAAAAAAAATACATAGATGCATTTTTTTGAGGTCAAATCATTCTGGAACACAGGATCTGAGTAGGCATTAATCTTCCTTAAAAGTTTAAATTTTATTCCATTGTATCTTACAATATTTTTTTTCCCTTCCATGCTCAAGTACATAAAAATTCAACAAAATTATGACAAAAACTAGCAAAAGTTTGATCTAAGCATATGGAAAACGATAATCTCTTCTGTATACGTGTATTATAATTTGTATCAAATATTAGCTCAGAGCCAGATCTCTTCCTATATGCAAGGTACCTTGAGATTCTTACCCAAATCCTTTAGAAATTGACAAAACAGGGCAAATACTACTACTGTAATGGAAGAAAAATCCTCAAATGATATGTAGGAATCTTACAGATAGTACAAAAAAAAAAATCTGTAAGAAAATGGTTGAAAAGGGTCATCTGAATAATTTCTGATGAATACTCCTTTCCCAAGAATTTTGGATAAGATCATTCATAAATACCTGCACTTAGTGTTCTTTCCTTATGGATTTCTGAGAAAAGATCATACAAAAGCAGGAAATGTTCTATGACTAAAAAAAATTATCCCAATCAACACCATAGCAATAGGCTTAGTTCAACCAAAATTTCTTGGTCTTTATTATTAGGTCATTATTTCGACCACAGACCATTGAAAAAGCCCCATTCATGTAATGTTTGCATATACCACCCCAGAACAAAAGCAGACATAAATTAAAGATGGACAAGATGGATAGTTCAAGGAATGAGCTTTAACTTGCCTAAAGATGTTTGCTATTCCTCAGAAACATGCACCTGTTAGAACTAGTTGATATCATTAAGGCTTTGAAGAGTTTGGGGCCAGTGCTGTTTAATATCTTTATCAATGATCTGGAGAGGGGATTGAGTGCACCCTCAGTAAGACTGCTGACTACATCAAGTTGGGTGGGAGTGTCAACCTGCTTGAGGGTAAAAAGGTGTCACAGAGGGATCTGGACAGGTTGGATTGATGGGACAAGGCCAATGGTATGAGGTTCAACAAGACCAAGTGCCGCCTCCTACACCTGGTTCACAACAACCCCATGCAACGCTACAGGCTTGGGGAAGAGTGCCTGGAAAGTTGCCCAGCAGCTAAGGACCTGGGGGTGCTGGTCAACAGCCACCTGAATATGAGCCAGCAGCGTGCCCAGGTGGCCAAGGCAGCCAACAGCATCCTGGCCTGTATCAGAAATAGTGTGGCCAGCAGGACTAGGGAAGTGATTGTCCCCCTGTACTCAGCACTGGTGAGGCCCCACCTCGAGTGCTGTGTTCAGTTTCAGGCCTCACACTACAAAAATGCCCTGAGGTGCTGGAGCAGGTCCAAAGAAGGGCAACAAAGCTGGTGAAGGGTCTGGAGAATAAGTCTTATGAGGAGCAGCTGAGGAAACTGGGGCTGTTCAGCCTGGAGAAGAGGAGGCTGAGGGGAGACCTTATCACTCTCTACAACTACCTGAAAGGAGGTTGTAGCGAGGTGGGGGTCGGTCTCTTCTCCCAAGTAACAGGCAACAGGACAAAAGGAAACAGCCTCAAGTTGTGCCAGGGGAGGTTTAGACTGGACGTTATGAAAAATGTTTACACTGAAAGGGTTATTAAGCATTGGAACAGGCTGTTCAGGGAAGTGGTTGAGGCCCCATCCCTGGAGGTATTTAAAAGATGGGTAGACATAGTGCTTAGAGATATGATTTAGTGATGGTTTTTGTCAGAGTTAAGTTGATGGTTGGACTAGATGATCTGAAAGGTTCCTTCCAACCTAGGTGATTCTATGACTCTATTCTATGATTCTATGAGTAAAAGTTACTTAGGATATTATAGGGGAAGGAGAGCCATTCCTTTATTTCAAGTACTTCAAGCAAGAATATATACTTAAAACTCATCCCTAAAAACAATAATCTGGACTCTTGGAATCAGTAGAAATTCCCCGGATTACTCAGGTGGAAGCAAATGCAGCACAAGAAATTGCAAGATCCCTAAAGGAAAATGGGAGGGAGGGGAATTTTGTATAGCATTGACTTTGTAGCTGTTTCTTTTGTTGTTGTTCTTTTTTAATGTTTGCATATTCAGTGATTAAGTAGATCATCATTATTGTTAGTAAACACTAACATATGACTAACTAGTCATATACTTAAGAACTATTTTACTGCAGATTTCTAATTTCTTCCAAAGAGCAAAGTGAGAGGGAAAACTAAAGCTGCTGTAGTTTGAGCTTTTCAGCTCCAATGCACACTGTGACACTTGGGATAAACAGAGTACCTTTTCAGATGTGATTTATCGCACAAGATGAAAGCATTTCAAATGCCCAGTCACTTTTGAAACTGTGACTACACACGATCACTTCATGTAAAGCGAAGTCCTTCTCTACCACTAGCTTTCTCTCCACCACAGTTTGCTCATGCTGTGCCCTCAGCCAGTCAGTTATGTTAAGAACTGATTTTTGAAGTATGCTGTAGTTCTGAAAACGCTGGAAGTTTAAAAAAAAAAAAAGCCACACACACTGACAGGCCATTTCAGTGATCAGGTTGACAAGACAGCCCCACACCAGTTGTGTTGTGGCATACAAAGGGCAGCAGATTGCAAAACAGGGATAAGAACACACCACCAGGGGAAAAGAGTAAAAGGGGAGAGAGCGTGAATGTCTTAAGCAGGTTTCAGAAAATTGGAGACAGACTAATAAGCACCACACCCGTCGTCCGAGATGCCTTAATAAGAACCCTTTTTCTGAGTTGAAAGACTAAATAAAAGCTTGGGTTAGTGAAAAGGCATACACACCTTGAAACTCTGACTTCAAATCGGCTAGAAACATTTCCAACATTACAGGCCTTCCCTTACAGATCTTCTATGGATAGTTTTAAGATTACAATTTCTGTCAAATGGCTAAATAGAACACTTTTACTATGTCTTTATTACTCCCTAATCTCTCTGCTTACTTTCTTTACTTTATTTAAATGTATTTAAATGTATATATTTTATATATAGTGTATATATATTATATATACTTTTATATAAATTAATTTTTATACATTTTAATTTATATATTTTCTTTTGAAAATGGAAAGCGTAGTAAAAAATAATGACCAAAATTACTTTAAAGCTGAAAAAAAATGCCTAGCTTCTCAAAAATAAGCCTATATGGATGACTTATTATAATGTACAAACACACTAACATGAAGCTAGCGTAGGCTATTACAGGTCCATGCAGTCCAGCACAGAAAAGCAAAAAGGAACAAAACATCTATGTTCGGTCTTTCTAATTGCATGGATAATTTAATCTTAGACTACACCAAAACAAGTGGTAGACTGCCTACCTCTCAGTTTACTCACTTATGAAAATTGGATTTCATATAGGAACTGACTAATGAAATCAAATGGCATGTCAAAGCACACTAACCACTTATTCTGGTCTAAAACACCAACATGCATTCATTTGATCACTACAATATAATCTGTCTTCCTCTTAAGATTACTTAAAGGAATTTTTTAGAGAATTGTGAGTCTGGGAGGAAGATGTTCTCTTAGTTCTTATGATTTGGGAAATAGGACTTTAACGCAAGAAAAGTTCAGATTTCCTTTCTTTTTGTCCAAAAAAGGTATTTTATTCTGCTTAAGCACTCAAATTTTATTCTTCTCCAATAAGGAATGATAGACAGGAACGAATTTCTGAAGTCAGCTGAAAACAACTCAAAGGCTGATACAAAGTCTTTAAAAGCAAGCTACTAAAATCTGAAGTGATCAAGTCTGGAGTAAAGAAGTATCTGCTTGGGAAGAGACAAGAATAAAATAGTGGAAGTTCTAAACTATAACAGACTTTGACAAAATGTCTAGTTTGAACTTATATGTTGTTACCTCTATTCACCATACAAATACAGATTTTCAATGATGGCTTCTCAGAAGCATTTAAGGTTGGTTTTTCAAAAGCACCCAGCTGGTTTACGTCAGCTTTACTGGAATCCAGGGCTTCTGATAACTGTCAAGTTACTATACTGAAACTGTTTTATTTCCTTATTTGTTTCACTTATCTTTCAAAAAAAAATCCAAGCCAGCAAAATCCAAAGGGGTTATAGCAAACTTTCCAAAAATCTAACAGAGCATTCTGTAGTTGTCCTGCATGACAGTGAAGACTGGTACACAATCATGACAAAACAATTTTAAAGATTAAGTCTTTCATCTAATTACTAAGTTTTTCATCCCACCAAGAAGGGAAACAAGTCCATTGCAGTGACCATTTTGTACTTCTCAGAAGTCTCACAGACATACATTTTCAATCTTTTCTCTAGTATATTTTTAATTCAGCATGCAGTTTTGTGTTCAGATTTCAGAACGAACAACAAATATTAATTTCTATAACAAAGATGTAAACACAGTAGCATTCCAGCTCTCTAGTTTTTGAACTTAAGTAGTTTGAAATACTTCAGAAAGTCCCATCAGTGACATACCAAAGAAGAAAGCAGGACTTTATGTGAATAGATACTTTGGGTTGTAGCTATCTTTTGTGGGCACAGAGATCTGAACAAGTCATTAATCTTCCCTCTTCTAACCTTCATATGTTATCAGAGATCCAAAACAATGCTGCAGTTTGTTGAATACAGTTAGTCAGTTTGAGCAGACACTGCTACAGAAATTAATTAGCCTGCCTCTTCTATATAGCTCTCTCTGGCTTAATCAGTTGCTTAAACAGTTTCATCCCAATTCATGCAGCAAACTAGTCAAGCTGGAACACGTAAACATTCCTTCTGCCAGTGTTGCTTCTTTTGAGACCAGCACTTACTTAAAAATATTTAGCAAACTGCAGCCTAAAAGCTGAAGCAGAAAGCTAGACACCAGTTCCTACAGTGCTGGTGAAGCAATAGAGTTAATAAACAGAACTAAAAGGAAGACCACCCAACATACCTTTGGAAGCTCTTCAATCTGATTAGCATCTAAATAGAGTTCTTCCAAGGTCTTTTCAAAAGTAAAAATCTCCTTAGGCACCTGTTCCAGGCTGCAGTGAGAATAATCAAGCGTAGTGACCGTTTCCTCCTCTCCACGAAGGCAGCGGCATGGCACCAGCCGCACAAACAAATTCCGCTTTGTTGTCATTTTCAGGCACTGCAAAACAGAAATTGGTCCATTTGTAAGCCAAGACAACTTCAAAAATACTTATATGGGCAGCTTCTCAAACTTCCCCTAGCTGCTAAATACTTAAAAAAGAAAGACGTGTATATATACACCTGCATATGTATAGGTGTGTGTATACACATAGAAGAGAGAGAGAGGAAAGATAGAATTTATTTATTTTCTCTTAAACACAACAGATCTGTAGTGGCATTAAATGTGGTTAAAACACCTACAGACCCCAGAAGTCAAAATTTAGCCTGTAACTTGTCACCTGCTAACAGAGCCCTACATGGCAGAGCAGCAAAGAATTCTGAAGCAGTTCTGAAGTGTCAATTGTGTTTTTACAAGCTTATCCCTGCCTTTATGAAGATTACCAGGATCATATTTTTGCTTAATATAATAAAATCCACCCTCTACAGAGCATTAAAGTGTGGCCGCAGGAAAGCTAGTTTTTTTTTTTTTTTTTTTGCTATGAGTAAGATTAAATTTATGTACCTTAATTTCAAATCCCTCATTTAAAGACAGAATACAACAAGAAGAACCAGTGTGGTTTCTAGCAACTGTTCTATCTGAAGTTTAAAAGGCAATGTTTCCAAGCGCACAGATAAAGAAGTGACTTCTTTTTGCAACTCCATGCAGTTTGGAAAAATTCAGTGCATCTTGCTCTGCACACTGGAACTAAAGGAACTTCACCTTGCTATGGAAATGTGTCTTCCTTCCTTTAAACTCAACCATTGCTGCACTAGTCCCCTCTCCTTTCCATGGCTTCTACGATATTCCTACTGAGCAGGAGACGGCAAACCTAAATGTTGCAAACTGACTAGCTGATTACTGATGGTGTACAGCAGTCACGTTCTGCCTCTTTTCTCCTCAGCAAGAGCACAGGTTTAGGTCTCTTTCCTCTAATTAGCAAACCATTTTCACAAAATTCAGAAACAATCTTCAAAATGTCACCTCAAGTTTCAAGTTTCACTGAAATCAGATGACAAACTCAACAATTTTTCAGGAAGGACCAACATGTGCAGACAGACAACACAATCACGTAAGCTTCATTTCCTCAGGAAACAGATCTAAAAATACATACTTTTTCCAAAGCAGCACTGAGTATTTATTTTCTCAAACTGCCAACATTCCAAATTAAAATATGCTTTTTTTAATCTCAATTTTTTTGAAATTGCAGAAATTATATTTCAAGTTCTGGATTGGTGACAGGAAACTTTCTTCTCCAAGTGCCAAAAAAATCTTTCACATACATTTAGCAGACTGCACTTCAACTTTCGGACAGTATGTTAGTAACACACAGAGAAAATAAAATACTGTGGCCTCTGCACTATATGATGTCACAGGCTGCAAGACCCCTCTTCTAACTAAGACAAGAAAAAGTCATGCACTTGGATTTTCCTCTGTGAGCAGTCAGCTTGCCAAGTACTTCGCAGTATGTTTAAATTATATGACAAGAGGTCGAGGGGCTGCTGTACTTCAGCTTTTTCACTAAACAGAAGTACAACTTATCACGCAGGCTGGATACAGTCAAATTCTACATCCATCCATTAAAAGGATGGAAGAAAACTCTGAATTAGAAAGTGGGATGTCAAGACTTCCTTTTTTAACAATGCTTCAATGTTGGATTGATTCAATGGCAGATTTTGTTACAATGTTGATTATCTAGCAGAATACTTAATACTCCCCGTAAAACTCCAGCCATGTTATTTAAATAAAAAGTGTTCTAAAAATAAAAATATTTAACTGTATTGCAAAGCAAAGAGTGTAGAGACTGCAAATTCCACACTGGGGATTTCCACAGAATGGGAAAGTCAGCAAAAGAGACAGCATAACCTCCTCCTGCTTCTTCCACAGCAACAGGCTCCAGCACAACATCCTCCGGCCACCGACAGCCAGCTGAGGATGCTACTGAAGCCGATGTGCTCACTGGGTCAGAGCTACCCACGCCTCCTCCAAGCCTCAGAGACTGCACGTGAAAACACAAGAGGAATTCCATGGCCAACATTTACAAATGAAAAAGCCTTTCACAAAAATAAATATTGTCTCATTTTGTTATTACTTCGGAGGTCCGCAGAGCTGTGCAAAAACACACCACTTCACAAAGAAGCGACAACAGCTTCAAATGGGAGCATAAACAGAAGAACATACGCCTTGGAAAGGACTGGAAGGACTGGAAGCAGAGATTGTACATTTGAGTTGATTACCAGAAGTCTGGTAGGGGAAGACACACCTATAACACACTAGCCGCATCCATCAGTAAGTTCACTTCGTCCAGTCATTTCAACTTCTGAGAATTATGCTTTGGTTTCCAGAATGCAAAAAAGTTCACTACATGATTCATATAAATAATGAAGACAGACACTCTTTTTCATTCAAATCCCTCAAAAAGAGCATACTGTTTGCCCCCTCTTTTTCAGTGGCTGTTCTCTTCATACCTGCTCAGGTCTCAAAAGTTTCTGAAGCAACAAAACTCATAGTCAGCACACCCCTCCCTATCTGTCTGTCTGTCCATCTGTCTTAGTCACTTGCCCAAGCAGGAAAACTGTAAAGGAGGAAAGGATGGATGTGCTACAGAAAAGAGCCCGCTGTTATAATTACTAAAGACAGAAAAATGCAATGTCACACAGAACACGTGCTTTTCTTATATTGTTCAAAATAAGAACTTCTCCATGGATAGTTTGGGTTAATACACAGAAGGTAGAAGGGAACATGAAGTATAGCATCATTTCCCTTCCCACAAAACAGGGAAGTCTGGCAAGCAGAAAAATCCTAGTTTCATAATACATCACAACATCAGACCATCTGAAGGCACCAAATCAAAAAATATAAAATTGCTTTGCAGATCTACAACATTGTGATGGCTTATTTTTCTCCACCACTTAACAACTCCAAATTTTTAAGAGGTAAATCTACTAAAGAACTCAGAGAAGGGGGAAAAAAAAAAAACCACACAAACAAAACCCCCTTGTTCCCTAAACCATTAAAGTCTTAACACAAGTTTACATCATGTTCAGTGTTTACAGCCAACAGAGAAAAAAAAATCAGGGTCTTCATATAGTTTTGTGTTGTTGGATTTTTTTACTTCTTGAAGGAATAGGAAGGGAAAACCGTCACTGTACAATCAGAAGCTTTTCTCTGTAATCATTAAAGGCTCCAAAGTTGGAAGGCATTAAGGGAGAATGAGCTGTGTTCTGTTTGTGAAGACTTAATCTACCATCCCCAAAAATTCAGTGTTAAAAAATACCCAGTTTAAATTGATAGGCTTGCTAGTTATAAACTAGCAGATTTCTCATCTTTTTTTTTTTTTTTGCTCCATGAATCATTTTTAGCATTTATTTCACACCTCCTTTTCCAAGTTTGAGGATCACACCTAAGGATCAGAGACACTGTAGTATCTGTAGTAAACCAAAAAATACATGAGTGGTTTAAACTACAGAGATATGTGCACTTCAGTAAGTATAGTCTTCACTCATTCATATACATTAACTGTGACAGTAAAAGGAAACAAAGTCCACAATAACTACACAAAATGGGACAAAGCAAAATATTACCTATTGACCTGCCTATATCCTGAAGGTAGCAACAACTATGCAGACAGGTTTTCCTCAAGGGGTTCAGCTGTGGTGAAGGCTTATTATTCTGTGAAGTCTCAAATTTGTGAGAAAAATTAAGTGTTTTCTGATACAAATATGGTAGTCTATATAAGCATGGTATAATGGTAGTGCTTAACCAGTATGATCAAAAAGAGAGGAAGAGTTCACAATTGAAAGATGTTTTGCTGTGAAACTGTATGCAATTTATTTAATACAACATATGTCAAAGCTTCATCTTATTTTTGCTGCCTATCTATATGACTAGATAGATAGATATCACTTTATATAATCCATCCCATTTGAGACCATGAATGACGTGGAGCACTTCAAAGTTTCAGAACTGATAAGCAAGGCCAAACTGATCAAGGGGTATTATGGCACTATTCCAAGGCGGCCACAATATCCAATAAAGAAAGTTTAAAAAAAGCCAACCTTTTAATTTTGAAATTGTGGGTTCTCTAATTCCAGATATATTTTTCCCCCTCCCTAACTGATCAAACAGCAGACAAAGCATCTACTACCAGTGTCTGATTTAATTATAGCTATCAGCCCTCCACTGTTACAAGCAGTGATTGACACTTGCTAAAAGCCAGTAAAGTAACAAGTAGAGAATGCTATATTAATCAATATCCAGGGAAAAAAAAACACATTGGAGACGCTAGGGCAAAGCAAAGGCTATAATTCTATCACATCTACACTGTAACAACAGTGGACTATATATATGTGATGGGTTGACCTTGACTGCCTCCAGGTGCCCATCAAGCCACTCTGTCACTCCTGTCTTCTCTACCTCCTCCCCCTGAGTGGTGCCTGAGAACAGGGAATTGGGGTTGTAGTCAGTCCATCACACGTTGCCTCTGTCGCTCCTTCCTCTTCACACTCTTCCCCTGCTCCAGCGTGGGGTCCCTCCCACAGGAGACAGTCCTCCACAAACTTCTCCAGCATGGCTCCCCCATGGGGTCACAGGTCCTGGCAGCAAACCTGCTCCAGCGTGGGCTCCTCTCTATGGGGCCACAGGCCCTGCCAGGAGCCTGCTGCAGCACAGGCTCTACAAGGGGTCACAGCCTCCTCTGGTCATCCACCTGCTCTGGCTTGGGGTCCTCCACGGGCTGCAGGTAGATATTTGCTTCACTGTGAACATCCATGGGCTGCAGGGGAGCAGCCTGTCTCACCATGGCCTTCACCACAGGCTGTAGGGGAATCTCTGCTCCAGCGCCTGAAGCATCTCCTCCCCCTCCTTCTTCACTGACTCTGGTGTCTCCAGAGTTGTTTCTCTCACTCCTCCCCGTATTCTCACTCCTCTCTCCCAGTTCCTGTTGCACAGGGGGTTTTTCTACACTTTCTTGAATACCACAGAGGTGCTACCTGTGTCGCTGACTGACTGAGATTTGGCCAGTGGTGGGTCCATCTTGGAGTCGGCTGGAACTGGCTCCACCCAACACAGGGGCAGCTTCTGACATCTTCCCATAGAAGCCACCCCTGCAGCCTCCCTGCTACCAAAACCTTGCCACCTACACCAAATACAATCTATAACAGTGAAACATTTTTACTGAATGAATAAAAATCACTGGAAGCAGAAAAGCACAGCGTCAGCTGGAAAAGACCATGACCAATGAAAGAAAGCAAGATCAACAAGCTTGGATACACACCAAACATTAATCCAGAAGAGACAGCATCATCCAGTGAAACATAACTCCTGGAACTCTGTGATGATTCCCTGCACACCCCTGTCACCTAAGTACCTCGCAGCCCAACAGCACCTGCAGATCCGCCAGAACCCCATGGGACATTTTTTGTTTAACAATGTATATACCTATGTTTTGTTATCTAAATATATATGCATAGTAATACATATCTATATAAAAAGGAGAACATAAGCTCTGCATTTTCAAGTCTCTCTGTGTAAGTTTCAGAGATAAAATTCAATGTGCAAGCACCCAAGTTAACAGCTTGGAAGTCCCTCAGTTTTCAACAAGGGCTACAGTTATGCATTAGTTTCCAGTAGTTGTTGGTGTAGCTAAATGCTTCTCATGGGTTGGAAAAAAAAAAAAAACCACAACCAAAAAACCCAACAAAAAACCACACAGACCACCAAGTGTAACATTTCTTCAAAAATTCTGAACTCAGGCTTGTTACAAGTGGAATATAAATTCACAGTAGTTTTGCCCCTAACCTGTTAATTTGCTCTAAAAGCAATAGTTTCACTGCACCATTAGTCCCTTAAATTTCCTGTTTGATGCTAACAGGATGTGACCGCTTATGCTCTAAGCTGGTGAAAGCACTTTTTTCCCCCCCTCAAGCCTTTCAAAAGGGTGTTTACCAGTTACATCAGCAGCAGAGCTGAAAATGAAACCAGCTATTAGATGTTTGTACCGAAAGGCATGAACAACTAAGCACAAAAATATCTGGTTGGGTTCTTTTTAGCACACTCCACTATCTACAAACAAGTTCATAATTATTGAGTTGAGGATGTGTAAACACAGGAAGGGGAAAGATTGTGTTGGGGAGCGTGCATCCCAATGTGCAACCCGACAAATACAAGAAGGCTCACTTGGCCAACTGAGAGAAGACCCAACATACTCCTGTTGAAACAAAGAATTATGAAAAAGAAGTTATTTATTAAGAACCTTATTTAATCCACTAAAAAAAAAATCCATAAAAATAATCGATTACTACTTCTACATTAAAGAATCAGTAGGAAATGAAGCTTCCTATACTGGAAATGAAAACATGAACCAGTCTGTCTTTAGGGATGTTAAGGGTTTTTCTCTTCCTAAAGCAGCAACACGCACCACAGAAGATACCCAGACGCAGGCTATTTGGCTTGTTGATGAAAGAGGCTATATTGTGAAAACTCACAGAACAATTTAAATTAATATCTTCAGCTAATGACAGCAGTAGCCCTCATGAATTTGGGGAAACTGCAACATCCGTGGCTCTTACATTAAAGAACACAATTATCCTTCATTCTTTAACCTCAGAAATTACTTGGCTCCTCTTGCTCATCAGCAAATCATGTAAAGAATGGCCGGGGGGGAGAGACGGGGAGGGGGACATGGACGACAACACAGCATTAAGGGTTGGTTCAGGCTTACCCTGAAATCAATCTAGTCCTCTTAGATGGGAATGGTGAGGTCTTAATTTAACAACCAGCACCTTGCAAATCCTAGCTGGGAAGTTTGTTTCTCTGCAATCCTTTTTCTTGCTCTCTGTAGGAGAGGAAAAGCACGGCTCAAACCTGATGGCCGTTGAGAAGGTGAAACATGAAAAGACAGCATGTACTGCGAAGAGACTGCCTCCTTCTAAGTGGCACTGGCATTCTCTGTTTGAGGTATTAAAGCCTCACTGATGACAATGCCAAGTTAAGGTATTTTCACCCCCTCCTCCCCCTCCTCCGAGCTATTTCTTTCTGTCTCTTCTAGAAAAAAAAAAAAATTTGCAAAACTGGAATAGTTACATCACTCATTTCACTGAATGAGACTGGCAAACACTCAGGTCAGTACAACCCAATGAACTGTAGTGCTGCAATCTGGCGGAGAGAACAAGCGATAGGAAATAAAAGGGGTTTTGGAACTGCTTCACCATTTTAATGTAAAGCTACAGTCCAAGCCTGCCCACTCCCGGTATGAAAACAATGCTCAACTGCATCCATGGCTGCATGTCCTCTCATAGGCAGGGAACACCAAAAAACACATTTACTTGCTCGCATACAGCATTCAGAGCATCAGAAATGAAAGGCATTACTCATGAAACGACAATGGTGCATGGTAACAGCTGGAGGAGGAACATGTTAGTAAGTACAATAAATAAATAACCAATTGTCAAATGCAAAAATATGAACGATGCTTGCTACATTTTTTGAGAAAATAAAGGGAAGGGAACAGAGGGCAGAAATCAATTTTGCTTTTACTGATTCAACAGCTGCTAGGATATAAGCAAAACCAGTGATACCCTACTCCTAGCTTGCTGAAATAGAAAACTCAAAGCTGGTAACAAAACCTTAAGCTTCTTTTGGAGTTAACTACTTCCCAAGCTCCCAATGCCTATTTAAAAACAAACAAAAACACACAAACCCCACAAAACAAACCACAACAAAGAACCAAAAAACCCACCCACCTCCAAGGGCCAGGGCAGCAAGACAATTTCAGGTAACTCCCAGAAGATCAATGCTAGGTGGGAATTTTGGAGACATTTGCTTATATTATCTGTTTCCTGTATTCTATGAAGTAAATTCTAACCAGATTTCAATTTACTGTTTCTGTTTTGTTTTGCTTTGAAATATTCAGAAATCTTTTACACAATTAAAATCTGAAGTTCTTGATCAAACTATTTTATAAAAAACCTCTTTACTTAGTTTTAATGATGCTGATGGTACCAATAACGTTTTCTTGGTTCTCCTGCTTTACTGAAACTAGAGAGTATCTAACCAGGTATTTGTTGCAACAGTTATTTTCCAGTGCAGATATTTACCTAAACTGACTATGCTAAAACAAACCTGAAGAGTTATTATGACAAGTAAAACCCACCATATCAAAAGAAATAATTGGAATATTTATTTGTATTCATTTCTGTAACTGTAAAAAAGCAGCAATATAACAAAGCAGTCAGTACTTGGCCTTCTCATGCCAAAAGTTTAACAATGACAAAAAGAGATTGACTTTGTAAAAACAGAACAACGAAAGTATTATTTTTAAACTGAGAAAAGAAGCAAAAAAACCTCTTGGCAAATATCTACATAATAAAATATTCTACTTCAACTACAGCCTTTAACGGAAATGCAGTAATATTCAATATTCTTATAATCCTAGACAAGGCATCAGTAAGGCACAGGTATATCAGATATATCAGAGTACAGATCTGTAATTTAAGGCAGGATCCATTACAGAAACACCCTTAGCAAAAAAAGAGGGTAAGGAAAACTATAGATTAAGTTTCAATTAAAAAAAAAAAATTTAAAAATGTTCAGATACCTGAACAATTGTAATTTTGGCTTTTTTTCCTTTATTTTTTTTTTTACCATTATATTGACTTTTCATATTACCACTACATAACAACTACACAATAACACACACCCTGTCACTACACAACCACAGCCCAGGTAGTTGCAGCTTACTTCTCATACATTGCCTTTTTGCTCTTTTTCTGAGGCAGCCCTAGAAACTAAATTCCATCTGGACAGAAGAATGGTCTCTAATTGTATATCATTAACAATGCTGCTGAGATTAGCATTAGATCTGAGCTTCATTTCTGATGTTTGACTTGATTGCATATTCTTCGAGTGAGTATTTGTAGTGTTACTAAGAAAACACTGAGAGGAATAAATTGATTTTTAAAACCACTGTGCTTGAGTCTCACTCATTTCTTCTTCCCAAAACAAAAAAAGCCATAGAAATTCAAGAGTATCTACTATGACAAACTGAAGTTTGAAGGAAACTGTAGAAGCCCCTCAAAGCTTCATGGAATATTAAAAAAATGAGCTTTTCTAACAGCCACGACATTGATATTTAGTATCTCAACACGGATGTTTTGAAATGGATAAAAAATTCCTTCACATTATGAAACTCACACATTTGGGTTTTCATGTTTGTCACTTTTAAGTTAATACATAGCTGTGAACACGAAATATGTATCCCAATAGGATACTGAAGTGAACTCCATGCCCCACTAGCCACCATATCCCCCTTTTAAAAAAACAAAAACACAAAACCCAACTATGCAGTAGAAATAATCACAGCTACTGTGCAGCTAGTAATCACAGCTATTCGGTACAGCTAGCTGCACCAAGCTACTTCAGAACTGCTTTGCTTTCAGAATCCATTAATTTCTACATTTTCTTCCATTGTTGCTGTGAAAAAAGATCCATGGAAATAAACAGGACAAATTCCTGACTTTCTATATAAAGAAAACAATGAAAATTAAATACACAGAGCAACCAGACTAAGAGATGGTAAGCTGGTGGAAGAGGTATAAAATCATATTAAACCGCTTATGCTTCGAGTTTAGTCCTTTGAGGGATTATGCCTGGATCTACTGTACAAGTAAATGCTGTGCATCGCATACTGTCAACATCTATTCAAGCAGAAAGGAAAAGATACTGTCTTAATTCCTCCAGTTATGACAACATAGTCAAAAGAGATAAACCAGCATAGAGGAACGGAAGGGAAGAGGCATTGCTGGACACTTGCCCATAGGAAGCAACAAACCTTTCGGAGCAGTAAGCAGAGCTGAAGCAGTGTAGCAAGAGCACAGCTTCTTAGCTCAGTGGAGAATGCCAAAGCACACAAAGCCTACAGCCTTGTAGGCTACACAAAAGGCTGGAAAAAGCGAGCATGTGCACATGCTTCTGTCTTCTTAAGTATCTGCTGTTTGTAGCAATGCCAGATAAAATATGCAGAAGATTTTGTCTGTTTTAAACTGGTATTTTATAGTAAGCCTCAAAATCCCACTCATTGAAGCATCAATATTTATTAGCGTTTCCACAATCTGAGCAGCACTATTAATAAAATCAGAGCAGATGGAAGCTGCTGTCATATGTTGGGGTGGGGAGGCGTTGGTTCACGGGGGAAAGAGGGGAGGGCTAGCAATAACAACTCCTTCACAGAAATTCATAGAGAAGTTCTGAAAACAAAATTTTCTATTGGTTATTCTTTTTATTCATGAGAAATACTTGCCTCGAGAAATCCTTACAATATGAGGCAAAAGCAACTTAGTGCCATCTGCACTGGCATCATTTAATAAAGAAAAAAAGCTGATTCTGAACACGTGTTGCTTTTTCATAGAGCTTGTAACAGAAAATTGAAGTTTATTTAGCTTCTTAAAACTTTTCATGTCCTTAAATATGCTCTCTAGCTACAGAATGTTAATACACCAATAAGAGAGAAATGACATGATGCAACATTTGCCAAGGCTTTATATCAGCAAACCTGAAAGAAGGACAGCAAGAGACCCAACAAGCATTCACAGCATTTTTCCAAGCATCTTTTACCTAAGTTTTTCAAAAATACACTTATCTTTCCAAAGAAGTAAAAAGAATTACCTAAAAAAGCAGTATAAAATGCTAAACTGCACAAGATAAAACATTTAATGGTGGACATAGAGCTTTAAAACAGAAATATTTCCCTGCAACTTCGTTTCCCCTGTACTCCCCATTCTATATATGCACACAATTACATGTAAATACATACCATTCACTTGGCTCTCAACAGGTATTTATAACTAAGAATTTGCCTTCAGAACATCATGAGAGATGATGCAGAATAAAATTCAAGTGCTATGGAGGTGATTATTACAACATATGAATAAAGAAGAGGATTTCTATTTTAACATTTGGTGTAGTTGGTTCAGACGTACTTACCACTGTGTTACTTTTTTCTCCCTGCTGCTTCTTCCCTGAGCTTTCAAAGCCAACATTCTGTTTAAGACAAAGGTACAAAAATTTTAGTCAACCCTATCCCTACTAGATAAGAACAAACTTATTATATAGTACTGGATATTTATTTTGCTATCAGGGTTTTGTTTTTTCTTTTTAAAAAGAAAACTTGTACGTGTGTGAACAGTAGCTTTAAGATTTCAGAGAACTTGAAAGACTTTAAAGACAGTAAGAATTAGATATATACTTTTGGGGGAGATTATTTTGGGTGTGTAACAGTATAAAACACTGTTTTTGCTTTTTAATTGCTGTGTTAAATTCTTAAATCTCTCATACACAATTCTAAAGAAAGTTAAGAAAAAAATAAATCAGAAATTAACAGAACATGAAAAGAGCACACTTCTGAATCATTAACTTTAAGAATTTTTTTAGAAAGTTGCAACACATTTAATAAGGCATATCAGATCACCGACGTTATCTTTGCTGAATTAGAACAATTATAAACAAACAAGAACATTCAACACATTCAACTGAACACATTCAAAATTAGTGGCTGGACTTATGGAAAGGATAAATTTTGCCTCCAACTAAGAAAGAAGCAGAAAATATCTTCAGAGGGATTAAATGTCACTACGGTCTGACAAATCATCTAACTGAGCATGAACAGGCCTGGACAAGCTTGAGAGGTGGGCCTGTGCGAAACTCACGAAGTTCAACAAGGCCAAGTGCAAGGTCCTGCACACAGGTTGGGACAATCCTTCCCAGGCTGGGAGAGAAGCCCTGAGGAGAAGGACTTGGGGGTGCTGGCTGATGAGGAGCTCAACATGAGCCAGCAATGTGTGCTCACAGCCCAGTATTCTGGGTTGCATCAAAAGAATTGTGGCCAGTGGGTCGAGGGAGGTGATTCTGCCCCTCTGCTCTGCTGAGACCTCACCTGGAGTACTATGTCCAGCAGTGGGGCCCCCAATATTAAGATATGGACATGTTGGAGCAAGTCCAGAGGAGGGCCGCGAAGACCATCAGAGGGCTGGAGCACCTCTCCTATGAAGACAGGCTGAGAGAGTTGGGGTTTTTCAGCCTGGAGAAGAGCAGTCTCTGGGGAGACCTTGTAGCAGCCTTTCCAGTACCTAAGTGAGCCTACAGAAGAGATGGGGAGGGACTTTTTATCAGGGAGGGTAGCGATAGGATGAGGGGTAATGGTTTTAAACTGAAAGACGGGAGATTCAGATTAGATATTAGGAAGAAACTCTTCACTGTGAGGGTGGTGAGGCACTGGAACAGGTTGCCCAGAGAAGCTGTGGATGCCCCATCACCTGGAAGGTGTCCCTGCCCATGGCAGGGGGGTTGGAATTAGATGATCTTTAAGGTCCCTTCCAACCCAAACCATTCTGTGATACTATGAAGCCATGTAGAACAGTTAAGGAGCTCAGTCAGGCAGATCTGTCACATCTGTAGTACCTAGAAAAAAATTCACATTGTGGGTAGCACAAGTAGTAGCTTCATTCAAAGGAATTACCTATAAATTGAACTATATTTCATTTCTTTCTAATAAAAACCAGAATCAGTGCATTACAAAATTGTTGTAAATCTGTCCTCAAAAAAATCCTAAAACAGATTTAAAATAAAAAAATTGTTCCAGGAGGAATGAAAAGATGCAAGCAGCGGTAAAATCACATAACGATGAACTCTTTAGGAAGTCGGGATTTTCACATCAGGATTACACTACGACCAACTTTCGTGTCACATGTCCTTGTTCCTCATTCAGGTGTCACTGGTGTCAGCTTCTGCGTTTGTACCAAATGGACTCCAATGCACTGTATTGCATAAATCTATTCATTTATTCTCAGTAGAAGGACTACCGAACACAAAAATAGCAAGGGGAAAAAGTAAGACAGGTAAAAGTTATACTAAAGCCTCAAATCTTTCAAGTTTCTTACTAAAAAAAAAAAAGCCTCTATCAGATTAGTCAGCCTCAGAAATACAGAAAAGCAGTATTGAAGAAAATTAAAAAGATCAAGAAAGACAGTAAAACTCAAACTAGATTCTGAAACCTAAGGTCTTAGGAGAGAGTCTGTCAAACACCCATGGCTGCATGCTTCTTTCCTTTCCCATAGCGCTTTGCTCTTACTGAAAAACTATTTAATCTTTACAAAAGCTATTCATAGGCACTGTACACAAGCTCCCAAACAGAAGAAACGCAGGTTTGCAATAGCTCTGCTAGGATAAGCAGAACTATCCAGAGAACATGACAGTGCAGAGCTGGATCTGACAGCAGGAAAGTCAGATGATTGGGCCTCTGGAAAGAGAAAGATGTAAGGTCAAGATTTTGCAGGCAGACCATTCAGACTAGAAAAATGATCAAAGAAATAGCTAGCTCCATAATCATCACAAAAACAATAAACAGAAAGGGATTACTCTTGCATCATTTCCTGACACCTGTTAGGCTGCCTCTGTTGAAATGCCCAGAAGAATAAAATCCATGATAGGGAGCCATTACCAAATCATGAACTGTTTGCAGACTTCCAAACCAAGCACTAGGAACTCATCTGATCCCAACCATCCAGAGGAGAAAATACAGCAAGGGGTATGTGTGTGCATGGGGGGAGTAATTCACATCACCACCTGGATATTTCAGGTCATTCTGCTTTGGAGAATAAGGAGCTATATAACTGAACAAGAAAACAGTTACAGAATCGAACAAGAACAATGAACTCACTGCAACCAGTGTTACCTTAACTTCACTTTAAACTGTGACATTGAGTCAGATAACCTTAAGCCTGTATCAGAAGACAACAGCTAAGGGCGTGCTCTAACTACAGCTGTTAAGCACTGGTGAGTCTTCAATAGCAGAAGCCCTCCCAGCTTTCACACATTCACATTCCAGTTCCAGTTTGCAGGAAAGCACAATGACCTCACAAAGAAAACAGACCAGGGATTTGGAAGAGGCCAAGGTAGCCATGCACCTGGACCTCAACTAGCTCAGATCACCACTTTCCTATTTGTTTTGCAGAAATGGTAACAGATTCTTTAGATGACTAGTGATAAATTACCCTCAAGGTAAAAATACTTCATGAGATCTTATTTAACCCCTACTCTAGCACATGATATCAAACACATCAGACTCAGCATCTGTCAGGTTCCTCCAACCAAAAAGGCACAGAAAAGCCCTAGCACCCAGCTTAAAGTACGGTTCCTGAGGGAACCATCACGTGTTCGTCCTGTTCTTACTCTTGGTTGGGTATAAGACAACTGCTGCTAGAAAACGCTTGCCAGATGGACTGCCGTTCTGCTCCAGTGCAACTGTTCTGATCACTTCACTGTACCCTGGAGGCTCCTCATATCTCTTAAGTATTTCAGTTCCAGCTTACCACTGATTCAGATGATTGAGGCCTGCAATTGACTCAAACATCTTTCTTACTATAAATTTTCACACATTTCACTGCAAATCCTCAGCATTCTTTCAATTGCTTATTGGAGGACTTTGAACAGATATTGATGCACCCACACCACTAGTGGCAAACTTTCACACAACAGATCAGGAAAGAGAGTTATACTTCAGTATACTCAATGACAATGAATAACCCCCAAGTATTTTTTACTTTCTCCAGTCTGTTTAAAAAAATAATAAAAAAAAAAAAGAGGGCAGGGAATTCAAAACACACTCTTCATTCAAGGAAAGGTTGGAAATAAGTATCTTAAAAATTGCTTGCTTCAGACACAGTTCAGGCAGCCTTTGGCCATAAAAACCATCCTCCATCTTAAATAGTAGAAACAGTAATAACAGTGAATTACTTCTTTGCATAATTCCAGGAGAGCATTGCAGAAACCAGATTATCTATGCTTGCCCTTTAAACATCCACTTGCATTTAGTGAGAATATATGTTCAGCTAATAAGACTCTAGATTTATCAAGAGTATCCATAGCAGAGACATGCGTTAAGCAGAAAGAGATGCCACACTGCAGCATTAAAATCCTTTTGCAAATCAAGAACAATTTCAGAGCAATGAGATTAGTTATTTTTTTTTCCTTTTGGAACAGGGACCAGGAAGATGAGAGGTTTGAAGCAGACCAAGGAAGTGCAACTGTATGCACAATTGTCCTCAGTGAAGCAGGTTTTACCTGCACAAGGATACCCATAACCAGAATATTTTTATTAAGTATCAGGGAAGTATATACAAATGCGCATAATTGTTTCATACACAACAATAATAAAAAAAACAAGTTTTACTGCCAGTGGTTACTGGCAAGATTTTTATTTGATCACAACCTGCTACACAGGTGAGGAATGTGTGCCTTAAAGTGAGCTAGATTTAAAAAAATGAGTAACATATGATCTTGATTGAGGAAATAAAAGATAAACACAGCTGGCAAAATATTTATCTCTAGATAGCATACCTTTTGAAATCAAACAGACATTTTGCACAAAGTAGGAAGGTCTGCAGACCACAGACAGTTTAGTTAATCTTGGATTCCCACACTGGGGAACAGGGAGGGGTGAGGGGAGATCAACAGGGAAACACAAAGGATGCCGATACCGTTTTCAAGAAAGAACACATCTTGTTTTTCCTGGAAGCAGATGCTGTCACCATCTCTCGCTCTTTCTCGTTACTTCGGTGCCTGAACCAAAGCCAGACATTTAGAGTGAAGCAAAGAAACAATCCTGCTGTGTGGATTGTCTCATTGACAAAAACCTGACAAGCTTCAGGAGCAGCACTTTCTTTCGACTGGTTTTGGGTGGAGGAGTCTAAAATATTAATTATGATACAATACCTTAAGCAGCATGAGACTGACCTACTTGAGGATTTGTTACGTCCTAGTACATACGCTGTCACAGCTGTTGACAACCAGAATCCTTACACGCAGGAAGAGGACAGCTGATGGTGTATTCTCAGTGACCACACGAAGATTCACAGTTGCTTTCAGAATGCCCCAAAATAACCTGTATTTGGCAACACTGCTGGGGACATGCAGTTAAGAAGTGTTCTGCCAAGGGACACGGGTATGCTTATCAACGACAATGAATGGAATGAAAAAGGCACTTTTACAGGTCCCTGACTGGCTAACTTGCTATACAAATTATATTTTAATATTAAGAGTTTCATTGTTTTGCCAGAGTATCTACAGTTCTATTAGAAATATTTCTAATTATTGTAAAACTGAATTAAATATCTAGAGGCTAGCAAAATTAAACTTTGTTCATTACTTAAACTATCATAACAACACTTTTGGACAAGACTGTTAAGGAAACACTTCCATACTGCACATACGCAGATAAACCAGATCTGCTGAATTTTGTTGTTGTTTGCTTTCCTTTGGGGAAGGTTGTCAAAGAAGGGTCTCCAAGGCATAAATCAAGATGGCAAATCTGACCTCAGTTTTTTTAAAGAAACTATTTCCAAATTATTTCTCTAACCTGTGTGGCTATAGCTGCATAACTGTCGCTGTCCAGGTGTTTTGAGTGCAAAGTGTGGTTTTACCACAAAATAAACATACCTAGATTTAGAAAAACGGCCTAGGGTTCAAAAATCACCCCTTATAGTAGTGAAATTAGTGCAGAAGTGACCAGTATGGCTGAGTTTGATCTCACCAGTGAAAAACTGCTATAATACATGTGGCACCAGATGGGAGGAGTTTCTCAACTCTTAAACTGCAAGGAATCACATATGAATCAAGATACCTGTTTCTCAAAGCATTTCTTCTATAATAAGAATGAAAAACAACATTATTATTAAGCTTAAACTATTATATCTACAACACCACTAGAAGGCTTAGCTATTGCTGATAAGTAATCATATTGCAACTTTTAATTACCCTTAAACCCAATATTCCCTCTAAAAGCAGCAAGGTATAGCACTATTTTCCACTGTTTGCTCCAAGTAATTAGGATTGCAGAATGATGGAGCTTGGAAGAGACCTCTCCAGGTCTAACCTTCCAACAACACTACGATATTAGGGTCAACTTCAACATTAGGTTCAACAAAGTCAAAAGCTACTTTTGAGTTAAGGTCAATGTCAGTATGTTCAAAAGGAAACAGGCCAGTTGGCTTATTTCGAGACATTTCCAGAGAATAAAGTTGAGATTTAGTGCTCTTCATGAACCATGTTTCTGTGCCTCCAGTCTAGCAAAATTATCTACTCAACGTAATTGCTATTTGAGATACTCTTTTTCCAAGTCTTACTAAAGCAGATGAATAATGACACATTGATTCAATCACTCATGAATTCATAACATACAATACTTCATCCCACAGTAATTCCAGTATCCTTTCCTACAATGAAAATAAAAGCATCAAGAAAATCCCTTTATGGAACCAAGTTGGCTTATATCAATGGACAGAAATGAAATCAGAGAAATCACTGTTTAATGGGAAATTGTTTCTACTTTACAGGAGGTAAGAAATACAATGACTAAAGTAGATCCAGTGTTCACAGACTTACAAATTGTTGATTTCTATAAACCGAGGTTGCTTTATAGAACAGTAAATGCAAGGAGGTTTCAATTGTTACTATATATTGTTGCCAATAATTCTGCTTAAGGCTTTACTGATGTTTACTGGCTCTGTTACTGTGATGCCATTGCATTAGCTCAAATAACCAGAGACCAAGCCAGGAATGAAAACGTAGAAAACAGAGACATGACACTGATTTTATACTCCAAACTTAATGCTAAAAATTAAGAATTTTAGGAACGCTTTAAAACCGAGCATTTGAAATATTAACATACCTGGCATCCTTAAACACTGTATTCATTTAATATAGGGTTTCTTTTACACAAAACAGGTTTAGTGATCTATTTTCACATCAGTTTTTTTCTTGTCTCTAAAGTACACAATACAGCAGCGTCCGTACTTCAAAACACAAGAAATAAACCCTGCACAACCGAAAACTATCTGAGGTCTCCAGTCAAGGAGACACAGCTTCCTGAACCACTCACCTCGACCTCACAGACCATGCTTAGGGGCCACCAAACCAACAGGTCTCAGAACAGCAACAGTCCTCATCCGATGAACTGTCAAAATTCTTTACTGAGTTACTTTTCTCTAAGTGACACTTGTGCTAACTCACTGACTAGAAGTGAGCAGCTGTGCCAAGCTACACACCAAGGTCTAGTTAAGCCTGAAGAAGCTTTTGTGGTGGTGGTAACACAAAGAATACAACTGGAATCAATCAAGGAATTAAGAAGAAAAAGCAAAAAAAACTCCCATTCTTCCTAAGTTATGACAAATCTCACCCAAGCTTCAGCCATTTCAAAGATTTCCACTGCTGCTACAGAACTGACAAAAATTTGAGAGAGGACTGGACGTACCTACGTCACATCAGACAGCCAATTCGCACCACAAACAATGTGATATGAGCACTCCGGATAACAAGAACAGTTCCAAATCCATGACAAAACTATTTAGATCTGGTGCCCTCACCCTTTGCTCCTATGCAACCTCCTTCCTTTTCACCCTTTTTTTCTGCCTCCATTCTTAAGAGTTTCCCATTAGCACATGGATCCTAGTCAGTGACAGCTCCAAATGGTCAGAGCTTTTCAGGTCTATTATTGTTAGCCACAGCAAATGTGCTCAGACCTCAGCCTTCTTTCACAGCAGCACATGAGAGACTGATGATGGGAAAAATAAAGAGGAACATGGAAAATTTGGGAAACAAATGACTAAGAGAACAAGAATACTTAAGAGACAGAATATACCACTTTAATCAGCAGCAAGATTTGTCATTTAAAAAAAATGAAACTGAGTCATACACACATGCTAAACTACACCAGAATGGATACCACCATTTCTAGAAAGGACACATTCAATCTAAGTGAAATAGGTGGTTAACTTGTATGGTGCTATTATCATGACCCTTATCTCTCTTTCCCTACTGCCATTCATCACACAAACCCTATTCCCTCCTCTAATTCATCACACCCACATCTTTTATTAGATATTGAAATACTTTAGGGAGGGACATACCTAATTTTATTTACACAGTACTTAAAAAATATGGCACCATGTCTTGTAGGGACCATGGGCGTGTATAAAATGGTGGTAGCACCCAACACCCACGCTTCTATGAGCAAGATTTCATTGGCTAAATATTGCATTAAGTAGATGCTGACTCATTAACACAGATAACCTGTTAGCTACTTAGTATGAGAAACACAGAACTGATTTAGATACTAAAATGAGTATGACTACTAAGCATGACAGAAAGAAAAAGCACAGGGAGTAAGAACTTTTGGCAAAGGCTTTGGGCACAATATTTAATTGTATACTGAATTTTCCAATAGCAACTTGTGAAACTTAATCAGGTAAGTCCTAGAATGAGTCATCCATTTGAATGACTCCACGATTGCCACAGAGTGTGCACTCCTGTCCTAAAATACAAATGACCTGAGATTCAAGTCCTCTTGGACAACATTTAAGTATAGGTTTTCAACACACCAGATGAACAACCTATTACTTATACCCCATTAATAAGAAAGGTGGTACATTTCTCTCCCTTTGAAACCTACGCAGACAGATGTGCTCTCGATATACCTCCTGCATCAGGCAGACACTGCCCGTTATGCCACAGCGTATGCACAAAATTGGATCCTTGAGCTGTTTCAGATTATTAAAATACAGAAGGCTGTGGATACATGCTGCAGCAGAAACCTGGGCATAGGCAGAATTCAGACTGCAAATTTTACAGGTTCTGTGAATGTTTGTGGCACTCCAAATACATGAATTTCTCTTGTGCCTGTGGCCTTTTATTGCCACTGGCTAGTCCGAGAGATTCTGCAACACAGTTTGAGCTGCTAACCAGCTGAGGCTTAATATTTTAATTTATCAAATCATGCATAAAATACTAAACTGTTAGAACCAACAACCACCTAACAGTTGTCTGAAATAGGTTAGAAAATGGGTATTAGGAACTTGGTGAATGTTTTACATTTCCCATATTTCAGAAATATAATATTATAGCATAATGGAGATTTCAAACTAAAATAGTTTTAAAAATAGCAGAAATTAACAGCAAACAGTTGCTATAATTGTATACTTAATTATAGATCTCACTCTACCAGCCAAGTCATTGTTTGGGTATGTAAATTCCTGAGTTTCCTTTCCTTCCAGGGCAGAGGTGAGCAGTGCTAGCTGAGCAACACTTAAATCTATTTTTAGATGTCATTTTCCCCCCACATGTGTACAGGCATAACTTTCCAATTAACAATTGCTATTATGTACCTTTTACTTCCTTCTGTATTTATTTTGTTCCTCACTGCTTTACAAAGTTAGGAGACATCACTGACCAGTTTAATGACAAATACAATTAGCAATCTGAAAACTTGCTTGCAAAATTGCCATTCATAGCTACGAATGAAGTTAACCTCGGCAGTGCTCTTAAGATACGAAGTAATACAAATATACTAGGGTGTTATAGCTTGAGTGGGTTTAAAGATCTAAAGAACTGTCAGATACTTTTTATAGTTTCAATCATCAATTATTGTGCACATCGATTCACTGTTATAACAGTATATCATTAACTCACCCCTTATGCACATTATGAAGATCTATTCTTCAGTATCAGTGTTCTCTATAAATAATAACAAAGGAAGGCATCAGGAGAAATAATACACTTCTATATTCAAAACAGGAATTAGATAATGGAGCAGGAAGAAAGCAGAATCACAGAGATATGAATTTTTTAAAATTTACTGATTTGAAGTAGGGATATACTCTCAAGGCAAGTACTGGTATTAAAACTTTTTAGTAAGCTGTGAACAATTGCACAGGTGTCTTACTGGAAGTTTAAGTTTCCTGTTTGAATCAATATTAAATTCATACCTAACCGCAACAGCTACTGATTGTGACTAAACATAAACAATGTCAAACCAAAGTGTATTTTTACTCTATTACACTTCACACAGGCATGCGCCATCTGCCACTGAGGCATGATCCGCTTCTCCGTGACATTATCACATTACTCTTGAAAACACTAATGCTGCTGCATAATCTCATGGTTGGAGCCAATTTCTAAACACTAAGCCTTGGCTTGCTGTCAGATCTCGTCACTACCTGCCCGAGAATCAATGATGGAGCAGACTGTCACTTTTTACCATATAATTTAAAGTTAGCCAGACCCCTGTTGCAAGCTAATTTACATTCTGCAAACACTGTTCTGGAAGTGATTTGTTTCATGGATGGAATGGAGCTATAGGGTCCCCGGGATTTTTACTATGTAACAGGATAACAATCCTGTTCTAACACACAAAACCAACCCAGGACCACAACACAACTGAACTGAAAAGCAAGCAGACCATTAAGGTAATAAAGATTTCTATCATTTGAAATCACAGAGCTGCAAGGTGATTAATCTCCAACTCAGAAAAAAAATTAAGGAAAATATGCTGAATTCAACTGATTGGAAAATAGGCCTTTTTTTTTGTTGTTAAAAAAAAAGCACGTCTGCAGACTGAACTTGAAGTAACCAATGCAGAGACAGCTTCTGGATCTGAAAAAACAGGAACACAATTTTTATTTGAAACCCTGGGTAGACGATGGCAGTGTCTGGAAAAGAACAGGATACGAGTTTGCTGTGTTCCCTCTGATAATGAGGTTATAGTGAGGGTTGTTTTGCCTCAATTCTTAATGGCTTTTATTAAACTTAATCTAAACTAACACAGCATAAATGTAACATCCAGAAACTGCTGCACATGCATAGTCTGCAAATCACGAGAACGTTTTTCCTTGTTCCCAATTTCTCATTCTTTGAAGATACTGCCTGGAGGAATGTGCCCTTCACATACTGATAGAAGCACTAACTGCATGCCCTAAAATGCATTTTGAAATTATATTCATGCATCTTCCAAAATCCTTTTGACTGCAGTTACCCATTCCAGTTCACGGTATCTTCCAGTAATATGTGAAATGCATTATTAGATCTGATAGCCAAACAATGGAGGTTTTGGGGGTTTTTCAGCTTTTAGATACAGCTCCATTCTCACTTCTGAGTGAAGAAGGAAACAATCAGATGTGAGCTTTAAAAACAACCTGGCATCTGTTTAATCTAATATAAAGTCAATTCTTCTGGATCTTCCAGATCTTCTCCAACAAGGCAACATAAAATCTGGACAAAGCAACTCAAAGCTTTCACAGCAATAAGGCAAAGTCACCTGTTTACCTGCAGATTACCGAATTCTACAGTCTCAGAGAGAAAAACTGACATTTATTAAAGTGCATAGATGACATGCCTATTCAATATCCTGTCTAGCAATAGACACTGCAACTGAAAATATAAAAGACATCTTTTCCATCAGGTTGATTTTTAACATGTCAGCCACCTTTGTTAGCCGCTGAAAAAGCACTAAAATTTTTTTCTAATACAGCAAAATCTCAGTAGTAAAGATCAGTAGTGAGATTAATGGACTAATTCCATTCTAGATACCAGCTTTCATTTTAATACCATTAAGAGATCAGAACTGAGACAGACTGATAATGCCATGGCTAAAATCGTTCAACACAGTTTTAATGCATGCACCCTGTAACAACATGCATAGTCCAGTTTCCCCGTAAGACTATACGAATCTAGAAAATAACTCATTTCAAGTTAACAGTTGTCTGGTGCTCACACCAATAAGAGACTGGGCTGAGAATAAATGCTAACAGCATGATCTATAAAAATAGAGACCAGAATGAGTGCTAGCAGTCAGACAGCAGTAGTGTTATTTCCACTCCAGTTAAAGAGATAGAAACATTCTCAACAGCTTCAATTAGACCTGGCAGGCCAGTATCTAAGCCCGAAACAGCAAACACTGAGACAGAGCTTAACCAATTTATCTAACACCCACTACTTTAAAACTAATGAGTCTTATACTTAAATCTTGTTAGATGTAAAAACATCTGGGTAATTGCTCCCTACCAAAACCACACCTCTATCTCTAATGAGTTACCGTTTGCTTCAAATGCACATGTACATAAAACCATAGCTGACGTGCTTCAAAAGGAGGGAAATTTTAAAAAGGAGCCTTTGCTCTAAGTGAAAATTTTCTCCCTTGAAGAAGGCGGGGAATAAAAGAGAAAATAAGGAAATACATTTTAAAAAGGGAAAAGAAAAACTTGGTTGGGTTGCTAACATCTCCTACCAGTCCAGTGTTTCTCAGAGACCTAGTACTGCTCTATAGGTGATCCTTCCAAGGAAAAAAAGCGCGCAATAATGGTGAAAGCCCCAAAAGAGTCATCTCTTTTGCTTCCTCATCCATTCCATTGTGATTTTTTGTGCTGTTAAGTTAATCCACTCTTCCGCTTCTTCCTCTTTTTCAATGTGTTCTTTCCCACCCGAAGTTGCTTCCCCCAGCTTTCTAACACAACAGTATCCCTGACACTCTTCCATCTCACAGGAAAGCTCCAGATGATGAGGACCTCTGGGGATGGCCTGATTAAATTCAGTGCATATAAAACCAGAACTTAATCTTAAACACCACCACCAACTGTTCTTACCGCATGCTTTTATTGCATCTGTAGAAATCATCAGTATCCTGTCCATTACTCTGGCCCACAACTCTCCTCAGTTGTTACTCCCTTGAGTTCCTCTAGTCACACTTCTCCCCTCTGCCCCAAACACCTAAAACAAAACCTTAACGACACAACTTGCACCACTTACTACACAAATAATTTTTAGGACACTGCTTCACTGTGTTGCTGGTTTAAGTACCCCTATCTTCCCCCTTTTCTATTAGAGAGATAAGCAGCTTATTTTCAGTTATTTTTCCAATCTATTTCCTCATTCAAAAATCAAGAGGGAGACTCCTATGCAGTCGATAAAGTTAGCTTCTACCACCATCATAAATCTTTCAAAACCATATCTGACAGCATCCCCACACAGAGAAAAAAAATTAATTCACTATGAATTCCTTTATCTTCCTCCTTATCTCTCACCTTCACAATAATGCTTAAAAATAAAATCCTGACAACTACCAGGCTGCTAATGTGCAAATCTCATTGCTTACCAAGCTAACCAGTAACTCCTACCACCACCCCCCACCATCACGTGCTCCTCTATCTATCTAGGTCACCTTAACCTGTCCTCCTGGAAGACATACAATCTGTTGTCTATCCCACACTTGTGTTGAATCATGATAGGCGATTCCAGTTTGTTTACTAAAACTCCTTTAGGTTACAACGTCACAAAGGGCGATCATACTGTTTGGGAAAAAATTGATTTTACCCATCCTGCTCTTAAGCACATTAAAATGCATTACATATGTTATATCTATGCAAACATATGCATAATAAAACCAGTAGAGTTATGCTGATAGAAGCATTTACGCTTTCTAACTAACTAACCTTCAGTGGCAACAGATACATGCAAAAGGTAAGCAGTGCTCCTTTCTCACAAATGCAACTAGTTCCAGGGGGAGAGGAAGTGAGCATAAGAATAAAACATTATTTCACATGATATACTGTGGAAAATATGAATCCTCTAACTTAAAACCAGACTGAACCAAATTAATTATAGGATTACAATCCATTAGTTTCCTGAGTCATCAAGAAATTTTAAAAGTGAACCACTCGTCTGTTGAACAAGGCCACAGAGGAGTCCGTTTGATCATCCAAGTTCTTCTCAATTATGAAAGTCTCCTACTTTGTCAAGAAAACGACACATATTTGTTAAGTATATAAAAAGCAAAGGGTTGGTATATTTTATCTCATTCTCAAGTACCTCAGTGGTCCTAACATTAGCATCCGATATATTTTAGGTGGACTTCCTGCATCCCTCACTTTCTGCAGTCTTTAGCTTCTAACCCGTAACACATTGCTGTAGATTTTTTTCCCTTATTTAACTAACAGATGGCCACTTCTCACTACTATGACAATACCCTGCTTTAGATTTGTTGTTTTCTAAGCATCTAATAAAACATCCTTTAACTGATTTCCCTTTAAAAATGGAGTAGAAAAGGAATTTCTATAGAGATAATGTGGCTGAATGACTTCCAAGTGCTCTTTTTAAAAAGGAACAAATAAATGCTACTGATTAAACTTTATATCTTATTACGTGCAACCAAAATAAATTCATAGTCATTTATACTTTATCAAACCCAAAGAGGTTTTAGATCCGTAACTGGCTACTTGGCACCTTTCAACATAAGGTGCGACTCCAAATCCTTCTACACTGACTTCAAAGAATAATGCCTCCATCATCTTTTTTAAGGAACATTTTAGTATCAGCAGTACAAGACCACCTGCACATAAAAATTAAGTTTCTTGTACTTATGGAGTTACTCATCCTGTATGTGACCACAACTTGATGTCCCATAGCAAGCTTTTTATGCTGTGGCTTACCAGGGAGAATACCAATTAACAAGAATTATTTTTTTTTCAATTCGCCAAAGTCAAAAATAGGTAAATGGCTAAAGCTATTTTAATCAACATAGCACTATGCTTTTCCCCTCACTTTGTTCCTCCTAAATTGTAACTATTTTAACCATCAAATACATCACCCTGCCTACCAAGGGCCAATGATACTAAACAGATTAACCATAAGGTTTCTTTTTTTTTTTTCCTCCAAACTGAGTACCTAACAAGTCTTAATTTATAAAGATCCTCAGAATTATCCATCAGTCCTTGATGAGTGGTATTTCCAGTATCTTGTATTTTGGCAGAAAAACAAACTATGGCACATCCATTACAGCTCCCCACAGTTGCTTAAGATGTCATTGGAAGTTAAGCATTTTACTATGCATTTCTACCTCATCGTCATTTCTTCCAATTAGCAGGAAAACATACTTTGATATTATAATGGATACAATTACATCAGTAAGAAAAAATCCAAAGGGTTGGGGGAACAACAAACAAAAGAAACGCAGGAAATAATAGTCAAAATAGTCAATGAGGTCTGTGAGTGACATAGAAGCCATATTTTAACTGCAGAAATAGGCACTGACATTCTTGAACCAGTAAACTGCATTGGCCAAGACCTTCAGAGACAACTGTCAAAAATAAGTTTGCTTGCATAAATTAGTTAGCACTTAATTTCATCACCACTGAACAATGTAGCTGGAAAAGAAGAGAGAGGAAAGAGGAAGAGGAAGCCAGAATGTGACATGCTATTTAAATAGCTTAGAAATATTCTTCGCATACTTTTCCTCTGAAAGCACAATGCACGTTTATGGCACTGTGTAAGAAATTTTTTATTTGCTTGCTGCTGAATTGACAAATAGGGTTCAAGAGCTGCTCATGCAATGCAAAAGGGAGTTTCCCAATATCTAGCCTTTGTACTGAATTAAACAAATTTGCCTAGATGCAGTCAGGATGAATATTGTTTTCCTTAGAATATACAGCTCTGGCCATGTGATAACCAGGAAGCTTATCACACAAGCCAACCCTCTGATAACCTAATCTTGTTTTAGACAGACTCTGTTAGCAGTACACATATTTTAAGTGACAAACTAACTACTATCCTTCCTAAGTCCTTAAACTAAAATAACATTCAGCAAAGCAGTCTAAAATATTTGTGTTTAAATGTCCATGGGCCTGAGAATTATTTCACCTATGGACATAGCTTGTTGATACCTCTTCTGCACTATAGAAGACATTATCTTCTGACAGAACGAGTTCCCGAAGTGCATTGCAGAGATAAAACACATCTTGTGCTGACTGGATTAACCTTCATAGCTGAATCACCTGAGATACATTTAAGCAGGCACTTCATGTCAGCACTAGCCAACAGAACTAGGAAGGGGGAGATCTGGGCCAGCATTTATTGCTACAAAGAAAAATGAATCAGTAAGTCAAGAGGGCTCACAGAGTAAATATGCAAACTAGAGCTTATATAAGAAGCTTGGAACATGTCCAAAACCTATTGAAATAAAGGAGCTACAAGAATAGTGAAGGGATAGGACACAGGGGGGGACCTTTAGCCCATGTTGTTTTCTTTATTCAGGTGGAAGCCTTGATAGCAAGACAATGAAATAGGATTTTCCTTAACTAACTCTAATTACAGACCGATTCAAAAACTGCATCCTTAAATAAAGCATAGTGAGAAGACCAAACACACTCCATTGCAAAAGAAGCTGCAACAGTCTGTAAAACTGAAGATTTCAGGGATTTGTCAAATTCACCTATTAGAGCATGGATTACAAAGAGTAGGGAAAAAAACTGACAAATTTTAGTATTTAACGTTTTGTCTTAAATTTCTTTCATATCTCTCAGCTATATGGAAATAAAAACTCATTTATGGTCTGTATGTTCACCATGTATTTCAGTACCTGTAAATATACATCGATACATTCATTACCTTCACATTTGACCTAAGCATTTAGCAGTGTGCGCACTGGGGATTTCGCAGCTTGACAAATTATGGCACCCCTTCCAGAAACCTATTCATTACAAAAATGTGAGAGGCTGGAGAACATACACTCTATTGGCATTAAGAAGTCTCTATCCAAGAGGATCACAAAACATCAGAAACACCTACTATGTCTTTTGTCATACCTACAGTAAATACTTCATCATAACATACTTTGCAATTCAACTATTCAAGATCTGCCTGCATCCACAAGCCTATCACAAAGCCAGCGTTTGCTTCCCAATCCTGTTCGTTTTAGCTAAGAGATTTTCTTCCCCCCAATAAGTACACATTAATCAAGTCTGCTAATGAACCAACAGTTAGGAGTGAAGAAAGGACTAAACATAAAATAAGAGCAAACTACCGCAAAGCAACAATAAATAAGCTCTAGATTATCCATTCTGTTCAAATCATTTTAGTAATGCTTAGTAAGAATTTCAGTGTGAAAACAAGCAGATCCACAATGAAACTGGGATTATAAAACAAGATTCTAATTCAACATAAAATTATTCTCAACCTTCAAACACGTCTATCAGCCTATTCTCTTATACATATTAGGGAATATTACTGAACAGTATTAATAGCATAACAAAGGAAAGGACCCTTTCTGAATCCAGGCTCTGCACTGTTGCCTGAACTCCCTGTTTTGTTATCATTAGCTTGGCAGTAAATAGGACAGTAATATCATTAAAAGTTTTAGTCTATCCACATGATAAAATTCCTTCTCTTTTGTGACAATTCTTCAATCACTCACTAGTCAGAGCTGTGAAAGGAATCTCAAAAGTTTAATGAAGAAAAATGGCACTTTATCAAATTCCCTGTAACCAAGGATCTACAGAAAGAATAATTCTGAAGCCCTCACACAGATAATCAAGTACTTTTAATAAATATAATTAGAATTTTGCTCTTAAAAAAACCCCAAGCTGCTCTTCAAAATAAATATTCTTGCCTTTCTTCTTCACTAACTTTCTTTATTAAAACCCACTCCTTCCCCAAAACCCCATTTTTAAGCAAAAGTTCCAAAACTTGTACTACCTTTTCATAATGGTTCATAATTTAAATTTCATAAGACACCTGGATTTCCAAGTACACCATTTCTACAACACTATTAAGCATTTAAAACAGTATTTTTGCTATTAAAATATTTCCCTTCTCAGAAGTCAAACATTTTTTGTGCACAGTTACAAACATTTGTTAGTGTATTCTACCTATATTCTTGAATCGGAGCAAGAGATGGAGAGAGCAAAGTAAAAAATGCATTTGCTCAATGGTCATAATTAGGACTAAGGCACTATATTAAGATCAAATTTACCCTACTGGAGATCCTACTCCATTATATTAAGATCAAAACATACTGTGATCTACCAATGATTTTTGTGGCACTTTAATTAGGCATATACTTACTAAAAAAAAGGCTACATCATTCTGCTTATATTGCCCCTATAATTCTTTACGAGGAGCTACGTGCATCTGCTGTTGAATTATGGGATTAAAAATAAATTTAAACAAACAAACAAACAAAACCTTCAGTCTCAGCCCCCCAAAAATATACCACTAACAATGTAACAAGCACAGAGAACCAAAACAGTACATGCTTGCAACTGAAAAAAAAAGCGCCACCCCCCAAAACAAACAACAACAACAAAAAAAAACCCTAATCATATGAACCTTTCTTTAGGCAGGATAGCATTTAAGTTAGCTTATCCAGGGCAGAAGTATTTGTTTGAAATTCAGCTACCCGAATTCCTTACCACAAAATGGATTACTACCTTGCATACATTACACAGCATTCAAAGTAAATAAATAATGCAAAAAATTACAGCAGAAGCAATGGAAACCTATAGGTTGCCTATATACAAGAGCTCACAAAGAGCCATATGAACATGTTAAAACTGCAGACACCCAGACCGTGTTCTGCGACCCAAGTGTGACAGACTGTGCCACTGCACTGAATATCCCTAGCACTTCTGCACAGAAAGCAATCACAATTCACAGTTGCTACACATCTTCCCTACACACTACTGTAACACACATTCAGCAGTTAAAAGAAAAGTTTGTCATTCTTACACGTGAGGGCAAAATATTAGTACAGCATAGAGTAACTGAAACAGTAAGTTCACCCAAAACATTTACTTCCCCTTATCTGCTTCAACACACCTGGACAGTCACCTACCCGAATCACTCCACCACTGCCAATTCACACCACAGGAGTCTGAATCAGTTTCTGAACTTGAACCACAGAATCACCGGGACGCAGAATAGAGTTTATTAAACCATCCACATGGATCTGTGAAAAAGAATTAATAAGTGTTTTCAAGATGATGGGTATAAGGGGCCTCGCACAAAAACTAAGACAGTTTCAAATCCACACATTAACTTTGTTTTACACCAGAATTAAACACAGAAGACACAGAAGTGGTAATATGTAACTTAGCACTACAACCACCATTCTAAAATTATTCATTTTAGTCCTCTGCCAAATCTCAAAGTAATGCAGAGAAAGCAGTGTCCCAAAACACAGAAAAGGTAGAACTGATTACCATCTCCTCCTCCTATGCCAGCCAAAACCAAAACACATGCATTGCTAGCAAGCTTGAGTTCAAACGAGCTCCCTTTCTGTTACATGTATGAATGGAGTCTTATTGCAAGTATCAGGTTAACAAAATGTAACCAAAACCAACAAGAAGTTATGTGCAGGACCTCAACTGGATGACTTCCTCTTAAAGCACTGCTGTTCTGCTGAGTCTCAAGCACATTCTCTGAAAGAGAATCTATACCACCCACACTGTCACAAATACTCCCACAGCCCTCATGGGGAAATACAACTCTTTGCAACAGATGAGGCTTTAAAAAAAGCTGCAATTATTTTAATTGGACCTGACAGCTGCCTTTCATTTAGCTTAACATGAGGTTTTACTGAAAGTGTGCAGCCACAGCCATTGGCAAGAGTGGAGAGAGTTGCTTACAAGTACTTGGATCTATTTCTGAGAAGCTTACTCTGCCTGGTGGGCTTTTGTGGGGTACTGCCATATACGCTATATGTTGAGGAAACAAATTTATTATGTGGTCCTGGCCACTAGGCCACAATAATGCAGTAAGTCTAAGATGTATACGGAACACACCCATAGCCTCACCTCGATGACATTTGTTGGAACCAGTTCAAATAAGGTGCCAAAACACATAAGAAAGAGAGGACAACAAACTATGAAAGAGTGGTTTTGTCATCTGCTTTTAAAACAGCAAATACACCACGCCCACCACCCTCAAAAAAAAGTCTAATATATCTAGGTTTCTGAGTTGATAACTGGAATCCTTCCTGAAAGAAAAAGACTCTTCAGATCAGATACTGATTAGCATATTCTTTTCATAAAGCATTCAATGTGCAGTCACAAAACTGAGTTTCATGATTCCCAAAGTTTCTAAGACAAAGAGCAGCAACAGAATCACCATTAAAATAACTTTCTGCCACTTCCAGAACACTCTGTGAGATTTAACAAACTCTAAAACCTCCATACTAATACAATTAACAGATCTCAGCTGCCTTTTCCAAAACACTGCTGGTATCAGCTCCCCATGGTGCCACAGCAAGCACAGCTAGATGATGACTGTACTGCTACTTTCCTGGCTTGCTTGGAAACAAAAAAATTTGGGTTGCTGTCCCTTATAGTTGTGGCTCTGGAACTTTTATTCTGAAATTTTCCTACTGCTTTCCCACCTACAGCCAACGCATTTGCATGACTAAAAATACTAACATAAGTATCTTATTAAATAAAGTTTATAACTGGCCAGCAACTCCCGTCATATACATCCCATTTAGGAACCACTGCTCTATGATACAAAGACTTTCTTGGTGGGTTTTTTGGTGGGATACAAGGACAGCTTTCTTGGCTCTTAACTAAGAAGAGCTGAATAACTTCCCTCTCCCTTGTCTTGCAATCTTCCACAGAAGGTTAAACTTTCAGGTCAATTTGAGATGTAAGTGGCAACCCTGAAGACTGACCGTGGACTGTTGAACATGCCAACTCCTCCAAATTACACATTGAAGATTGTGACTGCCTCTATGAAGTCTTGAATTCTGCATTATATACCCCCCATTACCGCTTCAATCACTCACCCTTCCACTGTATCTCAGGTAGCAAGAAAAAGAATAGAGTAAGTGTAGGGCTACATTAACAATGGTCAGTTGCACAGATCATTACATAAAAGACGATTATCTAAGCATTATCTAAGGACTGGAAAAGAGGGCTGGAACACTCCTCCATCCTATTTTCTCTACCCCTACTGAAAAATAAGATGTTGTTACAAAAGTTCAAAAGACAGACATCAGTTTAACTCCACAGGCAATTGCAATATATTTTCCATGACCATTAACCACCTTCTTGTTACTAAGTCAAAAATTCAAGATTTCTTTTCTTCTTTAATAAAAAATTGATTACCCTGGCATACATGCTACAAGCGTTCAATGTTTTAAGCTAAACCACGAAAGGGTTAAGGGTTGGGGAGGAGTAAGAAAATAAGCATAACACATCTTAAAAAGAAAGATCTTTTCTTTTCTTCCCCCAATGCAAGTTTTCCCCACAAGATGCTAACTTAGAAATTAAGTAGAACTAAGGCTACAATCTACTTACACCTTTTTCATTACCACGTACTTCTAATTTTTAATGAAAATACATGGCTCCTAATTAACACCAAGAACTCATTCCAACTGAAACCCCTGATGGGCAGGTCACTGTATGAAAGAGCACTAATATTACATGTTAATTATAAACTCATTTCAGAAGAGTTATGAAGAACAAGGACTTTTCAGAACTACATAGATTTGTGCTGTTGAATGCACAAAATCCTCCCTCGCAGACAACATCTAACAGAGAACACCTATTTTTGTGGCTGCAAAGAGAATTACCACTTGGATTTTACTCCACTACCACATTTGTGAAAATCGTCATGCTGCATTTCAAGAAAAAAGTTGTGAATTAAAAACCAGAAGAAATTTTTTTTTCTGTTTTCTTACTGTTGTTCGGTTTTTTTTAGTAGCTCTACAACATGAAAGATCAGGGTCTGCCTAGCTATATGAAATTCTGTTTATCTAATGCAAAAAAAGAAGGTAAGGTTAGTACTGCTATCAAACACTTCAGACTTTGAAAGAACATATCCTAAAGCCCACGCTTAAATCACTAGTAATATTACATTATAATCCAAGGCCATTTATCATTTTGGCTAGACCTACTGGAGATGTCAGATGGAACATCGTAATGGACAGTACTCTCATTTCATTACACATTGGACACAATGCCAAGAAGCATCATCACACCACTATCTTAGCAATATAGGTGCAACTGTTGATAGCAGTGAGCAATGGAAATGATCACTTAAAGCAGCAAAATTCATTACAAATATTCCATTAATCAAGTTCTAATAGAGCCAAAGAAGCTATCTGAGATATTTGTTAGTGCTGCTGCATCAGTAGATCTATGTATAAAACCTAGCATTTTGCTTTCACAAGGAACAGGAAAAAAAAATATCATTTACTACATGATTCTTCCCTTTCCATTTTCTTCATCTACCATGACAAAGTAAAAAAGCATATTTAGATTTCTTTTAAGCATAGTTTAGCTGAATCCATAGCCTAAAATAAGGGAAAAATATAAACTTATGAATTCACGAACGTAACTACTAGGAGTGCACATACAAAACTGATAATTTAGCAGTTACATTAATGCTATTGAATTTGGTACGAACCGAATAAACAAAACAAATGTTCTCCACAATTACTTTGTGAAAGCAATTAAATACTTTGTGTATCTGATTTTTTTTCCATTAAGTGGGACAAACAGAGGATGCATATAATTACAGAAAATACACACAAAATTAGTTAGCCTATATTACAAGAAATTGTTTTGACAAATACTTATTCTGCTTTCAAAAAATGAGTAAGAAGTGCTTAAACATGCTCGACTACTACCCTTCAACATGTTAATAGATAATTTGGCTATACAGAAATTCAAATTGCTGGAAGCTAGGTGATTGACAGGAGAGGGCATCAACTTGCAGGTACTTTGTGAGCTTAAGTACTTGCTGTTGAGTAGCTGAACTGATTTTTACACAATCTGCACACATAAATTTGACATTGGATCCTAAATTCTTCTCCAGATGAATGACCTGAGAGGAGGGGAGCAAGGGAACCCTCTTCAGCAGTGCATGTTAAGGTCACTAAGCTCAGCTTCACTAGTGGCTATAATTTCATCATGCAAAACTCACTTCATATCCAAGTATCAGGACTGATAGCAGAAAACGCATGATCTTAGCAGGGAGAGTAGTTTCTACTTTGGATTTTTAAATGAAGGGATCTTAAAATAGCCATTTTTGTCTCTTATTGCAATATACATAGCTATAAACATATACACATATACCTAAAAAGCAGTGTACAACTTGTATTCTAATCACACAGCAGAATAAATAAATGTAAAAATACCCACACAGTTATCGTTCTTGAATCTTTTCTGCCCAGCATTTTTAGACATGACAGATGCACTGAAACTAGACTCTGTCTAGTCTGACTCTTCCATTAAAGATACAAGACTACAGCATCAAAAAAGCAAATCTACTTCATATTTAAGTGGGAAAAAATCCAGAATAAAGATAACTTTAAAAGCAGAAAGAGTGAATGCAGTTCATAATATTTCAATCACATACTCACTGGGAGGGGGAGGGATGAATACAAACATGAAGTTATGCCAAAAAAAGATACATACACCCTCAGGTTCAGAGTCGATTCCAATTTACCACACTCCAGATTCTTATTACAGATAAGAGTCTCACAAATGAAGTAGACACATGAAAGAAACACGAAAAAAAAATGTACAATTGTTTCATGCTTATTTGCAAGGTCAGACACTTCATTTTTTGTTACTTCCTAACTAGACTGTGAATGCATTTTCAAGAAAAATCCTAGTATATTTTGGATCCGGGGGGTGGAGGAAAAAAAAAAAAAAAAGACTGCACCACATTTTATCTTACGAAACCAAATCTTGGTTTTGTAAGATAAAAATTTCAGTCACAGAGAATTTAATATCATTACAGTAGCTCCTCTCAAGTATGCAGAGATCACCATTTGGAGACCACCTTACGGAAAGAATTCACTGTCTCCAAATCCTGCATAGATTAGTACTTGTACTACATAATTAGAAAGAAAAAAGTAACACATAAATTGTCTTCTCAAATATTTGGGACTTAATATATTCTGCTGAGCTTTGTTTCCACCTTGCACCCTAGGAAAATAAATTATCTTCCAGCAATCACTATTTCCTCTGATGTGCTACATACAAATAGACAACTACTGGCACGAGAAACAGCTTATCTGCTTCAGGATGTTTTCAAAACTATTCAATTAACACGTTACTATTCAGTAAGCAGGCAATGTCCAGCTAAGCCCTCTTGCAAAAGTAATTGCTGCTAACAGTGGTGTGACTGAAGAAGGAAAAACAACTCAAGTGTTTCTCATGTAGTGGCTCTAAGAAATGCATTGCAGGGAACAGTAGTTTAATCTTAGATACCAAGAAACGAATTTTGAGACAACAGGAACTGGGATACTGTTTCCGCGTTATATTAAAAAGGGGACAAAAACTCACTAGTGCTTTTCCACATCACTCCACTCTAGTCTCTTCTGAAAAGCAGATACAAGCATGTATCAGAGTATCTTAAAAAGGTGGTACCAACACAGGAAAAAATCTGTTTACCTCCTGCCCATCAATGACACCTGCTCACTGGAGTATGGTCATGGCCCTTCTGGGAGAGAGGAAAGATCAGAAGCTTTGTCACCTCCACTTCATGAGCGCAGGACAGCCAAGTGAGTGAGACTGCTAAACATGGCCCCACACTACAGTCACACAGCACGTTCACACCCAGGTGGCAAATTTCCTAGAAGATTTCAGAATGATGAAACTAAATGCCTTCTACTATTCCATCCCCTGCCCCCTAAATGATGTTGTACTTTTAATCCCTCTATGAATGCAGGTGGTTCTACATTGCCTATGTGAGATGAAAACCTAAAATACAGTAATGGCATCCCACACTATCAGTGGCAGACATTTCCGAGTCCATCATTCTACCAGTCATAATACATAACATACTGTTATGATTTGAAAAAACCTGTAACAATTTATTGACCCCTCCCCACCTGTGAAAGGGAACTGGGGAAAACAAGGAAACAGGATTGAAATATAAATACATTTAATAGGATAAGACTAAATAATTAACAATAATAGTAAAGAACCAGTATTGATCCCGACACTAATGTAAGATATACAAGGATTATACTCAGCCAAATATACCAGTAGGAAGCTGTGAATTCCCAGCAGTGGACAGCAAATGTTGGACACCGTGAGCGCTGCAGCTTCGGGAGGAAGGGAAGGGCTCAGCTGTCCGGCAGCGGGGCAAGGAGCTCTCTGGACCGCCACCATCAAGGGAGAGAGAGAGAGAGAACTATGCAGTAAACCTTCTAATTTGTATTGAATGTGATGTTGAATCCCACATAGCCTAGCTGATACAAAGCAAATATTTTCATGAATTCAGACACTAGAGTCTTCTAAAAGTGCAGATTTCCTAAGCATTGGAAGTGTCACTCAAACCAGGACACATACGAACTTACTAATCGTACAGACTGTCCATCACTTGTCAGTTCTCCCTTCACACTAGCCTTGGGGTCCAATTTGAAAGCAGAGCATCCCCCATTCAAATACTATTGACCTACACATTTCAACCAACAGATCCCTCCAGACAATGAAAAATACAAGGCCACCAGAAATCCCTAGGATCTAAAGAGAATAAGTACAAAAGTCTCAAGAGCAAGTGCTCTGCAAGGTAGCTTCCAGGAGAGAAGGACTTCATTGCTGCTTCTCCTTCTCCAATTTCAGTTCTTACTATGGTTAGTTATTTCCCACCCCTGCAACAATTACAAACCACTTTACAGATAGGCATGAAATTCCCAGCCTACTGTCCAAAGTCTAGAAGTCAACCTGCATGTGGCAAAAAAGCATGAAAGATAGGAAGTGGTACGCTTTAAATCTGCCCAAAAAAAGATATAACTGGGTATGTATCCCAGTTTTTAACTGCACTTATGACTTTTATGGAAGGATTATTGACAATCAAATCAGTGATGATGAAGAGCAACATTTACATTTACTGTGATCAAGTGAAAGACTATTCCTAACCAGCAACTGGAACCCAAAAAGCAAGTCAATTGCCATTGTGCTAAATTCAACCTAGAGACTGCTAAGGAAAGAGTAAGCCCTGCTTTCCCCTCACACCTGCCTTTTATTAAGTCTAAGGTTTGTATAACCACACCATGAGTCCAATCAGTAACTGATACAAAAAGCCTAACCCTGCAAGATATCGGGGGAAATTTTTTTCTAATTAGATCAGTGAGCTCATCAACTCATTGACCGTCAATACCAAGTCTTCACATATGAAGCAAAGGACCCGCACTGGAAGGAAAGAGGAAGCGTACTGCCTACTGTCAGAGAAGATGCAGCAGAATGCAAGACTATACATTAAGTCACAGGCTTTCTAAATTAAGACTCCTTTAAAGTAAAGGTGATAACTTCATTATTGTTGATATTTTTCTCATAGTATGAAAACGATGTATCAAAAAACATATGCAAGCATATTTTAATGCTCACAACAGCACATGCTGGTAGCAAAATTCATTTGTGTGGGTCACATTTTATGATTTAGTGTGCCTTGGATTCAGAGTTTTGGTGCTTTTTTTACCTGAAAGAATCAACTAGTGAACACAAGAAGTCTGGGGAGGGGGCAAGGGAGAATAATTTAAAAAAGAAAAATTAACCATGCCAAATACTTCCCAGCAACTAAGAAGTGAAGACACTCAGTCAGGTCAGTAATTAGTTATGGTCCAGACAGTGACTATGTCAGCAGTTCATGTTCTACGCTCTGAGTTCATAATTGAAAGAAATATTTACAGGATGTGGTCTTTTTAACTGCAAGACACCCTTGCTCAGCAACTGCTGCAATGCTTTTGCAACAAAAAGTCAATTACTTGCCTAAAAAGCAATGTTTTACATTTATAAAAGGCTTGATGGAATGAGACTAAAGTATACAGAACAGATCGTCACCCCCAGCACAGCAAGTTAAAAATCTACTTATATTTACTTTAACCAAAGAAAAACCCCTCTAAAAATTCCAAAATGACCAATACAAGAAGGTGCCTTATCAAGAAGTGCTCATGATAAAGGGTTTGGGTTGTTCAGCTGGGGCTAATTGTAACATTAAGGTTAAAAAAAACTTAGAAAAATATTCAGCGAATATCAACCTGTAATTCAAATGCTGAATACTGAATAGATTCATAAAAATAAAAATTGAGACCTGAAATACACAACAGTGCCACTGATCTAGATATATCTTTCATCTGTCCCAGTGCTCCTAAAAAGTAATCAAAGATACACAAGATGCACCTCAAGCTTCTTATAGCTTCCTTTAAAGCTAGATGATGCCACTTTATAGCCGACGATGCCCATTACTTAGAGCAGAAAGCACCCTACTGCCAATCTTAACAGGAAAGATAATTTCTGCCATATGAAGTCCATGTAATAAGACAGTTTCTGTTAATGTTTAGGTGTCTGGATGTAAAGCAAGTCTAATAAGTGCTATGGGTGAAACCAGCCTCTCTGCAGCGCATGCAAGCTTCTCATGCAAATTCCTTTTCTATTGCCCCTCCTACTAATTGATTAACTAAGAGCCACCCCCATCTTGCAGCTGAAAAACGCACTTAACAGTAAATCCTGATTTGAAGAAAATGAAACAACTTTTTTTTAATCAAAGAAAATAATCTGTGATGCTGTCTTCTGGTCTGCTCTCAATCAACATTATCAATGTCTTGGAGAGCCTAAGGAGAAGTGATAAATTCAGGCAGAAACCACAAGATGAAACAAAGCATAACAGCCAATATTCTTTCAAAAGTCACATCAATTATATGTCATGGTTAATTAAATCACACAGACTAGAATTAAGTTGCAAAGTACCTTAAAAAAAAAAAAATCAAGACAACTTTTTAATGGAGAGATAACAAAAGAGATACTGGGTAAATTCATTAACTTGGTTCTATTACGCTATCAACAGCACAGGAAGATGTTAGTAGAAATGATCTCTGGAAAGGGAAAAAAATTTGGTAGACTCCATAGGCTTACATGTTTATTAAAACCAGAAATGGCAAGGGCTTTGATGAGGGTTTAAGTTGGTCAGAGAGTGAGAAAAGACAACATACTAAAACTGTTGCAAATATAGTGCAGTTTGCCACCATTTACAGCTTCTGAACAGTAAAAACCAACCCTGTGTTAAGATTAGGTTTTATGGAACTGCACTAACACTACGATAGTGGCAAGTCCAACCTGAACACAGATGTGTGAACTAATTTCGATGATTATTTGAAAATGAGTACCTGTTACTAGTGATGATGAGGAATGAACCAGGAATAAGTTTTTAACTCGATATTTCACACTGAAAATGTCAGCAAACCAGGCCAGACTCTATAGAGAAATAACAGATAGCTCTAAGGCAGGGGGAGGAGGCGGACAGACACAGATACTTGCTCAGGTGCACTGCAAGTACATTTCAGAAACACAGAAGGACAGAAGAAAAACATAGACCTGATAGAACATTTCTTTGCTCTAGTTCTGGTACTTCCTACAATTGAATAGCTACAGAACAGTGCTGTAGCCACTGCTATCTGGCAGACAAGTAGAAACATTGGAATGAATTGTGCTTGAGCAGGTCAGGCCTCCCTTTGGCTAGAAGGACCCCTACTCATTCACGAAACACAAAATTTGGTGACTAGAATGAACATAAACATCACGCTTCACAGAAGAAAAAAGGCTGAGAAGGAGGAAAGTTCCTGTATACCAGAACACGCCTTCTATAGATTCTCTCATAATTACCTCAAAGAAGGCTGAGACCAGACAAACGAATGCACATCATAATCAGAGAAGACAAGTGGACTGCCAGAACAAACATGAAAGCACATGAGAACCCAGCTGGTATGGACCTAGACACAAACAAGCAACTCCAGAAGTTGTTTTGGACTGTATGGCTCATCTGTCAGCAGATGAGCACATCCTTAGTTGGTGGTATCATTACCATGGGACAGCTAAAAAATTCAGGGAACAGGAAGGGTAGAATTTAAAACACGAAGTAACACCAGCATCTCCTCTTTCAACCCAGAAGACAGGAACACATCAAGCTTCCAACTCTGCTTCACAACTGAACTCTTCATGTAATTTTTAAAAAGCATAGAAATGATGGGAATTTTGGCCTCTGCTGCAGCGAGGCTTCACATGAAGCGACCTTATTATTAAATGTTTGATTTAAATAAATCCATGTCTTTCACAGCAATAAAAAGAAAACACTTGTCTCCTCACTCTCTTTCAGGGACCCATCACTTCTTACACAAGACAGAACAACAATAAGAACCTTACGTAAGATAATTAACTAAAGTTAATTTTTAACTCTGTCTAATCATAGTGATGGAAGAGAAAAAACAAACAAGAGAAAAAGAACATCCAGAAAGGACATGCAAAATTGCTTTAAAGATACATACTTCATTCCTCGGGGTTTAAGAGAGCTATAAAATCAAGGCTTTCTAATTATTTCAGATAAGAAAAAACCTATGCAAAATACTCGTTAGAAAACGATCACATGGAATTACAGCTTTTAGAGAGACATGTATTTTTCTGTCAATGCAATTTTTAATATATTTGCCTTCCAACTAGGAGGAATCAAAATGACTACCACCTCCTTTGCAAACAAGGAATATGAATGCTCTGCCCCGGGACTGTTTCTATATCATAATAAAATCCTGCAATTTTTGGAGGTATTAATTGCAAATGTTCCCACTTCCTGTCCTGAGAACTTGCTGGAATTACAAGTTTGGGCAGAAACAACATCCTTCACTGATCATTTTTATTTTCACCAGCGCTGATTTTCTACCTGCAGTATGAAGCAATTACATGAAACTGTGATAGGGATGTAAGGAAACACATAAGCTACCAGCCTTACCAAAAAAAAAAAAGGGGGGGCAGGGGGGACGACCCACAAACACACAACACACCCCACACCCCCCAAAAAAAACCCACCAAAACCCTGTATACTGTGCACAGGCCTAGATATCCAAGAAGAAAAACATAATACTCTTTTTCCTATACAGCAGCTCTATTGATAGCCTCCTTGTTTCAATGTCCATCTATGGGATATGTTAATCAAAAGAAAAATAAAACAGGGTACAGGGAAAAAAATGTTCGTGAAAATGCGGAAAGTGTAAGTCAGCAATTGTTATTTAATACTATCTTCAATGTAAGTAGTCCTTTTTAACCCCTAAATTCAGGAAAGGAACCAGATTTGAAAAATGTAACTACCACATTCTGTTTCGTATGAGTGTGATATTTTTATTCATTTGACATATGTTGCTTCCTGAACGGGTTCAATGTATTTTGGCATTCCAGAACAAAACTGCTCTCATCGTGTTTGGCACTTCATGTACAATGCAGCCAGGAAGCCACTCCTTAGACTGTGCAGCCATCTGCAGCAGACACCAAAGCTTTCTAAACAAGCAAGCTGCACTGCTGTAAATATGCAGTATTTCAACATGCAATAAAAGTTCTCCTCTATTAACCAGACTCTCCATTTAATTGCCTGCAGATAAATTCATGCAATCTGCAACACATCACACTTCAGCAGAAAGCAAAACAGAAAGGGGGAAAAAAAAAAAACCAAACAGAACTATTTCTTATCAGAAGATTCCTGGTTTCTTAATTATTTTGCTTTCTAAATTGTGTCATTCATATATTAAAACAGAACAGCCCCTGATGCCCTGCTTTACGTGCACTCCACCCAAAAAGTAACTGGCAGAATTCCTAGCTAAAACTAAGATGGATCAAACAACAGAGGTCAGAAGAACATAGCAGGCCCAAAACAATATGAGACTTTGAGATACAAAGCAAGCAGAGGCTGGGTGCATGGGAGAAGGAGGAGGAACCCACACTCAAAACCCTCTAGCTAATAAGATGGATAAACTGCCCAGAAAAACTGCTGCACCAAATCTAGACAGGTTACATAATTCAGTCTGCGTAACAGGAACAGAAGTGGAAACACATTCATAGACCAGAATTCAAAAAAAAAAGGAGTGCACGTGGAAATGTGTATTCATTCCCCATTTTGGGATTGTGAGATTTCAAAAAAATATATCCTAACGAAAAGCACACATAAACATGCACCCTGACACTTAAAACACTAGGAAGTGCACTAATGAAATTCAGTACTTAAAAAAATAGCATATACAACTGAACTTCCATTTTACTTTAGAATACTCCCCCCTTAAAGAACACTTCCTTCCAACCTAGGCAATTCTATGATTCTGTCTGTGTCTTGTGTTACCTACCTCAACAAGCCGGTTTGGTTTTGCTTTTACATTTGTTCAGTATAAAATGCAGCACTAAGCCCAGTAAGCTTTTATTTACAATGCAGCTTTAAAAAGAGTTTGAGTTTTACTTCAATAGATCTTTTTCACTGCTATAAGGAGTAGCCACTATTACTGTAAAGAGCAAAAGTTAAAAAAAAAATAATTTTTTTTCCAGATTCTAAGCATCTTCTCCCTTTAGTTTATACAATAATTATGACACATATTAACTCAACATGATTCTCAGCAGTTTCAAGAGTTACCATCATGGGCAAAAAAAGGAATCCCTGAACTGTACCTCCGTCTACTGTTTTCTTCTACAGTCATTTTACAACCAATACATAAATCCTGATCCATTCCAATTAGTGCATCACAATTGTGATGCACAAAAATTACTCCTCTTTATATTAGCTGTGGTTCTAACTACAAGATTCTTCATATCTCCCATGTGGCTAAGCACTGTTATTCTTGTCCTGTATTTACTCAGCTTTGCTCTCACAATGTCCGTTTGATTTTTGCCCACTTATAATCTCTTTTCACTCCCAACACAGTAATGAAGTGTTTAAGATAATATTTTTTGTACTAAATTATTTTTCTTTTTACTTAGCGTTGTGTTACTCTAAGCCAACAAATGCCGATTAAAGAAAAAAGAAGAGCTGTTAGGTTATTTTTGTTGTACTACAACAGGCATTTTGGAGATCAGATAAGCAACTGATAACAAAATTAACAGAAGGCTATTCTTGAATGGTTTCCAAAGTAGTTTTGCCTCTTTAGATTGGGAATAATGCTAGCTTACTGCTTCCAATAAAAAATTTAAGATTTGGAATTTAGACAATTATATTGAAGTACAGTTTCTCCTAAAGTGCTGTTATCAACAAAAATAATAATTCACTCTCTAAAGTAAAAAAAAAAGTTTTTCATTAAGATTCTTCCTTCCCACCACAGTGCAAATTATAGCCTCAAACCTGAATTCAAAGTTGATTTAATAATAACGCAGCTAAAAGTGTTATTTAACTTCTGACATCCTGTGCTTTCCAGCAAGAGGGGAAAAAAAAAAAAGAAAAAAGGTACAATACTACTTTGACACTATTGAAGTAAAAAGTGGGACAGTGCCTTACTGATTTGCTATTAACATGTCAGCCTCTTTTTCTCCGAATAGGAAAATGGAACTGAATAGCACAATGTAGGAGTTTCACAGATTTTCAAAACTGTGATCTCAAATAATTTTAATTGTCCAGTGCGTACTTCCCTTCAGACTTTTCAAAGATTAAAAACAAGTTAATACAAGTTCAGGGAACATGAGTAACATTCTGATTTTGAGTGAAGGTTATTCCTCTGTAGATATTTCATACTCCTAGGCTGAAATTTAAAAATTTGTCATGATTTAACACAACTAGAACGATAGTTGATCTATGGATCTAAAATGAGCAAATACGTGTCTGAATTCAGTGGAAATAGGCAGGGACTCGCTCCATCTAGGACAGTTGAGAGAAAGCAAGCACTGTTTTTAAAAGTTTAAGAAATAATTTGTTGGTTCTTGAACAGCTGTTTTGTGTAAAGGTAAGAAAGTAAGTAAGTAAGAGGACAAGAAAAAAGTATTGATTAAATACATGTTTCTCTCCCATCCCAACACTTTCTTTTAACCTGCTCCATTGACAGGGCCACAATCTTTCCCTTGACGCGTCACAGGCTGCTGCTGCAAAACCAATTCAGTAACACGAATGTAATGAAAGACTACAGGACATTCGAAATCTTGACAATACCTCTCCCACAGATCCCACAGATTTCCCACAGGAAAATCCCACAGAAATGTTTGTCTGCTCCACTGTCTTTCTAGAGAAAGAGCTGCATTGCAAAAAGCACACAGGAATGCCATCATCCTCAGCGCTTCTGCTTTGCTTCAGTAAAGCAAGACAAAATAAGGGCTCCTTGAAAAATAGAGGAGCATGCCCTGATAAAAACAAGCAGAAGAGTAAATTATTCTCATCTAAGTCTATTAAAATCTATTTTAGGTCTATCTTGCTTTTCTAGTACTTGTATTGTTTATATTTTCATTTATTTAGATGAGATCTCTGGTATTGGACCCAAAGGATTAACATTTAGATTAAGAATAACGCACTGGGAGAACAGGATTTTCTAATAGCCACAGAAAGCTCCCTTCTCCACAAAACATTGTTCAGAAAAAAGAGACTCCTAAAAGAGAAGGCACAACTAAGATGCAGTATAGTTAACAATCGTATAGTAAAATAGTAAAGCTCTAAGTTTCTCCCTCCCCCATATCAACATTTCTGATCTTACCCATCAGAATCAGAGCCAGATGGCTTGCCAAATTCAGTTCCAGTTTATTTCCCCTTCCTGTCACATTGCCAGAAAAGATGGAAACACACAGGTTTAACCATCTTTTTCTCCTCTTCCTACTTAGAGTTGAGTCCTCAACTTAATTGTTACCTTGCTTTTAATAGCTTTCCAATGCCCATATGTAAATCAACAAAAGCGACCTTAAAGTAAAATTTGCTCCAAATGTTATTTTCTAGCATTCTACACTCGATTCCCTCTGCCTGTAATTCCTCCCAGAAGGAGATCTACTGAAGAATTCATGAATATTCTCCATTACTTAGAATAAATTACCCTGTATAAGTCTACTAAAGCACAACTGAAATAAATGGTATAAAGGCTGGACAGCTATGAATCAGAAAGATGCAAACCTTTGAATTTCCTCCCTCGGTGATGAACTTTATTGCCAACCCCCCAAAAATATAGAGCACCTCAGAAATTAAATAACCCGCAGCTCCAAGGTTAACGTCCCATATGATTATGTGACCAGAAGTAACCCAAAATGAGTATGTTCTCCTAAAGGGAGCTAACTACCAAGCTGACATTCCAGGTCACCACACACTAATTTGCCACAGCAAGAAAACGTACAAGCAGCAGCAGGTTCATCTCCTCCTTCAGGCAGACATGCCTACCCCATAGGCCGAAGTGGAAACTAAGTAAATTCAACACCTGCATATTATACTCTGTAGCATCAGTATGGAAAGTGAGCATTTACAGAGCATTTAAGTCATGAAAGATTTAGACTGCTATGCTACCATACTTTCAGTTTACTTTTACCTAAAATACAGGCCTCAACCTTGTAAATACTTCTGCAGACAAGCTTTTTTGTTTGATTTAACCACAAGCATGCATAAGCACCTACAGATTATTAAACATAACATTTCACAGAGGGAAAAAACACATTAATTTGCATTAGTATCATTATTTAAGAGATCTCCAATATCCAGTTTCAACTATAAACCTCCATCCTATCCTCAGGGTTACCTGTACGTAAAGAAAGAAGACTTGCAGTAATTCAATGAAATTGCTGACAATTGGGTTGATCTTCTAACCTACCATTTCTCCCCTCAGGGAGAGCAAAGACAGGATGACTACAGTCACATGTTGGGGAAAAAGCAGCAGTTACCAAAAAGTTTCTTAGCAGCCTAACAGAAGTCTCTTGGACAAGCCTGGGAACACTTTCTACCATCCAAACACTTAAAATGACATCCACAGTCATTGTGGATGACTGAACCTGTGACTGACATGCACAGGCATCTTTGCACTGCATTTCAGACATTTGCTCAGATGTACCGATGTAGCTTGAAGCACCTACACCCTCTCCTTTGCAAGTTTGGTTGGAAGTTTTGGAAGATACATACTGAAAAACTCCAAGGCCAAAGAGGGCAAGGGAGGCTGCAACTATACTAAACTCAGACCCCACACTATGGTACAGAGGACTAAGGAAGAACATGAAACTTTTCTTTCAGAACTGCCTGGTAAGATGGAGCCCCCTACGCAGCTGCTACAGGAACTTCTCATGCCAAACAGAGTTGAAAACAGATGAGAAGCTGCGAAGGCAGCAGTAAAACTCAAAGCACAGTACTTCAGACAGCAAGACCACCCTTCCGTAGCTACCTTCAACATACTAACAGAAGTTCAAATATTTTGAATTTAGTTAATGACACTAGGCCACCAAGGAGAGTAAGGCCCTGGCCACTTCAGAGGGAGATACCCCCCATTGCAAATTAAGAGTATTTAATTTCAAGTATTTGTAACTTCTAGTAACACTTCAAACCACTTCATATCTTCTTCTACTCCTAAAGCTAGCCCAGGACAATTGATACAAGAAGTAGCCACTGAGCACTAAGGAGCTCACAGGAAGACAACTATATCCCAACCATCTACTTCAGAAGTGCAATTTTAAGTTCCAGAGAACACAAAACTCAACACTCCTAAAACAAGTATTTCCTTCCTGTTTGTTCCCAGAAAGGAAATTCTACTCAAATAGCTGCAGTCTCTCCTACTGGAAGTGTGTGATAGTCGAGAACAGACACACCATTCACTACTTGTACCATGTCTATGCATCTCTCCTCATTCCATCCCAGCCAACTTTGTAATGGGTCCTACAAGACACGAAGCGCAGCACTGTATGTATTGAACTAAACGAACTTGGAGAATTCAGCGTGCTTAGAAGACTTTTTTGTTTGGAAAGGGAGCTGATGCACCCAGTGTAATTCCAAACTGATCACTCTAAAGATACTGATGTACAGTTTCTTCCAGTTATTATTCTCACAATGTGCCTCTGAATACGAGAATCTTAAAGAATGTTTACTTTTAGCTGTTGTTTTACTTTGAGTATATAATGCTTGCAGAAAGCAGTTATACAAAAGCATGAAACAAAAATTTGAAAAAAACAGTTCTATTTACAAATGATGCAAGAGTGTATAATATTAGATATTTAAAAATTGAGAAACTATGAACAAAGTTGTGCATTTTGGAATCAATTACCATCTTTCTGGTAGCTTTGCTCTTACAGGGACAGAAGTTGTCCTTACTATCGTAAGTAATCTTTACAGTCTATTGCGCCTAATTATTGGCTAGATATAGAACAGAGGAAGGCATAATGCACTCCCCCACCTTCCTTAATCAAAGTTGTGCACAAGACTTGTTACCTAACAATATCGAGCCTTCAAACGCAACAAGAAGCTCCAAAGGCTTGGCTGCCTTTAGACATTATTACAACTTCCAGGACAGCGACAACAACCGAGATAGTTCACATCATTGTTCTCAGACTCTGCTTAAACATCACTTTTTGTTCCTATGTATAATGATCGCTTAGTATCAAGTATCTACAAATTAATTCCAGATACAGAAAGAACTAGTCTACTTTTCAACTTAAACTACCCCAGGGAAGCTAGTCACAATGCTGATGTTCTCCACTATAAGTATACTTCAGTTTGGATTCATTTAGACCAAGTGAAGAGGTTTGTTTATCTTTATTTCTCAATTATGCAAAGTCACGATGTGTTTCTAAAGGTGGAAGGTGCAATTTAGTTGAAACATCATGCTTCTGTAACACCTTCAGGGGAACTACGGATGAAACTAAATATAGTAATAAGTCAAATACCCATATTGAAATTTAAGCATCAGAGAAACAAGTATCTTAAGAAGAACTGGTAACTAATGAGGGAGAACAGCAGAAAAAGCAGAATTATCCCAAGACTACTATGTAATAAAAATACTTCCAATTCTACCATAGCAATATTCACTTTTTCCATTTTTCTTAGGCAGAAGATGAGTTATAAATCTCTTCTAAATCAGCATCTTACTTTCAGATCTTAACATTTATGTTTTTACTGACAATACATGAACATTGTATTCTTAATTAGAAATGAAGGGTGTATTTCAATAAAGTAATCTTTTTACAACAAAAAATCCTTCAAAAAACCCCATACCCATCTTGTCACGAGAGCAGTCACATTTCTCTATATATCACCTGTCCCCCTAAACTCAATAGAATCGATTAACAGTTAACTATTCCTGAAGTACACTGGGCAGTGTTATTTAGGACCACTAATTTTTACCGATATTTAATCAGCAGGAGAGAGCATGCCAGCTGTGCTGATACAGTGGGCTCTGCATGGCACCCTCACAGTTGGAAACCGCAGTGGCACACTGCAGCTGCTCCCCAAGAGATGAAGGGAACTCTAAGGACTGAAATCCATGTTAGAAGCTTTGACAAACCCCCACCCCACCAAAAAAAAGTACTTCTTGTCCAGAACTGGACCAGAGTTTGCCATGCAAGTAGCCACAGAACTGTTCCCAAGTTCCCCACAATGCTAACAAAAAGATATTTTCTATGCATTCAAAATATTAAGCAAAACTCTCAACATCAGTTAAACTTTTAGAAGTTGTAGAAGACGTAATCTATACCTCAGAAGCATGCACTGGGCTTCACAGATGTTCCAAAAACAACAAACTAGCAATGTAACAGGTTATCACAAATGCTGCACTTTCTAAATGGTGGAAGGGGGGGGCAGAGGGGGAAGGGGGCGTTAACTACAGACTATTTATTACACAAACTGATAAACATGTTACCTTCAACATTTTCATTCTGATGTGAGAAGCATCATCTGACATATTGTTTTACTTACTCAAAAACTGACAAGGTAAAATAGCAATGTTTCTAAATCTTCATTTTCCAGATAATTCACATTTAACTACCTATATCAACTATGTCACCATCAACATCTGCATGCTCACATACAAATACAGTCTACTATTTTCATATCCATAAAAGTAGCTTTTCTGTCAACTCAACTAGTTACTCATTCAGAAAAGGTTAGATTTGTAACTCCTGTATGTCAGACCCTCCTTTAGCAGATCAGGTTATTCTATAAGGAGAATCTGCTGAAGAGATGACATATCAGCCATTTGATCTTTACGTAACATTTTCCCTAGAAGATTTTCCCTTTTGCTTGGGAGCAGGAAGGACAAAAACAAAACAAGAAAACAAAGCAGACAGCCAGTGATTCATTACACCCCTACAGGAAAGCTGAGTTGAGGAATTTGCTCCCATCCCCTTCTATTTCTAGAACCTACTGCTAACGTGCTATGTATAATGTATGTTACATATGTGCAAGCCTTTCCTTAGCTTTAATGTTCCAAGCATGGCTCTTTATGCTCGGGACTACAGACTCTAAACAAATTCCACTGAGGACAAATCATAATACTGTTTTCTTACACCACCAGCTTAATACACTATGCAACTTTCAATCAATAATGCTTTCTCCATGGAGCCCTCTCATCAATTCTATATGAATGTGATGTGCAAAAGGATACCCTACAGAGCACTACGTTTATACCGAACATTATCTACTGGGCAGCTTATTCATAAGACAAATCTAATCGTATTTTTACTAATATGATAATTATCCTAATGATAATCATATTGCATTGCATGCCACACGCTGTAACTTCTAGCTCTTAGATCGCAAGCATACCTACTTAAAATTACCAATGTTTACTTAGCTTAATTTAATGAGCAAGGAACTGCCAGGTCAGAAGAATGTCTCCCGAAGCCATTGACACGTACCTATGACACTTGTTTCAAGCAACATGAGCTACCATGTGTATACTTAAACCTTTTTATTCATAATATGAATAATGATGTCAGACTGATTTTTAGTTGAGACGGCTGATCTCAAGAAAGAATACACTCTTTCATAACTCCTAAACTATGTTAATGACATGAATGGCATTCTATGATATGACCATTAGCTGTAAGCAGTACTGAATTACACTTTCATCATTAAAAAGGGCCTTATCCATAGCTACCATGGCGACAAAACACTAGCGTAAAAAGTTGTGGCTCCACTACAAGGATCTATTCTTCTACATGGCATTGAAAAATATCAAGTGCATCATGACAAACACAAAAGGTCTGAAAAGAAACAAAATTACACCCATTACCAACACAGTGGTTTACAACTAAATTTGTCATGCATTGCTACAATTCCCCACCCCACCCCCACCCCCCAAGAATCTCAAGTCATTATCAGGACTGAAACACTGCTTTGGAAAGTGATCGTTCTTTGTAAAAGGATTACTCTATTTAGACTTCATTGCTTTTCTGCCAAGTATCAGCCATATAAGGAAACCGAAGTTCACTGCCATTTATTTTGTTCAGCCCTTTCTGACGCCTAAGAAGAACCCTTACTGCTGCCTGGAAAGGTAAGTCTATAAATTGGAAGGCAAATCATTTACTTGTTATCAGCCATAGAAGCCACTTTAGTGCAGTTAAATGCTAAAACTTTTCCTCACGGTATATCAAACAGTTGAAGTTGGATTAATAACTTTTTCCTCAAACACTACATTACTTGATGCTGTTAAAGAACTACATATGTAGGGTGTTAAAAATTTCGCAGAGAAATTACTTTGTCCAAGCGTCACAAATACCAACACATCTCAGACGCTCGAGAGACACACACACATCCTATCCGACCAACATACTGCTTTTGAGTTTGACAAACAGGAACAAAAATTTAAATAAGCTACCACAGAGCTATGGCTTCTAGCTCATTTTGAACATTCACAAAATGAGAAATTCCTTGCCTTCATGAAAGAACTAACCAATTAATTGCCTCTTTGAGGCACGTGAAATGAATCTGCTGTGAGCAATATTGCTTTCACTACATGCAACTAGTAAGTTGGCGTAACTTAGCAAGTACCACCAGTACACAACCTTCCACCAAAACTTTGCATTTAGTTTCCCCTCCAACAGCTTCAACAGCTTCAAAGAGGAATCCTTTCAAAAACGATAAAGGAGAAAGTGGTCATCAAAATTAAACAAGGCTACGTTAACTCGGAGGTTCGACTGCACATACTTTTAAGAAGTCAGACCACTAGCTAGCTTTTTTTTTTTTTTTTAAATGGAGGTTCCTGAGATAAACTTGTCCAATGATCAAAATGCAATACGGACGAGCTGAAAAATATGCAGTCCAACTCGTCATCTTGAGGGCAGAGAGGGGGCGGAGGGGAGGAAGAGAGGTGGTGGCAGCAGTCGAGGGGAAAAACCCCGACAGCATTTACAGAGGACACAAGGACACAGTTTTATAAAGAAATTTAACAGCTATCTTGAAGAAGACCGACCAGACACTAATCGATATTCCAGAAAACAAGGTGACAGACAAACGAGAAACAGCAGACATAGGGAGGGCCAGGCCTCAAGATCTTTCGATTAAATAAAAGATACTACCTCCTTTAGAACTTTCTTATTTCCCGAGAAGCTGATTATACGCGCAGGGTTAGCAATCGTTTTGGAAGGAAAGGAGCTGAAGCAGCAGAGTCACGGAGTCGAGCAGTTTCAGTTCAATACCTTCTCCGACCGAACAAAGAAACTTCTGTGTCTGAGGAGCTTAAAAACTTTCGGTCCTCCCCAGACTCTCTCCTCAGCCTCCATGAAAACAGCGACTACGTTCATACAATCGGCATTTCGGCGAGAGGGGGAGAAACACAAAGGACAGCTGAACTACGGAAGGCGGAAAACACACAAAAATAAAGGCCAAAAACAGGATATCAAAACGAAGCGTGAACTCCTTCCTTCTTCCCCACCCCCTTCAGCAGAGGAAGGATTTTTCTGTTGTTGTTGTTGCTGCTGCTGCTCCCCAAGCCTTCTCCATTTAATTTACCTTGTCTGTCGGCCGTCTAAACCAGATCCAGCGGGCAGGAGTTTCTTCCGACCCCACGGAAATATATTAAATCCAATCGAGTTTTCTTCTCGGGAAAGGGGGCAAAGGAGAAGGGGGGAGGGGGGTAAGAGAGAGGGATAAAATTAATAAAAAAAGATGCAACAGCTTTCGGCGAGGACGGGGTCGTCCGCGGAGCGTGCGACGTGCGGGTGCGCGGGGGGAGGGCGGCCGCGGAGCCGGGCTCCTCCCGGCCCCCGCCGCCGGCGGCGCCGGGCTCTGCCCCACGGGCGGCCCCGAGCCGCGTCTGCCCCGCCCGCCAGCAACGACGCCCGGCGGCGACAGTCCAGCGCCCACCCCCCCCCGCCCCGTACTGCCACCCCCGGCCCAGCCAGCGCGGCCCGGCCCGCCACCGCCCCTGGCCCGCCGGCCTGCCTGCCCGCTCCGCCCACCGCTCCTCACCCGCCGCCGCGCTCCCCCAAAACGGCCGCCGCCCCACACAACCCCCCCGCCTCCCCTCCCCTCCCCTCCCTCTCTCCTTCCCTGCCGCCGCCAAGGGCAGGAGGGAAGCGGGATGGCCGCCTGCCTCACCTGCCCGCCCGCCGCCGCCGCCACCGCCCTCTCTCCCCGCCTCCTTTCGCACACTTCCCCCTTCTCCCGCCACCCCCTCCCCGGCATCGGCAGCAGGGGCCCGGGGAGGCGGCGGAGCTGTGGGGAGGGGAAAGACCCGGGGGGAGGGAGGGGGCGGGGGACACGGCGGGGAACCGGGGTAGGGGGGGAGGTGAGGCCGCCGCGCCCCTGCGGCAGCCGGCACCGCCGCCCAGACCGGGGGAGGCACCGCGGCGGCGGGGGTGGGGGCGGGATCCGTGCCAGGGCCAGCGCCGGGGCCGAGCGGAGGCGGCCGCCGCGGGAGCGGGCAGGCGCGGCACTCGCGCCCCCACTGGCGGGAAAGGGACGGGCCCCACTGGCCTCCCCTCCCCCCGCACCGGTGTGGGGCTGAGCGCGGGAGGCAGCGGCACAGCCAATCCTCAGACAGAGGCGTCGTGAGGGACGGGCCGCCGCAGCCAATGGGGCTGGGCGGGGGGCGGGAGAGGGCGGTGGAGGAATGGGGCGGGGCGCGGCGCGGGCAGGGGGCTGATGAAGGAAGCGGGGAGCGGCGGGGGTGGGTAGGGTCTCGCGGCGGAGGAACGGGCCCTTCCGCCTCTGCCCGACGTGCGGCCCGCGGCGGGGGCTGCCGCGGGCCTGTCCTGGGAGACCCCCCAGCTGGGGTGCGGGTGTCGCTGGTGCTGCCCCGCGATTTTGGCGTGGTTTGTCTTAGAATCACAGTCGTCTGGGTTGGAAGGGACCTCTAAGGCCATCGGGTCCAACCATCAACCTGACACTGACAAAACCACCACTAAACCATGTCCCTAAGTGCCACATCTACCTGTCTTCTAAATACCTCCAAGGATGGCGATTCCACCACTTCTTTGGGCAGCCAGTTCCAACACTTGACAGCCCTTCTGATGAAGAAATTGATCCTAATATCCATCCTAAACTTCCCCTCACACAAGTTGAGGTCGTTTCCTCTTGTCTACTGCTTGTTACTTGGGAGAAGAGACCAACCCCCACCTTGCTACAACCTCCTTTTAGGCAGTTCTAGAGAACGACAAGGTCTCCCCTCAGCCTCCTTTTCTCCAGGCTGAACAGCCCCAGCTCCCTCTGCAGGGGTGCGCCAGTTGCCCTGGCAAATTCCATCCCATCTGGTAAACATTTCCTCAGGCATAAGCAGCTCAGCTTCCTAACTTAATAGTTGCCCATTTTGTATCCAAGCCGCTGCAACGATTGATCATGTACCAGGCGTTCACTGCCTGATGTTACAGCCAACCCTCCGTTGGGCCTCACGCTCCCTGACATGCCCTTACCGGGGCCTGGGGGAACAGACAGACAACAGCCTCCACCCAAACATGGTGTTTGGATACGATATATTAAACCTTGATGCAAGCGACAACGATTTAAAATAATGCCGCCTATGTAGTCACACTGTTTCACATAAACCCCGGGACATGGTTTTATTTCCTCTCCGGGTGTTTCGACCCCCTCAGGACAATATGATGCTACTGAAAATGCTGTTAGCTGTAACACGGTCATGTACGAATATGTCTGAAAAGCAGCCAGTGGGTTTATTGTAGGTCACCCGGCTTCGCTGCTGCTGTATTTTGGATCGCCACAGCACGTTGATGGAAATATTTTTCTGTTTAATTTTCTTGATGGTTTGAAATGGGTATTTGGTAACCTATTGTGTTCGCAATATGCCATTTTGACAGTCCTGGAGCCTGGAGTTCTGCTTGGCCACAGAAGAGCGCCCAAAGCTGGCAGCAGGGTGGGGGTGTGCGTGCTGCTCTCCTTATGCTCCTGAATTGTGTCCTGCAGGGACCACGTCTAAGGGCAGAGGCAGTTCTGTTTTCACACCCGTTTAATCCCTGGCTTCTCTACTGCAACTGCCACCAACTAAGCTGGGACAGTGTTTTATCCTGATAATCTGTTTACTGAGAAACGGGCAAGATGCTAAAAAAATGCCATTTTACATGAGCCACTGAACAGCACAGGAAAATAGTATGTCAGGTTGGTATGAGCCTTCATTTTAGCGTACAATTAGCAGTGAAAAGTCCTTTAAACCCTCGCCAGTAACTCCAATTGATATTTCGTGTTCAGGATCACTAGTTGCTTCATCCAGTTTCTTGCTGGGCTTTGGATGAAGGTTTAATCTTTAGCAACAAAATGTACAGTTGATCACATTTATAAAAGTCTACTGAGTTTAAAGATACTGTTACTTATTTAAAACTTCTTGTCTGTGTATGGGAATTGTATGTTCGACTATCCAGTTTGTAACCAGATATAGAAAATAAGTATGCATTTCTATAGGGTAAAAATGTTATTGTTTATTTAATTTTCTATGAATCCTCTTGCCATATTTACAGAGCATACAGTCCTCTTGGGGGACTACATCTATGCCTTGATTTAAATAATTAAGCTAAATGAAACATAACCATCAGAGTTTGTAAAAAATAAAATTATATACATATATATTTCCCAAAACATTAAATCACTTCCATGTCTGCTTGTTCAGATAAGCCATTTTCTTCACATGAGTCAGCTTTGGACTAAGGCCAAGTATGAGAACTTCAGCCCCTCAAGTTAAAAGCACTGACAACAGATTAAGAATTTCTCAATATAGTACACTACATCGGTGCTATAATAAAATTATTATTTTTTTTTTATCTCATGTGAACAATGGATCATTCCTGGCTAATACCCAGTAATGTATCCTTATCATAATTAATATGAGTGGCTCTCTGTAACTGATGTCCTCCATCATGAACTCTTCAATGCACCTCTTTTATGTGTGAATTTTTGATGTGAAAATACTCTTCGGCAATGTTTGCTGCAAATGGCCCGATGCATTTATCACTGCAGTAGGGTAATAGGTGGATGTGGGAACTTTATAGCAACTGTTGTTCTGGTGGTGAATCTACCGTAGCTGTAACGTTTGTTTCAATGTAAGATACTGTTCCACTTACAGTTTTAGCCATCAAAAATAAAATCCCAGCCAAAGTCTGCTGAAGCTATAGCTAGCTAGACCACAGCTCCTGAAGACATTTTATGTAGATGAGATACAACTATCTATACAAATTAAGAAAATACCAGGAATTATCCCAAGGATTTGAAAATGCTATAAATATCAAGACAGTATTTAGATTACAGCTTCAGTAGAGTCCCCAGCAACATTAATTCCCAGAGCTAATATCGCAGTTACCATATAATTACAGATTAAGTGCACAAAGTACAAAATATAAAGTTACATAATGAGACTTTCAAGTGGGACTATGCAACTGATCCCACTGAAAGTTTAAACAAATTCTTTACTCACGATTTCACAGTAGACACCAAGTCCAAACTCCTCTCATTCAAATTTCTATTTTTACATTTGAACAGGAACAGTAGTAAATACTGCAACAACATGCAGCTAAGCTGAAAGAACAGTTGGTGAAACAGCCGCCTCTATCTTCATCCCTTTCAAGAATTCAGTGGTCTGAACAATGTATCCACAGTTTTTCAGAGTAACAGGGTTTAATTGCTGCTTTTCCTACTCTTCCTCCTGTTGTTCCTTATGTTTGTGCATTTCCACTTTTCCAAGAGCTAGATTGAAGGGCCGCTGGGGTAAGTGCTTCTGCTCATTAAATGCTCAGGGAGTCACTTGAACCGTGGATTTTAACTTGATTTGTTTTGGGACTTCTGGACATCATTGCAATACAAATATTAAATAATAATTTCTGGAAGTAATAACAGCCTGAAAGACATAAAGAGACAAGAAGTAATCTTCTCTTTAACAAGCCTATATTGAAGTTTATTTTAGGTACGCCATAATTTAAATTTGCACGTGGTCCCTTCAAAATGTCTTCCTGTAACATTGATCTGGTTCACAACTGGATTACACTATATTTATGATGGTGAAATTGACACAAAACTGCTATAATTCAGTGGCAATTAAGTCTTAGAAGTATATTGTTAGGACTTTGTCAATGCATAACGCCTATCCCCTATATTTAAAGAAAAGAAAACTAAGTAAACAACCTCTGTTCAGCCTAACTTTCACACAATCCCAAATTTGTACTGGTTAAATACTGCATTATGCCATACAAAGAGGTTTTCTCTATATTTGGTTGCATTATTTTTCAAATAGTAAAATCAAACAGAGCGATGAACACAAATGTATTGTGTGACTAAGTTTTGGAGTATTATGCAAGTACCAGTAGAAAACCTTTGTAACACCACAACCTATTTTGTATATGCTATGCTCCAGAAATGGTTAGGAATGTTTTAGAGTTATTTTTAAACATTTTATTGTGACTTTTTGTTTGTATTTCTCTTCCTTGGTTACCATGGGTGAGCTCCTGAATTCTGTCTGAGGAACATTTGGCACAGCATTTCACATGTAGGAGAAAAGACAAAAAGGTGATGTTAAGGCACCTTTACGCTTGCCTGATTTGGACCGCTTTGCTCCCAGACAGCCTCCTTAACACTGACTTAAAGCTATGCTGCAGCCCCTTAGCTAAAGAGTCTGTTTTGACAGCTGATGGCCCCACATAAATCTTGCGCTGGCCAAAACAAATGGAAAGGAAGGAAAATATAGCCATGCCATGTGAGGACGTGGACATCCGTGGATTGTAACTATCAGTCCTTTGCTCGCGAGATCCTGCAGAGCTCCTCTGGCCACACTGCAGACAAAGAGTTAAACATGAAGTTGGCAGAAAGAGCCAACTATGAAGTTGCCTAAAATAAGCCCTGTGTTCTGCATTGTGCCTGTTCACCGACTGTGGTTTTGGACTGCCTTTGGTAAGGTTCTCGGATCCAAAAAGGGTAACAATGAATACTGCTGAGGATATTTAGCAATCTTAAAAGAATATTGTACCAACTTCTAATCAGATCTGGAATAGCTTTTCTATAGGAAATCGCTTACACTAGCTCTATAGTAACTCTATACTGATTATATTGCTCTTCCAAGGTCAGTAATTAGTGCTGCCTCCTGTAGGAAAATTGTCACTCCTCTGTCTCTCCACTGGTAGGAAACGATTTCTGTGGCAAGTTTGTTTAAAATGAGTGGATTTTCTAAGCTGATGAAAACCCATGAGAATGTGTTCTGGATGTGTAAATAGACACTGTAAATGTTATCACAAATGTAATTCCAGAATTATTCTATATAGGCACATCTATGAAAATGATACGCATCCTGCTAAGCATTAAATAAATCCAGATTTCTCTAACTGTGGGACAAATTGCATTTATTTTACTTTTTATGGCTTCCATATCTCTATTCTGACCATTAGTTTTTCTTACAAGGGGGTAATGCCCATAATATAAATCCCCTAGTAGTTTTTAGCAACACTGTTGTATATATGGGCACTTAAAAAATTCCTTACTTTTTCCTTGTCATCTATTTTCTGTGAATAATCTCAGTAGTATAGAAATAAAGACCAACAATATGTGAATTCTTGACTTCAGTGTTGGCTCAATGCTATTTAAAGGTGAATTTCTTATGGACTACCATGTTTGGAACCTTATGAAGCAAGGAGATCCAGACAGCCCAGTGATATGAACTAGCCTGTCTGTAGGCCTGTTACACTGATAGATTGTACTTTAAGAGTTTTTCATTTGTGGAAAAGCTACCATGGAACATTTTTAGGAGAGTTCAAAAACCAGTCCTTTTGATTGTCCTCCATCTGCAAAATAGAGTTCATGACAAAAGACAACTTCAGCTTGGGAAAAATAATTACTTTTTTCAGAATCTGTTAAAACACTTGTAGATTTTTTTCATCATATAGGAAATCCACCTTTAAGGGCAATTAGACAAGAATCGTTTTTTCTTCCCCATTTCTCTTCTTTGTGAAGTTTTCAATTCTCTTTCTTTAGTTATTTTTTCCCTTTCTTCTTCCCACCCAGCAAATACAAATGACATAGTTCTAAGTGCTAAGAAATTTCCTCCTTTTGAAGTATCTTATCCCTTCTTCTTTGAACACACAAAATATAAAAGATTGCACTTGTATGACTAGCACAACTGAAAACCATTATAGACATTTTTAATTCTCCTTTTGCAAGAGCGGTTTCAGACTGGCTTTTTAAAATATAAAATAGAGATTTTTTTCAGTTATGACTGTCCTAAGTTCTAAGGCATGGTTGTTGCAAACAATAAAACTAAAGTAATATTTTTTATGTTTTAATTCACAGGTTTCATCTACTGGTTTCCTTAATCAAAAGCATATTCTAATACAAGCCCTATATGGTAGGTATGAGTATTATGCTACATCAGTAAGGAAATAGTAACTTTCCAGGCCATAAAGGTGAAAAAGTTGTGTACGAACTCATTTCCGTGCCTGCAAACAAGCATAAGCTCTCTATAGAGAAAGTGGCTTTACCAAGTCCTTTGAGAAGTGCACTTTAGTCTAAAGCTGTAATTACTCTTTATTATGAATTCTATAAGTAAAATCTTTTGAATATTTTACTTTGTTAAACTAAGGTTGCAAAAATGCATAGATTCTGATTAACAGCACTATTAGCAACATAGCGGAGTTTGCAACTGAGCCTCATGACAGCATCAACTCAACCCATTTTCATGAGCACATTTTGAAGTATTGTGCTTAGGCAGCATACATTCAGATTAAACAGATGCACAGCTTTGACAAGAAAGCCCCCATTTGAATTTGCAGGGGAAAGTTTTCATCAAGAAAAAAATAGCCTTGTTTTTTACTGTTGGTGAGACAAATCCATTTAACTCTAAGTGCAGGTGGCACAGAAACCTATCAATTCATGTGAAAACCTTCAGTGTAAAATACAGTTGCTGTTACAAGGTCTTTAGGGCACTGCTTTCCAACCTTCATATTGGTCTGTGTTCAGCTGAAGTTAAAATTTATTGTACTATTTTCCACTTCCTTCCACACCCATTTCATTTGTGGTATAGGTTATTAAAAGTTTATCTCACTTCTGTGTATTTTAAGAGTGCATTTTGACAGTTGCCATGGCTATTTCACTGTGTGATACAAATGAGACAAGGTTTGTAGAAGAGGTGATATCTTTAATTAGACCAATTGATAGAACTGTAGAAAACAAACTTTTTGACTTGACTGACATCCACTAATCCAATCTGACAAGTAGCAAAATCCAAGCTAATCACAAGTGGGATGTGATTGTTCTTAGTATAATAAAATTATTTTAATCAATTAAACCACTGGAGAGACAACAGTTGCTAACATGAATGTATAGGGATGAATCAGCAAGAAAACCGTAAGCTTTAAAAACAATGTTGCTACTGAGTCCACAATTTGTTTATCCACCGTTAAGAATTTAGTTCCCAGGCTTATTTTTTAAACATGACTTGTAAGTCTCCTGTGAGGGCCTGGACTGTGCAAGAGATGGAATATTTTCTTTATGAAAAAAATATTCTCCTGTCCTTTGCTATGTTTTGTCCTTGATCAGTTATCTGTGTGAATTCATTGTAGTGAATAATGGTTGATTAGTTTCATGCACGTAGTTTTCATCGGGGTGTGTGATGTGTTTGGTGTAATATATCACATTTTTCAAAATATATGAAGAAGACTCATGGAAATTAATAGTTCTTTTGGGCACTGACATCAATTATGTTAAACACATCAGAATTCATGAATTTTGCATTTGCTGTGCCAGCAAGGTTTGGTTCTTAATGAGTGTTTGTTAGTACAGGGGAAATCTGCTTTGAATTGTGAGTTTAATATTGGAAGTGTTGTTTGAAAAGCCAGGTGTAAAAGGGCTCCAGAAAAAACTCTTCAAGGTTGTGTTTTAGTAGATGCTGTAATTATTTAACAATTTTCTGTATATATACCAGCATTGAGTAGCATGTTATAGACAGGAAGATACTCTCAGTGAGGTGTTTTGTTTTGTTTTGTTTTGTTTTGTTTTGTTTTTTGCATTAGTAGATTTGCAGATGGTATTTGAGTGGTTAGTTCAAAACCAGACCCTGCTCATTGCAGGGCAGTTCTAGAGACTTTTTTTCTAGAGCGTTCTGCATGGCAGCTGATTTTCTGAAGAGTTTGTTGTTTGTGGTTTCCTCTGCAGGGTAATTTGTATTGTCACTTTTTGTCAGCCATGTTATGTAGAAAAGCGATGTTCATATTCTAGTATAGGAAGGGCAGGAAATACTGAATTAGCAGTGAAAATCAGTGAAGAAGTTCAGGTGATAAAGATGTGTATCTTTTAGATACAGAATAGGTTTGGTGGCACAGTTCTCTCAAACACCTTCCCATGAGTAGTTCACGAACAGGCTGACATTACTGGTATGAGAGGTATTTTCAAACTTTGGTTGCCCCACCCTACTGATTTGCATAATTCTTTACATGTGGCAGCCATCTCCATCTGAAAATCACCAATTTAGGTGTATCAGCATTGTATCAAATGAGAGAAATAGTTGCACTCTTTTCCAGTTCTTTCTTTACGTTTGACACAAACCATCTTGAATTAAGCCATTGTACAACCAAGATGCCTTTGGGAGAGAAATCCTCCAAGATGTGAATATTCATAAACTGCTTTTTAAGACCTTCACATGTTAAATGGCACTGTCCTTGTCAGGCTGTTCAGCATTTCAGATCTGCACAGATGATTTCTTACATGAACTCTGAAGAAATAGGAAATTGCCAGGGTATGGTTGCGTTCTTTTCCATGACATATATATTTCTACTATATGAGCTATTTTGCCTGCAGTGCAGCCATGTATTTATGTTTCAATACAACCATTAATAAATAGATTTCTGGAGATATATGTGCGTATATATATATACACACATCAATCTTGTAAAGCCTAAATCAGAAATATATGAGATGTATATATATGTAAATATGTGGCATATATATATACACGCACAAATATTTAAGTGTTAAGCATTCATCCTTATAATGTAAAACACCTATAGTGTTAGTTTAATTGATCCTTAATTTTAAGGCAAATAAATGTCAATAAAAACGTGGACAAAAAAGCTATGTGAATCACACATAGGTTTGGAAAAAATGAGTGATGTCCCAGAAAGTTAGGTAATTTAACAGGAATGCTGCTGCCACAGAGATTTAAAATATAAGAATCTGCTTATTCAAATGCAGAGGTATTTTTCGCATGGGTAAGCTTATTGCCTTCACTGAGATTGTTAATAGAAATAGCGCCGTATGCCCGACTCTAAATATGTGACCTAAGGGCTTGTTTACAGAGTCAGAAAAGTACACTAAATGTATGTACATTGAAACACCTTAATTTCATGTGATGCAGTTTTAGTATGTACTAGCTGTTGAGATAACAAAAAGCCTATATACCCATTTGAAGTTTATGAAATGAGACACATATAATGTTTTACTGAGCTACTGCCTTTCCACCCTTCCCAAGCTGAGAATATCCTGAAGGAGTCAGGAATGTAAGGAAGACGCTATTTGCCCCTGAATTCTGCTTCCTAATTACAACATTGGAGACTCACAGCACAGTACTGCAAGCTCTTTTCATCTCCTTGCTCCACAGAAATTAGATACAGAGCTCTGGAGAGCACTTAGGGACCCTCATGACAAACGCTCCCTGTATACAGTGCAGCGTGGAAGGAGCTCAGACCTTGCTGAAATGAGGACCACATCTAATTCTGGCTGCCATAAACAACTTGCCACACTTGTCCTGTTGCTCTATTGCCGTGCCAAATGAAATATCATAATCCACTGTGGGAGAACAAGAAGTAGATAACCTTTCTCTGTTCACCTGTGTATGTTAGCAAAAGCCTGACTGGATTTTGTCATGGAAAGACATATTGAAGTCAGTTTGCTGTAGACAGCGTTGACGCTAGTGCACACAGCGAGGACTCTGAGGCTGACACACTCTGCTGTGGAGAAGGCTCACATACAAGCCAGGACCATTTTGCCTGCATGCTGGCTGGACCCATCCAACAGTACCAGGATGGGTGTTTGATTTGCCTGAGTATGGACTACTCAGGATGGCAACCCTGAGAAAGGAACACAGCCTGAAAACCTCCTTGTTTTGCCTGGTTATGTTAATGTGAAAGTGAATGTTAATGTGAATATGTCCACATAAAAAGTTGCACAAGAGGTAGCAGTCTTGTAGTTCTCAGGTGAGGGAGTACGACTTAGTATTGCTGTAAGCATTTTAAATGTCTCTCCTCCTAACAACCAGCTGCACTTCTGCAGATCTCCTTTCCCTAACTGCTCATTTCAGTTGCCTTCATTTGTATGTTCCAGGCAGCGACCATGCCAGAAGTTTCGAGAGCTAGTTAAAAATAATGATGTCTCAGCAAATATAATAGTTTACTCACTCTTGGATGTTCAGTGGAAAACACTCCTTTCTTTCCCTGGCTCTCCTCCCCTGTCACACACATTTTTTCTTTCCTCACCTCCCCCTCAACTGCTGGAGCTTAGAAGGGAGAAGTCCTAAAGATTTCAGTATTGCAGCAAACAGGGCAAAGCTCTCTGCCATCACCCCTCACCAATAAGAAAAGACATACAAACCACTGTTGGCTACTGGAATTTTGAATAACCAAGCTTCACCAGAAACTTGAAGCATTTCTTAGGGGAATAAAACATGAATTTAAGATGCCAAAATTATTATTTTATGGCTGTCTTGTCCCTCATTCCAACATTGAAAGCGATGCCTTCCCAATCATATGACTATCTTCCAGAAGCAATTAGACTGCTTCTCTTCCCCCACATGTAGGAAACGTCCTATGAATTCTTTCTTTCTATAATGATTGCATGAAGAGGGAAACCACCTGGAATGCAGTGCTGCATTCTGTCTCCTATTTATGGGACTACAATTAGAAGGGGAGTGTTTAGCCACTACTGAATACTCTCTTCCTGGAGCTGAATGAAATAGTTCAGCTGACCTTCAGAGAAGTACTGGCCTTTGAAGGGTGAAAAATAGACTGATAAACAGAGGTGTTTTAGTTCCAGATGAGGAAGAGTGCTTCCTTGGGAAGAAGAAAGTAAGTCCAGGCAGACCACGGTGGAGTGAGTTGGAGAACAGGCCAGTTCTACCACATCCAAATATCATGTGGCTGCCCCAACGGTTGTTTTAGATTTTTATGTGAGAAGCAGATAAAAGTACTAACAAATTCCAGTCATCTGCCCATGTATATAGGCTTCTGGAAATGAAGAAGAAAAAGCAGAAGCTAGTTCTCTTGTAAAGGAAGGATCAGCACTCTGAAAACTGTTGGACTGATTCTTTAGGAAAGAAATGCATGCAAAGATTCAATTAAAAAGGCTACAGAGTAGTGAGGAGCTGCTGACACATGAGGATTAATATTTAGGAAGTAATACCTGTTGGTGACTACAGAGGAAATGGATGTGAGCAGTTAGTACGTCCTCTCAGATTAATGTACAACTGCGAAAACATGAAGGAGATGAGTGAAAATAAATATTGTCAAATAGAGCAGGAGGATATCCAATGGTCTTCTCAAAGCCTTGGGAGAACAGAAAAGCAGTTGAAAAAAGGAAATGAAAGGAGGTGAACTGATTTTCAAAATGCCCGTAGTCACATATGGCTGGGAAAATACAGATACTCTGCAAAATCATTCAGCAGTGTAAGCAGGGAAACTCAACTTGGGTGAACACCATGGTAGGCAAAAAGCTGCCATGTCCATTTTCTTACCGCAGCGGCAACAGTTGTACCACCCTTTCATCAACCAACCAGTCGTCCTCTCTCTTCAAGGTAATTTGCTTTTTTCTCTTATGACTTTAATGAAGAGCAGAAGTGATGGTCTGATGGAAAATGAGGGAAGGACAAACAAAGGATTGGGAGAAGGGAGAAGTGGTTAAGAACAAAACTACAGAAGAGAGGGAGATTAGAAAATGAAGGGACAGAGAGGAGGGAAGGGTAAGGAGAGGACAGAAGAGATGGAGAGGTAATAAAATACCCACTCTCAGTCCAGCACATCATTCCGAAAAGAAAACCCTAGACCTATGCAAATATCACACTCCACTTAATGAAATAAATGCCTACATAACATCAAGTCTCTGTAAATTCTGGCAAGAGATTGAAATAGGATTTCAGTACTTTTCCATTTTCAGACATATGCTGCTCTGCCAGAGCCTTGTGGTTGTTTACAGCCACTTGAGGATTAAAGACTGAACATGTATTAAAGACTTTTGAATAAAAGGCTGGAAACTAGATCCAATAAACGTATTTTGGCATTAATTCCATTTGTTTTAGGGGAAGTAAGATTCCTAAATACTTCCTCTGATGTGGGTTGGATTTCTTGCTCACAAAAAGGACAGTTACAATGGAGGTCCTAGGATTCTGCTAATTTATCCCACTTGATAATTCCCACCACAGATGCAGGAAAAATCCACCATGCCACTGCCATAGTGCAGCAAACACAACCCATCTAAATTAATGATATTTTTCTTGTAGTTATTAAGATATACTCAGAATACACTTTGCTAATCTAGTGCCCAGTTTAAAGAATTAAACTGGGATGTATTTTTGTTGTTCTCTAATGCTTGAAATTAATTAGGCAGGTGTTAAATACCATTTCTATTTGCTGGAAGTATAAAGCTGAGGCATCCAAATGAATCATACTGCTCACAACAATTTTTTTATGTAACTTGCAGCCTTTTAGGTGACTGAAGTAGTAAACATTTTGTAAGTATATATAAATACTTGTAATTCCTTATGTTTTGTATACTTTTTGCATTTCTCCTTACTTAATTGCTGAATAGTAAAAAATGGAGTTTCACTTCATGTGACTGCCATTTGATTACTTAAATTTTAAACAGGGTAGATATTTTTTATATATATAGGGAGACATTTATTCACTGGTTGTTTTTAAACAAAAAAGTGTGGAAATATTCCTTTTTGTTTGGTTGGTTAGTTTTTTTTTGTCTGGTTTGTTTCTTAAGGAACATGTTTTAGATGTATTGAAGCCGACTGTTACGCCTTTTTTAAAGAACAGTATCTTTTTGAACGCTATGCAGCTGACACCATTGTAAAATCCATCTTTTATGCATACTCTGCTTTGACATACTACCACTACTTGTTAAACTTTGTTGATAAAAACATTGGAAGAGTGGACAAGTCACACTGCAGTTAATAAATTACTTGGGGCAGTCTACACTTGCCTTATAAGTTTCCCATTTCCACTGATGGCAATTTACATAACACAAACCTAAGTTAAAATTAATTCCTTGTGCTGTTTTGGGAATAATAACACAGAGAAATGCTTTCCTGTTTCCCTTTCCCACACTCATATATTTCTGCACAGATTTCAGATTTCAGTTACAGAAGGACAAAGTAAACAGAGCAGTGAAAAAATGAGGTTGATTTAATCACACTTAAATATAGCATGTCCCCTTCTTCTTCTTCTTCTTCTTCTTTTTTTTTTTTTCCCCCCTAGAATATGCAACCACTATTTTCCAGCTGGGATGTCCCATGGTAAAGAAACACAAGATAAACCTCATGTCTGTGTGCTTACAGAACATACAAAACTAGTGCAGCTGAGTAAAAAGATAGCATTTCTAAGGATATTGTTGTGCAAGGTCAATCTTTTGTTTGAAGTACAGACTGTTATTTTACAAAAAGTGAAAGAGAAAGCTTTACATGCGTTGGGTATAGAAAACAGTTACTGCCCTGCAGCAGCTGGACAGCATAGGGAAGGAGAGGCAAAGGCAGAAGTTTAAAAGCTACCAGTTAGTTCTGTTAAACGCACTGGAACAAAGGTCAAAGATGGACTTTTACTGTAAGTCTACATTTCTTTCTCCTAAAAATGTTCTCCAGAAAAGTTCTAAAAATTGCAGCCAGATCTCATTAAGAAACAGCTACCCCTCCAACGCAGATAGCTTCATACGGGAAAAGTAATAGACTAACCTCCTTTCTGACCAACATAAAATCATCAGGAGATTCTCCTATTTTCCAAAATCCCAGTTAAAGGTGTTCTTAGTTAGAAAATAATTCACTGTTATGAGTATTACATTAGTCTTCATCCAGAAAACACAAACCCAATATGGCTTAAACTATCATTAACTTAGCTTTTTATATCAAATGTGAGATTTAAATTATATCATCTTATGTTTTCCAGCATTTAAGATTTTGTTTCGAAAAAGGTATGCCGAATTTTCTCATTTAAAGCATGCTCCTGAGATTCTGAGCAGCACCTGTTAGTGCTGGGAACTTCCTGCTGACTTAGGTCTCAAATTAAATTAAGAATTACAGTAATAAGAATCTATGCCATAAATAATGAGAATCTCTAAAACCTATTAATAGTTGGAGAAAGATAGACTCGCTTAGTTCTCTTACTGAAAATGGATGTTCAGATTGTAAAGAACTGTTTTTCTTTAGGCTAGGATGGAAAAGGAATGTGCTTTTTTAGTGTAATAAAGTTAAGCATAAGGTGGTGAAAGTATAATTAAATTTGTTTAGAGTTCTTTTGTGTGATGCATTTTGACTGTAAAATACAGGCTAATTATTCAGAAGTTAGGGGTGCTACATGATATGCTAAAAGAAGCAGAGGCAATTGATGAATTCCATTCCGTTGTTGGTTTTGTTAGACAAGACCCTGTACTATTTTCTCTAGTAAAATATGTTTCTGGGTGCACGTGCCATTGCGCCATTTGAACAATGTTTTGTCTGAAGAAATTCAAAGATAACTCTTTCACATGGGCTAAAGCACAAGTTTATGGCATATATGCTAATGCAACTTAAGTAATATGGTAGAACAGGAATTCCTTTTTTGATCAGCAGAAGAAAGCAAGCAGAACAAGCAAGGGTGTTTTTTTCATGGTAATTATAAGTAATTTGATTTCATATGTTATTTAGAAAGAACTGTTTAGGACACAAGAACCAAGGTTTTAAGATTACAACAAACAGATACAGTTCAGTTTCAGATCTGAAGCCTGTACAGTAGTCATTGCACGTATCACTTATTATGCTGTGGCATTGGCACAGATTTAAAAGAGATACTAGAATCTTTTTCTCAATCATTCATCTCCATTAAAATATTGAAAGCTCACTTGTAAATAAATTCTAATATTTATTGGCTTGAAAAATATATATCAATGGTTTACTACTTCTCTTAGCCTTCAGTTCAGGAAGGAGTGCTGCACTAAGGTAGACAAGTCACCATTACTTTTATTACTCCTCTGTCTTTGTGCACCATTTCTAAATTTTTTCTAAACCATTTTTCTAATTGATTAACTGGATTGTATCATTTCCACCATTATCTCCACCAATGATGCTGCACTTAGCTTCCAAGAAAAAATCGCAGACTTTTGCAGAGGCCTTAGAAATTAAGCAAAAGACAGTGATAAACACCCAGGATTATTGACCATGTTCTAACCATATTACATATGTCAGTAGTGTATTTTGTTGCTGTGGAGGAAAAAAAGACCTCATGGAAGGGATACACTAAAAATGAGCATTCAATGAGCAAATAGCCAAGCAAATAAGCAGAATGGTCTGAATATGTAATTAAAATGGGCTGAAATGAAGCAGCTATAAGATTTTCTTGAGTTCATGGAACTCTTAGGCCTATTGGTGTTTTGTTTTTCTAAAATACTCAGGAGGATGCTAATTTTTCAAAGTCAAACTGGTAAATTTATATAAATTTACAGTGCACTGCCTATTTGTAATATTCCTACCCCGTTGCTTGTTAACCTCAGTTACTAAACATTCTTCTTGTAGGGATTTATTGTGAATCTTGACTGTATCCCACGTGCTAGATAATTTCAGAAACTTATTTTAACTTATTTTAATTTGATAGCTGAAAGTAACATCTTATGAAGTTTCCACTGAACTTTGGTCCTGGCATATGTGTTCAGCTCTAAAAACTTTCCATTTTAAGTGACTTGTATCTTTAAAATAAATAAGGCTTTTCTCCCCAGTGTTCACGTGCCGTTTTCCAGGCAGAGGGAATTTAACAAGTGAACTGAAAGCAAAAAAAGACTGACATTAAGGCATGTTTAGAATAAAACACAATACAGAATTGTCAGACAAATATGTAGGGTGATTTAAGATTCAGTGTTAATATAATACCATGTATAACAATGATTTGGAAAAGAAAAGAAATTTCATGCCAACGGTTTATCCAGTCATGCAGAACCAAAGTTTCGCAATGCAAACAGTTCTATAATGAGAATAATGAGGCAAGACTTTAAAGGTAGGTGTGCTGTATCACAAAATTTGGCGCAAGGACTTGGGTACAGTAGCAGAATTTGCATACACTTTTCTCTGTAGATTCACAGTTTTCAAAGCTACAACACCCTATGAAAAAAAAAAGAAGGAAACCTGTCCAATCCTCCAGCGCCGGCAGGCTTCATGCACAGAGTGCTGCAAGGGAAAGAGGAGCCTCTCGACTCCAGACCTGGAGAAAGACAGCCGTCACCGTGATTTATACCCTAGGTTAATTACGTTCCTGGGACGGAGTGGGCAGCGGGGTCCCGGCTGCCGGGATCGGGAGTGACTCAGTGCTGCTGCAAAGGCAGAGCCTCCGGCGTCACGAGGTAAGGGAAGCAACAGGCGTTTTCTCCCCACTCCCGACCCAGGCTGTGAGGTCTGCGCTTTGGCCCTGGCCGGGCCGCGGCACAGCGCACAAGTGACATTTATTCTCCTGGTTAGCCAGCGGGCAGTGACAGGGGCGTGAGACAGCCCACAGGGAGGGATGACGTTGGACAGCTCGGCTGGAGCCCGAGCCTGCGACGTGTGCAGCAATGCTCTGAGGGCAGTCAGATGATTTGCAGATCTGTAAAATACCTTCACAGAGTAAGGACATTCCTAAGGCAGTGTAGATATTGTGTATTTCTGATTTCTACACACAATGGATTTCATACAGGCAAATTCTAAACGTCAGGGAAAACTAATGGAATAATACGATATAAAAGTGAATTTAAACACCTAAAAATGGATTTTAATAGGAAAGTCGGAGTCCCTTACTCTGGAAATGTGGTAGCACTGGGAGATGGCCATTAACCATCGGTACTGCTCTGCTTTCCCTCATGCTCATTGCCTGACCGAGTGCCGCTGTAAATGCACGTCATGCTAATAAGCTAAACGATCCAGCAATGCAGTATGACAGAACCAGGCTAGGACGGATTGTTATCATCATCATCATTATTATTTAATTCTACTGGGTAGCATGTATGTTCTTTCTCAATGTGACAAATACTTGTCGGAGCACAGATCCAGCCCTGCAAATACGTTAAAGGTAGTTTTTCCACTGCTCACATTCCTAACACACAGGTTTCAAGCAAACGCATCTACAATGAGGTCATTTTTCCTCCCCTCCCTCCTCCAGGCCATGCTGTGCAGTCCTGGCAGCTCCTGGGCACAGCCACCATTGTACTCAGAAATCGGTGTCTACAGCTGAGATGAAACACTGTGTGACCAGGTCAGGCCAACAGAGCCTTTTAAGGAGACACTGGAGAGACACACGGGCAAAGCTCCTTCCATGGCCTGTGCTGAATTTAAATCTGACATGACCAAACCCTTCATGTCCAGCTTATGACAGGGGACAGCTGCTTTTGGCCCCAGAGAGGGTACACAAGTACTCGTGTGGCAGGATACGTCCCCTCGACATGCACGCCAGGCAACCAGGAGGGTACGCTGTTGTAAGCTGTTAGCAGATACCCGTCCACCATGTTCTGGGGCAAGGAGAGGGGAGGTCTGGGCACTTGCTTGCCCTGACAGCTCTGTGGTTTGTCAAGTGTACGGGAAGGAGCCAGACGCGGGAGAGACCCTACAGGCATCCCCACACCACTGAGAAACATGCACGTGCTGTGGCTTACTCTGTTACACCTACGAGAACCTGGTCTCTGAGGGGCCATGCTGTTGCTCCATCCTCAGCAGACCCTAAAAAATCCAGAGGATGCAGGTGGCAATACTGTAAGGAAGAAAGAAATGAATCTGTTGGGAAAAGGTGATGGGGAAGGATCTGCTGCATGAGAAGCTAGGGAAAGTTTGTGGCTGGATTTTTGTGAGACATCAGCTAAGGTCTCTGTTGGGTTATGGATTTCTTTGCCAAATTTATATTTTAAATGTAACGTTTGTCTGCGATTTTTTCTTTCTCTCAGACAATTAATTATTTTGGCTCATCTTCATCTAGTACTGCTTGTGCGTAAAGTCATCCTTCATGTAGACAGGTCTTAAACGCCAGGAAAGTTTATAATAGAAATTATGAAACCAGCCTAACTGCCCAGTGCCAGGAACTGCTCTGTGTGCACCCAGTCCTTTGTAAGAAACCTGGCCCATTAAAACTCTTGTTTATGGAAGATCCACTTGTTCTGGCTCTCAGTGGCTTCTGGGACGTCAGCAGAGCTGTTGATCAGGACAAACTACTGCTTCTAATGCCATTAAAGCAGAAGACTTCAGCGTGGTAGCACTGTGCATTTAAGTATTGTGACTTTTGCTCTTTCATGGAACAAGATATTTTAGTTATGAAAGTATTCATAATGTCATGGGAGATATTAAAACTAAAAGACATGTCAGTAGCATAGCGTTCAGACTCACAACTGACATGTGACGGTATCTGTACGATCAAGGTGACACTTTTACACTTTATCATCAGAGCTGTGTTTTTTTTTTCTTATTAAGAATACATGCAGTATAAAATCGAAATGTTTTACTCTTCCAGGTAATTTAATGTAAATTAGTTTTTGGGTGGCCTGACGTTATCAAAATCTCTCTCAATCTTGTTTTCAGAGTGAAAGGATAATCTTGTTAATTCGCTGATCTGGGATTTAGAAGCTCTGAACTCTGCATCCTGGTCTGCCACGGACCACGTGTAGCAGGAGCACCGTAATCCCTCCAGCTTTGGATGGTACGCAACCGGGGAGGGGGGAACCTCCCTTATTTAGCATTTACAGCACGCAGTACGCCATTGTAATACAAATAATAGGTGCTGCACCGTGAGAGGAACCTGTCAAAGTCATTGAACACTTATTGGTCGTGTGCCAATATCTGCTGAAATGCCGCGGGGAATGTGACCGACTGAAGCAGCTTGCTGACGCCGCACGGGGACAGGCTGCCGCGGCACGCCAAGCCTGGCCACCACTTCTGTCGGCAGGGCTGTCTGGTGGCCGCTGTGACGTGACCAGCAGAGCGTGACCAGCCACAGTGGGACAGAAACCGCCGTACCTGCAGCTTCTGGGATCTGACGAACGATCCAGAGCTGCTGGCCGCCAGCAGAGATGCCGTGCTGCCCTCCTCCTCGCTGCTGAAGGCCCCAGGCAAACCGTAAACTGCTTACACCTGGCAGGGAAACAAGAGGAGATAAATCAAAGTAAAAGGCAGTTCGGCTTGATAAACTGGATAAGTTTCTACACTTGTAGGCTCGTGACATCTAAACATTATGATAATAGCTTACCGGCAGAACCACAAAAAAAAAAAAAGGTCATACATGTTTTCTTTAGCCATTCAAAACCGCCAGGGCCAGCACCGCCCCTGTGTGGACTTTGGCATGCCACCTGCCTTGCAAAAGCCTGCGATGCTGCGCTTCGTTGCTCGGGGGTGGTGAAGGGCACAATATGGTCGTGTTTTGCTGTTTTCTTCCCTGTAAGCCAGCCTCAGGTCTAGGAGAGACAAATATTTTGCCAATTTAGCCTGCCAATAAGAACAGGTGGTTGCACAGCTTCCTCTAAAAGGTGCAAAAAGCCGCACAGCCGAGGAAGCACGAAGGGAATAAACAAAATTACACAGGGACAAACTCAAGGGCAGAAGCAGCCCAGGTGAATGGTTTTGTCATGAGCACAATACAGCTCCAGGGCCTCATTACTGAAGGTACAAATGAAAGCAAATCCAAACACGGGAAACACACCTCGGTGGGAAATGAGCTGCCGCATGGACAGAGTGGGATCTCGCATCTGGGATCAGTCATAAGAGCATTCATCGTTTTGTTTCCACAAAGTGGACTTAAACAGGAGTGCCAACATGTGGAAATGGTTCTCCAAAGTGCCAGTTTGAGGCATTTGCATCATGTGCTAGGTCCTACCTTCTCCCATCTCCCATCCCGTAAGCTTTTCCTCTTCACTAAAGCACATCCATATTTGCTTTTCACATAGTTCTCTCTCCTCTCCTTCCTGCTTTACCACTTTTTTTCCTTCAGTCTCCTCTACTTCTGCTACATAAGAGTTCTGCTTTCAAATACAGAGACTTAGAATTAAGGCAGTGAAGTTAATAAACATTCTGCACGTAAATTTTAAGTGTCAGAGGACCCAGCTCAACCGTCCATTTCTTGGATCCAGCAGCCTGCAGGCTCGCTGTGTTAGGTTCCCCATCTCCGGATGCCAGTTGTTTGCCCACTCTGCAGAATGCAACTGCAGATGAGCAGAGTATGTTATTGTATATCCAGGAGAGCTTTTCTTTCAGTTTTTCAGTTACAGATGATTGTTGTTTCTGTGTAACCCAATTAGGGTAAACACCCTTAACTCTGCTATTTCTTTATGTAGACATTTGTAAGTATGCCATCCCTGATTTACCCTAGACGCTGGGTTCAAAAGTTCTGCTAAATTTCTCCGTGAGGGAAATTTGGATGACAGCCATCTCCCTGCCAGGATACAAAATACATCATATGCTCTCACTTAGACTGCTTGTTTTCCCAACTGCGGAGAACACTCTTGAGTTTTTGGGAGATGGGACATCAGGCTCCATAGCTGGTCTGCTTGGATGCCGTGGAGCCTTTTGGTCTTTGCAGCTGTGGAGATTATTATAAAGAATCAGTTTTCCTGTGTTTCTCTTCCCAGAAGCATTATGACAGAGACAAGCGAGTGAGATACCTTCTCTGCTTTAGGTGAACTCCTACGGGGCTGGAACACTTGTCAGACAGACATGTCCCACATTGCCCTACAGGGAATCTGTAGCTAACATGCATGGCCCTTTAACCCCGGGTGTAAGGACATTAGTAAAATAACAAGAAGCCGAATGCGGACAAGAGGATGGCACATGTCTTAGCCTCATACTGCTGTCTCAGTGTAAACGCACCATAGAACTTTGATACTCAATAACATGGTTTGTTTCAGTAGGTGGAAGGATCCAAGGAGAGCAGGCCGGCCCTACAGCTTAAACCTCCCGAGAAAAGTACGTCTTGAGCTTTCCCATCACAGGGACAGTAGAGCTTATAAATTTGTGAGGCATCTCTTAGCATGGAGAAACCCTATGGATTTGAATCAATCTTTGTTTGCTTGAAATTAGGGAAGATAAAACATGCTCAGATAAAACTGTCACTTATTTTAAACATGTAGAATTAGAAAACTGATTTTGTGTCATAAAAGCAATGCCAAGAATAAAAGAAAATAAATAAAACAAATGTCCTACATTCTGACATAAGTAATTTAAGTGCCCCGACCTGCAAAATTGATGGTCATCCAGTTTCTCCTTAAATTCTAACTTCTTTTAAATAAACAGGATAGGTGTAATCTCACTGTACGTAGATAGCAGACTTGCTCAAAAGTGAATTTTAATATCGATTGCAGAACTGAATAAACTTTATTTAGATTAAATAAAAAGAAATGCATTAGCCAACAAAAATTTTTCTTTTAAAGTGTACCAGTGCTAATCACAGAAAAAAAAAAATACTTCTAGATGTTAATATTTCCAGAAGCACGGGAAAAAGAGATCAATAGTACAGAATCCTTATGATCCTTATTGCATTATGATGTAATTTTTTTAAACGCCCTATGGAGTCACTTGTCTGTAAAGCCAAACGTTTTGCACTCCCTGTTGAAGTGCTCTTGTTGGAGCTTGTTTTGAGCTCCGAAGCTCACTCAGGTGGAAAGTAGGATACCTTATGATTTTTTCTCACCCACGACTCCCCTCAGATCACTTCAGAACTTTCACTCCAGAGCACGGAAATGTCACGCTTGGCTTTGCTGGGCGCGTGAATAACCAGCCACAACAGTCTGGAATCGTCGCTGCTTCATAAAGAAAATGTGAATGATTCGTGTCTACAACACATGGGGAAATACCACAGTTACGTGCTAAAAGCCTGAATATCTAGGAAGCTGCTGCAGCTGATGGCAGCCTAAGTAAGTTTAACACCGTCTGTAGGTCAGTGGCATCAACCACTCAAATACAGCCTGTTTACAATTTCAGAGATGCTCAAAGCGCTAGTGGGAATTTCTTTTTCAAAATTTGCCTAGCAGACAAGGCCCAAGAGTCAGGAAGTGGCAAAGCTGTTGTTCTCAGCCCAGGAGGCTGCAGAAAAAAAAAAAATAGTTGCTGAGTCAGACAGAATTTCCCCTGAGGACTCTGGCTGCAGCCCAGCCTTTAGAAGACCTGCCAGCTCACCTTAGGGTAAAATCAAAGCTTTAAAAAAGCCTATGCAGCTCACAAAGAGAGAATCTCGTTTTTAGGATAGATTTTTGATATTTCAAGCTGTATCTGTGGCAAAAAAATCTCTGGAGTCTTGGAAAATCTGTACGCGCAGTTTGTGTAGTATCTTTCAGCCACCGCTGACCTCGCCAAGAGCTCTGAGCTGCTCGCTGGGCTGAATGCTGCTGTACCTGCTCCTGTTACCATGGAAATGGACACTGGCAAAAGTAGGATAAGAGCCTTAAAGTAATCACCAATATAATTAGCACTTTCACCTTTTTGGAGATTGGCTCCCCCAAAGCCCCCAAATAGTGAAACGAAGCAATTCAGACTCATCAATACAGCAATTAGTGTCTAAAGAGGCATCAGTTAACATGATCAATGTGGGAATGACACAAGAAAGGAAGGCATTGCTGGATCTGGGAAACAGTGGGGTCCTGTGGCCTTCTTTGCTTATTACTATATGAGAAACTCTCCTCCTTTGCTATGAGTCACTGTTCCAGTTTCACCCTTAATTAATTCAGAGACAAGAGAAAGGGCACCAACGTGAAGGGAAGCTCCCAGTGATGGCTCAACAAAGTTTGCAGAAGAGGGGGAGGGGAAAGAAGTCATTATGGTAACAAATCTCGAGATAATAGAGAGGAAGAAACCTCAACAGATACGCTGCACAGCAGCCATACTGGGAAACCTAAGCACCAGTGTTTTTCTTGTTACACTGCAACTGCCTGAATGAAACGCATCAGGCAACGAAACGCCCGTCGGAGCAGCGCTACCCGGCCTTTGCGCGCACCGTCAAACTTTCATCCAGGCAGCAAGCGCGCTGGTTAGTAGCACACTGCAATCTGCACCAGCTTCCGCAACACTGCAAAAGCCACCAAAGGTCTCTCACCCTTCCCAGCGACATCTCCTTTATCTACAGAGGAGTCAGAAGGGACTTCTAGTTTCTGATATACAATTTGACACTTCTTTGCTAAAAACTCAATAGCCTGCTTGTATTCAGGCTGAATGCAGAACTCACCTTCAGTGACCAGTGAAGTGACTGCTTGCATAATGTCCTGGTTTGAGGACACATAATTATTACTGCTTTTAGCAACATTAACATTTGGCTGGATACAGCCTGAAAGGTTTTGGCTGCAGTTACTTTGCAGAAAGAGGCACGCTTTCAGAAGAAACTGACAAATGCTCTCAAGAAAGTTAGGGCAAGACAGCAGGTAAACTTTTGTAGTAGATTTTTTGGTTTTCTTGATTTTGACAATCTCTAAACACATATTGTAATTTTAAAAATTTGATACTGGTTGCCTCTGCTCATCTTGAACTATTCTCTCAGGGCCTCATGAGACTGTGGGCTGCCAACGGTCATGGCTGGGCAATAGAGCCGAGCTCCAGGTAGAGCCACCTGAAATGAAGCTGCATCCCTGGGGATGTCTTTTGTGCAAGTCCCACTCAATCCATCTCCACCCCCTGACCCGTTTCCTTGGAGTGTCTTGTTACTTAAGTGTTGTCCCTGCACGGCAGAGCAAATAAAGCTTCCTTGTACCGTGTCCTGCCTCCCCCCTCTCCCCCCCACCAAAAGGTATCAAGATTCAACAGCATTAGGTGATCTTTCACTTTGTTAGATAAATACTAGGGGGTTTTGCTTTAAGCTGTGTATTGTTGTACAGCTGTTTCTCATGCATCTGGATTTTCAGGACCCTTTTAGATGACACGCAATTTTCTCTTACATTTTCAGTGCAGGAATTTTTTCTTAAAGGCACTGAAATCCGCAGTTGCTGTTATCCTTCATTGACAGACGAAGGATTATATCATCCAGATACATTTGTCATAGTCTGTCTCCCTGCCTACCGCTGTTAAGTGCTTTCAAATGAGTGTGAGGGTTAGGCTAATTTCTTCTACTAAGGGCAAAACATTGCTGTGGCTGGAACACTTCTCAGCTTTCACCATGACGACATAGACCTAACTGGCTGGGCAGCTTCCTTCCAACAGAGAGCCCTTGAGACACGTGCACGTGAAACACACACATTTCATCATGGCTTGTTGCAGAGAAAACGGAGGGTTTTCCCCAAAAAGAAAGGTAGGTAGGGGCAAGAGTGGTGAAGATCATCCAGGTGGAGAGCGCTGGAGGGAGCTGTGGTGCTACGTGACTCCAGCAGGAGGTACTGTGGCTGCTGGGCACTGTGTTTCGCTCCGACTCTCAGTTTGGACAATTTCCAAAATGACGGTACCTGCTCCAAACGCTCCTAGAAGCTTCCAGGATTCCTGGGCTCCCCAGCTGCTACCCTGAGCCCTCCTGAATAGCTCTCATTCCCCAGAAAAACAAGACTGCCAAAGCCCTCAGTAACAGCTTTACTGTGTTCAGAGTCTACTGTCAAATTTCTTCACTAAGTAGCTTAAAAAAGTTAAGCGTATGCAGAAAACCCACCGATGCTCGCATTAACCACGTAACTGTCTGTAGCAGTAAGGCAGCTGATCCAATCACGGTGTGTTTCACTGGCCAGCAGAGCTACACCAGACTGAGGGTCAAGGCAAGCACTCAGAGTTAGGATGTGCTATAATTAAGGTACATAAGGTTAGGAGGTGCATAATTACGTTCAACCATAATTACACACACTGGTGACTGTGCTTTATGATATAGTCTTCAATTACATGACCACCTCCTTTCTTCTTTTCCCTATGGGATCTTCGCCTGTGCCAGGACCGTCTCCATGGCACAGTGCTGCAGAGTTGCCCAAGTTGCCATTAAACATGACATTTAGGACTCTGGAAAGTGCAGTAGCATTTGCATTGCACTCTGCCCAGGATGATCAGCCCTCATGTAAAGTTAGGCTCGCGATAGAGATGTCTGAGGTGTAAGAAATCTGAGCTCATAACTTAAAATGTTCTCATGCAGATTTGCAAAAATTTACAGATTTGCCTGTCTGGCTTGTGTATTATTAAAGCCTGTATTCATAAATCTCTGCAGGATCATGCCCCTGGTACCTGCTATCCTGCCCCGCTCCTGACAAAGCGCTGTTCAGTTCAGCCAAACCAACAGGAAAAACTCTGCTAAGAGTTATTTCTCAATTCACAGCACAAATACACGCGCATAGCACGACAGACTCAAAGGCTATTACTGTTGCTTAACACTGAAAAAGTGAGCTGGTTTTTCAGATACACCTGGCAAATCTTTGTGTGCCTGCTGAGAAGCAGAATGGAGCACTCTTCTGTTACAGGCACTCACATGTCAGCATCGTGAAGAAATGTTTACATTGTGAGTAGCTAATAGCAGTCTTTTGTAATAGCTGCTTATTAACATCACCATACTTTTGAAGCACGGCAGAATCATCGTTTCAGTGATAGTTTTGAAATAACTAACGCAATGGCAATACAGAAACTTAACTATTCATAATCTTAGGCTGTCTGTCTGAAACAAGCATAAATAATCTATACAGCAATTACATTGGTGGTACTAAAACACAGTCCCAAGTGACTTTTAAAAAGATACCGTTAAAGTATATATCTCTTTATAATGTAAAACTAGACAACTAAATCATTGGTCTATAATACAAGTGTACTTGAAAATTCAAGAAGATTGCATGCGCTGGGTGAAGCATATGAAGACCTTGTTTTGGTTTAATTAGCAATATAACTATCTAACCTCTGAAATAAGAAGAATTGAAAAAAGAATTTCAAAACATGCATCTGCCAGACAAATATGAAAAAGAGGTACAAACTTACTAATGGAGTCCAAGCAAGAAGAGACCACAGATTTCAGAATTAATTTATTTTTAATTTGCTGTGACCAACTCGGGAAACTATTCTATGAAATAACCCAGTGAGGGTACTTGCCTTCCTGCAGCAGACCACTTGGCGTGGCATTCTTGTTCAGCACCACAAATTCCATCAATAAAATCTCAGCAATGATTTCTACCTTCCCTTAACCACACGGGACAGCCCAGAGCTGTTATGATTCAGTGCCCCTGGAACAACTGGAGAATGTTATTCGATACACTACATTTCACCAGGATAAATAAGATTAAAGATCTTATTATATATCTGGAAACAAAACAAATGTTTCAATAAAGTTGTATTCCCTTCCTCCATCCTCCCACAGCAATAAATAGTTTTAAACTCAATCTCTTACTTATATGCTGTTTAAAAACAGAGTTTTCTTACCAATACCTCATTTACTCTAGTTCATACTCCTGGTGATATCTTTTCATGTTTCCAGTTTTAAAAGTTGAAAAACCATGATATTAGATTTCACTACCAAGGAAGGATTAACTCTGAAGTTGAAGATTACAGTCACCTTCCTGTTTACTCCTATAATTACAACTCATTCAAGTGTCATCCCAGTTTTAGTTTCAACATGTCTTTCAGTGAAGTACACATTGTCGTCATTTGGCAAGTTGCTTTCCTGCCCTTGGCATTAAATACAGTGCTCCTTTCTCGGTGTGTGACATCTATATTTGCATCTGTCAGCCTGGCACCCTTTCATCCACATCTCCAAGTGTCAGGCGTAGAGGAGAAGCCACATGGATATCTAGGCCATTTTCCTCGCAGGAGCAGCCTTGACAATAGCTGTTCTCACCAGTAACTGCCAATTCTGGCTTTGATGTCTGGTGTTGCGGGTTCACTTCTAGGAGACAGTTCTAACTTCTTCATTCAATCTTTCAGCATACGATTGTTTGAAATAGCTGCCTTGATAGTTTGCTTAGCTGAGACAGAATATGTCTTTCAGGCTTTGCATTACAGCCACAGTCTGAGATTTCAGGGCTAATTGAGAACATAGAGGTAGTACTAACACATATCAGTTAAATAATATGATGGCTGAAGTAAACCTGTCCTTTACACAAAACACAGTATTTTATCTTTTTAAAGTTAACCAGAAAGTTACCTTAGCAGACATTCAAATAGTTGATGATCCTTATAGGTCATTTATTCTGCTAATGCAAGCTGACTATACAGCTCACTTAACACAGCTCCACTGACTTTTAGCAGACCCGTATCAGTGAGTCCCTGCTGAAGATTCACTTCCATACAACAGCCACCTGAAAACATATCTTATGCATGCTAAGAGTAAAACTTAACTCTAAACCTGACCATTCTATATGACATAAAAACATCTGATGAAACAAATGTTGTTAAAAAAAAGTCATGCTATTGAAATCCAGAGCTGCAATTAAAAATATATGTCACCGTCAAAAATATCAAAATGTTTTAACCAGTACCGACTCTGACAAACCATACCAAAAAACTCTTTCTCCACCTACTTTTATAAATTATCATCCTGCACTTACAAAGTTACTTTCTACATGTGGTAAATTACAGTTTGGGCTCCCTGACCTGCCTGCAATTTAGGTTGCCCAACACTTCCTATTAAAATAACCTGTTTTCAATTGCTTTTAAATTTGCCAAACTATAACTGTTTCAGCTGAAACTCTCCATTCTGAATATACTCCCCAGGCTGCTTTCGATGAGGAAAATTTCAGCTGAATTATTTTGGCTGCTTCTGAAATCAAAGCAAGGTATTACACAAATTATTTCAATAATTACAAACATCTGCTATCCATGCTTTAGAGTAAATATTTGAAATTTTGTTTTGAAATGTCCTTTTTGCTATTCTCATGAAGACACGCCAACATTTGCCCAGGTTATATACTTCTAAGAATGTGCAGTTCAGTAAAAACTCGCTGCGGTTGTATACCGAAAAAATCTCTGAAATCTCTAGAAATGCTTGAAATCTCCTGCAGCTCTTAGAGCAGGCTCAACTGCAAATGAGCCATTTTATCCCACGCAAGAGTTCGCTCCAGGCCAGGACCACAGGGCTGAAGCTGGGCAGACTGTAACAACAGCTGCTAACCATCTCAGGCTACAGCAAGATAAACCAGCAGGACTGTGGAAGTGCAGCCTGTCCCTCCTGTGCCCTCAGTGACCGATTTCCCAGCAGCAGATAAGGAGGTGGGAGGGAGCTCCCCGATGCTAATGCAGAAGGAACAATCTGCAAGGGGGATCACTGAGCAATGTTTCTAGATCTTAAATCTAAGATACAAACTGTAGATTGTGAGCTACAGTAAACTGTTGCACATAAATCAGTGTTGTGGAAAAGATTACCGAGATAGTATCTCATTATTTCCTTTATGTTCTCAGTGGACTGTGCATACATCATTAAAAACAAAATGTACTTTTTGCCCTGTGTTTCCTAGTGCAACTTAATCATTGTGTCCTTGTGAAAGGTCTTTGAAACAGGTATTTCTCTACGTGCCAGCGGCATATTTTTTTCCTGAAACTGATGATCTAGTTCCCCACCAGTGACCACAACAGCACCAGCACCTATGATCTGCGAAACTACTGGCACTAGTGTCTGTAATGCCCAGCATAAAGGACCCCATCTCTCTTTGCCCAAGTTCATCAGCTTCATTATAAGAAAATTCAGTGCCAAAAGCAATGCATTACAACGCTTAGAATTTAAGGCTCTTTAATGCGCAGAGCAGTTGTTCGCGTGCTCTCAAAGTAGGGGCAGACTTGAACACACGTCGGTGTGTGTGCTGAATCAGGCAGAGAGCATGTAAAGTAAATCATTATTTCCATACCAGTTCCATTTGCGAATTTTGGTCACTGAAATTGTACTGGTCAGCATAAAAGAATATGAAATATTGCCACTTCCCCCATATGAAAATTACTCCAGTACTTTATATGCCTCTTTTTATAATACATACTAAATACTGACCCTTAATTTTATATTTTTGTCTATATAATAAATGTTTGTGTGTTCTGGTGAAAAGTTATAGCTGTACAGTTCTTCCAGTGAAGGGCAACTTTATCATCACATTACTGATTTCTCCCTATTCATATTCACGTCTCCTGCAATCATACCAAATCTTCTACCAAATCTACTTTTATAGCTGAACATTATTCCTCTCTTCCCCCCCCGCCCCCAAATTAAACCCTTTACAGCACTTGAATACAGTTTCTCTAAAGAAGACGGAGATGCCATTGTTCCCAATAAGTATGGCCTAAGGATACAGGCATCCTTGCTTACACTTTCAAACCTGAGAGACTCATTGTTTGACATTTGCCAAAATACTCACCTTCTCTAGGTTTCACTTTTTTACATGTGAAGAGAGATATTCTTATCCTTGTTATCCGTTCTGTAAAATGCTTTAGACGAAAAATGGTCAGTAAGAAGATGATAAAAACGTTCAGATGTTAGGCAGGTTACCATTGTATGATTTTTCAGCTCCCTTAACACTGAGCTCAATAGTTCCTCATTGTCTGAAAATCACCTTCACTTAAATAACTAACCTTGGGCTCTGCATCTTAACATGTAAAACTGTAGCCATAAAATGCTGTTAATAAATACAGGTTACACATATAGGAGTTACATTTTGTGCTTGGGGAAAAGTCAAGTGGTTATTTAGACTCACTCCCTCCTTTTCTGCCAGCAGAATGAACAAACATAAACTTACAATCATAAAACACGTCCAGGTGGAAGGAGCCCCAACACAGGTAAACAGGCTTCAGAGAGGCATAACTGCAACCGGGAGACAAGGCACAGCCAGTACGTTTGAAAAGACACGAGGGGAACTTGTAACTTTTGCGCTCAACGTGTATTTGCAATTTAAGAAGACGCAGGCTCTCTCTCTAATGACAACCTGATTAAAAGTGAGTATGGAAATATTACTTCAAACCACTCTCCACTCCGAAAGCTCTTTTAGATGTATTAAAGACATAACAAAAGAAACATATATTATTCAAAGGTGTGCTATTGCTTACACTGAGGTATCAATTTGCAAGTCACGTACAGAAAGTTTTTTAACACTGGAGGAACCATTTCAGAATTCACTAGCATGAACTCACAATATTATCCAATTATTAATAAAACTGTGTAACAGCTAAATCTAATTAAATTGAAGAAAAAAATGATACTCATACTTTCTTTTAAGGCAATTCTTTTTCATTAAGTCTATAAAAGAAAATCAAGTCTCTCTTATTTACTTAGGCATCTTGTTGATTTTTATTTGTATGACATGCAGCAATATTTTACAAATAAAGTCATTATTTGTTTTATATAACAAACTGAACAACCTTCCTTAGCCAAAATTTTTCCTTTGAGAATAAGCAGCCTAAATCAGAAGAGAAAAAGCCAATATAAAATGGGTTATGCCTCAAAATTAGGTATCATCATACCAGTTAGATGCTAAGTTCTGTGATAAAATCCTGAGTAAGACACTCAACATTAGAAATGATTGAGAGATTTATTCTCTTACACTAAAACTTTGCTTCTGAAAATTCCAATTCTGCTGCTGCCTAAATTTATTATCCTTTATTTTTATGTTAAGTTTTGTCTTCTTATTGTAATGCTTCTGCACAAAACCAAAACCGCCTTCTTTTTCATGAAGTCAGCAATATCTTTACGTCTTTGATGCAACTTTCCATTTTAATTAATATTGTACATAATTAAATAAGAGGAAAATTATATCATCAAGTAAAACATCTTTGTTATCATGAGGAAATAATCTAGAGAGGCATCATTTTTGCTGCAGATGTTGGTCTGGAATAGTAATAAAAAAGTTTCAATACCCATTTTTAGTATTTTAGGAACTTGTTGCCAAACAATGCACTAAGTTACAGAACTGAGCCCGTATTAATCAAATATGTGTATTAGGCAAGTGCGATTTCTACTCTCCAAGGCTTCTCTAACCCAGAAAGCACTTAAAGAGGCTTGAATTTCCTCCCCTTGTCTTGAGACAGTCAGTCTCAGACTCAGTCTCTGCTTTGAGTGGGGACTGTCCAAAGCAAAAAAATTTGAAACCACACAGCTACTCTGTCACCTTTTCAAAATCAGGGAACCCCATCACCTTTGGACACCCAACAGGAAACGGCACCCTTCCTGCTGCAGAACCAACCTACCTCTTGGATCCTTGTTTGTTATATTCTAATTTAATCTTCTAATTTCAAGATGCTTAAGAAGATAATATGTGATATAGCAAATGTAACTCTCGCCATTCCAGCCTGGGCAATTATTATCATCTGAGAATTTACAATGCCCAGACATCATCCCAGGTTTTAGACATGCTTTTGCCGGACCAGGATTTTCCACCTAAGACTGGCTTTTTTTGCCTTGAAACCTATGGATGGGTTATAGTATACCTGCTTCTGTCCAGGAGAGAGATCATAAGATTCAGTTATGTGAGTAAACCGAATAGATTTTTCTCTGGTGTGGAGATAAATCTTTCCCTGTAATGAAGGCCTCTTTCCCTGTGATCCTAGATCACATCTTGGAATTCATTATGCAGTTCTCTCTGTTTTCTCAGTGATCACCATCAGTTTTCTGTAAAGATTGTTCGAAGGTAAGTTTTGTTTGGTGCTTGTTTTTTTTTTTCTTCACAGGTGCTATCACATAAGGGGTTCTAAATTTTGTTTTCACAAAAGGGGGAAACAACCACAGGGGGGAACAACCACAGGTAGGAACAACCACTTTAATAACATGTCTTTCTTTCACCACAGCAAGCTTGCCCTTCTACACCCAATTTATGTTCTACCTAAGCAAGAGTATCAACCCCGCTTAAGTTTTCTCCTAAAAAACCTGACCCACTGCATTCTGACCCAGACATCATGTTATCTTTCTATTCAGGCTAAACAGACCATTTAGGAAGGTATCTTCCCTTTCTGTCTTCATGGCAGACAGGTTCCTAGGTACAGCCCTACTGAGAACTTATCACACTGGATAGCAGGTGGTACAACAAGAGTGCTAAAATAAAACCTATTTGTGATTTAAGCAATTTCCATCAGAACTCAAGCAAACCCAATGTCATTCCTAGGGAATAAGAGAGACGAAAGCCAGACATAATAGAGTTAATCCATGATTTCACCAAGTACTATGTCACCAAAAAAATGTGGTTCAGTTCTTCAGAGCCATCCTAGACTGGATGTTCCTCCTTCAGGAGAAGGAGTAATGCTGAATGTCTGCAGCAGAGTCAATGTGCATACAGAAAACAACCTGAAGGAAAAGCAGATGGTGATTTGCCAGTAAATCAGAAGACCTTCAGGTGTGTTTTTTGTCTATATGCAGATTCATGCTTGTTTAGTCTTTCCCTTGCTCACGAAGTTCCGTTAGACATGGTGGAGGGCCCTATGGCTGGACTTACCCAGGGTTTACCATGCTTGATGGGAAAGAGAACGAGCATGTCCCTGTAGGAATAGATAAGGCATAAGCATACCTGGGCGTAAGCACATTTGTAATGTCAATATGTATACAGGCAACATATCTAAAACACCTCTCAACTTTTGATGATTTATCTTTCCTGTAGACAATGTGAGCTTTTTTTTGTATAAAATTTCATTCTAAGGGGAAAATGCTATTAATGCTATTAAGTTTAATTGCATTATATTCATTAATATTTTACAGATAGCTGGTTTAAAACCTGTAATCTCTATGGGTTTTAGTTCTGAATTTTCAATAGGATAAAATTCTCTTCTTGACTAGGCTTGAAAGTTAAAAATATACTTTTAAAAAATTATCAAGGTGACTAAAATGCATTCCTCTCAAAGCACAATGTGCCACATACAGGTGCTTTGAGACATTTCCCATTAAAGTTTTAGGCCAGAACTCATGTTTATAGTATAGAATCTATCTGTCCTTGTAAAAACCTTTTATTACTGGCAATATTCATAACATTTTATACATTATATGGTTGTATAAGTCTGACAAGATTTCTGATCCTTTGCCAGATTTTGATTGTAACTTATCTTGGATGTTGAGCCATGACCGGTTCTCAGCAAATAAAGAGTTTAATAAAAGAATAAGGAGAAATACAAATTGCTCAGTTCTTTGCCAAGTGCTTCTCCCAAGTTTAAAGCATACATCTCAGCTAATGGGTTGGCTAAATTCTTGAAAAGACCAACACTCATGGAGAGGCGAGGGAGAGGGAGTGGAGGAGGATAAGCGTTTGGCCTGATAGCGAGTCCGATCAGAAAGTATTAGCTCTGCAAAAAGAAGTTCTTAAACTTCTTTTAAAGCCATCTGTTAAAGCCCAACTGAAATCTGGAAATCCAAAGGGGATAACTCAATGAAGAAAAAGCAACTAGCTTTGGCTAGTGAAAAGTTCTATTTGTAACAATAACTTGGGAATACTATTCAGTTTCTACTTTCTGCAGAGAAAAATACTGCCTTCTTCAATGAGAAATCAGAGAGTAAGTTTATACCCTATCACGTGGCAAAAATATTTGTCTGCTCAGTTTTCTTATAGAAACTTGTAAATCTCACAATTATGCAGTTAAAGAAAAATATTTCAGGTTAAAATGTTCACTTAATTTAAAAGTATGTTGGCCATTTGCTTTTGCTTTCCATTAGTGGTTTCGAAGGCAAGAAGTCTTCGGCAGTGAATTACATTGGGTAGTTTTACACCTCTGCCCTGCATAAACATGCAACTTCTTTTGCTAAGATAAGATTTATTGAACTGTAGAGGTTCAAAGAAAAAAGCATATCTCCTAGAAGAGCTTTCACTTGTCTTGATTTGAAGACATTAAGAGCTGACAACTCTGCCAATTTTCTGAGCAGTTTGGCCCAACAGTTAGCCTCCTTCGCTGTTAAAAATCCTGTTATTTCCTCTTTGAAATGACTGGCCTCAGCTTCTAGCTGACATTCTCCTACTAAATAGCCTTTAATATGTAATGGAAATACCTAGAGACTATAATTAAGTCATCACAGAATCTTTTTCTTTTTTTTTGCTAAGCTGAAAAGATAAAACCTTTAAAAGTCATCTTGGAAAGTTCTCCAGCTCTAAGATAAACTCTGTGGCAGCTCTGTTCTGCTCTTTCTCCGGTTTCCATACTGGATCAAACAGCAGGCTGATCTGATATAGTATCCTATCTCTGGCAGCGGCTAAATGCAGATGCCTAAAAGAAGCATGAATAGGGCTGCCATATATATTTACTTCCATATTCTTCTGATCCCCACCCTCTACTTTGCAGGGACTTCCTGAGGATGAAAAGGGTTTTATGTATTTAAATATCCTCCATGGATTTCTATTCTAAGACTAAAACTTGTTGAGTCTTATTTTGAACCCATATACACCTATCGCCTCTACAATACCCTTGGCAAGGAGTTCCACAGCTTAACTCTATTCTACACACAGAACTGCCTGTGTTTATTTGGAATAAGAAGTCCTGCTAGCCCCAGCTAAAAATCAGGACAGCAAAACTGCATGTGATTGTTATGCCCATTTTACTGCTACGGTATACAGAAATAGCATCAGTAACCTGCTCTTACGCAATATTCTTGCACTTATCCATCATGAGATTGCTTAACCATTTTTGCTGTAGTCTCATAACAATTCAGATTGAACTGACTACCATAAGCAGCTTCTAGGTATTTTCAGAAGGGAGTACTTTGTAGAATACAGTCCACCAAGCCCTAGTTTCAACGTACATTTTTAGTTACTACAGGCATGTTAAACGTTACTTTGCCAATGCTACACAAATTTTTAGGCTGAATGCCCAAAGCTTTCAAACAATCCAAAGAATTCTGTATGGCTGCTTTTTTTCTCACTTGCTTGCAAATTTTATCACCAGTGATTTTATATTACTGGCCCCTACTGATCCCTGAGGCTCTTAGGTCACTGTACCCTGCTCAACGATAATGCTACACCAACAATTACTCTCTGAGAATAGTTAGCTCTTCTTAGTCCGTTTTACATATTCTCTGTTGATACCATACAGTGTTATTTCAAATGAAAATAGACTGGACTAAGTCAAATACCCCTTACATCTCTCTACAATCACCTTCATCAGGCTTGTAATGGGCATAAGTAATTATATCAGGCTTGTCTGACAAAACTTGATTTTCATAAAACGACTTGCACTGTATGAATTACACTCATTGTTTAATTCTTCAGCAACAGAACCATATTTCTTCTTTTGCTGAAGATGGATTTCAAGCTATGTGACCAATAGTCACCTATTTGCTCTTTTTGAACATTGAACTTATTAGCACTGTTCTAGTACAATGTCATATGCTCAGTGTCCCAAGATTAACAGCACTGGTAAAAAATGCCTGACCACCAATTCTTGTAGGTTTGTAGAGTGCAAGTTAGTAAAAGCTACTCATGTAAAAATGTTTATTCTTAGTAGGTGTTGCTTAATATCCTCCTCACTTAATAATGGACTGGAAAGTACCCCATTGTTCTCATATGATATGATTACATCATGTTGCTTCTCTCTAAATGCAGAAGAGAAACAGTAAGGTTTTGTGATTTGCAATGTTAGCATTTACATCTAGTAAAGGGTCTGTAACACAAATGAGATTAGTTCTAAAAACATTAATTTGTACAACTTATTGGCTACAATACTTTAATCCATGTTTGTTTTCTTCTTCTTGACAGTCTTAGCCTTCTTTATAATTTTTAACACTTCACAATTCTTCATTTCCTGCTATTTCCTACTCCTGACCCTCCACTTCTGTTTTGTTTATTTTTAATTGCTGTTTTTACTGGTAAACAGATTGGTTCTTAGTCAGAATTGTTCTCAAAAAATTTTAAGTTTTGAAATTGTGAGATTTGGGCCAACTGAATTTTAAAGACATAGCACTTGTCATTCACAATTTTTCTTCCAATAATTTTACTCATTGGTTCTCTTAGCACTGATATCTTTAGCCTTTTTAATTCATCAGGAGTACAGTGCAAGCAAGTATTGGTTGAGTCTATCCTCTGTTATTCAATACTGAACAAAATTAGGTCATGATTATTGGTTTCTAGGCAACCACTAACTTCCAATTCATTTAATTAATTTGTCTTTATCTATCCTAATCAGGTCTAAAATAGATTGATTGTTGTTTGGTACCATGTCTTTTGTATCATCTACACTTTTTACAATGGCTAATGATTATTAGCTATACAGAATTTCCAGCATAGGCCCCACAAACTGAAATTCCCCCGTAACATGACACTTTTTTCCTTCCACCATGGGAAACAATTATTTAAAATACATTCATGAAGAAAATAGTGGTGAAACAAAAATTAATCTCCAGCTGTCAGGAAGAAACGCAAGTATTCAAGCAGCAAGCTGGTGCAAAATCTCATGTTCTTTCGCATGCAAATAAAAAAGATAAGAAATCTATTTGTAGACGAGCACGTCTTGTTTCTAATTCATAAAACAATGAAAAGGATTCAGTAGCCTTTCACAAATTCGTATGCATTAAGCTAACGTCTTTTTCCTGCTATCTGCCTCTGACATCCACTCCAACCCTTCTACAGTTATTGTCAAAACACCCTTCTCCAACTTCATCCTTCCACTTACTGCCTGCCTTCCTTTTCCTTTGACTTGTTCTACCACAGAACCTCCTGATGTCTAGCCTCTCTAATCCCTGTCAGTAACCATTCACTATGCAACCAGTCTACACTCCTGGAAAACCCCTCCAGGAGTCTCCATTTAACCTAACTGCCCCCACTACCTCTGAAGGTTATTTGGAAATTGTTTCATTTTCCAGAGAGGAAGCTGAGATCTTGACCTTGTAACTCACTTCTTGTTGCAGTAATATTACTTCTCCCATACCAAATGTCTACAGCCATTAGAATTAGTTGTTGCCTGATTATCTTTTAAAACGGGGCTTAATAAAATTGTTTGTCAAACAAGGTCACTAGTTGACTGACCCTGATTAGTGATTAAAATTACCAAGGTTTTTTTCTGCAATGTTGTTATATTAATGACACGCAACAGAGAACTATTTGTACAGGAAAACCAACTGCAGTAGCATTAGAAACCCAAGTGATAGTCAATACTCCACCTACCACTACAAACATGGACTCTCTACATCTTAGTGCCCTCTTTATTGAGTCAGTCTAACAACTGATAGCCAACACAGCTCAGAGAGCAAAGTTTAAACATTTTCTTCAGACTTCTTTTACTATTTAGGTTTGACCACACGACTTGCAAGCAATGCAGAGACAGTCTATGTGCTGGACCTATGTCAGACAGCTAGCCGCAGGGGCTGCTGAGGCCATCACATAGCCGTCTTGTGACCCAGTTGCATGGCCAACTCTTTTGCAGTGAAGGAGCATAATGAGAAAGCCATTGCCTGTTATCCACGTCCTGAGTGGTTACCACCACTCTCTCATGAGACTCCCATTTTACCCTTTACCTTTCATTTGGAGCTTTTGCTGTGAAGCCAGCTAAAGTCCACTGTGAATTTCTGAGAGAGGAAAAATTTTTTCCCAAATACAATGAAATTCTAAAAAGATACATTACTAACTTGGAAAGGCCACTGTTTGTTACAGACTAAGATTACAAGTTACTTTTTTATTTATTGCAGTGAATACTTAAAATTGGGTTGGAATAAACACAGGCTTTTGCTGTTTTGAAATTTAATTCAGTGGAAGTATGGGTCTAGCAACTCCAGAATAGGCTGGGGTTTGCCAGATACCTAACTCTTGGCACGTTTAAATGTATGTGATTGTTTCTGTGCAGTGTCAAGGCAATTAACTCACGTTTCCAAAGCAGTAGCAGTATTCCCTGTTTTCTTGGGGGACTTTATGTCACAGCCTTGGAATAGCATCAGAATAAGTTGTTTCCTATACAGATAAAGTTTCACACCTATGATGGAGAGCTGCAAAACCAGAAAAGATGTCTTTCTCCAGATTATCATTTCCATTCCAAGATCAGGTCTTTACCATAACAACTGTGAACATGAACTTGATTCAGAAGGCTCCACGAAACCAATATAAAAATTAGCAGACAAGTTTGATATGTTACTGCATTAAGATGTTTCAGAAACACATCAGAACGTACCCATTAGCCTTCTGTGTTGAGTGTGATTTTAGCCATAAGGTGATCTGCCTTAATTACTGCCTTAATTACAGTCTGAGGGAACTGGCTTCTAAAAAAATCAAATTACAAAAAATCTTATTCTTCAGGACACGTATAGAACATAACACTTTCATTTGTGGTCACAGTGTGGTCTAGGTTTTTCTCACCCCTACACACATGGATATCCAGCTGATGCTAACATAACTGTACAGTCATGTAGGCATTTTCACATACATGTAATAGCACTGCACTTCAGCACCTTAGTTACTATATATAACACACACACACTCCCTAAAGAACAGGAAAGTAAGTCAGTCAATTAAATTATCACCATTAGCAGCAGTGCTGTCCTAAATCTAACTTTTAAATAATCGCATAACTTTCTATCACCACATGTTTTTCTTTATAATTACTGCATTTGCAATTATCTACCTTGATCTGAGACTGCTAGTTTATGCAGAGAAAGGTCTCCCTCATGTGGAAATATGCCTACCAGCTGTAAAATAAAAACTGCGTTTTCCTTTGCAATACAGGTTCCATTGCTTAGATTTGCAGATTCATTTTTGGAAAGTATCACTTAGTGTATTTTTTACAACATTTTAGTTCATCAGAGCTTCTCATTACAGTGTGAAAGGAAAAAGCCATTTGATAAAATAGGATCACAAGAATTTAAACACATTTAAAAAAGAAAGCAGAATACTTGAAAATCCAGTCAGAATGTAAGGGAAATTAATCTAGGCAAAATTCACAGGTTTTAAGATAATCTTGCATCCATCAGTTTCCTCAGTTTTCCTCTACAGCTGTTCTGAATACCGTTCAAGATGTTCTCATATATGTGATTTTCATGTATTGCATTTTAATGACCCAGCAGAACTATGGTCTAAAACTGTAACTGACTATGACAAGTTAGAAATGAATTAATTATGTGCTCTGGTAAGACTACATAGTTAATATGTTTGGCTACAAATATTTATGTTTTCTCATATCCCTAACTAGTGTGGTTCAAAAATAAGTCCTGTTAAATTTTCCGTTCAAAAACCAATTAAGCTCCTTTTTTCCCCCCAGTTTAAATGCTTTAAAAGAAAAAGACACAGATAGTTTCAACAGAACAATCAAAATTGTGGGTTTTTGCCCTTAACACAAAGATTTGACCCAAAGTGAATGCTTTCAGTTTTCTTTTGCTAGCAAAAGAGGAAGTCTTTTGAGTTTATCGGGCACATTTTCTTACTTTGTGGTTGAGGAACTAAATAAAAATATCAACCACATTTACAGCTATGGTTCAAATGTCTAAAATACATTAGCTAGTAACCAAAATTAAAGTTTGTTCTTATACATGTTGTAATACCAAAACCAAAGTAAGGTATGATATCTAAAGACAAGAAGAGTGCACTTGGATTCAGAGTTTTATTTGCGTGGTGTAGAATTGGCTTGTAAGACTCATTTTTCCTGATCTTGCAGAACTGCAAAATAATTCCTCAGTCACTTTCACACTCCCATGGCTGAAATGGCTAAACCTATGAAGCTTTTTTTTGTAGCACCTGTGTATGCCACGCTGGAAAGGACTAAGAAAATCTTGGATTTACTATTACCCTTCCCACTGGGGACATCTTCTCCCCTGCCTTCCTTATGTGTATCTCAAAATACTTCACAAATCAACTGAAACCACTATAATTGCTCAAGTATAACTTTTCAGTGCCTGTGTTGATCTAATTTGGAAAACAAAGACCTGATCTGTGATCATCAACAAAAAAGAAGAAGTGATGGAAGAACTGCCAAGGTCATAGATTTTGGCTGTTTTTCCTCAATAAAGGGAAGGAAAGGGTAGCTGGCATGGTAGGGCTTTTTATCTCTTTAGTTATGCTGTATAAGTATAAATGATACAAAAATTTTAGACTTCATTCTGATGTATGTTAAAGTATCACACAAGTGTCTGCTGTAAAGTGAAAAAAAAAAACCCAAAACCTGTAAAGGCAGGTTCTCAAGTCTTAAAATTTGTCAGGAAGCTAGACTGAACCCAAACCATGATGAAATCAAACACACTTCCTCTCCAAAGACATTTTTAGCCATCAATACAATAGAATAATACAGAATAAGAATGAATCTGTTTCTTTTATTGCTGGTAGTGTCCTTCCCCCCCCCCCCCCAGTTTTTAAATTCATTCACAAGACACAGTTTAAGTACATTTATTAAGAGAAACATGGCATCAACTCCCCACACTGATTAGTATTATTTCATAACAATTCAAAAAAGTTACCATCCAAATTCCTCACCTTCTTCACATCTAAGATTTTTTTCCCTGATGTATTGAATTTTGTAGTCCTATGCAATTTTAAAAAATTACATTTTTATTTATACAATTTAAAAAATCATCAAAAATTGACCCAATTTCCCTAGAAGTGCTACATAGTTAAGATGTGAAATAGACTGACATTTCCAGCTCATTCCATACTTATACGCCATTACAAAGGAACCATAATTTTACTGAACACATAATCCCTTACTCAATAGGAAAGCTCTCTGGCTTGGTTTATGCTCCAAGAAATTTTGTAGCATATCCATCCCATCCAAAGATCCTCCAGGTTTCAAAATGAGGTTTCTGTATTTCATCCCAGCCTGATAAAAGGTAAAGCAGAATGTTAGTATTTCTTATCTTGCGAGCGGCCTCTTTTCTGTATTTGTTGCATATTTAAAAGTCTACTCATGATTAAATACCTTCTCTCCTTCCAGATTTTCTTAATATCAAAGTAGGATATACCACAGGTATAATTTAGATCTGCTGAGGCACAAGTTCAACCTGTTCATGAAGAAATCTTTTTTCTCATGGTTTTACACTGTTTTGGAAGTTACAATCACAACTTGTCTGAGAGACATTCTATAAAGCATTACACATGCACAATCTCCACACAAACTTCAGTGGTGGATTATACCTGTGACTGACTGGCAGGAAAAAGGAACCTAACATACATTCTCTCTTAACTGATGATTTCTCTTTCCTTAATGTCTCTTTGGACAGCAGAGATGATAGTTCAGAGAGAGATAATGTAGCATTGAGGAACGACATGGCGCATACACACATATTATAAACATAGTAGTATATATAATATACACAAACACATCTAACTCCCCTATTTAAGTATCTTAACGTAACAGAGACTTAACTCAGGTTTTATTTTCAGGAAGAAACATTATTACTTCAGAAGGAATGGAATCATTTAAAAAGAATAAACCAAGCTTCTGAGACAACAGTAAGTAATGAGGACTTTCTTAAAAAGAGGTCATACTTTAGAGAACATATCTGGAGAATTTTGGGCTTCTGAGATGTGACTACCAATGAGAAAAAATATTATTTTGAATGCAGATGTCCCAGATGCTTCTGATATTGAGGAAACAATGTTCTTCCTTTTAGTCACTGTATATACACGTATATACTTCCCCCACATGTCGAAGCTATGAGATTACAAGACTACATGCTTCCTGATAGCTGTGCTGCAAAAACAAGCATAGGTCCTTTTAACTTGATGGACTTCCATGACTTAACTGCATACCAATTGCATTGTCTGAATTAACAACTGGAAAAAACTAAAATACAAAAAAAAACCCCAACGCATTGAAGTTTTGCTTATACTTCGCTATTTGTGTTAGTTTCCTGAACATCAGCAGCAAATGAAGATACTGTTCCTTGTAGTTTAAAAGTGTTATTTGAGTAGACTTGAGTTCTTGCTGTCTCTCCAGAGCCAACACATTGCTCAGTTCTAGGGAGACCAGAGATTATTTCAGATAATGTGCAAGAATTGAGGAGTGTGACAACCAATTAAGTTAGAGTTAAGTGTTTGCTGAAGAATTTTTATACAGTTTCTGAAACTAGTTTCTATAACTTGCTCAAAACAGGAAGAGAGGGTTTTTTTTCTAACAGGAAGAGGTAAGCCAAATTTCTAAAGGCCCTAGACATAATACCATAGCCGTTTTCCTTTCCTGCAGTTCTGAAGACTAGTCTAAGTCTAGATATAATGAAAAATATGTCACTACAAAAATCATAGTAGTATCTAGTATTTGTTTACAAAAGATTGTTTGTCCCATCCTGTGGAACACTTGCATGGAATGCAAATAAGGGGAACAAGAACCAGTTTGAGAAGGCAGCATTGCTCTGAAGAGGGAGGGAAAATCTCCGCAGAATTACCCCTGAAGTTATATCACCATTCAAGCAAAGTGTGCGTGCACACACGTATGCTAGGGAGCGACTGACACAAATAATCATTTTTCCTCCTCACTTCTCAGCCTGGATAGCAGGCTTCACACTCAAAGAGGCACTAGGTGCCTTGTAGCTGAACCATAGCAAATATTCACTCCTAGCATACAGACAAAGAAAACAAAAATCCCCACAAAAAAAATCAGAATAAAAGGCACTTTCATCCCTCAGGAGAAGTAAAGGTGACAGAGCAATTCCAGCAAATTGTATCTTAGCGTTTTGGCTTTACAATCACTCAGAAAAGAATTTTGAGAGTAGGGAGGTGTGCGTGTATCAGAATAGGGAACTGTCACGAAGTGCCACAGGTGTGGCACCAGCTCTCCCAGCTGCAAACCATTAAGAAATCCCAGCAAGTCTGACCCCTCCCCAAATGCCATTTTTAAGATCGATATGAACAGCATTTTATTAAGAAGTTATTTTATTCTCTCATTTAACTTGCCATTTCTTTTCTCCTGCTCTTATTTATGAGTGACAACATTCCCATTGAATAAGGAGGAATGATCTCCAAATCTTTCATCACCTCTCCTCTCAAACTATTCAGTTTGCTGCTTTTCTTCATAAAACCCCTTTTGGGTTTTATTGGCCTAACCACTGCATCAGTTTTCCACCCCTACCCCATCTCCTCTTGGGACTTCTCTCTTCGCCAAGCTCAAAGTCTGATCTTGTTTTCTTTCTCCACCCTCTAGAGCGAGGGACAGTTCTAGAAGTTCTGGTTGCTGTGATAAGGAACAGGAGGAATGAAGGCAAATTCCATGAGAGGAACAGTAAAGTCAAGCACTTTCTGTTCCCTCCTTTACTTCTCTCTTGTATACATTTACTGAAGGGAGGAACTAGTGCTGGCTGCTGAATCCAGAAGACAGATAAAAGGATCAGGAAAACTGAAAGGTCTTTCCCGTGATAGAACTGCAGCATCTCAACTCACAAGTCTAATACTATAATCTCTGAAAAATAAAAAAGGTGGTGAGAATTGGAAGGACTACTAACTGCATCATTAATGATCCTTTCTTTCTGCTGGAAGCAGAAGAGGCTGGAGAATTACACATGGGGCAAAAAAGCCCAGTAAATCCAGAACTTGTCAATGATTTGAACTTCAAAAGCCACTTGTGAGAAAAACTAAAGAGGAAAAAAAAATTTGCGAGTTATGCTGTGCTGTGAAAGAGAAAGACCAAAACAAATTCGGTTTTCTAAATAACAACTGCATAAAGGTACCACACACTTGAGGTACTATTAATGGAAATAGAGCATCATTATCACACAGCTTTCACAGCAGAAAAATACACATCTGCTCTTGCCATGGAGGAATATGGTTTTTCAGTCTAAAATTAAAGAGGAACGCATTAGTCAATGCAATACAATTCCTTAAAGGTGTCATAACATAATACTGAATACATGATAATTGTATTAAAATCCAAGTGCTCTTGGAAATTTTAAGATAATATTTCTAAAGTAATTAAGTTATTTATACACCTTTTTTTTGTTGTTGATCTGAATTTGACAGGTACAGAAGTAGTACTTCAGATGTTATACCTATGGATTGTGATAATAACAAATGTGTTTTCAGAGACAAAGTGCAACAAAAATCTTTATTAAAAAGTATTCATCACCTACCTTTGGATTCATTATTCCTTCTTGTTTAAAGCAGCTATAAAAAATGTCCATGGAAAACACTTCACTCCACAGGTACCCATAGTATTGACCATCATAACCACCTGCCAGATGTCCAAAAGTAGCTGGCATGTTTGTTCCTTGAAAAGTAGATTAACATTAATTTAAATCAAATGCAGTTATTTTTTTGATGTATACGGTACTTCAACATTAAGAATAAATTAATAAGGAATTTGTAGCAACTACTTTGGAACTTCTAACATAAAGGGTCTGAGTATGCCTCCAAAAGTATTGGCTGTATTCTGTTGACTACAGGAAACTCAGTTTCCCATTTTAGGCTAGTTGCACATCCGACAGAGATGTGACAGATCTAAAACGGTATTCACATCATGTCACTCTAAAATATAACCTGCAAAAGGTTAAGTTTTATATTTACCTTCATCTTTCTTCAGAAGACATGATTAAGATCACCCCAAGTTTCAAAGTAATTATTTCAGGTTCATAAAGTAGATTTTTATAAAGCAGTTTTTTATAAAGTAGTTTTTTATAAACAACAACTTGGCTTTTTTGTATGCCAAACATTATTGGGAAACAAAGGCATGTTTAATCAACCATTTGGACATGCTATACAAAAGCTTCATACTGACATACCTGGGGTGGCAGGAATTCCTAGAATCTCCATGCAGTATTTAGCATATTCATCTGCTGGGTCAACAGATGGCTTTGTATGCAGTGCCTGGTCAACTTTGCTCAAAACGATCTGACGGAGGGTTAAAAGGCCTAATTGGGTAAGAATATTTAATTAACTATCTTCAAAGTAGCTGGAGTTTCTTTAGCACCTTTAATTTAAAGATCTCAACATGCATTTTAAATTATTAGAGTTTTACCTATGGAAAAAACTTGGAGGTATGTCATTTCCATCTGAATTACTTCAGTTACAAAAAGCTGAGAAGCATATTTTTAATAAAGGAATTTCATTATAGGCTCCGTCTTTTCAAATGTTATTTTCCTCACAGATCAAACCCAAAATAAAGCAGATATTTTAAAAGCAAATTTCAGTATTTAAAATTATATTTTCAGTTGTCTTCACTTTCAGTATACCACTTCATTTAGGGTTTTCACAGATGATAGTAAGTTTATCTACCCTAAGACACTTCAAAGAACAGCAAGAACTGCCACTGCAGCTGCTGTAGCCTTTTTGGAAGAAGCTACAAGATGTAAACCTTTACTCAGATGAAATGCTTATGTAGCTACAGTGTCTGTAGAAGCCAGAAGGACAGGAACTTCTTGTTCAGGATAGGGAAACAGTATGAAATAAACAGCAGTGTTTTAATGACAAATTGAAGCATAAATGGGTAAGACTATGATATTGGGGGAGTCCTGATTACAGGGACAGAGGGGTGAGAGTGACAGAATAATGAGATAACAGGTAATGACAAGAGATTACAATCTTGGTTTGGAGATACATGTAAGGTGCTACAAGATGGGGAAGGAGAAGAGAATTAGGACCTTAGTTTGGGAAGGCAGTATATCTGCTGTGAGGGTAGAGAACATGGACTTAAGGTTCTGGAATGAGAAGTTAAGAGGTTGTTTGAGCAAGGCAGGACTACAACACTTCTGTCTGGGATATGCTGTGTATGTTCAGTAAATTTGCAAACAGCTTTCATGCCTGTCAAGTGTCATGTGCACATCAAATGTAGACGATACATATAGAAAATACAACACTGTATTCATGCACAGTGCCTGCCCTGGGCTACCAGAAAAAACACCCAAACCAGAGAAAACTCTTCCCCCACCTCCCCCTGCTTTTAAAAGACTGAAGTTGGTAGCTAAAAAAGGCACATGGAGAGGAATGCAAAAGTATTTTAGTCCTGTGGGTAGCCTGGAAAATCAGAGCTGCTACAGTTCCTGCAAACACTGGTATCTGTCATCATAGCCTTTACTAATCACAGAATGGTTCAGATTGGAAGGGACCTTAAAGATCATCTAGTTCCACCCCCCCTGCCCTGGGCAGGGACACCTCCCACTAGACCAGGCTGCTCAAAGCCCCATCCAGCCTTCCTGGATAATGGTGGTATCCACGCAAATAAACACAGGAAGATGGTGATAAGTGTACACACAGAAGAAATTTAATGGGCTTGTTGTATTTGCCTTCATTGTTTCCCACTAATTTTTTTTATGATATATTTTTATACACATACTGGGGGGAGAGAAGGGAGAGAGATACCTGTATTAGCCAGTCTAGAGGCAGCAAGTTTCTCAAGGAGAGTGTCTGCAACATGGCTCTCATCTTTATAATGTCTTGACATTTGCTGTAGTGGTTCTTTTTCCCACACCCAATTCTCAAACATTTGTGAAGGTACCTCTACAAAGTCTGTTTCCACATTAGTTCCACTAAACCTAGCAAAATCAGCCTAAAAAGAAAAGCCACTATATTAAATGAAAATTGAAGCAAGGATTTCTAGCAGAATATAAACTTTCATATACCAAAATTTCTGTGTTAATCACAAAGGGAATCATTTGAACAGGTCATCAATAATAATAAAAAATGAATTTTAACAGAAGGAGGGCAAAAATTCAGATACAGGACTATTACCATTCAACAAAATCAATTACTCGGTAGTTATTTACTGCATTCTCTACTGGTGTGAAACAGTACTTCAGTTTTCTTATTGATTTTTACCTTTTAGGTTATCACAGCAATACAAATGTTTCTATGCTGTCTTATGACAATGATATAATTTGTAATTTATTATAAAATTTTGTTATATTACCCTAAAGTAAAATAATAAACTCCAATTACACACTTGTAAAATTGTTTATTGTATTACAGTCTACTGCACTGATTTTACTTGACCAACTTATCCTATTAAGCTTTGTCCTAACTGTCTTCATTCATAAGACACATGGTTTACATACAGCATAATGTTTTTAGCCAGTAATACATGGCCTGAAAGAAATGAACCCTAGCAACTTTTTTCATGAAAGGTCTCCAAATCTGACACTCCATCACTGATAGAAGAATCTTCCTTCTGAAAGCCAAGCATACTAGAGCTTTTTTATTTTTCACTTCAGTATTGTCAATCACGTCATGTTTAAAAAGCCTCTTTCAGGTACTAATTTTGAAGATTTTGTACAGTTAAAAATCTTCATTAAAATATATTCCAAACCCAAAATATTTCTAAAAAGAAACAGTCACTTTTGAAAGACAGCTGTTCAAATGCCAACAGAAATTATTTGATCTCACACCACACCTGTCTTGTAATAAGTCTGCCTCCTCTTGCTGACCCAATTTTATTGTTCTTCCCTTCTCAGCAACATTCTGACAAAACATTTCAAGTGCTAAAAGAAAAAGAGACTTCTCTGTTTCCCAAACGCCCTCTCTAAGAGCTCTAGATATTATTAGGTTCTGTCCTCCATTGGGGAATAGATGCCCAGAGGAGTACTGGCTTTTAAATTTACTTTCTGGCAAGGTTACAAAAAAAAAAAGCATATATAATATAGGACATACGTTGAACTGACAACTGTGTCACATGCATATATCTTTCTCGTATGTCTTCAGAAGAAGAGCAGCAAAGGAGAAAAACATTTGCCTCCATTTACACTTGTGGGTTACTCAAATCCATAGTTGTCACAGGCTGGCCTTTCTTACTGTACTTGCTGAATAGCAGCTATGAAGAAAAGCTAGGAGGCAACACTGGGGAAAAAATGGTGACAGAAGTGGCTAGAACAGAAGGCAAGAGGAGTGGAAGAGTTGGCTGGCCTCCAGATATCCTCATTTACCCATACACAAATGCACCATGCTAACAAAAAATATTGAGACATTTGGTTTAGATACTTGAATAGCTCTCCTTCCCTAATGGCATAAACAGATCCCCTTCCTGCCCTGATATCTCACTTCCCAGCAGATCCCCAGTATATTACAAGGAGTATCAGTCTGCAAAAGCTGACCTTTACCAGCAGCTCACAGATTCCCACCCAGTCTGATCTCTGCATACTCTTTAATGGCAAGTTTTAACATGCTTAAACAAATCATCATACAAAACAAGATAGTACTTTGCACACACAAATCCCAGAGGACAGGATGTTCTTATGTGGGACTAGCAAGTTATTTGCAGATGTGCAAATAGTAAGTTACATAAAATACAACAGCAGTGAGCACAGTACCTGTGCATGCAGAAACTCCCTCAGCAGTGGGAGAGACCACTGGAAGGCAGGCCTCCCTGACTTGAGAGCAATTCCACAGCAAGTGAAGTACGTATGCATTGGAATTGTTGTCTTGAGCTGCCCAGAAGGGGCTATGCAAGACCAAGGCACATCCTCATTGGCATCAAAATGTTGCGGTCCATTTTGTACCAATGCTGAATGTGTCTCATGTATAAACATCTTCCAGTTAGTTCAAAAGAAAAAGGGTTTCGTTCTCAATTTCTGAGCTCAGAAATACCCGTCTCAGGGTGAAGATGATAAAATAATCAATATATTTCTACTTTCAACAAGATGTAAAAATATCTAAGCAAGTCTAGCTACTTGTTCTGAAGTTTGCTTGAATGTAATTTGTTTAATTCTGGGTTTAATACATGGATTTCTATGACTTTGTTTCTTTATTCTGCAGTCCTAGTCTTTAGGCTTAAGGTCAAGAATTAAAATCTAATGTGTGTCATATTTCTCTGATTTTATTAGTTGGTACTTGTTTATAAAGAAGATGAAAGCAGTGCTGCATAATGCCTGGCTTTGTACATAATTGTATGAATTTCTGGGTGAATAAATGCTGAAACTTGTCTCTCTCTGAAACACAAAATTTTCTTTATGCCAATAATAAATTTATATCTGGCCGAATCAATTTTACATGTAAGTAAAAATGAAACCAACAATTTTAGAACTTTATGGACATCTTGATGCAAAATCTGCAGACTAGCTTCAGTTCTTTCTGGTCACTGTGAGAACCCCGACTGTCAGATAAGAGAGCAGAAAATACAATAGCTCAGGCAAGTCCTGTTTTATGCTTTTGATGTCAAGAGTGATTGCTCCCGAGAGTACTAAATGCCAAAATGTTGGAGGTGATCTGGATCCACAAATCATTCGCATTTCTAGGTACAGCAACTTTTTTTGCTTCTAAGATCTAGCATGCTACTAGAAGTAATAAAAAGCCATCTGACAGCTGTAACAGAAGCCACCACTGAGCAACTTCTTTACTTTACACATGGATCTATTCACTTGTCAGAGGTACCTGCATGGTGCAAATGCAAAAGTATGCTCCTATGCAAATGTTTTTCATAAGAAGGTGTATTCATTGCTGTAGGTTTAAATAAAAATGAAAAACAACCACCCTCCATGCCTGCCACTTTGAAAGTTAATCAAAAAAACTGCATATGTACTAAAATTAGAAACCATCAAAACAGACTTATACCTTGGTTTGAGACAGTGGAGAAATAATTAGGTCTTACACTGGAATTGAAACATCACTAACCTGTGCACATATCTGATGCATTACATGACCAAATTCATGGAAGTAAGTCTTTACTTCATCATGTTGCAGCAATGATGGGTGACCTGGTGCTGGTTTTGTGAAGTTGGTTACCAGAGCAGCTACAGACATCATTCTGCTGCCATCAGAGAGAAGACAGCCAGGCTGGAGACCAAAACATGCTGCATGCCCATATTTTCCCTCTCTGTATAAAAAAATATATCAGACACTATCTTCAAACCACAAGCCTACTCACCAGAATGGTGAAGACTATTCAAGAACTGGGACAATCACTCAGTGTCTCTTTAAAGTTTTACACAAAGAAATTACATCTTTTCATGACTTCTAAGACTCACTAAGTTTAAGATTCTGTTAAGAGCACAAGGGGTAAAAAACCCAGTACTTAAATCACATCAGTTTAAGATTCACTGCATTATTTACAAGAATTTGATTTTTACTTAAATACTCAAAGTATAGATGCTTTAGATGTCAATTCTATTTTAAACTGCTACTGTAAGAGGAAGGGCTAAATTCTACCCTCTGAAGCAGTATTATTTTTCTTTCATTACAGAAGACAAAGAAATATATTTTACTGTATTTTCAGTGTGATCCAAAAGTTTAAAGAAAAATTATTTTGAAATTCTTGCCCTAAACCTGAGTAATTAACTGGATAATTAAGTCAGAAGAGTCTTACTAACAAATAGTTTCAGCAGTTCACATGACATACAGAAAGGGGGAAGCAGGTGAAGGAAATAACATGCCTATCTTAAAAAGAACAATTTATGGGCTACTGTATTGACTAATCAAATTTTCTTAATGCAGAGAAGCCTTAAATCAATTTATATTAGAAAAGGGTATCAGTCAATTTATAAGTTGCTAAAGAATAATTAAAAAAAAAGCTAAAAACAGTCAAAAAAGACTAGCTAAGAATAAATCCTGTCAAATCAGTCTAGTTTCCTCATCTCTGACAAAACACAGATGATGTTCTAAATAGCTACAAAGACAGCTGGACAGCTACAGAGATCAACCTGGAAGTACATTTCAAGGCATGCTCTACAGGAATCTATTCTTTGTCCTGATCTATTTGATATTTTCTTCAGCAGTCTGGACAACAGGGTACAAAATACACATATACAGTGTAAAGAGGAACTGGGACAAACTAAGAACACTTGGCAAACAGGAATATAATCGATCTGAACAGACTGGATTAACAGTTCAACATAAATGAAACTTAAAACACAGTATTACACTCAGGAAGGAGAAAATTTATATATATATATATATATAGGCAAAAAATTATGGACAACTGACTAGACAGCAATATTACAGAAAATGAACAAAGTAGTAATTCTTCATAAACCAATATAAGCAAGAAACACTGTAGTACTGAAGAAAAAAAGCTTGAAGAATCTGAAAACAGTCCAGAGGACAACTTAACCAACATAGTAATAGTCTTGTCAATGGGACAAATATTTACTTCCAAATGCATTTAATTTCAACAACACCAACAACCCACTAAGACCAATTCCATCTTAAACACATAAGTAAAACATAAAAGTTGTAATTACCTTGGGTAAAGGTCCAAATAGAACTGCCCTAACATTTCTCCTGTTGAATTATCCTTTACTGTATAAAGTGTAACACTGTCGTGCCAAACATGAGCACTTTCCACTTTCTCAAATACAAGTCCCAGCAGCTTCTGGTAGATACTCAGTAAGCCTTCTGTAACAGCCTCAATTGGGAAATATTCCTTCAGTTTTTCTTGATCTATGGAGTACTTCAGCTCTTCTGTTTTGTTCATATAATAATGAAGATCCCATGCATTGATTCTTCCATCATAATCAAAGTTTCTTTCTTTACACTCCTTTTTCTTCAAATCTAGAATGAATTTCCTTTCTTCCTCAACCAATGGCTTTAGCTTGTTACTCAAATCATCTGAAACAAAGATTGCCTTGTAATCAACTTCTGTGTTCCTTACTATAACATGTATTCCTACAAAACACTCATAACTTTAAGCACATGCCCCAAGAGTGGACACTAGAGTTTGCTATTTGTTGAATAACAGTGAGCAAACTGTCTGCTTTCTTGTCTTAATGAGGTTTAATTGCAGGCATACTATAAATAATAGAGGAGTCCACATAGGCCTAGCAGTACTGTGGAGGGTTTTGGTAAATTTTGACTTTTTCAAAGACATCAGAATGGAAAGTAACACCAGTCCTAGAAAAGAACAAGAGATTAAAGAGCTCTTGGCTATACAATAGCTAGCTTCTAGTCTACCAAAGCCACTGGTTATTAACCTCTGTAATCCCCATTTTTTCCAATATAGCTTTTCTTGAACAAGAGAGGGTCATAGCACTATGAATCCAACATATTGAATGTAAAATATTTAAGCATACTGAAACTCCCATAAGGTATATACTGTCCTTATTCTCTTGTAATTATTTCTGGACTACCAGACATTTTTTTCTTCCTTAAGAATTCAGGTTAACGTTCACTATTGGTACCTAGAGTGTAAAATTCAGGAATTGCCACTCCTGTTTCTAGGCAGGCTGTAAGGCACAATGTGCATTTACATGACTGAGATACTGTTTGCAGCTCATATTATGCTAAATTCAGAATATGTCATACAACAGAAAGCTTTTCTTCCTAGCTGTAAGATCAGCTTATGAACATTGATGTAAAAAATGAAGCAAAGGAAATCACACTGTCATGGCTGTAGCTGAGGATATATCAAAAGAACTAAATTAAAGCTGACAGTTAATTTGATGAACATTTTCCCTCTACAAGAATTACTACGAAACATGATATTTATGAATACAAAAGTATATGATCTCATACTGTAAGAAGTTAAAGTCACAACAATAGCTTCTAAATTAATTAATGTTCAAAATGAATGAAAAAACACAGTATTATATAAGCCCATTTAGAATTACAAAAATATAATGGATAGAAAAGAGTCCAAACTACTTAAAAAAATCAGGTAAATCTAACATTTAATTATAAATCAAAATTAGCATTGACAAACATATGAATAATTGGTATTGCCAAATATGGAGCTAAGCTCACACCATAACAGGAGAAATGTGCCAGAATTATAGGTGAAGTAAGAGGCACATGTGAACCTCCACCAAACAGACTTTATTGCCGTACGAAATTATTTTGGGGGGGTTATTTATATGATATATCAATATACAATCCTAAGTGGTCTCTTAGCACACATTAATAAAGGAACACATACTATTCTGTGGAACTACATAATTCCAGAAAGCAGAGGTTAAGTCTATGCACAAGAGCGAGCACACTGAGGTTCAACAGGATGACTATAAATTTGTAAACTGCTCTGTTTAAAATTTTCAAGGTATCTCTGTTTTCAGATCAAATTCCATTAGAGGGGTTTTGAAATCCAAATTTAATCTATCATTCCAGATTTAATTTTTTAATTCAGATCATGGAATTTGCATTGTCACATACTGTAATGCAGTTGTATCAGAAAAAGACACTAAGGCTACAGAGGCACAAAAAAACTGCAGCTAACCTAAGGGAATGAAAAGCTGCAACTGCGACGCAGCCTCTTGAACTGAAAAAATTGCTTAGGCTGCACATTATTCTGGTTCTAAATTAGGATAAGTGCATTTTGGGGCAGAGAAATACAACCACTTGCCTATATTTGCTGTCACAAAGCAATTATTTTTGGATTCTTGTCTTGTGCTTCCCTTTTTTGGAGCAATTACATTTGTACAGCTATGGTCTAAAAAAATTATATATATATATATATGTGCTAGAACAGAGGCAACAGAGTATCCCTTTTCTATTTGAACATGATGGACACTGTGACCCAATTATGTATTTAAATTTATCTTGGCCAAGGAGTCATGTTGCCACACCAAATATAAAAGTATTGTTTATAAATAAAAACAAACCTAAGAAGGCTGTTACGTTATCTGTGCTCTTTGCAGTGTTTACCTCCAGAACAAAGTTGGCATGTGTATTATAACCAAGAAGCTCTGCTACTTTTGCCCTTAGTGGAAGCAATTGCTGAAGAATTTTTGTGTTCTCCTAAAAAAGAAGAGAGGCAAATTTGTAGAGTGAAACCAGAAAACACATGCAAACATAAGAAACAGCAAACATTTAAAATGAAATATTTTTAGATATAAATATAGAATAATGTAAGTTTAGCTAGATTCTTGCAATTTTTTTTTGTCACAGCATTTTATTGCAGGTAGCTAGTTTTCTCATTAATCTGAGTCATTACTCTCCCTCTTATAATTTATCTGTTTAAATTAATCAAAAGATATACTGTATCTTTTAAGGATAATAACAAATCTTTGTTGCAAAGAGTTTATTTCCTTTATCAATCATTTAAATGTGAAAGATAACAGGGAAACGGCTGACTGCAGGCTCAATTGCTTATTAGATCGTAAAGACACACTGCAAAACTACTGTGCCAATGTTCAAAGCTTGTTCGCAAATTTCCCTCTTTTGCCACTTTGACAATAGAGATCTGAAACACAAAAACCCCAGGCTCTGACCTAAATGTGGTGGAGGATCCTTGGGAAGCTGAAAATATAACTGTAACTATGTTAACCTCCAGTTCTGGAAAAGTGAGATTTTTCAGGGAAAAACTTTTTTTTTCCAAGCGCTAGGTTCGAAGATTGTCCCACAGTTTTAATAGCAAATCCCTCTGACTTGCAGAGTGTTCAGTTCTTGGTGCCATTTTATCTTATCTTGTACCCTTCGCATTTTCCAGCATGAAAACTCAACCCTGCGATTGTTCTCTAATGAATGGCTGGCAAAACTGCCTGAATGAGACTTCTCCTATCCTTGTATCTTTGTACCTGTCTAGATGCCTGGTCTCATCAGTATCAAACACATTATTTGTGAAATTATTTCTTCTTTATAAAGTATGTTTCCAGCTAGTTTTCAGATAATTAATCTTTTATAAAAATGAGGGTTTTTTTAACATCTAATTAAAATTCTCATTAAAATATGCCATGTGTTAATTTCACATCTAATCACCTGTATTTTATAATTAAAACGTATGCTTAAATAACATCCCTCATTCTGAAGAATCCCAAAGTACTACAGAAGCTACGATCAGACGTCCTTCTCTGGGAGGAAAGCAAGTAGCTGCAGAACACTGTAGGGAAGTTTGGCAAAATAGCAAAATCCTACTTCTATTAACAGCACCACTGAAACTTTAGGATATGTACACACACATGGGTGGATCATCAACTTCTAAGGTCCTTAGATATCAGAATAAACAGGAACAAGGAACTGTTAAAGATTACCCTGACAAGTTTTGATTTTTGTAGTACTTGACAATATATTTGAACTCAAATCTAACATTTGAATGCCTAGCTCCATTTTTCAACTCTGTCATTACCCTGTAGAACAGTCAAAATACAACATACCTCTTTGCATCTCGAATTAAAGGCAGATTCCATTTTTCTTCTTGTTTCTGAAATGCAGCACTTCTTCATGACAGGAAAATAGTGGGGATATTTTAAAGTAATTTTATATTTGTCTTCCTCAGTCTTCTCTAAACTCTTAATAAAGTCATCAGGAAGGCCTTCTATAGAATGCAATTTAATAAACAATGTTTACCAGAATTATCCACTTCCCTCTCTTTTTGTGAGATTGTTGCATTTGTTTTGCTGAAATCTAATTTGACATCAGAAATGTCTATGGGAATAACCCCTCTCTTCACAACTATTTGCTAAAGCTTTTTCAAATCACAACCATGTAAAATAAAAATTGGAAACACTTGTGATGAAAGAGAAATATATGTAAGGTTACCAGATAAAACCTGAATATGACAAAAAAATAATCTCTAGTGTTATCAAAGCACATTTTATGCCATGCCCTTCAGATACTGAATCCCCAAATTCTCTGTCACAGTAGATCTCTGGATCAGTTTAAATCATTGAAGTAGCTAAAATACATTGCGGGACAGAAAGTTTTGCCAATAATTGCAATGTATGTAATACACAGGGGATTGCCTGATGGTGGAGAACCAAGAAAAGAAGCTGAGAAGTGTAAAATTAAGAGGGAAAAAAAAAAAGTAGGACAGATATGCTACTTGATGCACAGCAAACACTTCAGGAAGCACAAATCTATGAAGAAATCATAAACACCTGCAAAGGGTAAGTCTAAACTGACTTTGGGGAAGGATTAAAAAGGAAAGAGAGGAGACTGGAAAACAGTCAGAATGTCACTTGATCATCCCCATCATTCACTGGGTCAAAAAAGATTACTCCAGTAAAACTGGAAGGTTGAAGAAATGGAAAGAGCAAGCATACTACTCACCAAGTTCTTCCTTAGAAAATACAAGAAACGTGTTTTCCTCATTCAGGTTTTTGTTAAAATCTATACACAGCTCACTCAATTTTTTCTTCATCGTCTTTATTTCCTGTATCAGGTATAAACTGAACTTAGTGGAAAAACAAATATCAAACTTGGCAATTACTATCCTCCACATGAACAGTATTTCACTTTTTGCACCTAGGCTCTCTACTATCTGACAGCGAATTCCAGCACTGAGCAAGTAACATGCGGTAGGTAGTGTCATGCTTCACTCTCCCTCAGTCTCCCTTTTATCTTCCTTTCGGCCCTGAGCAACATCGTTGCTACCACTCCAACATTTCAATTGTGTTCTCAACTCAGAGGAGACTGAACACATAAACATGTTCTCTGAACAGCATTATGTGCTAACGTTCAATTATTTTCTTTTATTTGAAAAGCCTAAATTATAGTTTTAAGTGTAAAAATATCCACTAAAATCAATGAGAATCAAGGGAGTAAAAATATATGCAACCTATTGAAAAACCACTCCTTTTAAATTGTACAGGTATGGCAAAAAGAAGAGAACATCCACCTCAGACAAGACCATTCCAAAACCTTTTTAAAAATCCTGATATTCATCCATCTGAAACAGTTTCTAATAGATCTCACAGCATGTCTCTACCTCTTACTGTCAAGTTCACATAAACACAGTACTTACCAGTAGAAGAGTGCACACCAAATACAAAACCTGGCAGAGGTGATCATTAGTCAAGTTTTTACTTAAATGTAATTCAACTATTATGTCCTTATAAAGTATTTCAAAATTCCTTTAGAGGCATCAGTTGCCCTTAAGCAATGCAAATACGCATGAAACTGTTCCCACTAACTGAAGGATGTGGCTGAAGAATGATTATTTTCTACAAAGGTCAAGAGTCATAAATCAAGATTGTTATACAACATCACTCAGAATTTAAAGAGAATCATGTCAGCATCTCAGATGCTGACAATTTTACTTCATGATTTTCATAAGTGACAAGTGCTTTTATATACTCAAGTAAATCCTCCCTTAATGGGGCCTGTGCTCCCTTTAAGCTATCTCAGGTTTTTTTAGTCAAAATGCTAAAATCTTAGGACACATTTTACAACACTGGTTAATAATTGAAATTAAAATAGCTGTCTCTTTGTAATAAGTATACATACTTCTGAAGCTTGGACTCACAAATAACATTTTTGAGAAGTCTCTTGGCTAGGAATCTATCTAACTTAGGCATTCTCTGTAATCAGAATACATAACAAAACTCTTCCAGATAAACTTCTTTTACTCTGGAAGGCTAAGAGAGGTGAGGCATACCACCCATATTGACTGAGTACCATGAGTGTCTAACAGATTAATTTAAAAACCTTAAGGTGAATGAAGTTTAAAGGATGGATCTGGAACTAAGAACAGTTAAGATGAGAGCAGTAATTAAGCAGGTCCAAAAGCACAAAGTTCAAATACATGCTTAGTACAGCTATACAACCATAATTTCATCCCTTCAATAGTTTGTCACCTTTGCTTTATAAACTAGTAGTTCATATTTACATTTTGCACTTCTTTAGGAAGATGGAGTCCATTTCTTTTTCCCACTTGAACTGATTTCTCTAGATATCGCTTTGTTTCAGGCTTCACATTTTCAAGATTGCAGATTTGCTGAAATGACAGTACAGAATAATGAAATTTACAAGACAGTGTAAGAAACATACCGACCATTACAACCACCATAGTAAAAAAGGAACATCCCAGATTTTAGTGTGAAGGACCTTCCAGAAACAGTTACCTTAAACAATAGTGTTCTTATATTGATATAGCATGGTTTTAAAATAATTTTCTTCTACCAAGTATCTCAGCACATTTACGTGCTGTCATAATGGCAAAACCTTTTATTTTATAATACAGTGCACTTAAGCTTTTTCTGTAGAGAAAGCTTTCTTATACGTACTTGAAGAAAATTAGTGCTGTAAGGTAACACTGTACCTTAAAACTTTGAAGGATTAAAAGATCCCAAAAGATTAGATGTGTCACTGAGGGTTATCAGATGGCATAAGATTTGAGCATATACATCTGCTCTTTCAGAACACATCAATCAGTAACAACAAATAAAATAGTATTTCTATGTCTGGTTATGCCATTATGAAGATTCTTGAATAGTCATTTCCTAAAGCAACCAACATTAAGATGCAAGATACTGGTTGTAACAGAACATGGATCAGTCCTGTAAGGGTCTTCCTTCAAACTGACTACAGCATAACTGTTTAATTCAGAAACTTGCCATTTTGTCCTAAGTTGAAAATAATGCTGTACACATTCCAATTTTATCTTCCCTCATCTAAAGTGAACATTTAAAAAATGTGTTAACTTATAGTACTTGTTTAAAAGGATATATTCTATTTAAGTTCACCTTCAAATATGAAGCTGTTGGAATTCGCTCGGACTTGTCTTAACAACTGTCTTGTCAGCTTACCTACATACAATTAATTCTTGACTAGCACCTCTGAAAAGTAAGGACGTTGAAACATGCAAGTTTTTCATGAAAGAGTTACACAACTGTGTACAACTGTCAACTAATGACCTGCCAGTGCAAATTACCTTTCTTCCTTAAAAAGAAAAAACAAGACAGGAACCTAGTTGTATTCTAAGAGAAAATAAATAAGAAAACTCTGAAACAGATATTTTCCCAACTGTAATTGAAAAATAATCCACACAATAACACATAAACAATGTCTACTCCCACCACTACCCTACATATAGGATTAAAAAATTACTGAAGATTGGTTTTTAGAACCCTGAAAGAGCTTAGAACAGTTTAGCCTTGTTTTGACTCTGCAGTCACAAGTCCCAGTAGCATTATGCTACAGTCAGACTAAGCATTAATACAATTGTGCCTAAAACTTACGCATATACCAATAGTCTATATGCAAGAATTTCTAAGTCCAGTGAAAAAAATGACAACAATCACTTCACTTTGTGATAAACTAACTTCTCTACAGCAATAGGCAGATTTATCCTAATTTACCGATACTGTCATATGATGAATGATGAATATTTTTTTCTTTTCAATATTATCTGTTTACAGGCGATTTTTAAAAGAATTCATACACTCAGAAAGGATGATCTAACTATTATAGGTCACCACGCAGCTGAAGTCAATGATGACTAACCCATGTGATTGCATGGGGTACTTTTCACCATGGTTATGATTTTTTTGCAGCACTAGGCTGTTGCCCTTTTTTTTTTTTAATTCTTAAATAAAAGGAGGTAAATGGTGGAAAACTCCTTTTGGGAGGAAAGTAAGGGAAGAAAATCATGCCCTCTGTCCTCTGCAAGTTAAACCTCACATCTCCATCTTCACTGGTGATAAATGCATAAGGCAAGCCACACAGAATATTTCACAACACAAAGATAAAAAGAATGCTATTACCCTACTCCCTGTGACACTCAGCCTTCCTCCTCTGCTTCTGGCAAAGAATACTCCCTGAAATTCTGCAGCTTCATAAAGATTTTTATGCTACCAAGCACTACATCTAGGAGTGTCAATGCTGTGATACTGAGTACAAAAATATTTGTAACAATCCAAATTTTCACATACTGTTTTTCCACTGGGCAACCCACAATTGCAGGGTTCTTTTTTCTGGCCTAAGACTAGTGTGATAGAAAAAGCACAACTTCAAAACAACAGAGGTGAAAAATGCAGATACTGTCACTACATTAACATTTATAGTGTGCTAACTGTGCCGCAAGGCTCAAAAATAGAAAGGCCGAGAAAAAAAATGGAGTACTCTAATCTCTATAAAAAGACACTGCTTTTATTACAGTAACAGTTAAGGACAGAGGATTGTGAAAAGTCTCAGTGAGTTATTTAGGCATTCTGAGGGATCTCCCAGCCCCTCCAGTGGGCATATGGAACTGTCATGCTCCTGAAAATCTCCTAGGCCCAAACCCAGCAAAGATTTTAGGAAGAAAAAGGGAATTCACAAACACTAATTTTAAGCTGTTAAAGCCAGTGAATATTGGCTCCTTCTAAAGCTAAGAAAGAGGAGGATTCTTTTGGGAAAGGAGGAGAAAACAAAGTGTTCTTCATCGTTCTCTGGATGACTATATATCTCCCCATACACTTCAAAGAAATCAATAGCTTCTAGTCTTAATATTAGCCTTTGTGATGTTTATTTGCATCACAGACATGCTTAAGATAAGGATGATACACATTCAAAAAGACCTGTCAGGTCTTTAAGGATAAGCAAGCGTATAAACCCTCACAGGCACAGGAGCCAACTGTGCCCTATGGTCATCTCTGAACTTCGGCCTGGTCAGTATGGTCTACGTCGTCCTGTTTATCCTTGATCATTTCCACAATGGAAGTGCTCATTTAAAATATACTACACACATGAAATTTTGGAACTTTCCAGAAGTTCTAGAATGGTCATGGCTGATGATTTTATATACCATTTCATAGTTGTTTTGGACAACGATGCTACTTTATTCCATGAAGAAATCTTCAGATAGAGTAAGAAACAAAACCTACTTAGAATATCATGAACAAAAACCGCAGCAGCTGTTTACATCAGGCTGAGTTTCCTGAGGGCGTGTGGGTGGAGAAGATTGGCAACATTCTTAAGCATGCCTCTGCTTGCCAACATGTGCAGATGTTAGGAGTAATAAAATTTAAAATAATAGTTTCACTCCCAAATTCACCTTTATTCCAAGTTTCAGACCCCAAATCAAGAGTTTTCTAAAGAATAAGATCTGAAGCACATTCAGCAAAACAAATTTATGCAGGAATTTTTTCCCCTAATGTGTGGGGAAGAAAAATAGACTAGATTATTTTCAGTGGTTGTTTTTTATAATTAAATTCAAAACCCTCATACATTTTCCACCATCAAGAGTTCTTAAATAAAGCAGAATTTAGGAAGAATACTAAACAGTTGTTAACTTAGAAAAGTTTAGGCCTTGTTAAAAGGAACAAAAATATTCAGGATGTCACTGATATCAAGCAGATTTACTAATCTTTGAGTGGACTGACTGTATTATAAATAACAAGGGAATATGAGGGCCCTCAGTCTCCTCACCACAATTTAATCTGGTCCTTGTGCAGGATCACGAAACTGAATTCATATACCTGAACTATTAAATCCTCAGGCCATGAAAAACCTGATTTAATCAAAATGTTTTACTGGCTCATTTAAATTGATAAAATTATTTCAGCAAAACATTTCTGTTTGTGGATGTCCTTTTTTTTTTTTATATATATGCTCCTGGAACCTGATTTTTCAACTAAGAGTTTCTAACAGGAGAAGACATTACAAAATTAGCAAAAATTAACAAAAACTTTGTGATTTGGAAATAGCAAGACTTGTTCAGTCTGGCACTATTGGCAATTTCACATCTGTAGTACAACAAAAACTGCTGCTACAACTTTCGTAGTTATTATTAATTTGACATATGCTCAGAGATTGCGTCTCTGGAAAACTAACACTAAAACATGCTTGCATGCTGCAGTTAAGCCAAGAAAAATCTCCAAAAAAATAAAATAGAGATTTAAGCAACAATTGTAACTGTTATAAAAGCCAAGTATTGCTGCAAAGGAAAATTAAGTAGGAAAGCACCAAATGAAAAAGATTTAAAAAAAAATTATAAGAAAGTAATACTAGTGAATAACAGCAATCAGTTTTCACTAGCTACTATCAGAAATTCCTGTTAATTAAAAATACACAGATATGGCATATTATCCCTAAATGTATCTGTGTATAGTACACTGGAAGGTGGTGAAAATCACAGCAAATAATAAATACATATCAAACCATTTAATTAATAACAACAGAGTCGGGTGGCGGGGGAATCAACATAAGGCACAGGGAGCAGGGGGAAGGGAAGAAAATCAACACAAGGGACTATCTATCAACACACAGCAGAAGGTCTTCAAAATGGGTCTATTAAATACCTCCACGAACACAAACAACAACATCCAGCTAGAGGAGAACACTTGAAAATATGTGTAGAAAATACAACAATAGAACACAATGATATTGGAAGGCACTTTATTGAAGTGCTACAAGTATTATTCTGGTTCCCAGTTAATGCCACAAAAAGCACAAATGACTCCAAGAAATAGCGCTCCAATATATTACCAGCATCACAAGGTTAAAAATTAGTGGGATTGAAAGGGAAGAGTCACATGTGAAGGATGGAAAATGTATATATTTTAGTTTTCTCATTAGATAGTTTCTTTGCATTACCTTTAAATTACGCTTTTGGAGAATTATTACCAAATGTCACCAGATGCATTTGAACAAAACCAAATATTCTTCCTGTTTGAGCTACAAAATGAACAGTGCAACTGAAGAATACAATATACCTCAAGGTGGGTGTTCAATTAGAACGAAAACTAAACAGAAACCAAAAAGGGATAGAAACAGTTCAACAGTAAATGTATCTTTTGACTTTGCTTTATTTTGAGACTTAAACAATATATGAGGAGCAGTATACAATGTAGCTGTCTAATTAGCAAATCAAAAGAGGTAATTTTGGACGTCCCATATAACTCCCAGTTATATGTTCTCATTAACTTTTATAACTTAAAACTCAATTTTAAAATTTAAAATTCTCAACAACTTCAATAAAGCATAATTTTGGACAAAAATTCAAAAGCTGTATAAGTCAACTTAAATATATTGCTATATTGTCTCTTTTTTTCCCCCCCATTCCCCATTGGTGATGCTCTGGGCAAACCAGTTCAAGTAGCTCAGCCAGCAGAAAACAATAAATTTTATTTTTCCGGATGGGTTTCCTCCTGCTAGTTTACCTTCCTTGTACCAGCTCACTGGAAGATTAGACAAAAGTCAAAGCTATGGACAGAGAAGGATATGGAAACATGAGAGGCAAAGGGTGGGAGCACCAAGTTACACTGGCTTAAGTTTTTGTGGAACCATAGCCTTTTTGTATAGCTGTGTCCCACTGGAAAGATTTGACTGGTACAGACACAGAGGAAACACACGCAGTGATAGGGATCTTGAAAAGCGCTGTGGATACTAACTTTAGAGAACAGTTTTTCACTGCTGGAATTTTATCTACGTTTCCACAAGTTATGCAGATATCATTGTGATTTACCTGCAAATAAACAATCTTCTGAAACACATCTTCTCTCATGCTCATCTCCACATCAAAATTAGAGAGCTTTTTATCAGCTTCTGTACTTGCTAAGCGTACCTCTTTGTCAGGTGAGACATGCTGGGGAAAATCCAACATGCTTCTTTCCACTGTTTAAATAAAAAGCAATGAACACTTACACAGAAGGCTAAAAATGCTTTAAGGATAAAGTATAAGTAAGGAACTTCCCCCCTTCTGATATTTATAGAAGACATACAAACAAGTACCCAAAGCAACTTCTGATTAGGCTTAAAGCAAATAAAGAGGCTACAGATAATGTAAAAAATGAATAGATAAAAGGACAAAACTGCACACCATTATAACAAGTAAACATTTTACAAGAAACTATCATGTTACCCAAGCCTAATTATCTTACCTTCTTACTTCAAAGTCAACAGAAAGGTGTATATATATGACACATGATTTTTGAAAGATGAACCATTTGTAAGTGAAGACTGACATTGTTTCATAGCTGGCACAGATGCTTCCATGTTAGCATTTAAAGTGAAAAGCTCTCAGTCTTTCAAACAGGCCCATCTGTTCTGAAGTTATTTTTACATAGTTATGAGAAGAGTGTCAAATCCCCATCTTCTCTTCTGTGTTTAAGGAGAAACAATAAGGCAAATACAGAAGATGCTGTCTACACATTCTGAACTTCTAGAGATCAGAAGCTGAGTAATGCTAATTTTTTAGAATACACTTTTGAGATTAAATAAATTCTTGCTTATTAAAGGAATATTGCATCTTATAATGGCATTGAATAGAAGTGCTGAAATGGAAATGAATCATTATGACTGGCTGAATTAACTCAAAACCAATTGTAATTTCCCTCCCTCCACCTCCCCAAAAGCACACTTTAGAGTAACAATATTTGAGGATGATTTAAAGCTTTCTAATTTTATGTAATCCGAAGTTGTTTTATCAAACCGCAAGATACTCTCAGCCCTTCGGAAACCTTTGGAATGCAAACATGGGCATATGGTTCTTCTGGAAGTCCATGAGAAACTTCCCCCCGCCCCTCAGCCCCGTCCTCATGCCAAGATGTTTCAAAATGATGAAGTGAGCTTTGGCAGCTTCCAAGTGAAATGTAAGCCCTGTTGTCATCTGTGTCTTTTCAGATAGTAAGTTCCAGTTACTGGGACAGGTGTTTCATGTACATGTGAAAGGGACACACAAGACTTAAAAGTCCAGGGTTCTAATGGAAGTCTTGCTGTGGTAATACATCTTTATCATATGCCATGGGCTGTTTCACAGGTAAGTCATGCTAATTTCACATACAGCTTTGAAGATTAGCATTAAAAGCTTAAGTAGTATCCACTACTGGAATAGCACGTAGAGAAAAAAAGTACATCTTGGAAGATGCAAGTCTTGGTGGCTATGCTGAGAAGCTGATGGTCACTATTTTCTGAATCAAATACAGATTTTCCTTCTAATTTAAAGCAGAGAGTTTTACACCTTGGTCAAAAGGCTTACAATAACTGCACCACATACATTGGTACAATTAAAACTGAATCTGTCAGGATGCTTTCTGGATGAAGATTACTCAGTCTTTCTGCCAGCATCAATACCAGTCAATTCACTGGATGTGCCTAAACTGTAATCCCAAGTAACGTGAAAACCAGACTAATACTAGGTACAATCATTTGAGCTGCAGGCTCAGATCTTTCTTCCTAGGTCAAGATTTTGCTCCAAGCTAAGGTGGCCATCTTCAGCACTCCTGTTGCTACTGCAGATTTTTTAGAGGATTTAAGACAATTTGACATTTATTACACTGACTACTTTTTGAGAGTCGTGCAGCCACCACATGACAAGTTTTTCAGAACAAAGCCATCCAAGACACATATTTATTTTTCCCTATCTCCTCTGACTGACAATTATTAACAAATTAACTGAATGACCTGTGTTTGACCATTTAAATCCTTTCATGTATTGGCACATCTTGATAATTCATTCAGAGCAATCTAGATGCGACTGCATGACCAACACTCGTCCCTGGATTCTTCAGGGCCTTGTAGGCCATAATATTAGAGTGAGCAAGTAAAGCAGCCTTCTTTCAAAAAAAAACATTCAAAAATTCCCCCATTCTCAACCGCCACATTTTCTCCAGTTTCCACTGTTCCATTTGACCTGCTTGTCTGAGATTCTGCAGTGTCCAAAAAAAGCATTGCTTATCAGGCTTGAATGTACTATGCATACCACAGATGCTGTAGTCTACACTGTTGCACATTGTCCCCTAGTGGTTGTACAGAGCTGGAAAAGAAAATGTAACTGTGGAGCATCACATGCAAAAAGAAAACAGGTGACCAGTGCAGTTCTCTGGATGTGTCAAAAAGATCAACAGCACAGTTTTTGCTAATATTTATTTTTGTCTCTAGAATAAAGCAGCAGAACTTTGTAGCTAATCATGTTACATATTGCTTAGAGGTCCTGAAAGATTATTAGGACTGGAGGACCCTTGAGAGTCCTCTATACATTCTACACAAGAACAGCATGGATCAGAACTGTAAGGAACAACTATCTTTTCTCAGTATTTCTTTATGTGCAGGTAGAATGCCCTATGGAAAAAATCACAGAAAACATACACTGACCTGCATATTCCACTTCTATATTTGCCAAGGCCTGGACAGTATTTTCATGTGTTACTTCTCCAATATCAAGCATCCCGACACTGTCATATACATGCTTTGTCTTCCTGATTAGTTCTTCGGTTCTTGTTCTAATTTGTTCTGGTGACAGGTCCCATCTCAAAAGGTTTCGGCCTGATGCTATGTATGAAGAAGCCTTGAGCTGGCTAGTAATTTCTGCTCCTAATGTCATTCTCAACACAAGCCGTGGCCCAATGGACCTGAAAGTACAAAAATGATCTTTGCATAGCAAGATTCTAGTTCAAGAGGTAGTTTACAGCAAACATTTAAAAAAAGGCAACAGACCTTTAATAATTACAGAATATTTTTAGAAGCAAGAACAAAATCATTTTTAGAGCCATAGCTTGTCCACCAGGACCACACACAGACCTTACCACTCTTATCAGTTAAGTCTAATTTTAAATAAATCACAGGTCTGTCTTCCACCTTTCCCATCTAGAGGATGACTAAGTGCACCCAGGGATAAAAACTTTGGTATTGACAAAACCAGAAACATTAAGTTAATATTCAATCTTCTAAGAAAAACAGCACTACAGTTACTGAAATTCTACAGAAACCAACAGTATTTGCATTTTTGAGACAAGGAATAAAACCCACATAGTGATTTGTAGATAATGAAGACCAAGAACTGCAAAGATGCACAAAACAAGACACAAAAAAAGTCATTTGGTCATGTCCATTATAACAAATAATTTTATATTTATACAGGATTTCTGCCACATAATCAGCCATGGGAGGAAAACTTCTAGCTGTTACTCACTTGAAAATATCTTCCTTTAATTGTTGTGGAGTTTAAATAGACAGCTTCACTCTATCGCCAGAAGAGGTACATAAGTTTACTGTAATTTATGTACTATTAATTGTGATTATATAAATCAACTATATTTCAGATTTGGCTAGCAGAAAAGTTTACATATGTAACTGATCTTAATGTGTTGTGCAATTAATGTCTGCCTTTTCACTAACCTTTTGACACTATTAAAAAAAAGAAGTGACTTGGAGCAACAAATCCAAATACAAGTTAATAAGATACTGGCTTCAGAAATAGAGGCTTCCACCCTCCCACCCCAACAAACCAACACTGAACTTGGTTGCACAAAGGAGAAGGATACAGACTCAGGCAACTGACCAGGGGCACAGTCAACAAGATGTCCACATGGCAACTACATTAATAGCTCAGCTACATATGAAGTAGTTGCTGAGGGAGATAATTTGGTATTAATTAAAAGACAGCTTGCATTTAAGGAGTAAAAATTGTTGCAGTGTTCAGTATCGTAGGAGGATCATAGAAGCATCAGAGGAAGATCTGGTAGAGACTTACTATCTGCCTCCCTATTTCACTTGCATAATTTAAAAAAATAATAATCATATGTTGTTATGGCAATAATGACAACTTAAAATTTTCAACTGTAACTAAAGAAATATAAGAACACACACAGAGAGCTTGCTACTAAAAGGGATGTTTACATAACACTTTTATATTAAATACCTTTTTATCTTAATGCTAGCCACTGTACCTGTATTAATTTTATTGCAAAACCAGTCTGGTATGTTCATAAGTGCTCAGATAGGTTTTGGCATATAATGCAGACAGCATGCAGAAACGGATAAGCAATTTTAGCCTGAAGGAAAAACAAAGCAGAAGAGTGAAATGCCAACAATCTGAAAAGAGACACATGCAGGGCTTCTGTTTGAAGGCAATACTTTTTATTACGAGTCTGACTTGTAAGAGAAATTGTCTAGAAATAGCCTAGCCAAAATAATTTTTATGCAAGACAAAAATGAAAGACAACATTTCTATCTACACTTTATGATGAGAATTTTTTCCCTTGTGTTACAACAGTTTCTTCAAATCCTACCATACCAGTGTAGACAAGACGTTTACTTTTCCCTTCTACTAGCATACAGAAACATCAATGTCCAGCGTATTGATAATTTAACTCTGAAAATGAAGCCTGAATAAAGAATACTCCTTTGACCTCTGTTCTTTCTCTCTGATACCAACACAGGCCTCACATTAATGCCTTAGAAGCTTGTCCACCGGAGTACTGAAACTGAATCTCAGTTAGAACTTTATGATAAATGAAGCTGCTTTCACAAAAGCAAAAGGTTAAGTATTAGCATTCTCAGAATGCATTTTGTTTCCCACCCTCCAAAACCACTGAATTCTACCCTGAATATACAAACCCATTAAAGAACAGTACTTCATCAAGCCATGAACAGCTTCCCACTGGACTGCAGTATGTCTAGTTTTTCCATACATTGCTAGTGCAGCTCTGGTACGACCTCACAGGAGCTGAAGGGGAACCTCCTCAAAAGTAGGTTCAAGGCTTTGAACTCTACACACCCCACACCACCACTGCCCCCCCTTGAGATTATCAGAAATAATATAAAATGTGTCAAAATAAAAGAAAAATGGAATCAAAGGAAAACAACAGCCTGAACAACATAAAAGCTGACAACTATGCTAAAGTGCCTGATACGAAGCAGGTAGTCTTTTTTTAAAGGGAACCTACAGCTTTCTGTCATTCATTACATGCACCTAGACATGTAGAAAACACAGCCCTCTCAAAGACCAACTATGAAACGAACACCAAAATAGTCATAACACCAAAATTCTACATTAATTTTAGCCTGTCCAAGTTTAATTAGTAATAATAGTTGGACTGATTCCACGAACTTGAATGCAGGGTCCCTGATTTCTGCAGAACACTACTTTTAAACAGCAAAAAAAGATACCACCTGATTTTCTTAGTATGCTGGCTAGTTCCATTGAGGAATACACATAAAAATTTGACAGCTTTATAAACGATTGCCATAAATGCCAGCAAGTGACTGGCCATCTGTTAGAGACAGGAAAACATGTAACTGCCTAGTTTTGAAACGCTGACACCTTGTCTCCTCCTGATGATACAAGGAAGCAGCCATTTATGTAGATTAACAAAGGCTGTACAAACTCAGAAAGACCTGTAAGACTTTCTAATTGACCAAATGAAGGTGGGCCTTCACAAACTGTAACATAACATTTCACATAAAAACAATTACTAGACGCAACTCTTCAAATAATCATTTACAGACATATGTTGTTACCTTGCTACCAGTCAATCAGATTGTATTTAGGGCCCATGTAACTGACATCAGATTAATAAAAAACAAGCTGTAAGTAAAAATCTATGCACAGGTGAAATCTTGTCTGTTTCTTTCATGGCTTAGTATTTAATATTCTTCATCTACATAGAATTATAAATAAATAAATTCCCCAAACTCATGTAACATACTGAAATAAAGTTAGTAAACTATCAATTTTATTTGTTCAAGAAAGAAACAAAGAAACAATGCCAAAATTAGAGATTAAACAGACTGTAAAAAAGCAAGAAAGATGAGTACAGCTAAAATAGTATGGCTTTCAAAAATGCTCTGCTACTACACTTGTCTTGTTATTAGAGAGAAAATAGTATAGTAAATTGTTTTACTGAGGGAAACGTTAACTTCTCAGATATAAATTGCAAAATAAATTCTATTCACAATGGTAGGAACCAGATGCAACAGCAAACAGCTTTCTTCAAATAGCATCTGAACCAACAAGACACAATGATTATTTCAGGCTTGCTTTTGGTAAATGGCAGCAACATTACAGAAGAGCCAACTCTTGCTTGGACTCAGCCATCAGAAGTTGATTCAATTTAAATTACGTGGAAGGATAAACAAATGTAGGCCTATAAATAATGTTACCTGTATACTGCAATTACTCCACGTGGTCATGGGTAGGCTGCTGTTAATGCGTGAACTGACTAGTTCAAACTGTGTCAGATATTATGCTCAATTTTCTGCAGTGCAGTGTAGAATGGCAGACATATCTAAACAAGCCTGGGCTAAGGATGAGGTTCACATCCAGCAGCAGTATTGCCTTAGGATATTCTTCTTTGCCGTTCCTCCCTGCACTGCTCCTTTTTGTCCCTGTACACCACTGCATCAATGACACCAGCATAACTGGGGTCATACTTCAAAAAGAGTCAGGGCAGCAGAGGTGAAAAATCAAGTGGACCAAAAAAATGCAGGGGGGACAGCTTTTTTTCAGCTTACCAATTCCATCATCCATTTGCTGTGTGACTTCAAAACAGTTGTGCTGGCCTAAACCAGGATCAAAAGTGTCAATAGCCACCTAAGCCTGCACTACTGCTAGAAACACATGAAATACATGGATTGAGTCTAGCAAAAAAAGTCTCAAGATGATTGCTGTCATTAACCATACCATTTAAATGCCCCAAAGTGAAAAGAGCTATTGATGCTAAGAGGCAATACTGACAAAAGAACAAATCAGAATAAATTGGTGAGAAATACATGTAAGCTTGAATGTTAAGAGACGTTTGTAACGTGAGTTACAGGGCAGTGAGATTCTGAAACAGCTGCCCAATAAGCACCAGGAAGTGAAACCACCTCTATTTATAACATGGAGCTTGATTACCTTACAAAATGGATTATATTACTTGGTTACCTAAGGTAGCACAGGACTAAACTTGATCACCCCAATTGTCCCTTCCAGTCCCTACATTCCTATGAAGTCCTTCAAAATTAAAGCACCTTTATTTACATTGCAATTTACTAAGAATATCTAACTGGCCTCTGTTGGCAACTTGCCCTGCCCTTTTTCCTGTGCCAGTGCTCTTGCATCTAATGGCAGTGGAATGACATACAAAGCAGACTGAAATATATCATGCATTTGCGCACTGCTTCATCCATCTATGTGAAGTTCAGAAGGAAAGGCACTGAAAATTTTGTTTGGACTTTCAGCTACACCAAGGAGTATTATAAAAGCAACTGTTTTGACAGATTATGGTATTAATCTGCCAATCCCCAAAGCACCAAGAACGATAGTTTAACAAAAGCAGTGTAAACTGAATAACAACTTAAAAGGTTAGTGGCTACTTCCGATAGAGGATTTTTAAGAAGAGGAAAAAGCTTGTAATTACAGACTGCAATCATTGCTATTTTTGCTAGAATGCCAGCTAATCTATTTTACCAACAAATCTACAATTTGATTACCTACTGTTTCTGGAAAACACAAATTTGATTTCATTTTAAAAAGGAGGAGGACCTTTATAATACTCTATTACAGCAATACAGTGGCCAACATAACTGCTGCAAAGACAAACAAAGAAACTGAATTTACAGACTGATTTTTAACTCGTGCAGTAAGTATTTTAAACATATTAAACATTTATGTAAGTCTGGTTTTGTTTAGAAACATTTTTCTGTGACTGGAACATGCCAAGCAACCCTTTGTCAGCATGTTCCATTAATGCTATTAAAATAAAACAAGAAAGCCGCAGTCTGTGAAGCAGAAGCAGCAAAAGGGAGTACCAGCTTTAGAAAACACAAAAACCTGTAAGCTTGCTCACAATACGCTCCTACTACTGATAATCACTTTATAATACAGTCAAGATTTAAACCTGCTATCTGATTTAACTCTGATTACATATATTGGTAGCTATGACTCCATTCAAAATTGCTCTTTTGGTTTTTGCAGATTAATGGTATTTCCAGTTTTCAAGTTAATCTTCACCTAAACATTATTAGTTACAATGACAAGTATAATTTTACAAAATAAAGTGTATTAATAAATTTATTTCTGGGAAACACATACACAGACCTGTTTATTGTACCTGCAGATAGATCTGACCATTCCATGTAGACACACAAAAATTAGAGTATATCAGCTTCATGTAGAATGGAAAAATACGTGCTCTGCTGACAAAAGGTCGGGGATAACAGCTTCAGGGGTAAAGTGGGAGACAAGATTTTAAAAAAGAAGAGTGAGAGAAAGACAGAGAGTGGTCTCAATTTCAGATAATTTAGTCATCTTCTGGCTTTTAAATACTCTAATGACAAATAAATACAATTAAGTTTTTCTTCCTGCACCTCATGTACACTTCAGGGGACATTCTCACAGATGTAAGTAAGAGCAGATTTACAAATCACAATGAACACAATGAACAACTTTCTCAATCAGTAATTTACTCTATGAAGCTTTCTAAAAGCTGTCAGTTTAAAATTAAGAACAACAGTAAGACCATTTTGGCCTTCTTATCTTTTGAAATAGCAGATCTTAGTTAAACACTTTCTAGCCTTACAGACTGCAGGAAAACCAGGTATTCATCAGATACCTGCAACAGCCACAGGGTCTCAGTGTTTTGACTCCACCTAGCGGCCTTGCTAAAAAAAGACAGACACACAAAAAAAAAAAAGCCAAACAAAAACCAAACCTAAAAAACTAGACACGTCCCATTAAGGCAATATAAAAACTGAAAGTTTGTCTCAGGACAAATTATTTAATACTTGAATAATATGCCCTATGTTGACATTTCCCTGTAAGTAAGACCAAGTGCTACCAAACCTATATAAATGATAGCAGACAGGCATGGTTTAAGCAAAGCTTTATAACAATTAAGCCTCATATGGAATGGAGTACAGTTTGTTTTTTTCTTCAAATGAAGAAGTTGAAAAGCATTTCGGAAACAAGCAACAATGAGTATTCAGCAGTATCTAATATAACACAAGATATGTTGCAGTCAGTCTGTGTTCTCAGGATGGATTTTAAGACAGAAATTTAATAGGTGAAAATCTTTGCATTATTTGTAGATCCTTAATTCTTGCCTGAATTTTAAATGTGTCTCAATATTATTCCAATTTTGACTCACAGTTTCAGACAAGAAGTAACTGTATATTTTATAGCAAGGCAAGGACAAAATCACGCGAAGTAAGCAGAGGACCGAGTAACCCAAGGCAAAAAAAGGAATGGGGAAAAAAGCAAAGTACAGTTAAATAGCTCAAAGCTAATCGCAGGGCAACGTTATTTCAATTAAGCCAAAGGAATGAGACTACAGCCCTACAAGTTAAGTCATCCCTTCTTCCTGCCAGACAAACGCATTTGAAGTCCTTGGTACACTTTGCTTCTCAGTCCTTTCATCTGTTTGGCTCTTGACAGTGTACGAACAGTGAATACATGCCTTGAATTCCTGGACCATTTTCCTAAGAAAAGTACTTGGCTCTGTCATGACCATGTTTGGCACAGATAGATCTCAATATAGTAAGAAGATAGCATGTTTAGAACTTCCTAATTTAAAGCTCTGTAACTGCCATTAGAAACTGGGGTTTTTTCCACCTTTAAGCTGCTTTTGAAGGGATAGAAGTGCCTTTTAACACTAAACCATCAATTTCGTTACTACATCTTTCAGAAAAAAAAAGGATTCTCTGCAACTTAATTCACTGTACACTCTACATTGATTATAATCCTGTAACAGATGATATACTTCTAGCTCTTCAGATAAATGTGAGTGAGTCAAAAAGCTGCAAGTTATACAAACATTTTAAAATCATTATTGACACACACAGTACCCTCAGTGCTGCTTTTGACCTTACTATCTGGCAACAAATGTTTACTGGTTTCTCTGACAGAATTAACATCAACAGCAAAGTAATTGAAAAAGGCATTCTGTGGCAACCAACAGAAAATCCAGACCTTAAGTAGGAACTCATATATGTGCATAACATGTTACAAATTACTTAACCTCTCCCTTTCCCCTCAGCCTTCTCCAACCATCTTTAAAAAAAGAAAAAGAATTTGGAAACTGGCCTGATTGATTTTCATAACAGGAGGTTATTTCCACCCATTTATCTGGAACAGAACACATGGAAGTATCAGAATACTGTTTCCACAGAGTGTCTGATCTCTAAAATTATGGTATCCATCATTCTAGGAAAAAAAAAAACAAACCCTAAGAACCAAGCAAACCCAGCCCAAACCCCAAAATTACTAGGGCTGCTAAACTAGGCTTCAAACCCATTTTGTGAACTGAATCCATTCTGTGTCACAGTAAACCTCTGTCACAGCACAACTTGCTTGGAGGATCTTAGAAAGGAAGTTGTGAGACTTTTCAACACTTGTATGCAGACAGTAAGGGTACTACACTGAATTTGATATAGGAGGTGCTCATTAGGGTTATCCTATTGTTTGGTTCTACCATCAGGTGAACCATGGAAACACTGGAAAAAATACTGCTTTTAAAGCCCCTCTCTCTACAGCACTCTGAGGTGCTGCTTGTCTATCATGTTAGCAATACTAAGAGCAGGTAAAGCACATGCCATTTAGTGCAAACACCACGCACTATTATTTCCAGGATAGTTCAGTGCTTAAATGCAATCATGTAATGCATGAGAACCAGCTTGTTGACTCCAACTAAAAAAGAAGTGGGGCTGCAGGACAGAGAAAACTATTGAGGAGGGTTTGTAAACACAAAAGGTTTCTTTGATTTATACCCACAGTTAATCAGTTCAGCCTGTACCATGGAAATATACCCTTTGATTTCCCATTGATCTTAAGTGTCATACAGTCAAAGCAAAGAGAAAAGTTCTTCGCCATCAGTCAGCTGGAAAACTATGCCTCCATGGCAGATGATGACCTAATCTCCCTTACTTGCACCATTTTAAGTCACCATTCCTCTTGTGAACAATGTGCATTCTAGCATGCCATGATTGTTTCAATGCTCGCAAAATTCCAAGCAGCAATATGTGCTACAGTGTGCCTGCTCAACACCACAAACTAGGCAAGAAAATGAAGCCTTTCTGCTCTGGCTTTTGAGTAAATAGAAACTTAACAACACTCTGTGCTTCCCAGGCTGGTTCCAGGATATGTGAAACATTGTTCCAGCATGATAAAGCATGGCCAAGAACTTCACTCATTTAACACTCTGCAGTAGAAATAAAAAGCATGTCTGTTAAAGACCAAACTCTCTTAGAGATGGTATGAACACACACACACACACACTCACTTGTATTTTGCTCAGAGGCAAGCGTAATTCCCCCCATCTCACCTTGTCTTTCCCAATCTAAATACATATAACATACTGTAAAAGAGCCTCCTCTAAGAGGGAAATCTTGACTCACAAATCTATTGGAATTCTTTGAAGTCACAATAGACAGAGATCAGTTAATATAATCTATTTGATTTCCAAAGACTGTTGACCAAAAGGTCCTAAAGAAACCATGCTGCTTTGAGATGAGAAGGGAGATCTTCTCATGGATAAGCGGTTAAAAGCTAGGAAAGAAACAGAAATGGCTGCTCATTTTTCTGAATGGAACTAGGTGAACAGTGGAGGTTTGCAGGTTTACATGTTGGGTTCTGTATTCTTTCACATATTTGTACCTCATCTAGAAAAAGGTGGGATTAATGAAGTGACAAAATTTACTGATGATAATGTGCTGATGATAATGCAGTGCACTAAAGGCAGCCACAAATGAATGTCAAAACACTGAGTAAAGTTTAAAACAAAGTGAATTTCAGTCTTAATAAATGTGAACTGACACACACTTCTGACGCTACATACACAGTGATGAGCTGTGAACTGATCTAATAACACTGGAGACATAACAGTTTAATGAAAACATCAGCGAAGAAGTAGCTAAACACAAGGAAATGATAGGATTTAGTAGAGCAGAGAACAAAACACAGATTCATTAACTTACTCTGTCATAACATGAAGCACACACATACTATGTGCAGTTCTGATCCTCCCAACAGTCACAAACTCGTTCATCTTCTGCTCTCTCACCTGCCAAAACCTTCTCCTGTTCTATCAAGTCATGATGAGTTAGTAACAATCAGCTGCAGTCAGCAATGGACTCCATCCAAAGAACAACTAACTATACCGGGATTCTTCAGATTGGAGGAAAACAAAAAACCAGACAACAGAGGAAGTACTTCACAGGTATATACAGTCATGAAGAGGATGGAGAGAATGAACAGGAATCAAATTTTCCTGTTGCCCCCAACATAACTCAGGAAGGTATCAAACACAGTTTTAGTAGGCAGCTCCAATGTAGAAAGGTACTACTGGATAAATTTTTGTAGAAGATCATATGATACAACTGGTTTTGTGTTGGAAAGTCACCAACTGTTAAGACTGTTCTGAACAGATAGTACTGAATGTTCATCCTATCTTACGTGCTTTCTGAAGTACCTGACCCTGTCTCCTGTAGAAGAAAGGGCAGACTTTTGAATTAATCCAAACCATCTAAATGAAATCTTTCCAAGCCAGGCATTTCTTCCGTTATAGAGAAAACGATACAAAACATATGTCCTCAAAAGACATTAATTGTATTGCTTAGTGTGGCCCAACTCTGTGGGTCAAATTCAGTCCACAAAATGCTTCTGAGCCTAACGTCTTTGCCTCAGCCAGTCCAGGGAAAAATTTTGTTCTGCAAACTGTAATAGACAAATGGTTCTACTGGAGCCTGAATCTTTTGGAATCCAACAGGAAAAATATTTAATTGGCCTCCCTTCCAAAAGCCACCTATTTTAACCAAAAGAATCAAACCCTTAATGTAGTTTTACTTAACATAAGGCATGATACTTGAAGCTTGCTAAGAACTGTCTTTTTTATCTCATGTTAAGATGCCCTTGCGAAAAATACAAGCTGAGAATCTTTGCTATTCAATATTTCTGTGGCCAATTGCTTAACTTCTGGAAGTTTGAGGTCACTATTAGACATTCAAGATCACTCTCTTTTGTGAACAAATTATTTGGGCACACTCAAATTATGACTGGGAAAAAAAAATCAAAATTAGCAAAGTGCAGTGATCACTCCCCAGTGTACTTACAATAAGTGATAAAAAAAAATTTGAATCAATACCCAATACTTTATTATTACTTAAGAAGGAGATATCTTTAGCTTCCAAATGGAAATTGCAAACAAAGATGGACCTTTTCATTTTTTTCAAAAAAAAAAAAAAGCTTCCATTCTTTTTTTCCCTTCTTTCCTTTTGTTGGAAAAATCCGTAGGACAAACAAGGACAGTCAACACAAAATATGGAAAACAGTAAAAATGACTATACAAAAAGAATGTAAATGTATATTAGGGAAAGAAAATAGCTGTGCGCTTTATTTGACAATAGCAAATCGGTTGAATAATTTACAACAGCAGGAGCCTTATGAAAAGAAAAGATCTTATTTTCTAACTGCAAGTAGCCCTCATTCTTAATTTGACCTGAACAAAGGCTGTGAAATATGACAAAAATGGTACGTTTTATGCAGTAAGCATGCAACTGCCATTTCTCAAAAGTCCACAAGAGGTAACCATCTTCTTCATTTTACACTGAAATTCTGCTTCGTTCTCAGTACCGCAATGTATTTCCATTGCGACCCTCCTAGTATTTCCACTTTTCCTATTACATCTGGTCCTTTGCTTATATTTTCCTGCCTTCTCAATTTCTCCATTGATGCTCATTTGTCTAGTTCATCTAGAACCGCCTACAAGCCTTCTTCCACACCGGCTTTCTGGGTCCACTTAGAGCTAGTATTCATTGCAGAGAAGAGAATTAATCCCTTATTTTAAAAACCTTTGACAATACATTTGTGCCCATCTCACCCCTCATATAACGTGAAATAGCGACACACCTCTTTATGAAGCTATCAAAAACACGCTGCCCCGTCTCCCTTCACGTACCCTTGCCGAAGAGCCCCACTGCTACAGTCTTAGCCCTCACGCTATTGTTTTCCTGCCCATTTCTCCCGCGGTACGGCTGATATTCGGTGCAACAACTGTAAGGCGGAGACCTCGCGTCAGCTCCCCCTCCCTCCCCCCACACCTGTAATGGACGGGGGTCATTTCGGGGACCGCGGGGGTCATTTCGGGGACCGCGGGAAACACGCCAGGAGCTGAGGCCATAAACCCCGCAGGCTGTAAAGTTTCCTGCCCTCGTTGTCTGCCTGGGCCCCTCAGAGCGCGCTCCGCACACCTGCAGCCCACCGGGCGCTTCTCTCCTCAGCGCCGCCCGGCAGCTCCCCGCCTCGGCCGGGCCCCACGGGAGTCGTCCAGGCCCCACCGCCGGCCCCACACCAGGACGCTCGCCCTCAGCCCAGGGTGAACGACCTCCCCGTCAGCCGCGGGCGGCTGGGGCCGCTCACGGCTTCCACTCAGGCGGCTCCTCACCGGAGACGGCCCGCCGCGGCTGGTCCTGAGGCGACCCCCCGCTCCCCACCACCTCCCGGGGTCCGTGGCGCCACCTTCCCCACCGCGCCTACCTGCGAGCCGCGCACAGGGCCAGCATGGGGAGGGCGGGAGGAGGAGAAGGAAGGGCCGGCTTCACCCCCGCTGCCGCCCCGCCCTCTCGCCGGGCGCGGGCGCAGCCCCTCGGCCCCGCGCCGCCGACCGGCGCATCCGCTTCCGTCGCCGCCCCTTCACGCCCTTCGCGCCGCTACCGAGAGACCGGGCGCGCGCACCTCGGCCCTCGCGCCCCTTGTCCGTAGGCGGCAGCGACGCTGACAGGGACAGGGACGGGAAGGGCGTTCGCCGCCGATCTCGTCGCATCTCGCACGGTAAAAGGGCGATGCCCCGTCTCTGTGCCGGGCACCGCTCTGCGGGGGCGGGGACGGGGACGGGGACGCTGCGCGCCGCCTGCCCAGAGCCCCTCGTCCCCGCAGCTCGGGGGGGCGGTGGGCCGGATCGGGCCCTTTGCCGGGCATTCGGTGGGCCCGAGGCGGCGGGAGGGGCCGGGTGGCGCGGCCGCTGTCCCTGCCGTGCCGCGGGGGGAGGTGGGGGCGGGCGGCGGAGCGTCCCGCTGGTACGGGGTAGACCTGTCCTCTGGGCCTGATCCAGCGGCCCCCCCTTTGCCGGGGGACCGGGAGGTGGGCGGGGGGACAGGGATGGCGGCCCCCGGTTGCAGCCGCGGGGACGCGCCCCCAGCCAGCGGGACACTCCGGTGGGGGGGGGGATCGGCGGCCGCTTCATCGGCCCCTTCTTGGGGGTAGCCCGAATGGGGCGGGCAGGAGCCGCCTTTCCCTCGTCTCCGCGGCCCCGGGAGCTCGGCGTGGGTTCGGGCGCGCTTGGCTGTGGAGAGAAAATAACGTAGCGAGGGCTGGCCTCGGTCATGCCATTCATTTAACGCTTTTGGGGGGGGGGGGGGGGGGGGGAGGGTTGTGTTTTTTTTTTTTTTTAAAACCTGGTTCCCCCGGCGGCTGCGTGAGGTTGTGCCCATTTACATCTCATCGGTTTAAGGAAAAATAAGTCAGAAAGTTGGAACTAAAATTTTCCCTAAAGTTATGTAACTCCCCGCTGATGCCGAATGCAAATCGGACTGAGCCAGCTCTGTCACTGATCACAAGTGTGCACTCAGGTCACCCTGTTCCAGATTTTTGTCCACAGTGAATATAAACCATTCAGCAGCACAATGTCAGGAGAATATAGGATACCTTTTATTGAAGTGTGTTTCTTTATGCCATTATATTTGTCAATGTGGCTTTTTAATTGATTTTGACTTCAGCATGTGCTCCTGCTTCCAAGTGCGTATGTCTTAGAAATAAAATCCAAACTATAAAAAAAAATTAAAAAAGAAGAATAAGTTGCTAAGTAATTTTAGCTTTGGTGAACTCTCCTGGCGGAATGAATCTGGGGAAATCTGTGCTCTTTTGCTGATAGTTAAGACTAGATGACTGTAGGAGCTCTCTCAAATCCATACAATTTAGCCACTTGTTTCAAGGCATCACTTTATTGAGCTTTCTGATGAAGGATAAGGTTTTGCATATTGTGTGTACTTCTTACTGAGATCAGTGGCAGGTTGGAATACTCTAAGAATTCATTTTTCTGAAATAAGAGATCCTGTTGTTTTTAAGACATAGGAGAATCTCATCAATTTCAAAATGTCATCAGTCAAACGCTTGGTTTATGCAGTCATCCATTTCTTGAGAGAGCAGAGTCAGATGGATACATTCACCCCAGATGAACAAGAAAGTTTGGAAGGTAAGTGAGCAAGGTGCTAATATATCTATGTATAATACTTACCCATGTGTTAAATTGCTTGATGTATATTATCATAGAAAGTAACTAGAGGGACCTAACTGAAACTACCACCAAATATTATCTGTGAATAAGATCTTAATATTTCTGAAATTATTAATTTTAAAACATCTCTCATTTAAAAAATGTTCTAAAGTTACAAAATGTGTACTGCCTTAATTTGGAGCAACAGATACCTTGAATCACATCAAGTTAAGCAGTGACATAATACAGACTATGGTAACGATTTGTGTCCCACAACTTTTTGCCTGCCGATTCTTTTTCTCTTTACTTTTACGTTTGGCTTCTTTATGCATTTTGTGTCTGCTAGTAGCTGTGCTGGCCACAGAGGAAGTAAAACAATTAGCATATATTGGTTTTGGTACATGGGAAGAACTCCTGTTTCATACTTGGAAGAATTTGGTGTAATTTATGAGGAAAGGCTAAGACATCCCAAGAATATGGAAAACAAAATAAATGATTTGCGTTTTTTGTTGGTTTGGTTTTTTTTTTAACTTGAATAGCTATTCCAAAGAGCGCATGGTAGTGAATATTGCCAGTATGGTTATAGTTTCTATTATACATTCAAGTCTGTCTATCTGCAGACATCACTACAGAAAGATGGACTTCTGTGTGTGTTCCTCTGTTGACAGACAATCATTAAGTCTTTGTAACTTCATAGTATCTGTCTTTCTCCTTCATACTGCTCTTATTCCTTTTCCCTAACTCCTGGAGACTTCATGGCAGGTGGTATCACAATGTGGAATTAAGCAAGAGAAGAACAAAAAGTTCCATTCTGCAGTGAGATTTTCATAGCATCTATTTAAAATACCTTTGCACTGTTTCAAGCAGACTTTGGTTGTATGACTCAACCAGAGGAGGAATTTGGAGGTAAGAGGAGGATGTCTAGGACCAGCAGTGCAATAAACAACATCCAGGCAGCTGATCACTGGGTTACCTGAAATCTGAGGTGTGGAGAGCAGATTTTGCTGAGGTGCAAAGCAAGTCCTGCTTCTCAGAGGCATGAACTTAAAAAGATAAACCTGGACCATGCTTCCTTCCAGTGTCTATTGGTTTTACAAGTGTAGTTGTTCACTAATGTAAGCAAGAAAAAGACATTTGTGCTGTGATATTCAAAGAATATCAAAAGAATAGAAGCCAAAAGACGTGGTTTTACATCATAATCTGGAGCATTTTGTACATTTGAAAGGTAGTAGTCATATATGAATTTAACCTGTATCAGGTTATGATGATGTTCATCTCATGAAAGAAAGCAATATTTTTGGAAATTGTATAATGAGAAATGAGGAGTATCCCTTTTTCTTTTGTAGTAAAACTGATACACACTGGGTTATGACTGAAAATTTACCTGATGGCATGTCTCAGAGCAGCTGTAGACAATGTCTTTATGAAAGATTCAACGATTTTCTGATTCTGTTTTCTGAACAAAAAATATTATAAAACCTCAGTTGTGCTTAAATGCTGATGTAAAATTTACCATTCTAATACAGATATGAAATCCTAATTTTAGAGCTGTTCCCTGCCAAAAGCATGGCACCATATGCTATGTGTTAGAGGATAGGAGGCGTACAGTCTGAATAATTGACTCATTTTAGTTATGCAAAATATCTTTGGTGCATGTGGAGTAGCAATAGCCCAAGTCCCATCCATTGAAGTGTTTAATGTTAGGTGGAGGCATAAGGGATGAAAAAATCTGACTGATGTTTTTCATCGGTATGTTATGTACCTACTTAGTATCTATGAAAACATAAAACACACTATGATTAAGTGTCTGTGCCAAGAAGTAATGTAAACAGTTCCCATTCCCCACAAAACAACAAACAGAGTTAGAACATTACAAGTAAAATTGAGACTTCATCAAAACAGAAGGCTAGCATGCATTCAAACTCCACTTACATTGATAACACACATTCTGTATGTTTGAATTATATAGTGATGTCAATGATAGTGTAGTGCAGTTACTGATCTTGTCACAATTTAATACATCTTCTGATTTGGAAAGTTTCTGGTTTGGGTATGTTTATTTTTACACAGGTTTCTATTGTTGGCTTGCATGTTAACCAGTTGTTATTGTTTTAAACCTATGGATTCATCCCGTAAGAGCTCCGTATTTCCTTACACCTGTAGTAGTTTATAAGGATTATAAATTCCATTTTCAGTTAAAGGAGAAATGCGGGAGTTCACTGTAACAATTGATTATTTCATGGAAATGCTTACTAGCAATAACGCTATACTCAGGACTATTTTGTTTAAGCATAATTTGTACTGCTGCACTTTGCAAAAATCTCCTGTATGATAGAGAATTGGTGTCACAGACTGAAAGCCTTGAGAAAGTAAAGGAGGGGGTTGCACTTTAAATTCATGCAAAACTACAAATGAGGTGAGGCATTCAGGAAAGGGAATGCCTTTAGGTGAATATAAGTTTGAGGGGAAAGTTGGTAAGTATACTATGACAAGTGGCTTCCTATCAAGTCATATAAGGAAAAACAAGATACGTAATTTCAGTGATTTTATGATAGGTCTGGTTATAAGTACTTTTAATGTATAATTCAGAATTCAGCATAATCAGTGCTTACTTTACAAGAATCAAATTTTTCTACATAGCAGGAGAGTTTAATCCAAATCCTTCAGCACACTTACTGGATAATTTAAAACCCGGCTAATTGATAAATTTTTGGCATTTATAGGTTATAGGAGCAAATTGTATGCCTATTTAGCAATGTATTAAATTGTTACATGTTATAAATGTTAATTTTGTATCATACTTGGCTTTTTCTGAATAATTTCTATTCTATGTTATCAGAATTAAAAAAAAAAAGAAGTCTTCCAGGTTTTACTATTTATTTTACAAGTCTACTTTTTTTCTTTTTCTCTCAGCCGTGACATAGAAAATAGGCTCCTCAAACGGCCCTTAACTGTTGTTAACTTTCAGTAATTTTACTTGTCTAATTTTGGGTCAGTGTTCAGGTTCATTATAATGCAAATAGGAATTCAAATTATATTTATTATATTAACATTGCACTGAAATTCAATTTAAATTCTAAGATTCAGTTTTTACTGATACTTAATTTGAATTCCGCTATTTCTGGTTATCTATAGTCGGAGTTAAAAAAGTAATTTTTCTGTTCAAGCTAGGCTTTGCAAAGGCCCTTCTTTGCTCCTCCTCAGTTTTCAGTCTAAAACATTTAGATGATACACCTTAATAAAAAACATTCTACTAGATTCTCAAGATGATAGGGAAAATAATGATATAATCCGAGATACTTTAATTAACAGAATATATATATGTATATACAGAACTGTATATAGTAATTGCCATTGATCTTCTTTTGCCTAAAAATAGGTGAGCACATTTAGACCTTCATTTAGGTGTTTGGCTCTACTGTTTTTTAGTATTGGTTATTGTGAGTGTATTTGCATTATTGCAGGTTTAGGAGGGCCATTTAATCCTTACACAACAGAACATGTGAAAGGATACTGCAGCTATATATTTTTTTTAATAGGATAAAGACTTGTGATTAATGAAGCATTTTATTAATAAACAGTGTCTTCAAATGAATATATCTTGTTCCAAAAAAAGATAAGCGTAATAAGTATCTTCCATTTATTCTTATCCTCATATTTTATGTTTAAAAAGAAAAGACATTAAATGATTGAAAAAATTGAAATAAAATTTTAAAATAAATTTACAAATAATGGCCAAACTATGTATGGATTCTGTATAGCTTATACTATTTTTCAGCAAGTCAGTTCTATGGGGAGCAGGTAGTCTCTTTATTTTATGATATGTTTCATAGAGCTGCTTTTACTAGCTGAATAAGGAAGTAAATCACAGCTTTATAAATAAATAAGTGAAATTATACTTCTATTGAGAAACTGGTGATTTGTATTTTTTATTTTTTTCTTGTAAGTTGCAATTCAGTGTTTGGAGACTGTGTTTAAGATTAACCTGGAAGATACTCATCTTGCACCTCCACAGCATTTGATAGAAATGTTCGCAAATTCTTTTCACAAGGTAAGAATTTCATTTAGATTCTAGGGTTACTCTGCCAATATGTGCTAAGATTTAATATCATATACACAACCTTAAAGTGCTGTATAGGTCAAAATGATGTAGAAATTTAAGGAAATTTTCACATGAAAAAAGTGAAATTTCCATAAAAGCTAGCAGCCTGAGAATATTTTGGGGCAGTGGGAGGGATTAATTTCAGCTCGACAAGGACAATTCCATATAGAAAATTACTAAACATTGGATGTCTCATTCTCACTTGAAGGATTTTATCCTTTAGTTAAGCATTTTGCAATTCCCAGAGATAAATGTCTGCAAAGTGCTTGAGGTCATTCGTAGTTTGCTGATTCTTCTCACTTCCTTATGTTCAGTTTTAACAACATCTCCATGAAGACTAACCTTAAAATGGGAACTTCAAAAATGTTTACTAATTATATGTGTTACCAGGGATCCTCAGTACGGGAAGCATAGGAACCACTGGGATGGCAACTAGGAGAGTCAGAAGTAAGAAAACCAAGACTATGGAAACATACCAGCTCTCTTCCCCTTGGTTTTCTTGAAATGTGTGGTGATCCATAAGGTTTTTTTTAGTAAGCAAGCTATCTTTCTCTTCTGAGGATGTTTTAATGATGTTTAGTTCTTTCATAGTTCCTGTGCACTATAGAAAATTTGGTTGCTTGTTGATACAATGCTGCCCAGGATGAAAGAAGTTTTTAATAAAATCAGGGCTTGTATTTTAATGGAAAAAGTTTTTATTTGTTTACATGCAGAATGACATGCTGCCTCTCTCAGATTCTTTACCAGAGGGTGTTGAAAAGGCTGACCAACTGAAGGATGAAGGTTTGTAATAAACATAGGAATAAACATCTTGTGTTTTTATTAAGATTTTTGGGTTATCGTGGATAGTGATAGTATAGCAGCTGGGCAACACACACCCCGCACAAGAACTTAAGCTTATATTCTCTGGTGATTGTTATGTTTTAAGAGGGCTAAGTGATTTGCTGCATCTGGGGTTTAAGAAAATACAGTCTATAAACTTCCTTGCTCAGGAGGTTGCTTAAAAACTAAAGGATAACAAGTCCTTGGGGAACATTCCTGAGTAGTAGAAGCTTTAAAGAACGTATAGTTACTGTTTAGTATATTATAGATTTCTCTGTTTGTGCATGGAATTGCTATACAAGATTGTACTTTATATTGAAAAGGTTATGTGACGTCAAGGATTATGTGCTAGCTGAATATTGAAACACTGGCAAAAAGCTGACCCAGCTGAAGCCAATGGAGAAACTATCGTGAACTTACTAGAATTAGTATTTCACATATGTGAAATAATTTTTGTGCTCTATAAAAATTGCAGAAAAGCCAGTTGTTTATTTTCCGTTTGATATATATTATTGCTGTTATGTGAGGAAAAGCAGCTGTACCACAGAAGTCTTCCCTAATGCTACCGAAGAAGGAATCCATTTTACTTACCCCCTAAAAAGAAGAGGGAGGAAAAAGAAAGGCATGTAGCACTGATAAGTGATATGAATCATTATCAGGTGGATCGATGCTTTATAAATCACATTTTTTAGAATCTGTTGGATTTTCAGATATTTGATTTTTGTAGAAAAAATAAGTAAGTTTCTAATTGCAAGGTAAATGTAATCCTCTCAAAAATTTCAGGATAATGACAGGAGAATGCGTTCCATGTCTGTTTTGTCTTAAAACTGGTCATCTGTAGTCATCATTGCAGTCCATTACTGGCTGTGAAGAGCTCAAACAACGTTAGGTCACAAGTGAAAATTAGTTCTTAAGTTGTAACATACCTTCTGTGCATCCTGGCTTTTCATTTTGCTGTCTGTTACTGCCAGGAAAGAAGAGTTCCAGTAGCACTCAGTATGGTTATTGGATTGTAGGTATATTCAGCTCTTTCAAGGTGTGGATGTTACAGCAATGCCTGTTTTAAATCTTCATCTTCTGTCTTGTTGTTTCTCAGCCCACAGGGGTTTGTGAAGTAGATTGAAGAAATTAATGTCTGCTATGTGTTAATTTTTGTGTGGTGTTACTAAAGCAATTCCATGTCTCTGTACTGAAAAAATTCAAAGGGTCTAAACTTCAATGAAGGGCCATTTGAAGTGTCAGCTAGCTGGGGTATTAATAAGCAGTTTGGAACTTCTTGAAATATCTCTGGCTAAATTAGCCAGAGATAATAAAATTAAAACTTCCTGTCCTGTTTTCTAATGCTGCTCTGCCATATTAATCCTCCTCATTTTCATACAAGTATTATCTATCACCACTATCATGCTTTTCAGTTACGAGTACTTTTCTGCCCTGAGTTAGGTATATAAGTTGGATAACTTGTGGAAGTCCATTTGGCCTACATCTTCTGTAATACTGTAATTCTATAACTGTGTAATTTCCTTGTTTCTGTCTGTATGTTCTTACCAAAGGAATAACTTCCCTCAACCGTGTGGCCTCCAGCCTGCTGCTCCTCTGCTCTCAAACCAGCCCTAGTACCTGTAGAAGTTGGCTAATGAATGGCAAAACAAAGTCAGATAGCTAAGTTTTCTGTCTTGGTTGTTATAAAACCAGGAAGTAATACACCCTCCAAACTAGTAAATACTTGAATTTACTTGCCTACCCTTATATATCACTCGACACTTTGGCATAATGTAAGCCATATAAGAGCACAGATTATGTGCAGGTTCGTATAGTGTAACAGTGGCTTGATCCTAAAAAGATCTGGGTATTACCACAGTATAAATTGTAACAATAGGTAGTATTTTCATTGTAGAGGACACACATTTGAAATTATAGCCATCTGTGGGGTATTTTTGTCTGGCATTAAAATAAAATATTACAGTTGCTTTTCCTTTTGTCCTGAATTGCTTAATCTCAGCAGAAATAGTAGGTCTAGCTATTTTTCTGTTTTTCTTTAGCCAATGTCAAGATAGGGAGAGAAAGAGCAAGAAATGTACCCGCTGATAACTAGCTCCAACTTAGCCCTGTGCCCCAGGTCATCTTTAGTTCAGAGCAGTATCAGAAATTCCAACTTTGATAATCATTGCTGGCAGTTTTGTTTTAGAGAAATGTTAATTGCTGCAATCTTGTTGAGTGCAGCTAACTTGCAAGTCTTTTATCTGACAATAGGATTTAGTGTACAGAGCTTTACCTTAGATCAAAAGAAAGATGTCTAGATGGTCGGCCTGTAGAAATGAGAGATATGGTTACATTCTGTGTATATTTTGAAGGTGTACATGCAATTACAGTTTCAGTTTGCCTTCTCATTGCCAGGGATTGCTGACTATAATTGCAGTGTAATATACTGCTATTGGGAAGAGGTGATTTTGTACTACCTTGATGATACTTAGTTACTTAAGTCTGGTTTTGTTCATTAAACTCTCCACCTTCACAAATGCAAGTACAAGCACCTAGGACTGCTTGCTTCACAGTCTTTTGCTTTCTAGCAGAGCCAAAATGTTGCACTGACTGAACTTTTCCAGCCTTTTCTTACGCAGTTACCTACATTTGCAGTGACCTGTTAACCTATCTGTTCTCTTGCATATTTTGTGAGAGGGTTGAAATATTTTGCCAAAATACGAGGAAGTCAGTGGAAGTCTATAATTTTCCTGACAATTTCTTGACATTGTTGAGAAGCCAAGGCTTCTGTAGTATCTAGCAGGCCAAAGATCCATAGTCTCAGGACTAGGGACAACCTTGAGCTGGGCACTCTGAACCAGTACTTTTTCTGTACTGCTCTGTCATGAGGAAAGAAAGAAACTAACAGGACTGCTCTGTGTTGGGGAGGAAAGGATGTTTAAGATATCTTTTGTTTCGAAAGACCTTACTCCAGAATTTTCATTCCATAGAAAACTTAATTTTTTCTAATTTTTTCACTGGACTTAGAAAATATGAAATATGAAATTTCATTATAGAGTAGAAGTTCTGAGCTTTGTTGCTGAGAAATTCTACCTCTGAATCACTTTAGGTTGCCAGTGCTACACATACTTTTCATTATCTTAATGAATGAATTATGTATGTGGCATCACAGAAGTGGGGCTTAAGTGCTTAGTTTTGCTTTTTGCTTTTCAATGTTACATAAATAGTTACAAGCAAGTTGTTGGAATGTGAGAAAATAAGACCAAAAAGGGATCAACATATAGCTTATTGGATTATGAGGCTTGCAAAGATAGTTAAGACTGATGAATCCATATTAGAGTGGAACTGCAATTCTGCACTTCTCAACAGAGTAATCTTTGCTTAACAGCAGAAACTAGCTGGAAAGTGTGAAATAGCAAGTGGAGATTGGGAAGGTTTATGTTGTGGTCTACAATATACAGTGTACATCATAAACTTTAGAGACATAGTAGATATTTTTATTTGCTTTATCCCATGCCAGTTCTATCTAAATTACTGTATCTCAAAAAAAAGTGCAGAGCACTGGAACAGGCTGCCCGGAGAGGTTGTGGAGTCTCCTTCTCTGGAGATATTCAAAACCCACCTGGATGCGTTCCTGTCCAACCTGCTATGGGTGAACCTGCTTTGACAGGGGGGTTGGAATAGATGGTCTCCAAAGGTCCCAGCCAACCCCTACCCTTCTGTGATTTTGTGATAACTACCCTATATGGGTGCTATAATCTGTCTACCCTATTTCTTTCATACATAGCACTGTATCTTTTAACTACTTAAGAGCTTTTTATAATCTATTGCAGGTAATAATCATATGAAAGAAGAAAACTATGGTGCTGCGGTGGATTGTTATACTAGGGCTATAAAACTGGATCCAAACAATGCAGTCTATTACTGCAACAGGTAAAAACAAAATAATACACACTTTTCATTCCTGAACTTCATTAACATTATTTTAAAGATAAATTGTGAAGTAGATCAAAAGAACATGAGGCTAGAAAACCCCACTATTCAGAAATTTATCATGTTAAATTTGTGAAAGATCTAAAGTGAAATTAAGATCATTCAGCATATCTCTATCAGTTAAAGGTATAATATAGGCTTTAAAATTACTTGTAGCACTTGAGATCTGATTTTTGTGAGATAGGTTGTCTATATGAAACCATAATGTAGGCTGTGATTACCAGTCTGTTGAGAGCAGTAATAGCCTTTTTTTCTGGTGCTCTGGTGACTCAGCTGCCATTTCTTTATCTCTCCTAGCATTGACTTTCCCTGTAAAAAATACCATCAATGTGGGAATACCATCTTGGAGATTTCAAGCATTGCATAAATACTTGGCATTTTTGTGCATGAGCTGTTGAAATATAACAAGGTGGCTATTGTAGTTTCATTGTATAATCTGTTCTTCACCGTAGTGAGGACATAGTGACATGGGAGCAGATGAAGTCTGAAAGTACATGTTAGCCCAATAGCAGAAGTACCCTCTTTCGGTATACTGCCCTGAAGACCAGCATGAGGCAGAATAGTCTATGAGCCCTACTGGAACTAGCCTGGCTCTAAAGCCACTCTGCTCTACGCTCTTTAGTGCCTCCATTACCAGAAGGATATATTAACTTAAGTGCTCTCAATCCATCCTTGTGGCACTGTACCCAGTGGATTTTTCTATTTTTGGAGCTGTGCTTTCATTATTCCAAAGTTTACTTTGTCATAAATACAAGTGAAAAAATCAGTGGTTTATGGCAAGCATAAAGAGAAAGGTAATGCACAGCTTACTAATATTTTCCATCTTTAAGATGGCAGTTCAAAGTGTAAATCAGGTATTTTCCTTGAGAAAACAGATCACATACATAAGTAATTTTAGGTATAAAATGGAAATACAAGACCAGATTCAAAAGCCTCCCAAAATCACTGAAAGTTTCCTCAGTGGAATGGTCTTAAGCATCAAACTGTAATCGGAAAAGTAGAAATACTTCACTCTGTGTGTTACATCCTCACATACCACATTTGTAAGGACTGAAATGAATCTTGATGCCAGTAAGCAAAGTATTGTATGAAGTTACCTAAGACAGGCAGTTGCTTGGAATTTTGTGAATAAATTTTTTTGAATAAATATAGGCCTTTCTTAAGCTAGTTTGTGAGCAATGGAGACATATTCCCTTCAACAGCTTTGCTTTTTACTCACAGCAGTGAGAAAAAGAGAGAGATGGGACACCTTCAAAGTTTTAACTGGCCATATAAATTTTTTGTAAACATCAAAAAAATATTTTCTGTTCAAACACATTAAAGACTAAGCATTGTCCCCAGCTTTTATCCATACATCTTCACTGGCATCTGTGGAGCTGGACAACTGTTAAGCAGCCTAAATATTTAAAATATGTAAGTAGTTCCATTCAGGAGAGATTTTAATCAAAGTCAGAAAAAACATGCAATTTGGAGGTTATCACAGGAGAAGGATTGAATATAGTGATGATGGTAGCATCTAGCATTCCTAATAAAAAGAATGCTTTATGCAATGGAAATATTGCCACTTCTACTATAGTTTTTTAATCAAGGAAGAACCAAATAGTTTTGAGACCTTTCAAACTGGGGAAGTTTTGATTATTAATCTGTTCCAATGTCCTTTTTAATTTGGGCAAGTCTTTAATCTTATTCTATAAATGTCCACAACATTTAGTATTTTGCTGATGTAGAGATGCAATTGTAATTTGATAAGTCAGAGATTATTGAAAAATGTTATCCCAATTTACCTGCAAGCATGAGTTGCCTGCTAAAAGACTGAGCAGGGAAAAAACACAACATTCCTTTAAACAGCGGTAAAACTCCATTTCTTGTTGGAAAATGCCAATTGTATAAAATACTTCTGCTTAATCAGTGATTTTATGTAAACTACTATTTGAGAGTTTCACTTCTTGTAACAGTTTATATGATGTATTTTGTGCATAGTCATATGGTGGATCTAAAACTGTTCCTTAAAATTATTTATCCTTTGCGTCCTCACAGGTGAGTGCATGTTCTCGAAAGCCCTAGTGTAGCATTGCACTTAAGCACATAATTAATTCAGAACATTTTCTTGTCCTACTTAATTGAGGAAACCTGAGGCATTGACTAAATAGTGAATGAAAAGTCAGTGAGATTAAACAAGTCTAAAGTTAGTCATGGACATGTAAATATTTAAGCTTGGGTTTTATTCTTCTATTATTTCTTTCTTTTTTTGACAAAACTCTCTTCCTTCCCTCTCGGCTTCCTCTTAGGGCTGCTGCACAAAGTAAGCTCAACAACTACAGTGAAGCAATAAAGGATTGTGAGAGAGCCATAGCAATAGATCCAAAGTACAGCAAAGCGTATGGGAGAATGGGGTAAGCTCATACAAATCTGAGTGAACGCTGTAGACCCAAGTGTAAATCACCATAGATTTTCTGAAATAAGTGGAGCTAGGTTGTTTTACTTAGCTGACGTTCTTGTTCTGAAAGTGTAGCAGTTTTCTGAAGATGACCCTACCAGGCCGTCAGCTTTAGGTTTTATATATGCAGTTGATCTCAGCATTTTCATATCGGATTTTATTAGTTTGCAGTTTTTTTCTTTCCCTTTATCAACTTTGCAAATTTAGTTTAAAAAGCCATGATGTGTTTGTTCTACCTTCTGCCTAGTTATAAGTAATCAAAATTCTGCAGCTGGAGCAGTGAATCTGTTAATGATGTTAGAGAACAGATCCTAAAAGCATGGGGGCTTCACACTAGCAGGACTACAAGCTTAATTTTTCTGTTCGATAGCTCTTTGGAAGCAGATATTTTAGCAAGACTAAGCTAGTCCCTTTGGTAGTTTTTTTCAGTCATGTCTGAGAGATTAACAGTATAGCCTCTTTAGGCAGTGGGTCTGATTAAGTGCTATCTGAAAAAAATGTCAGGAATGTTCTGAATGGGGTATCCACTTGAGTGAATGGCCATTCTTCCAAGATGTGTAGCTTGGCATTTTCAATAATCAAATGTACTGTGGGTATGGGGTGAATGTTGCATAAGGCTCTTGAGGTTATATCTATACTAGTAAATTAAAAAATGCTTGGGATTGTTTGTTGGGTCAGCTGGCACAAAATGGCCCATGTCTATGTTATTAAAATCTAGTTAGCAGTATGGAGTGACCACACACAAATTGCCTATTGCTAAATTGCATTGGCCTGTGTTAAGTTCTGAACCATGCCCCAGAATTGTCTGGGATAATGCTTGTTGGCCTGGGACAAAACCATGCCAGAGTGCATTTATTTAAGATCAAAGATGATAGAATTCTATCACTTGAAAACTTTCCACTATAGAGTTTATTTTATTAATACAAACGTAGCCTGGCTGGCTTTTGAGATGATTAATTAACTTTGTAAGTTTAGGGACTGTTGAATTGGTTTTGTCCTATTTAACTCTCTTTAGATTGTTTCTTCATATAGCACAACCTGGCATCAGATTTCAGAGGGAAGGTACAGGCTGATTTAATTGGGAATTGGAGGTTCTTTTAGAGTTTTGGATGTAAGACCAGTGTGCCTTTTGACACACAAAGTGGGATCATTCCAGGGCAATCAAGCTACTCTTTTTTTTGATTGTCTGGTTGTTTTGATAGAAGATATACTTTAGGCTACAAGCCATTGCCTAACTCAGTAGATGGATATAATAATACACTTGCATAGGCTGAATGAGGAACCAGTGCTTGTTTAGTAATAACTGAAAAAAACAAGTGCAGAAACCACCTTTTCGGCAAAAAGTCCTTATGAGAAGGCTGTGTTTTCTGACTGCATTATGCAGGCATATCAGTTTTTCTCAGGATTCGAAAGAAAACTCTTTGTATGTCACAGAAAGATGCAAGAGTGCCATAGAAATATGCGGAGATGGGAGCCATGGACACAGTTAAAATGATACTTCCAGGATGACCCTGAGAGAGCACTTGGCTGGGTAGGAATTGTGAGCAAAGCAGCTGTCACCCACTGTTCTGACTTGTACTGAATTTTACATGCTTTCTCTTTAAAAAAACCCACAGTTGCATCACAGAAATACCAGATTGCATTTCTTGTCTGGACAGAAACTATTTTGGCAAGTTAATGGGCCAAAAGGGACAATGTTTTTTATGTGAGTAACTGTGTTAAGAGAGAAAATATTAATATTGTATGGGTTCCTCCAGGAGCATTACTGGAAAATCCTGTAGTTTCATACTGTTACTGAGTTCATCATCACTGAAGAGTAATGGCTGTGACTGATGTATCTAACACACTGAGCTCTCTTGCCTGCGATAGAAGGCTGAGGTCTGTTGGTGGGCATTAGCACAGGCTTATCAACCCAGTCTGTGTAGCTCAGCACATGCCAAAGGGTGACTGGAGTACTAAATAGCTGAATGTGCATTACACAGATCTTTCACAAAATGTGGAAAAGATCAGTTTAGTTTTGTGGTTGGTATAGATTGAAAATACGGTAGAAGATAGAGTTGAAACTGCAGCTAGATGGACTTCTGGAATAGCACAAAGAAAGATGATGTTTTAAATGTAGCAGTTAATCAAGTTTGAAAACAAATACTGTTTCAAAGGTAGTAGATGTGTCCTGTGCTCTCCTGAGCTGCTGGGAAAGAATCTTTTTCAAAACATGAAGCAGACTTCCCTGATACAAGGGTTTCTTACAGCATCTTACATATGTTACTACTATCCTGTATAACCCATTTATCAAACTGTTGAAGTAGATCTGAAAGGAGAACCTTACACTGATCCTAAGAGAAAAATCTATTATGCTAAAACTTGTGGTTCCAGTATATGGAACAGACAATGCAAGATGAGCTCTTGCAAAAAGAGATGCTTACACTAAGCAATAGTAGCACAGTAGCAAAACTAAAAACTTGCTTTGACTTAGTGTGCAAGCTAAAAATTAGTTGTGAGATGCTGTTTTACTTAGAACAGAAAATGTATCATTATCTTTTGATGGTCATTTATATTCTACCCAGGATTTCTTTATTTCACATTAGGTTGGCTCTGACCTCAGTGAATAAATATGAAGAAGCAGTTACCAGTTACCAAAAAGCACTGGATCTTGATCCAGAGAATGACTCTTATAAGTCAAACTTGAAAATAGCAGAACAGAAACTGAGAGACATGTCCAGTCCTGTAAGTTAGCTCTGTATCTATTTATTTACAGTAGCTTTAAATGGGGTTTTGTAGGTAAACTTATCTTCAATTGCAATTTGCTTGTAGACTGGAACTGGACTGAGTTTTGACATGGCAAGCTTGATAAACAATCCTGCCTTCATTAGTATGGTGAGTATATTTCAAGCTTTACGTTATACTGTTTTTAAAACTGGCATTTTAAGAACAACTCTTGTTTAATAACACAAGCAATTTTAATGCTTATTAAAATGACAATGGTTTCACTATACCGAGTTTAAACTTTTCTAAGTCATTTTACACTGAAAACAAGAACTGAAACATAATTCTCCTATAATGCCTGTCTTATTTCCAATTGATTCTATCTTACTTATGAACAATAATGTGCATAGATTAGCTATGCTATTTTTATAGATGGTATTGATAGTAAAACACTTGTCAACAGCATGGCGAACATTTATTTTCTGTTCTCCACATAGCAGTTAACAAAGAAATCATCTCTAAAATGAATAGCAGTTGATTCAGATGCAGTCTACTCAAGATTAAAGTAACTCTGCTTGGAGAGAACTACCCAAGATAACTTTCTGTTCTTACTTTTTCATATTACCCCTGATATCCTTAAGGGTGCAAAACTTCATGAGATGTGCAAACAATTAATATAAATAATATATACTGCATTCCTTTACTTCCAGTACAATGGCAAATTACGCTCTTGTCCCTCAGTAGTTTTTCTCCATGCATGGCTTTCTTAGCCAAATACTACCCCTTTGGTAGCTTCATTAGGACAGGACATTTCAACCAGTGCTTGTGTGGAAATGCAGTGAATGCAAGAGAGATCAATACATCTGGTCTGATACAAAGTCCAAATAATAGAGATGGCAGGCAAGGAAGAAGTCAGCGAGTTCTCCCATGGCACCGGTAATTAAATTGCACTGGGACTCTGTGTACCACTTCATTGGCAACATAACTTACTCAGACAGCCTGCATCTGTTTAGAGTCAAAGATGTATGCTTCAATATAGAAGTAACTATGAGGAAAGGATTTTTTGCATTATTTCCAGAAGATGCCTGGTCAAGTAGATAGAACACAGGGTATTCATCCAGGAACGAATGAATTATTTTCCTGTGATGTAGTTTTTTGTTCTGTTTTTAAGGAAAAAAATTGACTCACTGTCTGACCTTGAGAAAGTTACTTCTAGCCTCCATTTTGCGCCCCTAACCTAGGTCAGACTTGTTACTGATAGAAGAAATAAATAAATAAATAAATAAATAATCCTCTATTAACGCATAGAATTGACCTGAATGTGGCCTTTTATATCCAACTGTAGGCTAGAAAAAAGTTAATTTACTTTTGAGATGCATATATGGAGATATATTGATTAATAAAATGAATACTGTATATATCTGGTTTTTGTAGTACCTTTAATAAGAGAGGGAATAAGCAGATACTGCATTGTGCTTATTGGTCTTGTATTCATTCAGACACTGATTTCTGTAGGAAGTATGTTACTAACTTTTAAAACATCACCTGCTTTATTGTATATTATCTGTCCATATACACCCTTACACTATAGTAAACACAATATAACTTTTGAGGGGTCTTATGAATGAGAAATTTAAATAACCTCATGGTTACTACAAAGTAAGAAGATACGCAATTACTACAGAAGATATATGTTACTACAAAACCATGCTACCAAGTAAGTCTACACTCTGGTTTATTCTGCAATATTTTGTGGTTGTAATCTTAACAGTTTATAACCAGTAGTAATAGTAGTTGCAGAACTAATTTATCCAGGCTGAGAATCAACAAAATACAGACCTTTCTCCAAAAAGCCCAGCCTTTGTCCTTGGAAGTCTTAAGTGTTTGGGTTTTTTCCTTCTTTTTTTTTCTTTTCATTTTCTGATACAGGGATTCTATGTTTAATATATTCTTGTCGTATTTTTCATGCCTGAATCTGTAACTACTATTTTTTATCTAACATGTAACAAAATTTCTCAGCTTCATACCTTTGAAATACATTCCTGTAATGATTCTTTTTGCTGGAGACCATACATCTCTGCACACATAAACTTAGCTTAATTTTGTAATAAAACATAGACTACAGCATGTGGATGTTTTGGTTTTTTTTCCACATTTTCCTCAGTGATACCTAAGTAGTAAATGTGTTATAATGTCAGCTGTATATTGTCTATTCTAGGCAGCAAGCTTAATGCAGAATCCTCAAGTTCAACAATTGTAAGTATTAAAATTGAGTACTATTGAACCAAATGTCTTTAGGTGTTCGAATTAATAAGAGAAAAGGTGAATAATACTGTATTCATGAAAATGTAATTTTAATTTTGCTTACTGCAAATAAAACTACTGTAGTTTCTTCCTCTTGCAGCTTATTTCCTCCCAGCAATTAGAAAAAGAACTACAGTTTATTGCTTACTGTAAAGGTCCCTGCATACCCCAATGCCGACACTGTGCTAACTGTTCCAGGATGTCGGGGATGATGTCAAACGCCATTGGTGGCCCTGCTGCCGGTGTTGGTGGCCTGTCGGATTTGTCCAGCCTGATCCATGCGTAAGTAAGAGTTGCATAGTTTTAACTGTTATATTTGTAGAAGCATCATTGTGCAACATCTGTTTAAAAGGGATGCTGTCAAGGCAATTATACTGTGGCCTGTCCCCATTGTATGCCTGATTATTATTAAAACTCAAAACTTGAAGACTTATTTTCCACTATCTTGTTTGCTTTGTACATTTCCGCCAATTGGAATGACTGAACTGTGTGCTCAGGCTTGTTTTCTGGTTGTCATACACTGTTTACTTTCTAAATGCCACTATAAAACTGCTCCTTTAAATCTTTTAAGTACTCCTACATGTGCTTTGAAATTGTGTTGATAAATTTACTACCTGGTATCCCAGACACTAGTTAGAAAAGCTGCAGATTTACTTAGGATGGATTGCAACAGGTTCTGCTCTGGTATCCCTCTGTTTAGACTAGGAAGGCTTCAGGGAATTCAGTATAATGAGGAATAGCTTTTACAAAAACCGGGACCCAAGTATTTATTATATTAATATAATGATAATGATAATCCATCTGGCACAAAAACATGCCATTTGCTTATATGGCAAGACCTCTAAAAGGGCATACAGGTTTACTTTATTTCAGCATTCTAGCCTGTTTCAAACTATTCTGAAGTTTTTCACCTTCAGGGCAAAAGTAATTTATAGTTCACATCACAGACAGGAAGGTACCCCCACAAAACCAAGGGCTGTTTTCACAAAACACATGTACCACATCTATGAAAATAGTGGATTTCCTTCAACCTGCACTGTTGTTTAAAGGAGTCTTGATAATTTGCTACTTGGGCAAAACGCAGAAGTTACAGAGAAGCCGTGCCAGGCTATTCATGAAGTAATATGTGTTACTTACTTGCTTCTTCTAGTAAACCAGTGTTATGCTTATCTATCTTTTACATGGAATTATTCTCACATATTAATTTAACTCTTAAGCTACAACTCTTACGGAGGTGAATCTGTCATTACTTCAGTTATACAAGACATAAAGTGTAATTGTATGCTTGCTTTCTACTATGACATCTTGCTCACAAGTACAAGTTGGCAGCTGCACACTGTATTTCTGGAAAAACTAATATAAGGTTGCACTCTATCTACAAGAGTAGATATCCAAAAAAAACTAGAATGGATGCTCTCAAAAAGAAGGGAGCAAATCATAGAGCACATTTGTTGCTAAATTTTAGTTTTACCAAGTAAGGTAATAATCAAGTAGAAGTAATAGCCCTGAAGAATGTAAATGAAGATGTTTGGAGAGACTTTAACTAGATAAAGTCATCATTCTACAAACATCTTTATTAAGACTGTACAGTCTTAATTTGCATATAATATGTCTTTCAGTTGTATTCTGTTTTCTTACAAACGCTGCTTGTCAGGTTTTTTTTTACCTGTTGGGTTTTACTTAAAATTGTTCAACACAGGGGGCAGCAGTTTGCACAACAGATACAGCAGCAGAATCCAGAGCTCATAGAGCAACTGAGAAACCACGTCCGGAGCAGATCTTTCAGTGGCAGTACTGAAGAGCATTCCTGACTTAAACAAGGCATGTGAACTGGAATGGTATATAACCCCAAAATGCATACCATAGTTAGTAGCAAAAGCACCATTGTAACTCTTCTGCTTGAATAGAAGACAGAAAATTCTTTGTGTGTGTTTGCAAACAAGAATAAATCTGTTAAACAGATCTATTGCACATAACTTGGAACATATCATTTATGTATAGTTACTCCTCTGAAAATTAATACACTAAATAGGTGGTTTATTAAAATCCCTAAGTAGAAGTCATTTGCAGTATGTGCATTGGATTGATCTCCAGGGCTATGGAGCGGGGAGGAGTTTTGTAGTGGGCTGATCTTGCCTAACAGCTTAATTCCAAAATCCTGGTGTAAAAGGCAGGTTATTCTGATGGTGAAAATCATTATGGCTGTAGTGCCTGTCAAATACAGGAAGACTAGGCCCATCTGATGTGCCCTTTTGTGGGCTGACACAAAACTCCAACTTCTGAGTGTTGGAGTATAGAGTGTACTTAAAAACTAATGCTTCAAAGGTCTGTTTCTTTAAGCCTATGGAGGGGCTGTCATTAGAAACATGAACTGTTTTTCAACTTCATTGAGCAGGGGGTAGGGAGATGATTGCATATGAAGGAGTACCACAAATTGTAGAGAAAGAGAAGACACTAATCCCGAGTAGGATAATACACAGAAACCAAAATGGAACCTGGCTTGGAAAAGGAAAGAGTATTAACAAGTTTTAGGCTTTTCTACTGCCATGTATACCCTCAAATCATGATGGTAGCCCTGGAGGTCAGCATTATGGCACTATTTTCCTAGGCATGGCAAACTGTATTACATTCCGTGTATATGCAGTATTTAACATAAGCTTAAAATTCTTAACTGTAATAAGCTAAAACTGATCCTGTGACTGTACAAATAACAAGTACTGAAACTTTATTAAAAAAAAATAACTGCCTTAGAAAGAAGGATTCTCTTCCTATTCCTGTGTGGTAAATCACTGGCTTAAATAATTAAGCATTTACTCTTAAGTTTCATTACACATATCTATCTTAACTGATGGTTATATGGCCAAGTCAAAGATTTTTATGCTCTATAGTATTTCTCTTCCTACCCTGGCTTTTCTTGCTCAGTTAATCTTACTCTTTGAGAGAGCACTGCTTTTCTATATTTTCATTATGCTAACTTTTTTTATTCTGCTTACTGTTCAAACTGCTTGCTGGTACAAAGTACATTTGTTTTTACTCCAGGGAGGTTCTTAACACTCACGCTTTCCTCTTTGTATATCAAAACTAATTTGAGGAGACTGCTTTGATTCCTAAGAGAAAGTGATCTCTGCTGGTCAGTTAGACTGGAGAAGGTAGGTGAAGGAGTAACAAAGGTGAAGGACTCCCAAATGGAGAAATACACAGGAACTCCCAGATCTCAGACATTACGTCTGATTCATCTTGTGGTCAAAAAAGAGCACCTCAGGTAGAAGCAAATGCAAACTTTGGGGATAAGTCATGTACTTGACTCTAACAAATGCTAGTTGTGCATCTGTTGTATGAGTCTTCCTCTACTAAAACAGGGAAAAATGCAGCTGGATCCAAGGAGAAAGGAAAAGAATTGGAGAAAATACCACAACAGGAAATCTGTATTACCATCTGTTGAATAAAGAGGTAAAGCTTAAGAGAGCAAACTTAAACAACTTTAAAACACTTCATACTTTATTCAGTAGAGCTTGCCTATATGAAGCATTGAAATACTTCTTACAATTCTCTATGTAAGTTGCTGTAGCTGCCTTTTTGAGGCTGTAGATGTACTTAAGCTTTACATTAAATAAACATTTCTAAGTAACAGCTTCTGACAACATCTGATGACAAAGAAAAAATCCCTACCAGGATCTTTTTTCAGTGGTAGTTCAGATCCTGAATCTGATCCATTGAAGAAAACTGCTACTTAAGTTTAGTTACCTTTAATAGGGCAGGGTACTATTTGCAAGAAGGATTGATGGAAGCTGTAGGTGGGCTACAACTACTGTACGAACGTTGCTTGGAGTAGTGCGTTGTGTCAGCAGAGAAGCATTGCTCCTACCATATCCCCTGCTAAACTTCACAATTCCTCTTAGTTCTCCCCTTCACATTTTCAACTGCTCAGTGACTTTTACTACCTTTGATAAGGGGAACCAACAAATCCAGAGTGGACTGGACAGCACTGCAGTACCTCTCATGCTCAATTTGTCCTTACTTTGTGACAGCTATCTTCATGCTGTCAGTTACCTTTCTACCATGACACTACTTTAAGACAGAAAGAGTGTCAAGAACCTTTTCAGAGTTCCTTAAGAACTACAAAATACAATAATATTCAAAGACTGCCTGCAGAAGTTGTACTGTCAAGTACAAGCCCTATGGCTTACCCAATGTATGGGACAACTATCCGCATGGTTAAATGGAATGAAGCATTGGTTAGTTATCTGAAAACTGCTCTTGAAATCATCTTTATAGAGTGGTAACTTTCATTTCCCATACTACAGTATTGTCTTGTTTAGGTTTTACTCCAGTACAGATAGTATGTAACCAGAGTATTTCTTAAAATGTTGATGGCATTGTCTAACCCTGCTGTGCTACAACTGGCACAATACTTTACTTGTAAACATTCTTTGTTTCTTGTGTATTAACAGAAAGGGCTTTATAGCCTAAATAGAAAACAGTGAAACCCATAACAGGAACTGTCATTACATGCTTTTCCACTGAAACCAGGAACAGAGGGATCATTTATGCCTAAGTCTATTTTGCCTTGAATGGGCTAGATTGTTTGACAGGGCCATGCAATATGTCTTAATCACAGGGTGAAGAAGGAATCTTTTCCTGTGTAATAACTGCACTTTTTTTTTTTTTTTGCACTAAAATTTTTCATCTTGCTAGATCCAAGTGGTAAACCACACCCCCCATAAATACTGCTTTAGTTTAAAGTCAATTGCAGGTTATCATTCAACTGAGCAAATATGCATTTAACACCTAATTGGTTTTTAATCAGTACTGTTCCATCAGCATATAAGTGTGATAATTGTTAGAGAAGAAAATGTTTTGCACTCAAATTGTAAACTCCTGTAACATGCTTGCATGGAATTATATTCTTCTAACTATGCCTGATCATAAAGACACTTAATGAAGTGTTAAGCTTAGGAACTGTTTCAGTTGCACTTTTGGTTTTGTAACAAGTACAAAGTAAAATCACTCTTGCATACTGAGGAAGAACTAAGTCTGCAGCTTTGGATTTGTACTCTGTTTCAGGGCTACAGAAAGTCATACTGGCACGATGCAACTTGTCCACCATTTCTGTGTCTCTCCTACCTCTTATTACCATATGGTTACATCTCCTTTAACTTGTGTCAGTTTAACTTGAAAGTAGATTATAAATAAAGTTATTTACATTTTACTGTCTGGATAGTTGTGGTTTTACTGTTTTTATTTGTTGATGAATCTAGAGTAACAGATAAATTGCATTTTTTAAATTACCTGTTTATATTGGTTAATCTGCATTTTTCTACATGTGCAGGATATAGTTTTACTATTTTTTTCCCTATGGACTCATTCCCTCACTTTAGTAAACAGGTCCTAAATTTATCCAGTATTTTAAAATTGAATCCTACACTTAAAGATTTTATACACAGGAAAGGCTTAAGTAAAATATTGTCAAAACTAAGTAAGGTTGCTAATTGCCAATATGGTAGCTGAGAAATATGACAAGCCACTGACTAGAATATTTAAGACTAGTTTAACTAGTGTTAAGCTCAGAAAGCTAGTCACCATTTTCTGTATCAAACGGCTACCATTGGGTGACCTTAGATAATGCAGCCAAAAATATTTCCATCTTTTGTCAGAACAAAGCAAGGAAAAAGTACATTTCAGTGCTTAACATGTGCAGTCCTTCCTGCATATGCTTTGGAGAACCTGATGTAGGGCAGCCATTTGGGGTTTTTCCTCCCTCATTTTCCTAAAAATCTACTTAAATGCTTCTGGGATGGAAAGAATAATTTGCACTGCCACAGTTTAACAATAAAAAATGCCAGAGTTCTGCTGTTTTAGTTTTCAGTTCCGTACTAGTTGGGAAGTAACACACCTGTTCACAGCATGCCCTGTATTAGCAGGGATGCACAAAGCTGGGACAGATTTGCTGTATTACTCCTTTCCAAAGGCTGAGCCACAACCAGCACATTCTTCGGCTGATCTCTGCTTTCTAGCTGCTGGCACCTCAACAGTGCCAGCTGCACCCTCATCTCATGCCTTTATCAGGCTCTAGTTCTAATGGCTATGCATGTACCATGCAAACAGGCTGCCAGGCCGGGTACCCCAGAGTATTTCTCATAGGGATTTGGATTCCAGGAACTTGTCTGTAAGAGGCCAGTTTCTTCAAACTGAAGCAGTTTTGTCAGAACCAAGATTTTAAACCTGTTTAAATATTTTTAAAAATAATTAAAATAACAAAAATAAGTACAATTTCATATATTTCATCTCATTCTCACCCCCACAGCCCCAAGGTAATGATAATGCAATACGATTTGCTAGAGCTACACTTTTCAAAGGCTTTCTTTTCAGGAAATGAAATGCATATGCATGTTTTTAAAATATTTTAAAACATTCAAAAAATGATCAGAGAAATTAAATAAGCACAGTTACATTTACAGGTATAGAGGGATGTAGTTTTGTTTGTACACATTTTAATATGATTCAGCTGCAAAAACATCAAGAAGTTGGTCCAAAAAAAAAAAGAAAGAAAAAGCCCAGCAGAAATGCAGAATTTTTTCTTCAGCTTTGTTTGACTTCTGAAGAAACTACACAGACTTGTGCAATATCATCATACTCGTACGTTCTCTTCAAAAACGTGTCTGTAAGTCTTAAGCCAGAGACACTCTAGAAAGGGAAAATATTTATAAAAGTTGTTATTAGAAAGAATTACTAAGCTTATAAAAGAGCTATTTTATAACAAAACTGTGCTATAAAGACTTACTTGCAATCCCTGCACTGAAGATAGCAATGTAAGTGCAAGATGGAGGGATGAACTTGGGTGCAGCTTTCCAAGTTGCCTTCCTGAAACTCCACACCAGTGGATGGAATTAGTATTGCACATTTCCAAAACCAGATCCATAGTCCTTTCACTGCTAGAAGAAATTGAAAAACAAGAATAAACCTGTGGGCTTTTTTTAACTTTCTGTAGACATGTAACTGTAGACTTACAGACTAACTAACTGTAGACATGTAAAAGCTTGATTACTTTATTATTCAGTTTACTATTAATCAAGCATTTATAAATAATTCTAAGGCAGCAGGCAAGATTTACTGTGAAGCGCAGTAGTTCTGTTGCACATAGCTTTGTCTGACATGAGCGTCCTGCCATGGGTTTAGCAATACAGGATAGTGTAATACCACTCACATTTTGGATGGAGCACAAGATTTTCACGAGAAGTATCTGCAGACCAGATACATACTTTATCCCTGGCTTCAACTTCTATTTAGAATTACTTTATTTAAATGTCACTCCTGCAACCCTTCTGTAAAGGGCTACCACAGATCCTAGTGTAAACACAAATCAAGCCAAAACACAGATAAAGATGTACAAAAGACTACGGTGACAATGTTTAGCAGGCATTCTAGCAGGGGTGCAGAACTAGTAGTAAAATCTGACTGAATACAAATGGCATCGTTTATTCTGATAAAATTACTTGTAGTTAAAAAAATCCTATATATGCACTAATTTTGTTATTAGATTAACTAAGATGATTTGTGATTTAATTATGGGGTGCAATCCTAAATGATATTGCCGCCAGTTCCATGGAATTCCACTACAGATTTTTGGCAGTCTCCTAGTTCAAATAGTATTAGCAGATCTTGATGGAATTTTTTTTATTTCCTTGAGTTTTTTAAGAACATTGTAATCCAAAAGATCTGTTTCAAGTGGTTTCTTTACTCATAGTAAAGACCAGGTTTGAGTTGTTTCAGGAGAAAGTATTGAGAAATGAAACAGACAGCCACAACTTACCCACTCAGGAAAAAGCACAAGAATCACAGGACATCATTACCTGCAGTTTGTTATTTTACATGTAATGTCAAAAGGTTCTTCCAAATTCACGGTGTCTGGTATCGTCTCCAAAGAAAGCCTTACATCACCATATCCAGGAGCCTGAGAAGGTACAAGAATGTATATTCTCAGATGCTGCATAGTAAACCTCAAGTTTTTACTACTCAAGTTTTCATTTACTGCAACAAGCTTGGAAAAATAAGAATCTGAAGAAGCAAGATTGACTCTTTTTGATTTGTACTCAAAAGTGGTGCTCTGTCCACTACTGATGACCACCACCTTGATAGGTTTAACAACACATTAGACAAGGATGATCTCTATTACTAAGTTTTTCAGATAGTTCACATCCCTAAAGTTTGGATACCCGTACACAGTCCCTGAGATCAGCTTTAGTCTAGTTATACTATGGTCAACATAAGTATACTTTCCCTGCTTAAGCCCGCCACTATTCCACATTCTAAGAAATAAGAGATTGTTCATTCTCCTTGCCATTTTAGTCCTCCAAACGTCTGCTAAAATAGTTAATTGCCACCAGTTAGGAAGGCACATGATATGAATATTTGCCAACCAATTTTGTCAAGAGCTGAACACATTCCCTATGGTCTACTAACAAACCTGTGATAAATACCCTAGTTACTACCAGTCAGGGCTGACTCAAGATGGTAACCTGCAGATAAAAGGCTTTCAATTTTCAATCCCCACAAATGACAGATAAGGAAAAAAACAAGGGGAAAATTTGTCCTGCCTGACAAAGCTTAGTTGTGACACGTGTTCCCCTTCTGCTGATAGAAGGATGCTGTAGTAAACTTACAGCTCGATTAAAAGATACACCTTAAGAGGTCCAGGAAGCCAGTGACAGGTTGGGAACAGGTTTTAGTCATATACAGTTCATTACAGGCCGAAGACAGATGACGTTTTAAAGAAAGCATATTAAATTTGACATTAGAGTGAGAGAAGGGCTGCCAAACCAATGGAGACTTCAGACCAGTCAAGCAACACAAATAAGCTTGGAACCTTTCATGAAAGAGAAGTAACTATCCAGCACTGGAAAAAGGCACATATTTTCAGCTGTGTTAGGTGACAGGAAGGATTCTACTGAAAAATTATACCCAGTTCCCTAAACAACGGGGAATTTGTCATAACATTAGACTCCTCTTTTAAAAGAGGTATGTTAAGAAAAAAAAAAACCCAAACCAACAATAAAAGCAGTATTTTATAGAATAAACTTAGCAACAATTGACCAAATCAAGACAGGATCAGAGCAGATGACAAGGCCTAAACCAGTACATACCTGTTGGCCTTAACAATGAGATACGTGCAAGAATGTATGCCTAGAGGTAAAAGCCTTGCAGTAACACCTCAAGGAGGAACGTACTTTTCATCAAAAAATTAGATAATTGCTCAGAGTATGGAATCAACTAGAAAATTCCTTGCTTGTGCTACTCAAGAATAATGTTCTTTAACTTTGGACTGGTTCTAGTCTAGTACTGGATTGAATGCCCATAAGCAGGTGGAGCACCTTTGGCATACTGTGGACATGCATCTGTCTGGTTTAATGTCACCAAAAAGAATATAGTTACGAATTCCAAGACCACTCCACAAAACCCCTCAGATTATGGTATGTGGGGGTGATCCAGGATACTTGTTTCAAAAGTGCATTCCTGATCTGAACCAAAGCAATGCCAGAGGTAAAATTCAGGGCCTATGGGGGAAACAATGAAATGGATTAGGAGGAAAACGATGGAAAGCAAAAGGAGCCTAGAAACAAGATAATATGGTAGCACTTAAAAGATGAGAAGACAATGAGAGGGAGTTGCACTGCAACTCAAAGGGGAAAAAACATCCAAAACCTGTTTGCTGCTTTTCCAAAGACAAATGTTCTTCAAAGTATACAAAATAACTCATGTTTCTCTGTTAATCACTAGCACAAAACAATGATGGATGACTAAAACTAATCCTGGAGTGTGAAAGTGTGTTTATCACCACTGTATTACAAGTGCGATTCTCACAGGTTCAGCGAGAAGGGATGCAGAGTGACAGAATACTGATTTAGGGACGGGGGAAAAGAATATCTGCCTTTAAAGAGAAACTATAGGAAAGGTCAGTTGAAAATGAGACAGTTAGAAAACAAGCAACAAGTTTCAAAGTAACAGGAGTAAAGTTACAAAGTTTTTCTAAGTTTAGAAAAAAGGGCTGTTTCTAATTTGATGGGGTTATACAGCTCCTCAACACATCAATTAAAAAACAAATAGAAGTTTTAGTGACTTAGCTGTGAATTTCCAGGATCCAAGTTCACTTGCCTAGTTCCTAGTCAATGTGATTTCCCTACAGAATTGATCTATTTACTAGAAGATGGGGCAGGGGGAGAGACAGAGGCAGAAACTCAATTACAAGCTTTGTAAAACTCACAGCTTTTTTACTTCTCTCCCGTATTACACCATCCTCAGTTCAAAAGATGCAAGTCAGGTTTAGGCTTTAGAGTAGACTGGCTGTGCAGTTGACTAAGCAAGCTAGTGATTACAACTTAAAATTCACAAACAATTTTTAAATCAATCAGAATAGAATAGATTTTCAATCAAAACTGTGGACATGAAAGATAAACAGTATTATCCGATATATAAAAATTGTTACTTGAAGCTAAACTGTCCATATGAATTAGGAAGCAGACTTCTGTGTCAACAGTTAGCATACTTAAAGGAGTTCTTTTATCAGTGCTTTTCAGTTTGTTGCCAGGTGGCAGCTAAGAAGTTAATTTTATACCAACCAATGTATTTTGCTACATATGTTACTTGACTCTGGCAATTCAAGTGCACAATTCATTAAGTTATGCTGTTCAGTGCTGTGAAAAAAGACGGAGGCATGTTACGTGCCAGAAAACAAATCCTCAAGAAAACAAAAAATGTTGCCATTCATATAACAAAAAAAAAAAAAAAAAAAGAATGCTTTTGTTCAGCTATAGTCCCTCAGAATAGTGGTTTTTCCACACTTCACTGACCAAATGTATTAAATAACTTTCTCAAATATGTATAGAAACACGTGAATTCAGAATGAGGTCCAGAAAGTAAGCAGCTTGAACTTATCCTTCAAGTCATTATGAAATTGTTCATTGAGTTGCCTTAAAAATGGATGCTAAGTTAAATTCATGTTTAAGTTAAACTTACCATTCTTTGGAGCTGGCTAGTTTGCAGCCTTCCTCGTTCACCCAGATTAGTTTTCCATACAATGTCCAGTTTACCAATCACTGTTACACCTTTTATTACTCCAGCTTTTTCTGCAAATTCTTGTTTTGGTTTTAAGCAGTATAAGTATTGGCGTGTATCCATAGGTTGTAAATAAGTCCTTGAGCCAAAAGTAGACTCACTAAAAGAAAAAAATATTGCATCTTAAGCAGTTTTTTTTTAGGAAGACTTAAGAGCCCAACCTTTTTTCCCCATCCCTCACCAGTCTTACTCTGTGTATGTATTTTATTCATGGCAAAAAACATTGAATTTTTGTTTTTGTTTTCACAACAGAAAACAATTCTAGAATTTAGGTACCATCAAAGACCAAGGGGAAAAGAAATTATTCATCTGAGCCAGAGAGAACCGACGTGGAAATCCACTTTGCTACATTATCATTTATTATCTGGCATCTTAGCATTTAAACAATGCTTTTAATTTTACTTTTGCTATTTGGTAAATCTCAGTGTCACGAGCTTAAGATCCCCATTCAGACAGATACAAGCACTTTGTAAGAACAATGCCGCACTACGCTGCAGGTGAACCCTGTGACAGGCAAGGAGAAGACAGAATTTTCACTTCAGCCCCAACTGCAGAAACACCTAAACATCACTTCCTCCAAAGACCCAAGCAACAGCAAAGCACAAACAGCTAAATTTAACTTCTACCCAGATATCACAAGCTTTTGTATCTACAACAGTTTACTGAACACAGTAGAAAATTCTTCTCATATTTGGTGTTTTACTAATTGACACTAAAACTAAAAGACATTTGATTTATTTCAGCATGATGGATTTTTATTCTCTAAGATCCCATGAGAGTGTTCCACGAATTCACGCTGACTGCTGCCTTGCTAGGTCTTGATTAGAACAATTGAGAAGTTACCAGTCTACCAGAAGGAAGCAAGGACAAGTCAGATGATCCTGTAAGGCTAAATACATACACACAGACCAAGTCAGAACCAGATGGGATTTAAATTTTACATAGGAGATTGAAGAAGTAGTAGGTTTTCATGCTACCATGTCATCCATGTTACCAAATATTTGAGGATTGAGCTGGGGATTTCCCTACTAGGTAGAATTACAAAGTTTTAAGAAGAGTTTCTATAAAAAGAAAACTGTAACAGCTTTTCTAGCTGAATATGTAACAGGAATTTGATCTTTTTAATGCAAATACAATCCTTTCGTTACAGACATCTTGCAGAGTAATGATTATATCTCATGAAATCACAAAATCAAGGCAAATATCCTGAACATACCTTTCCCCTGCTGTGTCAACTGTGTTCAGTTCTGCAACATTGTACATCATAGATGGCTCTAAAGAAACCTTCTCCATGAACATTGGAGAGGTCGTGATATTCTGAATCTGAGCTTCCAGAAACACTTCATCTGTCTGAAAAAAAACCAAAAAGGGCAAGTTCATTAAAACGTGATTAGTGTTATTAAAAGGAGTAGAGAGTCCTATTGTTAAAAAAAAAGTCACGTGTTTAGTTCATGCCTGCAAATCAAATTAATTAATGCAAGAAAAAACCTTAATCCCAGTAACAATAGGAGCAAAAGTGTTAGTCAACAGGTATCTTGCCAAACAATGGATGTGGGATAATTTTGCTATGTTCTAGCTATTGCTTATTTGTAATGCATTGGATCACCACTTCCCAAGACTTTCATCAACTCAACAGCAACTCAAGTTTTAATCCAAATTATTAAAAAATAAAAAAATAGAATAAATGGTAAGGAATTGCAGTGCACAACAACATGCCATGCCAGATCACTAGTGCATCAAGCTCTATAAAAAAATTAAAATAAGTGTGTGTGTTTTTCTTTAACTGAAGCAAAATAGTTCACGTACATGCTCTAAGAATTTATTATTATTCTGAAAAACATTGATGTACTGGCTAAAAAGCAAAACCCAGCCTCCTCTCTCACTCAGCTGCATCATGCCAATGGTTACCAGTATTATATGCATCCAGCAGTTTAACTGGTGTTCTACCTTCAAAACATCCTATGAGACATGTCTGTTAAATTAAGCTAATGCCTGAAGATGGTATATAAGGACCAATTCTAATACAGGAACAAAAGCTGTAGACTATTAAACTTCAGAAACTGAAAAATCATGGAACTAGAGCTGTGGAATTGCAGACCAGTGAAGACACTTTGCAGCTCTAAAATCTCAGGATAGAGTAATTACGTAAGGCTCAGACTACTAGAGACATGAGTCCCTGGAGAAGTGAAAAATAAAACCAAAGAAGTGCCAATTAAAAAAAAAAAGAGGAGGGTACCAAATCTGCATTTACAGGGGCGTTATTCATAGAATCATAGAATGGTTTGGGTTATTCAGGCAGTTGGACTAGATGGTCATTGCATGTCCCTTCCAACTGAAATATTCTTTCCTACAAATTTAGTATGAAGCAGCTTAGGTATTTTGTTATGATAAATTAAAAAAAAAAAAAGTATTTTTATGGGGAAGGTAGAAGGAAGCTTACAGTTTCTTTTTAATCAGTGTAAATAAATGATTTCATTATACAGGTGGAGTCCTGCTTGTAAATTACAAAGTGAAAGTGGGACAAAATAGTCAAAATATTTTTAGTCTCAAAAGGCATTCTGTTAGAAGAAGAAACACAGAATGGTACTGGAACTATTTGTTGTGCCTTATAAACATGTTAAACACAAACCAGATGATCGCATATATATAGTTATGAAAACTGGGCAAGCGCCATGAGTTAGGGACAGACCTCACGCTTGCAGAAGGATCTGGAAATAACCCCAACTAAAACATGGCTCTCATTACTACTACCACCTGACTGTCACTTAAATTGATACTGTTTATATCCCATAAATCCATTGCTCAAAGTGTCCATTTACCCAAATTTTAGTTGTTTTCAATGCAGCAACCATAGGCAGAAATTTAGAAAAAGCTAATTTGAAAGGGAAAAGAAAAAACAAGCAGCATAATGAAAAAGCAAATTAGTTGTTGTGTTATTCCTAAATTGGTTTGATATCACGTTCTTTGAAAAGGATAAAAATCCTTCAGTAATTCAGAAGAATGCAGTTTATTTTAATACAAGGCACACCTTAAAAGTGAGATCAGACTGCAGAAGTATCATACTAACTCATCAACTGTTACATGCAGTTAAGAGTTGGAAAGTGCAGTTCCAGCTAGCAAAAGGAAGGAAGAACGTCCAACTGCTGCTCTCTCCTCAAACCCACTGTCTCCACCAACCAGACGTGAAAAGTTGTGTCACAGTTTACGCAAGTGGTGCTGTAGTAAAACCTACATTTCTATGGGTCAAAAGCAGGAAAATTTTAAAAGAGATTAATTCCCGTTTTCAAATAATTAATCTAGTCAAACTTTGATGAGGTAACTTATAGGAGGACCCCCACAAGCAAGAGCCTGTAATAAGCAGCTTTTAGTTTCAACAATGGGTATTAAAGAAAGAGCTAACCATTTAAGTGATTAGCTGCGCATATAAAGATGAGAAAACATCAGTTCATGATATGCAGAACAAACATTGCTTTTCCATTATGTTTTTAAAAGAATGTTAACAAGCACAGAGACAGATAGGCAATTAAAAAAGCATACATATTTATAAAAAAATAAATAAAAATTACCACAGAACTGAGGTCACTCTAATGGGAAAATAAAAAAAGAACACATTAGAGAAATTAGAGTTAAATGTTAAAGAAAAAGGAGGCTAACTTTCAAACAAAATGCATTTCTGCATTTTTTTTGCACCATCTAAACAAGATAGCATTAGTAAGACAGAAACGTAAATAAAAATGGATGCAAACAAAGATGACAACTACATTTCTAATAAGTTACAGCTAGTATGGTTACATGGTTCACTAGCTTTGCTTCAGAACCAATCCAAAGTAGAGCCTAAGGCACACAAGTCACAGATAAGATATGGTAGAACAAACTGACCCCAAAAAGAGAGTTAGTTTTTGAGCAAGTTTAAAGTTTGTCCTGAATTTAAATCCATGCAATGGGTTGTATATGAAATGGAAAACCAGTACTTGTTATTTTACAGATAATTTGAAGTATCCACGTACATAAGGTCTCAAAATAAAAATGTGTGAATGTGTAGCAAAGCTACAATACTGCATCTTATATCAAAATTTGGCATAACATAATCAGGAAAAACTATTTTTTGAATATCCATCATTCCAAAAACCCAACTTTAATTGAAAACTTTGTTTTCTTAAGTGTCTGCATATTTGCCTCCCCTATGCATGTTTTACAGTGCCTTTTCCAAGGCACTCCAGAGTCACTGAGAGACTTTCTATAGACTGGGGCAGGTAATTCAATCTCAGGGTTGCAGCAGGTTAGGGCGACAGGGCATGCGTTCTATGCACGAATTTCAGTTATCATCAACTTGATTTGGATGCTACTGCAATACGAGCAACAAGCAAGAGAATTAAAGTTCAGCATCATTCCTTGTCTTAGAAAAAAATTAAATTCAGGATTATAATTTCTAGTAGAAAATAATTTTAGTGACAGACTTTATGAATAGATAACATCAGATCTGTAATACTAATGGCAACAGTTTAACTGGTTAGTCAACCTTTAAAGACCTTTAGTTAACTAATAACTGACACATACCAATTTTTCTTCTCCCCTGCTCCCAAGGATACAGTCTTTCTTAATATTCATGATGAAGGTCTTGGTACTTTGACAGCACCATAGTATCACATACAACACCTAACCAAAGACTTATTTCTAGATTTTTAAATTTTATTTAACTTCTGTGGTCACAACACATAGCAGCACTTCATATACTTTCACAAATGAAATATGAATGGTACTACATCAGTTTGCTAGGCAAATGAAAATTGCTTGGTTAATATCATTCAAAATCTTAAAAAATTTTTTTCAGTCAATCATATGGATACTATGATAATGGGAGTTGCATAAATTCCTGAACAGGAGGAAGAAAAGGCATCAAATCAGCCTTTTAAAACTTTTACAGGGGTGAAAAAAACAAACCCCAAAACCCACAAATACCAGCTCAGACACTGAAGGTTCTCATAGATCTTTATCATGAGAAATTGGTGGCTAACTGGGGAATGGAGTTTATGAAGTCCCTTATAAGGCCAGTCAGTAAAACAATTTTGTAAGAAAAGAATACTTTTGATCTATGTCAAAATTTGCCAAGAATTTACCTTAAAGAGGTTTTTATTTCCATATATTGTAAAGTGTTTCAGCAAAAAACAAAATTTACACATTAAGTATAGAGAGATGGCAACATTTAATTTAAGATATCTGCCCCTCTTTCCCCTAACAGATATTTTCTATCTGAAACAATAATATAATCCATGCACAAAATGGAGGTTTATTTTGTTCCCAGAGGAATTACCTATTTTCTTAGGATTATTTTTGTTCTTAAATCACAGCAGGAGACATTTCCAGACATTCCCACTTACAGATAACACCAATTCTATAAGGCACTTGACTACGTGCTTACGTTCTGACCCTACTTGGGTATCTCACAGTGGTCAGCCTAAGGATTGAAGCCTGTGGCCTAGAGAGATGTACCAACATATTTTTAGGGGAAATGTTTTTCTCTGTACTATGATATTTACATCATTTATGACCTATGCCTTGATTTATCCTCCTCTAAATAAATTACACTCTCTATATTAAATATCTCATAATTTACATGTTTTTAATTCACAGCAGAAGGAAAATCTTTATGGAAAATTTCCTGCACAACTCTGAACCAGACAGATCTTTGCATCTGGAATACTCATTTGTAGAGCAGAAATTCTTATCTGTTATTTCTCCTTTCTGTTTTCTCTATTGATACTGTCAGGAAGGGAAAGAAATACAGCCTTCACATCTCTACAGCCATTATCTTGCATGATGAACCCCAGGTGTGACTATGATGGAGATAAATATTTAGAAAAATAGTTCTGGAGACTCTCTGCTTTTCTACATGCAAATTCACAGCACATATCTGCTTAATTAAGAACAAAGAGGACAGCAAAATATTTTCTACTTAGCTTAACTTATTTTTCAAATTGCCAAAATTCCATATATTTTCTTCTCCTCTCACTGACACTTTGGTCTTTTTTCTCCCATGTACTATTCACTGTAACATAAAATGCCTACAACTTCACTCTATCTTTTAAACTATTTCAAACTGTTTAAGAATGCTAATGAAGGTTTTCAATGAAATGACTAGGAGTCTAATAGCCGGCCATATTTCAGGGGTTACGAAAAAAGTTTAAAACTCATAATGGAAGCTCTCAAAGTACTTTGCAAGTATTAGTCTGAACTTCATACAAACAATGCAGAATACGATACCCACAAAATTAAGCCACTTCCTCAGTTTCACAAAGCAGTTAAGTGATAATGATGGAAACAAGCGTCCCAGCTTCCTACGTAATGAGATCTTGTGGAAGTTTATACCCTACAACAGATCTATATAATACATATACCCACAGGGAACATCTACCAATAAAAAGAATGCTGTATGTAATTTGTAAGAGTTTCCACTATCTGTGTCAACTTCAGTTAAAATTCTTCCTATTAATAGCCAAAGACAGATGCCTAAGTATGTCCGAATAAATATACATGGCATATATAAGGTCATTTAGTTTTGAAGCACTGTGTATAACTGCCACAAACCTAAACATTAAATTATTGAACAGAGTTCACTAATTTAGATTTACCCGATCTGGTAAACTATTATCTGTTTTGTGAACAATCCCTTACAGTAAGTACTCTATCAGCCTAAATATACAAGCAATAACTGAAAACACTTGAGTTTACCGGAAAGCAGAAAATATGCAAATTGCTGGTCAATTGCATTAAGGTCCTAACACATCTGCCTTAGTTACGATCTCTTTCCCCCTCCTTCATCAAAACTATATCTATTTTTACACTAAATTATATGAATTCCCACCTATTTTTTTCCGTTTAGAACTGATAATTTTTCTCATAACCATGTGTGCTTAAGAAGCTCTTTGAATTTAATCTAACCAACTAATGTGAAATAATAAACCCAGCACACACCAAAACAAACAGAAATACACACAGCTCTCACTTACCTCAGCATTGTAGAATTTGGTTTTCACATCTAGTGGTTTAAGAACCTGAATGAAATGGAAAAAGATAGATTGACAATTGGTTTCTCAGACAACTTCACCATAGAGGCATAACTTAAACTTCACTTATTTGTTTATAAGTGCTAGGATCTTTACTACAGTGTTATTTTTCTCTTTTTGATCTTACACAGAACAGGTGCATAATGGAATATATAATACAATCAACTCAGCTAAAACCTCACAGTTCAGAGTATATACTTGCTGCTTCTTATTTGCACACTTGGCTGCTTTACTACAAAAACTTTACTGTTTTCTCAGACTGAAAACAAATACTTCTCCACCTAAGTACTGGCCTCTTATGAAACCAGACAAATTCAGTGCACTAAGTAGATCCATGTCTTTAAAATAACGTTACATCCATCTTGTATCCTGAAGTGGTCTGTACTTGCTTTCAAGAGTAATAACCATGTAATATTTACAAGTCCTTCAGTGTTCTGCAGCAAACAAAAGGTGCTAAGGACTTCTCTAAAAAATTAAATAGAGAACTGTTCATGTGACTAGCTTAAGCAATAAACCATTGCTAGGCTTCACTTCCCTCTTGAAAATGCAACTATTACAAGAAATAAAAAGCCAATGAATCATTTTAATCTCATAAGATTAAATCAGTAAGAGAAAATATTTTTGTGATATAAAAGGTGAAAATAAAGCGTTGGTTCTTAAGTGCTTGAGTTTCATGCATAAAGCCACTACAGTTTACACATTCAAATAAAAAATGGATATATAATGATGTAACTGAAAGAATTAATCTTCTATTAACACTTGTAATGAAACTAATTTAAATTATCTTGCTGAAGGTATTTACTTCCCTTTATGCAGGGAAACTTTTATTTTGTTTACATATGAGCGTACTGCATCCTGAGACACCCCTAAAGTTCCAAGTTGTGAACAAATCTCTTAGCCCTGAAGAATTGAAGATTAAAAAGTAGTCTTCACAGAGATTTTTGCATTATATCAGGCATAATGTTCAAATCTCTCAAGTAATCATACCTATCTATCTCTAGTCAGAAAAGTAAAAACTTTTATTTAGGTGTTTGTTGGTTGAGTCACTTTTTACACCAAATATTTTGCTTCAGTGAGCTTCCTATTAATTTCCCTAAATTAATTTCCCTAAATTTCCCTAGATGTTTTCTTGCTTTCTGATAAACAAAGTGTTTCCATTCATTCCAGTAAATTTCAAGTAAAAATCAAATAATTATTGTGAAGTTCACATGCCCTCCCCTCTCCCAAATCAAATAACAACAAAATCTTAGAAAGAATCATTCCTTCTCCATATAAACATAATGGTGTTAATTACTCAGAGGAATCTGTGGAACAAAAAGGCACTATTGATCAGTGTTAAATTACATATAATGGTTGAAAAAGAAGCTGTTTAAAACCAATTGTAACACCTGATCAACTTAAAAGATCCTAGAAAGCATAACTGAAAAAATAGAGAATCTGTCACAGGAAAATTCATAGGGAATGATTTCCCAGGGATTGCCTGGAAACACCTGTGGCTAATCAATATCTGCCATTTCAAGGCCCGCAAGTACTAAGAGCACTCAGGTGTTCTTTATCTGTAGTGCATGGCAATTTAGCCTTCTAAAGATTGAAATGCTTTTTTCTGAAGTATCTAGGTAGAATACTAGAGAAGAGTGAAATGAAATCACGTTCAAAAGATGTAGGTCTCCTGTATTGCCAGACACTCTGTGAGAGCATCTAAAAATTTATTCAGTAAAGCATGTCACCTAATCCTCTATTCTATGGGAGAGAGCCCATAATTATCCAAATCTCAGCATATTTCTTTAAAAAATAAACATCCATTAAATACACAGTTAAAATAGTCTCTCCTGCCAGAACCTGTCCACAGATAACAGCAATTTCCTGCTTTCCTCAGCTACTCTAATCTTAAGTCTTGAAATTCATGTGGTGGAACAAAAGATTTCAACTCCATCAATTACTTCTGTGGACATTAGGTATAACACATTAGACTTCTTTGCTTAGATTGCTTTAAAAAACAAACACTAACTTTCAATTTAAAAAACAGTTGCACACAATAAAAGGCAAATCAGAATTTTACAATCTAGACTCAAAGGTTAGATGTGTCAAAGTCAGAATGAACAATACTTGTTCTGTTTAAAAATAATCATAAAGCTGGCTCCTATAAAATGTTTTTGTTTTTGTTTTTGTTTTTTTTTTTAAAGAGTAGAATTTTCTTCCTCAAGAAATGAATAAAAATGGTAAGATGTAATATTTAGTATTTCTGAATTGTTTAACTGCATGGTATTTAGAAACCATCAGTTCATGGTAAGTTTGAAGCAATATTTTTTATCATTTCACTTTTAAAAGTTGAATGGATTTTTCGTATGTAAAAGTGCTTCTGAAGTAGCAAATGTTTTAAAATGGGTTTTCCAGATCCACCCACTTATTGAAGTAGAGTAGAATACTTCGGGCAATACCTGAAATTTGAAGAACTTCCTGAAGTACATCTTCTCTCCTGTTTGCGTAGTATAACTTACTGCACAAACTAAGCTGAAAGAAACAAATTTTTTAAAAATAATTTTGAATTACTTTAAATTTTGTGCCTATATCAAAGCAGCAACAGAATAGCATGCATGTGCTGCAGTTTCATATGAGCTCATTTAATCATAGAAAAATTTAAAACCTTACATGTGTGTTCCTATCTCTTTTACTTCATGATGGATCACATCATCAATGCAACAGTCAGGTTTAAGTTCTGCCACTGCAGCACTAGAAGCTGAAAGGTTCAAGCGCTGAGAACTTGTCTGAAGATCAGCCTGGGGACAGAAAAACACAGCATTGGTTAGAACTGCAGCTGCTTAAAGCAGCCTAAAGAAAATAACTTACATTATAAAGTACTAGGTTTCACTGAGCATTTTGTACCTTACATGTTTTTATACACATAATTAAGACATGTTAAGACAATGCAACACTTGTCAAAGCTAAAGACAAGTTCTAAAATATATATAAATGGTCCAATCCTTTAAGATGCAGCTTATAAAAATCTCTGTTTACTTTTTACATTGAGTTTCATAATGACTTCTGGAATTTCTATTCTCAATGTATTATTTGCTCAGCAGAAAATGCAAAAACCTGATGCACTAGAAAAGAACTAATTTGAAATATAAGAAAAAGACAGGTCAATGCATGCTTCACGTATACTTGCTTTGAAGACTTCACTGAAAATTAAAATAAGCAAATATAGCTCCAGTTTTTTAGCCATGGAAGTTTTGCTACACCAGTTCTCCAGAGAAGCTTTATAACATGTCCATTTATTTGATACAATCCTAGTTTTTAATTTTAATTTTTAAAGATCTCTATCAGGATTTCTATTTTTGTGTCTTATTGTTTCCAATTTCCAGGTTTATTTTCTCGTTTGGAAAAAGTGACACATTTCCTGAAGTCTCTATATTAGCATTGAACATACAAGCTTTTGTCAGAAATCATACCCAACATTTTATTTTTTTATAAATCCAGTAATTAGATTTATCTTCACATACCTTCACCAGTATGTCCTTGACAACTTGATTACTATCATTGTGTACACTAATGTAACTGGAAAATGTCTCTCCCAGAAATATATTTCTGTGTTTAAAAAAAAAATAAAATATTTAGTAACAGATATTAAAAAAAAAAGGGGGGGGTTTAGTGAAACGTTCTGTAAGTTTTAATTAAAATATATATACACACATGTGCACACACAAGTGTTTGCCAAATCACATCCTAGAAGTACGCTGGCATTTTCACAGCCATACTTCTAAACATCATCCTTCAAGGATAAACAACTTCAAAAGAGAACAAACAAGTCAGAATTTGTTTTCTAGATAAAAATCTGAGAAGAATAAGAAGATGGCTTACAGTACCCACAAAAATCAATGAAATAAACTCTGTTAGTATAAGATGTAGTTCACAGGAGTTCATTACATTAGAAATTCACCTACAGCTGCAAATTTCTTTCAACTGTCAATCCTCATTACATTCAGAGTCAGGCTGCAGACAAGAACACCAAGCAGCAAAAATTCATACATTATAAATCAAGCCACATTATTTTTTATAACAATTGAACATCTCATTGCATAACAACGATGTTCAAAAAGAAAGAAATGTAATAAACACATTAGTGTTAAATGAATCCTAAACCGTGCGTGTTACAGTTACAATAATTCATTCTTACCCAAAATTTTGAGGCAAAGTCAGCATTTCTCCTAGCATCAAAGTTTCTGCTCCCTTTACAGTAGAAGGATCATCTTTCATGAGCTGATTAAACAGATTACCTGTAGAAATATCAAATTACTAGTATCTAAATATTTGTTGAGTCTAAAGCTTTGTCCACATTCAAGTTATGACACTTAATCACTTATTTAGATGTAACTTATTTTAGACACACTGATTTTACAACCAACTTATTTAGGGATGAAATACATATCTATAGGTCTGCTTATAAAATATAACTTACTTCCAGGCACTCGTGTCCAATAAATCATTCAGTATACATATTGAAGTGTGCAATCCCACAGGCATTGCTCAAATTAACATTAAAGGGAAATTCTGCCTGAGTAAAGTACATTACATAACAGAACTAATCAACCCCACTTACTTTCTTCCCCTGCTTGCTTTGTATATCCACACAACCCTCTTTTCTCAAATCTTTCCTTTGCCTCTTTCTTATACTTGACTTCTAGTCTGCAACTACTACTGGAGGACAACCCAGGGATTTGCAGTTTATGACTGTACAGCAAGCATAACACAATTCAAAAACAGTGATTCTTGCAAAATAATTTTCCATAGAACGTTCATGTGTTGCTTCTAGTTACCACAGCGTTTTCTACAGATAAAGACAGTAGAGACAAACTTGCTACAATTACACATTTCTCTCTCGCAACTGCCTTCCATCTTGTGTGTTAATTGCTCAGACTTCAAGGTCACATGTTTGCAATATCATCACCAAGCTTTCAAAGCTGTAGGTCAAGAGCTGTAGAGTGCACCTTGGTATTTTCCTATAGCCATTACCTAACATAAAATATATTGCTGTTTCAGATTATCGTCTATGGAAGGTCTAAGATTCCTCTGACATCTAAGTCGCAGACGCTCACATTGCTTAAATGTAATAATATGCAATACATACATAATAATCACTCCATAGAAAAGACATTACCTGGCAAATCTCTCTCTTCACAAGTCACCGGAATATTAGTGAATAAAGTAGGTTTGGTTAGCCTCATCACTGCAAAAATCAGGAAATAAACCACAGGTCAATGAAACAAGGTTTTTAATTTTTTTTTTAATTTTTTAAGTATAATTTTGTCTTGCTCTCCTTCCACCAAAAAAAACCCCACAACCACCAAATCTTAGCCTGAAAACCAGTAACACCTTTTTAGATCACCTGGCCTTTTTCAACCTAAAAAATTCCCTGCTGCTGTGAGATCCAAGAGCACTGGTGATGCCACTGCTTCCTCTTGCTTTATTCCCCTGGTGTGCCAACATCTACCACTTTCAATCTTATGTGCCTATGGTCTTATACGTGTTACAGTTCAGCGCTTTGTGGAGCTCAGGGGAAGTGTACTAGTTTCATTTTTTGTGGACTCTTCTAGGCTAAGTGCCTGTTCTGTGATCCTGGTTGCTCTAGAATGGGACATGACAACTAGTACGGACCCTTTCAGTCAAACTCCAGGCTATAAAGCATTGCATTTACACCCGAATCTCCAAAACACACGCAAGACAGAGTTACAACTCTAATATACAACCACTTTTTCTTTTAGTCACGAACTTTAAACTCGAACCAGCAAAACCACCACAAAAACCTCAGGAACACTCACACAAACCTATTTTATCAATACTGACAAAATCAAAATCATTAAGATCTTGCTAATAAAAGACCTCTACTTCAAGAAAGTGCTATTTTCAAAGGCTATTTTAACTCAGAATATTCAAAATTACATTATTTTTATTTGTATTACAGATTTAAGATGTCGCATCTTAAATAAATTCCTCCCTATTCACATAAACCAATGGCCCTAATCTTGCACATAGGTTCTCATGAAAGCATTCACATGGAACAAAGTTTAGCATTTGTAACCTTAGATGTTGATCTGAATATGTAAAAATTATTGATTTGTTTTGCTTTAAAATTTAACAAACATAAAACCATACAATTTCTGAAAACTAAAAAATAAAATAAAAAGATTTCTCTTGACTGCAACAAGTTAATCAACATCCTTGCATTGACACACATATTGTGCTTTTATCTTTATTGTACTTTTGTACAACTTATATGTCTGGTCAGCATTCACTGTTTCCAGCTGTATAAAGTATTCTATTATTTCAACACACATTTGGGTGTAGCGGGCTGTATTGGGTCACAAGAACTGACACTAGCAGCAGACCTATGCTCATTTTTCACACAATAAAGGTAACAGCTTCCTTTTGTTGTCGTGAAAAGTTGAAAAACATGATCTCTGAGGATTAAAACCACAAGATTAATAAAAAGCCTCAAAATACACAAAACTGAGTAAATGGAGAACCAGATTCAGCATTGAAAATGAAGAAGATAAACACTGAATTATACATGCATATGAACCAAGCATTTCTGGAAGAATACAAACTGTAAGTCTGGATTTCAGCTTGTACATTGGTGCTACCCAAGACTAATAATTCCATAGAGAAACCAAATGTGGTGTTCGTTTTTCATTACACGACAGCTATCAAGCTGAAGTGCTCACAGCTAGCTCTGCGTGTATCATTATTCATGTACAAGCTAACCCAAAGCAGCAGAAAGCTGACAGCTACCACTGAATAGTGACACTGATCTCTCCTTCTGTTTAGTAAGATGTTTGTTTAACTCTTTTGTCAATATATTAAATAAATATAGTGGGACTGTTATTGGCGGTTACTTAATTTTATTCAAATCTACTGTAAGCCCATATAAAATAGTACTTGCTGACTGTTTCTAAAGGAACAGTTATAGATCAAGTTTACTCATGTTTAAGACAGTAAATAAGTAAGTAGATCATGGAATTAAGTCAAAACAAAAAGAAATTAAGATATGTAGATTATCGTATTTAATAGGACTACTAAATTAGTATTAGAAAATATTGTATCTTTGCAGGATGCCCTCTCATCTCTTTTCTTTTAAGATCCTAGACACAAAATACAACATTAAATAAAACTCAAATCAGACTGCATTCTACTCCATTATATCTTTAAAAATGCTGATGCACAAAGAAGCTTTGTTACTACTAGTGTTAAGCTCAGAAAAGTTATTTCTGTGAAATAACTTTGTTATATGAGCTTTAAAACAAATAATGATCCTCAGTTACTCTAGCCAGCATTTTACATCAATTTTGCTAAGTGGTAATATTAAATGTCACAAACACCACAAATATCAATACCAGACCCCCTTAACAATCAAAGTTTAGAAATACATGTCAATGATCCAAACTGAGCAGTATCCTTAATTTTAAACTACAAAAAGATATGTAATTCCTATAACAAAATATAATTATTCCAACATAAGGATGTCATCAATAGAAAAATCTAAGTAAAAATCCAGGGGGATTTTATGCAGTTTTACAGAGGGACTTCCATTATGCTTATGTGCACTTCTATTTGAAGAGTGTTAATGATAATCTAAAAATCTACAAATACCATTCACTTATTTTCCCCCTTTTCCAGATGCCACAGACCTTGACCTCCATCTACAGCAAAGCTATCTGGAGTTAGTAGAGGTGCCTCAGAGAAATACATACCCTTGCAGTCATATCGATGCCAGTTTAACTGCTCTGCTGACCCTGAGCAGGCACAGCATGACCTTGAACCACTTTATTTTCAGGTGACAAAAAGTCATGCTAAACTCAACCTTTTACCACCACAAAATGCATTCAAATCCTCAGAGACTTTTACCTTCCATAATCACAACAATCAGAGGATTACAGATAGAAGTCCGATTTCTTAATTTCCTGACTTGTAGCTGGAAGTTAGTGCTTTCTTGTTCCCCAGTATAATTAGAGACAAAGACCAGAAACATCAGTGAAAAAAATAACCTTATTACCAAAGTCATAAAACAGCAAATGCTAAGTTGTTCATTATTTTCCAGCATGCAATTTCTGCTGAAGCTTTCATTAGTATTTCTGGGAAAATATGGATAACATCACTAAGACAGCATATACATGCAATAGAAAATAAGTTTGTATTTCATGTGAGGGCTATGCCTTCATCAAAAAACCCACACACACTACTTTCAGGAAATACTAAGATCTTAAAAGTCTCAGTGCCAAAAAATATTAGAGATCCTTACAGTCATTATAACAACTCACTTAAAAATATTCTTTCTTCTCCTAATTTCAAAGGGGCACAGTGCTTCACTAAAAGCATAAAATTTATTATCTGACACAGCTTGCCATAATAGTCTGGAATTTTTATTTTCGTTTTTTTCCTTTAGACCACCAAGGTACAGAAAAGCTATATAATGCAGTACTAAACCAAACAGAAACTTACTAATCTTAATAGAAGTATTCATAAGTCTCCTGGCAAAAGAAAGTTAAATAAATATATTATTACAGTTAAAAAAACTGTAGCAAAGTAATGTTAAGTGGTTTTCTGGTCGTTAATTCATCAGTTGTTCTAAAGTTTGTATATTCTAAGCTGCTTAAAAACCCTAGTACTTCAGACAGCAATTTTATTATAAAACTCTATCTTACAATTATAAACTAAATATAATTCCAAATTTATGTACAAGCAAATTCATTTTATCCGTAAGGCTTAGCTTTTCCCTAAGAATATTTCTCACATATTCACAGTATAATATATCACAGAAAATCCATATCTGTCCCACAGGTCTTTGGATAGTAGCATTGCAAGATGGCAGTTCATTCTGCTTGATGAGTCTATTCAGTTTTATCCAGATGTCCTCCAAATTCTGATTATTACAAATAGACTGTTCAATTGTCCACTTTGCTCTATAAAATGCATGCAGTTTTAGTCTTTCCAAATTGCTTTGCAGTTCTTGAGATAAAGGAAGAATCTTTTCTTTAAGTTTAGGGCTAGGGAGAGAGACACTCCAAGACCTTTTCAATTTTTGTTTTCCATTAGGTGGTGGTTCTCCTTGATTCTCCAAGTTAACTGGTCTATGAACAGTCTGTGCTTGGATTAAAATCTGCCCATGTTTCACGCTAGACTGAAACTCAAGGAGGTTTTTTGTGCAGTCATAATCAGGAGATCCTGTAACATATTCTGAAGGTGTAGAAAGCTGTTTCAATTCTTCTGCTTCCTCACAAGAAATAACAGGTGGCTGCTTTTTTGGTTTGAGGGGAAGTCCGTATAAATCATTTGGAAACCAGGGTGTAAATCTTGGTAACTGACGAATAGGAAACTCCCTCAAAGCTGCTTCTGCAAGTTTCTGCAGTTTTATTAGATCTCTCTGATGTGGTCGATAATGCAAGACCACTTCCATGCTTGTTACAGTAGAAATCCAGTTATTCTTAGGAAAAGGAAGAGTGTCTTGATCAGGATTCTCAAATCTAGACTGAAAGATCTTATTTACAAGAATTTCCTTGTCCCGTGCTGCAAAGATCTGTGGAAAACAGGACCTAAAGCAGAAGTATTATAAAAAAATAAGATACTACCATATTAGGAAAATCATTGCTAGGATATTTTACAAAAAAGCAATATGTAGTAAAAATAAGCAAGATATATACCATAACGTTCTACTTTATCCAGGCTGAACACTAGCGACATTCCACCCTTACCAGCATAACTTTAGTACGCTGAACATTATCTGTATGCACTCGATTCACTCAACGCTGTCCTTCCCAAGAGTATTCTCTTACCGTCACCATGTCATACCTGCCATTAGTCTTGCCACATTGCTGTGATGCATATTAAAAGACATACAATTACTACTGTCTATTTTCTCAAATTTACGACACAAATCTATTTTTTTTTTAAGAAAGTGTTTTCCTCCTACACTTCAACATTTTGTGCCAGGGCATATAAATCAACTAGAAAACATGTGTGGTACAAACACCCCTCCTAAAACAGTACTGACCAGTATAGCAGTTTTTAAAGTCACAGGTTGAAAGAGAAGTGCTATAGGCAAATTAAAGCTGTCTGCTTCCATTTCATATCAGAACTACACATCTAGTTTTAGTCTCAGAGCTTCCGAGCAATACACGCAGCCAACCGTTTAGTCCCTAACTTAAGGATCTGGTAATTCCTTAATTTATTAGATTTTAGAATAACTAAAAGACTCATTAAGTCCTTAAAAACTTTATACTTTCATATACCATTGCTTTCTTTTACACAAATATTAGATTAAATGTGTGTGTAGAACTACAAAGACTACTATGGAACATAACATGCACTCTCTTGCTCTCCCATTTTTTGCCCTTAACAAGTTTGCAATCACTTCAGGTTCCCTGCCAGAGATCAGCAATATACAATGACATTAAAATCAATAAAATCCAAGATTATTTTTTTTTAAATAGTCACAATGTAAAGAAACCCTGATACCTTTCTCACTTCTTTTGCAAAATCTATAGCCTGGACACTGCACCAAATTCAACAGAAGCCCAAGGATTGTATTAGTTTCTTACAAAAGCAGTATGATCCATCATAAAACTTTTTGCTTTGAATTTATTACTATCAAAATGTATTTGTAATGTCATCAGCTGATAATGTTTCACGTTCTCAGGTTTGTGGCTGTATTTTATGTGTGCGTACATACATGAAAAAGGGCTTGTTGATCTTTGAATTATTATATTGACTTATAATTCCATATATTATAATAATGCAATTATAATTCAATATATTATATTATTATATTGAATTTTACATGCAGACACCATTAAAAACTCTCTCCAGCAGTGTCGTAAAACTAGTAAGCGGGCAGAAGACAGGCTCTGAAATCATCTACACACCTGCAATACTTTATCCATCACTGATTTAGAATGCTTGCAGAATTAGGATTTTAACCAACTATTTACTACTTCTACTGAACTAGCAGCATTTATTTTACAAACACGGTCAGAAAAAAAGAAAGATTCAGGCTTTTCAGTGTTTCAGTTGCTGACCTACTGGTACCCAGAAATGTCAGCAGAAGTGATCAATTCTTTACGGGGCTCTCTTGATTTCTGTATTAATTCTGCAAGGCATGCAAGAGACGTACGCATCTTTATTTTCACTATTCGTGATTCCAAGGATATAAGGCCAGTAGCTGTGCACAAAGCATGAGGGCAAAGGGGCAAAAACCATTAGAAGGGCAAAAACAAACAAACGAAGGAGACAGCAGGGGGCTAGAAAGGACGTTTTTAAAAAAAGTTCTCTTATAAGCGATGAAAGCCCTGTGCAAAACGCAGACAGGTGGAGCCGCCGCGACGGCCCCGCAGCCCTGTGCGGGGCCCTCTGTCACCTACAGCCTCCCCCGCCCCCGGCCGGGCCGCTCCCCACTCCACCTGCTTCTGAACCGGCGGGAAGAAAGCGGCCTCCCCTCCGGAGCGGACACGGGGTTCCACCACCGGTTCGCAACCCGCAGGCCGCGCCGCCTCCCCCCCGGCCCGGCCCGGCCCGGCCCGCCGCGCCCGTCAAGGCCGGCCACAGGGCAGGGCCGGCGGAGGCCGCGGCAGGCGCGGCCCGGGCGGGCACCATCGGGCTGCGCCGTCGGTACCTTTCAGAGCCAGCAAGTGCTCCTGCTTGGGCTGGTTGACGTCCATAGCACCGGCCTTCAACCCCCACGGCAGCGCAGGCGGGCCAAAACGCTGCCGGGTGACGGAAGGGTCTCGGCCGGGAGAGGCCGGGCAAACCTATGCGCAAGGCCTGGGCGCGGTAAATACAGCCGAGCCGGGAAGCGGCTGTCCCGGCATGCAGCTCGCCGCCGCCACGGTGACTACAGCCCCCAGAAGGCACCGCCGGCCGCGGTCCCTTCTGAGAGGACGTTCTGAGGCGCCACCGCCTCCCCCTTTGCAGGCTGGGACTTGTAGTCATCCAGAAGCCCGGCAGTGGGGGGCAGCTGTACGGCGCGGCACGATGGGAATCGTAGTTCCCTGGTGCGTAGTGGGAGGAGGAGGGCGCGGCCCGGAGCGGTGCGGCGACGGGGGAGCGCATGCCCCTACCGGGGCGGTGCCTGGGGGGCGGGCGGGGTGCAGCCGGCTTCTTCCTGACAGTGGCCGCTTTGCTCCGCCCTCCCCAAGATGGCAGCCGTCGGTGTAAACAAGGTCGGGGCTGGTGCCGGGCCGGAGGGCAGCCGGGGGTCCGGCGGAAGCAGTAGCGGCCGCGGCGCGGCTGGCGCCGCAGTGAAGGTGAGACGGGCTGCCCGGCCCTTCGCGCCGTCCCGCTCGGCCGCCTCCTTGCGGCAGGGCAGGCTGTGGCGGCCGGGGTTGTACCGTCGCTGCCCCAGCTGCCCCAGAAAGAGCAGTGCCGGAGCGAGGGGTCTCCGGGGTGGGAGGTGTGTCCCTGAGGCCGTGGGGCTTGGCTCGGGCCGGGCTGGGAAGCCGCGTCGGAGGCCCTTTGCCCGCCTCGTCCGCGCTGGGCGAGAGGCCGCTGTGTGAGGGGAAGGGTGGCGGCCTCAAAGCGGGAGCTGTTTCAGAGAGAGCGGTAAGGCCCGGGCTCCCTGAAGGAGGTCAAGGCGGTCAGCTGACACCCTTATAAGATAAGGATTGTAGGGTGTTTGGGGTTGGGGTTTGTTTTTTTTTTTTTCCTTTTTCCTAAATGGCGATCGATTTTGCTTTTTATTAGCGGTTTAAGATGTTCCGGTCCCCTGCTGCTTGTTCCTGCTACCTCGATGCTGCGTTTATAGCTTCATAAATGGCTAACTTGGTATGACTGACCTTTTTATGTGGATCAGCTATGAATGGAAACTTTGTCCACCGGCTGATAGGCTGCTTTGGCAGGGTCTTGCCCTCCATTTCCTTTTCCTGTGAGGATGCTTCTGCTTCCTTACTTTTGCTGCTTGACCAGTGGGCTTTTCTTGTGGCAGCGCATTAAATGAAGCAGGCAAGAACTAGTGGTGATCAAGTGGGACGCTGAAGGGTTAAAATGTTCTGTTCGTGTCTATTTATTTTTTAAATATCATTTGTATGATTGTTATTTGTGCGTACAAAGCAAAATTAATGACTCAGGCTATCTGCTGTGATTGCAGGAACTTCTGTAAAATGAACTGTGTTATATGGTTTACGGTATGAAGTTTTGCTGCTGTTATCAGCTCAAAAACAAATATGGTCTCTTTTTAAATTGTAGGTTCTGGAGTGTGGAGTCTGTGAAGATGTATTTTCTTTGCAAGGTGACAAAGTTCCCCGGCTGCTTTTGTGTGGCCATACTGTCTGCCATGACTGTCTTACCCGGCTTCCCCTTCATGGCAGAGCAGTTCGTTGTCCTTTTGATCGACAAGTTACTGAACTAGGTAAGAAAACATAAGTCTAAAGTTCTTAAAACCTGTCAGCCAAGGATATGTAAGAAATAACACTAGATATAGATTCTTAATGCTCCACTTAGTGATAATGTTTCCAAGTAATTAATGTGCAGTGTTCCTTTTCATTCAGAGAAGCTCATTAGCAGTGTTAAGCACTAGTAAAATAGATATCTTAGGAAAAGAAAGTAAAGATTTTATCTTTTTGAACGTGGGCTTGCAAGCTTTATGCCCTAACGTCTTAACACCTGTATTTATAAAGGGACTACTCTATTTTTAATTCAGGTCGAAGCGTTCCTGAATGGGTATTAGTTTCCTGTTGTCCTAAACGCTAAATAAACCATGCAATTAAATAGGTAATTTCTTTGACAAACAGAGTTTTCTGGGTTTGTGATGAACTGATATAGAGGGAAGTATAAGTGATAACAAACCTGTTTTTTAAAATGTAAAGTAATTCTATGTATGCAATAACTGATAGTGTCAGGCTATCAACAGGAATCTCCCTACTGTAGGAGTGTCTGCAGACAGTATTTGAAAGGATAAGGTACGGCTTTTATTCAACAGTGGAAGTTTACTTTAGGCAAAAGATGACACATGCTTGTAATTCCTTCAGAATAGGAATTGCTTATTCAACATAGGGTTATAGAGAAGACGAGTTACCAGAAGAATTTGTACTGAGAAGAACTTTTTAATGGAACTGCCTCCAGCAGTTTTGAATAGCGCGTGGGGGGGGGGGAAAGCTGTTGGAAGGAGGAAAATCCTCAGAGCAGGAGATCTCTAATCTAGTAATCCATGAAAGAAATAGTTAAATATCAGATTTGCTTGAATAAGAATTTACTTTGCATTAAGAGAATCTGTTAGATGGTAGACCAAACTGAGACACATACTAGAGCGCTCTGTTTCTGTCATGGAAATAGGAGTCAGGAAAAGCAATCTCAGTCTCATAGAAGAGGTGTTTGTTTTCTGGGGGAGGGAGGTGCTAAGTGTGAGCATCGTGAATGACTGCCGATCTAGAAGATGTGCTTAAAAGAGTCATGTTTTTTCTTACTTCTTATCTATGACTGTACAGCTGCACAAGATTTCTTAAAGTATGCTTTTAAGGGGGAGAATGTTAGAGCACAAGACTCGGTCCTGCTGTTGTGAAACATTTCTGTCTAAGACCACTGCTCGTATCTTGTAAAGTAAAAGTAGCATTTTTTATTATGTTAGGGAACTTGTCACTTCTTAGTTTTTATTGTGCATTTTTTCCCAGGCATCTGAATGTATCCTATCATAATTTTTGTGGGTTTCAGTTTTAACAAAAACAAAGCTTTATAAAAACATTTAAAGTTGGTTTTTTTTCATCTTGCATAATACTGAGGACCTTCTGATGAAACACAGTGAAATGTTGTTAAGCTTGTAAGGCTTCTACAGATAGAAAGAGGGAAGAAAAGCTTCCGCTTTTGTGTCTAGGATAGTAGACTTGCATCCTACTGGCTAGTACTAGAAAGGAGGATGATATGCTGTAACCAGCAGTTGCTCAAAAAACTGATAAGCAGAAAATTTTAGCAAAACAGCTTGAAAGTAAAAATACTTCTGCAGATAAAAATGTTCTGCCTCATGATTTGGGGCAAAAGAGAGTCATAGCCACTTTTAGTCGTACCAGATCCATAAGAACTGTCTTAAGAAATATTATTACTTTCAGCATGTAAAAATGGGGTGTTTTGTGGAGTGGAGCTTGTCATGGCCCCTCTTTGAGGTGTCTGTGCATTTGTTATCTTGCTTTAATCAACTACTAGTTACTGCTGTTGGTTAAATCTTCTGTGCTTGTAGTTTTCTTTCCTTCTGAGAGCTCAGAAGTGGAGCTGGGAGGGAGGCATGGCAACTCTGGGCCAAGGGAACTTTCCATCCTTCCCTCCCCTCTATTTGAGGGCATGTGAGAAAGCAAGCTCTGTTTTCACCCATTTCTACAATTGCCATTCTGCCATTTAATGAATTAGTCTCAGAAAGCTGTTTGGTATCTAAATCTCAGTTGTAGGATCACTGCCAAGAAAAAGTTCTGTTGAAAGAAAAGCTGTATAATCAAGACATGAAGCTACCTGTGTTGAACTAAGTTCCTTAATCAGTAACTGGATTTTACAGATGCTTTTAGTTGGTCATTTAACCTATACAGTTCAGCAGATAGACATGCTTGTTTTCCTTTGCTTTTATTACTAAATCACTTAATCCTGTATTCGTTCAAGTTTTCCTGAGGTATCTTGGGAACTTTTTGAAAGAAATACTCAGGGATCTATATATGTATAGATGCAGCTGTATCTTCTCCCTTCTGAAGTGGACACTTGGTTTAAATTTACTGGCCTATCTCTTTTATGTATATAAAACTATAGGGGAAGGCAGGGTTAGTAGTACTTTGTCAATCAAGATTTCTGGACATATGGAGTCTGCAAGTGAAAACTGACAACACATCGTTTACATGCTTAGCAAAATATTCTAATAATTCATTAAATCTTGCTATGAGAGAAAATATTTAGTAATGAACTGGTAAAACCCACACCATATTGCCCAAACCATATTGCTTTGCAGAGTAGACTAAGCATAGATTTTTGGTGTTTTCTTGAGAGGTCTTTAATGAAGTTGCCTGTGATCAATCTTCTAGTGGAGATTTCTAAATGAGTACGTACATGTTGAAGGTATGTGAGCTGTCTATTGTTTTATCTTCAACTGGATTAACATTCTTTAACCAGAAAGATGTAATGGAAAAGCTTTTTCAACTACCAAAATTTTGAAGCCATATATTGTGGAGATTATGTTGACTCAGGCAATATATTGAGGGAAAAGTCTATAAAATGTTCTTTGTAGAAGAAGAGACTCTTCTTAAAGCCTTTTCCTTAAAGTATCTTGATCCGAGAGAAGAGGTGAATCATTTTTTACAAACTGATTTCTCTCTTCTTCCTGTGTTGGATTAGTGTGTTGTTTCTTTTTTAAAAAAATACACAGACCAGGGAACTGTTGGAAAGGATGTGCACATGCAACAGCTTTGGACACACTGGCTTTTGACTTTAACTGAGCAGCTCTGCTAAGGAAGCTTTTAACAGTTTATGGCTCAGGTGAACTCTGCCTACCATCATCACATTACAGGGCTTAAACTATTTTCTATCATTAGAACTCTTTTGAACTGACGTATGCAGGTGTTGTCATCCTTTATACAATCCATCCCATTGGTATTGTTAACATTTATATTTTCTTTTGCTAGTGTTTGAGTGCTAAGATACATTCAAAATGTTGTGCAAGAAAATATGGCTATAACATTCTCTCAGCTTTGTTCAGACGCTTAGACAAAAGTTGCTCCTTCATTCTTTGCATTATTTATAATCCTTTTGGAGGCAAGCTTCATGCTTTTGAAAATGACATTTGTATTGTTGGCTGGAGTTGGTCTTAATACCCTCACTCTGTCACTATCTCATTCCTGGCTGACACGCTTCCTGCTATTCATGTCTTATTCTTCCTTTGAGAAGAGACAGTCAGATTGTGTAGTGGTTTTGTAATGGGCCCAAACATCCCTTTTAGGCACAAGGGTGAGATCACTAGACTCTTTTACATTTTTGACCAAAGCAGAATTTGAGTTAAAGTCCAAGAGATTAAGTAGATATATTTACATACCTCATCCTTTAGTGGTTTTAAATATAAACTAAACACTTGATCAGATATATTGGAAATGGGTATGTTGAGTACATAGTAGTTTTATAGTGGGTTTAGTGTAAAAAGCAGCAAAGTGGCCTTTTCTCAAATACATAAACTTTATGGTAGGTACCAGTAAAATTAGACATGACTTTCTGTATGATAATGCATATTTTATTGGGTGCTTACTGGTTATAAATTCTGGTTTAGTACATTAATAGTTGATGTGTAAGCTTTGCATGTTTTTCCATCTGTGTCCAAGATCGACAGTGTATTGACAAGGTATAACATGTATTAGCAAGTCTCAGAATATATAACAAAAAGTTAAAGAAACAATGTTAAAGCAGCGTAACTTCATTTCTCCTGACAGCTTTAAGTTATGAACTAGAAAATAAACACAGAATAGCTGCAGATGTAATCTTTTCTAATCTTTTCTGTTGGTTACATTTCAGTAAATTAGTTCTGCTTTGACTTTTCTAGCTTGGCTTTCTCTTCATGTTAGACATGGAACAGAACTAACATGATAAAAATCAGATATGAGAATGTAAACTGAGGAGAGTAGTACTTTGGTTTTTTTTTTTTTAAAATGAACATATTAAAACCTGTGAAAGAAAATACTTTTGTAAGAAAGTCTGTATTGATTGAATAGCTTCTTCCTCTCTCAGTCTTATCCAATGTTTGCTTAAACGCTAAGTCAATGTTTGCTTAAAGGCTAATTTGCTATAATCTATTCCATAAGTAGGTTTACCCTTTTGGTGTGGGTGCATCCGTATATACTCTGCTATTAATGGCTATCTGGATTAGTGGCTAACCTGGAGATACAAGGTTCACGTTAGTATCAGTAGTCATTATATTGGTGTGTTTATATACTGTAGTAACCGAAGGTTGTGCAGTGAGTTTGCTATGGGACAGTGCTGTTCTAAGCACTAATAAATAACCATCTAGCCACTTTTCTGTGCTTTGCTTTCTGGGAGTTAGTGTCTAGAAATCTGTCTAGATACAGTGTCAGCAAGTCCAGACCCTGTTTACAAACTGGTTTGACATAATTTAGATTCTAAAAGTGGATATTGCACTCTGTATTTCTTCAACTTGTAATAAGAGGTGACTCTTCCATGGTCTGTTATGAAAAACACTGTGATCCTGCTGGGAGTGCTAGAGCTAAAAAATAACTAAGCTCTGAAGTCAGAATATATCAAGGTAGATGACTGTGCTTGTGCTAACTGTAATTGTGGAGGACCAGAATGTAACTTCTGTAAACGCCTGCAAGACCTGTGGCAAACAAAAGTTAAAATACTTCTTTTTTTTTTATTATTTTTTGTGTTCACAATTTATTTTTTGGAGTGCAGTCAGTAATGCTATCTGTACCAGATAAGGCTTCCATTGTGAAACTGATAACTACAGAGACTATTGACATGCCTTTGTTTTATATCTAACTTCAAAGTTACTAACCAGTACCTTGATAGGCCCATTCCCAGAAACAGTACATTTGCTAAAATGAATGTTTTTTTACTGGCAAGCATTTTTTTTTGAAACAGGTAGCCACTGTTGTTTTGTACCAGTTGAAGGTGTTGTAGGGGAGAACAGCTTACATGTGCTCCCATTTATAGCTGTAGGAAAACACTATTAATCCATTTATCTGTTCTCTGAACTCTGCCTTTTATCTGTGAGGCACATAACTTCTAGTTTGAGTTTGGCCACTGAGAATATTATGATGGTTTAAACTGTGGGCAAAAGTGCCTAGGAAAGAAAATTTCATGTAGCAAAACAGGAAGCTACACAAAACAGTAAGGTATATAGCATGGATGTATTGGTTCCTGTTCACATCCCTCTTCAGAGGTAACATAGCATTGTTGCCCTAACTTTGGCCAGATGTAGCATGCACATCATGAAACTACTTGTTCTGTTCCCCTTGGTGGGAAAACAGTTGGCGTGTGAGCATTCCAGTCTTCCACATAATTGTGCCTAGCTGTGTAATGCAGCTCTGCTCTTTGAAACAGTACTGAAGGAAAAATGTCGTCAGGTAGTAAAACCACTTGCATGCATAGCAAACAAGTTTTGAGGTCTTAAGATTGAAAGCCACTCTTATTTTTCTTGTTTCACAGCTCTTGAAGTAAAAGAGAATGTTGTGGTTTAACCTCAGTGGGCAGCTCAGCCCCACACAGCTGCTCACTCACTCCCTTACAGTGGAACAGGGGAGAGAATTGGAAGAGCAAAAGTGAGTTGGAATGGCAAAAGTGATCTGAGATAAAGATGGTTTAATAGGGAAAACAAAAGCCGTGCACACAAGCAAAGCAAAATAAGGAATTTGTTCACTACTTCTCACCGACACGCAGGCGTTCAGCTGTTTTGAGAAGAACAGGGCTCCATCACCCATAGTGGTTACTTGGGAAGACAAATGCTGTAACTCTGAACACCCCCCCCTCTTCCTACTCCTTCACCCCAGCTTTTATTGTGGAGCATGATATTATATGCTATGGGATATCCCTTTGGTTGGTTGAGGTCAGCTGTCCCAGCTGTGTCTCTTCCCAGCTTCTCCTGCACTCCTAGCCCGCTAGCTGGCAGGGCAGCATGAGAAACAGAAGGCGGCCTTGGTGCTGTGTGAGCAGTGCTCAGCAATAGCTAAAATGCAGGTGTATTATCGTTACTGTTTTGGTCACAAGTCCAAAACATAGCCCCATATCAGCTACTGTGAGAAAAATTAATTCAATCCCAGGGAAAATCAGTACAGAGAATTAATTCTTAACAAGCTGAAGATAGGAGAACTTGCAGATGTGTTGTTGTTTTGTTTTTGTTTTGCTTTTTTATGTACTTCCTTATAAGCAATATTGTAACATATCTAGATCTTAAAAGCATTGCCTTTTATGAAGTGAATGTATTTGAACACCGTTTGTGTAATTCTATACAAGAGCCTTTATAGCAGTGTATATTCTCTGTGTGCTGCAAATACAGACTCCTGTGGGAGCTGAAGATCCATATTCTTAGGGCCATGAAAGTGCTGATTATTCTCTGGCCATGTACCAAGCTGAGGCACAGTGAAACATTTGGGATGGGTACTTTGTTTTGTTGGTTCTTATAACTGCTTGCTACTCATAGTAGTTGGTGTCAGTCTGTTCATTTGGAACAGCATTCACTCTAATGATTGATCAAAATCTATGGAGTGTTTGATACATCTCAGTATTGGAGAAGGAAGATTTAATGTCTGTATAGGATCAGTAGAATGACATCTGAATTCCAGAAGGATGCAGAGGGCATATGCCTACCAGGCCGCCACAGGGCAGCATAATTTAGGACATATGCAGTGACACTCAGGAGAACCAGACAAATTAAGCAGCCTGGGCTTTCTCTTTGGGAAAATGCATGGGATGCAATTTCTGTGAGTTCGTATCAGATACAAACTTCAGTCAGACACCAGATATGTGGACTGAAAATATCAAGAGTTCTTAGGCATCATCTGGAACCACCCTCAGGCTCCAGTTGCTGTTCTGCTAGTCTTTGCATCTGGATTATGAGAGGCAGCCCAACTTTTTTCTGGATCTGGCATTGTTTTCTAAAATTGTGTTTTCCAAATAATGCTTGAAGCAAAGCATAAATCAAATAAAGCAGTTACCTGAATTTAATAAAGAACTGGAGTATGTGGGGGTTTCTACAGTGAATTGCAGTTCACTAAAAGTTTGGCACATATTCTTAGATGGGTATGTTTGCATGAAGTACAAAATAAATATTTGACTTAAAAAAGCAGCGTCCCTATGCAGTTTTGTCCAGATAGTGGGGTTCCACAATCTAAAAGGTAACTGTGGCAACTTTTCTTTTTCTTTTCTTACAAACACAGTTCAAAAATTACGTCATAAAATCGATGAGTCAATTTTGGGTCCTACAGATTCTGTTCAAATACAAGGCGGCATTTCCAGGCACCTCCTTAGCTACATAAATGTACATCTGTCACTACCCTGGGCACTAATGGTAACATTGTGCCTTTTATTATTCTACTCAAAGCTAGCAACCCTCCCCTATTTCTTTTCCTGAAGTTAGTAGCTTCTGTACACTTATCTCTTTGTCAGATGTTTACATAAGGGCAATGTTATGTGACATGATGTTATGTGACTTTCATAGAATCACAGGTTGTAAAGGACCTCAAGGATCATCTAGTCCAACCTTTCTTGGCAAAAGCATGGTCTAGACAAGACGGCCCAGCACCCTGTCCAGCCAAATCTTAAAAATGTCCAATGTTGAGGAATCCACCACTTCCCTGGGGAGATTATTCCAATGACTGATTATTCTCATTGTGGAAAATTTTCCTGTTGTGTCCAGTCAGAAACTCCCTAGGAGTAACTTGTACCCATTACCCCTCATCTTTTCCACCTGACTCCTTGGAAAAAGGGAGTCGCCATCTTCTTTGTAGCTATCCTTCAAATACTGGAACATGGTGATAAGGTCCCCCCTAAGCCTTCTTTTCTCAAGGCTGAACAAACCCAGTTCTCTCAGCCTTTCCTCATATGGCAGGCTTCCCAGTCCTTTGATCATTTTTGTGGCCCTTCTCTGGGCCCTCTCCAGCCTGTCCGCATCTTTTTTGCATAGCGGGGACCAAAACTGAACACAGTATTCGAGGTGTGGCCTGACAAGCACTAAGGAGAGTGGAATAATGACTTCTTTACCTCTTCTGGTGATGCTCTTGTTGATGCAACCCAGCATCCTGTTGGCTTTCTTTGCCGCAGCAGCACACTGTTCACTCATATGGAGCTTGTTGTCCACCAGGACCCCCAGGTCCCCTTCCACAGAGCTATTCCCCAGGCAAGTGGATCCCAGTCTGTGCTTCACTCCTGGATTATGTTTTTCCAGGTGCAAGTCCTTACACTTGTCTTTCTTGAACATCTTAACGTTCTTGTTCACCCACTCTTCCAGCCTATCTAGGTCTTCCTGCAAGATGGCTCTCCCTTCTGAAGTGTTACTTCCCCACTCAGTTTGGTATCCTTAGCAAACTTATCAGGGTATGCTTGATCCCATCGGTCAGATCACATGAAGATGTTAAACAGCGTTTAACATCAGTCCCTGGGGTATTGTATAACATCAGTCCCTGTGGACCCCAGTTGTGACAGGTTGACAGTTTGAAAAGGAGCTATTTACCAGGCCTCCCCCGCGACCCCGCTGTGCAGCCTGTCAGTTCCCCACCCACTGCACAGACCACTTGTCTAGACCATAACGCATCAGTTTCTCTAGGAGGAGGCTGTGGGGAACTGTGTCAAAAACCATGGAGAAGTCCAGGTAGACAATATCCGCCGCTTGCCCCTCATCATCTGGGCAGTTTACTCTGCTGTAGAAGGCAATCAGGTTTTGTCAAGCAGGATTTTCCCTTGGTGACTCCATGCTGGCTTTTCCCAATCACGTGCTTCATTTGACTTGTAGACCCCGGGAGGATTCATTCCATAACTTTCCCAGGAACCAAGTGACACTCTCAGGCCTATAACTTCCTGGATCCTCCTTTAAGCCCTTCTTGTAGAGGGGCATGACATTAGCCTTATTCTAGCCTTCTGTGATGTCCCCCGCTCTCCACGACTTCTCAAAGATTATGAAGAGCGACCTCACAAAAACATTAGCCATCTCTCTTAACACCCTGGGGTGGATAGCATCCGGGCCCATTGATTTGTAGGCTCAAGCTCCTATAATGGTTCACATACCAGCTTTTCCTTCTCTGATGGTGGGTCTGTGTGTGCATCAACCTGGATTGGTGTTCCCAAGGCCTGGGGCCCAACAGTGCTGGTAAAGACAGAGGTGAAGAAAGTGTTGAGAACCTCTCAACAGCATTGTTGGTGACTAATTCACCTCTCTTGTATTTTCCTTCTGTTTCTGCTTGTTGTTTACATACCTGAAGAACCCTTTCTTGTACTTTTTCACATCTCTGGCCAATTTCAATTTGAGCTGAGCTTTTTCTTTTCTAACTGCATTCCCTGGTGTCCTGGTTTGAGGTAAAACAGAACCGATTTTCTGATTTGTAATTCTACTTTTTAGCTGGGCCTCTTCTGACTGACTAAACTCTGAAATTAACAGCATATTGTTCAGAAACTGTTCACTCTCAGAGTGATAAGATCCGATTATACCAAGGAGTGGTATGCACAGAGGCTCTTGCTTATAGTTATTGCTATAACAACCAAGGTCAGCTAACTCCGCTTTTTGCCCTATTAGAGGGTCGGAAGCGGAGAAGCGTAGAGGGGTCCCACCTGCAGGGAGGAGTGGACAGGACAGTCGTGGTGACCCAAAACTGACCAACATGGTATTCCATCCCATATGCATCACGCTCAGTATAAAACAAAGGGGCAAGGCTGCTCTGGCTCGTTTTTTCTTCCATGGCTGATGTCTGAGGAGGACCCTGTCTGTTCGTCTGCCTTTGATCCTGATCCGAGCATTCCTGATGCTAGTTCAGGAATTCAGCTCCTGTCCATTGCTGACTCCAGTCTGGGACTTTCCCTGTGTCTGCTGGTGACGCGATCGTTGTCCTGGGAGCTGGATACAGTTTTGTATATATTGTATACTTTTTTTTATTCTATTATTATATACTATTTTCTTATTATTTTCATTAAAGTAGTTTAGTTCTTTTTCTAAACTCGTAAATCTTCTTATCTCTTCCTCTCCTCTCTGAGGGGGGTGGGGGTGGGGGGGGGGCATCTGTTATTCTGATTGGCCAATCCAGCCAAAACCACGACACCTGACAGTGCCCGTGTATTTCTCAACAGGTGTTTCTTTGCATTTCTATCTCTGGCACAGAGAGGCAAAAGGAGGAACAGAGATAACGGTGGTCCATTGCTTCATGTGGTCAGTCACCTCACAAATAAGTAGACAAAGCAGAGACATTTAATCCCGGGTTAATCGTGGTTATACATACAAACTGGGGGACAAGAGGATGCGAGGTGGACCTCATGATCCTTATGGATCCCTTACAACTTGAGATATTCTGTGATTCTGATTCTCTTACTTGGGAAGAGAATAACAGAACAGAATGGGCCAATCAGCTGGAGGGTGGCTTTGCAGCAAAGGACCTGGGGCTCCTGGTTTAACTGGTGTGCTGTTGCAGCAAAGGAGGCTAATGGTATCCTGGGCTACATTAGGAGGAATATTGCCAGCAAGTTTAGGGTGGTGATCCTTCCCCAATCTTCAGCACTGGTGAGCCCACACCTGGAGTCCTGTGTCCGGTTTTGGGCTTCCCAGCACAAGAGAGATATGGAATTACTAAAGGCCAGTAAGATAATGTAGGAACTGGAGCATCTCTCATATGAGGAAAGGCTGAGAGATATTTTACAAATACCTGAAGGGAAGGTATAAAGAAGGTGGAGCCAGGCTTTTTTCAGTGTTTCTAGTGACAGAACTGTGCACTAACTGAAGCATAGGAAGTTCTGTCTGCACATAAGGAAATGATTTTGACTGTGAGGATAACCAGGTTTTGGCACAGGTTGTCCAGAGAGGTGGTGGAATCTCCCTCCTTGGAGATCTTCAAAAGGTGCCTGGGCATGGTCCTGGGCAACCAGCTTAAGGTGACCCTCATTGAGCAGGACTGGGCAAGGTGATGTCCAGAGGTCCCTTCCAATGTCAAGCATTCTGTGATTCTGTAATGACTAAAAGGTAATGATCCAGTGCTCAAAGATGGCGCTTCGTCTCTTGAGGCACCTTTGTATTGCAACAGAGAAAATGTCTTTGAATTTATGACAATGATGCTGAAAAAAGTCAAGGGATGATAACTTTTGTGGAGAAGCAATCACTAGGTGTATGCTACATGGCCTATGCAGGTAGCATGTCGCAGCAGTCATTGGGATGCAATTCTGGTTTTGCTCCTCATTGCATTGCTTCTTTTTAACCTCTACAAAATGAGGATGATAGGGAGTATCATGCAGAGGAGTAGACATGGACTTCTGCTTTGCTTTAGGGAGTATGAGATACCTTCTTTTTTGCTATATCAAAGTGTTGTTACCTGGGTCTTTCTTTCTGAATATTGTTTTAACTGTTATTCAGGTTTTTACTGGACTGAGATCTGCAATAGGTGTTGCACCTTGTAATTCAGGGAACGTGAGATTTGTCAGTCTGCGTTCTTCACAGCTTCTATTAGTACAGTAGAAATTTTCACAGTACATAGTTATGCAAAATATTAATTTTTATGATATGCTTTAGAGTTTGTGTGTTCTTTGTAGTTTTTAGTTGTTAGCTATTGCAGATTATTTTACAAGTACTTTTACTGAGTTTTTGTAAATTTTTTGTAATCTTGGCATCTTTTCAGTAGGGAAAAATCTGCATAAATATTAAATAGTTCCATGATGGAAGGAAAGAAGGAAGGAAGGAAGAAGATGGGAAAGTAGCGTGAGCTCTCCATAGAAAAAGCAGTAGTTGTATTTCACTGTAGTTAATGTCCTCTTAATACTTGTCAGAATCTCAGTAGTAGTTTGTGGAACTTCTCATGATGGTATTTGCTTGAGGTTTTTCTTCCTCTCCACCCCTTCATTTAACTCTTCCTCAAAAATAGGAGATTCTGGTGTCTGGGGCTTGAAAAAGAATTTTGCTTTGTTGGAACTCTTGGAACGGTTGCAGAATGGACCTGCTGGGCAGTGTGGGACGGCAGAAGAAGCCATTGGTCTGTCTGGAGAGGTACTGAGCTTTAAAAAAAAAAAAAAAAAAAAAAAAAAAAAACCACAAAAAAAAAACCCCAAAAAACCCCAAAACGTTTGTTACATTTGCTAAAAGGTATCTCTAGATAGAAAGAAAAAAAAAAGTTATTTTTTTGCCAAATGTACTTTCACTGTTTTCTTTCAGTATCTAGTATTAAGACTTCAATTAATTGCTTCATAATTAAATACGAATCTGTACTGACTAAAGCAGAAAATAAAAAGGTTTAGGCAAGCATGCATACTCTTTTACCCTTTTTTAGGCTTTTACGATTTTCAGAAAAGGTTATTCATTTGGATATTTTAGTTATAGTGGTTTAAGGACAGTTTTCTAACACTTCTCAGAAACTCTTCCTAAAGACTTCAACTTTTCTTCCCTAGTAGTTACCTTTTATGGTAATTTGATATCACTATATCATGATAGTACGTCATTATCAAAACTAGTTGCTTTAATCATTTCAGTACTAACAACTGGTTTGCAAAAAGTATGATGCAGTGCCATTCTAGGAAAAAATGACTGTCCTAAGTGCCTATTTTTCCATTGGTGTTTTGTCTGTCTGTAATTTTGTAATTCTTCGTTCTGTAATGACTGCTTTGGAAGAAATGACTGGAGCCTGAATTATTGTAGCCTCCAAACCTTTACAACTTCCCCTGAAATTTTGATTTATAAAATCACTATACACCTCTAGAATAATTTATTGCAGCTGACTGTAAAGGAAACTGACTTTCATTTTTTAAAAATTTATTTGGAACATAAAATCAAGGTTTCAAACTAGTCTAAATATTTATTAGTGTGTAACTTTTAAGGAAGGCCTGTTTTCAGGCTTATATTGTTGTCAGGTCTTCTGATTTTCCTCAGTTATTGGGATTAAACATTAACAACTTCAGTTTTGTTTTTTTTTCTTGTTGTTGTTGTTAGAGTATCATTCGATGCGATGAAGATGAAGCCCATGTTGCATCTGTATATTGCACTGTTTGTGCCACTCACCTGTGCGCAGACTGTTCCCAGCTTACTCATTCGACAAAGACACTAGCGAAACACAGGCGTGTACCTCTTGCTGATAAGCCTCATGAGAAGACCATGTGCTCCCAACACCAAGTACATGCTATTGAGTTTGTTTGTTTAGAAGAGGGCTGTCAGGCGAGTCCTCTTATGTGTTGTGTCTGCAAAGAATACGGGAAACATCAAGGTCATAAGGTACCACTAATAATCCATTCCTAGTCATGCTGTGGGGTGGATTGCATAATTATTTATCCAATGAAAGTACAAAAGATTATCAAGAAAGGAGGGTAGATTCTTGATATGTCTTGATATGAACTAACTTCATACTGTTCTTTTGTTCTCCCTTTATTTCAGGTAACTGCCATGGTAAAATTACAAGAAAAACAACATTATTTCTAAGATCACATTATGTTGTTTATATATTAAGATTGGCAGTGCCTTTATCTGATGCTTTTCTGAACTTCTCACAGCATTGAGCCACTAGTTCTGAAAGTTGTTTTCGTCGTGCAAACGCTAGGTTCACCCAATCTGGTGCAGTCCAACCACCCTTCTTTTTTTATAAATGATTATGGTAAACAGGCAAATTTGTATATTTACTTGTGTCATTGCTAGATGCCTATCTCAGTCTCAGCATAATCTGTAACTCCTGATAGCATTTTAAATTGCAAGATGGTTTTAAATTCTTATTTGCCATTCCTATATATATATATGTATGTATATATATACACACATACACACAGAAATGTATTAAATATGTAGTAAAATAGAAAACATTATTAAGGAAGATATTTATGATTGATCTTTGATATTTTGCTTTTAATTAATAGCATTCTGTCTTGGAACCAGAAGCAAACCAGATTCGTGCATCCATTTTAGACATGGCCCACTGTATAAGAACTTTCACAGAAGAAATCTCAGATTATTCCAGAAAATTGGTTGGAATTGTTCAGCATATAGAAGGCGGAGAACAAATAGTTGAAGATGGAGTTGGAATGGCCCATACCGAACATGTATGCTTTTTTTTTTTCTCCTACGTGCACAGAATATTTGCTTTTTGTAATAACCAAGATAAGGAATTTCTTTGAAAATTATATATGGTTTTAGAAGGCAAGACCTTGAGGTCTTAAAAGACTTTCTCTCTACCAAGTTAGTTTTGAGGCTTAAGCCGGCAGATAGAGGGGAACTTGTAGTCCTTTACAATGTTTTTAGGCTACATGAAAATAGAGGGGCAGTATGGAAAGCTATATAACTGGTAGTACAGTATTGAAGTACTGTGACAGATCGCATCTGTTCTCAGTGCTGTGATACTGTTGAGGCCTTTTTCCCTGGTTATTTTTAGTAAGGTGTGTATACAGACAAATAACCTATTTGTTTATTGGAGTAACTTCTTGGAGGATCTTGACCTTAGGGCTGATAAGACTTTCTGTGTAACTAGGACTTGAACTGTGATATAGCCAAGCAGATGTGAACATAAGTTAGAAACTGGAATAAAATGAAAAATGTACTTCTGGAATCAACTTGCGTCCTTAATGCTCTGGATTTCCTGACTACAATGCTGTAGGTACCAGGGACTGCAGAGAACGCTCGTTCATGTGTCCGAGCCTATTTTTCTGATCTTCATGAAACCCTTTGTCGTCAGGAGGAAATGGCTCTTAGTGTTGTTGATGCTCACGTGAGAGAGAAGTTGATTTGGCTTAGGCAACAGCAAGAAGACATGACCATCCTCTTGTCACAGGTTTCAACAGCTTGCCTTCATTGTGAAAAGACTTTACAACAGGTAGGTTGACAAGTGAGCTGTAACATATGTCAAGATAGGTGGAACTGCAAATTAATTTTAGGCTACAGATGAAAAAGTTAAATGATACTGTCATTTTTATTCCCTTTACAATGTTAAAACAACAATGATAAGATTGAAGTATCATTGCAAGGTGGTGTTAGACAAGGATAATCAGTACAAAAGCATGAAGTCCTCCAGTTGCTGGAAACTCTGTGGCATGATTCTTTTGTCTGGAGAAATTTCTGGTTATTTGTGAGGTTAGTGGGAAGGAGAGATGAACCTGAAACAAAAAGCCTACAAGATTTATGCGAAGGATTTTACAGTTGGAATTACCAGTATAGGTGTTTGAAGATAGCTGTCATGCAAGGATAGTAGGAAAAAATATTTTAAGACTAAATAACTTTTGGTAGCGGTTGTAATAATATTAACTGTGTGAAGAAAGCATCTGCATGAGAGTATCTGGGTCGTTCATTATTCACTTAATTTAGTGATAGCATATGTAGCGAACAGTGAACTGAGTGTGAGAAATTATTTCATTAATGTGTTATTTGTACCTTTTTTTTTAAATTTGGTTAGAGCTAGTGTCTGATTGCTTACTCAGATGTACTTTACTGTGCAAAAGTTCCCATCATTAATGGGTGGTTATTAATCTTTTTGTGTTGAGTGTCACTGTATGCTGCAAAGCAGCTGCTCTATTCCAGCTGCTGGAATGATATATGAATGATATATTCTTTTTATATTACATTACTGTCTCTTACAATTTATATTCTTATTCATACAGGGCTAAGAGAGGTCAAAGAAAAAGTTTTTTAAAACCGCGTAACTATTTAGTATCTATTAGTATTAAGGACGAATGACAAGGTCTTCACATTTGTATTGCAATAAATAAATCTATTTTGTAAATGTGAATTTCTTTAACTAGAGTATTTCTATTTAAAAAACTTTCTTTCCAACCATCATATTTGCATCATGTTGGGTTATTTTAAGTAAGTTACTAAAGGAAAGGTATGCTTTTGTTTTCTTTGTCTGTTTAGGATGACTGCAGAGTGGTGTTGGCCAAACAGGAAATTACGAGATTGCTAGAGACATTACAGAAACAGCAGCAGCAGTTTACAGAAATTGCAGATCACGTACAGCTGGATGCTAGCATACCTGTCACTTTTACAAAGGTATTCTTAATCTCATCAAAGTACAGCTGTGCACTTTATGGAGTCACAAATGTAATTTAAAAGACAGCAGGAACATTATATGTTCATTATGATGCTGTAGTTGTTGCAGCAAATTTAGGCAGTTCAGTATCAGTTAGAACCACAGTGTCTTATCATATGATGAGTGCCATCTGGTATTTGAGCAACAAAACCACTGTACTGTTAGAATAAGTGAGAAACATTCATTTGACATTGACTACATCAGTAGCTTTGTTTGAAAGTTAGCTGCTTTCTTTTAAATATGTAAGATCATATTTGTGAATTGTAGAAACGCCTTTCTTCCTTTCTTTGGAAACATCCCTTATTTGTTGTACATTCAGCTCAGACCAGGAATCTACCCTTTTTTTTTCCCATATATTTTTGGCTTTTTCATGAAGACAGCATAACTTCTGCAGAATGTTTGTTATTTTATTTCCTGAAAATTGCACGCCTATTTTAAAATGCAATAATGCTATTATAACTTTCAGTTTATAGTATTAAAAATAATGTATTTCTTTCAATTTGTAAAATGACAATTTGTCTTAGAGTTGCTTTGTATTCACTGATAGTTTAGACACAGTTTATCTTCTAAGTAGTTTTTTTTTAAATTGTTGTAATATCATTTCAATACCACTTATTCTTTGCAAAGGGTGACATTATTTGGAGTTTGATAATGGTGATTGTCCTGGGTTGAGCGACACAGGACACTTCTAATGCTGGGGAAAACTGCACTTTTGGAAGACTCTAGTGTCTGAATTTATGAAAATATTTACTTTATATCAGCTAGGCTGTGTGGGATTCAAAGTCTCGGTGTTTTTGAGCCTTGCCAGGTGCAGGGATGATGAGGAGCGAGGCCTGGGCACTTGACCCAGGCTGGCCAACAGAATATTTTATACCATGAACGTCACATTCAATATAAATTAGAAAGTTTGCTGTGTAGTTTCTCTCTCCCTTGATGGCAGCGGTCCAGAGAACTCCTTGCCCCGGTGCCAGACCCCTGAGCCCTTCCTTCCTCCTGAAGCCGCAGCACTCGCAGTGTCCAGCATTTGCTGTCCACTGCTGGGAGTGCACGGCTTCCTGCTGATAGAATTGGCTGAGTATAATCCTGGTATATCTTATATTAGTGTCGGGATTAATGCTAGTTCTTTATTATTATTGTTAATTATTTAGCCTTATCCTATTAAATCTATTTATATGTCAACCCTCATGTTTCCTTGCTTTCCCCAGTTCCCCTTTCCGGGTGAGGGGAGGGGTCATCGGATGTCTAAATGACAATAAATTGTTACGGGTTTTTTCAAACCCTAACAGTGATACTTTTCATGTGGGAGAAATAAGTTTGAAATTCTAAAGAACAAGTACTTTGATTTATGGGGTTTTTTGGTTCTGAATGGGTGAAAGAGGAATAGAATCTATTGTTGCTGAGATGAAACTGAGGATTTAACTGTTGCTGTTGAAGCTTTTACTATAAGGAAATGGATACTTCTTCGGGGATTCTGTCGCAGTCCTTGTTTATGTCTGAATAATTTGTTTTGTAAATTCAGTATATTTGAATTTCCATGTAATAACTGCTTTGTCAGATCAATAAATGCAACATTTACATTTGTGCTCCTCCCTTCCCTATTCAGCAGAGACCAGAGCTGTTAGGATCAGAGGGATGTCTTCTGCAGATCCTCATTTCCATAAATGAAGTAGCATTCACATTTCACAGATGATGAATTGCATTCTGTGTATTCAGAGTTGACTGACGGTGCCATCCCACTGGGCTGAGTCAGAGAGGCATTTCAGATGGTCTGGCTTTGCCTTTAGGAGCTGTTAATCTCAGAAAATTTTGATTGAGAATTTCTGAGCAATTGGAAAGAGAATGGTTGCAGCCAACCAAGCTCCAATAGGAGATCTGAAATAGGTCTCAGCTTGGAGGACCCAGAAGTCTTCCAGTATCTCTCTACACCTCAGCTTCCTTTAGAAAGAGATGGGGCTTCTCTTGTTTTTCTCCTGTCACAAATTGGTATTTTTATGAAATCTTCTGAAGCTTAGAGTCTGAATTCCAAAGATGTCCAAGCAAATGCTGTTTTTAACAAAAACAGCAGCAGCTATGAAAAAGTAAGGTGCAAGTAATTAGTTCAGTTTCTTACTACTTATGTTTTCTCACCTCTGACAAAATTTAAAGCTCTCTTTCTACACAATGTTTTTTTAGACTACTGTTGTGCTGATGGCCACTGTTTTGACTTGTAGTGAGGCTTGTTGTATCTGAAAGGCCTGTGCCTGGCAACAGATTTCAGACAGAAATAAAATTTTCAGATCAAAAACTAAACTGTTATAATTTCACTGAAAAGGTCTTTCTCAGGAACTCTCCTGCACTGAGGGCTGTATCCATTATAAAATTAAAAAAGCATTTCAAATAGTACCAGATCAGAGGAACATTACCTATCCAGTGAGGGTTGTGGAGATTCAAGGAGGGGAGGGAGAAGTCCTTTTTGCTATTGAAAGGTAGTAGGTTTTATCCACATTTTTTATTTCACTGATGAGATGAAAAACTCCTCCTGCCATTCAGGGAAAATCCACATAAAAAGCTCCGAAGGGAGGATTTGGAGAATTCCGGAACAAGATGCTGAAAGTCTTTCAATAAATATGTTAGTATATAATATTTTTTTCCCAAATGTTGTTACTATATTGTTTCCAATGGATCCTTCTTTACCTATGTATTTACAAGGGCTTTGACCAAATAAGGTTGAGATGTCTTCATGTAGTGAGCTTGCTGGCAAGGAAATGGCTTCTCATCCAGGAATGTGATTCTTATTTGAAGACAGAGATTGCTGGTTTGTCCTGCTCAAAAGAGAGTAGGGGCTGTGGAGTAGCAGTTGGTCGTCCTCAATATTTGTGTGTACATACTTGGGAGAGGGAAAACAATTAAGGAACCAGTACCTGAGATAGCAAAGAGCACTTATCCGTCCATGTTGAAGCAAGTATGGGAAACTGCTAACCCTTATCTACACCAAGAGTATTCAAGTAATCTATGAGAGGGAAAGCACTTAACACTATCTTTAAGTAAATCTATGTACAACTGTTGTGATGTCAACAAACTTCTTAAGAAAGACAAAGGACAAAGACAAAAACCAAGAGATCACAATTGTTGTGTGGGTTTTTCTTCTGCACTTGACTGAGAATTAGGAAAACACCAAGTTTTACTTGAACAGAAGCCGCAGGTTATCTGTTTTTAAGTGTGCTGTCAAGTTATGCACCTGCCAGAAATGTAGATATGAAGGGGTTTTACTGGCCAGATTTTTTTTAAATAACACTTTTGATTAAAGGTGATAATATAGTTGAAGCAGAAATATACTTTCTTTTTATTCATCTGTCAGTTTCTAGCTGTGATCATCAATAGTCAATTATTTCTGACTTGTATTACAGGTGCTATACATTGTTCCTGAGTGGGAACTTTTCTTTCAAGGTTCTTCCTGAAGTGACAGAACTACTCACACAAAACTTGGAAATCTGGTGTCCATCACAGATTGCATTTTGATTCCTTCTGAGGGAGTACAAACATACTGAGAACAACCTGTTTTCACTCTAAATCTTACTGAAAGCAAACTGCAACAGGATGACTAGATTTGACAGAATCGTTCATCTCCTCCACTTCCCTGATGCTTTAGGTTGCAGAGGCCTGCACTGCCTCTGCCTTCCAGCTGTGGGAGCTGTAGAGATGACTGGTGCTTCTGGTTGGAGCCCTGAGAGGATGGCCAGGTCGTCTCACTGTCAGCAAGCTCTGGCCATAGACAGGGTGCTGCCTCCAGCAAGAAACCTATGAAATGAGCAGCTCTATCCTGAGCCGCCTCTTTTCCTTCCTCCTTCTTTTCAGGCACAGAGAAGAAGTGGTGAGATTCATCCCCACAAATTTTAGACAAAATCAGAACTGAGGCTTGAGTGTGAAAAGGGTGCTGGAGGCATGGCATTTTTTAGCCTCTTCAGTGCCTTTTGCGTACTTCTTTGTGTTCTTTCTTTTCGCTTGTACCTTTCTTGCTGATATTCTTGTCAAGAATCTGCCCACAGGTTTTCCCTCTCCAGGAAATAACCCTTTTTGGTAACATGCTATGTTGCAGTGTTGTCACTGAACTTGGCAACTTCATCTCTGAATCCAAAATTCTAGAACTTAGAGGAAATTTAATAAAAAGCAAAGAAGTCTCAATGTTTTATTTTCCAAATCTCAAATATTCAGTTAGAGTCATATACGAATAATACATCAAGATCTGTTAGTTGCAGAAACCACACTGTTGGCTCAGTAAATCCATGAGCTGCAAGCTGCTAGACATAGGGAGGGTATTTAGAGGAGTTATCACTAGGTGCTTTTCCTGTTCCTTACTTTCACATGTATCTGTCTTTACCTAGTTTCAGACAACATGCTAGGTTAGATAGACGTTTGATTTGACTCTTACACTTAAAATTGTGATGGTGCTGACTTTTGCATTGTGGTACTTGTATACATATTTTAAATTTCTTATTTTTTTTTGAAAGCAGTTTCTCAAGGTGTTTTTACTCTCTTTGAAGGTTGCAATAGCATAAGGTCATTGAATTAATCTGTATTCATTATTCTGGCAGTGTGCTGTGACAGAGGGGAGAATGGAGTTGCATGTCATGATGACATATATCCAGCTATATAATGGACCCCATATCTGTGTATATCTATCTGTCTGTCTGTCTACCTACCTACCTATATCTGAAGTCACATCATTTAGATGTTTATACATCAGGTCACACTGGTCCGTGTTGGTCTCGTACCAGGAGAGGTTGTAGCATTTTTCCACTAAATAAATAGCATTTCTAATGCAAGAAGAAATAAAAAGCTGTGTGGGGTAGACACAGGTTTTTGTCTATTACTTGCCCAGCACAGTGCTGTCTGGATTTTGCAAGAAAACAAATGTATTGCCACATAGTTCTGGTGATTGAAACTCTGGTATTTCATCAAGGTAGCAATTCTAGGTACTTCAAAATACATTTCAAGGATACATGGTAATCTTAGCCTATGTTATTTGTTTTACAATTTACGATTTGCTGCTTTATATTAGTAATGCCACTTGATTGCATTGTTAGCATCAGCTCATTCAATACTTATGGTAGCTTGGTCTAAACTACAAGTAGGAAGGTGATTCTTTTTCCTTGCCTCCAAGGAAGACTTGGGGTTTCTTTTGTTTGTTTTTCTTCACTATTTCAGATTACTGCTTAATGCTAATAATGTTGCTGTTGTAATGTGGCAAAAGATTAGAAGTGGTTTGAGGTGAAGAGGGGTAGCTATGGAGCCTCCAGCAAGGAAGTAGTTCTGTAGCTGGGAGCATTAATGAAGTGACAAAACATAGTGGAAAAGCTGCAAAACCAGTAGAGACTTCTCTGGTCAGAGAATTGCTATGAGCAACTCCTCATGCGGTTTGAGCCAAAAATGATGAAAGAATTTTAAATTTTATCAAGTACAGACGTACTAGCGTGAGAGTGGCTGTCTTTCTAAAAGACCTGAGGTAACTCAGGCAGAAGTTACGGGTTCACTACAGAGATTATTGGATATTTTGGTTTATATTACTGCAGGAGGTGATTGATGATTGTGCCTTGTATTTTTGGGGTCCATCCATTTAATCACTTTACAAATGGTAACAAGATAGGTATCTTAAACATAAGGGTTTTCTAATTTTAATTTCCTAAACTTGCTCTCGTTTTGTGTATGCTGTTTCTTCCAGGACAACAGGGTACATATTGGACCAAAAATGGAAATTCGTGTTGTCACTCTAGGATTGGATGGAGCTGGCAAAACAACTATTTTGTTTAAGTTAAAGCAAGATGAATTCATGCAGCCAATTCCAACAATAGGTTAGTAGCAACAATTTATTTTTTTCTGAATGTTTGATTTATCTGTAGAATCTGGTCATTTTATATTCATACAGAACAAAATGATACAACTTTAATATTTTTATTCTAGGTTTTAATGTTGAAACAGTAGAATACAAGAATTTGAAGTTTACTATTTGGGATGTTGGAGGGAAGCACAAATTGAGGCCCTTGTGGAAGCATTATTATCTCAATACACAAGGTGAGACTAGTACAACTGTTAAACTGTATTTTGTCTTCTAGCCTGTATTTCAGAGCCAAAAAGATTATTAATAGAAATAATTTATAACTGTAAAAATTGTTCATCTAATGCAAAGTCCAGCTGCTAGATTCATGAGCTAAGAAATTTTAATCCAGTTGGTCACAGTGTCTGCTGCACGATAAAGGTGCGTTCTCCATAAATCCGTCAGACAGTTCATGGAGCCAAACAAAATTAGAATCTTGGTTAAACTGGTTCTAGCTGACAACAGACAAGGTGCAGTGTTCCAAAGTTTGCATAGTGAGGAGTAGTACTTGCCAGGTATGAAATTTAAATAGCACTTGAAATGAAAATACTCAGCCTTTAGGAGCCTTAGTTGGCAACTTAAAACATTCCACAAAGTTCTGTAACTTCTGACTTGGTATTGCAGTGTAATATCCAGTCATAGACTAGATTACTGATTCTGAAAACATTGACCTAAATGGTTTTGACTTAGAAATTGATACTGTCCTCCTGTAAATCCTCCACAGTTGTTTTTTAATTTAGAAAAGGGTTCCTCTTCATTAATTAATTCCAAATTATCTGAAATATTTAGGAATGACAGACATCAGTTTATGTGCTCTGCTTTGTGCATTATTTCAGTCTTCATTGCAAACTTCAACATTTTAAATTGTCTTTTCAAACTCCTAAAGATCATATTTTGGGATTTCTCTTGTCCTCTTAAAACTTACCATGTAAACACCAATAGCATGGACTCATGTCTTCCTTGAAGAATTGTGTGTTGGAGAGAAGGCCTAAGCAGTTAACCTGGTGTATACGTGCAGTAAGTTTTGCTTAGTTTTGGTGTTGGAGGCTTCTTCATTGCAAAACCCATGAGTTTAAATTCTATCCTCTAGCTACACCTCCCTGACTCTCCTGTCTTCCTGGTATCTTGGTTACTCTCTGTGGTGGATAGCAAAATCTACCACTGCTGTTTCAGGTCCATCGCGATCTTCTCTGGATTGTGTAGTCTGTAGCTGGAGGAAGCTGTGCCGATTTGGCTGAATCTGTAGATTTTACAGCCAGTTCAGGGTAACTGGAACAGTCATGTGGGAGTTGATTGAGTACAAATGGATCAAGAAATGCTTTAAACTGAGATACTCAATCCACACATAGTAAATCTGCGTTTAGACCTAAGTAGTTCAAATATTACAGCCTTTATATTACACTAGGCAAAAACCTTCAGACTTTTTTTCTGTGTTCTAGGATGAATTGTAGATTTTTGTCAAAGGTATAGAGGTATGTAAGGCATTTCTCACTCCTCCTGGATTTGAAATTGAAGTTGTGCACTGCTGAGAAACCTCACGTAGACTGCTGAAAAAAACGAATTGTGTCAGTTGAAAGCTAATTTTACAGAGTTTGTATTTAAATAGGTGTATAACATTTCTCTCTTTCTTTCATAGCGGTGGTGTTTGTTGTTGATAGCAGTCACAGAGACAGGGTTAGTGAAGCACACAGTGAACTTGCAAAATTATTAACAGAGAAGGAATTGCGGGATGCCTTGCTCTTGATCTTTGCTAATAAACAGGTATGTGTGATTTTTTTCACTCCGTTACTCTTTTCCTTAGTTTTTGTATCAAATTCCAACTTTCTGAACCCTCCCCTATGGGTAAGGAACAGTAATGTGGAAGGAATAAAATGTAGATGTTTTCCTTATGTTTAATGCTAGTAAAAGAAGTGATGCTAGAGTGCTTGGTAAATTTAGCAACCAGTTTTTGGTTTATGGTAACAAGGAGTAAAAGTGTAACTGTTTTATTTGGCTTTTGTGTTTGGAAACATTTTCTATGATTTGTAGTTTCAGTCTAAGCTATCACTTAAAAATAAAATGCTTCAAACATAATACAGAAGAATAATTGAATCTTTGTGTCTGGTTCTGTTGCAGGATGTAGCAGGTGCACTGTCAGTGGAAGAAATCACAGAACTGCTGAGTCTCCACAAACTCTGCTGTGGCCGTAGCTGGTATATTCAGGGTTGTGATGCCCGAAGTGGTACAGGACTTTATGAAGGATTGGACTGGCTTTCGAGGCAGTTAGTGGCTGCTGGTGTCCTGGATGTGGCTTAATTTTACAGCAGCTGCAATTTAAGGGTGTAGTTTACTGCTGTGTTTTGTTTGCACGATTTAGGATGTAGCCAGCTGTGCTGTCTGAAGGGGGGACTCTATTGAACTTGGTGGTTACGGAAAAATACAAGCCTCTATCCTAGACTGGATAATTGGTTGAGTAAACTTGTGCAGTTACAGTGTTTTTGAAATTTGATACAGTTACAAGTAATGGGATGGGCTAGTTACAAGGGTGCCTTGAAATTCTTTTTGGTGAAATTAGTTGTTACAATTCAAAAGCATTCCCTGATTAAACAAATGCATTGGAATTCATCTAATAATTTTAACAAGGTTACAATAGTTCATCGGTATCAGAAAAAAGTCTGAGTGGTTTAGAAATACTTTCCCAGGAAACTATTCCAAAATCCATCTCAAGTTATTAGAATAGCCAGTCCTGTCTGTTAGTCAGAAATAAACGGTGCTACTCTTTAATATCTGAAGAATGCATTCATTTAAAGGTGGCATTGAAAATTACATCCAAGTACACCACAAAAGGAAAATGTTTCCCCCGTTATTTGTTAGTTTCCCTGTTTGTTACCAGAAGGCAGCATAACTGGGCAAAGAAAACTGAGAATGGGGACCAGTGTTGCAGGGCTAGGGATCTATGGCATTGTTTAGCTAGTCATTTTCTAGTTGGGGGGAGGGGTTAGTTGTTTTGGTTTTTTTTTTGTTAATTTACACATGCTAAATTATTTATGGACAGACTATAGTGATATTGAGGTGAAAGTGTTTTGTGTGTACTTGGGGACAGAATCTGCGTTTAGCGATTAAGCTTACTCCTCAAGAAGTCAGTGAAGTTCAAAAAAAACCAACCAAACTTCTTAAAGAAGTAGTGCGGTGTAATGTCAATGCAGCTATGTACTTTTATGTAGAAGTCATGCTTCCAGATTAAGGTAGTGGCCTTAAAATATAAAATAACACAATGTAAAAGTAGTGTACACTAATTATAACTCTTACTTAGAAGAGCAGATGGTAAAATGTGATATAAACCTTCCATAATTAGATTTTCAGTTCTCACTGTACCTTCTACATGGAACTGTCACTAATGCCTCTATTTTCGCAGATTACTCATGCACAAACCCATGAAATATGGGCGTAGCGCTGTTTAAATTTAGAGAAGGCTGCAACAACTGAGTGATGTCTCTCTTTCTGCTGCACATGCAACTCTGCTAACAATTTTATCTGTCTGATATGTGCACCAGAATCTTCTGGCCTCCTCTTTAAGTGGAGGCCATTGCCATTTGAGGAAGCCATGCCATGGACCTCTTTATGTTGGTAGAGGAGCTACAAAGCGCACGGCCAATACATCTAAACTGCATTATCATCGCTTTTCTTACTGGAGTAGAGGTGAATAGGGAGAACCAGAGAGTGGAAGTGAGCAGTTGTTCCACAGATGGGTAGATGTTTTTGCCATGCTGAAAAGTGTGTTTACCTGTGAGAGCTCTGAACCTCATCTGGCAAAGAAAATGTATCCCATGGCTTCTATTATAATGTTATCAATTTTATGATGGTTTTTCCACTACATAACTTAGGTGAAGCCAAGAATGTATAAAAATAATTTAGTACATTTGCACTTTTCTTCAAGAGGAAGCAGTTAAGGTAACTACTGCCTCATAATGACACTTATTTGTAGTTTTCTCTTGTTACTTAAATTTCATGTAAATGGTGTTAAATGCAGCTTCAGTTTCAGCAAGTCTAATGACTTCAACAGTAGCTGAAAGAACACTAAGCTTTAAAGTAGTTAAATGTTTGTGAAGTGGCCTTCAATGCCTACCTATGTACATAGGTACTGAGAAGGGGTATTTAGTCTTTCTTCAGACAACCTGATAAATTTGGAAATAGTTTACAACAAAGTGAAGTGTGTTTTCTTGCATCTACCAACTAAAAATTGTTCATCCTTCCCAGCCTGTAACTTCTTGCGCACTAGACAGTTGGCTGCTCTGACCTGAGCATCTGCTTCTCCTGCATTGCAGAGCAGTCCCAGACCTAGTTAAGGCTGACTGTCCCTTCACGCCTCTTTCCAAAATATGAACAAGTTCTGCTTAGCATGGTAGATACCTTTTCCTGGAATATTTTTAACAGAGAAGACACGTATTCTTTAGAAAAGTCCCGGTTCTGTAATTTTATTTTAGCTGGCTTATGCTTCAGTTATACATGCCTCTCAGTATAGTTCTACTTTAAAATGTTCAAGGTGACCCGTTTGGATTTTTTGTAACATTACATTTGAGGGCAGAGAGAAAATTCTCACTCGTGCATATTTTTGAGTAAAAAGCATTGCTTGTGACACGTGGAATGCTACCATAAAAGTATTTTTAAATGGAATTTATTTAAGATGACTTGAAGTAACTGTGAAAGTGTTGCATTAGTCTGTGAACTCTTCAGTGTAAACAGGTACACTAAGAGGTTTATTTGTATTATAAATTAATACTACATATAAATTGCTTCAGTTATAAATTTAAGCTTGTTTCACCAGTTTTACTGAACTTTAGTTTTTAGTGTACTGACTTATGCGATATGTAATTGGAGTATTTCCTCAACTAGAATTCACTCAAGCATTACTAACTGTAAGGATTATTTGAAAAGACCGATTAACTTTTCACAGGATTTTGACTTAATTGTGAAATTGAGTAAATACAACATCCAGTGACTGTGTTGTGGCTTTCTTTAAAGAATCTTAGCTCAAAAACAGTGCATCTGAAAAACAGTGCATAACTGAAAAATAATGTTTTATCACTTGATATGGTCTTACTGTATGCTACCTTCAAATTTATTGTGGACTATGTGGTACATGAGGGTTTTATTCTGAGATAATCCTTATTCTTAACTGTTGAAGTAGGTGTGGATATTATGTAAAGATTTCTTGAAAGAAAGGGCTCTCTTAGTGGAAAAAATTCATGAGCTGCTGCAATTTGAGTTGCCCAGAAAATGGATTCTTTTCAATAAAAGTATCTGAAACTTTGAGACTGAGTTTTAATAAACTTGCCTTTTTTCTTTTTTAAGGTCATCTCAGAATAGCAGTGTGCTACATCTAACTTACTGTAGAATTTTTCTTCTTGATCCTTGAAGATATCCCTTTATCTCACCAGAGATAAGCTTCTTGGTGGCAGCAGCTTCTGAGGGACTGTTTGATTAGCATGCGTCACCTCTAATTTCACGAATTATGTTATCAGAACTGTAAACTCATATGAATGCAGTGGTGTTATGTGAACATAAACAGTCAAAGTTAATGTTACTCTATTTAGAGTAGACTTAGCTATCCAACATAGTAACAGGACCGTATCTAGCCATAGATTCATGTCAGCTTGACAAGTCTGAGCTTTCTGTGAGGACTGCATCAGAAACACATGATGTAAGATTAGTTGAGGTGATTCCCATCATTTATTTTAAACTAAGTATCGCAGTAGTAGTGTTTGTAGGCCTTTGGGTAAAAATGAAGCCAGAAACCCACTCCCCAGGCTAAAATAATGAGAACAATGCATAGAAAAAAAAAAAAATTATTGGCAATACCAAACGCGTGGTATAGGTCTTCATAGGCTGCCATTCCAAGAGCTGATCATTGCTCTTGGACATAGCAGACACATACACAGTCATTTTTAAAGGACACAGGTAGATTAAATATCTTGTTATAGCAAACAGTATCATACCTTCATGTAATTTTTGATGCATGATAGGATTGAAGAGTTTACTCAGTTTAGGATTTCCGACCTTTTCCTCTGTCAAAGATTTCAATACTGTGCAAAGGATTAATTAAATATGAAAGATGCAAATAAACATGAAAAAGTTACGAACTATACCCTGGTCCTATTTTATAAACACTATCATGAGACATGGTATGGGTTTTCATCTTTAGTTTTGCATAGAAGAGACGCAAGAAAAACAGTAGGCTTTGTAAGAAACATGCAGGTGTTTTTACTTTAAAATACAGTTACCAGAAATACAGACTTAGGGCACTTTGGGTATGTTAAAAATAGGAAAACTGGTGGTTGCTCTGTCTAGAAATTACCAAAAATGTTTCTGTTCTTTCTGGGTCCCTTTTTGGGTCCCATCATGCCGAGTTTTTTCTGCTTAAGCTGGAACCTTCAACTCCTGGCTTACTTCACTGTGATATTAATGATGCTGATATCCTCATAGGGTTTGTCGGTTTTGGGATTGACTTTCACATTTGAGATTCTTTGAACAACTTCCATTCCTTTAGTCACCCGTCCAAACACGCTGTGCTTGTTGTCTAGCCACGGCTGTTTGAGGGCAGGAGAAAGAAAAAGCATATTAAAATAGAAAGCAGCGTGTAGGTTAAGTACCAAACCAGAAGGAGAGTGACCTAGAATAAGTAAACATTAATACATCTTAGTCTGTTCAGACTATGAAACTTAAGAGTGTGGCTAATACATATTCATATGCATTTAAACTCATCACCTTTTCAGTTGTTTCGTTAAAGTACTAGAGAGGTCAAGTTCTAGCAATGCAGTAGCATTTCATAATTTATTTTAAAGCATATTCTCAGTTCACAGAAATGCTGTTTCAGTCTCTCTATTTCATGGTATTTTCACAGCTGAATTGTAAGTGCCAGTCCAGAATATGACTTAATTCAAAGTCACATTCACAAGGTACACCCAATTAGCAATCTGGATATAGGCACTGATCCAACTTAATAAGCTTTAAAATTATGGCACATGGGTGCTTTTTAAAAAGAAGAAAAGACACACAGTTTTGAAGTAAGTGCTATATGAATACAGTTTCTGTGTTACCTTTAAGGATTTGGTTTGTATCTGTTAGACTCACATACCAAAATCTCTTTTTTTGGCTCTGAAATTCTACAGAGATCAAAGGAAATCTTCAAACCTGAATACTGGCTTCTTTGTGTAGCTATAATTAGGCAATATCGAAGAGTCATCCTGGCATCATATCCAAAAACTTCAAACAATCTAAACAATAGCTAGATTTCCATCAAGTTTAAACCAGTATATTAACACAAAATACTCCAGTAATAAACAATTGCAAGCATGTCTGATTTACTAAGAATTTGGTATCGCCCTTACTGCAATTAAAGGCAAAAGGCCTCTTGATCACAACTGACAAAAATACTTTTCTATTTCTTAAAAGACTGTTTCAGTGAAGCCTACACAGTATGCATTGTGTGCAGCATTTATTTGCACAATAACAAGAAGATATTTAGACAGTAGTGTGTTCCTTTCTCCATCAGAAAAAATATATTTTTACTATCTAGTTAGTATCTCAGGTCTTAGGTTGAGCATTTTATTACTTACAGTTGGCACTACTGTTATAAAAAACTGGGATCCATTGGTATTTGGTCCTGCATTAGCCATGCTGAGCGTGTATGGTCTGTCATGTCGTAAAGTTGAATGAAATTCATCTTCAAATTCTCCTCCCCAAATACTTTCACCTCCCATTCCTGTACCGGTTGGGTCACCAGTCTGAATCATGAAACCCTGCACAGAAATTAAATATTATATCATCACATTGAATAAATAAGCAAAAATGTCTTATGCCACATTTTTTCAAACGAACTTCAAACCTTTCAACAAAATGTGTTAAAATGCTGTGGATAAGGGACAAAGCATTCTTTAAGTCATAATCACGTATGTGTGAAAAAACAAGCAGAGGAAACACTGTTCCTGCTAGTGAAGACAAGAAACCTGACTCTGTTCCTTCTGCAAACGCTTGGGCTGTGTCAGATTGATTCTGGTGCAACAGAAATAAGAAGCCTTACAAGAAGCTGCCTTCTGACATGAAACAAAGTCTGAATTCAAGCAGGACTGCTGAATTAATCTTTATCTCAATTTTCAGATTTCTCCCACCTTGTCAGTTGTAGAAAAACTATTAAACAACTTCAGTAAGTGATGAAGTTGTTTAGAACCTCAGAGTTGTTCAGACTTTACAGTGAACTCTGAAGCCATTCCAGAAATCCTCTGTGCAAAATGGAAAGGAAAAGGTTAACAGAGAGGACCGACCTCAAAGGTACATTATCTAAACGAACAAAAAATTTTTACAAATTACCTTGATGATACGGTGAAATATGTGTCCATTGTAATAACCATTTCTACTGTGCACACAGAAGTTTTCCACTGTTTTGGGGCACCTAGAATTGTGTAACAGAAAATACAGGCTACAATAAATATTTAATTGTATGGTGGCAATGCCATGAAGATTTCAGCTGAGACCAAGATCCTGTTGTACTGAGCAGTGTTTCGGCACACTGTAGAAAGGGATTTTATCAACTACGGATAAAAATGAATCCCCACCTCCTGAAACCCAGAGCTGGAAGCAAAAAAAACCCTTGAGTACAAAGTTGCATGATTACACAGTAAGGCAGCAGCATTGTTGATAATACCGTGATGTTTTAGCTGTTGCTAAGCAGTGCTTACACAGCATCAAGGCTTTTTTGGTTCCTCACACCGCCCCGCCAGCGAGCAGGCTGGGGGTGCACAAGCACTTGGGAGGGGACACAGCCAGAACAGCTGACCCCAACTGACCACAGGGATATTCCATACCATATGGCATCATGCTCAGCAATATAAAGCTGGGGAAGAAGAAGGAAGGGGAGGCGTTCGGAGTGATGGCGTTTGCCTTCCCAAGTAACCATTACATGTGATGGAGCCCTGCTTTCCTGGAGATGGCTGAACACCTGCCTGCTGATGGGAAGCAGTGAATGAATTCCTTGTTTTGCTTTGCTTGCGGACACGGCTTTTGCTTTACTTATTAAATTGTCTTGATCTCAGTCCATGGGTTTTCTCACTTTTACCCTTCTGAGTCTTTCCCCATCCCACTGCAGGGATGCGAGCGAGCAGCTGCATGGGGCTTAGTTGCCAGCTGGGGTTAAATCATGACAGCCAGGAAATAAATCCATTCTTCAAAGGCTAGTTCAAGGCACCATTGATTAGATGTTCCTTCCCCAGCTTTCTAGTTAACATGGTTTATTTACAAAATCAATTAAGGAGCGTATGCTCCATAAGCAGAAAGTTGTTCACTCTTCTACCTCCGTAATTGTATTAAGCTACCCACATAAGGTGTCCATTGTTGCATAAAAGAAGTAAAATCTAAAAATACAATGGTTTAATATTATAGAACTTGCAGTCAGCAGAGTCAGTTAGCCTCCTCTGAAACTGCTCACAAACATTGTCTGGAAGCAGGTGGAATATTGTTGATGGAATAAAAAGGGAAAAAAACAGCCAATGAACCCCTTCACCTTTGTGACTCATTTCTTACTTCTGAGATTTGCTACCGGGGTAGATCTACGCTGACGGGTCTACACAGTCACATACATTTTCTGAGCAAAAGAGAAAATAGCCAAGTTGAGTCCGTAGCTGTAGAGTTACTTTAGTTGTGACAAGGAACATTAGCTTGGGCTTAGTAGTATTCTAAACTATCTTGTGAAACACAGCGCTAATGGCATAACTGACAGATAGTCCCAGTTCCTGCTGGGTGGTACATAGTCATTCACAACTTTATTCCACAAGCACATGGCCAAGGATTTAAAGGGCATAAGCCACTTCGTATACACTCTTCTGTAATTTTTTAATTACATTCATCTTAAAGAGATTACAATTCAAATCTCAGGTGGGAGGAAATACTAGAACAAGAAAGGACAAACTTAACAATAACCAAGCCTGGTAATACTGTATTTAATTTAAAATTGCACACAAAACATTGCAGTCAAGCACCTAGCAATGCTATGCATGCAAATATAGTGGCACACTGGCATGAGAATTAAAAAAAAAAAAGTCAGAAATAATGTAGTTTGGCCTGTCACTCACTGGTAAGGGCTGTACCCTTACTGCAACCTGTATGCTGCAATTATGAATTCCAGAAGCTAGGGCCTGATGCAAGGAGACCATTGGTGAAGAGAGCAGTAACAGACTAGCAGCCCTGCAGGACAGAATTGAGGCTGTGCTGCCTTACCTGTGCTTATGACAAAACACGGACTCGGTTTTGGAGAAGCATGGACTACACTTAAATGGTTTAAGTTTCAATGTATAGCAATATATAGGTAATATTATATATGCTTACTGTTTCATAACAAAATCTTTGCATATATTAGCATTACAAAGAAGAGATGCTGACAGAACAACTTCAGCAACTGTCGTGGACAGAACGCTTTTTCAATTATGTGCCTGGTTTTGGATATACACAGTGGTATAAATTTTATGTTGGTCTTGAAGGAGCTGCAATAGTATAAAACATAGTACAATGGCCACATTTGGAAGTTGCAAACTGTACCATTCCTCTGGCTTACACAGACCTATTGCCAAACCTACTGCTGCTGCCAACATCAACATTCTTTTTCAAGACGGAATCAAACAGCACTGCCTTACGATAATGTGTAGCTTACACAGAAGAGCATCATGACCTATCCACATCTGTGGTTCAGATAACGAACAAAAGTTAATAAACAAATAACCCCCCTGAACCAGTAATTAAATAAAAGCAATAATAATAATAATTAAAAAAAACCCAAACAACTATGCCCCCAACTGTTATTTAGGCCTGTTTTTACCCTACTTTATTTGTGTTTGCCAAAAGTCATGTTCCTAGCTTGATGTATTAAGAAACTGTCAGGAAACAAGTAACAAGTAGAAAAAAGGGAAGAAAATAATTATTCCTAACTTGAAATGTAAATCTTGGATACTGCCACCAAAAGGCACAGAAGGAAGGAAAAACAAAGTAACAGAAAAAACTACCAAATACATACTCAACAGGAAAAAGCTTGATATGGATATCTCCCATGCTTGTGTGGATGATGGCACTGTCTGAAACTCTTTTGGGACCTTCTGCCTGAGTGGCTGCCATGACCTCTTCTTTAGAAGGTTTCTCATTAAATACATCTCTGTCAGAATCTGCACTCTTCGTATCTTCTGGTTCACGTTTAGTAAACTGAAGACCAAAAGAACAGAAGGTTAACTGTTTGGTTTTCTCTTTTTTTCCTTTATCTTACCTACTGCTCTGCACCTAAGATATCAATGTGATAATTAAACCTGCTAAATGCCCAACTAGGTTTGAAATGTAGGGAGATAATTCATAGACAGTCTTGCATTTCAGTGCTGTGCGTTACCAGCATTTCCACAGTCACAAATCCCAGTATAACATGCAAATCCAAGCAACCTTTCATAATCTATTATCTTTAGAATTCCTCCGCTTTTCAATAGAAAGCCCACAGTAGTTTGGCGTGTTGTCTTTAAAAAAAAAGAGTGGAGAATATCAATGTGTTCTATTATGTTCACACAAAACTGTCAGGTTTCATCACAAACTTTTAGTTTCACTACAAACTAAATCCTCTTATTCCAATACTGCATTAATACAAAACTATAGAAAAACAGAAAATTTAACTCAAAACAGGAGAAATCTCAGAAATGTAATTTGTACAGTACTTACAGAAAAACACAGAATAAATATATGAGTACACGAGCATCCACTTAAGCAAGCAGTACACTTACACATCAAATGACAATCCCTAACCTTTCTGCATGCGTTACGGTGAGTAATGTTTCCAGGCTTTGTCTAACTTTTCCTCCGCACTTGTCAAAGGGTTCAGAGTAATATATGCCAGTATATACTACACACTAACCACACAAAGCTTTTGCAAGTGTACTATCTTGCTCCAACAGAAAACAGGATCAAGTTCAAGCACAAGCAACAGACAAACAGACCGATCTCTAACCTTTATGGTGACCACATCGCAGATCAACTACTAACTACTCTGGAATTGCTCATCCGTTTGGCTTATTCCCTGCATCTCACCTAAAATCTAAATTGTGAACAGGAAGACGACTCCTGTCTTAGTTAGTTGCCCATAATGTACTTGGTGCTACGGAGTCCTGATGCTGCTCTGAATTGAATCATTTTTTTATTACTTATTTTGTACAGGTGATGATTGTTTCTTTATCAATATAAGATCTGGTTACTTTTTAAAATGTTCTTTACTTAAGGGCGTTTTTTTCTCACTAGAACAAAAGCATATACTGTTCTCAGAGAACTATAATTCAGACAGACCAAACATCCCAAGTTTAATAAACTGCTTGAGCAATAATGAACAACTGCTTCTAGTGAATTTATAGCTAGTTCAAGCTCAAAATTCTAGAATATACTTGCAATATAAAGGGACTCCTCTGGAAAAATTGTGTTTGCAAATACTCAAGACAAAAAGCACTGGAAAGGTGCAAGAAGAAAAATAAAAAATATTGCAGAGAAAACATCAATACAAGAATAGAGGTAGTTAAACAGAAACCACACGCACCATGTAAAACCTATTTTTTTTAAAAGCTGTGCAGATTACTGTTGGATCTGCCTGGATATTCTGGAGAACAGGATTTTCAGATGCCTTCATCTCTATAGTGATTGCAGCACGATGTTTCTTGGCGACTCCTTGGAACAAAGCTAGCTGCATCATTCTTATGTTCTCCTGTTTTCCCAAGATACGAATACACCTGAAGCGCAAGATGTGAAAAGGTGTAGCTACTGTTAGCTGGTTACAGTCAGAGAATGTCTCCTTTCTGACTGCAAGACTCAAAGCAAAATTCCAAAACCCTCTCAAAGCAATTTTTTACTAATTGTTTTTGTGATGCTTCTCTATTCAAACTTGCTACATAATTTAGCAGTGAGCCTCCTTATGCGATAAAATCCCAACTCTATGATCCACATTTACTTTGTTACCACATCTAGTTAGCCAGAGATGAATTAATTACACATTTTTAATACAAATATGCTTGCTGTGTTTTCTTCTCATTTTACGAAGCTTTAAACTGACACGACTCATCACAAAGCACGGAGTATCTGATGTCTAATGTAAGGCTCCCAACTAACAACAACAAAGAAAGATTAGAGACCCCCACAGTCATATCAAGTTTTAAATATACTACAAATGAATATAGACTTTGAAACAAACATATTTATGCCAATGTGTGTCACTGGAACTTACCTGTTAGTCTCTACATTTATGACCTTAATGCCCAACATTGTTCCATAGAGAACGAAGTGTCCAGTTTCATCAAAAATTATATTAATTAATCTTACTGCATCCACTTTCTCCAGCTCACGCTCAACTGCCATACGTCGGCCAAACTCCATATCTGGTAGTTGCTGTCTCATCTGCTGAAGTTCAGTAAACATCTACAGAAAAAAAAAAAAATCACTATTATATGAACATACTTTAAAGTTATGATGCAGCAAAACACTGATGGACATGCTTAGAAAATACAGAATTCAAGTGAGACTACTCAAACTTAAGAACTGAAATAAATACAAGTGATACTCTATTTTAATGACCCAATAACCATGTTGCAGTACACCAGAATTTAGCAAAGAAAGAAAAGCGTGTAGTCATCTAAGAAATTTCTTAGAAGATGACAAATTTAATTCATTATGATGATGTTATTTAAAATGGGCACTTCCTGTAATTTCTTTCTAGTAAAAGTAATCTAGCAGTATAAACACACAGATGAAAATCAACAACTCAGTTTCACTACATAACCACTACATAACTAATATAAATCAGTAAGAATTAGTTTTGGAGCAAAGCAACACAAGACACAAGGAAGAGAATACGGAAAACCTTTTCTGCAAGAAAAATACAGCAAAAAATATAGCCTTAGAAGCAGATGATCACTTAGGTATATGCACTGATAAATAAATTCAAGCAAGAAGAGAAAAAGTCTCAAAAAAAGAGAAGCAAGACCAAACTCACACTCAGAGATTCATCAAAGACTCTCATCAGCTTCCCCGTCAAAAACCGAAAAATTCTAACTTTTCTGTCAGACCCAAGAGTGGCCATTTTCTTGCCATCAGGTGAAAAACTTATACTGGATGGGTAAGCCTTGCATTTAGCAAATTCGTATAGATCAGTGTCTGTTTTATACTCCCAGTTCACATTCTTGGGGAATTTATATTCATGTGGAGTACCAGTCCAGTACTCGATCATTCCAGATTTGTCAGAAGACACTACTACTTTATAGACAGGGTTCAACCGTATCTGAGTAAGAGAGGATGTATGGAGTTTATCAAACACATGAAGTGGCTGGTTATTTCCTCGTCCATCGTATATGAATATTTTTCCTGTGCTCTTCTCAGACGTTGCAACAGAAGATATGGCATCTCCAGGGCAATATACCCACTCACATTGGCCGGGGTAGTAGCTGCAACAAAGAGTAGAAGGAGGGAAAAAAAACATGGACTGCTGTTAGTTAGATAAGAATCAAGTTATGCTATGAACTTAAAATCAAAAATCAGAAGCAAAGTTTGAACTTCATTTAGTAGTCCTGCTAATATTTGTCGTGCTAAAATTCAACAGTGTTATAACCAAGGTTTTCCAAGCAACACAATTCACTGGATGGCTCCGCCTATTTCTGTTGCTCCCATATCGTTTTATAAAGAGGCTGTGATGGAAAGCAAAGGTTGAAAGTAGGTGAAAAATAAGAATAAGGCTGAAAATTCAGCTAAACAGCTCAAGTGGCATTAATGATTACTACTGAACTTCTACGACTCAGTAACATTTCTCTTTCATCTCTTAAGCGATTAATGCTCCAGTGGAAATGAAGACAACTGCACCTTTGCCATACACTTAAGAGAAAAGTTCAACTAGGTCTTGCCAAAAAGAAAAAAAAAAAACAAAACCAAAAAGCGATATAAGTAAAATTAAGACAATCACCCTATATTCAATAAGCATTCTGAATGCATTTAAGAAGGAACTCATTTGCTACTAGCAAAAACATACTCTACAAATAAAACAAGCCAGAGATATGCTCAATAATATGTTATGTCTGTTTTTAAAAAAGTCTGTAAGCAAAGATTTCGAGAAACAGAACTCAGAAACTAAATGACAGACCACAAAGAAATTATACATTCTCCATAGAAAACTCTTATTTAGTATCCTTTCACAAATCAAACTAACAGATATACTCAAGGACTGACAAATGACAGACACTAATAATTTGGATTTTCAATACCTGTCTGGTAAAGATTCTCATAAAGAGAAACATAATCAGAACTGTGTCTCAGGTTCACTAGAAAGAATAGGATCAAATATATACATACATAAAGAAATAAATATGATGTTCCATTGATCTAAGCATCATTATCCGAAGTTTCTGCAGAAATAGCTGCCCTTCTCCAGATCGCTAATGGAAGCACAAAGCATGGCAATTTGCAGATAGCCACATTGTATAGATTAGTCAAAACTGAAAGGATTTGAAGAATTTGAGACAAAGCGGATCAACCCTGCAATATACTGGCATACGCCTATCCAAGCAGGCAACGCAAGATAATGTGAGCTGAAAAAACCACACAGAACTCAGGATTCTACATTAACCACTGCAAGTCTGAGCAAACAGCCATGAAAAAATTCTCAGGCACATCAGCAGAAACTATCTGTTCAATAAACAGTAATGCAGAAGATAGAGAAACAAACATTAAGTTTTAAATGGCCATTAAGGACAATGCTTATATTACAGACATACATTGTTCTTTTCTTCAAGAGTTCACTTGAGGTAAAAGCCAATTATGTCTGAAAAAAATATATGGGGAGAGGAGGATGTCAATTACTAAGGCTGAAAAAAAAAAATCTATTTAAAGAATAGGGAACATACTACAGAAAGATGTTATAGGTAGCATTTCAGGGTACCTCTGAAGCAAAATTGATGTAAATTCTACCACAGTTTTCCCTGAATTGCCAAACAGGAAAAAAACACACCTTCTAAAACAACATAAAATTAAATTTTTCTTATTAATATTAAATTAATTTTATTTCATTCTATAATTTTACCAATTTTCTAGTGACAATAGAGGGCTGCGAAGTAGAAAAGACCAGCAAAAACAAAAGACTAAGGCTAACTGGAATTTTTCCACAGCAGACAGCCAAGTGGGAATAAATTCCTATAGGTGAAGTACATCGTCTGGAGGACGATACTGAAACTAGAACCAGCAAAGCAGATAACAAAGGTTTTATATAGGCACCCTTGTAACAGTGCGGGGCTTGTTTTCCTCTGGCAGTCTTATAACTCCAATAACATACATACATATTTCTCTGACATTCTTTAGCTGCATACTGTATAACTACAGAAATCCTACAACAGCAAGACTAAGGAAAAGAATGCCACTCTTTCTAACAGAAAAGGGAAATTTCTATCCCTATGACAACAAGTAGGACAATACATACAGGTCAAATTCCTTTTCTATTGGAAATGTTAAGTGTCTATAATTTTTAAATTCAGTGCCAAACAACAGAAGAAAAATTATGCCTAGCTAAGTATTTTGAGAAACATCACATCTTTGTGCATATTTGACACTGAGGAAAGGCACAGATCTACTCCACTGATGTACTGTTGCATACAGAGTCATAAATTTTTCTGTTCAGTCAGGCACTCTCCAGCCACGGGATGCATTTTGGATAATGGAACTTAATAAGCTTCATCTGACTGGGGGGAGTAAAACCCTCAAAACCTGCAAATTATTGACTGATCTCTTAGCAAAATAACTCCCATTTATAATCCCAAAGAAACATTTTCAAGAACTAAATAACTTACCCAAGTTTCAGCATGTTGATCATATCAAAGTTGACTACATCAAACACCTTCATTGCTTTGTCGTCGCCAACTGAACAGAATAACGCCCCCTCTGAACTAACAGCAATACTCTCAATAACACCTATTAAAAAAAAAGTTACCTTACTATTAACAGACAGGAAAGGGATATCCTTCATTTCAATATTCCACAGGAAAAACCCTACAGAGGTTTAAACCTATTTCTCAGCTGTTTCTCCATCTTTCTGACTTACCAAGCCCACAAAACCCACTTTGTATTCTATCACTGTTTAGAATCAGGTATGTGGTAATGAACTACTTACCATACACATACAAGAAAGATTATAATGGCAGTTACTTCCATTTAAAATGTTAATTTAAAAAAATTCAGAACAATATTATGATATGGTAAAAAATTATAGCTTGCATCTCTCAAAAGAGGAAAAAGCACTCTACAGTCCTGCGATTAACATACATAATACTCAAAATTACTCTGCAATTGAGCCTTCCATGTTTTTCACAATACTTATTTTTGCTTTGTTCTCACGTTTTGTTTCTGTATATAATGAAAAGCTGATAGTTAAGATCAAAAACCCACTATAACATTTTTTCTAACTCTAAAAAGAAACAGTATTCTTACTACCTATTAATAAATATTTTTCTTATTGTAACAGTCTGCATATCAAACTGTTATTTTCCATCAGATATATTATCATTTCTAATAGCAATGAGAACCTGATTTTCTGTCCATCCCTATTTCATGCTTAGCATAGTACAGAAGAACTATGTGTATTTACTACCTTAGAAAGCTGGGTTAAAAGTATTAATTCTTAATTGCTTAATTCAGCTGATAATCATGACATTGATGCAGAATTTACTCTACATTGGCAATAAATCCAGACAAAACCAACCATTTTTTCCATACTGCAGGGAAAAAAAACCAACAAACAGACAAAAAGGAATGAAGGTAACCTTGCTAAAGTAACATCTTTTTAAACTTCTCTGGATTTTATGACCCCTGTTATGTACCTTGTTTACTTATTTTTACACAGACCTCTTCTTCGTGTCCTAGACGTTTTCCCCACTGGCAGGGCATAAAGCAATGCAAAGGATGCAGGGGATCTGTGCAGGAGGATTCCCACGTTTTATTCTCACTCTATCCCTCCTGAAGTTTGGGAGCAAAATATAACAGGACAGGGGAATGAAGGAAGATGAAGTAGATACCATTTAATCCCTGACTGCAGTAAACAACTCCCAGAACCCCTCCTCCTCTGCATTTGCACTCCCTCTTCAAACGACTAAGAGTAAGGGGGAGGAAAAAGTGAGGTCCTTTAGAGGAGAAAAAGCAAGTTCTCACCCAGGTGACTCCGGAAGTGTTTAACAAACTCAATCCCTTCTTCTATTTTTTTCCAGAATTTTACGTGTCCATCATGGCTGGCTGTTATGATAAAATCTGTCCTACAATTATAAAAGAAACAAACCAACACATTATTATGCACTTTCACACCACCCTGGGGCAGTAATTTCCACTATAATTAACACTATGTAGAGAATGAACTTTAAACAAATTACTGTGACAATGTGTCTGAACTATCACTCCTACTCTGGATTAATCTATGAGAAGTGAACAGCCTGAATTGAAGAAATATGTAACACTATCCCTTTTGACCATGCAAATTTCAGTCCTATTTTAGGTCGGCTTTTACAGCAGTTACTATTTGCTCATATATGCATGTGTATGTGTATATATATATATATATATGAAAGAGAAGAAAGGTATCTCTTCAATCTGTGCAATTCTGCTGAATCATATTTTGTTCTGATGCAGCCAGTTGCTCTTATTCCTGTATATATTGCACACTGCAATAAGGATTTTAAGAGCCTCTTTTAGTCTATTTAAACAATTCTTATCTTGCTTCTCAGTAAGCCCTTTCCTTTACGCTTAGTTTAAAAAAATCTTAAAATACCGCCTCTAAACAACACTAACTTCCCATTATTAGACTTCTACAATGCAAACTTCCTAGCATATACAAAAATACATTTCTGGCAATGAGATACAGTGGAAAAAAAAAGACACTTACTTAGTACATACTACATGTGTAATGACATCTCTGTGCATGTAACTGCGTTCATACATTGAAGCACACGGTAGATTTTCAAGATAAACATGTTCAAATTCAAGAACTAAACGGGAAAAAAAAAAAGAAAAATCAGGAAATACTCTTTTTTTTTTTCATAAAGGTACACCTAGTACAAAGTGGCTTTGTACTCAGGCTTACGGATTCCTGGTAGACTAAAGCCACCCAAAATCTGCTTTAAGCCATACAGATGCTTCCTTTTATAGCCACTATTACCTTGCTGTCCGAACATATATATATATATATAAAAAAAAAGAATCAATACAATGATTTTAAAGTTACTGCCAGAAAACAGAAGGTCATCCGCACCTCATTTTCTTCCAAAAGCAAATGTATCTCTGCTGCCGTTAAGCACTTCAAAGTCCCACACAGGTATTGTAGCTTAAATTCTAAGTGCTAGCACCTACTTAATTCATTGTTTAACTGGCCCACCTAAAATAATCTGATTTTCTCCTTTTGCCTCTGGTTTTTACATCTTAACTCTTAATACGTGCACAATGGCATCTGTCACTGAACCGGCAGGTTTGCAGCTGCTGAACACCGCGACACTCACAGTTACTTTACAACGATACCCAGGAGCTGTGCGCTGCCAGGCACGTCAACATACGGCCCACAAGCCTCTCCTATTCCCCCAGCGAACGGCAGCGACCCAGAAGCCAGTTAACTCCGCAGCTGAAAGCACTTAGGCTTGGCAACGCAGACGCCGCCAAGCGGGGCCTCAGCCCGGAGGTGTCTTACAGAGGAAGCAGAAAACGCGGCGCCCCGGCCTACAATTCTGCACCCCGGGGGGAGGGGCGGGGGCGGCCCTCAACAGCCCGGTCGTTTTAGGTACAAGACACCGCCCCGGGACGCGGGGGAACCGCCTGAGGCGGACCAGAGACAGGGCCAGGGCTATACCGGCGAGGCCTGCGGCCCGGCGGCGATCCCACCGCTGCGGCCCGGGGCTGCTCCCCAGCGAAGCGGCGGGCGGAGGCCCCGCTCCTTCCGTTACCTCTCCTCTTTTTCGCCTGAGCGGCCTCCCCCGGCAGCGGCCCGACCCAGCGCTCCTCTCCGTCGTCGTCATCATCATCCTCCTCATCTGCCGCCGCCGCCGTCTCCTCGCTGCCGGCCGGCGCCTCGGTCTGCTTGCGCTTACGCTCCGATTCGGACGACGCCATGCTGCCGGACGTCACTTCTCCGCGACGCTTCCCCCTCCCGCCACACCCCGTGCCGGGCGCGTGAAAAGTGACGCCACGGCGCAGAGCAGCCAGTGAGCGCCGAGCGCGCGCAGAGGGAGGAGGTGAGCTCAGCCGAGCGGAACCGACATGGTAACGGACGGGGTGGACGCCGCCGCCGCTGCCTGGCCCGGCCCCGGGGGGGCCCAGCTGCCCTCAGTGCCGCCGCCGGCCCGAGGCAGGGATGAAGTCCCGCTCCGAGTGGAGCAGTGCTTCGGCCGCGGAGCCGGGGTAGTGGTGGCGCCTCGGGGGAGGGGGGGGTGGCGGCTCTTATGGCCGCTGGGAGGGGAGGGGGCTGGCTGCTGGGCGGCTGTCGAGTGGGAAGAGGCTGCGTTCAGCCCCAGCCTGTGAGGAGTAACCGCCCTCCTCATGGCCTCCGGTCGCTAGTGTCGTTCTGGGGGTCTGTGTCGGAGGGAATGGGGGCTCCTGCGCTAGTTCTGGGGTCTGTGTCAGGGAGAACTGGAGCTCCTGCTGTAGTTCTGGGGTCTGTGTCAGAACTCAGACTCCCTGTCTGACCTTTTTTGTGATGTTCTTTGTACCCTCCTTTTATTCATCCGAACGTGGTTTCCTGTCTGTCTCTTTTTTTTTTTTTTGTCTTTTTTTTATTTTTACTTTCCCAGTATCAGTTTTCTCAGGGCTGCTGTTACTTTCCTTTCTCATCTCTGAATTTCTTTCAGTAGTTGGTTGGTTTGTGTTTACTGACATGAAACACTTCCTATAAAGGTTGCCTATTTGCTTGGCAGAGTGCACTCTTGTCCCTGGGTGTGGTTTTTTACCTAACTACACAGTTCTAAAATGAGATAAGAAGGAATAGCACGTTAAAACTGGGATGCGTTAATGTTAATGACGTGCAAAAAAAAGTCTTCGATTTTCAGGTATAGTGTACAAACAGAAACCTAATTTTACCATCCAGAAATAGGGAAAACTTCAGGCTACAAGGAAAAACATCTGAACATGGCACTTCGGTGTATATACTTTATGAGGTAATTAACAGCACAGTATTAGGGACTGCAAGTCATTTTGGCTTGCGCTACAGAGGCCTGTAGGATCTCCTAATAGTATGTACATTTTAAAACGTGGTGTGAAATCAAGCATGGAATTTTTGAAGGTCAACAATAAAAAAATCATTCTAATCATTTGAACATTTTTGATTTTTTTTTTTGGCTACATACATTTGAACATTTTTGAGGTTTTTTTGGCTATAAACTCATATAATGTTTTCATGTTGATGGATTGTATTATTGCAGGGGAACACAGGATGACAGGATTTTTTATTCCACCCCAAGACCGCTTTCAAATTTCAAAAGGTTATGTCTTCCTTTCTTTTCCTCACCCCCCGGGCCCTCCCTCCCCCCCTTTTTTCTCTTTCGGGCCCTCTTAGCTCTGCTGATGAGCCTTTTTGCCATGATGAAAATTATCTGTTCAGGCTTTTTTTTTTTCTCATTTGTTTGCATCCTTGACAGTTTTTGGTCTGAGGAAAAAAAAGTATATTGCATCTCAAGACTCCTTAGTTTCCTTATTAGCCTTCTGTGGGGGACTTTGCTGGAGGTATTTCAGAAGTATTAATAAATTATGTAAACTATTTCTCTTTTATGTTGTGGAGACATTCCAAGACTCTTAAGAAGATAATGATTTTTCCGTTGCAAAAAACTGCTCATTAGACCTTATCAGATCATGGCAATCTAGATTTTCTAGTGTTCTGTTTTTAATTATTGATGCAGCAAACTTGCCAGGAAGTCTTAGTAGAAGTATTGCTACCTTTCAGTTCTCTAGAATACTTCCAGTGTTCAGTGAGACATTCTGATTTTTTTTCTTAGCCACTCTGCTATGGCATACTTGAACTTTGGAGGTACTAGTTGAATATTTCACTCCTTTTAAATTATTCGGGTTTTCAACATAATTTTCTCTGATGTTGTGTTTGTGTTCTGAAAATGAACAAAAGGTTGAGTTAGGAATTTGTGCATCATTAAGAAGGCAGAGATGTTTATTTCTTCTTTAGATCTTAATCTTTTTAAATGTCTCATTTTAATCTCTTACGTGGTCTTAGTGATCCCTTTAAGTATTTTTAAAGGCTTCCTGCATCTTGCATACCTAGGAAATTCCTGTTGGTTTTTTTACCTTCAAAAACAAAATTTTCTTTTGAGTGTTATTTTGTCCCTTCTTGGCTTTCCCTCTTAATTGCTGTTGTCATTCATGTATCTCTTTATAGATTAAACTAGCATTAAATTGCTGAATTTGTGTGTTTCCTACCTGACCCAACAGTTTCTCAAAGTTTTCAACTTAACTTGCATTGATTTTTCTCCTCGCTGTCCTGGTGCCCTCTTTCTTTGGTTGCCTGCATTATCTTTGAGTTCTTCTGTTTGTTTTTCTAGTAACCTCCAGGACACTTTAATTTCTTAATCAAAAAGATTATGAATTCAAGTTGTCATAAGGAGAAATAGATTAAGACATTTGTTGGAAGACAGAGCAAAAGTAACTATGCTTAAGAACTTCACAGATATATGGAAGAAAAGCGTGGCTTTGTAGATGTGAGATTGTCTTGTTGTTTCTTTAATAAGAATAAAAAGTGCCATTGCAGATAATCAAAGCAGTTTTGAAAACTTAGGACTTTGTAATTCAATTTTAAAAAACATTATTACTGTCTTTAAATTTTACTAGAGTAATATAGTTAGCTGATTTTACTGAATGATTGGGTGCTGCCTAGAAGTATAGGAGAGTTAACTGAAAGCTTTGGATTCAGAGGTATTGCCCTGTTACATGTCTGACCTGAAATAGCAGATATGGTTCAGTAACCTGTTAATAATTACTATAGATCTACGTGATAACTGTCCTGTTTCCTTGTTAATAGGATGAATATTTACCAGAAATCGCCAATGGCTGCATTTGTCCTGAAGATGCCAAGGAAGAACTCTTGAATGAATGTGAGAGTATTTGGAAGCACATAGAAGAGGTATACGAATCACAAGTGACAGAATAGATTCGTTGTAAACTTTCCTTGGTGTTTTTTTTTTGTTCATCTCCCCATCCTTCACTGCATGCTTACCTCGCCCCCTCCAAAGAAACCACAGCAACAAAACAAAAAAAAAAAAGAGGTGGGTAGGGGGGGAATAAAAGTTCTTGAGAAAGACCAAAAGTAGATCTGCTGGCAGGGTTGAAGAATGCCTTGCAGTGTCAAACTTTGTTTATGGTGTGCTGATGTTATGATTTAGTTAAATAGAATGGGGATGTTTGTTAAAACTATAGAAGACTAAACAATTTGCTTGTATTCTTGTAGTACCAGCACACTGAGACTTGAGATCCCTCCCTCTTTAGCCTAATATGAGATGGGATTCAACTGCTGTTCACAAGTAGTTTGGAGCTTAAAGGAGAGAGAGAATGGTAGGAGGAGGTGTGGCTTAGAAGGAAGTTAATGCAAGGATATGCTCATACAAACTGACAGCACATCCTCAAGAATAAATTTTATCTCTCCAGATACATGGTCCAATATGCTAATAATAAAATTTTAGAACGAGGTATTTTTATTTACAGGGATTGCAGGAGACATAAACTTTTAACAGTTCTGAGGGACTGCTATACTATGCATCCTGTAAGATTTTGCTGAGTTTGATGAAAGTCATGTTCTAAATCATATCTTGAGAGTCTTAATTGCTTCACTCAATTTTATGTTGTATTTGTATGCTATTTGCATGACTTCTGAGTTGTAGATTCAAAGCATTAGAAGTATCAGAAACTGAAGTAAAAATACTTCCAAACTTAAAGTAGAACAAAGTGTAGACAACCCACAGTGTAATAATTTTACAGAATTATATTTAAAGAGACTAATGTGATTCTTATTTGTTGTTACATGTAAACTTATCTTGAAATACTTTGAAAAAGTGATAGTGAATCCTGTGTCTAGGTTTCTGAAGTACTGTAATAAGTGATCAACAGAAATTTTGTTTCGGACCACTTCAGAGGATGTGAACTTTCTTTGAAATTTTCAGATTAGAGGGCAAGTTAGGAAGTTTATTATTTTGAATTCAATTGAAAATTTTTGATATCTTTTATCTCATCTACAGCATCCCCAAAACAATACAGGAAGTGTGCTATTTTTGGAAATTGATTAAAAAAAAGTAGGATTTTTATTACTTTGTGATTATTGCATCCCGTATGCGTGCATGTTTCAGCAAAAAGTTTGAACAACTAATAGTCATTGAATTAGCTCCTAGGTTATGTGGTTTATGATGTAATGTTCCAATGGTTGTGTGTCAGCATTAGCAGTTTTTATTGGAGAAATCCTATATTGTGTTTTGGTTCCAAATATTAACAGCAACGTTTCCAAAGCACTGCTTATTAGTTTTACTGCAGTAGAATATATCCTGCCCTGTCATGGGGCAGGTTAAAACTGCTGACAGTTATAGAGCAAGAAAGAGTTTAGCAGGTGTCTTCTGCTGAAGCCTTGGATATCTTGTGGTGGCCTGAATTTCAGACTTGATGTACATCCCATTGCAGTCATAGGAGCTGGTGTAGTGCGCTTGTAAAAATGAAACTATTTCTGAAGTGTATAGTATGTTGCCCTCAATGAGTTAAAATTAAAAATGTGTATTATAATGCAATTACTCTGTTTGCAGACCCAGAATAGTAGCTGCAAGTGTGTTAACTTCTTAGCAGCTTCCCTATTCAGCCTTGTCCATGACTCTCTCTTCCCAGTTTCTCGTGTTCTTGATCTGTAACTTTACTTTTTCTTCACATCATACATCTTTTATTAACTTTTCTACTTTTCAATTAATTGAAGTTCTACATCTTTACTGTGGTGTGATTTCAAAATATTTCTGAATTTGCTGTTCTGAGTCAGTCTCTGAGGGATGTGGTAGGAGCCAAGTCAAAACTCTGTTTCTTATATTAAACAACTTTTGTCAGGATTTTAAAGCATTGTGTTTCTTTCCTACCAAAGGGAAGAGTAAGTAAGCATTTTTTGTATTTTGTTTGCTTTCTACCAAGTGTCAGAGCAAGCTGATGCTTCTAGGAACGGAAACACTGGTACAATCAGATGCCAAGGTAAGACAGTATTTTATTTTATTTTATATTTTTTATTCTCCACAAAATATTTCTTTTTCTGTAAAGATGTGATGTGTTTTCAAAAGAAGGAAATTAAATTATCTTCACTTATGCTCTAAAGCTGACAGTTTTACTAACTTTGAAGCTGTATTCTAATGTATCCAGCAAATACTGAAAAGTTGCACTTACGTATAGCAAAAAGGTTACATGCAGTTCTGCCACACAACTGATAAATGACTAACATGGGCAGTGAAATGGAGGGGTGTGTAATTTCAATACCCATTTGGACTATTTCCTAATCAGTGTATATGTAATTTGTGAAACTGTGTGGATCCCTTTAGTTTTACTCTGGAACTTTGTATTTGAAAATTACAGTTGTTCCCCCATTTGTGGGTATAATTGGGAAACTGATGTGCTTGACTTAGAAATGAACTGAATGATGCTGAGTGCATGAACGTGAGCTCCTGTATCCCTTAAATTTTGGGGAACGTGTAAAAAGGCAATGCGGGGTCACTGTTTAGCTATTTGTAAATTCTAAATAGGAATCTTTAAAATAGAATTTATATGAGGACGCCAAATTTGGAAAGTATAAATAGTTAAACATTGGGCTTTTCTTGAAAACTGTTATAGCAAGACAATGATTAAATGGAGTTGCAAAAATGAAGATTAAATTAAGATTGCACTTCATGAAAGAAAATAGGGAGGAGAGTAAAAGGTCATGTTATACCCTCTGTCAGCAACTTTAATGGGATCTCATTTCAGCCCTAACGTAGGCACTTGTATTGACACAGGAAACTACAGACCTGTCAGTCTAACCTCAGTTCCTGGAAAAATTATGGAAAAGATCATGCTGTGTGCTGTTGAAAGACATTTAAAGAACAATGCAATAATCAGGCACAGTCAACATGGGTTCACAAAGGGAAAGTCCAGTTTAACTATTTTGATATGCTTCTATGAGAAGGTCACCCGCTTAGTGGGTGAAGGGAAAGGCAGTGGATGTGTTTTTTCTGGATTTTAGTAGGGCTTTTGATACTGTCCCTCACAGCATCCTTCTGGACACGTCCAGCTGAGATGAACAGGTACACAGTGCGCTGGGCGAAGAGCTGGCTGTATGGCAGGACGCAAAGGGATGGAGTGGATGGGGCTACATCTGGCTGGTGAGAGGTCACCAGCGGTGTTCCTCAGGGCTCAATTCTAGAGCCAGCTCTGTTCAATATATTTGTCAACAATCTGGATGCATGATTTGAATGCACCATTAGCATGTTTGCTGATGACACCAAACTGGGAGGTGCTTTTAACTCTCTTGAAGGACAAGAGGCCTTGCAGAGGGATCTAGATAGATTGGAGCATTGGGCAATCATCAATGGGATGAAACTTAACAAGTCCAAATTCTGTATTCTGCACTGGGACAGAGTAACAGTGGGCACAAGTATAAACTGGGAGAGAAGTGGCTGTAGAGCAGCCCTGCAGAGAGGGATCTGTGGGTGCTGGTCAACAACAGGCTCAATAGGAGCCAGCAGTGGGCCCTGGCAGCAAAGAGGGCAAACCACGTTCTGTGGTGCATCAAACACAGCATCACCAGCCGGTCAGGAGAGGTGACTATTTTGCTGTATTCAGCATTGGTGTGGCCTCACCTGCAGTATTATGTGCAGTTCTGGGCCCCACCATTTAAGGATGTGAAGGTACTTGAATGCATCCAGAGGAGGGCAACAAAGGTGGTGAAAGGGCTGGAAGGCATGTCCTGTGAGGAACGGCTGAGGACTCTGGGCTGGTCTAGTTTGGAGAAAAGGGTGCTGAGAGGCAACCTCATTGCTCTCTCCAGCTTCCTCAGGAGGGGATGTGGAGAGAGAGAGGTGCTGAGCTCTTCTCCCTGGGATCCAGTGACAGGATGCGTGGGAAAGCTGCACCAGGGGATGTTTGTACTGGACATTAGGAAGCATTTCTTTACCTAGAGGACAGTCAAGCCCTGGAACAGGCTTCCTAGAGAGGTGTTGGATGCCCCAAGCCTGTCAGTGTTAAAAAAGTGTTTGAACAATGCCCTTAATAACATGGTCTAACTTTTGGTCAGCCCTGAAGTGGTCAGGCAGTTGGACTGACTGATGGACGGATTGCTGTAGGTCCCTTCGATCTGAACTATTCTATCCTATTTTCATTGTAACTGTTGCCAGTTGGAGCTAAACCATGACAGCCAAAGAACCACAAGGCCACTTATTCCCCATGCCCAGTGGTGGGATAGGGGGGGAACCGAAAGAAAAAGGCAAAAAAAGTCTTCTTTTCTTAATCACTTCAAGACTGTAATCTTGCAAAATGCTCTTTGTGGTTTTATCCTTTGAGTTTGGGGACTGATTCTGGTCTCCAATGCAATGGATTACTTACTGAGCAGCGTATTTTGGTAGGGCTGTATATAGGCCATGAGAGAGAGATATCTGATGTACATATTTGCTGTATGTATTTGTCTGTTGAAAAGATGGTCCTTGATTTAAGGTTGCTGAATGATAGCGTTAATTTATTTGAAAGGGTTTTTTTGTCCAGTTACTGGAATATTCAGAACATTTTGTACATCCTGTTTTATCAAGTTTAAAGGAACAAAGAATGAGCTGATAGTATTGTCAAGAGTGCTCCATTATGAAAGAGATGACAATTCTAGGATCCCCCAGATCTAGAAAATACAGTGTTTGTATGGTGCTTATTTCTTTTGTTTTAGGTTTATTTTCTTTTCCTTTATTTTAAAATATTGTCTTTTGAAAATGCACTTTACAAAGTTATTTTGAGTAGTGAAAAGCTAAGCTTAAGTTGTCAGTTCTTGATATTTTTATTGTTAAGAAATTGACTGATGATTCTTAGCATATTTTTGTCTTTTTACTTGATGTAAAGCCAAATGCAATCTGCCGTGCTTTATGTGGAATGCTTGAGCATACCAGCAGTACCTTTTGTATTTAAATGTATGCTTAATTTCATATCAGATTACTTGTAATATGCTATCTATATGTAATTTACATTGTATTTAAAGAAAACTACAGGTGCAGTCCTCAGTTTCAGGAAGTGGAATAGTAATAAAGAATATATTCTTTCTCCAGAATATAGTAAGATATTAAAATAAGTACACTTCTAAAAATATATGGTTGTTTAGTTTGGGTTTTTTAATAAACTCTTCTGAACTGGTGTTTTTTCTTATTGCTCCTATATTTTCAACGATTACAATAAGCTAGAGCAGTAGTTCTAAAGCATTTCTTGTGGAGTCCACAGATGTGGTTTTGATAGAAGATTTATTTGACTGCTGTTTTTTGGAAGCTAATCTTTTGTTTAGTCATTACACATATCAAGCACAGTCCATTTAACCTTCAATGTCTATCAACCATGCATCTAAGGAGGAGTGGGGATGTGAAGTATTTTCATTCCTTCTAGTGGCTCATCTTCAGTTGTGGTCATTAGGGGAAATTAGGGGAAAAGTTCCAACTCTGACCACTTCTGATTTCCCTCTTTTGAAAAAAAGAATAAAAACGTTTCTTGATTCCTCCAAATGGCTTTTTATATCTTTTGAAGGAATAAGTGGTCTATTGTAAAATAGGCTCTTTTGTTTTCTGCTGTATAAATGTAATAATTGAATTCCTATACTGCTCTGTCTCATTTCACTCCAATGCAACTCAACACACTTCAAGAGATGCTTCTTTTCTTGTTATACAGCTTTCCTTGTTAATGATGCGAGTGAAAGCTTTAACAGCGGAATATAATCAATGGCAAAAAAGAAGTCCTGAAGGTAAGTAACTGCATCCATGTGAGGTATACTTATATAAGCCTTTGCAACGTCTCTTTCATCTAGGCATCTTAAACTGTATATATCAAACGTCTGCTGATTGTATTTTCATACTACAAGTACTTAAAAATTAAATCCTTCCCACAGTAGCATGTATGTTTCATTTCTATATTCTTTTTGGACTTCAGTTCAAAGTGAACTTAGAATTCAAAGTGACTTCTACTGTAAGTTAATCTTATGATTATGAACAAATAAATGCATGACTCATATCACCCATTCATCAGTCAGTTAATGGAAAAATAACTATTAGCAGATCTCTTTAACAAAATAGTGAAAGCTCATTATGCTGTTATCCTCCTTCAGGTTTCTCCTTTCAGTAATCATTTCTTCTGCATCTTTCATGTGTATTTCCTTTTTAGGCCAGAACTACTTTGGCAAAGAATTCTATCTTCATTTTGTCTTTTAAGAAAATGATACAATTTTTATCTTTGCAAGTATTGCTAATAAGCTAACAATAACCTACCTAGACATATTTTTAACCATAACTCCTTGGCTTTTTTTTTTACTACTTCATGAAAGTGTGTTATATTACAATGTACTAGCTGAAACTTTGAAGTAAACCCGTAGTGGTAAGCCATTACACCATAACAAAATATCTAGCTTGGACTTAACAGGAGTCAGAGATTTCAGGTCAAGAAAAGGTGCTAAAAGACACCTCAGCTTATTTGAACAATGCAGGAATCTGAATCGCTTATTGATCCCAAGAAGCACAAACCACTGAGACAAGTGGAACTTTTATATTTCTTAGGCATTAACAGTCAAAAGGTATAAATCCCTCAGTTCTTAAAAATGCATTTTGTACATAAGCATTAGTGCTGACTGATTTCACTCTGTTACAAGGCTGGTGTGGCCATCCACTGAAAATAAAACCATTCAGAAGTGTAAAGGAATCTGTTTTTTCAGATGTCCCATTTGGAGACTCTTAAAAAGCAGTTCACGCTACACTATCATTATTATTCTGGTAGCACTTGCTGTTACGTCTCCTGTCAAGGAACTGTTAGCACCTTTCAACCCAGTAAAAATGGATACATTGACTCATTTAAATATTTTATGCCAGAAGAGGCTTTGGGTTTTTTAGTGACTACAAAATGATAGTAGTGTGTTCTAGACAGCAAGTGGTGACTCCTACTATTTTGTCATCTGGCCAGCATTTTCAGATGAACACTAAAGTTACTTCTCCATCTTCTTTCAAAGTTCATGTACTTGCTGCATATTGTGATCAAATCATAGGAGCTGGTAAAAAAAATATTTCTTCTTTCTTGTAAATAGATGCTATTTCTCTGTTAGAATAAATTCGTAGTTCATGTGCTTTGTGAGGCTGACCATTCTTAGACAGAGGCTTAAGTGCCTCTTAGAGGTATGTAGACCAAAAGTATGGCATTGAATTAATTTGGGAAATACTGGTTCTTGGCTGCTGCTCGTGAATAAATTGCTGGCTTAAAGCAAATGAATGGAAAGCACTTACAGTTTTTATCTGGGTAAAATACCTGGAGATGTTGGGTTTCCTTACTAAAATATGTAATTATTTTAAACTTTAAGCCATTTGCTTAAAAATATTCTTGGGGCTTGACCTGTTTTTATTGGCTTGCTGACTTGCTTTGCTCAACCATTCTTACTTGTTCCCAGGTGATAAGATTTATTACTGAAAATCTTAATTTTGTACTAGAGAAATGACCTATGCATATTATAATAATATTTTGCAGCCAAAGCTTTGCCATTTTGGCTACCTTTCTGAGGGAAGAAAGAAGTTGCTGCTTAGAATTTGAATAGGTACAGTGTTTGTGTAAAAATGAAGAGTCTACTGCGCTTACACCTTCTCTGTGCATCTTGGCTCCTTTTTACCTACTGTTTGTTTTGAAGGAGGAATTACTTAATTGAAAACATTGTCTGAATTTATCTAAATAGGAACTGTAGAAATACTAATTTAGTACGATTTACTAAATGAATGTCAGGCTGTCTTGTTACTTTGGTTTCTGCTTTTAGTAATGGCCAGGTCATTTCTTGTAAATGAGAGCCTGTCAGCATTTCAATTTTAAACCTTAGTTTCAGAGGTTATAACTTGGCAGTTCTACACTTCTTTGGGCACAATATTGGCAAACAGACTTGAATCCACAATGCAAATTGTATTTTTGCAAAGCTTTTACCTTACTCTCTTGTTCTTTCTCAATTCATGGTACTATTTACATAGCTCTAGACCTGCTAAATCAGCTGAATTAAAACTTTTTAAGGAGCATTTGACTCACAAAAATAGAATTTAACTTTCACCTTCGCAAAATAAGGAAGTGGAAGCGACCATGTAATAGTTGTGGTTTCTGCATAATTTCTATTTTTCTTTGCAAAATGTCTGTATTCTGCCAAATTCCTTTTATTTTAACAGAAGTTTCTGTATAAACATGTGCATAGTAGTTGCTTTTACATTGCTAGCATCTGGTAGTATTTTGCTTAGTAATTGTACTATGCATCACTAGGCAATTTTTTTGACATTTGATTTTTTGCAAGTGTAGTGATTCATATCTGAAAAAACTTTAACTGACAGTAGATAGAGCAACCTGTGTTCTTTACAGTAGCAGCTGCCATAAATGTGTTGTCCCGGTATCTCACACCTGCACTGTTCCTTTACTAAATTAGGGTTAGTAACTTCTTTCCTAGGAAGATGTGGCCTTCTATTCTGATACTCAGACAATATGTATATTGAATGGGAAGCATGTACTCAGAGTTAGGTATATAAAATGAACAAATGTTAGAAAGCAGTAGTAGAAATTGATAATTCCAGGTAGTGAGGGCTCAGGGTAATCGGGGGGTGGGGGGGTCAGGGGAAGAGTTATATGGGTTTCATCAAGTATGCCAGTGAATGTGAATAAAAGCACACCATTGAATTTTGTCATATGTATGTAGTATCTTCATATCATTAAAGAAATCTTGCTCTAATAATAGCACAGACCACTACCTCCCACAGGTCTTAAACATAAGCTTAATTTAGGAGCACTCTACTAAAATTTTGTGTCAAGATTTAGAGACAGTAATTCTGTCTCTTAATAAAAGGGATTTTATTGTGGCATGTAACTTAATGCATTTTGAACTCAGTTTTGCTGATTTTTAGTCTGAGAACAAGCACTGCTTTTAAAACTACTAATCTAAGGCTTCTCAAAATGTCTACTGAAAAAGTACCTTCTTATAAATTTATGAAGTCAACTGTATTGTCTTTAGGAGATATTTAATGCTTTTTGAAGGGGTTAAGGGTTTTCCTTTTTGTTAAAGGAAATGCTTTTATTGAAGTAATTAGTTTTAAGATTACGGATTTGGAGCCTAAGTTGGACAAAAAATATCCCCATTGTGTTAGGATTTAAATCTGTTAGAGTAGCTTTCATTTCTCTCACTAATAGATTCAAATGCTTGATTTCAAGAGTTATATGTTTATGCAGATGCTGCAAGTTGACATGAAACTGAGAATTGATTGGAGCCCATTGAAGTCTATCAAATACAGCAATTCACTTCTTATTCAGAAAGTTCATGAGCATAAATCACTGCTTTTTGCAGAAGCATTCTGGGGAAGCATTACCACATCCTTGAATAGTATTGTACTTTTCCTAAGTTGCTTAGGGTTGGAATTAGGATATTAGCCATGCTGGGCCTTCCATCTCCCTGCATGTATCTGTTTTTGTGAACAGTGAGGATGGTGACATGCTTTTTAAGTTCTTTAAATCTGGTCAAGCATTTGTGAGACTGTTTAACAAGGAGTTGTGAGACTTGAAGAATTTGATTGTCCACATTGGTAATGTTGACATCCCTTCCACTGAAAAAATCAGGCTTGCTTATCTTGAAGTCTGACTGTATTCCACATTTTAATTTTATGTACCTGAACTAGTTCAGGTATAAAAAAATAACGCAGAAGCATTAACACCACACTTTTTTCAGTCTAATTTGACTTGCTGAAAAATGACAGTAGGTTAGTCCAGCAGGACACCACAAAATGGGGTTAAACTGCTGCTGACAGCTAAGCTAGTTTTTGAAAGGCTACACAAGTTTCTGTCCAGCCAGGCTGCTTTTCTGTATAAACAAGTCTCTATGATTCAATGCAAATAACCCTATTCATTTTATTTTTCAGTAATTTCTACCAATCCAGATGTACTGTTAGCATTAGGAAAAGAAGAGGTAAGTTGTTTTTTCTTTTTAAGAGATGATGTGATTAGTCTTTCTTTTCAGCATCTTTGTTTTCTGAGTGCTATATGCTTTGTTGGTGCAATTAGCAGAGATTCATTCTTGCAAACAGCTGCAAAGACTTAGACAATGCAGCCCTGATACTGTAGGTGTTTCTTCCTCAGTCTTTCATCAGATGAGCAGTTCGTGTGTGTGCTCCATAATCTGCTTTAGGTAAAATCAACTATGTTGTTTTATTGAGCTTCAATAAGACACTTATGAGCAACTGGTGACAGTAACATTTTAAATAGCTCCAAGTGGATTTAAAAATTAATGTGACATTCTGTAGCCATATTTCTTAAGAAATTACACATAACTTCGGCGCTCTTAACCAGGTTTACAGATGTAACCTTGCATAGAACAAATAGTATGGACTGAGCTATCTGCAAACTGTACGTTTATTTTTACTTTCTTATAGTTGCAGAAAGTAAAGAATGATCTTGAAATGCTGCTGTCAACAGTTCAGTCAAAGAATAAACAACTAGAAGAAGATCTGAAAAGGTAATACAAGAATTTGGACTTATGGATGCTGTAAGGTTTTTGCCACACTTTTTTGACTGTCCAGGAAAACATTTTGTCTGTTGTTTCATTTCCTGCTTTTCATGTTTCAAAGAGAACAGCAGTGGCATGAGGAACAGGAGCAGATACTAGATGCTCTTAATGGATTTGAAGAAGAGATAAAAGCCCAAGTTCAACAACTTCCGAAAAACGGGTATTTCTACGGTGTTGTGTTTTTATATTGATGTGTTTAAATATCAACAAGAGCAAATTAGCAAACAAACTCTTAAAACATACTTGATTTGTTAAATATATCAAATAACTCAGTAATCCATATTTGAAACATAGAAATTATTGCTACTATCTCCTGCTATATCCTGTGTTTCAAGATGTTGAACTTACAACAGTAGAAAATAAGTTTGGTGGGTTTTTTTTTACCAAAGAATAACTGTTAAATTATTTTATTGAATTTCATGTTCTATTGCTATGTTTTTACTATTAGTTTGCATACTAGAGGATTTCAAGAACTGCAAAATCAAATGTTGAAACTAAGGATGTATAGGGAAGAACTCTTGAATGCTCTGGGTAAATTCCTAGAAGAACATTTTCCTCTTCCAGAGAAAGGTAGAAGAGCTGAAAAGAAGGTAAGATTTTCTTAATAACTATTAGATTTGGAATGTTCAATTTCTGTTTTCTTAGATGCAGTATCTTTTTAAATCACCAGCATAAATCTGCAGTTATATTTTGAAATAAGTATAGTCCTACAGCTGACCCAAGGTACAACTGATATTTTTCAGGTTGGTTTGTATTAAAGGCTTTTCCCAGCTGAATATTTTCTTTTTAATGTATATATCCCTTACCCAATAAGATACATAGTAACGTGTTGTATTTCTTACTGAACTGCAAGCTGTGCCAAATGTGGAAATGGTGAGGGATTCACTCCAACTTCTTCCTTTTTTTTTTTTTTTACTGGACTAGGCAAGTGAATTCATGTTTTCCTTGGCAAAGCAAATTTTAATTGTCTAACAATGTTTTTGGAACAATAATAAGGACAAGTGTTTATAATTACAGCGTAGTTTGGAATGTTAACCATCAGATTTTGTTCAGGCAAACTGGGCCAAAAATTATCTTAAAACTTTAGGGAAAATAGGCAGTCAGGGAGTATTTTGCATAATAAATTCAAAGTCTGCAGTAAAAATAAACCTTTTACCATTACTATTTGAAAGAATAGCTACAAAAAAGGCAGAGGTTGATTTTGATTTCAGACACATTTAAGAATACAGAAATAGAAAGGATTTCTTTAATCTAGTTCCCTGTTATTTCAGACAACCACATAATACGATTTTTTTAATATTATCATTGAGCTCCATTTTAAAACTAAGTATTTTTGTTACTACTTTTTCTATTAGGATTTACTCTAGTACCTTAGTACTCTGGTTAGAAACTGTCTCCTAACTTCCAGTTTAATTTTATTCATGTCTAACACATATCCATGTATTCTTACACCAGTCTTGTCTCCTTTTCTTTCTTGTGTCTATTTCTCTTGACATATTTATACATAGCAATCTTACGCCTTCTTTCTTTGTTTTGCTAATTGAACTAGCAAAGCTTTCTTGTTCTTCTCCTGTAAGACAATTTTTTTCAATTCCCTGGCTTATTCTAACAACACCAACTTTCTATATTTGCTTCCACTTGGATTCATCTGTTTTGGAACCTGGTAAAGACCAATATTATAAACAAAACTACTAGCTTGCAGTCATCACAAAAGCAACTGATTACACCCTTGTCTTTTTCTTCCTGTTATTTCCGACTGATGAATCCTGAGCTTTTAATTAAAAAAAAAAAAATCTTGTATTTGCATGGAAGTACATATTTTACGCATAGAAGTGCCAAATGGGCTTTCAAGGCATGATGTCCATTCTCAAAGTCTTATTTAGCCATCTTCAAATGTCTTATTCTACCTTAGTTCTTCTGCGTATCAATGCCTTCCAATTTCCTGCTATTATTGAATATGATACATTTTGTTACAACATTAAGAAATTAAAGTTTTGGGGATTTAATTAACAGTTGTCTTTCAATCATATATTTCCCGATTTCAGCCTGATATGTCATCTTCCTATTTGCTGGTTCTTATTCATTTTACAGTTGTTCTAGGACATGGCTCTTCAAACACTGATGACTTTCCCAGATGCGTTTTAAGTGATTGTCTGTTTTTCTTATATATATCATTAGTATTATCTTAAAAATATATTTTCTATAATGAGATACACCAATTTATTTGCTCCCATTTATGTGATGTCATAGAAAAATATAGGCTAGAAGTGACCTCTGGAGATCTTCCATTCCAACTCCATCATCAAGGTAGTGCCAATGTCAAAGTTGGATCAAATTGCTCATGGTCATATCCAGCTGTGTTTTAAATATAACAAACAGTGAATTCATGTGTATGTTTCAGAACTCTAAGGAAGATTTTATGTAAAATCTCCTGCCCTAGAGCAAATATCAACTGCTTGAATTTTCTCAGTCTCTGTTATACTGACTAGCAGAAATTCTTGTTATCTACCCTGCCTTCATCTCCCTTACATGCCACTTTCCTTATTAAACTCTAAAGAAAAAACAATCACCCAAGGTGTTCGGGATTAATCAAACCTTCCCCTGCTCACAGAAGCTCACCTTCTACCTTTTTTTTTTTTTTTTAGTTTTACTTGAATTTCCAAGCAAGGTCTGGTCTTATCTTAATTTTATTTACTGGTTGTCTGAACTCTTAAACACAGTTTCTTTTCTGACCAGTCTTTTTCTTTCTTTTCACTTGTCATGAATTCCTAGCTTCTTCTATATCTTTTTACTCAGTTGGATCTCAGTGGCTGAACTGCAGGTCCCCCATAATCTGCACCTAAGTGATTAACTGTGAAGGCAGGAGAGACAGCCACTTTCACCTATATTGTTTTCTTTATTGTGTCAGAAATATAAATTGATGGCATTAGCAGTGAAATTTGTTGCTACATTGATTTGGGGGAACATGTTATTCACTTCTATTATCAGCCTGGTTCAACACTCTGGAAGCACTAAACTCTTAAGTCCAAATTACATCTGTAATTTTGCTTCACTTCGTGGAAGCGTCTTTTGTTCTCAGTAGTTCTGCATGCGGGGGTTGATAACTGTAGGGCACAGCTCCAGTGTAGTGTGAACTGCTCCAAGCCTCACTGCTCTGGTTCTACCCTCCTTTCACCAGGCACCCGCTTCTGGGATTGGGAGCGGGAGGGAAGGCTGAATCACAGCAGACCAGGTTAGCCATAGCCCAAGAACTTTAGTTTAGGCAGTGATTGAGGTAAGAATTGTCTTGGGTTTTAAATCGTGGATTAAAAAAAAGACACTTTTTTTTTTCAAGGCAAGAAATATGAAAAGTCATATGTTGAGGAATATTCTTTATGATAGTCTATCTCATGGAAGGGAGAAGGTGCTTTGCAGCTTAAATAAATAAATGCTGAGCATCCTGCTTAAAAATGACTTTACATACATTAGAGGTACTTATTATATGGGTGAGGCTTGAAATATATAAGTAATATAATTTTACAAAACAGTATTTACAATGTATATTATAAACCTAGCAAAATATGTTTGCTCATTCTGTGAGAGTGCAAACCTCTTTACACTAATATCCTTAGGATTTTATTCTTTAGTTCTTCAGTTTTAGTAATTACTGAAACCATAACCTAATTTCACCTTTGAAACATGAATATTGAACATATTACCCAAGTTATGAATACTTTTGGCCAGGGAAATACAAGAAGAGAATACGAAGTATCTTCATGATTGCTTCAAGGAACTTTTTGCAGTTTCTTAGTGTAGATTCTATTTCCTCAGCCTAGTATCAAGATAAAGGCACAAAGATAGGCATTATTGACCCCTAGCTCCATGGATTGTGCAGTATGTCCCCTTTGTGTTTTTCTGAAGGTAAGAATATTAAGAACTGTGACAGTAAAAAAGGAGCCAGAACTTGCCTTTTGCAAAGTCTTCCTTATTGCTTGTATTCTTCTTCTGTTCCAGAAGTGGAGTTTGTATAAGGTGCTGCAGATCTGTTAGTATCTTAGGACTTAGTTGACACACTCAACAGCAGTGCTGAGTGAGCAGCCACTAGCACTGCATTTTCTCCTTTGTTATGTTGAATGTGAAAGTGGAAGCGGGGGGAAAGGATAAAATTGAAAAATAAAAGAATCGGGTTCACCGTGCAACAGCACAAGCAGGTTTTGTTTGGTATTGCAGCCTAAGGAATCCATATAAATTTTTAGGCAAATGGTTTGATTTGCTTGCTACAAATGAACAAGTAATTTTCTAATGGATTGCTGTACAAACAGTATTTTACCAAGGAACTTTTTTTTCCATATTTTTAATGATTCTGTATTTCTTAATCTTGGCTATTTCTTTTTAATTGAAATCAGTAAAAGTAAACAAATACTCATTGGTAAATAATGAAAAAATATTAAAGCACTATGAACTCAAGTCTTGGGCTGTGTCAAACTTGTGTTATAAACATTTTCCTAAAGTTCAAAAAAAAAATTACTGTTCTCCAGATCATATTCATAGAATTTTTTGCACTGCACTAGATTTATAAATATGATGTACTTGGTTTTATTTTAACTTAAACCCAAGTAAATATAGTATGATCACTTAAGATTAATCTTTTTTAATAATTAATTTTAAAAACAGTACATTTAAAGTGTATAATATTGAACTGGTAGATGAATGATTTAAGTACTACCTTGAATTTTTGTCATGACTAAATCTAAGTAAAAGTCTTCATCTATTGTGTTACAATCAAATAATTGTGTGGTTATTTTTCTTTGTTAATTAACATTCTTTTTTCTGATGATTTAGTTTTGGTATCTGTTAATTTGGCTGGGGGGTGGTTATCTTTGCAGAATTCTTCTGAAGAGCCAGCTGTAGAACTGATAACGCTGAATGAAATCTTAGAGGTAAGGTGGTTCTGCTATCTAGAGATCTGGGGGATTTTTTTCCAATACTCAGATCTGGTCATAATATACTAATAAGATAAATAACAGTATATGACATAGAGTTAAGATCATTAATTGAAAAGTAAAATATTTAAGAATGTTATGTTTGATTTCTTTTTCACTGAAATATACTGTAACAGTTATAGAAGGACCAATTAATGTGTAAACTTGTGTATTAACAGATACAGATTTAAAGATTAATTATATAACAATTACCACCTTCATGTTCAAAAATTTTAAGCATTTACAGTTACACTATCTAAAATCCAGTAAGAATTTTTGACAGATGCTGAAAAACTTAGTCTGGATAAAAGGAGAATTCTGGTTCTAAATTTTACATAAAAAAAAAAAAGATTTAATGAAGTTAATTGGATGTTCTTTGTTTTACTTCTACTTTGAACAGGTCTTGTATTTCTCCTGTAGTCCTTCTTATACTGCCTACATAAGTGTCTTATCACAATCATTTGTATAAATTTGGTTAGAGGAAATAAAAATCTAGAGGTTTTGTTCATTTCCTAAATCTTATCCTTTTGATCTTCCAGATTCTTATAAACAAATTAATGAGCACACCACACGAACCCTATGTAACAATCAATGACTCATTTTGGCCACCTTATATTGAGCTGCTGCTGCGATACGGAATTGCCCTAAGACACCCAGAAGATCCAAACAGAATGCGCCTAGAAGCTTTTCACATGTAGCGTGACCTACATACTTACCTTAAAACAAAGCAAAGCACCAGTACTCTTACTTGAGGGCTAGGACATACTTAAGTTTTAGGATCGGCTTTTTCCATATCAGCAACCTCTTCTTATAGGATGATTTTATTATTCTTTTTCTTATTTAATGAAGCAATATTTGGTCAGGTTGTGAAATATGAAAAAAGATAAAAATTTCTACTTTAACTGCAAGCTGGAGGGTTTTTCCAGCTTTTTTTTAAGATGCAAATTCAGGTAATAGACCAAGTAAAGACGTTTTACAGTCCCTTTTACTTTAAAAATAATACTTTTTACATGACTTCTCTCTTTTATATTAATTTTTAGATTGCCTTAACTCTTATCAGTTTGCTTAGTGTTTTGTTGTACTTTGTAGAAACAAAATTTGAAATAATTCAGCTCCTCCTGTACATGGCCTTGCAAACATTTGGAACTAACAGTCAAGTAGCATCTCAAGAATGTGGTGCGTTGGGGGTGGGGATGGTGGGTGTTTTGTTGTTTTGACTTATTTTTATTTTCCATGGAACCTTTGCAAACACATTTATTGGCTTTAAGATAAACATTTGCAAAAGCTGACATATCTTTCTGAGCAAAGTGCTGCAGATGTTGAGTGTGCAACTCTACAACTGCGTGCTTCCTAAATGGTCCATATTGTGTTATGCTATATTGCATAGTATCTGTCTTCGCTTTTTCAGATCTACTTTATCAAAGCTTATGACAGATCTCTGTTCTGTTGGTTTCTACAGTTTCTAAGTTAAGCCAATTGATAGTTAGCTTCAGAATAAATGCTGGCCTTCTGTGTCATCCTAATCTGCTTTTCTATAGCCTTCATTATTGTAGTCTGTGGGAGCACAAAATTCTACTCTTGTGTATCTATACTGACCATAACCTTAGGAAATAAAATATGCCTCTTATTAACCAGATTTCAGTTTATTGATTTTATTTTTTTAATGTTTTTTTTTTTTTTTTTCAGTTTTTCTTAGAAAAATAAAGGGTTGTATAGAACCATAGAATGGTTTGGGTTGGAAGGGACCTTAAAGATCATCTAGTTTCAACACCCCTGCCATGGGCAGGGACACCTCCCACTAGACCAGTGCCTTGAACACATCCAGGCGGGGGCATCCACAGCTTCTCTAGGCAACATATTCCAGTGTCTCACCACCCTCACAGTAAAGGGTTTCTTCCTAATATCTAATCTAAATCTACCCTCTGTCAATTTAAAACCATCATCCCTCATCCTATTGCTACACTCCCTGATAGCACCTTTCCCCACCTTTCCTGTAGGCCCCCTTTAAGTACTGGAAGGCCACTGTAGGGTCTCCTTGGAGCCTTCTCTTCTCCAGGTTGAACAAGCCCAAATCTCTCAGCCTGTCCTCAGGGTGCTGCACCCCCTGAACATCTCCATGGCCTTCCTCTGGACCTGCTTGAGCAGGTGCATGTGTTCCTTACGCTGAGGGCCCCAGACCAGAACTTGGAGGCCCCACTTGGACTCCTGAGAGCAAAGTAGAAGGGCAGAATCACCTCCCTTGACCTGCTGGCTGTGCTTCTTTTGATGCAGCCCAGGATATGGTTGGCCTTCTGGTCTGCAAGTGCACGTTGCTGGCTCGTACTCAGTTTTTCACCCACCAACACTCCCAAGTCCTTCTCTACAGGGCTACTCTCAGTCCATCCTCCACCCAGCCTGTATCCATGTTTGGGATTCCTCTAACTCATGTGCAGGACCTTGCGCTTGGTCTTGTTGAACTTCATGAGGTTTGTGTGAGCATGGATAGTTATGAATTTTCTTAGAGGAGAGATACTGGCAGGTTCAACTACTGGACCCCTCTGTCACTTCAGAATAATCGTTTTGGGCCTGGTGCCAGTCAGGGGCCAACAATGAGCAATCTGCATCTACTTACTTGAGACAAGTATCTCAAGTACGTTTGCTAGTGTATAAATGTATACACAGTTACGAAATGCTTCATTGTGAAAAAGCCACACATGATCAGAGGAAAGAGGTGAGCTTTCTACCCCTGGTAAAGCTATGGCACTAGAACAGCTTAACAGGTGCTTAGCATCCAGCGTGCTGTCGAGTTTTCAGAATGAGCCTGTGTGTTCCACTTCAGCTGCGCAGGCCAGGAAGAGAGCCAAGTCTCTTCACCCCCAATGTGAAGCCCTTAACTGAGATTCCTATACGTTTTTGTAATCACTTTTTGAATCCATGTGCTTTTTTTAATATCCAGAATGTCCTGTGACAAATAGTTTCACGGTTTAAGTACCTATGATGTGAAGAAGGATATCCAGTTGTTTACTAGAGATGATACTGAGCTGTCCTGGATAATATCAATAGACGTTTTCTGTTAGGACACATTTTCACACAGATGAATTACACTGAGCAACTTGCAATATAGAGGTCTACACAGTAGATTTGCTTTAGGGTGCATTTTTGTACCCCTTTGTTCCTGCCTTATACTGCTGGTAATGAAGTACCCTCTTTCTCCCTACTGAGTGTTCCCCAGGCTTCCCTTCTCATTTCCTGCTACTTGGGATAAATGGTCTTTGAGATGAGAAACCTCAGTAGAAAGGGGCAGACCTGTACAATCTAACGTTGAGTATTAAATCTGTCACTTGAGTATGCTGTCCCGCTTCATGGAAAAAATTTCTATTTTGCATGTGGTTCGGTGCAGATTCCATTGTACATACCTTTGTACGTTAAGTATGCAAGCTCATAAACTCTTGAACAGCTTTTCCTTAGGGCTATATATACACATATCTTGTACATTAGGAAAAGGGAAAGGTCAGGATGGCATTGAAACTTTCCTGCTTATTGCTCATGGCAAGAAGTTGCAGTCTGGATCAGTATAAGTTCAAAAACCATCTTTGAAGAAAAGTACTGTTTCTTTCATAAATTTTTTTTCTGGGTATGTTAGACCCTTGCTCCCACAAATAAACTTATTTGTGGGAACACTCAAGCATAGACACAGATATTCCTCCCTCCCCCACCTTTGGCTATTGATAATGACTGAAATTAATCTGTCATAATTGTTTCACATCATTAATCAACAAACATAGCAGGTAAATCTGCCCAGGAGGAGTACACATCCCTGACAAATAGTACAGCCATTGCTCTTGCTCTTTTTCATCCCGCATGTGAATACTCAGATACAGCACTCGAGCTATTCTTACCTGTTACTGTCCTTCAGCCAAAATTTTAGAAGCTTTAACAGTTACCCTTGCTTCAAAATAAGACATCTGTAATTCCAAGGGGAAGAAATATAAAAAGCATTGTGACCATTGATACCAGCATGTTTACAACCCTTGGCGACAATGACTTTGACGTTAATTTCATCATCAGCATCTCCGTGACCAAGAGATCACATTTTCAGTTTCACATGCTTACTGCCATATTTATAAGTCAGTACAAATGTGTCCATCTTATAACAAAAAGCCAAGCAAAGCCGATTCATTAAAACATTGTGGAAAAATAACAAAAGCAGGGATAATAAAAAAGGGTTCACTACTGAAACCAAGTATACCAGCCCAGACAAGCAAGGTCTTCCTGGTACCAAAATACGACTTTGAAAACACCATCCATCTTGATATACCAGTTATGGCAGTGGTAATCACAAATCTAAAATCCAGAAACCATCCTATAGTGAGGTCCAACACATGAGTGATGGCAAACAGACCACCTCTGGATTGCTGTAACTTGACATCCTTGAGATTTTGCTTTTTTAAAGTTCTGAACTGAATATCTGATACATAACTTGGAAAAAAATGAAGTGTTTCCCACCACTTACAGGTGATGTTTATTCAGATAGTTTTTATTGTATTTAGAGGAATCCCTTGCTGGAAAGAAGTGTGGCTCAGGAGAAAATACATTCCTTCCTATCTTTTTAGAAAATTTAGTCTGTCAGGCTGCTGATAACCTACAGATCTTTTAAAAGCAGCTCTTGAAAATAATTTAGAGCTTAAAATTAAGGCAACGGTGATCCAAGACAACATTCCCAGGTTATTCATATCTTAATCGTCAGCTCTTTAGTGTTCATATGGATCGTCTGTGTAATGAAAGAGTTTTTAGCATGCTTGATCCATGGCCATGGGAGTCACAATTCAGACACCTATTTAAAGGTGTCTGGGATTCCAGCTGAGGACAGTATCTTATCTGTCTGTTCTTGAAAGGATTGATTGCCTAGCCTGCAGTTTCATGACATGAGCATGAATCACATGAAGACCACCCTGGAGCTGACTTTTGGAAAGCCGGGTTCCACTGGGCATGGTCAGAGACTACAGTTGATACTTGAACAGTGGACGTTGTCAGCAATGATAAACATCTCATTTTATGCTCGTATGGCAATTTTTGCACCTCACTCTTCAGTAACTCTTATAAAAAGAAGTAGTTGCTTTGATTGACTTTGGAGTTGTAGAAGAGATCAAGCAGAAGAGTAAGCAGAAATTCTTACTTGGTTCTTCTGAAGAAGAGGAAACCTCATAATATCCTAGATCAGAGGAAACTGAACAGTCCCTATATTGCCATGGCTTCTGAATGGCAATACTCCTTTCTATCATTTGAGAGTCATGTTTTCAAATTAGAGGTTTTTTATATTGCTATGCATCTGAGCTATGAGAACTGTACGTGAGATTCACAGCTAAGCCAATCTTACTAGCACACAGAACTGCTCTTCGACTCTTAAGATCTTAAGTAAGACCTTGTCCGTCGATTCATAATTAGCTGATAACAGGACAACCTTGAGAATTGTCAATCAGGCTTCTTGGTAAACCTCAATTAAGCTTTGTGTTTTCTGTAATAACCAGTGGTGATCAAGATAGATGCCATGACAGCAACAAGCAGTAAGGACAAGTTTCTTTCTTTGACTTCGATCGTTTCTGAGTAAGATGGTATTTTACTTGGCTGGGTTTATTTGATTAGGCCCATATCTCTGGAGTATTGGTGCCACTTAAAACCCCTCACAGCTCTGACTCTGCTAAGCATCAGATAAACAGGAGGCTTCTCCATCTAACCCATATCATATTCTCCCAGTATTGAGCTGGGAGGCCTTAATATGGTCAAGAAAAAGATGTCAGTCATAACCCTGTCACCATCCAGGCCATAATTCATGGATAAACGATCACCTGCTGAATCAGAGGCCAAATCTGTGAGAATTATGCTTTCAGTTGTGACTGATTCAGTAGGAAATCTCAGCCTGAGGGAGCACTAGTTGTCGTTCAGACTTGATGGGGTGCAAATTGGCACATAGGTGAAGAGGAAAAATCACTCATTCTACAGTAATGATTCTTCTGGACTGTGCGTACAGCGTAGAGTCCCTGACTCTTCTCACTCTTCAGAATATTAGGTACAGCAAACTTCATATGGCGAGGAGATTGATCTAGCAACATGAATACTTTCTACCAGGTAGTATCACAAGGTTAAAAGGAACCACGTCTGCCCTCACAAACTCAACTCTGCGAACGATTGCGATTGGTACAAACTTACTGATGTAATTTCCTAGCGAATTAACTAAATTGTTCTGCAGATAGTTTCTCAGCTTTTGATGGCGGCATTAAAATTAACTGTTGTATTTGTCTGGATTTTGCGGCAGATAAAGGAATCATGATTTTGAAAGACTGACATAAAAGTTTCTGGATATAAAGTTTTGGCAGAAATACACATAAGACTTCTGTGTGTATTTTTAAGAGAAAACAGGTGATGTTAATGAAGACTGCTATGGCTAGTTACAGGCATATAACCTTGGAAAAACAAGTCTATCTTGAAACCTTGAATGGTCTCTAGTATCAGCACTACATTATCTTATATTACATTTTAAGCTTTTTCTTTAAAAAAAAGGGGGAAAGTCCAATAAACAGCAAATAAAGCAGTCTGGGAAGGTATTACCACCTTGCACCTGTTTACTTTAAGTCTGCAATTCATCCTTCATGAGTTATATATTCACAAAAGATACCTAATCCATGTACTTTCTGAGAGAAAGTTATTTTTTTTCAGTGTTCTGGTTTGGTTTACTGGATTTGATCTGCTGGGTTTTCCTTGTTGGATTTTTATTTTATTTTATTGAATATAAAAAATTAATTTTTATTAATATTTTATTTATTTATTTTGCTTCAAACTCTTTTAGCATAACAACTTTATGATCACAATTCTTTTACTTATTCCCAAAGGTGAAATTCTAGTGATTAAACCAGCGAGACACTTTTTCTTGTGCATATTCTCAGGCAATACTAACGCTGTGTTTTAGTTCAGATTGTGTCCAGGCTAAACAATGAGCATTCCAAGGTGCCTCAGCAGTGCTGAACTACTCGTAATTATAATCAGCCATGGTTACAAGAAGTTCTTTGTTCTGCACACATTTTAAATTCTGTACTTAAGAAAATTTATTGTGTCAAATGAAACATAATCTTGCCTTCTCTATTTGGCAACAAATGCTACTTGCAGGTGCTTCCAAATGAGCTTTTGGATCATAGTTAGCCAAGACAAAGGTAATTTTGGTGATATTCCTATCCTAATTGTAATTTAGGTTGCATTTAAATGAGTTGCTCGAGACTGTTTCAGGCAAAGACTTAAAATACAAATTAAACTTGATTAATGTTGCAGTTTACTTGATAAATAACCAGTCCTTTACTATATATAATAAATAATTTCCCCGACAATCAGTTGCTCAATTTTCCTTAAGATTATATAGTGTTTTTATTTTGTTTAATAGAACACTGCAAAACTTTGATTGGTGATGAGGCAAGCCACTATTCTTGGTGTCATGATCTAGAAACATCTTTGCCAGAACACTAATTTGTCCACAGAAACAAATTACAGTGTTTAAAATCAATATATCTTATAATAGTTCATCTTTGGTACTTCTTTTGCTTTTATTTAACAGAACTGTTCCATTTTATGTCTATTTCCACCGACTGTAAAGCTCTTATGATTGAATTATTAATTTATATTAACAAATGTTGCCAAAGAGCAAGTGTTAGCTTGCTGTGTATGCATAACCTGGTGTGGTTGCATCTAGGTTTTTATTTGAATGTGCAGCATGCGTTTATTTCAGTATCATTCCTTTTTGGAATTGTGTCTATTTCACTATAAGAGGGTATTTTTTTTTTTTGGAAGCCATTGCATTGAGGTTGTGTTTTGATAAGATCCAGGAACGTGTTGATTATAGTCCTACAACACTGAACTGCAACTCTGGAAAACTAGATAATTAATTTGTTGTATTTAAGAGAATGAAGTTGCCTAATAGAAAGGGAGCAGATCTGTGTTTCATCATGGAAAGGTGAAAGTGAGCTGAATTTAAGGTTAGTCAGTCTGTTCAGAATAGTCCTCCTACCTGTTTTTTTCCGAATTAAAAATGCAGCTAGACTTTATCAGGTAGTTCCCAGAAGGCTCTAACTTCGCAGGGCAGCCCCTGACTGCAAACCGGAGCTTGGCTCGGATGCTGTTTGCATACGAAGGCTAAGGCTGTGCAGTCAATTCATTCTTTGACTGACTGTGCGCAAGCTGGACAAAAAGAGTGTAACCTGATCAAAGTCCCTTGTAAATGACAGGATTCTGGCAACGTTGCACACAGTCTATTATTTGGGAAGATGAAATATTGAAGAACTGGCAGAAGTATAAAAATAATACCATAACTGCGCATGTGAGGGTCTCAGCAGAATTCTGCTAAGAACAACACACAGATTCGAATGTGACTTTCCTCCTACAGCTAGGACTGACGTGGGCAGTAACAACAAAGCTGAATTTAAAAAACATTTGCAAATCTCTGGACTGCTAACTTTGAGATGATTAACTCAGAACGAAAGCTTTCGCATATGGGTTACAGTTCATCAACACTGAAGCTGAGAATAACAACTGTCTTGACTTAGTCAAACAGTGACTGTTCTACGTCAAGAAAAGTGTAGCTGCAGCAGCATTCAAATTTTGCAATGTAACACAGATACTGATTTTATGAAGTATTACATCTCTACATCAACTGGTGAATTTCTGCAAGAGAAGCAGCACTTTTTAGAGAGCCAGGAGTCACATAAACCAAATGAAATTGGGAGAGACGGAGCCCCAGTAAGATCTGTGATAGGAAGAGTACTTACAATGAGAAGTCCCCTGTACCATGCCAGAAACATCCTAAAACAAGTCAGCTAACTCTATATAGAACTATCAGGAGTTAGGTGTAAACCTTCACCTTAAATCAAGAGAGAGTTATTTTACTCAGACAACTCAATTCCTGCTGCAGTTCTTTTCCTCTAGAGGCAGGACTGTCTGTGGGGCTACACCGGGGATGAAACTGTCCCTCTGGGTTACTGCAGCAACAATGTTTACAAAGAAGCACTGTCATAACTGTTGAACGAAGTTATCTTATCTTTCCAACATTTAGCAAGGTTGTTTTCAAGCTGCTACTATTCAAAAACGCAATCTGGAAGGTAGTCAACGTGCACATAATTCTGCAAGGGACACAAACCCGGTGCCAATTTTAAAAAGCTGGAGTACCTAGAAAAAAATTAGGGACTGAAATAATCAAACTGAAGTTGATGTGTTTCGCCTTCAAACATCTAATTTGCGGTAGCAGTTCAGAACTCAATTTAAGAAGTAAGTAATATTGAAGTAATATTAGTATGTAATTTTCCAATGAACATGCATATGTATAGCGGGGATCAGGCTTATGTGAAAAAACATTATCAGATATGTATGTTTAGCAAATTATTAGCAAACTACACAATTTTCCATAAGCAACAAATCACCCTGAATCAGACAAAATGGAATATTGTAGTATATTAATTAGTGTTATATTTTCCCATGAAAATCCTGTATTTAAAAGACTTATGCCTGCTTTTTGCATGGTTAAGGTAATCCTTTGCATGCTTTTACTGACAATAATAATACTGTTCAGAATTTCATTATTCATTAATAATATGCTTCAATTAAACAGTAAGTAATCATCGCAATCGTTTGTTAATACCCTATACAGCAGCTAGATATTACAATAGAGAATTTTTTGTTTATAATTACTATTCCTTTCAAAACATTGATAATCAAAGGGTAAGACAAGATGTGATCAGCCTTAGAAAGTCGGTTTCCCATTTTGGCATAGTGATACATAATGAAGCACAAATAGCATGCTACTGTTTTTATATACTACTCAATATATGAAGCACTAATGTAATCTTTAGTAGCCTAAAATAATTTTAAAGAAAGTTGTTACATTACATGCCATGATGTTAAAATCTCAGTCCATGTATTGCACGTGGAGTAATTCTAGAGTAAGAATTACCATTTTATTTTGAAAAAAAGTGACATTTCTTTTTTTCCTTCTATCATGTTCACACCATTCAAATCTATCATACGATAGATTTTCTTGAGAGATTTTGTATCTTTTTTCATCTTCCTCCATATACATTTTGAGTTTTCTTTATATTTTGTTCTTGTATTTCTTTTCTATGTTTTCTATTTCCTTTCTTCTCCCATTTCTCCTTCCAAAATCAGTACCTTCTAGGTCACGCAGTATTCACAACAGGGTGTTCCCTAACTCTGTTGTAACTCAGAACAGACCTATCTTTGGCTCTGAGCCTCTACCCAGTTGCTTGCTTTGTGGCATGGCTTTCTCTGAAGTTTTTCCTTTCAAAGCTAATGCATTCAAAAAATATTTTCATTTGGTTTCTGAGGCAATTCTGAGGGATGCATCTTTTTTTCTTACAGAAGTGTCCAGAAGAAGCTAAGGGACAAAAAAAAGTTCCTTTGCCCTCAAGAAGATTACCAGATGCAGAGTTTTAGCTGCTTTGTGACCAGGGGACTGCCTGCAGTTTCTCTTCATTCAAATTATGAAAAATTCTCATTTCAGGACATGTTTTTCTTTTTTTAGACTTTTCAAAATACTTCCCTATAAACATGTGATTATTAGTACACATATTATTTCATTACGTTGTAAAACTGTGAAAGAAAATTCATAGAATTGCACTGAATCATGTTAGAAGGAAAAGCCCTGATACGAAAAATAAAACCAGAAAAGACTAGATCCTTCCCAACACATTAGAAGGTAAATGGGAAGAGCATCATCCTCCAGCAGCTCATCCTGTCATGTCTTAACCAGTGGAAAAAGTGTCAGCCTTATAACAGACCATCAGCTACTCGGAATCATCTTGTGTCTTCAGGTGCCTTCTTGTTCTGGACCCCCAACCATCATCTGATCAGGATGCTGCTGCAAAAAACAAGGAGATATCTGCTTTCAGAGAAGGGTAGATGCATCCCCGTTCCATTTCCAGCTCCCAGGAAACCCAGAAGGCCTGGTAAGTCTCCTTATGGAGGAACAAACAGTTGCCTTCCATGCAACTACAGTCTGCAAAATTTTTGATCCAGACACCACACCAATATCTCCTGGGAAGGTAATTCTTAAGACTATTCATCTGCCACTTGGTGCTGACTCCAGAGAAGCAAGTCATCAGCACAAACATCAAACTCTCTGTGAGGGGTGCACACCTGAGCTGATAAAGTGACAAAGAAGAGTTGTGGGTGGAGAGAGATGCAGATACTTTGGTTATCTCTGTGAATCATTCAGCTGTCCTTCTCCCATCTTCTGTGGAACACTTATCAGAAGATTCGCATATGAAATTGATAGACCAGAAGATATTTAGTATTACACAGAAAAAATCTACCTCAGGTTCCTATATCAACATGGAAAGAAGATGAGGGACAACTGACCCTGGTAATCTTGTATCTGCATAGGGACAGGAATCTCGACCCTATAAGGGAAGTCTGAAAGTGGTGTGGGTGAACCTGCATGCCAGGGCCAGGTGGAAAATGCTAAAATACTACAAAAATTATTCCCACAGAAGAAAGCTGTGGACCTCTCTTCTAGGTGTCCTCAGACTCTGTTATGCTTTCCTTCCTAAGACCCTACAGCTTGATGTTGAGCCACTGATAGTGAAAGAATTTTAAAAAAATGTGCGAAGGGGCCATAGGGATCCAAGACGTAGCTTTTGTTGGGTTTCCAGTCCTTTGTTCCCAGAACACAAGAATTTATTTCCATCAGAAAAGGACATAATTTTCTCAACAACAGATTTTGGTATGAGGCAAACTCTGCCACACACAAAACTGGGAAGGTGGAAAACGGAGATGCAATCGCAAAACCAAATAACATTTTGTTGGAAGAGGTTGGCAAACAGCATTTATAAATCAGTGCTGCACACTTAGCTCTGTAATTAGTCTGTAGCCTAAGTGACCATATTTTTAAGCATATTGAATGCCTAGAGCTTCCATTACACTTTGTATACCAGGAAAAGTGTGGATCAAAGATCAGGTACAAAAGATGAAATACATTCTAGGTACTATATTTCCATTTGCTATTTATTTAATACTGTTATCTATCCTTACTCATTTTAAAAAAACCCACAAACTATTACAAGTTAAGAGTTTGAAAGGGAGCATCTTTTCTTTACAAAGGTTTTGTACTTTGCTCGCTGATTGCTGACATTCTTCAGTCCTGGCAGATCAATTTATAGGAGCGTAGTCCAAATTGTACTCCCTCTCTTAAGCTTTATGAAAAGTAAGAAAACTGGAAAAGAGCAACCTTTCAAACAGTTGAATTCAGAACAAGTTTCTGCAAATGTAGTGACAGAATAGTTGGAAACCTTTCAATGTAAGGTGTGCCATGTCATCAGCTTTTTTTCACTCCTTGTAATAGTTATACTCCATTGTAGGTGGAACCAATAAGGACCTTTTTTTTTTTTCCTCAGTTTTATGGAAGTTAAAATCCAGGCCATAGACTATAGCTTGTGCTCTTTTTATAGAAAGGTTTTTCAACTCTACGAAGGCCAAAAAAAAAAAGAGAAAGAACCACCCCCCCAATCTTTTAGTAACTCCTAGAGGAGTCCTAGATAGGATGTGTAAAACCTTAGGGCAAAGCAAAGGCAAGAACCTTGATTTGTGTTATTTAATGCCAGGGCAAGAAACCAATTTACCAGTTAAGCATGAATCTCTCCCTGGTTTTACGTTAAAGCAATTCCAGTTACTCTAAATAAAATTGACTTATTTGAAGCAGGGTCATGAAAATGGGTCTCTCACAAGCCAGCTAAGTGCTCTGGATGTGCAGAAGTTTAACAGAAGATTGTATTTTGTCACATTGTTAAATGTGAAGATGCGTGATTTTTTTTAATCAGATAAACTGCTTCCTTCTCAACTTCACCATCACTATTCCCAAACTCTTAAAACCAAAGAAAGGAGGTGAAAACTGTGACCGTTGTAAGGGACAAATCACAGGTGGATATAAGCCCAAAGATTTGATCATAGGTGGATAAGCCCAAAGCTGGGGAGTCTTTATGGCCCCAAACACAAATGGTGTATTGGAGAGGAATGAAACAGCAGCAGAGGCAGTGCAACCTGAAAATATTTGGCTTGGATAAAGACTCTTTTCTGCTAAACAATTATTTCATTGAAGAAAAATTGTGAGTAATATTGACTCTGACTTAATATGGGGTAGACATTAGAATATGAATGTCACACAGAAAAAAAAATCCCAAAGTTCTCAGTCTAAAAACACAATGGAAAAATATCTCTTTATTTTCTGTTTAATTTCCAGGATATGCATAAAGATTCTGAACATCTGACAATAATTTTCTTTTTCTGTCAAGTTAATATACATTCATCTCAATGTTAGTATACATACCAAGGTTGTCTATAAGATGTTCCAATGGGTCGTTCCATCTTGCTTTGACTTAAAAAGGGGTTGTAGGAAATAATGGAAACTGGAGACAGTTACGGGGTGCTATGTGTCAAAATCAGATTAGTAAAAATAAAGACGCCAATCCTGCTTTCAATGAAGCCAAAAAAAATTACCTTGGGTTCATTGTTTACAAAATCAGGGAATCATGCTTCTGCTTCTGTAATAGTCGCATTTTAGTACTCATCTATTAAACTAAAGTTGTTGGTATTTATTCATCTCCTACCCAGTATCCACCAGGCTTACAACACACACGGATAGTTTATAACAATATAAATTGAGATAAAGACAATAATTCTGCAATTAAGTTTTCTGTAGAATAAGTAGACATCAGAGAACTCATAAACATGTGGGTTAAATAAATACCTGCCAAGTCACACAGCCAACAGTTGTTCACTTCAGTGGCACTTATTTTAAACAATCACAACAGAGGGATACAATGATGCTTCCGTATGATGTTTGATGACTATTATGTAGTCCTGGGAACAGTTCAGAACCCTAAATAAAATTTGTTTTCATTAAATGAAAGTGACTATTCAGACTATTTTCCTCTTCCATTCCTTTCTAGAAAATCTGCATTCAGTTCAGGTTTGCTGGTTAAACATGCACATTGCTACAGACAACTGCAATTCATGAGAGAAATGAAGCAGTGCAATCGGATGTGGACTGGCGCAGGTAACAGAGCCAAAATGCTTGTTGATGGCATGTTAGGTTGGCTCTATCTGCCACTTTTTCCATCTCACTGGAACTTCCTTTTAGAAGGAAAGGAAAGCAAAGCATAGTTTTTAGTAAATCTATTGATGGCTAAGATCCCTTTCTGAATCCAAGCTGGCCAAATCATAGGAGTTCAGTGTTGAATCAGATAGAAAGCTTAGTATGTAGGGGCGGGAGGAATTTAAATTTAGTATCCATTGCATGCCAAGTATATAGTCATTTTTCTTCAGGGAATCGGTTGAGTTCAGCACATTGGCAATGGGTAAGGGGAAACCTATTTTGCTTCCAGCTGGCCAGTCTACGACTGACTGTATAGCTCAGGGTTTTAAAGTATTGTGCTGCCTGATGTGGGACGATTGCCTGATGACCAAGTGTGAAGTAGGGAAATACAAATTACCTACTCTGACAGAGCTGTAATATTTGTAGGGAGATTCTGATCTTGTTACCAGTATTATGAAAAAACAGTTAAGTATGTTTATTTTAGTAAAATAGCAGGAAAAAAGATGGATAAGAGGTATATCCAAAATAAACTGTATTTTTAAAGGGGAATTCCTTTTAATTACTTTTATTTTTCCCAAAGGGTAAAAAGCAGTGTTTCTTAATAGTACAAATTACCTTCTAACTATACAGTTAACCAGTCCAAGTTAAATCTGACTGTTTAAAAAAAAAAAAAAGTTATTTGCGTAATCTAGACTATTTTTATTCAGCCTCAGAAGTGCAACTACTTTCTGCAAGGGCCTGTACACCTGTCTGAAAAGCTGAATGTAAACCAGATAGTCAGCAACAGGAGAGCGCTTTCCCCATTCTCAGCTATAAGAACTTCTTAATTGTAAGTCCATGGTGCTTGTAAATTCACTACTATCAAGCCATCTGAATGTTTCAGGAAATGCTTATTCAAAAACAAAGATAAGAAAAGCTAGGACTCTGAATCTAAACACAGTACTCTAAGACAAGATCTGTTTGGTATTTTTTAATAGCAAAGAACTATTTTATGGAAATTATAAAGAATTAATTGAAATAGTAGCCCTGCCCACCCTCCCAATACCAGCATGTGCATGTTATACATTTATACATACATTTTGTTTTATGAAACAAATCTATATTTAAATCTATATAAATAGAGATTAATAAAATAGTTTAATTTTTGTAATATACATCGAAGTCACTAAGCCTGTGTGACATTGCCAACTAATATACAGTAAACTGTTTCTCATTTGTGAAAAGTTGTTTAATAAGCTGAAGGAATGACCACTGGATTGCACACGCTTACTATTAATATTGCACATACTGACCATTAATATTCTTAATGCATCTCAGAGGTCAGGGGAAGAATTCACTTTCTCCCTGAACAGGATCAGAGAGGGAGACAGAATTAGGATAGCCCTGATGTATTGTTGATCCCACTGATGATGGTAGTTTGCTGTCAATGGGCAAAGCACAGCATTCATTATGGTTGATCACAGCACCATTGTCTCACCTGAAAACGTTGTAAGATTCAATAAGTATATATTACATACTTAAGAGCTTCATAACTGAGAAAACACAAAAAGTAGTAATGGTCATTTTTTTCTACAGCTTTTTCATATTGAGTCATACAAGATTCATTTATGTGTTCCACATAAAATAGGTAACGAAACAATTGGAAGAACTTCTGAGATGCTTAAAGGTCTAAGGGACAGAAGACACTTTGGTAGCAATGTGTCCACCCAGGACAATATGTCATGTTTAATAGCACAAGCATTGTGCTTCTGAAAACATTGTAATATCTAATCATACTTTATCGAGAGAGAGTGGTCATTTTGTCGCCCAAAGTTCTGTTCTCAAGATGAAAAAATCTTTTCTGCATATCATATTTCATTAAATTCCCAAATTTTTGGACTGTAAATGAAAAAGGACCTAGTCTCTGTGCTCCTTAGTTAGAGAGCAGTGATTTAAATGAACAAGCACAAAACTTTTTATCTTCAAAACTACAGCTGGACTTCAGAAGAATCATAGTAATGTATTTTACGCTCCATCTTTGGTAAGAAACCACGTATCTGGTAAGAGATTTCTGTTTTACTGTAGAGCAGCGCGTGAGGAATGCTGGGCTGCCCTGTCTATTCTGAAAGTTTTGCATCAGGCATTTCAAGCTTCTGAATTTCTTTTTTCCATGGAGTCTCAGAAAAAAAAAACCTTTGCAGAGAAAGTGCACAAAGTGAATTCCCTGGTATTCTTTTGCCGTTAATTTGTTTCATCCCCCAAAAGAAAGACTGCAATAGAAGAGTATCCATTCATGTGCAAAGCCGAAAATCTGGGTCAGAACAAGAGCAAAGGTTACCCCTGCACCCTCTCCCAAGCCTATTCAGAGAGAATCCCGGTTCTGCTTCTCACCTCTGAAAGTCAGACATTGTATCTGGAGACAAAGAGAATGGCCCAGGGACAGCTATTCGAAAACGAGAAATAAAAATGCTCTGTGTCTAGACTTTAAATAGAAACGACAGGCTACACCCACAGGTGATGCATAAAATTCCCAGTACTTTAGAAGAGGAATGAGCCTGGGCTAGGGGAATAAGCAGTCTTGCAGTGGTTGAAGTAGCTGTAAAATACCTCATTTTTATAATTACCAAAGTGTACTTCTTCATCCTGATTTAAAATTTGTACCAGCTGAAATGAAGGTGTGATGTTGCACAAATTTAAACTATTTGAGTTACGCAGATCCTTGAATTATGAAGTAATTAATGCTTAATTACGCCTAGGTCCCTTGTAGTCCCATTTGATCTCTTAGCAAAAACCAGCCATACCCGCTAAAATGCAAAACTAAACTTTCAACTTCTGCACTAGTCAGGACGAGTATTAACTGGCTTAGGAAACAGGCAAACCTTTAAACCCTCCTTTTAAAGACAGCAGAAAAAATTCACCATAGATACACACTTGCCGGTGGGATATCTGTCTCTGTCTTTGTACTCCTTATGTGTGTACCTGATTGCCCTTCCTTGTAAATACACTATTAAACACCGGTAGGTGGAGGTACTTACTGTTAGGCAAACTTGAAGCAGTCTGGCAGTACTGGAAGAGCTGTGCTTTGTTTATAATTAAATCTATGCAGAAAACTCTTCATGCAATAATTTGTACAGGAGCTTATCCTATTTATTGCCAGATAACCTGACCTGTGGGTGGAATTGTGTAGATTTATAGATGGCTGCGACTGTGGATACAAGGAGCTAAAAATAAATGTCCAGCATTTTTTGCAAGCCTGTAGATTTCTTTAGCTGTTATTGCATTTGCTTTGAGTACTTTTATTTTGGCTGACAAATCACTTGATATACTATTAATTACAAAGTTTATAAAAATAATACATAGAAGTTATTACCACTAATTGAGTTTCAGGCATGGTGGGAATAGAGAGTGGTGTGTTGGGGTTTTTTTCTTTTTTTTTTTTTTTAAAAAAAAGAAAGAAAAATTGAAGTTAGGAGAAGTTAGTCTTTCAGGAGCTCAGAAGGTTGCTGCTAGAATGAGCTTGAATCCCTATCAGAGTTTCCAGCAATGACTACATGGAGGATGAGGCCTCTTTTGATCTTGGCTCATCATGTAAGTAAAAACACAGGAACAAGTTGCTTTTCCCTCCTCTTTTGCCCTCAAACATCTGTGAACAGCCACACACCATCATCTTCATATGCCTGGATGGTTTTATGGTTATTTCCTGTTAGAATGCAAAACTGATAGCATATACTGTGCAAGTCTGTTGAACCACAATATTAACTATCCTCAAAGTTTTTGAGAAAAATTGAATCTTACCCTTTTCCAGCGTAACTTGCCTATTGATGCAAATGATCACTTAATGGCTATAGCAGGAACAGAAGTAAGCTAAACCCAGTTCATATTTCAACTCACAGATTGTGCCCAGAATAGAAGACTGTAACTAAGAAATGTAATCTTTTGACTCCTTAGAAACAAAAAGTTGTTTGTGATTTTAATGCACAGCTGAGCTTTCAGTAAAATGTGAAAAAGACATTTTTGATGATGGAAAAATTACGTTGTGACCTTTGATCTTCTATTGAAAGTCCTTTGTTTCAGTTTTATCTTTAGACTTTAACAGTACCCTTTTAACAAATAATAAACAAAAACATATGCAAGACTGAATATATTTAAAGAATATTTATGGAATAACAGAAGATTCATAGGACTAAGTCCTATGAAAGCGCTACATTAATTTCAGCCACCAGGGTGTTTTCTCTCGCTCCCAGGCTTTGTATAAGTGGCAGAGAGCTTTGAGAGGTTCACTTGACAAATAGCTGTGGCCACTACTAGGGGAAGAGTAACTGTTTTTTTGGGGGACTTCTTTTTATTACTGTTCTGTCATGGGAGATCCCTGCTCTCACTCACAGCAGAGCAGCTAAATGCAATATATGGATGCTCCTGAGCTGCCTCTGCGTGAAACCCAACAGCGTAGCGGACTCTCGTGGATGTGTGTGAATGCCAGTGGGTTGCAGTGCAAACCAGTGGGAAGTGCTTTTGAGTTCAGCCTCTTAAAATTTGTATCGAAGAAGATGAAGACTGCTCTTACAAATAAAAACAGATGCTGGGTCATACCGAAAGGTTCATCTGGCCCTGGATTTTGTCTCCAAGAGTGGCCACAAGGGGATAACTAGGGTTAACAGGGGAAATAACAGGGCAAGCATATATGGCAGTTGCCCTTTCTAGTCTCCAGTGCCTAACTGGTGCCAGGTTAGGGACATATATGAGGGTCAGAGCCCTTACTGCTGCACAAACCACCTTCACACAAAACCAGCCAATCCTAAATAAGTTGGAAAAGGGAACTGGACTTTTTAAAGCTGGACTTTTTAAAGGGGCCTTAACAAACGCCTTCAAAGCAGAACACTGTCTTCCCTAAATAAGGAGATGTTAGTGCTGTGATAATCCTGTAAGAAAATGAAGTTACTTGTGAGATAAGAAGAAAGAAATGTATTTACTAACCACATCACATAACACCTTGCTGCATTGACAGTAAGTCTTTGCATTTTGGAGGGGTACCCAAAAGTTACAAGGGGGGAGGTGAGCATTGTATTTTTTTTTTCCAATTCTTCTTCAAACCATTGGCTTAACAGCTTTTATTAAAGATAGCTCCGTTTATAAACTGTTGCAAGACACTGTGGTAGAAAGAATGCCAGAAAAACATCTAAATTAGACGAAGTCGTAATCTGTGTCCAAAGCAGTATGCACCGTATGCTCTAGAGTTTTTAATAAATCTTTTCCAGCTCTACAGTCCAGGAATACGGAAAGGAAAGTCCAATTCTTTCCATTCAAAATAAATCTGTGCTCATTTCACAATCCAATTTTACAATCTCTGACATTAGTGTCTGTGTTCATGCTTTTATATAAAGCACACCGAGAAAAGGGGAATCACCACATAGTTCAGCAGATGCTAAATGAGCAGTCTGTGATGCTCATCAGTGCGACTACCGTAATTCTCCAGCAATTCAGAAACTAAACAAGTCACTCAGGCACCTGAGACCGAGGTGCCTAATTCTGCACTGGGAGTGTCATTCCTGGAGCTGAGTTCCACACTGCAAAACGCTGCAGTGCTCTGCATGGTAATAGCCAAATCTTCTTGTGAGTTAATTCCATGTTTTTCATTCTAAGATCAAAATAACTGAATTCTTATGCATTTGCTATGATTTTCTGCATAGTTTTTATGTGTTTCTGTGTACACTAACCTTTGAGGAATACCATTTGCCAAATTTTTCCATAGAGATTTTCCATACACATTTTCCACATATTGTACAATTTGTCTCAGCTTTGTTCTCTGTAAGACTTAGAGATTGTTCAGATCTTATGAACAACTTTCTCTGGAAATAGGAAAACAACAAAACAAGAATACGCAGAAAAACTGTAATGCATATAGCTGGAAAACGCTCCCTTTAAACAAACTATTATGCCTACTGACCTAATCTTTTTTCTGGTATCTATCTCTTGACTTGGAAAGCTGGAAATAGACAAAGCAGGAAAAAATACTCTGTCTTTGAAATAAAACAACTCCCTCATCTGAGTTACCTCTTCTTTTCTGCTTACTACTGTTCTTGTGTGGAACTTTATTAGTTTTTTCTACACTTTCTACTTTAATCTTAATGAGGACAGGATCAGTTCCACCTTATTTGCCTGCAAAATTTGAGGCCAACATCCATTCTGCCATAGGGATTCCCTAATTAGCTTGAGTAGTCTAAGAGTCCTCATCTCAGGTTTGCCGGAGAGATATTTAATTTCACCCCTCCCACTGTCTACCCCTCCTACGTTTTGAGCAAGCTCTGAGCGTTACCCTCACCACATTCATGTTCTCTCATCTGACCTCTGCCCTGCCTCATCCGTGTTCCACCAGGGAGGAAACCGGCCAGGACATGCTGGAAGATGTCAAACTGACATGAAGTTTTCCAGTTTTATTTCCAAATCTTATATTAAAATAAATCGGGTTGGCCAAGTTCACAGGGTCTTGCAGAAACAAGGAGGCTTGGGTGATAAGGAGGCTGATAAGCCCCGCATCAGCATAACACACACAGCTGCATTCTGGAAAAGGATGTTCTACAACAGGGCCTTCGGTAAGGCTCTTCCTATTTAAATAAAGACATTCTTGGCAATATCCACATTGCTGGGCAGAAGTAGCTTCAAAGCCACACTGCTGTGAGTTTTGTTTTAAAGGGCCATCAAGGACAGCTCAACTCAAAATGGGTGCATTTTCCGATTGCAGGTACACTTTGATATGCATTCTCTCCCTGAAATACAATGTGGCAGGCACAATAGCTTCTACTTCAGATGGCAAGTGGTTGGTATTAGGCTGAACACATGTCCCAGGGCCATTTCTAGAGGTGTTTTTAGATCTCTTCCTGCAAGGGGAGGTGAGAATTGTAAGCAATCTGAAATCAGGCTATTAACAATGAAACTGTCAGTGAAAGATACCGGATCTCGATAGCACCATTACCTTCAAGCACCCCTAGAATCTCTTAGTTCAAGGGACAAAAAATGAAGCCCTTATGACATCAAGAGCTTTTCTCCCTGTAAGCACACACAAAGCATAGAACCTATAGCACATATAAATGCAAGGTTATCATGTATTATTTTTTTCAACTATATGGTCAACCAAAATATTTTAACAACTGTATTTGCACAATTTATAACATAATTTTATATTTATTTTTTAAAATTATATAATTTCATATATACATATATATATATATATAAAGATATATTATGTATATATTCTCTCCCCAAACATTGCTGGGATATTTCCCAATATGATAGGTTATTATCCAGGTAAAAATATACCTTGGAAAAAAATTACTTTTTTTTTTTTTTAAATTACTGGAAAAAATCCGTTCCTTTCAAGCATGTCCATCTAAATGTACAGGTAACAAGAATTTCATCTTAGAGAAATGCACTGCTCACCAAAGACTTGTAGCTTTCTCTTCTATATTTATTTCAGTAAAAAGCAAGGCTCCTGGAATCAATCCCAAACACCTCCAAATACATTTAGCAATGTTAAATTTTGTTATTTAAACAAAAAGCGTGCTTATCAACCTTATCAGTTGTTGACTGACATACTAAAGGATTCAAAGGCCTAAAGTTTAGAGTGCTTTAGCTAGCTACTTCCATGGTCAGCAAAGACTAACAAACTGGTTAAGACATGGAGTAATATACTCAATAAATGTGTAATCCTGTCCGGAGCTTCTGGGACACAGTTGCCCAAATCGTTTATACATACTATCAGAATTCACAGTAGAATTCCTATCCCTGCTACAAAGACTTTTACTCACAGCAAAGAAACGTTTATGCTAAGAATCTGCATACTAATTCCCATGCAAGTTCCTTTCCTAAAAAGTTGTAGATCATAAAAAATGTATGTAGATATTGTTTGTGCTGATGAAACAAAAGTCATCAAATAAGCTCACTATTTTTACCTGAATGAAGTTCACTCTGAAAAATGATTTTATACAATAAAGCAAAACAGGTAAGTCAAACTGTATTGGGAATTCTGTCCGGAATTCTAATCACAGACCTCCAGGAATTTTTCAACTGGAGCCAAAGCTTTTCCTGTAATATACCAGTTTTGACAAAATTGCTATTGGAAATGCTTTCTCTGCGCCAGCAGTGGGTGTAGGCAAGAAAATGTAGTTGTCTGGGACTGGGAATAAATAACTTGTTGGTCTGAGTAAGCAGCTCAGGGCTTTGCAGAGCCCATATATCTTTGCTTGATTTAGAGCAGTGAGTTGAACCCATGTGAGGGCCCTAACCAGACGGCGATAAGCTGTCTTTCTTTTTAGCTTGATGAGTATTCAATCAGTTATACGCGGTGGAGCAGCTCCAGCCACAGAAAGGCCAGTCTTCCACACCAGAATAGTCCCCAGCCCAGCCATCAGACGGCAATGTGAACATTCCCGAGTCTCATTCCGGCAAGGTCTGATTTGAAGGCAGGTCTCCCAAATCCCATGAGGATACCATAAGGATGAGGCAATTGGCTGCATGCCGGTCAGTTCAAAAGGTTTTTTTTTTGGTCCTGAGGGAGAATGGGGAAAAAACTCTCCACAATCTGTCCTTTTAAACGGATAGACTCTCCCAGTTCTCCGTACACACCGCCGAGTTTGCAGGAAAGGTTGAGCAGAACCTGTCACAACGCTTGTCTGTGGAGACAGACGATGCAGCTAAGGCACACCTGGCTGCACCTGCCGCAGAGCTTGCTCGGTGACCGTGCTTCATCCTTTATAACATTTATAAGCGATCATCTTATCTATTAATTTGCTGCAGAAACGGGAACTTTTGAATATTAATAAAGGAAAATGCTCATCTCAACAGTAGAAATCCTTGTTTTAATCGAGTAGACATACCCACCCAGGCGGCAGTTACCCACGCAGGCATACGATGGAGAAGAGGGAGGGAGGGAAGGAGGCAGGGAGGAGCTGGCTCCCTGCGCGCCCCGGGAGCTCGCCGCCCCCCTCTCCCTCCCCGCTGGCCGACGCAGGATGGCGCCCTCGGTACGAGCAAATCACCCGGGGGGAGCAGGTTGACAACCTCTTTCCAGAATAATTTACCCCTCCGAAAGGCCGTATTCCTGAGGAGCTCTGGTTTCACGGCTCCGGTGCCCAACGCGCCGATATATCCCGCTACTCCCCGAACCGCTAATTAATTAAAAACACTAATTTGCCCAAACGACTGCAAAACGATCTCACAAATAAGCGTTTATTGTGTTTAGTGCGAAGTTTCGGGGGGTGAACGATGATGAATGCCACTACCTTTTCTGGGGGTTGTTCTTATTTTGCTACGGCCACAATTAAAAAGAAATTTCACACACTTGCCTGTAGAACCTAAACGGTACCGTAACAGCAGGGTTCGGACACATATATATACACACGTGTCTGGATATACATATATACATATATTCAGAGACACGTATGCAGCGTTTAATTTGAATCTGTGAATGCCAGCCCCGGGTCCGAGTTCCCCACCTCGCAGCGCACGCAGCCAGCCCTGGGGGACCAGGGGGGCTACTGCGGGCTGAACCGCTTCTTGCCACCCTCGGGGGCAGCCGTGCTCCCGCACCGCCCCTCCCGGCGAGCCCTCCCGCAGGCCAGCCAGCTGCCGTGCGCTCCCCAGCGGAATGACGCCCACTGCCCCCCGCACCCGCACGGCTGGGGAAGCGCTGTGAGCAGAACCTGCAAACCTCAGAAATTCAGGACGGAGTTTCGATTGTTATTTTTTTTTTTTCGTCCTCTTCTTTTTCTCGTCTTTTTTTTTTTTTTGGCTATCGGAAATTAACTCGGCGGTGAGGAGGGCAAGTCTGACATTCCACTCCCGCCACCCCCAGCTTCACGGCAGCCGGGCGATCCCCCCAGACACACGGCCACCCTGCCCCGTGCCCACCCTCCTCCCGCTTCCAGGCGGGGGGCGGCGGGGCAGCCACCGTCTCCGGGCGGCCCCGCCACCCCCGACCCCCACCCGCCGCCCCGCCCTCCGCCGCGAACGCCTTTATGGTACATTTTTCCTGTGGTCCCCCCGCTCCCCGCCCCCGCCGCCGTTTCCCGTTACCCCGACTGTACCCCTGCCCCCCCCCCCCCCCCGCCTCAACGCCGCCGCCGCCACGTGACGCGGGGCGCATGCGCGGGCGCGCGGCCGGCGCGGGGCACATCTGGAGGCTGACGTCAGCGTGGTCCGCGCCGCTCCCCCCCCCCGGGCGAGGCTGCCAAGGCTCCCGCTGCCGCGCTCGGCTCGGCCGGGGCCGGCAGCCAGAGGAGGTCTGGGGCTACTTCAACCAAACTTTCCCGAGTCCTTCCTGCTCCGCCTGCCTTCCCTCCCTCCCCCCCGCCCCCCCCCCCCCCCCCCGCTCTCTCCCCCTCCCCTCTCTGTCTGTCGCTCCCCCCCTTTCTCTCCCCCCCCCCGCCCCCCCCCTTTTCAAACTCAGATGATATTCACATGGTATTTTGCACAGAGGCTGCTCAAGAGCAGGGCACCCACCCCCACCCCAATATAAGCCTGTTTTTCCTTCCTTCCTTCCTTCTCCCCCCTCCCCTCCTCTTTTTTTTGTTGGAAAGACAAAATGTGCAGGGTGATAGGTTGGGTGAATTGATGGCATCCTTCCTCCTGCCAAGCCAGCCCGTTTTCTAAAAACCCCTTTTAGGAAGGCTAGAGAATTCTATTCTGTTGGAGAATATAACCCTGATGGTTGCTTGCACAGAGGGGAAAAGCAGAGAGGAATACGGGAATCGTCCTGTGCAATCTCTATTGTTTGAAACTTACTTTATATCAGAAATTGAAGATGAAAACGGTAAGGAAGATTTCACGCTATTCAATGAAACTTTTTGCTTTTCTTGTGTCCCGGATAATGGTGCGTGCAGGGCTTTGGGGAGCGGGGGGAGGTTTATATTGCATTAGGCGAGGTGGATTTGGAGTAATTTCAGAGAGAAACCTTTGAGGATGGGGGAAGGGGGTGCGAGGATTTTCAACCGAAAAGAGTAGTGATTTATAAAGTACGGTCTCGAGTAGTGCAATTCTTAATTTTTTTTTTTTTTTTAGATTTTTGATACTTTTAATACTAAACCGCTGATAGACGGAGGGGAGGAAAAAAAAAATTCAAGCAACAGCTGAAAACCACAGCAACCCCCCAAACCCCAGCGACAGCCCCCAGCTATTCCGGCTTGCTTTGGGTTTAGGAAGCCCCGTTTTGGCGGCGCCGTGCCCGGCGGTGCCCGCTGCCGCCGGCAGACAAGTGCACGTTTTGTGCCGGGGGCTCGGGGGGGTGTGTGGAGGGTGTGTGTAGGTCGGGGCGGCCGCCGACCCGCAGCCCGGTGCCGGCGGGCATGTCGGGCTCTCGCCGGGCTCATCAGGAAGATGGAAGCGTGTGGTTTTGATTTGCTTCGAGCCGCCTGGGGTTTGCCAGACTCTTAACCCCGCGGAGCCGTGTTTATCGGTGTGTGTGTGTCTGTCTGTCTGTCTGTCTGCGGAGCCGCCCGGGGTTCGGAGGGACTTTGTGTGGTTGGGAGGAGGCAAGTGGGCTCTCGCTGCCTGGCGATGCGTGTGCGGGTTTTGTCTGCGCTATTTTCTTTCATTGTTGTACGAGAGCGAGGAGAGAGGGGAGAGAGAGAGAGGGAGAGTCAGACTCTTGTTTTTATTTGGGCTGCCGGTGCAACGCGTTTGGGCCAAACGCCAAGTGTCTGGGTCACACGCGTTTTATCCAAATAGATTCAGCGCTGCTGTCTGGAAATGGGCTGCTGAAAGTTAACTTTAGGATCAACTCCACCACAGCAACCAGACTCTTCCCTTCAGCCTCCCTAGGGAGGAGGGCTCTTTTTTTTTGCTTTCTCCTTTTTCCTTCTGAATTTTCTTTGAGGGATGTGTGTCTGGTGACCTCCAACTTGCTTCGAAACTAGGTTTTTTTTTAACTTTTTGGATGTGCAGACGTGTGTATATAAGATGAATGTGTATACGTGTTGGGCTGTATGTGTAGCCATTTATTTTTCTAGTCTATTGACTTTTTTGGGGTGCGTGTGTTACTTTTTTTGCATTCCCCCCTCGAAATGCAATGACAGCTGACCCCTCGGCAGGGCCGGGGCGGGGAGGGAGGGGGGAAGGGAGGGGGTTGTTCAGACGGCGGTAGCTCCGTCCCCCCGGGGGGCGGTCGGCCCCGCCGTACATCGGGATACGCACAGCAGCAATTCCATTCCTCACGCCTCGTTTTCTGGTTAATTCCCGGGGAGGAAGGATCCGTCCTTTCCTTTTGTGCGCGTCCCCCCTCCCCGTCGCCCCCCCCCGGGGCCCCGTGTTCTTTTCACCGAGCTCTTCCCGGCGCGGTCTGCGCGTCGCCGCTTTCGCCTGGGGAAGCTCCCACAGAGGGGCACGGCTAATCCCCGGCTTTGGAAGCCCTGCGACGCTTTTCACGGCCAACCCCCCGATACCTGTAATTGAATTTGTGTGATTGATGCCCGCCTCCCCCCCTCCCCCCCGCCCCGTCCCCATTTCCTTAGCAACCACTCGTACTGCCGGCGCGGACGGCCGCCCCTGGCCGCGCCTCACCCGCCCGGGATGGGGCTGGGGAGGGCGGGAAGGCGGCGGTGGGAACCCGTGATCCCCCCTTCCAGACGCGGCGTGGGGGCCGAGCCGTCGTGGTGACACCCCCCTGCCCTTTTCCCATGCGCCACCGGCAGCGGCGGGGCCGTTTCCCGCCCGGGCTCGACGCGTTGGTCGCTCCCCTCGACCCGAAGGCGGCGGAGAACCTGCGGGTTCTGTGGTGGGCGCCCCGGGTGCGGAGACCCCGGCCGCGCTGGGGGACGTGGCAGTCCCCAGGGGAGGCGGTGCGTGTGGTGATGCTCTTGGGATAGCGGTCTCCTGGCGGCCTGCCACTCCTAAAACTTCAGGGACCATCAGTTAAAGGGACGCTTTAGTTGCCCAGGGCGCCTTTGCTTAGATAGAGGCTCACAAGGCGACTGGTTGGAGCAGTTTGGCTGGTCACCTCTTCCACCCTGCAGTTCCCACCCCGCAATTCACTTTCTGCTCCAAAGCCTTCCAGTTTGTGTTTATGGCTCTTTTTTCCCTTCGTTGAGTTTCACTGGGTTGGAAGTTCATGGCACCTGTAACAGGACTGCCACTCTTGTCATCAGTACCTCCACCGAAATGCCAGTGCCCTGCATTGTCTTCCTAGGTTTTGAAAAACATCTTGTTCCTTTTCTTTGCTGGTTGGCAGCGCTTTTATAATTAGGCAGGAGCTGAGGTTTTAGGTAGTGGTTCAGGACATGGAGCCACACCTGCCCTTACCAGTGGGTGAACGTGTAGTTCAGCCATGAGACAGAGGAAACACTTCTAATTGTAAGCTTAGTGTTGGCCAAGGTGTGTCATCTTGACAACAGTCAAAAGTGGAATGCTGACCCTACGCTACCAACGAAGATGGAAAGAAAAAAAAGGTATAGGCAGTGGACGCGTTGAGGTTCCTATCAAACTTCACACTGGAAGTCCTGTATCTGGAGTTACCTGAGCACCTTATTCTTCATGTCCATTACTGCTCCTTAATTTGGAGCAATAATATAGCTGCATGTGGTCTGCCTGTATCAGTGCTAAAGCTGGTTATAATGCTTTTGGAAAGATTAAAAATTCTGCTGAAACTTTCAGCAAGCTTAATGTGAAAGGAGATTTTTCTTGTCTGAAGCTTGGAATGACAGAGACCACTTCACACAGACCCCTGCAAAGACATTAGACATGGGTGGCTGTTGGACACTGTTGGCGAACACCCACCATGTGGGTCATGGCGTCTAAATAATTGACACTGTATTTTATATCCAGTATTCTGAAGTACCCAGCTCTGTAGGTACTACAGTTTCAGGAGATCTTAATGTTAGGATAACTTATTATCAGCTCAACAGGCTGAACATGAGCTCCCTGTTACGATTTTTTGGCTAAGTAAAAACTGTGAGGCAACGTTACCTCTATATATGGCGCTAACAAGCCATTAATGGACTACAGTGTCCAGTTCTGGTATCTGTGCATGAAGTGGGATGCTGACGAATTGGAAAGGGTTCAGAAAAAAAAAAAACTGCACAAGTATTTAGCCATCTGGAAACTGGGTTGTACAGAGTGAGGTAAACCAAATAGGTCGGGCTGCTTATCAGGAAGTGTCAAGAGGTGCTCGTATCAGATTATAACTATCCATGCAAGGAGAAGAAGGCAACTCATTAGCAGATAGGGGCAAAGCCAGATTCAGTGACAGAAATGTGAAACAGGACGTTCTCAGATTATAAATAAGGCACATTGTTCAGTGTGCTAATGTAGCTGACAAGTATGGGGTTGATTAAGTCTCTTCAAAACTTGTAAAAGTCTAAAAGCTGTAACTAAATATTAGCTAGGAAATAAAGGGTTTTACATGGAAAACCAGACCAGAGATTTTATTAATGTGCTTTGAGGCCTTGCCACATGTGAATGGCATCACTAAAGCCTTATGCATCCCCAGAAAAAATCACTACTAAACCCAAGCTATGCTTGCAAGGTGTCTTTTATTCCTTCTACAAACCTGATGAAATCCAATGTGCTGTCTTGAAATATATTTAAAACGTAGGTATTGGAATGATCAGATTAACCCCATATATGTGGTAATAATTAGATGTGTTTCAAATTGGCCTGGAAGTTTCCTAATATTAACTGTGATGTTTGTAAATAGGATTTGCATGATGTTGATTTTTCTTGAGATGATACGCTACAACTCTTTAACCTTTACAAATAATCCACTGGCTGCAGGAGTATTACCCTTCATAATGAAAGTTGTAAATAATTCCCAGAATTTTAGAAAGGCCAGTTTATCTGCTGCATCTGTGAGTGACTCTAGGCTTTTGGAAATTTGTTTTTAAACAGTCTTCCCTCCTTAGGTGTGCTGTTTCTCCATTCTCTGCCTCAGCAGAGTTTGCACTGTGCACAGGTGTGCTGCATGTGCTTAAGGGGACTGATTAGTACCAGCTGATACAACACGTGATTTGGTATCCCTTGGTAGTGGACTGTTAGTTGACTGCATAGATCTTCCATTTAATCCCTGGCTGCAGCTAGAGCTGCTTTTTAGTATTACTGCAATAGTGTTTTAAATGCAAAAACAAAAACAAAAACAAAAGGCAAGTAACATGTTATTTGCTCAATTCCGTGACCTGCAAAATGAAAATAAAAATACTATTCTACTACTACATCAAATTGTAGATAAGATACATACGAAACAAATATTTGTTAACAAATATTTTAAGAATTAGAATATGTATGATAAATAGCTTCAGATACTGAAATTTGTTCTTTGGTACTAAACATGCGGCGTTCCCATCTAAGTGAATGAGAATTCTGCCTGCATAAGCACAACCCAGGCCCAAGTAATAACAAAATACATGCTGCAGAAAGATCAGATAACTGTACTCTGGATTGTTTCCCAGGTTCTTCCTTTGTCTACCAGTGTATTGGGTCTAGTTATTCACCGCTGAAATCAGTGAGTGCATAGCATTGATTATAGCTGGAACAAGTGTGAACGGAGTATTTGAGCAACAAGAAAGCTTGATTTCATGAATCCTTATGCCTATTTAACATAAAGTCGATATGCGTGTCTTAAGCTGTATGGGTCTGCTGTTCAAGGTTAATAGTAATTCATGGTTTTTGTAAGATTGTGATCTTGGACCATAAAAGTAATAATGGTTGAATATGATTTCAAAATGTTACATTGCATAGTTCACTATGATGGCTTAGTGTTTTGTGGTATAGGTCTGTTTTAGTAGAAAGAATTGGCCTTGACTCATTTTCTTTTGTTTTTCAGGAAAAGAAATGGAGCAAGTTCAGTAGCTATCCGGTTTAACGTCTTACTGATATCTTAAGGAATCTTACAAATACTTATTTTGAATTGAGAAAATGACTGCAGATATAGAAGAAAGTACAGGTTGTTGGAAAAGAATACCTGTCAAAATGTGGAACATCCAATAGCTAATTTGGAAGTAGTATAAAATAAATATACCTGTTATGGTGCGATTCTGGAGTGGAGTTAACTCGATAGCACACAGGTAGCTCTCCAAGGAGGAAAAAAAAAGCGCGCTCTCTGTTTTTCTAAATTATGGAAATTCTTTGGAAGACGTGGACATGGATTTTGAGCCTAGTCATGGTTTCATCGGAATTTCACAGTGACAACAGGCTTTCATATAGTTCTCAAGGTAGGGTTCCGACCTCTGTAGCTAACAAGAAACATCTATTTTTGCATTGTATTTGGGTAATATTTTCTAAACCACATTTATGTAATTCATGAGATCGTATGGGCTCTGCTCTTAGTTTCATGATTCATTGTCATGGGAGTTTAAATACAGCAAATCTGATTAAATTTTTTGTTTTAATTTCTTTCTGTCTATTTCTAACTGTAGGAAAGCCTTGCAAATTAAATCTAGTAAAATGTTGTACTTGATAATAGTTAAGAGGCTTGCCGTAACAACATTAACATGTTTTTAGACTAGGAAGCAAGGATCTAATCTTACTTTGATCCATTAACATTTGTATGTTTTTAATGAAATGAAGAGCCGTTTTCATGTTTTTACAATATACTACTTTCCATTACTACTGGTTTTATTCTTGCAGGTGGATCTAATAGCTTTTGTCTTTGAATAGTATCACTGGGAAGAATGTGTCCTTCCTAGGTTAGAACTTAGCCCCAAATGTTTACATATTTTGGGTAAATAGGAAAAGATACGTAGTTAAAAACATCTGTATTTCCAGTGACATCAAGTTAGAAACTGAACACATTTTCTTGACTTAAAAAGAAAGAAAAGAACGTTTTATTTTATTTAGTAAAACGTTACATCTTGTGTTTACCTGAAGATGACTTTTACTCATGAGGGTGATGAGATTTAGCCAAGTATGGTTTATGTTTATACTACTACTTGTTGTTTCCTGTTATATTTTCTTCTCTTCTATGCCCACTCCCTGGACTGTCTTACCTTGTGATTACAAAGAGGAATTCCTGTCTTACCTTGAACACTACCAACTAACAATCCCAATAAGGGTTGATCAAAATGGAGCCTTCCTCAGCTTTACTGTGAAAAATGCTAAACCCTCAAGAAGGAGGAGGAGCACAGACCCTTATGACCAAGAACTGGCAGCATCTAAATTATTTTTTAAACTTTCTGCCTATGGCAAGCACTTTCATTTAAACCTGACTCTCAACACAGATTTGGTGTCCAGACATTTTACAGTAGAATACTGGGGGAAAGATGGACCGCAATGGAAGCACGATTTTTTAGACCACTGTCATTACACAGGATATTTGCAAGACCAACACAGTACAACTAAAGTGGCCTTAAGCAACTGCAATGGTCTGGTAAGTGCACGTTACGTGTTCTAGTATAATAGCGTGCTTGTCCTATCTCAGTTTTAATTGACGTATCTCAGTTTTTTTGGGTCCCTGCGGCAAGCAAGCAGACAGGAAGGTGCAAAAAACCCCCCAAAACCTGATCTGGGTCCTGGGGAAAAGTAGTCGTCGGTTTTTCAAGCTTAATTGTAAGTACTAAGACCCAGTTCTGTAGTCCTTTAGCAGGCAAAATTTTCAGAGTTTACAGTGTCTGCACTAGGGCTGCAAGATTATGCCTGTGCTGAGATCCTTACCACTTACAAAAGTGTTGCAAGCACAAGGGGCAGGGAGGAGGAAACAGTGGGTGCTTTAGGATGCTGAATATCCCCAGAGAGACGTTGATCGAACTGAACACCCGCTGCTTGTCTTTGAGAAGCTGAGTTTAGAAACTTTGAGTAAATAACAGAGGGGAGGAATTGCATGGTGTAGAAGTCGTTGTTGCTATAAATTCAAAGAGTGAAGAGGAAAGCAGGTCCTTTGCAAGTACCCACATCAGGAAGTAACTATTTACTTTTTTGAAGAGATATTTTGTTTACATATTGTAAACAGTTGCCTTTAAAAGTAGGATTAGAAATTCACATCTCTCTTATTCTCATCTCTTCTTTTACTTGATCACATGACGGTAGTACTTGCATGGGAAAAAGCTTCTTTTATTCCCAACAGAAATTAGAAAACAAACACAAAAAATGAAAAAACAGACTATTGAGTAACAAAATACTAAAATAGAAGGGCATGACTAGGAAATACTAAATCAAGAGCCAGTAATTCTTCTAGTAAAAATATGTGTATATATTATGGTTGTTCATTCTGGTTTTAATTATTGTAGAGCACTGGTCAGCCTTCTTGTTAGGAATAGACAGATCTACCTAATTGCTAAGGGAAAAAAAAGAGTTTACACAGACTTACTAAACTGATTCCTGTTTGTCCTTGGAAGTGCTGTTGAGTACAGTAAATAACATCTTGGGACGTTGTTTAGGAGTAAAAGCCAGCTGCTTCAGACCTACATAGGTTGCATTACACCCAGCTACTTGTGATATCCCTGATGCAGCCTACGTTAACATTTTGGAGTACTCTTGAGGAAAAATAATCTAATGGAGATTTCCAGGGCTAAGTGAACACTTTTCAAAGAAATGTTGTTAAAATGGTGTTCCATTGAGTGTGGTATCACAGTTTGGTTAATGCAGACTTGTAGCAGATGATAAGTCTGAATTTAGTACAATTTTCACTTCGGTTTTGTAGTTTCCATGTAATAACTTTTTTGCCACAGTTATTTAAGCTCTTAAACTAATACTAACACTCAATCATTTTGCTTTTGAGTTCTTTTCAGCTAATAATACTATACAGGACAAGTCCCCACTTTCAGGACTCGCTTCTTTAAAAGAGGCTGCACGTCCCTCTCTCTAGAGCTTCTGCTGGAAAACTGTTTGCCCCCCTTGGAGCCTGCAGCCAGTGCTGTGGTGCTCCCATTTCAGTTCCTCTCTGACCTTGGGCCGGGAGTGAGCCAAGAGCGCCTGCTCTTGCCTTAGCTGACTCTTGCGGGATGAAGCAGGAAGAAGCCCTTGTTCTCCTAACAGCTTTGCCCATCTCTTCCTCCTCTTGGCATTTTTCTTCCAAGAATTTAGTAGCATGGAAGGTGTCATGGTGAAGCAGAATCTTTTTTTTTTCCTTCTGCGCCTCACACCCTGAGGTGACATTTGGTATTCCCATTGCTGCCTGTTTTTCCTCTGTCCTCAGCCTTGCTGTTTTGCTGGAGTGAAGCTGCCTGTTGTTCTGTGGTTCTGGGTGTCAGTTTTTAAACTTAGTGTTTGTGAGTTAACTTTAGGGTGAAGAGCTTCCCAGTTAAATCGTCATTTTCAGTACTTCCAGTTGTCATCAGCTCTTGCGTATTTCTTCCAGGTATTCCTGGTCTGTATTAAAGCAACCTTTATCCAGTCTCTGGGCACACCACCACTGGCACTCTCAGGTTCTTCATGGTCATGCCTCTTACTTGGGACAGCAAGTGTCAGGTGTCCACTGCATCTCCTAGAAAGGCCAAGCCACAAGCGTGTGAGGCTCCTGTCATGCTCCAGAAGCAGTGACAGGGGTGACACAAGGCTCTTTCTCAGAGAGGCAGGGATCCTGCAGAGGGGTGCAGCAGGAGGCTCGACTCTGCATCATCCTCTGCCCTACAGAAACTCCTCTGTCATCCCTTGTTGGCAGGGCCTTCCAGAGCACTGAGTATGGGAGTTACTACTCCATTCAGATAAATCCATCAAAGAGTTATTTTTAAATGATAATTCCTACTGACAAATATTTATTATACATCTGCTGGTTAGAACATATTTAATTGGCAGTGAATACTGAAGACAATGTTTCTTGTTTTGGAATTAGTGATAGTTCAGAACATGATGCGGTTAAGGTGTTTGTTGTATTTTCCAGTCTGATTGTTGGTCTGAAAGAGACTGACGGTCATATTCTGCATAGTCCTTAATTAACGTTTGTCTCAAAGTCAGTCGGTTTAAGTTTAACTCTAAAACAAGTAGTAATCTTTAACAGTGAGTGTAGCTAACAAGCAAAATTTAAGCTTTCCATTTATTCTAGTTGTCTGTTAGGCTTCAGTATTGCCAAATGAGTCAAATTTCTTCCCCTTAGTGAATGTTTTGAGTTTGGTGGTCAGGTGAGTCCATGGTCTAATTAACAGAAGTTGTATGACTTTGAAGAACACTTACAGTATCTGAGATGAGCGCTAGTGCAAGGAGGGCTTTCTCTCAGTTTTGTTAGTGATGAGCAGTCAGTTCATTTCCCTGTAGCTGTTCCCTCTTTCAGCATCTCCCTCTATATTTCTCATTACCAAGCACCCCAGAATTACAGGCTGCTACTTACTGAATTTCCATTCCAGCAGTTTCCATCTGCTGGGCCCTGATTATGCTATAAATTGTCTGAAGTTATGAGGAAAGCTCTATAATCCAGCGAGCAGTCATGTGAGGAAATTGAAGGTCTTGTCCAGCAGGCTTTTTGGCTTCCAAACTCATATTTACTTTAGTGGATGTTACATTTGTGGATGGATTGCAGGTTTGGCCTTCTCATGAAAGTCTGCAACGAGCAGTATTTTGGGGCCTTTGGATGTTGGGTGCAAGGCAACAAGGCTGAGGCATTGCCTAAGCTGAGTGTGTCATACTGAAGGAATAGAAGAGAAGAAACAGTGGTAGACTGGCTGAAAAGAGAACTTCACCTTAAGGGAAGGAAGTTTGTCTAATTCTGAGAGCAGCAAGTCTTAAAGAAGAAAAGTTTTGGAGCTTATAGTAGGGGAATTGAGCAGAAACCAAACTTTTTGCACTCTGACCGATTTCTGTCCTCTGCCAGGCGTCAAAGCTCTTAACTGAGTGCTCAAACAAGTTTTCTGCAGTAGTGGATTTTCTTGTTTTGGACTGAAAAGCCCAGTAGTGGGAAATATATTAAAATGTGTAGAAAGTGATTATTATTAGGAAAGCGAATGAGAGGTTAAATCCTATCGTGAGGCTGCTCCAGTTCTAAGTATTTCCACAGCATGTGAAGTTCCATGCACTGAGTAACATTTGTGCTGGGAAGCACCGATGTCTCCATCCAAACAGAAATGATAAAGAAAGCACAAAATAGACTGTGGCTAGAAGCATGACCGTACTTGGTTAAAGGAGGAATTTTTTTTGCTGGAATACTTCATGTTTGTTTCATGTATTCCTAAATTCATATGTGTATCAATTATTCATATTGTTCTTAAATTAGCTCATTTGAAAGCTGATTCTACCATAAAGAGTGCATCTACTTTTATAGATTATAAATTGCATATAGTATGGTATTTTTGAATCCTATGTAAAATAATGTGTAATTTATAAAATAATTGATGAAGATTAGAAATTATACTGAAAAGGATTTAGTGTTGTAGGTCAGAGTCTTTAGAGTTCTTTTTGGTACTAATATGCATTTGCATTATAGATTTAGTATTCAGAAAATTACATATAAGCTGTCCCTGTCCTAGTTTCAAGGTGTCTTGTTAGATTCCATGATGTATTGTCTCAAGCCAGATCACTATTTTTTTCATCTTTAAGAATACAGGAAGCTAATGCAATCATTTTCCTCACACTGAAGTGCATAGCCAGCTGTAGACGTAACAAACAACACTGACACATTTTCTGAAGTTTCCGTTGCTACTACTTCATATTAAAAATGGATAAAGCATAAAGTCTAGAAAGGTTCAAGGCATGGAGAAATTGTAAAACAGTAGTACTGTGTGGAAAAGGCATGCACTTACTTGTCCTCCGTAATTCCTTTTTGCTTCTGCGACTGATGGACGTCCCCGATCTGAAGGAGGTTAAGGCCCCAGCTGGACAGCCTGACAGAAAAAGATTCCTTTTCCCGAATTCAGGGGAACTCCATGTGGATTCACAGATTTCTCTGAGCATGTCAAACTGCTGGATCCAGACCTTATATATATTAGCAGGAATTGGCAGTCTGTAGTGGGATTGGATAACACAGGACCTCAAACAATCTGTTTTAGATAATAATCTTGGGAATGTTGCTTGTAGTAATCTACTTGGGGCATTCAGCTTGTTTCTTAAATTCATGGTATTTTGACAAAACCTTTTGCTGGCCATTCTTACGTCTTAATGACGTTTCTTACGCTTTGGAGAAGAAGTTTGATTTACAAACTGTTCAAACAGAATCGGAAAGCTGAAAAAAAAAATTAAAATTCTTTTTAATGCTTTAAAGGGGCATTATTTCAGTTTATTTCATTTTCATTCATAAACAATTCATTTGTTGTTTGGCAGCAAAATTAATAAGTTAGGTTTAAAATGGTATAAATATGCCAGGCTTATGTGAAGGGCATGTGCAGGACAAGCAAGTTTCCAGTGTTTATCAGATCACTTGGCTAGCTGCAGCAACTGACCGCATACATGTTCTGACTACCTGGGGTAGGTGTAAGTTAAAATTTATTTGCAGTTCCTCAACTAAATGTTATTAAGATCTCTCTTTTCTTAAACCACCATAGCGTTTGGGCAGATGAGATAGACGTCGACTAGGCATAGGAAAAATTAGTGATAGGCTCCTAACCTTTTTTACTGCTGGTATCTGAAGGAACTGTTATCGTAGTTTGCAGACATTCATAATAGTTTTCGCATATTAATGCTACAATTAAGTGTTGTTTATGGCATCTGGATTGACTCACTCCCACTGAGGTCATCTCGCTGCTTAAAACTATCTGTTTCAGTATCTGATATGTCTCATTCATGCTTAGACTTGTTGACCTGGCTGGACTTGAGCACAGACATGAAGAATATGTGCCCTGGAGTAACCAGATTAAGGTTGAGACCCGCTCAGTTGCAGATACAGAGCCACAGGTTGGATGTTACCTCTGTCTCCTGAGGCTTGGCACGAAGCGGACAGCCTGGTGGTGTTGGCGAGAACCACTCCGCAGGACTCTTTTCTTCTGGAAACATGAACCAGAGCTTATAATGGCTCAGGATTCATGTGAACCCAGATGTCTGACATCCAGACTGGATGCAGTCCAGACTGTCAAGGTTCTTTCTGCACATCTGGCAAACCCAGTTATGATTTCGTTTGTATTTTCAAGGTTCTTTAAGCAGCAGTGTACCAGTAAATGATTTATTTTCTAGTAAAATCTTAGACTCCAAGTAACAAGGAGGCATTGTGAGAGTAGTTTGATACCCACATCTTCCAGGTGAATACAGACCCTGATGTTGCCTTCTTGAGTAAATAATTGAGTTCATAATGAAAAATACCACTGAAGAGGAACACTTACTGTTATAGTCACCATGCAGGGAATGTGTAATTGAAAGCTGTGGTGTGTTCATATGTATATTTTCAAAATTTGTAATAGGATTATATTTGGACAACACTGTTCTTTCTGATGTGTTATACAGTATTTTTTATGTTGTTACTGAGATCCAGTTATTCTGGGAGTGAAGAACTGCAGGCATTAGATGTACAAAACAGCAGCAGGGCGAGAGCTTTGACCAAGAGTACAATGGCAAGTCCTGATTTTAGAAACAGCTTTAGGATATTTAGAGCAGATATGGAGCGACTGGTCTTATGGTTGATCATAGAGGTCTCACAGGAGGAAAAAAATAACCCCTTTAAAAAAAGGCTCATGCATAGTACTTGCTTTACACATCAAAGGTGTGGCAGAACAAAATCTGTGATTCATCAAATCAGGGTATGAATGCAGAAGTTCCTGCTTCCATTCTTCTACCTGATGGGTATCTCTTTCTGCTGGTGTGGAAAGTTCATACATTAAGAACTTTCTAGATATGGATGCCAGAATTTTTTGCTTAGCAAATATAGGTGTGAAGGCTTATTCCCCAATATTTCTGTATCCAAAAGGATTCCAAAACTGGATTTTCTGCTAAAGTTCAGTTTTAATTGCTGAAGGTTCAGGAAATTGCATAGTTGGCCTGAAAGCTCCCTTTTCTTCCATAAACCACTTCCTGTTTGGAAGAAGCTGAGTTCACAAATGTGGAAGTTATGAGAATAGAATATCTACTATTCTGCATTGCAGTATGAGGAAAAAAAATGTTCATTTGGTATAGACAATGGGGTCCTAGTGCACAGTCTGCAGCAACTCAGATTTGCCAGATTTGTGGCAAGACCTTTTAAGGAATAAATGCTGTGTAGGTAGTGTATCCCAAGTTAATATTAATAATTTTATATTGATAATAGCTCAGTTTTGGAATTAAGCATCTGAACGTAAAATGCTGAATGGTTTCCCTGAACATATATTCTAAAATTAATCCTTTGTGCAGTTTTTCTTTGATGCTATGTGTGGCTTTAAGCATCTACCAGTATGGCACCGTAGAGGGATATTGGTCTCACCATTTGAGCAAGGCTGTTTTGGCTTGGTGTCACTGTTAAGGCATATAAATCATGTAGTTTTGGAACATCTCTGTGAAGAGATTATTTGTCATAAACCAAGAATATCTCTTGCTTTCTTACCACATCCACCAAAAAGGATGGGAAAGAACTCCAGAAAGAGGGCAATGATATTTTTCTTCTTTTCTCATAGTGTTGCTTATAGGTGCTTACTCCTGCTCCCACTAAAACCAGTGGAGGAGAGCTGGCTCATGCATTGTTTCTGTCTTGTCTTATAGTTGTGGATTTCTTCAAAGAGATTCAAAGAGATAGATGATAATAAAATGTTTTTTAAAGTTAAGCTTTTTAATAGGAGTTTCTATTTTCTTTTGTAAGTTTTAATTTCTTATTTTCTTCTTTAAGCATGGAGTCATTGCTACAGAAGATGAAGAGTATTTTATTGAGCCTTTAAGGAATATAACAGAAGATTCTAGTAACTTTAATTATGAGAATGGTCATCCTCATGTTATATACAAAAAATCTACCATGCACCAGCAACATCTCTATGACCACAGTCACTGTGGAGTCTCAGGTAAATGAGTATGAATGTCAATCCTTTTAAAAAGAAAAAAAGTAACTTAAGATGCATTTTAAACTCTTGCTTGGTTCACATGTAAGACACAGTGGAGAGTGTAGCAATGGGAATCCTCTTTCTGGGTGATGCGGTGTGCCCTGTTGAAAAGTAGTTTTGCTTTCTTTTGAGATTCTGATACAGTGTCTTTCAAAAACTGAGACACCAGGAGTAAGTTTTATGCCTGCGTTGTATACAGTGGTAGTAATGAGCACAGGCTTCCTCAAAATGTGATACAAATGGACTTCGTTCCCCAACTGGAAAGTATGATTGAGTGACTGAGCAGTACAGCTCAATGTTTAGTAAGTGTTCCATCTCATTTGAGGAGATTTGACGTGCAATACATGTGTTAGTATTATAGCTAGTAATATATTTGGAACTGGAGTTCACATCTTTCTTGTTTACAAAGGTTTATTGTGTTTTGATACTGGCTTTTGGTTCAGTGGGTTAACATTATTCCATAATAGTCAAATATGTGATTTACACATTCCTTATGGGAAGGATTTTACAGTTTTGATTGAGAGATACTTTCCTTGTAAAGCAGTTTTAGCTTCCACAAATATGCTTTTCAAGTACTCTTTGACATGACTTTCACTTGCTTAAACTGAAGCTGAAAACTAACTGCTGAAGACAGCATGGAGTAAATCTGACAAGTTATTTTAGAGCACTAAAATAATGTTTTTTCTACAGAATTGAAAAATGTTCTAACCTTGTCATGTGTTTATACCTCAGAAATGGCTTGTTCTTAAAAGTTCAGTCCTGGACAGTTGTATTCCGTGAGATCCAGTGCACAGGGCAGGCTGACAAATACTGATTTTAAAATAAAATAATACCACCATTCATTCATGTAACTTATTTCAGCTTCTTTTGGAGCTTGTAACTTTTACTGGCACCAGCTGACTAAACTTACAGTACAGATTGTCTACAAAGGCCCGTGCTTGGGAGACAGTTTTTCCTGAGTGTTTCAGTTAACTGTCTTTAGGAAACGTCAAACTGACATTAGATCGGAAGCATTATTCCATCTACATGCTTCTAATATTGCAAAGCAAGTCTCCTAACTAGTACTGCTTGCAAACTGATTGTAAAATAAGAGTACTAATGTATGTTCATTTTGTGGGGAAAGCTGTCACTTAAGCCACTTGAAATAAGTGGAAGGCTTATGAAATGTAGGATGATGCGGTTCTTACCATTATTATATCCCTAGAAAAAGAGAAAGGATACTGGCCTTTGTCAGATGTTATCTTCTAGTTTAATGCTTGGGAAGTCATTCTCCTCCAAGTGAGGATGATGCAGTGGCAGCTAGTTTGGTCAGCTTGTGTTCAGTAGTTCTGGCGATATCTGTTGTATGGATCATAGGACGATCAGAACTATGCATCTTGCGTGCATATTTTGTGAAACATGCCGTAACCTTCAGCATTTATTCCTTTGTGTATTTGATGCTGCCTTTGTTCTTGGAAGCTCCTATGCATTTCCTGAGCTTTTATATCTGTCACATCCTGAAGTCCTTAATTACTGAAATACTAAAGCACTGCTTTTTACAATCCTGAGATTACTATCATGCTCATTCACCTCAGTTTCTCCTTTTCCTGTTGTTCTGTATATTACTTCCACTCCACAAAAAATTCTCAAAACAAATTGCTCTCCCCCAAAACTGCAAGGTCTGTCTTTTCCAGATGACACGCTATTTTAATGTTCTCCTATGGGTACCAAAACCTTTTAAACTTCTTTTCTGAGCACTGTTGCAGCTATATCCCAAAGTGACATGGCATCAAAAGCATCCCCAGAATATCTAAAAAGTAGAATCAAATATTTTTTTTCATTTGCTCAGCTTTCAGACCTTAGGACTAAAGCTAGGTTTACAGTAATAACTTATTTTGCTAGTAGAATAAATCTTTGGGGCTTTTGACTGGTTTTGGAAGTTCTGAGCGGTCCAATTTTGTGTTTAAAATGCAGACGTAATCAACCTGTAGCAGCCTTTTGCCAGTATATAATTTGTTTTGTCTGGAGACTGATTTTAGCTTTACCTTCAGAACAGTTTTGCCAGAGTAATATGCTGGGAGGGATCTGCTTGTGTAGCTGTGCCACTATTCACAGTCTGGCAAGCTTCCCCTGCTGTAATCTAGACCTAAATTTATTGTGTACCTGTTCTGTATCAGAGAATTGGTCGGGATTTTGAAGAGCTGATACAGAGAAGGAGAGAAAAATTGCAATAATTCATAGAAAACAGAGTGGGGAATTGGGTGAAAGGATGATCAGAAGTGGTTGGCATGGGCAAGTGATGGATTACTTCATAGTAGATAATAGGATTACAATGGCTAACAGAAGAGAAGAATTGGAAAGGGAGGGAGATTCAGATATGAACATGGCATAGATTTTCATAACCTAAATTAGATTTTAAGCAGTTAGACATAAGAATGTTTAAAAAATGTTAAATTACTCTTTCATGCATATATCATCACCAAGTTAACTATGTTTTATTAAATATAGCTGAAATCATTAAGGTCTTGGTAAGAACTTGAGCACCGTCAAATTCCAATTGCTTCAGTGGGATTTGAGGCCACCGGGTCATCTTGCAGAATGCCGTCTTTGGATAGGATGGAGAAACAACAAAAGTTGACATGAAAGCTGCAGAGTGGCTAATTAGTTAGGGATGGCTCTACTGTATGCTGCCTTACGTAGTGGTTTGACTCGTGCCAGACTCTACAGTCAGTGTATTCTAAAATGAAAAAATGCTTGTATAAACATTAAATGTTGATGTTAAAATAGTAAGAAAAAAACCAGCACATGATGCTTCAGTTCAAAATATTCTCATAGTTGGATATTACGTAAGTAGCTTTATGTTGCATTTTGAGATCTTTTTCTGTTCGTGTTCTCTCCTCTCTCCCTACGTTCACCCCAACCTAACATCTTTTTAGGATTGACTTAGGAACACTTGGGTACCATGGGTGTGAACTCCATGTCTACACACATTTGTATTTCTTTTCAGTTGCATTTTAGAGCCTAATTCCCTGCTTTTTTAATCATTATTTTGGAGTTAATGACAGTGGTTTTCTATGTGTTTTTTTTTTTTCTTTCCATTTTTGCCTGTTTTTTTCACTTTCTGATAGCTGTGTTTGATGTTAATGAAGTTTAATTTTTTTCTTTTGGAAAGAAATGGAAAAATGACATAACTTGCCATCAAACTACTTTTGTTAAATATATGGCAAGCTTTTATTGACATGTTTTAGCTTTTCAAAGAAAATACAGTCAGCATTATTTAGTGTTTTTAAAGTAAAATAGCATAAGCATTGATGGATCCTGGAATGTGAATCTAAGTACTCAGGATTGTTTCCAGCTTTCCCATAACTTTGAGACCATCTGAAGCCTAAGCTCCTCATCTGATAAGAAAAGAAGTGGTGTTTGTTTTTACGAAGTCTTCTGAGACCTTTGTTTGAAAAACACTATCAAGATGAGTCCAAAATAGTATTTTCTTTTTTTTCTCTGAAAGTTTTCTGCATGAGCTCATCCGTTTTCAAACGTTTAGAATAGATTTGCATATTTGAGTGAAAAATTATGAATGAATGTGGAAACAGTATTGCATTTCTAAAAGTACTCCTAGCACTCTAAGAGCATCAAAATCCCACAGACATCACCATTTGTTATTTGAAAATGAAGAGTGGATTTTTTAAGATTTTAGTACAGAAGCTGTCAGAGAAAATTCCAGACATTCCTAAATCGCGCTTAAGTGAGATGAAAGTCTTTGAACAATTAAAGCAACTTTGAATTTCCTGCAGTAGAGATGAAAAACAGGAAAAAGCTTGCTATTCATTATAGAATCCTTAACAGGCTTTAATACTTAAAACAGTTTTTTAGAATGGATTATACCCATTTCAGAATGAGGACAACTTTGTTACTGGCACTTTTTCAGCTACCAGGTTTATTTTCATTTTTTGGCTTTTCTAAAATATTCACCTTTTAAAGCCAACACTGTGGCCTCAAAAACTATGATACGCTGCAACAGTGGGAACGCTGAAGCTTTGTATTCCTGGTTTTGAGTTAAACATACATTCTTTGTGGTGTAGTTACTACTCTTTGAAAATAGCGTGCTTAGTTGAATTACATAAAGCATTGCTTTTTCACCGAAGGTACTGGTCCTATCTCAACTGATCCTTAGCTGAACCCATTTTAGTAGTTAAGGATGTATCTCGGAAATGGCTTACTTGAGCAGTCCTGTTCAGACAATTGTAGATGTAACTAACTGTTAACGATCTTATGTTCATCCACAACTTGCAAGAAGTCCTTAGATATTTTGAAATCCTACCTAGGTAAAACCAGCCTAATAACATACTTCGATAATTTAAGGTTGAGTCTGTGTGGGCCTTTGTGAAAAAGGGGTATTTAATACACACAAAAATGCCAGTTTTGCAGGGAAGGTCGGGTTCAATTTTGTCCTGAGGACAGGAATTCAAGGTAGGTCTGTAGTGTTTGTTTTGATGATAATTACAGCTGTTTGAATTTTTAATAATGAATCTCTTGCATGCAAGAAGTATTTTTTCCTATGTATTTACATGAAACAAGTAGAAGAATCAACATATTTCAACTAAAATTAGTGTTAAAAATAACTATAGCAATTATCCCATGTCAGACTGTTTAAACTTCCCATTATTCATGAGGTAGATAAAACATGATCTGATAGCTTTCAGAAGAGAAAATTAGTTTATTTGGCCCAAAAACTATTAAGGCATGTAAGCGTAATTGCCTGATAATTACAGAGTTTTGCAGGAGTGCAAAAGCTTTTTGACACCTTGTCAGCATCTTTAATTCCTTAGTATATTTACATAATTTTTACCTTAATTTTGGATTTTTGGTTTCCAGTATGTTTTTTCCAAATGTTATAGCTGTTTTTTTCTTATCCTGAAAATCTGAAGCGTCCTTGTGGTTTATTATAATTAACCTTTAGTATTAACATAGAGGTGCAGAATCAGATCTATTGAGAGAAGATTGGTGGTTTATTATCCTAAAGTCAAGCTAAGGACAGTGGAGAATATTATAACTCAAAGTTGTTTCTCTGTTATATAAGGTATTTTAAAATAAAAAAATAATATTTAGATAATAAATTTAATTTTTCTTTGCCTAAGAAAGACTTCTTTTTAGAAGCTTGAAGATGGTGATCTCAACATAAAATCAGCTGCATCCGAATGAGTTTTACTAGTGACCCCTCTGAAGTGTTTAATTATTTTTGGTTCCTAGAAGACCTCACAAGAAGCGGTAAACCTTGGTGGATGAGTGATGCATCTGCTTTTCCAACTTCACTTCCAATCAATGACACACTAAGTAGTCACAGTCGACAGAAGAGATCAGTAAGCCTCGAACGGTTTGTGGAAACGCTGGTAGTAGCAGACAAAATGATGGTGGGATACCATGGTCGCAAAGACATTGAACACTACATTTTGAGTGTAATGAATATTGTAAGTTTCATCCCTCTCTGTGTTCATATCCGTATGTATGTACTGACATGATAAAGGGACTGTAAAGTATTTATTTATTGGCATGAATAATGCTTTAAAATATGTATCAGCTTGCAGGAATTAATAGTTGAAATATGTCGAATGTTAGCATCGTGGGAAAAATGCAGTAGTGTTCCTGTCAAGAAGTACACTGTGATCACTTTTAAATTGTTTGTCTTTAATTTTACATTAATATGATTACATTTAGATTATACAGTTCTGTTCTCTTTAAGTCAACAGTCTAAATGCTCCTTGTGCTGGATCAATTATGAAACACAGTATAAACAGTTTTCATTGAAAAGTGTGACCTGAGAAGTTCGTTTTACTGAATGGTAATTTTTTGGTCCAAAAATAACTCTTACTCAGGTGATAATGATAATTAACATTATGAAATTACATTAAGCAGAAAAATAGGTTAAGTTTTAACCATTTAGGAAACAAGTAGTGTTTCTTGTCTGACTTTGTGCCTTTTCTTATTTTCTGGAGGTCAGGTTGCCAAACTTTATCGTGATTCCAGTCTAGGAAACGTTGTGAATATTATAGTGACACGTTTAATTGTCCTCACTGAAGATCAGGTAAGAGCTGTTGGCGCTAAGCTTTATATCCCTGAAATACAAGTTACATTATTGTGTAATATAGATTTCATTTAATTATTGCTTGAAATGGCTGCATCTGGGTACAAAACCTATCTTGTAATCTTTCACTATAATCAAGATGAAACCAATCAAAGGAATATTACTCATGTATCATCTCAAAGATATCTGTTCTTTACTTCAGGTGATGACACCTTCGGGGATGTCAGTTTTATTTTTAGATCTATATTTTGACGTTCTGATTTTTTTTTGTATTGACATAATCATTAATAAAGTTGGAGCAGAAAGAATGCCTGTTCAGTCATACACAGCTGAACTTGGGGTCAGATTTTACAGAGATAAAATTTGGCAAGAAGAGTTTATTCCTAGAAACCACTGCTTCTAATTATAGTCCCATTTTAGTCTTCAAAGGCTTAACAACTGACCTTAGTAATTTGTTTGGAACATTTCTGGTATGCATGTTGTATTGCAGCCAAACTTGGAGATAAACCACCATGCAGACAAGTCCCTCGATAGCTTCTGTAAGTGGCAGAAATCCATTCTCTCCCACCAAAGTGATGGAAACACCATTCCAGAAAATGGGATTGCCCACCATGATAATGCGGTTCTTATTACTAGGTATGGTCATTATAAGTATTGTGTTTATTTTATTTTATTTCTGTAGCTTTCTTGTTCTTACCATATATATACATATATATATATGTAGAGGCTAGTTTTAAAGCAGTATAATTGGTAGGTTATCTTAAGAGGAGGAAAATTAATAGATGACTTGTCTTAAATATATCAGACTATTAAACTACAGATAAAGAATTTGGAAAAGTAAGATCTGCAAATGACTTGCTTCTGCTGTTATTTTCACTTCGTAATTGCTAATGCAAAGCATTCCAGTAGAACAGATGGATCCTGTTGAACATTTTTTACTTTTATAATTGAGAAGTATTCATAAGATTATGGAGACAAAACAATACGGAAAATATTTTGTTAACCATATATGAAGCTTTTAATAAGAATTTCAAGCCAGAACCTCGACTACTGTAATAGTATTTCTGCTGAAAAACATGGTCTTGCAGAGTCAGGCAATGTAAGGATCTGCTTTGTAGCCGTTTTGATTATTATGTTTAATTAAGATGAGAACTGACAGTTTTAATAGGTAGTTTCAAAGCCTGCATATGTGCCCATTTGCTGCTTCTATTCCACTCTTACTGTGATAAATTCAACAGAGCTTGCACTGTAATCTTGCAATCCTGATAAACGTGTTCCTGTTTGTCCTTTGCAGTTATGGGTAGGCTTTACTAGGAGATCAGTTTCCCCCTTGTTTAAGGACACTGTTTATTCTTTTCTATTTTATTTAAATAGCAGCAGGTGTGGCAGAGCTAATTTGGATTAGGATCTTTTTATTATAGTTTCTGTTTTCCAGGACAAATTCTGTACTGCTTTCCATGTGACCTATTTGTGGAATCATTGTGCTCACTGTAGAAAATTTTGAAATATTGATAAAAATGATGGCTCTTTTCTGGAATTTTGCATAAAAGGTGTAAAAGTGGCTGGCGTTTTTTTTTTTTTGGGATGGGTGGTTTTTGTTGGTTTTGTTTTGTATAAGGAACAATTACTTTTGAGAGGAAGGAAGAGCTAACGAATCTCTTGTGTGTATTTTTGCATTAATATTTCAAATGTAATTGTTACATGTGGTCATTATTATTAAACAGTAACAATTGGAATGCTTAAATGCCAGAGTGATTTAGAGAGCTGTTATAGTCCAAGAAGCTTAAAAAGAAGTCTCTAATAAAATAAATGGAATGAAATAAAAAATAAATACAGTTATAGTCTAAGACCTTGATTTTTCGCAAAGGCCTTTGTTTATGCTCAATTTTTTGCATACAAGTAGTTCCTTCGCTATAGGGCTACTGACGTGAAATAATACACATCTTTACAGTAGTGCTACACATCAAACTTTTATTGGTGTAATTTAGGCAGTGAGTGAAAAAGTGTAATCTGTAGGTGGTAAAGCTGTGTCAGTTGAATCCCCCCAATATGTTTGTGTAACCTGCGTTGGCAACACTGTATTTTTACTGTTGTTGCTGGAGAACTTGACAGTTTGGTGTTATTCTGGCACTGCAAAGAACAGTTGTTTCATTTTCTTTCACTGTTGTGCTCTAATATGTTTTATTACTGTATATTCTGTACTGGCTTCCCCATTCTCGTAGGATGTTCCCAGCATAGTTATGAACAGTTTCATGTTCCAGACAAAGGCTTAAGTCGGTGCTGACTTGCAGGCCTTTAACTGCAAAAGGAGCAATTTTTCAGAGAACATGAATAATACCCGTTGAAAATCAAGTTTCTCCAGCAAGTAGTAATAAATATTAAGGATTTTTTTTATTCTTCAGTGTGGGTGCTTAGTAATTGTAGAATTATGCTGCAGAGCTTCTTTAGTACTTGTATATGCTATATTTCAAAAAGGACAGAAGAGTTACAAAAATAACTTCCAAGTTTACTTCTAAGAAGTTTACTCTTCTAAGTATATACCTATGTTTTAAGTCAACAAAGTGCCTCAGTGTAGTGTCTGCAGGCTAGTAATACTTACCTTTGTAAAGCATTGCTGAACTTTTAAGTTCAGTTATATATGCTTTCATGATAGAATGCTTGTATTCATTTATATATAGTAATTTCTAAAAATAATCCCAAAGGCTACTAATCGATTTGAATGGATCATTCAGGCTTTTACTGGAACTGCTAGCTATCCTGGCTTTTACTAATAAAATGTATCAGCATATGTGAAGAATGCTTTTTATTTTTTTAGGTTGGAATGAGTAAAGATGAATTTATATTAACACAACCATGTAAATCCATTAACTTTACGTAATTCTAAATGAATTACTGAAATGGTAACATGCTTGTTTCATTCTGTCACCTCTCTCTCACCTGATGAACCAGTTAATGCATTATATGTGAAAGAGAAGGGTATAGCTACAGCGCTTTAAACTCCTAACATCTTGCAGAGGTCTTTGATAACCTTTTCCATCTGAAGGAATTTGAACCTATGCTACCAAATATTAAGTTATTATTTAGCCAATGTAATAGTGTTTTGAAAGCATTTTCCTGAATCTCTCCCACTGATGCTGCTCTGCTTTGTGTGGGGTAATTACATTTTCATTGAATTTGACACTGGAACCACTTCTGGTCATTGTGTGTATTATTACTATTTTATGGAAGGTAGGGAAGCTTCAGTTCAACACTGTGAATAGTTTTGTGTTGATCAAAACCAGATTTTTCAATCAATGTGTTTGAAAATATTACCTAGCCCTCACTGAGTATTTAAGTTTGCAACTACAATAATCTTTATTTGAAAAGTGGGACAAAGTTGGTAAGAAAGGAGTCATTATCTTCATCCAAATGAAGACAGCACCTCAGCTTTTCTTAGCAACAGATGACTTTCCTCCTGATACTTTCAAAGATGGCATGCTCTGATCTGGGAAAAAAAACAGTATTAAGGGTGCTGATTCCCTAGGGGTGTCTGCTTGACCAACGTAGACAGACTTTTGTACCCTAAACTATCTGTATGCTAAAACCAGGTAGCCTCACTGGCATGGAGGTATGCCAAGCTAATCTAGTAAGTCGGATGGAGACATTACCATGCCCCCGATCTTTGGACAAGAGCCTACCTGTGTTCAGTGTGCCTGGTGTGTGGGCTTCTCTGTCGTGGTCCTGCAGGCACCCTGCAGTCTGCAGAATCCTTATTTTACTAAGTGGGTAGGGAATTGCAGAAAACTTCTTAACTGATAATAAAGAATAAGGCAGGTAAGAGACTGGTCCAAGTAAGAGCCTGATTCCCAGTCAGGAAAGCAAAATGGGGGTAATGGAAATAGGGTATTACTTGCACAAATATGGCAACAAAAATAATGTGCATTCCTAACTCACTATGGTGAGTATTGGGACTGGTTTAGCCTCTTTAATGCTGCCAGACTTTATGCTGGAGGCATAAAAATGATAATTGGCAGGCCAGTGCTGCCAGTTTTTACAAGGGGGCAGAAGGTACGTGTATGTGGCAGCAGTCCTAAACTCCTGTAAATCTTGTGGTTCATAACCTAAAGAATTGCAGTGTTTCTGGCATTGCTATGGATACTCGAGATGGGCAAAAAGTTTCTTGTTTTGTTTTGCATACCTGTGTAGAGCTGACCACAATCATGCCTTTCAATTATTTTTTTTTTTTTTTTTTTTTTTGTTTGTAACATTAAGGTGTTTTAGGGAGCCGGGGATGATTTGGTAGTTGCATTGTCCTGATGGCAGTCCTAAAAAGAAATCTATTTTATGGACACAGTTGCCCTTTTGCATGTCAGTTGCTTATAGGTTAGTAATATATTTTTATTCTGTAACAACAAGTAACATTTCTCCATCAGGTTCTGCACTAGTTAAGGCATTTGGTAGTAGGGTAGGGCCAGCCAGGACTCTGCACATTCCTTTCCTCCTGCAGGTCCAAGATTGTTATGCTTCTTTTCTGAGGCACTTTTCCACTTTTTTCTCGGCTTCTTAACTTGTTGCAAAGATTTCTTTTCTAAACAAGGCACTCTCACATTGCTCTGTCAGGATAATTTCCTAGCCTTGTCCAATAAATCTAGACATCCAAAGCGTTTCTGTTCCCATGAAGCCCCATCTCCGATCCTTATCCTGCAGTTTCTTCCTCTGTTAATGAGAAAGGCTCTGATTTCAAGAAGTAATTCTGATGCCAGTTGTATGTGTTTTCGTCTTACTTCCTTGACTCTTAGTCCATTGAACAGTTTTCACCCTTGTTTGTTATGCAGCCTTTCAGCTTGTTCCTTGCAGTGAATTTAAGCCCCTGATAGGAGGCTGTTTTTCCTTAGTTGATTTTTGTGCAAAAATTGTAAGATTGTCCATTGACTTAGTGTCCTGGAGACCACTTATATAAGATTACTCCTCTGAGAGAGAGGGTTGAAAAGCTGAGATGTGTATGTTGCCCTTAATAGTTGTCTCTGCAGATACTTAAAATGCAAGGAGCCCACTTTCCAAATAATAACACTAAATTCCCCATGCCTCTTTGTTTTCGGAGAATTAAAGGGGTGTAAGTGAAAGATCTGCCTGCATATTCAAAATTACCTATTTGGAAAACACCCCAAACAAACTTGAAGTGTACTAGGACTCTGCTACAGCAGATTGAGGAAAGTAAGGTATTTGATGTTCTTTGCACAGTGCTTTGCATAATAGGAATATCTGTACCAGGGTTTCTATACATTACATGTTCCTTACACTCCTTTTTAGAGACCTGCTACTGACCACTGACAGAGTTAGTATATTGCTAGATATTGCATCAGTGCCACAGATGTTATATTCTTACTCTTGCGTCAAAAATGTTATGCCTCGCTATCCTAAGGCATATTCTTCGGAATGAGTACCTGAAGATTGGCAGAGGAGAAGTGGCTGAGAGGTACAGCGTTAACAACTGTGAGCCATAACAGCAGTACAGGGTCTCTGTGTGTGTAGATGATTTGCTTTAGATGCAAACGGGTCTAGAGCCGTGTTCCAAGATTGCACCGCAAGCCCTGCATGTTGAGTGGGAGGGAAAACATGTACAAAGGTTTCATTGGAGAATTCTCCCTCGTTGATTTTCTGTGTGTCTTTTTGTCAGCTGAGGGGCTGTTGGCTGTGAAATGATGGTAGAAAATCAAATTAGATAGTGAAGGTAATAAAGAAAAAGGTGAAACACTTGGGAATTAATGAAATCAGTTGGCATATCACATAATTTCCCTTTATGTGACAGTTATACACTTACTTGTTGGGTGGGGTTTTTTGTTGCCTGACTTCACGTTAACAGAATAAGGCCTCAAATGTTCAGGTTTCCACTCTTGGCTGTGAATTTTTGGGTTTTGGGGTGAGTAGGTTAGTGTAAATTGTATCTTTAAATTTTATTCCTGGATTTTGTAGGTGAAAGGAATCAAATAGACTCTGTGGGATTTGAGAGAACTCACACGGAACAATAAAGTAGCTAGAATGTGAATCTGAAAATCTGCTTATTGCGTGGCAAATGTCAACCAGCAGGTGATTTGCAGCTAATTAACAAGCATGCTGTGTGAGTGGAATGTTTTCTAATCAATAAAAAGGCTGTTATTTTTAATTTCTGATGGCATTAGTTGACTCTCAGCTTACAGTTGGTTAGTCAGAAGATGTGTATTCTGATTTAGTTTATAAAATTTGATTCCACGAGGGTGGAAGGGTGGAAGAGGTATAAGGTATACCCAGAGTTTGCCTAATCCTTTCCAGATGGACAAAATGTGTTCAAAATGTGTTTTATTTAATACCAAATCCAGGAGAGTGACTGGTGTCATGGAGTGAAGCTCAGACTTGCGTGCTCTGACTGGAGAGTTTCAGTCTGAAAGCTGTTGTCCTTTAATTTTTTTGGTAGATGATTGAAATACTTGATACTGAGTAAAAAGACAAATAACATTCTCCTATCTCAATGAAGACAGAAATTTTGAGTGTCATCCCACAAACATCTCTTTAAATGTGCACACTGAGTGGAACTGGTTACACACCAAATGACTTCCTGAACTGGAAAACCTGAGATTATATACCAGTACACAGCGTGGGCAGTGCAACTCCTTACTGCCCCCGGTTAAAATCCTTCTCTAAATGAGGCAATGAAACCTTTCATAATTAAAAATGCGTTGGGGTAAATCCATAAAATATCAAACTACATTTGCTGTTGATAGTAATAGTGTATTAATGCCTGCTGTATTTTAAAAATAAAACTTTTCCTTTGACACACTAGATCTACCACAGAAGAAAAAAATCAATGAAAAATACTTTTGTATGCTCTATTCCGCCCCCCCCCCCCCTTTTTTTTTTCTCCAGGCATTTACCTTCTGAGTTGCACAAAGGGTCATAAAAATACTCAAATGATAGTTTTTCCAGGAAATGTTTGGTGGTAATAGTTTGGGATATCTGTTAGAACACTCAGTTACTGCTTGGCCAGATATCTGAGGAAGGGCTTTCAAGCAGTTTGAAATGTCATATTTTTCCTTCTTTTTTATAAAGAACATAGACTTGTTTAGAAATCTCTCATTTTAATTTTTTCTTAGTCATCTGAGTAGAATCCTAGCATTCTTTTTTTTTTTCTTTTCTTTTTTTGTCTCCTCTCCTGCTTAAGTACAGTATCAGGGCTGTTATTATTTTCACAAGTTACAATGACTGGCAGAGTAATATATATGCAAGTGGGTAGCTGTGCTCCTCATTCTTAACAATCCAGAGAAACATATTAGGCCAATTTCTACCCTGGGTTTTCACCAATTTTGGGTTTTGTCTGCAATCGGTTGCATAAATTCTGTCTATCACCACACATGACTATATACTACATTCTCATGTTTTCTTCACGTTTTAAGTATCAGTCTGGACTATTTAGCTCAACTTTATAGCTATATTTTATTAGATAGCTTATGTATAAGAATACACTAAAAACATGTGCTTTTAATTAGGATACAGGTTGTAAATGACTTCTTTTAATGGGAACATCACATCCATTTAATTTTAGTATTCAGTATTCTTCAGTTTCTGCTAGTTTATACCAATCTGTCCTAACGAAGGGCACGATTATTTGTGCTTTGAGGTCAACGGCAGCATGCCCATTATTTCAGTAGGATCTGGATAAAATTTCAATTTGAGGTCCTGGCTTGTTCATTTTAATTATGCAAATAGTCATGTAAAACCTACAGTGGGCACTATTTGTTCCATGCTACTTAATAACTTTTTGAAATACTTTGCAGATTTAGAATGTGGATTAATGAAGTTAGGTGCATGAGTATCTTAATCTTTTTCAAATTAGGGATGGTATTTTCTCTGAAGCTGTACCTATTTCTGTATTAAATTCACTGCTTTTATAAACACCCATTATGCATAGAGATAGATCACTTCCTAACTAATTTTTAAGTATATTCAGTGTGTTAGAGGTACTTTCCAAAGTGATTAACACTACTTACAGTAGTGATTAACACAGTGATTATTTTTTTTGCTTGCTTTCTTTATTACCGAATTTACAGAAAAAAAGCGACACTTGAAAAGAAATGTCTGAAAATTTTCCAGTAAAAAAGCGGATGTGAATAGGCAGGAGCAGAGGATATTACAGAATTGTCCCAAGTAAAGAAATACACTGTAGTTTATGTCTGCAGTTGTAGCTGTTTGGTGTCACCTTCATAATGTAGGATGAAATGTAGCTTCAAAGGCTATTAAAATTCTGACAGAACTGGATGATGGAGGTAAAGTAAAAATTCAAAATTTAAATTCCATTCTTGAATATTTTGTAATTGGCATGCTGGCCTGACCACATGTGCTCGGTCAGTTGGTACTAAATTTGATTCTGAAATCAGATCTGCTAAACAACAGATAAAATTTTGCTTTAAACTCACATGAAATCAAACTCGTCTGTTCTCACCTCAAAGAAAAACATTTTAACGAATAAAAAATTTGATCAAGAAAGTAAGAAATCATATTTGTTTACATGTGGTATAGTCAGAATTAAATTACCACCAGTGTTGCATTCTCAGTTATTTTCTTTATTTTTCTAAAGATACATGTTTCACAGACTTGAAGTAAACACTGGAAAATATGGTTGCTGAAATACTAACAGTGAGATAACACAGACCTAACTGAACTTCTGGTTAAACCATTTATTTTGCAACAACATGTGAAGGAATGATGGTCTGGCCAACTGTAAAGAATGAAATATGAAATTGTAAACGTGTTTAATGACTAGCAAGTCTTGTGTAGATTTGCCCTTTCATGCACTGTATTCCAGTTCTTCCTACCACTGTTTGTTTTCTGTTCCCTTCTGTTGCTGCCACATTGACCTGTTATTAGCAGGTGAAACTGTAGCATTTGGGAATACTCCAAATGGGAATATACTCAGCAAATGTAACAATTTCTGCTTTTGTATGCTTTATCTTTTACTTATTTCTAGACTTGAAACTCTTCCTGCTTCTGATGATTTGGCCTTTACTAGCTGTGTTTCTACTGGCTAAGCTAATAAAGGCCAGCAGTTACAACATCATCATCAACTGAATAAAAAAATCTCTTTTAATGCTGCATAATCAAATAACTTTCTTAGATCAACAGTCATTAATCGTCCACACATGCACTTATGCAAAATTCTAGACCCTCCTAGTTTAAACTCTTAATATACATACTACTACTTTTAGTATTTCCAAGCTATATTGAAGTAATCCGTGAACACTACAGAGATAGTCAAAAGTTCTTGTGCGTGCATGGCCAGGGCCTGCCACCATGGATAAATGTGGTAGTGGTCAAGCTAATAAATTCAATCAAGAATTTATTTTTTTTTCCCAAATTATGTGCAGTTGTCTTAGTTTGAATAGTGACTGATCACTTCTTTAACTCTTAGTTAAATATTATTTAACTCTATTAAAGAGTATTAAATAAAGAGTGTTTAACAGGTAGTAGTACTCTTATTCAAGCAATTCTGTGTGGTTTAGTAAGTGAAAATGTTAGTTTGCTAATAGTGATAGGTATTCTAATATTTGGTGCAGAGTGTTATGTGTAGATCCTTTGTACTGAATATTTCATGTGCTTTTCCTCACTTGCATTTTGTAACTACTATATAGCAAGAGAGAAGTGGCTTTCAATCATAAGTGCTGTTGAACTAGACTTAAGCAATGGTCAAGATCGGTTTCAGCTATCACAAATAGGAAAATACTTTTATGTTCAAGAAGCTTTTTTTATATTTAGGTTTTGCATATTATGTATAAACATGAAGTTTTATTGAGTGCAAGAAATTGTAAAACGAGTAGGGGTGTGTATGCTTTATTTTAACACATATTATCATATATAATTAGGATGGTAAATTCCAGCAATATGGTGATCAACAACAGAAAATGATTAGACCTAGTGAGGGGAGATACTGGGTGATGTCAACTCAGACTGACATGTATGTTGTTGCTGACAATCTGGCTTGCAAAATTGTACCAGCAGTCAGTAACTTTTGAGCACGCATTACATGCACAATAGTGAATTCTCTCAATATCATTTCATGTTAGAATTGTTTCTGTTTTTCTCTAATCATGGACTTCCACTATTCAAAGTCCATGATTATTTCGGATGGGGTTTAAGTACCTGATTTGTACCTTCAGAATAACTTCTCAAGTATGCTGTACTTACTTTTGTGTACAAAGGAAGTAATCTCCACAGAACTCTTGTCACCTTTACATCTATCTTTTCTCATCTATTTTCGCCATACATGGTGAAAGCATTCTTTCATTTGGACCAGAAGTCCTTCTGTACCTTCTTCTCTATTTCTTCTCTGTTTCTTCTTTATTTTGGACTAGATGATTGTTGAGATCGGTTCTGTTCTTAATGGTTCATAGAAGATTTCAGTTGAAACAATTTATTCAGGCCAGCACTGAGTATACCAAGTGTTTTTAGGTGAAAGTATGTAGTGGTGAACTTGCATTCTTTCAGAGAGAGGGGAGGTATTCCTTTTCAGTAAGTATTTGCCTGCCTGAAGATTAAGATTTCCTTTAATACTCTTTATACCACAGCATGAAATGGTTTTTTGGTGGTAGCACAGTGCAGTGAAATACACTGCATTCTAATTGCAGTAAAGTCACCATTTGTTACAGGTAGCACTTTTATTTAACTAAACTAGATATGTTTCTTTATGACAATTATTCTGATGATTAGAAAAATCCAAAACATAATGTAAAAGCATTGAGCTGTTAGGTATCAGACACATTATACAGTGGAGCTTCTTTGGCTGTAAAAGATTTTCATCTTCCTCAGCCTCATCCAGAAGACCTTTCTGCCATCAGAATAATATATAATTTTATCTTCTTTGCCTATGACCTCAATACATTTAACTTCTCTTTAAGTGGTTCTGTTTAGTGAGTTATCAGGAAGAGTATTTACTATGGCTGCAGTCCTGTATTTTCATCTGTAAGTCAAACTCATCATGCTTATGCCAAGTGCCTTAAATATTAACTTGGCTCTGCAGAATTGTATATATAAAAGATGTCAACCCTGCACAAGTATATCATATTGAAGTATTTAGGCCATATATAAGGCAGAGTACTTTCTTATTCTTGCTTATAGGTGATGGCAGGGAGGGGAAGGAACAGAAGAACATTGTGTTCTTGCGTGCATGGGGAACAACACCCAAACTCTCTTTCCACACTTCAAAGCAAACAAGCAAAACGCTCAGACTGAAACACTAGAGTGTCACTCTTTAAAACTCTAGTACTTGGGACTTCTTTACAATGTCATAGTGTTATTTTTAAAAGGCATTTCTTCCAACTTTGCTTGCTTTTATTTCCTGCCATGCTGATGTTGTGACCTTAGTTCAAGTAATACAACTTTTGTAGAACTAGGAAGGAAAATAAGAATGTAAATGGTATTTTGTTTAAGCCTGCAAAATTATTTTTACTTCTTCAGGGATCTAACTTCAACCTATGCCTTCTGGTAAAGGTCACTGTTACCGATCTATGATGTGCACCATAAGCTTTTCTGTTATCCTTGAGTTTCAGGTGCATCCTCTGCTCCCCTGCTGCATGTTAAAGAGATTCTTCTTTCACACAAATCTTGACTCACTTGTTCCCCAAGTGTCTGTTGCAGCTGTATGAAAGTATTTTCTGTGAGGTGGTCTGGAGATGGTCCCCAGTTTTGTGGGACTGGTGATACAGACGTGTTCTAGTGTCGTATTTCTAAAATCACCTCATCTGTAGAAACAGAATGCTCTATTGTTAAACAGTTATTGGGAATCACAGACCCATAGCAGTGTAAAATAGATGTGTACTTTAGAATACTTTTATTTTTTAAGTTCTAAGACAATAGATATGTAAGAAGTAGTGTTTGAATTAATTCCAAAGATATCTCTTACTTCATATGTATATCATGTTAACAAAGCTGAAGGGTTCATCAAGGCAATTTGGCTGAGAGTTTAGTTCCTGTGCTACTCTGTAGTCTTGTGCTTGGCAATGAGGAGGAGTTTTCTCATTCATATTACAGAATCATAGAATGGTTTGGGTTGGCAGGGAATTAAAAATCATCTAGTTCCAACCCCCCTGCCATAGGGGTTCCACTAGATCAGGTTACTCAAAGCCCCATCCAACCTGACCTTGAACACTTCCAGGGAAGTGTTCCAGTGTGGAACGCTTCCACAACTTCTCTGGGCAACCTGTTCCAACCTCACTCCCCTGACAGTAAAGAACTTCTTCCTGATATTCAATCTAAATCTACCCTCTTTCAGTTTGAAACCATTACCCATGTCCTATCATTGCACTCCCTGATAAAGAGTCCCTCCCCATCTTTCCTGTAGGCTGCCTTTAGGTACCGGAAGGCTGCTATAAGGTCACCCCAGAGCCTTCTCTTCTCCTGGCTGAACAACCCCAGCTCTCTCAGCCTGTCGTTATAGCATAGGTGCTCCAGCCCTCTGATCATCTTCATGGCCCTCCTCTGAACTTGCTTAAAATTCAGAATTCTTTGCATCCCCATAGGGTATTTAATTAAGGAATTTCAGTTGCTAGACCATTGTCTTCACCTTTGGAAATGCTGGCGTCCCTTGTTGGGACACAGTTAGAAAGTGGGCAGTCTGTAAAGTCTGTTCAGAGGGTCAGAGGAAAAACATTTTCATACTTAGTAAGACAATGTACAGTCTTCGTTGTGTGAACCTCTGTCATATACGTACATGAATTTTGTATTTTGTACAGTTGTAAATGCATTTGATGCTTGTAAATGTCAAGCATATGATGGAATTTATCAGTGTGTGTTTTCAGAGACAAGAGACTGATAATAGGTTTGAGATGAGCTATTTCCCTAATGTCTTTTAACATTACTGTTTCAGTGTGTGTTTTCTTCTAGGTCATGACAAAATACTGAATGTCTGGAATTAGTGTTTCCACTGTATCAAATACTGTGATTTTTTTAGATGAAGTACTTTGTAAGATGCTAGGTTAAAAACTGTAAGTAAATTAAGGAAAAGAGCAAAATGAAAAAAAAAAAATGTGTCTGATACCACAATATTAATGATACTTGAGTCTGTGAAGTGGCAGTTTAGTGTAACATTTGGAAGGGAGGGAATTATAAAGATGTAACAGAGCAAAGACCATGACTGTCTCATACATTGAAGGCTGTTGCAACTCTGAAAAATCAGGAGGAAAACGGAATTGAAACCTTGACTTTAGTAGAAATGTTTGCATAAATTATGGTTTACAGGATCACATGCTGTATTTGTGGGTGTTTCTTTCTCGGCTGTTAAGCATGTAAGCTTGAACTATGTGGAGAAGAGAATGTTTCTTCCTAAATCACTCATCTGGGATATGTTCACTTCTGTTTTTCTGTTGAATATTATACTAATACAGGATTTTAAAATATTCAAGTTTCTTGCAGTTCTCTTTCTTTGGGCCAAAGCTGTTCTAGTTTCATACTGATTTTTATGCCGTGAACGTAGAAAGCTGCAAGTCATATTGATCCAAGTCTATTTTCAATGGCGAGGAAAGGGATTTTAGATTAGAAGAGGGAGAATAATTTCTTTTTTTTTAGCTTGCATTTCTCTGTCCAGAAAACTGGATTATTTGGAGTTGCATAGTATATTTTTAAGCAGCTGAAGGAAATGTGTGTAGTGTGAAAAGATTGCGATGCTTCTGTGAACCTTTCAAACATAATCTGCCTTTTTATAATTTAATTATCAAATAGGAGTGCTTGATCTGCTATGATCAGCTCACAGTAAGATGGAAGTGACAGGCCTAGCTAATTATTCTTGCCTCTGCATGTTTACATAACACATAGGTACCTTAAGCACTCCAGTTCTAGACTTTTTACCTCCGGCATATCTGTATTGTATGTCTAAGACCGCCCCATTCATAAACAGCAAGCTGTTTATTTCTGCTTTCTCCTCAGTTGCCCTTGGTTGAGACAGACCATTTTTCTCTTGCAGTAGGCCGAACCTTCCTTCTTCTAGGCTGCTAGCTGTTTTGTTACAACCTCTGTCACTTAATCGGTGTAAAGAGTTTCACTTGCATATGACTAAACTTATTAAAAAAACCCCAAACGTCTTCACATTGCCTTTATAGCTGAAAGACCTGAAGCAGCAGCAGTTTAGTGAAAATTACCAAATGGATAACAGCCTGCTAAGGAAGGCCATGCCTTCAGAGCCCATTCAATCATACTTGCTGTGTTGAAAAATATTTTCATGCCTGACATCTCTGAGATGGTTCCCATCAGGGTTCCCTCCGAGCTTTGGATGATTGCTTGGGATTGATTGGGTAGAGAGTTGTATGCAGTCGCTATTGCCATGGATCCCAGGTAGAGTCTCCAGCAACTTAGTGCTACACTGAAGTGCTCCATAACAAAGATGGCGTGTATTGACAGCACGACAAGAAAGAAACCAAATTATTACTGGTATGTAGTGTGCTTCAGAACTTGATGCACCGTGCTTTCCCAACCTCCTTTCTGCTTCCTCAGACTCTACGCAGCCTGGGTTTTGAACATGAGAGAAAGTGCTGAGGGTGAGTATGAGTGCTCGTGTGTGTGTGTGTGCGTGGAGAGGGAGAACCCATACCATTGCGGCACGGAGCAGGAAGAGAGAGAAAGGTTGTCTGTCAATGCTATGGCAAAAAAGAAGTCCATTATACAGGTTGTATGATTTTTATGAAGATGTGCATTTGGACAATGTATGTTGAAGAACTTAATCTGTTGGTAAGTAACTTCATTTATGCAGTCGACCAAAATCTCTTACTTTTTTTCAACTGTCATTTTGCCCTTGAGGCTGTGACAGCATGTATTGTTCTTAGGAATTATGTCAGTTTTATATGCTGAAACCAAGCTTGAGAAACTCTTGTTTTTCAATAGTATAGACTCCCTGAACACTATATGAGATATAATTTTATAGTTGCTCTCGAAACAAAATCTTGATGGTCTGCTACTCCATGCATCTATTTTTCCCAAACAGTTACCAAGTAATTTCCTGTTACATGTGGTGAGGTCAAATCCAAGACCGCCAGCTCATGATTGCTTCATATTTTCGAATACAGCTTTTTGAAGGAAACCTTAGAAACAAGGTCGGATGTTTCTTTAGTTTTGCTTTCCACAGATGAAATCTTTGGAAAGAAAGTTGATTTTTTTTTTTACCTTTTTTATTTTTTTTAAATAGCCATCACAAAACTGCTGTTGATTATACTCGAGTAAACTGTCATCTGTATGTATTTGAATATGTTTTCTCACTAAGATAGTAAAACACAAGTGGGGCTGAGCTATTTGGTTGAAAAAAGTAATGAGAGAGCTGAAGGACTGGACAGGGAGTGCTATGCAAGTACTGTGGTAGTCTTCACACAGCTTTTAAGTTCTGCAGGGGTTCCAGTAAGGCAGTTTCCCGTTGTTTTACTATGCTATATTCGTAGTAAATACATGAAAATTTCCTAGCGAAGCTTTTGAAAATAAAGGATCTCTATATCATGCTGTTTTGTAAAATTTTTCAGCGTTTCCACCTTCATTGAGCTTGATGAAAGCTGTTTAGGGCTAAGCACTTCTGAAGCATATTTCTGCTTTTTAAATTGCCAGTGTTCGTAGGTTTTTTTATTTTAAGAGTTCTTTATTCTCAGAAAGAGCATTGGTAAATAAGAAAGTAAGATTGTGATTCTGTCAAATACGCAGTAGTTAAAAGTTTCAAATCTGACAGATCATTTTGGTAAGCAATTAGGGCATGCTAGAGGAACTAGTACTAAAGCTTCATATCCAGCTGATTGCTCAGATCCTCCAATTACTATAATATGAGTTCTTTGTGGAAGGCAAACTGTCTACAAGGAAGGACTGTCCATATGAAAGAGCTATTTTTTTAATGTTACAAGCCTGCAGAATCTAAATTATCAGACAGAACAGTAGGGGTTGGAAGGGACCTCTGGAGATCATCTAGTCCAACCCCCTGCTAAAGCAGGTTTACCTAGAGCAGGTTGCACAGGATCACCTCCAGGTGGGTTTTGAATGTCTCCAGAGAAGGAGACTCTACCACCTCTCTGGGCAGCCTGTTCCAGTGCTCTGCCACCCTCAAAGAAGTTTTTCCTCATGTTGAGATGGAATTTCCTATGTTGCAGTTTGTGCCCATTGCCCCTTTTCTTGTCACTGGGCACCACTGGAAGGAGTCTGGCCCCATCCTCTTGACACCTGCCCTTTAGATATTGGTCAGCATTGATGAGATCCCCTCTCAGTCTTGTGTTCTCCAGGCTAAACAGACCCAGGTCTCTCAGCCTTTCCTCATAAGAGAGATGCTTCAGTGCCCCGATCATCTTTGTAGCACTGTGCTGGACTTTATGGCTGAATTTATGACCCTGTGTCATAATACCCCATACCCCCATACAGTGGGGGGAAAATACACATACCCCACTGTGTATTTTTTTTCCCCCTGTATTGCTTGTTCACTGCTGAGTATTGTGTGGAAATAAAGGTTTGATTTTTGTGTGGTATAGCAGCTTGGAGCATTTAGTGACAAAATCACATTTTCTGTATGTACTCTTAAATGTTTCAGAATAGCGGCCATAGTATTAGTTCACTCATTGTAAATATTGCCTTTACAAACATAATGGAGGAAGAGAGACTTTTCTAGAGCTTGTTTGGAAGGATGATTTTCAGTTTTAATTAATCTCTTTACTGAAATAGCCTTTGTGCATTAATGAGTATTTTTTAAAAAGTACGTAATTTCTGAGAGTAAATTTAAAACAAAATTTAAGGATATACCCATGCCTTTCGAAGTGATATTGACAACATAGGCTATGCTCCATTTCTAATAATTTTCACTGACTAGATTTCAGGTGTGTATTGTACATTGTGCAAATGATTAAAGGGCACAGCAGGAATTGTTTTGAAAACATCCGGAACTAATCACTTATGTTCTACAGTTTAAGCTAAAGGATTTGGAAACATAGATAAGTAGTGTCCTTCTATATTTGTCAATGAGTGAGACACAGAACACATACTTTTTGAACACTGTACATATTTCTAGAAGTAGTCGATTTTTCTGCAAGGGTATGCTTTCATATGTTGCAGGTTGATTATCAACAAGTTTGTTAACCCAAAGATCAAATAAATTAAGAGTATCTTCTGTAACTGATTCTTCATGTTTTTCTTTTAATATTTTGTCCTCCAATGTGGTTAAACCCATATTCCATAATCTTTTAAAAAGCAAAAAAAAAAAAAAAAAAAGGCCTACTCTTCCAGATGTGACTTGATACGTAATTTTGAGAATCTTCATGTTTCTGTGTCCAACTGTGATGGATTTTAAAGAGGCAGAATATTCAGAAAGTGACACATTCCCTTTGGACACTAAAGCTTTTATACTGCTTAGAAATAAAGGCATCAGAAGCCTTTGAGAAATATTTTAGGTGTAAGTACTAATTTGGCCAAAACGCAAGCTTACTTGCATAGAAACACAGAATTACTATAATAAATTGCAGTAACATTTACAAATAAAAAGCTTTAGATTTTCAATAGGAGGTAGAAGACTTTAAATATCACTTAAAACTTCCTTTTCTGTTTCATGATAAATATGTGATTTGTTGGTTTTATTATAATTATTGACTCAGTAGATGGCACTCTTCCCTCTGAGTCACCAAGGTGCCTAAGTCATCTTTATTTAAGGTTTCCTTTTTTAAATACAGTATGATCCTGACTGTTCATGCAGAAGAATATCAGAATATCATACTCATGCTCCAGCCCTCTGATGATCTTTGTGGCCCTCCTTTCAACACAGTCAAACAGGTCCATGCCCTTCTTATGTTGGGGGCCCCAGAGCTGGACGCAGTGTTCCAGGTAGGGTCTCATGAGAGCAGAGTAGAAGGGCAGAATCACCTCCCTCGATGTGCTGGCCGTGCTTCTTTTGATGCAGCCCAGGATGCAGTTGGCTTTCTGGGCTGTGAGCACACATTGCTATGTTGAGCTTCTCATTAACCAACACACCCAAGTCCTCTTCAGGGCTGCTCTCAATCCATCCTCTGCCCAGCCTGTATTTGTGCTTGGGATTGCACTGACGCAGGTGCAGGACCTTGCACTTGGCCTCGGTGAACTTCATGAGGTTCACATGGGCCCACCTCTCAAGCCTGTCCAGGTCCTTCTGGATGGCATCCCTTCCTTCCAGCATGTCAACTGTGCCACACAGCTTGGTGTCTTCTGCACACTTGCTGACAGTGCACTCTATCCCTTGGTCCATGTTTCCAACAAAGATATTAAACAGCACTGGTCTCAATACCAAACCCTGAGGAATATCACTCGTTGCTGGTCTCTACTTGGAGATCGAGCAGTTCACCTCAACTCTTGAGTGCGACCATCCAGCCAATTTCTTACCCACCAAGTGGCCCATCTGTCATGTCCATGTCTCTCCAATTTAGAGGCAGCGATGTTGTGTGGTATCGAATGCGTTACACAAGTCCAGGTAGATGTTCTCAGTTGCTCTTCCCTTATCCACCAACACTGTAACCCCGTTGTAGAAGGCCGCCAAACGTCAGGCACAATTTGCCCGTAATGAAGCCATGTTGGCTGTCACCAGTCACCTCCTTATTGTCCATGTGCCTCAGCATAGTTTCCTGGAGGATCTGCTCCATGAACTTGCCAGGCACAGAGGGGAGACTGACTGGCCGGTAGTTGCCTCGGGTCTTGCTTTTTTTCCTTTTTGAAAATGGGGGTTATGTTTCCGCTTTTCCAGTCAGTGGTAACTTCACCAGACTGTCCTGACTTTTTAAATATGATGGATAGTGGCATAGCGACTTCATCCATCAATTCCCTCAGGACCCACGGATGCATCTCACTAGGTTCCATGGACTTGTGTACCTTCTGGTTCTTCAGCTGGTCTTGAACCTGATCATCTCCTACAGTGGGCTGTTCCTTATTCTCCCAGTCCCTGCATTTGCCTTCTGCAACTTGGGCAGTGTGGGTAGAGCACTTGCTGGTGAAGACTGAGGCAAAAAAGTCGCTGAGTACCTCAGCCGTGTCCATGTCCTAGGTGACCAGGTCTCCCATTTCCTTCCAGAGAGGGCCCACATTTTCCCTGGTCTTGCTTTTGTCACTGATGTACCTGTAGAAGTTTTTCTTGTTGCTCTTGATGTCCCTGGCCAGATTTATTTGTATCAGGGCTTTAGCTTTCCTAACCTGATCCCTGGCTGCTTGGATAATTTCTCTGCATTCCTCGCAGGCTACCTGTCCTTTCTTCCATCCTCTCAGCTTCCTTTTTCTGTTAGAGATTGTCCAGGAGCTCCTTGTTTGTCCATGCAGGCCTTCTGGTGTTCTTGTTTGACTTCCTCTTTGTTGGGATGTGTCGCTCCTGAGCTCAAAGGAGGTGGTCCTTCAATATTAATGAGCTTTGTTGGACCCCTTTTTCCTCCAGGGCTTTATGCTGTGGTACTTTGTCAAGCAGGTCCCTCAAGAGGGCAAAGTCTGCTCTAGTGAAGTCCAGGGTAGCGAGCTCGCTGTGCGCCCTCCTCGCTGCCCTAAGGATCTTGAACTCCACCATCTCATGGTCACTGCAGCCAAGGCTGCCCTTGAGTGTGACATTCCCCACCAGCCCCTCCTTGTTGGTGAGAACAAGGTCCAGCATAGCACCTGTCCTCGTTAGCTCCTCAATCACATGGAGAAGGAAGTTGTCATTGACATATTCCAGGAACCTCCTGGATTGCTTATGCCCTGCTGTGTTGTCCCTCCAACAATATTGGGATGGTTGAAGTCCCCCATGAGGAGCAGGGCTTGCAAACGTGAGGCAGCTCCTATCTGTCTACAGAGGGCCTTATCCACTTAGTCTTGCTGGTTGTGTGACCTATAGCAGACCCCGCTGTAACATTACCTATCCCTGCCTTCCCTTTAATCCTGACCCGTAAACTCTTGGTTGGCTCCTCATCCGTCTCCAGGCAGAGCTCCATGCACTCCAGCTGGTCATTGATATGGAGCATGATAGCCTCTATGCTCTTTACATGTATGCTCTCTTTTACATATATGTTGTTGAAATGAGTTTGAGAATTAAATTTTACTGCCGGTATGCCTGGGTCATATAAAGTTACAATCTTACAATTTTGACTGTCAGTACCTTCGTCAATGCCATGCTGTGGATGTGTCCCCTTAACCCATGTCAGCAAGGGAAATTGGGCTTCACCATCTCTGTCATCATTACTGCTTATGCCAGAGATACCAAACTCTTATATGATCCACAGATTTTTACACTGTGTGCTTTTTCTTTTAGCCTTTTATGTAGGAGGTTAGGGTAGTCCTGTTTTTTTCTGGTTTTGTGCAGCCTGTCATTGAAAACAGTATCCTCACCATCTTCATAACTTTTCTCTGTTTTCCACAGTAAAAAGAAATAGTTGCAGATGGAAATAAGAACCAGGTTTTGAAATGTGCCCTTCGGGTAATGCAGCTCTTTTCATTTTATGATATGGATTTGCAATGGCATTACTGGACACATCCTAAGTTTTTTTTTTTTTTTTTTTGAGAAGACAGAAAAAATAGGGATGTTCACCTTAAGCTTTTTATAGTGTTCAATGTGAGCTTCCTTAAAGCAGCAAAGACTGTTAGCTTGTACTGATCAGGCATCTTCTGCTATTCTTCCTGCATTTTATTTTAGTCTTTAAGAGTAAAATGGAGGTTTTCCTTTTCCTTGGGATCTGGTAAAGTGAAAAGAGAAAACCTCTTCAGCCTTCCAAACAGAATGGAATTTACAGCTGAGATGTGTTTCTCTGATGTTGTGTGACACTTTGCTGTTTTAATGCTCTTTTAATGCACTACCAGTTACACCTTCTGTTGTTCTTCAAATTGGATGGTAGAAGACCTACCCTTCTCTAGATTTTTAGATTCTGTTTCTAAATTTTTATATATATAGATTTTTTTTCTTTAGAAGAAAAGTGATTGTTTTCTTCCTCTTTCCTAAACAACTTAAGGAATCTTTGTGTGACTTGAAATAAATAGTAATTAATTACTTGCTCTTTTGCCCAGGCCTTAGTGGTCCAACAGATTATCCTGAAAATCCCCCCACAGCTTAAGCCCATAGTAATTTTGAGTGGATACCTACATGTCTATTCAGAGTTTTGACAGTTTACTACTACTCTGCAGTCTGAGTCTTTGTCCGTGTGGTATGCAGCTTGCTAGGAAGACACACCGTGTTCTAGATACTGCAGAAAAAGGATGCTTCTATGCACGCGCACTTACCAGTATATTTTTCAGTTAATGTGCAATCATTGTGACTTTTTTCAGAATTTGGAATTGAAAGCTTTTGTATTATCTCTCAGAACGTAGTTACCATTAAGGTGATTCTCTGTGGGTAACTTGAACTTTAGCATTACTGTTTCTCCAGGTAGAAGAAGATACATGTCCATATTACAAAAGTTGTTAAGAGTGACTGGCATTGTTTTTAGCAATCAGACTGCACAAACGCGTTAATGGTCTTTGATACCTGTGTCTTGTATCAGTTTTGGAGGGGTGTTATGAAGAAACTTGCTCTGGCATTACCGGTACTGAAGGTGGTCTGTGGATAAGTCGGGAGACTTTTTCCCTCTGTAAAACCAAGTTATGATTAGTTCTTATGATTAACAGATTCAATTAAGAATACTTAAAAATGTAGAAATGAAAAACTCTGAAATACTGCGTTGTTTCAAATCAAATACTACTCTGATTTTTTTCCTGTTTTTAGTTCTGCCAAAAAAACCCCCCAAAAGATTAAGAACCGATTTGCAAAAGAACGAGATATTTCTGATCTGTTGTCATCTAAAAGAATTCCAAAACATTGGCAGTAAAACTTTTCTGGTTTGCAGCGAGATGTAATTTTGGTAGTCTGAAATTCATGTAACCTTGCTGGTTTGTCACTCAAGAATGGTGAAACTTAAGAGCTCTTTTAGAAATGGCTTTAGGTTCTAGAATAAGACTAACTGAAGTGTCAAATCATGGCCTTAGTCTGTGAAGGAAGAATACTCAGACCATGTAACTAAAGTATTTTTTCATGTGTTGTATTGTTTAGGTTCTTTCCAAAGTTGAGATGTAGTTCTTAAATGACTTACAGTTGGTATGTTTTGGTGTTTGAAGAGCATGTTGACCTACATGACTTTTGTGGGAAGACTCCTAGACCTGCACAGAGCAACACTGATGCCAGGGAAGTGTAACGGTCTCTGTAGTAGTTTAGCCATATGAGCAACTTACTACACAGTACCAGCAAGATACTGCAAGTTAGTCCCATTTTGTCACACACTAAGCTGACTTTTAGCTAATCTTTCATTGTCAATAAGCTCACAGTTACACAGTTATGATCTTGAAGGAAAAAATGTTCTAATGTCAGAACTAGAAGGATAGAAACTGCCAGAATTCATTATTTCTTTCTCATTTGGGCAGTTACAAATCTTTGTTTTGAAGTCAGCTTTGTACTGAGTTGCTAAAAGGATGATACTTCATGACTATCCAGTGCTGCTTTAGGAGTCAAATCTCTGTTGTAAGTGTTTGTAGTATTATGTTAGAGCATCAGATGTTCATTATTAAATATAGTATTATCATTATTTTAGTTATTTCTGAACATTTTGTTCAGGTTGTGTTCTGAAAACTGTGGAACTTGGTATTTTATAGAGTTGATCACATTCAGCTTCCAGATGAGCATGATTCTTTTCCAGACCTTTTAAGATGGCTCTTTGGATAGCACTGAGGTTGCATTTGGATGGCCTTCACACTGCTTCAGCCAGACCCATGGCAAAACTCTCATTTATTACTCTGAGCAGCTTGAAAAAGGGAGTGCTAAGTGACTGGATAAATAGGGAGGAAGAGGTACAGGCAGTTCCTTAGCTTGCACATTAATTTAGCTGTAATGAAAAGTATTTGCTTATATTGTAATTTTAGGACAGTTAGTCCTGCTTAAATATTGCAAGGTCATAAGTAATGCGGACAAATACTCATTGTCCAGAGTCTTTCAGAAGAAATGTCTACGCTATGAGGTCTTTCAGCCACCTGCCAAAGTGAAATACATTATGCAATTCTGAACAATATGTTTGGAAACACTAAAGAACAAGAAATTGTACTCCAAACACTAGCAAAACCAAGGAATTTTTCAGAGGTGTGAAACACAATCTGTTAAACCATGAAAGTGTTTATGGGTCTTTGACCAAGGTTGGTTTTAAAGCTATTCCCCCTTAGTCATATTTTGGCTAAGATTTTTAATTATATAGTGATTAAAAAAATTATCAGCAAACAATAGCAATAGTAAGAGATGCAGTTGGTCAGGGGAATTGTGATGTTTTGCAATTCTATTTTTGGTTATGTCTTGAGTCAATTAAATGGATTGTTTGGCAATCCAAAAAACTTTGTTCCTGTACATGACCCTTTTTTAAAAATGGGATTCTAAATAGTATGGTGCTGTGCTAGGGGTAGTAACTTCACTGAAAACTTTACAGTCTTTGCATTGCTGAATTTGCTCTCTCTCCCTGCATTACTGGAAGGAGACTCTACTTCTGTGCATTCTTTTAAGTAGCTCTAGAACTTACATGCATTTATTCATCTTAATATTTTTACATTTTTAACTAATAAAAAGTAATTTTTTATCAGATTTTTTGCTTTAGGCTTTTACAAGTTGTTCCAAGCAAAAGTAGGAATTTGACTAGGGTATTTATATTTGTAAATGACTTGTATTTATTGAATAAAGCCACACTTAACATTAATAGAAACACTAAAGTAACTAAAACTGAACAAATTAAGAATCAGGTTATTTTGTACAATAGAAACTACAGCTAATACATTGAGAAAAAAACCAAATACTGCATTTCATGTGTGTTATCCTGCCTCTTTCCAAGCATCCTTACTTTATTAAACTTCTATGTTGATCCTTATTTCTGTATAATCTGTGTGGAAGTTAAATGTTTTGATTCACTAACTTGAGATAGATCAAAGTAATGAGATAATTTTGTGATTTTTGAAACAATGACATTCTCCCTATTTTGCAGCCGCAATGGAGGGAAATGTTTTATTGGATGTTAACTTTCTTGTTTGCAGATCTTATGGTACTTACTTATAAGGGTTTAACTACATTAATTGCTCAAACTTACTGAGCTGGCAAAAATAAGGCATGCTTATTTTTCTTTCAGCTTGAACTTCTTGGATTTCTTACAGTTAGTGTTTTAGGCAGTTGTGTTGGCATTGCAGAGGAGAACAAGTTTTACAGGACAATTTCCAGCGCTTAAGATTTAACAGTCAACTAATCAGGGAATGTGGTTGAAGAGGTTTCATGTGTAGCTCTTAGTAAGGTGTAGGGCTGTTCCAACTCAGAGTGGGATGGGGAGGGAGACTTTTCTTTCCCTGCTTTCTATATTGATAAAATGTTTAGACTACAATAACTATGGCTGTAACAAAGTATCCGTTTTGAGGATATAATTTACTTTCCTTTTCAATGAATATTCTGAAGAGTTGTATTAAAATGTCATTTTTATGATTCCATGATTATTAAATAAGTGTTTTGAAGATTTTCAGGTAACACCTACTTAGAATCTGTGGGAGTCCAGTTGGAAGGGATCTCTGGAGGTCTTCAGTCCAATGTCCTCCTCTAAGCAGGGCAAGCTATGAGATCAAACTAGGTTGATCCAATCAAGTCTTGCAAAAACTGGGCAACCCACTTTACTGCTTAGCTGTCTGCGTGGGGAGAAGGTTCTCCTTATGGCCAGTCAAAATTTCTGCTCAGCATTTAAAATTTTATAAGACTTGGGGGGATAATTATTTTAATATTCTCATGCAAATACTCAGTATGTGATAAAAATAAACATAAGTTCAGGTCACTTATACAAAGGAGTAGTCTGTTGATTGTGAGGGAGTGTAGCGATAGGACAAGGGGTAATGGTTTTAAACTGAAAGAGGGGAAATTTAGTTTAGATATTGGGAAGAAATTCTTTACTGTGAAGGTAGTGAGACGCTGGAACAAGTTGCCCAGAGAAGTTGTGGATGCCCCATCCCTGGAAGTGTTCAAGGCCAGGCTGGATGGGCCTTTGAGCAACTTGGTCTAGCAGAAGGTGTCCGTGCCCATGGCAGGGGGTTTGGAACTAGATGATCTTTAAGGCCCCTTCCAACCCAAACCATTCTGTGATGACTCTATGATGATTAAAAAAAAAAGGAATTAATGTGTCATAACATTTGTAGACGAAAACGAACTAGTTTCAGAAATATAACTTCAAGTGTTTGAGGTTTTTTTTTTTTTAAATTGGTTAAATGCTTAGTGAGCTTAATAAAAATACTGTAAATGAATTTATTTTCCCACTTCAAGATAGGTTAGCTTTGAAAGACTAGTTTATAAAATTAAGACAGACTAGTTTATAAAATTAAGACTTGAATATTGTATTGAAGGTTAAAACTAAGAAATCAGTGAGGAATTTCTTGTGACAATCAGGCAGTTTTAATATGGAAGTAATAGATTAATTTGAAGAATTCATACATAGGGAAAGGAATCAAACAGATGCCTCCCTTTGCAAGACAGATCATTGTTGCTGCAGCCCATTTTCTTTCACAGCTAGTACTGAGTCTTCTGTGATTCTTTATTGGCAGAACTACTAAAATAAATTGAACCTGCTCCACTGTTACATTCCTTTAAGGTATGAGGAACTAAGTATGTATGCATGCAGGTTATCTGGATAGACACTGTTGACTAATCCCAACTCATATACAATAATGTGGTTTATGAAGAGCCACTATTTCAAAGTAAATTACTGTTCTTGTGGTATTCAGCCATTCATTCATAACAGTTAGTTGCTGTTGTCATTAAAATGATTTGTAAAAAATAAGATAGACAAAAAATTATAATCTGTGTCACACTGACCATTTTGACTTGAATAGTGGCAGTATTTCTTCCTGCTGTGTATTGTATGGAGAAGAAAATGAAACAAAGATTTATGTGCAATTCTGGATTGGATGCACGCGTTTCACTTTTTCATACAGGCAGACTTCAGAGATCAGTCTGAGGTGTAGGTATTCCATTTGACAGCACATTATTGAAAAAAAAGAAAACCAAATTAAGTTCCTTTTGGTCTTAACATGACAGGACCTTTGGGTAGGTGTGCCCTCACAAACTTGGACAAGACCTCAATAATGTTATTCTTCTTGTAGACTTACTCTCTGTTCACTTCTTTTACACTTACCTTTGTTACAACAGTAGTTTCTTCTGCCGCCATTTCATTCTTTCACTTTGTGAATTTATCTTGCTCTCAGTTCACGTGCACTCTACAAAATTCATTAGCAGCAAAATTTGTTAGCTGTAAAACACAGCAACCACCTGTTTGATGGAATTTACGTGTGTCATCTGGAGAACTACCACAGATGTCCAGCGCTTGATTGGCTTTGTGTTGTTCTTTAAGCCCTGGCAATCAAATTACTTGCTGTCATTTCTTGAAGAGGAGAATTCCTTTATTGTAATTTATTGTAACACGCGCTTATAGAAACAAGCACTAAACCTGTAAAATAGATTTTTTTGAGTTTGACGTTAAAAGAAAAAAATCCTTTTGATACTAGTCAGGGTTAAAAATAATTGGAATGGAGTGATTGTCTGTCTTTTTGACCTTAAAAAGAACTCAGGAAATAGATTTTATTCCATTGACTGAAGAAGCTTTTAATTACCACGTTAAGCTACTGAAATTTAGCTCTCTGTGTAAATACAACTCTCTGATTACCCAAATACTTTGTGATTGTTTAATTGGGCCCAAGCACAGGGCATATTGTTCTCATCATGTTCAGGAAAAGTAAGTTATAACAGTACATGCTTAAGAGTGTTAATCCTTTTCTCAGAAATTTTGTAAAAATATCAACCAGAAGTAACAGAAGAAATCACTGCTGCTCTTTTGATTGTGTTATTTGATAGTATTATGATTTTACTGAAAGGTTTGGGCTACGTGTAAAATATATGTTGTTAATCCAACAAATTAAGTATTAACAATTATTGAGGAAAGAATAAAGAACCTTATTAGGCCATTGAGTAAACTGGGCATGATGTGCCAACGTCTTGAATAGTTTGTGTCATTCTGGCTTTCTTATCTCAAAAGGTTTTAGGAGAATTGGAAAAGAGAAGCAAGGATTATCAAAAAAAGTGTGACTTTCTTTACAAGTAATGACTAAGTTTCAGACTGTTTTACTTGGAGGAGTGAAATTTTGGAGAAGTCAAATTTGTGAGGATATTACAGAGGATCTACAGATCTACAGTGATACTACAGAGTTACAGATTGTACGGAGGGCATAAATAAGGGAAAAACATTTATTACGGCATTCAGTACAAGAACTAGTACAAGACAAGAACTAGCTGCCCATTAAACTTAGCAGAAGAAAGGTTCTAAACAAGGAGAAGGGAGGCAGGCCTTTATGTAAGAGTTAGCTGATGTTGAAATTCCTTGGCAAGTCACTTTATGGAAGCTGGACATATACATAGGTTGAAAGGTTGGCTAGGCAAGTTCACAGAAGAAAAGAACATGGAGAGTTACTAAATACGCAGAAGCACATCTTTCTTAAAATTTGAGCTGAAAATAGTTGAAGTTGGGGAGAGTAATGAGGTCATTGCCATTTTATGCTTGCACTGGTGTTATTCTTTCTTGGGCATTCTCTTAGATCATTGTGAAGGCCAGGGTACTGGGACAGTAGAATCTTAGGTCTAGTCCATGTTGCAATTCTTATGTTCTTATTTTTGTACCAGGTGTGATCTGTCATCCTAATGAACTGCTACTCTTTACAACCAGCCCCAAGTACCAAGCCTTTTATCCCGTATACAGTGTGAGTAAGGGTAGATAAAGTGGACGTTTTGTGTATAAAGATGTGTGTGATCTTCTGAGAGACTTGTAAACTAACCATTTATGATACTTAGCAAGTTAGAAAAGGAAGAAAGGCCATACCCACAGCAAAGCTTATAAATATATTTGCAATATGTTATTGCTGTAATTTATCTGATTTATTTCTGTACAACAGAACTAAAACTTGGTTAGTAATCATAGCTGCTAGCTGGTTTCCCTCCTGCCAAAGGTCTAGACTAGTGGCTTCCTATAAATGGTTTAGCATAATATTTTCTGCTGTGTGGCAGGGTGCCCCCAACCACGCCTATGTAATTAGTTTTGCTAGTCTTCCTTTTTCCCAGACTTAGTTGCATTAGCACACCCTAAAAAGCATTGCCCTACGAGCTGCTTGAGCTGCTGTTGAGTGAATGTGCTTTGAACAAAGGCTTTATGTATTAGTTGCCAGACTTTTCCCGAATGCACTGATAGAAAAATTATTAGCAGTGTACTTGGAGTAGGTATGCAGAAATTTCTGTTCTGTTCTGTTCTGTTCTCTGGGCCAGCTTTAGCTACTCATATCCATGTAACTCCATCTAAATTTTGGCTCAATACTGAGAATGCAACAAAAATACGGTATCACTTTTGAGGAACAGCATACAGCAAGTATTACTTATGTTCTAGTGATAGTGCAAATGCTGAACCTCTCAATTGTCTGTGAAGGGTAATGAAATCATGATTGTCACTCAGGTAGGTAGCTCTAGATTTCTGATGCACTAGTATAAAAATTTTTACTGTGGGTCAGGAGCTATCCCATGGAAAGAAAATTGGATATGCCACTGAAAAGTTTTGAAACACTTCGTGTAGTTCTGCTAAATTTTATTTTTATGGATTCACAGTCTCCAGCTGGAAAGGTTTGTGCCTTACTATCATAACTTATTTTCAGATTCCTACAGTTCTGAAGACTGCATATTTTTTTCCAGATAAAGGATTTTTTAGTCATTTTTTGGAAAGATGCCTGGCTGAGGAGTCTCAGTGTTTAAGGGGACTTAAAGCGTAGGTTGAAACAGAATGAACATGTTCTGAAGAAGAAGGATGGATTCATCTAAGATTGGGCCGTAACTGCTAGAAGGCTGGGAGCTCCTTCTGTATGATGCCTTATGCTGTCTGTACTGCTATCAGTAAAGTGATTCCAGTGTACTGAAGACTCAGTCAGACCTCTTTAGCTAGTTAAATGCATAAGCACAGAACTTGGTGCAGGGTGCAAAAATGGAAAGAAGCAAGATGGATCTTTGGGTGGCTACCCTAGGCTGGGCCTGATGCTGCTGCTATGACTGTCCGGTGGATATCCCTCAAAATTATGTTTCTAATAGGATAGCCTATTTGTGTAATCTAGCTGACAATAGCTTGAGCCATCAATCTCTGCCTGGTAATCATAAAACTGTGGAGAGAGAACTCTGCTGGAACTTATGTTCACTGAGGGTCACAAGAGAAAATACACGGAAGAGGAAGGAGTGAGTTAGAGCAGCAAGCCCGTACATGTTGGATACAGAATAGAAAAAACGAAGAGATAACTTCTAAGGATGGAGAAAACAAGGCAGAGCAGAGAGTGACGTGATATTGCTAGTCCAAGGCCTGCAAGGGGCAGGCTTTGGAATTACAAGGGCCTGGCTGTATCTTCCGTGCTAGAGTTTGCTGATAAAGCTGTCTTTAGAGTATTTCTAGAGCCTACATTGTCAACTAAAATAGTCTAATGAGTTTGTACAATGATTATTTGTCTTCAAGATGTGGTTGAGCTGATACTTTCTTGCTTTGTAGTCATGCATGGTCTACAGAAAAGTTCTGAGTAGAAGAAGAATGTGGGGAAGGGAAGTATTCTGTCTTTTCCAGAGTTTCAAATGATCTTAACCATACGTCAGAGGACAGCAAGGATTTATCTGTATTTTTATGCTACTAAATTTTAATCCACTTAATAGTACTTTCATCAAAGCAAAGATTGCTCTTTGATAAGTGTCATATCTGAACCAGTCAGCAGTATTGGTGCTGTTTTGAGTCATCTTTTTTTTTATATTTGCAGAATACTGACTTTGTACTTTTAAGTTTCTGTATGTGTCTCTCTTGGATACTTAACTAGATTGTGATCTAACAGTTTGTAGACTTGTTATTCTGTGCTTTCCGTTACTATATTCTCTACTCATTGCTGTAGCTGGTAAGGACATGTTTCTACATGAGGATCTTGGCTTACATTGGAAAAGGAAGCTTTTAGTCTGGATGGCTGTAAGATAAGCCCTGGAAAGTGCCAACAATGTACATAAATACAGATAGTCTTAGAAAGCAGAAGATGACTAAAAAGCCTGAATGTATTATTTCCTCAAAATAACAAGATTTTAGAGGTAGTCCTGTGATTTTGGGTATGATGGCTTTTTATCAGTGATTTGAAATGGTGTATCATGGCCTAGGGTATGTTTCAAGCTGAGAACTGTCTCAGGGTCTTTATCTTGTCTGTAGAACTTCTTTTGTTTACGACCTCATTTATGAAGTCCTCTGTTTTCATGTAGTTAGTATCTTTTGCAATAGCTCTGCTACATGCTTGCATGACACATCAACATAGTGTAAAGAAAAACCTCTCTGCTGATGTATTTTTCATGAACTTAATTGAAAATTTTTTTAGACACTCTAGGGGTGGAATTTGCATTGGGAGAATCTCTATTAAATCATAATCTCAAAATCAGCTTTGTACATCTGTCCTAAATACACTGATAGTACTAGTGATTATGGTAAATTTGCAACTGCTATTCTAATGTTCTGTTGTAAAAATGAAGATAAATGACAGCATTAGAAAAATTGTTTCAGAGCAGTTTATTTTTACTGTTCTGACTGCATTTGCAGTTCAGAAAAAGTTGTATGGAAATGTTTCACCTACAGTGCAATTATTTAAAGTATTTCTTTTGATATAAATCAGGAGAATTAGAAGTTATAGCAGAAATAGTTTTTCTAGTTGTAACTCAGAATTTCATTTATCCACCCCAGCTATGTGTAAGAAGAAAGTCCAATAGAGCCAGACTTCGGTTGTCTATGGCAGTTTTAAAGACATGGAAAACTAATAATAGAAAAAGCTATTTCTGTTGAGTGATGTGTAACGTATATTATGCTTTTCCTTCCTTGGTTTAAATAGCTCTTTTTGGTTTGAGGTTTTTGAGGAAGAAACCAAATAAGACGTGTACTTTATTTTAAGGCAGAATGCTGTTGCGGTGTACCACTTTCTGTAAGGCTAAGGATGTGCTGTAGTAAAGCTTTTAGAAAGACATCAAAAAGTATTGTGTTACAAAGAGTATTGCTGTTTGTAACCTGTGCAAATCTAATGAATGACCAATTTAAGAGTGACGAACTGTTGAAGAATTATGATACAAAGCTTTTTATAAAAACTGACAAAAGGCAGTATTTGTTTTATAACTATTTTTCTTCACAATTCTCTAGCATTAGGGACAATGTCTGCACTTGCAAAATAACCACTTTTTAATCATAGCCAAGTATACGTATGCAAAAGGATATGGTGAAACTACAAGGTACTCACTGTTTTTTCAGTTTTATTTTCATAGTTTAGAAATAGGAGTTGGAATAGCTTGAGGGTTTTGATCCCTTTAAGGGGAGTCTGAGATTTCAGTTTGATTCAGCAGTAGTTCAGTTACAGTGCTAGGTGTTAGAACTAGGTTAACTTAATGTTTTAAAGTAGGGTTTTTTTTGTCTGGTCTCTTGACGCTTATTCAGATATGAGACATACATGATTGGGTGCATAGATAAATCACGTTGCATAGCATGAAGAATAAAAAGTAAAAAAGATTGAATTCTAATGAATCCATTATGTTTATCATTGAGCAAGGGTGTATGAAAAGGACAGTCCTTATTTGAATAGCTTATTATTGAAACCTACGGTAATAAAAAGCAAGCGTCAAAATGCATAATTTGGTTTAAAACAAGTGAAAAATAAAACCTTCCTTTCAGAGATAACATATTTGGAAATGTTCCCTAAAAATGAACTCTTAGTAATTTGTAGTTGTTAGCTCTGTTTCCTCTTAGTCAGGACAGAAACAGTTCTAAGGCTTTATTTTGTTTTCCGACAACCTTTTCAAGCAGGTTAATTGACAGATCCTGTAGTATTATGTATATGCAGTGCATGTTCAGCTGTCTCAAGATTATGAAGAGCTTTATGTCCAGACTACTTGTCGGTTTTGTCTGGCCTGAATTTTCTTACATTCATATGCCTTTTACATTTATATTCCAGCCATCTTGGTATTTTTTTCCTCATCAGTTTGCTGTGATAATATATTTGTTTCCTAAACTCTTTTTCATTAAGAAATATTCCTTCAAAAGCCTTAGTTTTTTCTGTCAATATCTGTCTCAAATATTACTCAGGCATATTGGTAACTTTCAAGTAATTTTCGAGTAGGTTTATGTGCTTACAAGTAGATTGTGTTTCATACTGGTTTTGAACAGTTTGCATTTCTAATAAGAGTTTTTATGCTTTATTCATTTATCATACTTAAAGAAAATCTGTACTGTAGCTTATTCTTGTTGATTAGTTAAATTCTTTAAAGCGTATCCAGTCCTAGTATTCGTGTATGTTTCCAATCTTCTTACAGGTATATTTCTCTCTCAGTGTTAATCTGATGCCGATAGTCCTTTCTGGCACAGTGAACATTTCCAGTAACATACAGCTTTTCCGTTAGTGGGACATTTCACATAATCAGGCTGGTGAAAAGGGCAATGTTATCCTTGAATGTATAAATGCATATTAAAGTGTAAGAAGAAGTAATTTTGCCTTTGTGTCTACTACTGTTAATACCACTATTAGAACAAGTTTTTCAATTGTAGTACATATACTTAAAAAGCCCTAGACCTCAGAGGAAGGTGGCAGAAAGGCCACAGTGTAGTGGTGCAACACTGGCAAAGTTCAATTTATTAATCTGATTTAAAAGAAAATAAAAAAAAAAATACTTCAGCATGAAAGAGATCTGTACTGGGACAGAGACACTCAACTTTGCTGACAGAGGCATAACAACATCCCTCACACACTGAATTTTTTTATCTTTTTAAAATTGAAGTATTAACTAGGTGCTAAAGACATTAGAAAAAAAATCAATTAAATACTAAGGTGCAATATGTACCTCTGAAGTTCCCTAAACCATGGAGCTGGGGGCTTCTATCAGGAAAGGTACCAATCTGTGCTGTCCTGTTATCCCTGCAAGTACTCATGAATGACTGCTGTGGAGGGAAAGGCAGATGAAGCGAATAACAGTACAGGTGTTCTCAAATTACGTTGAAAACAACTAACTGTGAGATTGAATAGCTATTGAGGAACAACTTTTTATCCTGTGTAGCTTCTAGAATTCATTACTTACCTTTTTATGCTGGGGTGGGTGGATATATGATTGAATCATCAAGATGCTTTCTAGCCTTCAAACCTGTGACTTTGTATATACAGTCTCTGCTTTTTTTTTGGGTTTTGTTTTTTAATAAGGGAATACACTTGCTTACATAGAACTCTGTGTGAATTTCATAATTGCACAAATACATGCATTAGGCCTGCAAGCTTACAGGTTGCAGGGATCAAGAAGAATCTTCTCTTCTTTCCCTGCAATGTTTAGCTAGATGGGAGAGGAATGGGCCAAATCTGTGCAAGGAACATTTTTTAAAAATTTGACAGAGTTTTAAAACAGTTGATAATGCAGATGATAATAGAATTTTAGTGTCCGGGAGTGCAGTCACTTTCATTTTTTAATTAGGCGATATAAATGTCTATTTTAGCATGCGGCACGACCATATCCTGCCAAAAAAGGCTAGATTTTTTTTTTAAGTGCCCTTGGAGGGTACAGTAACACTTCCTGTTTGATTCATGGCATGACAGGAAGCTATTGCCGCTCCGTTTCTTGACCATCCTGTTGAACTGATAATAGTCCATCTCTGCAGTTTCCCTCTGGCTGATGTGTCAGTCAGAGTTGTCACTGACAGCTGTACATCCATCATGCATTTCCCACCTGTCTGATGTGGCTCTTCAGCAGCCCTGCAGCTGTGCCCAGAAATCCCAGACCCCTTCCCCATCTGCCTCATCAAATGACTTCTGATCCATTCAGGGTGGGAATGGACACATAAACAATCTTGCCTCATACCTCTTTCCACTTCCCCAGTGGTCACACTGCAGGGACATATGCACCCACTTTATCAGGAGGCATATGATCTTCTCGTCCAGCTTGGGCAAAGGATTTACTTGGCTGTCTCAAAGTGATCATGCTTCCATCTGCTCCTGAGGTTTTTTGCAATGTGTATATCTTACATTCATACATACATCATACATTTTGCAACCTGATCTTACATTCAAATTTTGTGTGGTGGCCCTCTAACGCATTCTGTCAGTGAATCTAAAAGAAAATATAATCCCACCTTGCAACTGCATTTTTGCATAACTCTCATGACTATTGTTATCATTTTTAATGGTTGGTTAATTGTTTGCTTGAGAATTTATCTTTTGGTTGTCTTTGGCTCCTGAAGTATTTACTAAGGCCCTGGTGAAAACTATGATCCATCTTCACCTTTGTGGTGGTTTTTGGTTTGTTTGCTTTTAGTTTGTTTGTTTGGTTTTGGTTTTTTTTTAGGTTTGTTTTTTTTTTAAATAGCAATTAGACCTATCTAATCTCATGGGTAATCTGGATGATTTGTCATTTCAGGGGTTTCTTGGCTTGAAGCTACTATCTGGCAAGTACTGACTCTGTAGTCTTCCGCATTTTGGAACCCAACATCTGTGGGTTAAATGGATTCCTTGGAAATTCAAAATAAAGTTAGAGGAAGTGGTGTCAAAACCAAAAAGACAAGTTAGGCTGATTTGGTTAAATCGTATAGAGAAACAAATGATGGAATTGAGCAGTTTGGTACATAAAAATGATAAGAGCTTTCAAAGAAATCACGAGCAGAAACCACCCATAGGAAAGGAAAAAAATGAAAAAAATGGAGCTTGAAGATGATGTAGGTAAAGTAAGTCATTGTACCTTGAAAACTTAGATATTTTTTTTCTGTTAAACTAAGGCATAAGAGAGTGTATGAATGCTCCTTACGGGACATTAATTATTGCCTATAAAATTTGACTATTTAATGAAGCCATAATTAGCATACATTACTATCTGGGTATGTTATTGCAAAAATAATTAGTGTATTGGCAAATAAAATTATGTTTTCCTTAGTTTTATTATCTCATTTAAGTTTCATTATCATCTTATAAATGGTAGTCTATGCACAATGAAGAATACTGGTGTCCTGGTTCAACCCCAGCCAGCAACTAGGACCACGCAGCTGCTCACTTGCTCCCCCTAGTTGGGATGGAGGAGAGAATCGGAAGAGTAAAAGTGAGAAGAAACTCGTGGGTTGAGATAAAGACAGTTTAATAGGTAGAGCAAAAGCCATGCATGAAGGCAAAGCATGCAAACAAGGAATTAATTCACTGCTTCCCATCAGCAGGCAGGTGTTCAGCCATCTCCAGGAAAGCAGGGCTCCATCACGCATAATGGTTACTTGGGAAGACAAATGCCATAATTCTGAACATCCCTCCCTTCCTTCCTTCTTCCCCCACCTTTATATACTGAGTGTGTTGTCACAAGGCATGGAATATTCCTGTGGTCAGTTGGGGTCAGCAGTCCCAGCTGTCTCCTCCCAACTTCTTGTGTACTCCCAGCCTGCTCGCTGGTGGGGTGGTGTGAGGACCAGAAAAGGCCTTGACTGCTTCACAACAACCAAAAACATTAGTGCGCTATCAACAGTCTTCCCATCTGAAACCCAAGATATGGCACAATACCAACATCTAGTAAGAAATTAAACTCCATCCCAGCTGAAACCACGACAACTCGCTACCCAGCATAAAGAGAAGGATACCATGGTCTTTGTTTTTCAAAAAATATAACAGGAACAATGGACTTAATCCATATCATTCTCTCCTATCACAGTTCCTTGTGAAACTGAACTGAAGGTGAGGAGCAACTTCAGATTCATACCTGTATGACAGTAAGCAGATTCAGGCCGGAATGGCAAATTTTCAGCTCTGCTGAAATAGAATAATAGAATAGAATCACAGGATGGTTTGGGTTGGAAAGGACCTTAAAGATCATCTAGTTCCAACCCCCTGCCATGACAACATTTTACTTTAGTGGAACTGGCTTTCTTCTTAAACATCCAGTTCATCTAAGGATGCATGCCTTTAATTTGTTTTTTCCCTACTAGCATTGGATACTAAAAAACATTAGACCAATACTTCCTGTGTATGGCACAGACTTCCTTGTGTTCAGTTCTAGACTACATTTGAAAGAATTTGAGCAAGTTTGGGTTCTGTCAGTAAATAAACCTGAGCCCTGTCTGCTTTATTTGAGGAATAATTTTGCATGAACTTCAATAGGATTAATTAGGTTCAAGCTCTGTCCTAAATGTAGAAATCAGGAGTTTGCTTCCTTAAATGTGTAAAAGACAGGAAATACTCAGTAAAAATCTTTCTTTCACTCTGTATTGGTGTCATCTCAAAGCTTTGTGACATACAAAGCAAGAGACCGGCATGGATGAGTCAAGACCTGCTGGTCAAATTAAAGGGCAAGAAGGAAATGCGCAGGCTGTGGAAGCAGGGACGGGTATCCTGGGAGGAGTATAGGGATGCTGCCCAGTTGTGTAGGGATGGGGTCAGGAAGGCCAAGGCACAGCTGGAGCTGAAGGTGGCAAGGGACGCAAAGAAGAATAATAAGGGCTTCTACAGGTACATGAGCCAGAAAAGGAAGGTCAAAGAAAGCATAACCCCCAGACGAGCAACACTGGCAAACTGGTAACAATGGATGAGGAGAAGGCTGAGGTACTCAACAACTTTTTTGCCTCAGTCTTCAGTGGCAATCTGTCTTCCCCCACCTCTTGAGTGGATGGACCACAAGGCAGGGACTTGGGGAGCAAAGTCCCTCCCACTGTAAGAGAAGATTGGGTTCGTGACCACCTGAGGAACCTGAACATACATAAGACTACAGGACCTGACAAGATGCATCCCAGAGTCCTGAGGGAATTGGCTGATGTAGTTGCCAAGCCACTCTTCATGATATTTGAAAAGTCACGGCAGTCAGGTGAAGGCCCTGGTGACCGAAAAAAGGGAAACATTGCACCCATTTTTAAGAAGGGTAGAAAGAAGGACCCTGGGAAGTACTGACCTGTCAGACTTACCTGTGTGCCTGGGAAGAACATGGAACAGATCCTCCTAGAAGCTATGCTAAGGCACATGGAGGACAGGGAGGTGATTCAAGGCAGCCAGCGTGGCTTCACCAAGGGCAAGTCCTGTCTGACCAACATAGTGGCCTCTATGATGGAGTGACTACATCAGTGGGCAAGGGAAGATCTGTGGATGTCATCTAGCTGGACCCCTGTAAGGCCTTTGATATGGTCCCCCACAACATCCTTCTCACCAAATGGGAGAGATATGGATTTGATGGGTGGACTGTTCAGTGGATGGGGAATTGGCTGGATGGTCAACAGCTCAATGTCCAGATGGATATCAATGAGTGGTGCAGTTGACACACCTGCAGGATGGGATGCCATCCAGAGGGGTCTAGACATGCTCAAGAAGTGGGCCTGTGTGAACCTCAGGAGGTTCAACAAGGCCAAGTGCAGGGTCCTGCATCTGGGTTGGGGCAACCCCCAATATCAGTACAGGCTGGGGGATGAAGGGATTGAGAGCAGCCCTGCTGAGAAGGACTTGGGGGTACTGGTAGATGAAAAGCTGGACATGAGCCAGCAATGTGCACTTGCAGCCCAGAAAGCCAGCTTTATGCTGGCCTGCATCAAAAGAAGCGTGGCCAGCAGGTCAAGGGAGGTGATTGTGCCTCTCTGCTCCAGTCTTGTGAGACCTCACCTGGAGTACTGCATCCAGCTCTGAGGCCCCCAAAACAAGAAGGACATGGACCTGTTGGAGTGTGTCCAGAGGAGGACCACGAAGATGATCAAAGAGCTCGAGCACCTCTCCTATGAGGACAGGCTGAGAGAGTTGGGGTTGTTCAGCCTGGAGAAGAGGCTCTGGGGAGACCTTATTACAGCCTTTCAGTACTTAAAGGGAGCTTACAAGATGGGGACAGGGTTTTTAGCAGGGCCTGTTGCAACAGGACAGCGGGGTAATGATTTGAAACTAAGAGGGGGTAGAGTTAGGCTAGATACAAGGAAGAAATATTTTACTCTGAGGGTGGTTAAACAGTGAACAGGTTGCCCAGAGAGGTGGTAGATGCACCATCCCTGGAAATGTTGAAGGTCAGGTTGGATGGGGCTCTGAGCAACCTGATGTAGTTGAAGATGTCCTTGCCCATTGCAGGGGGGTTGGACGCGATGACCTTTAAAGGTCCCTTATTGGGTTTCCAGGGCAAGGTTTTGATAGCGGGGTGGCTACAGGGGTGGGTTCTGGGAGAAGCTGCTAGAAGGTTCCCCTGTGCCTGGTAGAGCCAATGCCAGCCAGCTCCAAGATGGACCCATTCCTGGCCAAGGCCAAGCCAGTGAACAACAGTGGTAGCGCCTCTGTAATAACATATTTAAGATGGGGAGGGGCAGGGGGGGAAGCAATGGTGCAATTACAGCCTTAGAAAGGAGTGAGAATATGTGAGAGCAACAGCTCTGCAGACACCAAGGTCAGTGAAGAAGGAAAAGGAGGAGGTGCACCAGGTGCCGGAGCACACACGCTGCTGCAGCCTGTGGTGAAGACCATGGTGAGGCAGGCTGTCCCCCTGCAACCCGTGGATGTTAATGGTGGAGCAGATATCCACCTGCAGCCTGTGGAGGACCCCAGGCCAGAGCAGGTTGATGTCTGAAGGAGGCTGTCACCCTGTGGGAGACCCTTGCTGGAGCAGGCTCCTGGCAGGACCTTTGGCCCTGTGAAGAGGAGCCCATTCTGGAGCAGGTTTGCTGGAAGGACTTGTGAACAGACTTCAGTCTGTTCCTGAAGGACTGGACCCCATGGAAAGCACCCACGCTGGAGTAGTTTATGGAGAAGTTTGTGGAGTACTGTCTCCCATGTGAGGGACCCCATGCTGGAGCAGGGGAAGAATATTGGAAGTCTGGCAGAGAAAATTGGGAGTGAAGTTGAGCTTGGGAAGAAGGGTGGGGGGAAGGTGTTTTAAGGTTTAGGTTTTATTTCTTATTACCCTACTCTGATTTGATTAGTAATAAATTAAAGTAATTTCCCCAAGTCGAGTCTGTTTTGCCTGTGATAGTAACTGGTCAGTGATCTCTCCCTGTCCTTATCTCTACCCACGAGCCTTTTGTCATATTTTGTCTCCCCTGTCCAGCTGAGGAGGGGAGTGATAGAGCGGCTTGGTGGGCACCTGGTGCCCAGCCAGGGTCAACCCACCCCAGTCCCTTCCAACCCAAACTATTCTATGTTTCCATGGTTCGATGAAAACCTGATTATATTCCAACACATTTTATATAAGAATGCTGATTTGGTCGCCTCCCCCTCTCCAAACAGCAGATGGGAAATCAGTGAGAGCTTTATGTGCGTATTGGATGGCAGAGTTTGAACCATCTTGGTGAGATCAGTAATTATGCACATTTGAGTTCAAAATTAGAGCTTAATCCCACAAACTGCTCTGCACTCAGTACCTTTAAAAATCACAAGAATTCCATGTGGTCACAGCAGTCTACATGCATAGAGAGTTCACTGGATTTGTTCCAAATTTTAAGCTTTGTTATTTTGTTCAAGGATTTGGTTTACAGACAGACCTTAACTCTTTTAGCACTGAAAGGTGTATATCTTGTGATTGGACTCCCATGTGGTAACAGTTCTTAGGTTATTTTTAACAGAAATGTCTGGTGGCCTTAAATTAGTAACTATTTGGGTTAAAAATTAAAGCATAAAGATGGTATCTTCTCATCTTTGATTTCACTCACCCTTTAAAAGAATAGAAATTATTCTGAAACATACTGCAAGGAAATCGGTATAAATCCTTCAAAATCAAAGGTGTTGTAGGAGCGTTCTCATATCAGTAGCCGTATCATAGGATATTCTAAATACGAAGGTGTGATTAACGAATCGACTGCTACATGACTACTGCTGTTATTGGTACCTATGCCACAGAAAACATTTTAATTCCATTTTCAGCTCCAGATACTTACATGTTAACTACACATAAGCACATTGAGCTTCTGTATTTGAAGGATTGTATCTAAAATTATGAAAATTCTCCTTTAAAGACATTATTTAGCTTTTCACAAAAATGTTTTTTTTTGTTTTAGTTTGTTATAGTATACTCTTAAGACACATATAATCATTGGAAGATAATGAAAAGGGAACTATAATGGCAGTTCATAAGATTTTTTTCATATAATTGTTGGTGTAATAATTGAGAGTTAAAGTTTTTAATTAGAATCGAAGTTTAGATAGTAGGAGTTGCAATTAATATTGCTGAGTTGCTAAGTGTGAGGCTGTAAGAGGATTTCAGTTATGTTCGGAAATTAAAATTAAGCTTTTTGAATCAGTAGCAGTCTAGAGACATGCTGCTGTAACTTCGTAACAGCAGGTAGACTGCTTTATGGAGCCGGTGATTACAAAGATCCACTTTAACCATTTTTTTCTTACTGGCAGGTGTCCCACTGGCCTGAGGCCAGCGGCTGTGAGTGTACTGCAGCTTGTGGTTTACACCAGAGTGTAGAAAATGCCGACACCAGCTGGCTGCACATAATTAAGCTGATTGCGGTCTGACAACTTGAACTGTGATACAGATATGTGATAAATATACAAAATATCTTACAAATTGGATTCTCTGACATATTTTATCTACTTTTTTTCTCCTTAACAGATATGATATCTGCACTTACAAAAACAAGCCTTGTGGGACACTGGGTAAGACTGTAAAGAGTAATTTCAGCTTGCTTGCTGTTTGCTTGCTTTCTACTCAGCTATTGATTTATTGACTGATTAGGTCTTTTTAAGTTTATGCTTTCAAAGTTTTGCAGTTTTATAAACATGAAAAATAAAAAGGTAACCTAGGTGGGTTTCGACTTTCAGACATTGCTGGAAGCTTCAATTAAGGGATCTGCTGCTGTGTACTTCTTCTCTGGCAGCTGCAGTTCTGACAAAACCTAGCAGATGACTCAAACTTACTTCTTACAGAAAAGAACTAGCTGTTTATTTCCATTTGACCTGTCTCCATGATCGATCTAGTTAAAAAAAACACAAGTAAAAGACCTCAGGAAAGCTAAAAACCAAGCAAAAAACCCCCAAACCTTACAAAAGAAACAGGCTTTGAGGTTTACACTGTTGCTCTGTTGTACACAGGGAGTACAGCTTCAGATTGTTTCTTTCACAGACTTAGAGAAAAATACCACAGTGATATAAATTACAGCGACATTGAAACTCCTTAAAACAATGCTTTGCCAATGGAGAAATGCACATAGCAATCTTAGGTGCAGGATGGAGAGCTATTGTTCTTTCCATAAATAAATTTGTCACCAAAAGTTATTTACTATATTATATTTATTATGTTTAATAGTTCTTTAATGTATGAAAAAAACATTTTTGAAAGACTAATGTAACATTTATTTTACCTTTTTTTTCGATTTGCATCCTTTCTTGGCCTCTTTCTCAGAAGTAATTAAAGATACAATTCTAATTCGTATAGTTATTAATACTTTCCTCAATCAGAGCTCATAATTGTGTTTTCTTTGTCTTTCCGTGTATTACTGTATCCTTTGATAGGCTTAACTCATGTTAATTTTTTTACAAGTCCTGCTCAAGTCAGCACAATGCTTCTGGCACAGGGATGTAGTTTACATAGGGAAAGGTACCAGAATTTTGCCTGCTGTAAATGTAAACAGTATACACACCATGTTTTGGTAAAAGGCAAATGGTGATGATGAATTTCTAGATGTAACTGATTTTCTTTGACATCTGTGTGGAGGAGACAAAACTGAAGAGACTGTCTATATTGATGTCATAGAATTGTGTTCTTAAAAGAAGAAAGTCTGAAAGAGTGTACATTTACACACGAGCTATTTGATATTTTTACATGATATTTTTAACACAGATCATTAGTGTACTAGTTCTTACTGTATCAGACTTTGGCATAAAAGCAAATTCTGTTTCACTTGAATCTAGCATAGCAAGGTATAGACTTTGGCAAACATTTTAGTAAACAAAAGCCTTGATTTTAGTTTTTTTTTTTAAATAAAAATCACATATTGTATCAGTTCCAACTCAGTCTTGTAGGACCCTTGGCAACACAACCATGACAATGTATTTGCATTATAGGCATTGAATTGAGAGACAAGGCCCTGTGGCCCTCTTCTGCAAGGCATTTAATATGCTTAAGTCCCACTGACCTCCACTAACTGAAGTTAAGCGTATATTTAAGGAGTCTGTGAACAAAAGTCTCAGAGAGGTCTCAAAAGGTCAAAAGAAACCTGAATCATTGGTATTGTAGGAAGAAACAGAAGTAAAAGATTTCATGTGGCACAGACATCTCTCTCCTATTCGAGTTTCCCAAACCAGGGAATCTTTCATGGAAATCTCTTAGAAAAGGTAGATCTCAAATGTCTTTGCAGCATGTCTGTGGCTCCAGTGAAGGACATGTCCTTTTTTGAATCTGAGCCATAGACTGAGTTCTTGACTTGCTCCCTGTCACTTTCTGCAAGAATGGTATGGAATTAAATTAATCTGGTCCTGCAAGTCACTGAAGCAAGTGCTCAGTTATAGGATCTGAAGATAAAGACGACTTAGTTGCTGAAATGTGGTGGGCTTTGCAGGAGAGCATGACGCTTGGTATACAAGTATTGCCATGTTGTCTTCAGAATGTCATAGTCGATTAGAATAGCATAGGTGAACTGTAATTACTGTATTTTCTACAGGTTGCACACTGCAAAAAATATACAGATTTTTCTCTATGGATAATCTTTTTTTCTTCTGATGTTTTATCCTCTCCTCAGTGTCCACAAAGATGATTTGTTCATAGCACTAGTGCTGTTTCGATGCAAATTCTACAGACACACATTGTCACCTTTTTCACATGTCAATTTGGCTATCAGAGTAGTTTTGGTGTGTGCAAACTGGATTTGCTTTGGAGAAAACTAAGTCAGAACACATACTCCCCAAATGCTCCGTATGTGCCTACAGGAGACGTTAGGGTCTAAATTGCTACGTGGGCTGTGTTTGCACAATATTGTCTAATATTTTTCCCCATAAGAAAGCTTTGAACCACATGTGTAGTGAATATGTTCAGCCTACAGGATTAGACTGGTCCTAAGTAGAGTGTCCAACCCACCTACGAAGTTGTGTAAGGAGCGTCAGTATCAGTGCTTCTCTCTGCTGACCCACTCCCCGCTCCAAATTACTTGCTGATGTGGACACAATCAGGAAGCACTTGTCGTCTTGCTACTTGCTTGCTGTTAGTCCAAACAGAGTAGTTTGAAGTGCCTGCTGATATAAAGACCATGATGTCTTTCTTCCCCTCTCCCTGCCCCATTCCCCCCATCCCCCAGCCAAAGTTACACTTCTTCCAGTCGTGTTTTTTGGTATAGTGTAGTTAACTGAGCAGGTAGTTTCCTTAAGGAAGGGATTACTGCTTCTTTCAGATAAGAAACTCTAGGGAGGAATACATTAAATAAATCCGATGTTTAGAGCTTTCTCTAGTGGCACTAAATTATTACTGCAGTATGTTGTGTGATAGTCTGTTGCTGAAGAATGTGTAAGGTACGGAAGAGCCATATTCTGTAAATGCCAGTGGCTTTCTCTCTCTAAAGAAAGTTTTTAAAAGTGCTTGTAATATAATAAGGTTTTAATTCCAGAAGATGATGGGTGATAAATGGAAAAGGCTTCCATGGCTAAATGAATGCTTGTTATTAACATGTCTCCTCTCTCTTCATTGATGCATTCAGTTTTGTTTTTTTTTTTAATTTTTTTAACGTACCACATGGGGTTTTCATAGCTAAAAAAGTTGCTTGTATGTTTTTATGAACCCACTAAACTTAAACAGATTTCTTTAGAAAAATAATGTGGATACATTTTGCTTTCTTCAGGCTCAAGAATGTTAAAATAGAAATGCTTTCTTGAATTCCCTCTCCTGGCTCAAGTTACTAGGTGGTCCCAAGTTACCAGAAGTAAAATTTATAAATCTAACCCCTAGTCTAGACATTTTCCAGCACTGACTGCAGTTCAAAAAATATTAATGTCTAGCCGGCAAAGTGAAATTCCCCCCAGTGATTTTGCAAATGACTAGAAAGTTAACCTTTTGCCAACTACTCCTTCTGTGCATAGAGGTTATTAAAAAGAATCCAGGCATTTATAACTAGGGCTTTTAAGACTGAAACACCTTGGCATGACCCTTTGTGTCTCCTTCTGTTTATTCAGGCTTGGCCTCTGTGGCTGGAATGTGTGAGCCTGAAAGGAGCTGCAGCATTAATGAAGACATTGGCCTAGGTTCAGCTTTTACCATTGCACATGAGATTGGTCACAAGTGAGTGAGTTTAAAAAAAAAAAGAATACGTTTTCATGTATCACCTTTTTAATATTAGCTTAATAATAGATTTTTTTTTTCCTGCATGGCTGGACCATGTCTATTCCGGTGCTCCATGTTTCTGTATGTAGTATTCATGAGTGGCAGTGCATTTTATTTACTATATATTACCAAGGGCTTTAAATTTAGAACTGAAGACTCACTGTTTACCCTTTGATTTCAGATTGCAGTTAAATCTGTGCTTTTGAGATTTGGCTCGCAGCCTTCCTACTCTGTTTCATATTTTTAAATATTTGGCTTTGAAAATTTTCTTTTTTTCCCCCCTCTTACTTTTGCCTATCTTTCTATATGAAACAAAAGCAGTTAAAAGGTAATTTTTTTGTTCTTTGTTATTTTGTCTTAAATATAGTTCAAACTATTTTCATTAAAACATTGATTCCATTGTCAATATTTATACACTTTTAGTCCTCTTTCACTCCAGCGTGAAGTATATAAAACAGTCATAGAGCAGTCATATTTTAAGCATCAGCATATCACTTTAAAGAACATGATGTTATGAAACTGATAAAATCTGAGTAGAGTTTGGTCTGGAAATATTTCAGGTCTTCCTTTAAAAGACAGCATTATTAGTACATTGTGATGACTCTAAAAAGACCAGGCATCTTCTATTATCAAGAGGTTTCCTTCTTTGTTTACATGGGTTGACCAACACTGAGTTATGGATGACATGTTTTCCCAATCGTTAGCTGATGCAACTGCTAAAAGTTCCAATGCAGACTGAAATGGAAGCTATCAATCTGCTGATCAAAAAACAGGAGTTGGAAGTAAACAGTTATTTCCAGCCCACCTATCATGCGAGCTAATCACTGGGCAAGTATGATCTCATTTATATTATGTATGAAAAAAACGCTGTAGTTGCACTGAAGTAGGTGAATTTTAGAATCCAAAAGCAATTGCATAAACTATGAACAAAAATAATTTAAAACACATGTAATTCTCCTCATCTTCATTTCCTTCCTTCTTTTCTTTCACTTGCATGAGTTGAAAACGGTAGGGTGAAAGAAAATACATTTCCACTGTTGAGGAAAGAGCTCTTCCAAATCACTCATAGTTCTGAAATTCTTGTTAATAACACCTCTTCTAGTAATAGGTGGCCTTGCTGTGAATTTGTTACGTGTTTAACAAGGAAAACAATCTTCCAATACCGTATCTTCATTCTAATCCATATGTTATGCAACTACATATTTTAGGCAGGTTATTCCACAGATACATGAAAATAATTTAAATATATGCAACTATTTTGTCGTGCAAAGGTGGCATGATGACAAGAATTGATTTGGAGAGCTTAGACTTTGGTTAGAATCCTAGAAAAACAATATAGTGATAGCGTATATCCTGTGATCACTGGAGTGTTTTTAACCATCTGTGTTTTCTACATTCCATATCTTTTGGCTTCTTATATGTAAGGTCTTTTAACATTCTGAAAACACGTCTCTAAAGCTTTCACCTCATCCTGTAGCTGGCATGACATGTCAAATGCTGGTTTGAAAAGAAGGTAGAAATCATATTCCTTTAGCTTTTATCCAATGCACAGTGATCAAAGAAAGTTGCACTGCAAGCTTGGTGTTAAAAATGAACATGCCACGTGGATACCTTCAGTAAAAGTATTTATGCAAAAAATCTTCAAGGTTTATAATGTTTTCTGCTATCCACACGTCACCTCCCACACCGTGACTGAACGCCTCTACGACTAAATCAAGGAAGTTGTTATTTCCTCTCAACTTCCTGCTTCCTAGTACCTACTAGAAGGTACTTGCATATGTGAGTAATCATTTGGGCGAGCCTTGTAAACTTTTTTTCTTTGGCTGTACTGTGATTATTGCTTTTGTCTTCAGACATACATGGGAAATAGGAAACTGGCTTCATTGTCAAATGAAAAATAGAAGCATTTAAGAGAAATGTCTGCACTATATATCTAACATGCAACAAAAATGCACGCAATTAAATTAGAATGGGAGGATTGCACTTTGAAATATCATGTTTCTATTCATTGTATAGTTGCCATGGAATACTGAGGTTTTTTAAAAAATATTGAACTGAGGACTAAAATTCTTTTGTGATGAAAAGAAAGCCTTAATGATAATGCATGTATTTTGATAGATTATCCACAGTTTCTACAAAATTGGATAAGATTCCCTGATGGAAGTATGGGTCAAATTGTTTTCAGTTTTTAGTAGTTTATTAAATTATAGAGTGATGAGAAGTCATTAGATGATTCAAACTAACTTTCTGTATATCATAGTGTATTAATTTTATCTCATTTAAACTTGTTTTGATCCAAGTAACTTCCATTTCATTGACGAATATTATCCAGAAAAGCACTTAGTCTTCAAGACTTAAAGAGACTGAGAGTGTGAGTGTGATTATTAGTCAGTCATACTTTCTGTTAAATATTTATAAGTATTTTTTAAAATATTTTTTTGGCTTCCATTCCTTACCACTTGTCGTATTTTTATGTGTATAACCCAGTTTTGGTCCAGATAAGCTGTCTGCAGTTGAGACTTATAACTAGCTGTTTTTACTGAAAATGACTGTACACTGTGATTAACTCAGTGTTTTTTTCTTCAGGGTATAAAGAATGGTGTTAGACTAACAGTTTGTTTCTCCCTATGCATGGTTCTGAGAACAGCCTTGTATACAGCCTTAATACTTCTATGAATCAGATAAAATTCAGAGCGGGCCCTTTAGCCTTCAGAACAGTGTCTCTAGATGTTTGATTTGTCATGCTTGACATACAGAATGCTTACTTTCCTACCATTAAATATTTCACACCAAAGAAATGCTTAAGATTTCTGGTAAGCAAAAATCACAGCCAGTGATTTCTTATGGCAGGAGTGATAATTGAGTTTGTATCCCATCCCCTTCATTGCTAAGCAAAGTTTGAGTTTTTCTTCTTGGCGAGGAAAGGCACTATTTGCAGGCTTGAATACGCTCTTATGCTCAGACAAGTTGAAAGATCCAGTCCCATTTTGTTTCCCTACCAGCTGAGTTAGGTGGCTTTCCGCTCTATGCTTTTTCATTTGGATACTTTCTAAAACGCTTAGCTTGCCCCATGTGCGCTGTACAGGATGCTTAGTTGAACTGATAGAGAATTCCAGTTTCCATTGAAAGGGGTATATCCCTAAAAGAAAAGTACTGTGCCATTCATTGTTGCAGTCTTACAGAGTTATCTGAGATCTGGAAACTAAATAACAAAGTGAAAAAGAACAAATAAAAGGCCGGGGGGGGGGGGGGGGGGGGGGGGGAGGGGGGCAGAGGGGGGGCGGGGAAGGAAATGTCAAAACATGAGGACAGTGAACTAGGCTTTGAACAGAGCTGCCCGTAAAGCTTGGGTAAGAAAAGAATTTACTAATGGCATACAGCTATTGAGGCCTGTGCAGAAGGAGCAGGGAGAAAAGGCTGGTGGCTAAAGTAATTTCTAAAAAAGTCAGAATTGTCTGATGTATAGAAGATGTAATGAATTGAAATCCAGAGGAGTTAGGCAGTCATATCGTGATGAAGAAAAGGTGTAAGAAATAATAAAATTATAGCTAGATTATAGTCTAATGGAGTAAATTGTCTTCAAGATGAAGAACAGCAATAGTATTTTCAAGCATGTTAGTTCATACAGCGTAGTCTAGCACTTTCAAAGTTTTTTTTTTTTTTTAGTCTGTATGCAAAGTAGAAAAATAGCAGAAATAGCCCTTGTCTGATAGGAGAAAGTTGGTCTTCACTGCTGGAGTCGAAATTTCTAATCTAGGAAATCCTAGACTACTTTCAGAAGTTGGTTGTCTTTTCCTCATTCTTCAGCGATCAGTGAGCTTCATGTTTGATAAGCTGCATTATAGGACCTGAGTTTGAGTGAGATGTTTTCTAGAGGAAATCCGTGTCAAGGAATATATGTTCTGTACAACTAGAAGGGAAATACTCCAATCTGAGGCAATAGGGACACATATACCAAACTTCAAAATAGCTTTCAAAAATAGTTGAAACACAACCAGGATGTATTGTACTAACACCATCTCCTGTCAGCTCTCCCATGAATAGATCTGCAGTTGATGTTGTCATCATTGTTTTAGCTATGACGATTATGTCTTCCATTTTCAACTATAGCAGGGCCGACAGACTGTCTCAAATCTACAGTGTATGAACACCTCAACACCAGCCAGAACAAGTTAAAACCTGTCCCTGCTAGATGCCTAGGGTCCTGCTAGATGTCTGGGATTGACTGAGAATGATGCCTTAAATTTTCAGGGACAGTTTAAGTAATTTTTTTTTAGTTAAAAAAAAGGCAAACCAAAATATGTCCACTTTTTGGCTGCACAAGCCACATAAGACCATACCTAATCATATTCTTGCTCTTTTGCCCCCCTGTCCCCTCCCCCAGTCTTTTGTGTTAAAGAAACATTGTTTTCTGTCTGCCTTAGTAATATTGCCGGTATAAAAGCATGCAACTTCTATAAACAGTCTTCATTGGGACTCCAATTTTAATGATGTTTTGTGCATATAAAATGAAATGTCACAAACATAAGGCTAGAAAAGCAATTCTGGTTTCTGTGACGTTTACATTTACAGTATGAGAAAGGCTTGTGTCTACACATCTGTGAAATATTATTTGAAGTTTAGAATTTACAATACTAAAATAATTTATCTAACATTAAAGCACTCTAATCAAGGAAAAGGCATGTAATAACACTTCACAGATCTTAAAAAAAATGTAAGAGGAATAAATGGGGGTGAAGAGGAAGGTTATCATAACCTTAAGGGCATAATGAATTTCCAAAGGAAAACAGAGCTCAGAATTTTGCTTCCTGATTAGAGCCAATACTTTCCACTTTGACCTACAGTGTAGAGACGTGCTCTGTCGCTGTGTAGCACACAAACCTTACTTGATGTTACTCTTATGGCATGAAAGCTGATAGCTATAGCAACGTAAACCAGGAGGAGAAGTTTGTCCTCTATTTTTTCTAATATTCCCATAGAAGTCTGTCATTTCCCCCCATAAGAAAGTTCAGGTTTCTGAATACGCTGTATTTTTTTAGTAAATTAGAATTTGCTATGCTTTTAAGGACTTCATATGTTATTTAATACTAAATTATGCTAATATATAAAAATTGTATTTGATGGGGTGTTTGCTCATCAGCCATAACTCAGAGAATGATGCTTCGGAAGTAAATGGGGAAAATGCTATGATAAAAATATGCTAAAATTATATTTAATTTCATGGCAGGTATGCTAGTTATAAAGCTACCATTATTCAATTAGTTTGTTTCCCAAGTTTTAAGGGAAGAAATATGTTCTAGCAAAGTCAAAGATGTAAATCCTGCATTACTTCAGAATAAAGGATTAGGGATGCTCCAAACCATATAATGATCTCTAAATGCAGGATATCAGCAGTTAAGGTTAAAATCCACTTTAAGACATGGAAATAGAAAGTAAAGTAGCTAATGAACCTTGATTCCTCCCTTGAGGGGAACAATGCAATATCAGGTAGTTTCAATAAATGCTATCAATGTTTGTGATCCTAAATTAAAATAAATTGATTTTTCAAGACCATACTTCTTTAATCTTTTTTTCTGTTGTTTGTAATGTTATTTAAAGGTGAGTTGCAGTTTGTGCGCTATGATGAAGCTATAACTAATACTTTTATAACATTGGCTAGAAACATATGGAGAGCTACACACAAAGAGGAGAACTTTCTCTTATGAGGTGTATGGGGGAATATAGTTAAAAAAGTAAAGAAAAAGTACTGACCTTATATTACTATAAAACCATGAAACATGACGATTGTTTCTTCTCCAAAAACTTAGCATAACATTATGTCAGTTGACAAATATTTCATTTCTAGTAGACATGACAATAATTAAGAAAATTGTCATGTATGTCCACCCAGAAATTGAGCTTTGTTACCTGTAGTTCATAGCTCTGATATTGTAGGGAAAATAATATATCTTTTATTCTTTCATAGTAGATTACGTTCACATTCGTGCACTTTCTGTTGAACAAAATAATGCTGAAACGTGCTAGTTTTCCCCTTCTTCCCTCCTTGTACATGTTGTAATGTCACTAAGAAAAGGAAATTCAAAGCTGTGGTAACATTTGCAGATAAAGGAAAGCTGACAGTTTTCTTATTTTTTCAATGTGGGCTGTAAAGAGACATTCTAAGCTATATAAAATACATATATATATTTAAATGACACCTTTTTAGTAATTATAAGTACAACATACTACAAAAAATAAATGAATGCAAAATTTATGGAAAAGTTGGATGTCTAATAAAATAAACTGGCAATTTTTACAAGCAAATTATAATTCACCCTTTAGGTCTTCTAACACACGACTACTTGTTCAAGCATGCCTTCCATCTTCTCACTGTAGTAGAGATTTACTGTTAGAAATTTTTAAAGTATTCTTCACTGGTGCACTTCATGACCGCTCCCTGCCCTTTGCTTCATTCTCCATAAATGTTGTGAGACCGTGTCTAACTGACATGCTGAGTCACTGGAGGAAGTTCTGGCAATACACCTGGGTCAAGATACTTAGGTCTAAAATGACCCGTTTCACTCTTAGAATGTATGTTTATTATTATAGACTATATAATTAGTATAATAGGACTTCTTAAGGTTAAAGTTTCTCTTCTGTCTTAGGAAGAAAGGCTTATTTTTCCTAAACAGTTACATGTAGTTATGGAGCTGGAAATCAGCCTCAGATAAAGGACAATAATGTCAAGTGCTTGATTTTACAGTATTTTTCTTGCTTGTGTTCCTGAACTCTGTTGCCCCACCCGACTCAAGATTCTCAGTCTCTGGTATGCTTCTTCCTTACGCTGTTAACCAAGTGGCAGAGCAAAGTAAGAGCCACTGCTTTAAAAGAATTAGGTCAAATTCATATAACTCATGAATTGGTAAGTGATTAAAAAATGAACATAGCCTGTTGTATTTAGGGGAAGGAAGCATCAGCGTTCTCTGCAGTTCTGAGACCCTAAGAAAGCTAGGAAATGGTTTGATGTGCAGATCAGTAGTACTACAGTTGGAAAGCAGAGATAATTGATTGTTAATGAGAAAAAGCAGTTCACTAGAATAGCACATTTCAATAAAGTTTTCAGTGCTATAAAAGTACATAGTATACAAAATAAACCTCAGTGAACAGTACTGAGGAGCATTCAGGGTGGTTTTGGATATGTTTTCTCTAAATCTTAAGCGTTTGGATAATAAATCAGGATGGAACCAGGATTGGCTGTCTCACAGAAATAACTGCTGTCATTTTAGATACATCAGCAATGTGTTTTGGCAACCATAACCATCATAGTTAAGAACCACCTAACAAATCAGTAACCTCATCTTAAATACAAATGAAATTGTAGGGACCTGCAGTATTGTTCCTTCGCAAGATGAAGGAAGGGTGGAAGAGATGTTTACATTCCCATCCTTCTCTTTCCTTATACTTCAGGGTCTCTGGTTATCTATTGCTGTTTTATTCAGTGCAGCTGAGACTAGTTAGTCTCCCCTGTGATTTTTGAGGTCAGATCTTAAGTTGGATGTGTATTACAAATAATTCCCTCAGATAATTTTTTCAGATATAAGGAAAGAAGAATCTGTTCCATTACAGATGTTAGTAAATGAAATGTGCACAGAACACTGGTCAGATGTGCTGCCGCCTTAGTATTTTTTGAGTATACAAACTATAAAGAAATTGCAGGTTTTTAAAGAATTTTATGTTTTTCAAGTTCTTAGTGTTGCTGCTTTGCATGGTTCTTAAATGTAATGTAGGTGCTCTCTTGGGAAGAGAAGCCATAATGCTGGAAAGAGTTGCTGCATTTCCCTCTCAATATATATATTAATATTGAAGACTGATCATAATAATTAACACTGGTCTGAAAGTTTCGTTATAATATGTGCATTGCTCAGACAAGTTGTTTTTGAAGCTGTATTTTTATATGTGAGGGGCATTCTTCATTTGATAATATAATCTCAGGTGTCAGTCAGACCTTTCCCATGTGTAATATAGTATATGGCTTTCTGCATTTATGAGATATCATACACTGAACTAGATACGTGCAGACATTGCTACAGACTAGGTATTCCATAGGGAAAACATCCCATAGGCAAGCAGGTGATGCTTTTTTGATGGTGAAGTCCTTCCCCAGCCTGTAGGAAACATCCATCATGTTTGGATGTTCCTTTTCTTATGTCCGTGCAATAAATGGGGTTTGGGAGGAATGGTTAGCTATACCTTGTGCTTGTAGGCTGTTAGGATCAGGTGAAGAGGTGAAACAGTACCCAGTGTATTGAAGCTCAGAGTGTATTTTTGTACCATATTCTGGACCAATATGATCAGATGAATGTAACACCACTATCACTACTTTCAGTGAAGAAAGTGGCATGAACTGGTACAAAGTGGTATTGTCTGTAGATAAATGGCCAGCCTCTTGTCTGCCACTATTTGTATCTTCTGACAGTCAGTCCTAAAAGTTTATAGGAAATCAAAATGGAGTGCCGTAACACACTTGTGTTCCTGAATGACGAGTAAGAAATCAGGGAGTCAGTCTTTTCAGCATTTGAAATACAGAAGGCTCCAAAGACTGATCTCTTTATATCACCAAGAAATGACACTGGTGCTGCTCTGTATGTGCAGAAGCTCATTTTTGGTATTCCCGTTAACTACTTCTCTGTCTCATGATCAGAGAGGCTCCTATGTGTCACTGCCTGCCCCTCTGATTGCACAAGCCTTGTGCCGTGTTTGGGAAAAAGGAACAAATTTGAGCAAAGGTTAATTAAAGAAATAAGTTTTTCCCCCCAAGTGATTGAATGAAAATTAATCAAAGGCAGACTAAAAAAAATGTAGTTTTAGAAAAGTGTGTACTGTTAAGAAATACTCTGTTCACGTGCTTCATCTATGTCAGGCCAGTCAGATATATGTTGTTGATTGTTTAGAAATAACAGTAGTAGTTTAACTAAAGATGGTCTGTAATGCAAGTCGCTTCAAATAGATGGTCTGTGTATTTACTTCCAGTTTTAATTTGATGCTTATGTTGACGATCTGTAGCTCCAAGGTTGTATTTCATTCTAAGACATAAGGATTCTTTTGCCATATATCTTTTTCCAGAGTCATATCATCTTTACTGAAAGTTAATTTGTTACCTGGAAACCTCTGTTGGCCAAGTGCCACCCAGAGGTTTCTTACTGTATTTTCTGCTGATTTTTAAGCCTCTTCATTCTGACATTCCATGATAAAGAAGAGCTCTAACAGAAGGGCTCCAGGTCACTCTGTGAGTGGATACAGAGAGGGAGTGTGCATACAACGTGGCCTGGGGAATTGCAAAACACCTGTTCTGCTTGAATTATCATTGGCTGCTGTGTGCCTATACTGTACCTGTTCTCTGTTTGTCCTTGTTTACTAATCCAAGTGTCAGTGCCACAATTCCTTATCCAGGTACAATACTAAATGAGGACTGAGTACTCTGTATTTATCTTGCAAGAATATTGTTAAATTTTCTTTAAAAGCTTTAGAAAATAAGTGAAGTGCTTTCTGAAGTATGTGGGAGAAGGGAAAGGTATGTAATTGTGCAGTATTCTGAGAACTGAATAAGCTAAACAGAACTTAACTAATCCTGATTCTCTACTTAAGAGTTCTCCTGTACTGAGTGTGTTCCTTTAGGTCCAACATGATTTCTGTAAAGGTGACATGAAGTTTTAAGAGATGTCTGATGCTGTAAAAAAGTAATGGACTATTTCTCTCCTCCTCTTTTGGGCAGTTTTGGCATGAATCATGATGGAATTGGAAATTCCTGTGGGACCAAAGGTCATGAAGCAGCAAAGCTAATGGCAGCTCATATTACAGCAAACACCAACCCTTTCTCTTGGTCAGCCTGCAGTCGGGATTACATCACCAGTTTTTTAGAGTAAGTAATCTCTCAAGAAAAATCATGAGTTTCAAAAAATTGACACCTTTCAGGATAAACAGTAGACATACAGTGACCTGTTCTGGTGGTTTACATTTTTAGAATGAACAGACATAAATGTAGCAAGTCACTTAAGACTTTTATTTTGTAGAACACTTTTTCTCTGTAGTGGCAAAAGCTTCTTCTGCGCCATTCTCCACATTACAGTTCTCATTTTTAATCTATTCAAAACATTTCGAAGTGCTGATCATATCTGATTACTTCATTAATCTGAGGGTGAGAAATAGAGAAGGGTGGAATTTGTCTATGAATGGTGGGAAGTATTTTTTTTTTCAAATACATGCATAATGTGAAGGAGTCTAATGAGAAGAACAAGGTTGTAGCCCAGTTTCTTGTGCATTTCATTCTCCAGATTTTTTTCATGCAGTCTTGTGGGTTTTTATCTGTCAATGTTCTTTGGTAGCATCAGTGATAATATAAAGATTATAGGAAAGGATAGCATAGATCTTTATATTAATACCTTAAAATTGTGCTAATCTATACTTCTGTGGTGATTTTTATACAGAAGTAGATTGCTACCTGAAATTTTACTTCTATATGAAAAAGATTGGAACAGTCAAAATATGTTAGTCTCAAAAATGCGCTCATAGCAATCTGTACATTCGTATATATGATGCATAATGAAGCCTTTAAGTGTGTTTTGAATTGTGTAAGACAAACATAGAACTGTGAGTTCACTGAGAGCAGATTAATAACCGGAGTTTTTAAAATGGCGTAAGATGGGCTTTATGGGAGCAAATGGCAGTTGTTTGGTAGGTTCAGTGTCATCAGCACAATTATTCCTTTAAGAAAGAAAGGTTGTTAAATAATTCAGACACTTACTGTATTTTAGGAGATGGACTTAAACCACTCAAGTGGTCTAACCATGAGACTACTAAGAACAAAATGAGCTTCTCCTCCTCTTTCAGGGATCTAACCTCAGAATGAAGTGCTGTATTCTGAATCTGACGTGAAGGGACCCATCCAGATCGATAGATTTTCTTTAAGTTGGTTCAGATATAGCTTCCCACACAATGTAGAGGATCACTGAATTGGTCTGGAGAGGTGTTTTAGCTCCCTATGGAGTTGGGGGGCAGAGGCAGATAGGTAATGTTGGTGCTGTTCAGAGGAAAAAAAATTTCTCTTCAGTTGCTGTATCAGGTTAAGGCATTTTGTATCACACCACTGAACTGTCAACCCATCCAGTCTTATGTACTGGAGATTTTAAGACGAGTGTCTAAACTAAAGGACACTGAGTAAGTCATCCTTACAGCCTTACATATGATACAGGTTTTTCACAATGTAAATTGATTTTCTCAGGGGAGATATGTATGTATTCATTTAACAGTACCATTATAAAAAAAATATGCAGCGTAGTTTTGTTTTATCATTACCAATCATTTCTGTTAATTCAACACTGTTCCTATTAGTAGTTTTTCTAGTAAGTCATGCAGCCTAGATTTAAGTATGACAAAGAATATGGGTTTTGCACCTCTTCTGAGACATTATTTCACAGCTTGGTAGTTCTGACTGTAAGCTTACAGTTCAGGTATTTTCTTGTAGCATTTGGGAGTTTGTTTCTTAGTGTTACAGTTCTGCTATTCTCTGTCTTACTGACTTCTTATTTGTTGCTCTCCTCTGAACTCTGTTTTGGTCCCATAATTGTCCTGACAATAAGTTGTCTATTGATGAAGACATAATTCAACAGATAGCTAAGAAATACCTTTTTATTTATAGGTTTAGAGAAAAATGGTAAAATTCTGTGGCTTGTGTTATGCTGCACATGTAATAGAGGTGAACATATCTTCATAATGTTCCCACACAGTTTTAAATTTCAGCCTGAACAAACATTCTTGTTTCCTTACTTGATATGTACGCAGTGATCTTTCAAATTTTTACTGCCAGTTAAAAACATATTTAGCTTGTGCCTCCTCTATGTTTAATTTTTTAATTTATTTTATGATTTACTGTTAGCATCTCCATTATTCTTCTCTATTCTCTAGGTTTGGTTGCAAAATTGTAGCTATATTAACATAAAGCCAGAATAATACTCTGGTGAATCTGTTGCTATAGTTCTAATCTCTGCAGGTTTTTTGAGATACTTGTCTGTCATTGCCAGTGTTTGCCAGCCTACTCGAATTACTACCATCTGTGAATTTCATAAAAAAAAAATCACTACTGAAGGTACTAAGCTATATTTGAGCTAGCGTAAAAAAACCCTACCCGTAGCAGCTTCATTAATAAATTATCTTTTATAATATTTTAGCTGTATTTTTGTGACACGGAATGTAGATTTTATTTTTTTTCAAAGCCACCTTGGATAAACATTATTTTACACATTGCAGTTATGAATAGGTTTTCCAATTGTATAGGATACTGTGTTTAATAATGTACTGAGCCAAAGATAACTTCTCTTTCATCTTATATGATCATAATTTTGCAATCTATTTTTAAAAATGTCAGAGTTCTCAAACACGATTTGTAAATCTATGCTTTTTATTGTTTGTGGTTCTAATATCCTGTTGATACTTTTTTTCCTTAAAATAGTTGTTTTGTCATTTCATAGAGTAGAATAGGCTTTAAAACTGTAGGGTTTTTTCTCCCTAGCTTTTCATGTCATCTCAATGACAGCAGGAAGCTGTTGAGATGGAGGTACGCAGGTACCTGCAGAACAGCTGTCAGAAGCCTAGTTCGCTGCTTTTTACCCATTCACACCTTTCCTTAAGGCAGAACAGCTTTAAAAGCAGATACTTTTCTGTTGCAGGTAATGATCAGTGAACAAGAAGCAAAGAAAAACAGCGAGTTTCATGTGGTAGCAATTCCCTGACTGCTCCTGTAAGAGCAGAACAGCCTGCATCCAATCAGGAAAAATGAGTCAATTTTTTTCTGGTACTTCTTCATAGCTTAGCAACAGATGAGGAAAATGCTGATTTAGAGCTTTAGAGGCAAATCCGCAACATGTTGTCGTCTGTGTCTGCAGATGTTTATTCCAGATAGGTTAGACTCTGCCCCCTTTCTTTCCATTTTTCCTCAAGACTGGGAGAACGGCTAGGAGAGGACCCAGTAGACTACAAATACGGAAGACAAGTGTTTTATTTCTGTGCTGAATCAGTATGGCTACTTTAGGATTCATTTAGCTACGTCTAACAAGAAGGATACAAGACAATGGCATGAACTGCAGATACCCAAGCAGAAACCTGAGGCTCTGAGTCTGTATGACTACCACAACACCTTTTAGATTTATTGGCTTGGATCTGGATACAGGTTTGGGCAGGGCTGTCATGGCACCAGGATGGTGCAGCTGGAATGAATTTCGCTAGAATCTCATTACGCGTTCACAGTATTGTATGGTAAGGTAGATTAGTGTGGATTTACTAGGTTACCATCTTGGGTCACCACTTACTACAGCACTTTTGCTTGGTGTGCCATTTTGTAGTGCAGATATCACATTGTTTTTTATCGTCAGGCAGAAGCATTTTGACACAAAAGTCATCCTGGTTACACTCAAACTGCAGCCTCACCTTCATCCTTCTTTTTGTCAAGACGTTCTTAAAACTACACCCAGAAACATATTTTCCAGACTGAGGCTACTGAGGAATAGCCTTTAGGTATCACTTGGAAGGTATCAATTCAGTTTTGCAGGATGGAGAGATAGAGGATGAATATGGCTCAAAGGATGATAATAAGACAAGGCAAAACTATGTATTGCTAATAGATCTATCAAAACTCTCAAGAAGGATGGCCAGCCAGCATTGGCTCTCAAATGGCCAAAGAAAATAACTTTTTACTAGGGAAAACATCCCTTCTAACACATAATAGTTGAAAGATTGACTGAATTCACTTTATCAGTTGAATTGTTCATAAGTGCTTTACAATGGCTTTAAATCTCACTAAATTTTTATGGAATTAAATGCAGAAATACTCACTGAGAATTGAAGGGTTGGAGAGCAGTGTCAGAGAAGAGAGATTCCTGTGAGAGGAGTAGAAACCTTTAATAACTGTTTACAGGAGAAATGGACCAAGCCTAAAAATATTGTTTGTGACTGAAAACCAATTAGTATAAATTTAATTCCATGCAGCATGTGGAATTTTTTATATATATATATGTATATAACATGCAGTCTCATTATATCCATCTTACATTTATACAGTGTGCCTACAGAGCCATGTAGATACCTAGATATAAAGAAGAGAACTTTTTGCTTAGAATTTTTTATTCAATTACTTCTGTGTTTTGTAATAACAAAATCTGGGTGATTTCTGGAATCATAGTTCACTGATCTTGTCAGTATCAGATAGGAGAAGGTTTTAGAAGAAGCCAGATGGCCAACTCTGTCTTTCAAAGGCAGGATTGTATTTTGAAGATGAATGGAGGAGAACCAGGAGTCTTTATACTATTTGAGTAAGATCTATCATGGGCAATTCTTGGAGAGACTCTAGGATTGCCATACAGTGGGATTTAGATCTGAGACTACACATTTCTAACTCTGGAAAAGAGCCAAAACTACCTTGGTCCAAGCAAGCTCATCTAGACAATATAAAAAGTCATCCAGTGTTTGGGCCCAGATGTCATCTGCCCAAGAATCTTGGACATGCAAGTAAATATGCAAGATAAATATAGGATATGCCTATATATTCCTCATATGCTATCTATGGCAGATTGGCCAGTCCCCTGATACTCCAGAAATCTAAGCTCACATCGATCATATCAAAATTTAATATCTCTCTCTAGAAATCAATGGAGAAAATTTACATTCAGTATTATCTGTTGACTTACATTTTGGATTATAATTTGATTCTTTTTTCTAGGATTTTTCTTTTTAGCTAACAGATAACTGAATAAAAAGCATATAGCCCCAGTTACTGTAGATTTCTGAAAATTTCAAAGTCTTATGTTTTGCTTAAAAGGCTACCCAGTTAAAAAAAAACAGAAGAGTTTCTGTAATCATGGGCTGGCAGTCTATTTTTGAGTGTTGACTTTGCAAGTGTTACTCTTTTTCTACCTCTTGGGTTATGTAAATTTAAAGACATTCTAAAGGGCAGAATCAGCAGCAGATTCCCATTAATTTATTCATAGAACGTTTGACAAAATAAATACAGAAAACAAATTGGTCTTATATTTTATAACTTAATATCTCCCAAACTCTCAAGGCCAGATACATTTTGATAGGTGGATGATTTTGATAGATGGACCAACAGATTTTTCCTAATAACGTCTGCTGGATAATTATTCAAATGAATAAAAGCACGCTTTGGAACATAGACTGTATTGTGGAGGGAAGTATACAGTAGCAAATTATCTACTCCAAACAGAAGAAAAATTGAGTATTATGAAAAGATTATGCAAAATTAGAGAGGCTTTGCTATGAAATAGAAAATAAGACATAGAGCCAGCCTTGCATAAAAGACTGGAATGAAGTAGACTTTCTCATGATTGAGTGGTAAATCCACATCAATATCTGAATTTCCCTAACATTCAGGAATGTTTTCATTTAGTAATCCTATTCTGGTTCATTGTAATTTTAAACATACCACTCCAAATCACACTTCCATTACTTATGCCCTCCTTCTGGAAATATTTTTGTTAATATCTGTAGACCATTGAGCAATCTGCAGAGTTTATTCATTAATGTCAAGTTAAGCAGCTTTTGTAACCTGTACAGAGATATATGCTGGTGCTCTTTAAAAATCAGTTTTTACTTAGGAAAAGTACATAATAAATATGAAGTAAGGGTTCTTTTAGGAGCCAAATTTTATATAGAGATATGTAAATTATTCATGGTTTTATATGTATATATATGTATAAAATGCACTATGTTTATACCTTAATAATTTTATTATTTTCCCCCATATTTTTATGAATAATTTGGCAATAGAATTAAATAAAACATTATCTATCCTATCTATTTATTTATCTATATGATTGTTTAGCTAAAATAGATAATTACAAATATTTATAATACATTTAATTTATGATTGTTAATCATGACTTGCATTGTAGTCCACATCATTATTATGAATGAGCCAATTCTGTAACATTCAAAACCTTTTTTCAGCGGTAGTGTTCTGGGATATTTTCTTCAACCATTAAAGGAGTTGTGTTGTACTGTGTGTGTTGCGGAGATATTTAGGAATAGATACTGTAATAGGAGCATAAACCCTGAAATGTCTACATTCATGGATTTTGCTTTTTCTCTTTATTGGCCTTGGATACAACAATGATGTGCGTACAGAGGTGATGAACCTCACTTTTGCATTGTTCGCTCTGTAAAGATGCTAACATTGAATCCCTGCTTGCTGTTATTTTGACCAAGCAGTTAACAGGGCTAGCATGTCTGAGATCTTAAGCTTTCAGAGAATGCTCTAGTATCCTTGATATCTTTCCAAACAGAAGATTAATTTGCCATCCTGTGATACTAAAATGCAAAACAATGTTTAAATTATATTGTAGACTGTTTTACAAAGATCTCCTGAGACGCTACACTGGAGTAGAGGGATGATGTGACATCAAGATTAGCTATTTTATAATTGAAACCGGTCCCTCTACGTCTCATAAAACCTAACCTAAAATTAAATTAACCTAAAATGAAATTAACCTAAAATTAGCAAAATGAGGGAAAACGAGAAAGTCTTTGAGTACTAGTAGTTTGTTGTGGAGTAAATAATGTGTGTACGGATGAGTTCGAGATCACCTTATTTCTATTGCAAGCACTAAAGATTTATTTATCCGCTACCTGTTCAAAAATGTAAATACTCTGCAGGGATATCCTGTAGGTTTTTTGACTTTGTATATGCTTCCTATATGAGATAAAATCACAAGGCACAAAAGCAATTGTGAGTAGAAATACTGTAAAATGGCAGAGATCAAAGTATTTGGGCATTCTTTTCCTTCCTATGATGTTTTTTACATCTACACAAAGGGCTTTTTTCACTTTTATAGGCCTGATTGATAATAACTATTAGATCTCTGTTTATAAAGCGCTCTGATACCCTTATTCTTCTTGCACCCTTTTGGTTCATTCCCCTAGATATAGCAGATATTTTTTTTTTCCCTCAAGTATCTGGGTTTTGCTTTGGTGGAGCAGAGAGAAAGGTAGAAGAACAAGGTCATAGACTCAAGAGTATTACACCATTCCTGACTCCAATAGAAATGTTCTGGAAAAGTTATACGGTCCTAAGCCTGTATTCATCCTTTGCACAGCTTTGGTGAGATCTTTCATTACCAATGGGAAATCCCTGGTTTTATTAATATGTTTTATAACGCATGCTATTTCTTTTCCAAAATACTTCAATTCACAGAATACAGTATCAGATTCTCATAGTAAGTTTGTAAAATTTTATTCAACTACTTCAGAGAAGTAATAGAACTGAAGCAGAAGGAAAGAGAGAAACAAATTTTCAGTCAGAGAGGTGGTGATGTAATGTAGCTAGTGAGTGAACGACTGCTTAGTCATTTTCTTGCTTTTTTACTATTATAACAATATTTCATTATTGTGAAAATCCTGTCATTAGAGCGGAAGAGGCATATTTTTGTATTTGCTACATGGATTTTGATTTACATTTCTGCAATTATATGTCTTACGATACATAACTTAAAGTGAATTTAAAGATTTAGATTTGATTCTGTCATCTAATCTGTACAGGGATACATATGCCTATGGGGACAGTCAACGAAGGTAATAAGAGTTTTTAAATGCTGTGCCCTTGTCTGGCTGTTTACGGGATCACAGTTTGCAGACCGAACTCTTGCATTATTGGAATGGATGGAAATGTTCCCATCGGATGCAGTACTAATGTCAAATGCTAAACTTCCCACTGCTTGTTTAAGCAAAGTTCCTATCTGCAGTTTGGTCCAGACAGTGCAGACAATTCCAATTCATATTGGAATTATTAACATGTACTCCTCATACACCCAAAATACAACACTGAAATATTTCAAAAGAATGTAGGATAGTTTCCCAGCTTCTGCTATTGGAAAATATATAAGCTTGCAGTAATTAAAACTGGAATAAAGCAGCAAGTACATTATTTTTTATGACAGAACCTCACAACTGATATTTTAAAGGTAGATTTCAGCTGAGGGGATATGTGTGTTTGTGTGCGCGCGCGGGTGAGTCACACTAGATTAATTTGCATTAGCGACCGAATATAATATTTTTTTCTGTATTTACCTTGTTATTGCCTTAGTTTCTGTTTGCCGCCTTCTGAAATGAATTGCCGCCTTCTGAAACAACAAGGCAGTTGTTTTTCTATGTTTCTCCAAAGGGTCTATTGTAGTACTTCAAAGAATTTAATAAAATAGGGTTAAAATGAGAACATAAAATGTGTAGTTAAAGGGGGCTTTTTGCTCTTTTTTTATCTGCAGATGAAAAGTATATAAAATTGGAGATCTCTAAAAAACAGTGTAGAACATTCACTTCTGAAATTATGTTCCTTTGGCAAGTTGCATGGAAAAGATTTGGAAAAAAAACCATAAGTGCTGGCAAAATTTGTAGGAATGTCGGAAAAAAATTTAAAGTGTTGGCATAAGAATTCTTTAAAAATCCTCACTTATTCACATGTGAAATGAAAGTAAAAAAGCATCTGTCCTCTTTTATGCACACTGACTAAATAAAACCGAATAATTATATTTAGCAAAGTACAAAGTTTTCTAAACAGAACTCTGACTGCATTTGGCTTGCTTTGTTATTTATTCCACTACACTAAAATATTGTGGTCAAACATGGGCATATTTTGGAAAAAACCCCACCAGTCACCAAACAAAACAGTGATTATAAAAGAAGAAAATATTAAAGTTTTCAAAGATTATGATCTTAGTTCTAACATGAAATTTTTAAGATGAGGAAAGATCTTGGATCCATACAAAGTTTTTCACTTGCTCTAGTATAGGTAAATTTGGAGATCCTGCAGAATTTTTACCACTGTAACTGTTTTGTTCATAGAAATGGAGGAAAAGCATGCATGTCAAGGTCCTAATCCTATAACCATTTAGTCTTATTGAAATTTAAAAGTGTTTTATATAAACCAATTGAGCTACTCATACCTGTAAGATTGTACTTAGCTGTTTGAAGGATCGGAAAGGTCGTTAAGAATTGTAAACTGAATTTCTTTGATTTACTTAATTTGTTTATTTTTCATTCTATGACCAAATGTAGCTATTCTTCAGTGAAAACAAATAGGATTCTTAAAACAAAAATGAAAATCAGTCTTGTGTGGCTCAGAAATTATCGTACTTTTAAAAAGGATAACATATGAAATCTATTTAACAATCTAAAATAAGCATTTTTGTTAATAATAATGATGAAAAATTATTTTGATCTTTTAATTCCCTCTAATTATTTTTTCTTTTTACTATGGGTGTACCATCTCACTGTTTGTTTATTGCAATCATATTTGTTTCACACCCAATGCTGTTAAAAGTAAGAATTAGATACATGATATCATTACTGTGATTTACAGTCAGTAGAATTCCTAATTGACTTGGTCCTTTATGTTGAACAGTTCGGGCCGTGGTACTTGCCTTGATAATGAGCCTCCCAAGCGTGACTTTCTTTATCCAGCTGTGGCCCCAGGTCAGGTGTATGATGCTGATGAACAGTGTCGCTTCCAGTATGGAGCAACATCCCGCCAATGTAAATACGGGGTAAGAAGTCTTAATCCTTATGCTGAGTGTTCTGCTGAGTCATTTGTATATATTCTTTTATAACATAAATCTTTAGTTAGATGCAGTAGTGGGTTACAGATCTCTGATAGCATGTCTGGTGCCATCATACGGAAGCAAAGGGTACATTTTAATCCTTATGCTGCATCTTTTGCTTGAGTCATTTGTGTGTACTGTACACCAAAATGTGTGGGTAACAATGAGCTGGGGAAAGCATTCTTTAATTTTAGGGAAAAAAGGAGCCCATAACACTTGACCCTGCTCCTTATAAAGTGTACTACGGAATTTCCCCTGATTTCAGTTAAATGAGATCAGGTTCTCATTGTATTAATCTTGAAACATGAAATCTGTTGTGTTGGCTTTAACTTTTCAATTTAAAGCTACATTTTGAAATTACTTTTGTACTTCTATTCATTTGTCAGGTCTGGTTTTCTTCTCTACCCCCACTCCATACCCCCCTTACCCTGCCCCCCCCGACTTTGAGTTTATTGTTTCTCACATTGTTCAGATCTCTTTTTGGAAAGATGAATTACAGTTATAGGAACAGAGAAACATGAAGCTAGATAGCTAAACAGAATACTGAATAACTAAGTACTAGCAAAGCTTTGACTACACGTACCAGTGTGCAATATTTAAGGTAAATAAATTTACAGTAGAAATAAAGACCTGCACGTGCAGGCCATTGTGCAACAAATTTATAAATACTTACTTAAAACCTTGCAGCCCAAAGTGTGTAGTAAAAGGATGCATTCTGCTGTGTTTGTCATCAAATAATCATCTGAGACTAAATTTAAATCTTGAAAACGTATCTACTGATTTAAAAGTAAATAGTTTTAATATTTTAATTTTTAGACTATTCAAATAAATGATATAATAATTTAATTTATACTCTATTCACTTCTCTAAAGGCTAGCTGCAAAGAAAGTCCATTTTTAATATCCCTGGGGTGATAAATACAGTATTACTCCTGGGATGCCTCTTTGGCAGATCACATTGTGCAAAGGATTTAAAAGCTGTATGTAGCTGGCTGACTAGCTCACTGCGTCTTCTACTCCTGATCCCTCATCAAACCTCTTTTGGCCTTCATTGTTCTTTAAGTTCTCACTTCCCACCACTGTTCTTTAAGGGCCCTTTTTCCTGTCACTACATCTAAGTCATACCTTTTTTTTTTTTCTTTTTTTTCTTACAAATTCTCACCACACACACTCTTTTATTTTCAGACTAAGGAAATCTGCAGGTATTTAATCCGTGATTTATAGTGCAGCCTTTGGAGATATACTGCATTTTAAATTAAAGTGGAAAGTTAATAATGTGCAAAACCTGGCTTTTCCATGTATGTGAATTTTTTTTCAAGCACCGCTAAACTACGCAATCATTGTTGTGATGATCACACTGCATAGTGTGCTTTCTTTCTTAAACCAGTTTCTAAACCACAAACAATTGGAAGTAATGAAGATATGTAGGTAGTCTTGGCTTTCTGCCTTCTGCTTTTTTTTTGGTTTAAAGTTTTTTTTGCGGGATTCCCTTATAGTTGCAAAAAAGAGGTTGACACTTAATTGAGGCAATAGTTAAAAGGAGTTACATCTTCATGTGACATTAGAAGTCTGAATTGATTCAGTGTGTTGTGTTCCATCAGTGTGCCATCAATGTGAGCATAACTTTAATGTGTCTCAGAAAAAAAAACCCCTATTTTTAACAATAGGATTCAGACTGCATATATTGATATAACAGGTTATTGTAGAAGTCTGGTAATATCCACTCCAAGAAATGATATGCATTTAAAATAGTATCTACATTTTAAAATATTATCCTCCATGGCCATCATGCTCTGAAAATGCGATCGTGATGATTATGATCGTACAGATGTCAAGTGATAATTTTGAAGGGGAAAAAAAAAGTCTTTGGAAGCTGGTAGTCCAGATGGAAAATATCCACAAGAAAAACCTATTCATATATGAAAAGTTTTTTAGAACTGAGTAGGGGAACTAGATCTAGATACCAGGAAAAGCTAAGTTGAATACTCTGCTCAACTTTTTCACTATCAAAAGTAAACAGTAGGTGCTTTGGATAGTTCTATTTGACGTACAATTCACATGAAGATGCCATTAATAGTTCATTGATCTTATTCTAACAGACACATGTGCAACTATAGACAGGAAAACATAGTAAAAATCCCTAATTAACAGTGGACCTAGTATATATACTGACTTCTTCTAGCACTTCTTTTAACCCTTTTTATTTGAAGTGCCTGGTAAAAAAGCGGTAGAACAGGTTGTCCAACATGGGGTTTGCTGACCCAGAAGGAAATAAATTCTAAACCAAAGGGAAATCTCAGAGAAAATTGCTTGCCTTTTTCTCTTGCTCATGTTCTTTACTGATTTATGGTAGTAGGACATGACAAGAGAAACAGTCGAACTATCAAATCAAAGGCCAAAAAATTAGTGTCTCCTTTAGGCTCTGATGTAGCTGTCGAGATACTTGGTGTTTTTAAAGTAACTTGGAAAATCTACACGTTCCTTCTGCTTTGGAATTCTGTCGTAATGTCTTAGGAGCCTTTAGAAAAATTACCTCTTTCAGCTATCTGGCTTTAATGTTAATCTATGTTCATTGCCTTTTCTCCCGTATTTCCTCATCCATTCCCTCTGTATGTTTATTTTAAACTCTTGCTTTTGATCATAGATCATGTCCTAATCCTGCAAAGAATTTTGCACATTTATGTACGTGGTGCCTTTCTGACATAGGAATTGAAGTTAAATACATGGAGAGGTGTTTGAATGATTAAGGCATCAGAACTAAAGTACTAAAGGGGCTGCAGGTTTCTGCCTTTCTTCTCTGTGTGTGTTTACTTACAAGGAGCCAATTTGACCTTAAAAGGAGCTCTTTGGTAGTTGTTTCTACACTAGTGAGTACTAGACCTAATTAAACTGTTTAGTCACGTATGGACAGAGCTGTTCCAGCAAAAGCGTTGTGGCTATTGGTCAGATTTCCCTGCATTGTTCAGCACATTAACTTGGACAAGAATTCAAAGAGACACTTTAGCTCTTTAAGCTGAAAAAATAAAATGGCATATTAGCAAGTAGGCAGTGATCCTGCTAATGTTACCATGTGCATTGTTCTTTATACTAACTTTACACCATTGCTACTACAGGGGCAATTTTACAGAATTTAATTGAAGAAATAGATAGTTTGAATAAAGAATCGAGAGGCAATGTTTCAAGCTACTTAAAATATTTCATTTTTAGGGTACACTGTTGTATTCAGGGGAACATGAAGTTTATGACCTACAGTGAGCCACATTATAATGGTGTAGATTTCACCATATAATACTGATGCATAGCTTTTTCCTAAAGGCAATACATGCTTTCAGGTATCTTACTGGATTCACTGCAGTGGGAGGTCTAGAGGTTATTAGGAACAGTGCTATTTCCTCTTCACTTATGTAGCTACTGGATATGCTACATCGTCTAGGGTGATGCAGTGTGAATTCTCTTCTGCTGATTATCAAGTGTGTCTCAGTTCTTTGCTCTGTTTGTATGCCATTTCCCCTGATAGTTCAGAACTTCTTCCAATCCTTTTGTTTAGGTGAGTGTAAGGAGAACTTTTCTCTCTGACTCCTTACCTCCTTCACCTTTGGGCATCTGCCTAGTAACAGCTGGCTGTTCGCTGTCTCTGGGTTAACTCAGGGAAGAATTCCAGTCTTGACTTTGAATTTCTCTGTTTTATGAGTTTAAGTAATACCTGGAATATGCCTGATGGTAACTTACAGATTTTGCGGTTCAAAATAACACTTTTCTTTAGAGCTGGTCCCCACATCTTTAGGACAGAGGCTAAAACCTCAGACATTTTAATAGCAGTTAATACTTTATGCATATGGTTGATATTGCTGTGGTGCATTTTATGATCTGTGAAGCTGTTGGCTGCTAGCGTGGGTTTCAGAGATAGTGCCTTACAATTCTTTGGTATATTTTTTTGCATTTTGTGCTTTTCCACCATCATTGGTGTCAGTAAATACTTTGAGCAGGGAGCAAAGGGGACAGAGTCTCCATTCCTTTGCATACATGACTTCACTGAAATCAGCAGGACCTCTCTTTGTATTTCACACTAGAGTTTAAGACATCAGGTAATGTATTTTAGCTGATGACAGGTAGCTCTCTTCTTTCTCATGGTCTTATGTTTGCAATTTAAGTTCTCTAGTTAGTTTGCCAACAAAAATAGCTTTACACTCAAGTACCAGTTTTTATTCATTTTTGTCAGTGCGTTCTGGAGGACAGATGGAGTACAAGCTATGAACTTACTGCTTGTAAACAGGCAGAATGAAGATATATTCTCAGAATAAGGAGTCCTTCTGCCTTCGATAGCTTCCTTGCATTAGTTGTCTCTAGGAAGTTTTTAATGAGTTATGGGAAGTGGCCATAAAGTTAATTACCATTAATGGAAAGTTGCTGGGAAGGTGTTGATTACAGAAATACGGGACATGCAGTTGTCATACCTTCCCTGCTTCCTAGTTTCCCACATGTCAGTTCAGAGACAGAATAGTTTAACTGAATTAGTTAGTAAAAACCAAAAGAAAACAACATCGATCAGGTAACTTTCAAATCCAGGAGAGTAAACAAATTGCTATACCAAACTTGTCTACAATATTTCTTCTAGGGCAAAGTAGCCTGAATTGCAATTGACCCTTGTAATCAGGTGATACAAACTTCAATGTTAGTGAATTAAACTGTCACTTTTTTCATGAAACACAAATGTGATTTACTCCAGTTAAATAAAGAGAGGAATTAAGCTTGATGTAGGGTTTTTACGGAAGGTGAAAGCAAATTCTGGAAGCTGTTTTTTCAGAAAGAAACGCAGAGAAGCCACTGCTGTGTCTTTGCACCAGAACTAGCGGTTCCCTTTTGTTCCCTCGCCCATTGATACTATGACTAGGACTGTGAATTTAGTTGAATCTGTACATCATACTTAGTAACTCACCGAAAAGTGACTTTTCCCCCCCCAGCTTCATACGTCATACCACGGCTAAATTGCTTTATACTTGGTGTTTGTTAGCAGAGCATAGGTAGTTCGATCAGATGGATTTATATTACATTGCTCACAAATTGGTGTTAAAAGTGTGTGTAGACAAAGAGAGAAATTGACATTCTGTCATTTTTATCAACCTTTCTTGCCAGTCAAGTGCAAAACCTCATCACTATTGTGCAGGACTTTTCTTGTGTAAGGATTTACAGGATTGTGCTGTGATTAAGAACACTGGAAACACTTCCAGCTTTATTCTTAAAGAGAATTTTGTTCCCTCTTGTTTTTAAGATTAGGATGTGTATAGCCAAGGGAAATCCCAGAAGTTTTCCTCTTTCTAGAATCCTAAAGTAGTTTTACATCCTTTTTTTTGTATCTTTTTCTAACAAGTTCCTGTAGTCCCCTTTCTTCTTTCCTAGGACTGTCTTGTCTCCAACCCCCCTTTCTCTCTCTCTCTTTTTTTTTCTCTTTCTCTCTCTTTCACACCAATGTGCCTGGATCTTATGAAAGCTGTTTAAAAAGCGCAAGGGAAAGCTAGTGATCAAAGCAGGAGGAGTGCATTAGATTACAGGAGAAGCAATAGTAAGATTCCAGATACTGGAATGTGGTTTGAATAAGGATCAGATAGGTTGCATGGGTTTGAAAGGGAAGATGCTACTTGGAGGTGATTGACCTTTTGGGGCTTCTGTAGTTTCCATAAGGTTCACATAAGCACCCAATATTTAGGAATGAATGCTGGTAACATAATACGAATGTACAACTTAAGCTTCGGATTCTATTTCACATTCTTTCAGCATGTTGTGATTCATAACATGCTGCACCACTTAATGAGCATTTGGTAGCAGAGCACTAAACCGGTAACTTTTTTGGGTGCTTATCTGAACTAAACTTTGAACCTTCTGAAGTTTATCTGTAATTATAGTCTTCTAGTTTTAATCGTGTTGACAGCAGTATTTCAGCAGTGAGGCTGAAATTACTCTAGGTTGATGCTTTTCAGGTCTGAATTGTAAGTTAAAATTCAAGCTAATTACTTTTATGCTCTATGTTAGCAAATGCTCATCAAGAGATGCAGCATATTATACATTAAACATGATGAAGTAACATAAGATCCTGATTAACTTCTTAAAATTTTATGAGGAAAAAATGAAACTCCCAAATTATCATAGTTTAATATGCGTTGTGAATGTATTTCCCATCTTATTTTTTTTTAATATTATGGGCCAAACTGCTGACTTTTGTTGGAGGCTTTCATTAGTGTTGAAAACATTAAGAACAGCACAGCAATTTGATCTTTGCTTTTAATATCATTGTGCTGTTTTGTTACCATGTCTGATGATTGTGATATAGGATGCTTAGATGTTACATAATTTGAAATGCCTATATGTAACTCTGCATGACACAACAGAAAGAGGCTCCATCATTGATAACACTTAGGCAAAAGGAAGATAATTTGATTTGCTGTTTTTTTTCTCTAGATGGGTTCAGCTTTGTTTAATTTACTGCAAATACAAGCATCCGAATTCCAAACTGAAGTCATGGAGCCCTAAGATACACCGTTACAGGTTGTCATCTATCTTGTCTTGATTTTGTGAAAGGCCTCAGCTTCAGTTTATGTTTCCTGGATTTTTAAAACACTTTCCCTTGTTTGCTTTACAAATTAATAGTTATTAAATCCACACATTTAGAGACTGACTTTAAGGTCATTGATTAATTTTCATATTATGCTTCTTTCTCTTAGTTTCAGTAAATTATTCACACAAATTTAATATTGGCAAAAGATATATTAGCTTCATCCTGTGTCCACCACTGAAGAAAAGACTACCCTAAAGGGTCACCTAATGTTGGTGGGTGGGTCAGTGTGGGTGGGTGGGTGTGTGTGCATGTGTGGGCGCGTGTTAGTATGTGAAAAAAAGCAGTATACTTTCTACTAGTGATTTTGGGCCTGACCTTTCTAGGGAAGCTCTTCATATGTTTTTGAGGCTGGCTTATTAAAAACAGTTGCTTAGAGATGTTACAGATAGGATGGTGGTAGTAAGGAAATAGCTCAAATTAATCACTCTGAAACTAAGGTAGTACCAGGTATAGGGTTGAGCCAGAGAACAGAAAGCTTTATGCACCTTAGTCAGAATTTCTCTATTAACTGTCCAAAATCAGCTGAAAAGAGACATAGCCATAGTAGTACCTGGAATATTTCCCCTTCCATTTAGCGAAATAACAGCACAGATGGATTTTCCACTTCTTTTTAGATATCTTATTTGATTTCAAATTACTATTAATGTTATTTTTCATTTTATGTACAGGGTGATGGAGAATGTAGATTCTACTCTTTCTTTTCAATGCAAAACAGCAGGGGAAAATAAACAACTTCTTAAATAAGTTTGGATATATTTAAAAGAAATGATAAAAATACTTTAATTTCTTTTTTTCAATATAAATTACATCTACAAATTGATACATTGTGTTATTTTAGTTAATAAATCCTCAGTGTTTTACATAGTTTTCCATAAGGAAATATTCTGTTGATTTGGGGATATTGTATGTCTGTCTCAAACAGAACTCCTTTCTGATTTAAGCAGCAGGTTTTGCTCAAATATTAATAGTATGATACAGCCCATAGTAATTTTACCTTACTTTCGTTTTGTCTTTAGGGATTTACTGAGGCAAACTCCTGCTGAAATTAAAGTCTGAATAAGGACTACTAGGCTATGTCAGTAATAATGTTTAGGTTTGATACAGAGCTTTTCATTCTATCTCCCAGAGGAATTTAGGAAGAAGGAAAATATTTTTCTTGTTTTGTGGAGTAGGGAGGTGAACTGATGTGCTTAGAATCATCCTGCAAACAGATGAATGACTAAAATAGTTTTGGAGTGCTGCATCCATTAATTCACACAGTTCAGCCGATTGTTTAGAATTAAAATGTCTGCATGATGTTAGTTCAATGAATTTGGATGAGTCTAGTGCCGTGAAGAAGCCTGAGTATACAGAAAGAATGCCATTGGAAGGATTTTGTTAAATACTCTTGTTTGTGGATACATTAGCCTGGCAATGAAATATATGTTTTAACTGTTACTTCCACATATATGTTAATATATAGGTGGTAAACTTGTGTAGGCATATAAAAAATGAAATTCTACGTGTAAACTCTGGAGCACAAACCAGGATTCTGGATTAAAATCACCCTGAAATGTAGATGTTTTCAAATTCCAGAGTGTCATCCAGATCTGATTGTTTGCTTCTGTCTATATCAGAATGGGAAATCTTTGTTTTGTACTGCAATTGAATTTTTGGTCTTTTCAGAACATTGAACTAAAGTTAACAAAGCCAGCACAGCCATTAATTTAAACATTTGAACTTGATAAGATGCAAAATAAAGATGAGGTCACAAGTAGAATCGTCACAGTCTGACACTTTTAATTATGTTTGACAATGTAAACTACACATGAAACATGAGCAAGTATATTACACTAATTTTGCTCAACAAAACGAGCAAGTCAATTAAATGTAAAAGTCAGTAAGGCAGGATTATGACAGGAGCACCTCATACTATGTCTGAAAGGAACCAATTTTAGGTTTTCACTTTGAAATCCATACTATATTGAAATTTGGATTCATGGTTGATTTAGATGTGAATTTGATTTAACGTTGAATTTTAACACCTTAATGGCTGTGAAATTTGTAATCTAGTTAGATTTTTCAGGAATATTTGTGATGTACCTTCTGTTCTTTCCCTGTTCTATGTGATATTTTAAACCATATATTTATTTGTGTTACTTGTATCTTAATCTGAAAATTTTATCAGCTGTGTTGCAAAAGCAAGTGTTTTATTCAGAGATTTAAGTAAGTAAAAATTTATACTGTTCGCATTTCTTCAATGAAAAATTCTAATCTGAAAAGTAAGATAGTTCTACATTGGTTGCTTTTACAAGTGGCCATATTTCTGCTTAAAAAAAGCTCAACAATTTGTTTAAGTTTTCAAAAAGCTACCCACCAAATAAATAGGATGACATAGCTTAGGCCTAATTGTCAAAAATTGGATGGAAATCCAGAAATTATCAGTATTCATTCCTCATCATTTCAGACCATTCTAACAGGGTATGTTTTTATTGGATTTTTAAAAAGATACCTTGCTTCTACCAATCATGAAACTAAATACGCTCTATTAACAATCCTGCAATAATGGTACCAGCTGACTTTAAACTTGGAAAAGAATTTTGCGTTATTCAAGAAAAGCTTGTACTGTTGAACTGTTACTGCGGCTGATAGTGAGTAAGATATAAATAAATTGCATTGTATATGCAGTATAATGCAAGAAACATGAATCTTACGGTAAAACTTAACAGCTGTTACTGTTGATGTGTATAGAAAAGATAGCCTAGGTGCCAGATGCTCATTTATTTCCTCAGAGAAACAATGAACTTGGCGGGGATGGGGGTGGGGGTGGGGGGGGAGGAAAAGGGGAGGGAGCACCTAGTAACTTCAATTTACTCACACTGTCCTTTCCTTTTTGCTCTTTGTACCAAGGTTCAGCCATAACATCTAGACAAGGATTATTTCTAGGGTATGATTTCAAGCAGCAGTTAAATAAAATCGAATATTATTGACTATCGTAAGATCATTTTAAAGATCTGAGTATCTTTCAAATTAAAAAGAAATACTTAAAAATAGAAGGTACCTATAAGCAGGTTGTGAACTCTTGCACAGATCTCAAAGTAATAAAGCAGAGATTATCATGTGAGTCATTTACTGTAAAAGCAAAACACTTCTGATGCCGTTCTGCATACACAGCTGAATCGAAAGGGCAACTGAAGCAACTATTCAGATTTCCAGTGTTCAGCCAACTTTGGATCATGCCCACATTATGAATTTCAACCCATAGTTTTAACAATGAATCTCCAATGTGAACTGAACTGGCTTAATTCAAATGAGCAAACGTGCAAAACCAAATGAGAAAATGTGGTAGGAAAAAAGATGATTGTTTGTTTAACACTGACAACATAGAGAAATAGGATAGGCTAAATTATTTATGAAGTATCAGCTGCAAATATAAAAAGCTTAAAGGAAATGTTTTAGTACCTAGCTCAATTAGTACTAAATACATGTGCACTGTTTTAGCAAGTGTTACAGAAGAGGAGTGCAAGTAGTCTGAGCTCAGAAACTTTGGTTTTTAACTGAAGGAAAAGTTACAATTACAAAAGTAATTGTTGTGGTTTTATATTTTAAAATTAATAGTATCCCTTTACCATGTAATTTTGAGGCAGATAATGACAGTAATGGGGATACTACAGCACATCTGAAGACTACTTTATAGCAATACTAAAATATCTAAGCCCAGTATTAGCACTGATCAGGAAAAAGCAACTATAAAATATCACTTTCATGGCAGGTGTGAAAAACACATTCTTGTAGTCTACAGTTTGATGCTTCCAGAATTCTTTTCTGGCAGAATATTCTTAGGTAAAATATGGTGGCTTTGAAATTGCTCGAGAATATTTCACGACAATCTATAGATTTATTTCTCCAGCCCAGTTCTGGATAGTTTCTGTTCAAAATAAATTTGTGTATACGTGTGTGTATGAGGACTGGAAACAATTTTAGGCTTTTATTCTGATCAACATGCTTCTGCCTTCTTTCCTAGGAAGTGTGTAGAGAGCTCTGGTGCCTTAGCAAAAGTAACCGCTGTGTTACCAACAGCATCCCAGCAGCTGAAGGTACTCTTTGCCAAACAGGGAGCATTGAAAAGGGGGTGAGTACAAATATTATTTGTGTTTATTGTTTGAAAAAGCAGTTTAATGTTTAAAGGCTACAGGAAGAAAGAACTAGAAAATGAAAGTAATTATGAGCAACTATAAGAGTTCAAAAAAGAATGATTATTTCAGAATACATTTGCATCCTAATGGAAGTACCCTCTGAATTATTTCACAATTATTTTATATATGTAATTTAATAAAACGTTTATCTTCACTAAAGAATTCTACAGCCTGGATCAAAAAAACCCCACCCTGTTACATACTCTCTCTATATGTTTTCAGTAATTTTTGTAAAAACGCCTTAATCTTTATTAAATTTTAAAACACTCTTCCATAAAGGACTTCTACAACTCGAGGTCAGGCATGGACTTTGAAAATGTGTAGCACAGATCTAGAACCTGAACTCCGTTATTTTGTTAGAAGATAAAAAAAAAATCTTTATTTCTTCAGATATAAGCTGAACTATACAAGCATATAGAAAAAAATCTTGGCTTGATGAAAGGATTTTCTGAAAGCCCTTATTTCCCAGTGACCTTTCTGTTTTGACTTTGAATTATTTTTTTAGTATTCAGTTACACTTACATAACTGTTTAGCTTTAAAGGACTTTGCTGTGCAGTCTGATAAACTCTTCTACCTAACAGAAAAGTATAGAAGGTCAATGTTGCAATAGATAAGTCTAGTTCTACTGTATCTGTCTGAACATGTGAATTTTGATTTCGAAATGATGGCTGTATATGTCTGTATATCAGTAGTTTCAGACAAAGTTCTGAAACTTAGTTTTAGATTAAGAATAGTAAAATAGTTTCTCAATTAGAAGGCAAAATTATGCAGATCTTAAAGAGGAGAGAAAATATTTTCATCATTAATTTACAGGACATGTACTGGAAAAAAAAAGTTAATTCCATATGACTTTTTTCAAGATAATATATTTTATGCAGGTTTGCACAAAGTGAAGAGAGCTTATTATATTAAACAATTTCCGGTGTCTGTCCAAGAGTTGCTGCATCTGTCCCTAAGATCTACTGCTCCAGATTGGATTTTTTTCTAACAACGACTACTGACATCTATTCTCATTCTGACTTTTGCCATGCTAGCTGAGCTAGTTTTAACAAAGATTACACTGCGTTTTGACTTGCAATCTGGTGTTTAAACAAAAAGAATGAAGGCCTTTGGGCAGCTGTCATGGTTTATTAATGCTTGTTGACAGCTTCATTCAGAGCCCATGACCTAGCATCATTTTGATGGCTTTTCCATGCTGAGTTTAGAAATCTTGATAAACCATGTTAAATAAATTCATTGAAGGGGTCATTTAAAAAAATTGAGTGCTTAGAGTTAGCCAATGAAAATAGAGAGACCTTTGCATTCTACCAAAAAAGTTACTTTCATTACAGTAATAGAAAATGTTAGAAGCCCTACTCTTAAATCAACAGTCTAGGTTTATTTTGGAACCACCACTCCTTGTCAATGACAAGGAACAATTTACCTCAGTTTATATGTTTTAAACCATGGGACTACAAGGAACAGGTTGAGATGCTTTAAGACACTGTTGCTGTGTCCCCTTGCCAGAGGCTTTAATTAGTTCTTTTTCCAGTCATCAGTATCTTGTTCCATCATCAGATTTTAGAGAGAAATTGAAAGAAACTGTACTGTTTTACAGAGGTAAACTCTTCATGCCTGTTAACGGCAGAGAATTCTATCTGTAAACTGCAGCTTCAAAGGTTCCTGTAAATTAATAGTTCCTGATAGCAAAAAAACGGAAAACACAAGCTCTTTCCAAATATGTAGTTATTTTTACCGCACACTAGGGAAAAGAATAGGTTGCAATTCTATAACACTTACTGCTTATATTTATTTATATTTATATTTATATTTATTCATATTATTTATATTTATTTATTTATTTTTATTTATTTATATTTCAGTGATGCCTAAAGACCACTACCAAACTAGGCCCTATTTTTCTGGGCTCTGTCCAAATGTATAATAAGTGACATTCCTGCTCTAAAGGCCTAACAAGATCTCAGAGTACTTCATTATACTTGGAGGGTCAATTTCTGCTTTTAGTTACACTAATGTAAATTCAGTGTAGCTATGAACTCAAAGCAAAATTTGATGCAATGTGCATTAATACCTTATTGGCAGAGTTGGGAGGGATTTCTACAATCAAAATGGCCTAACGCTGTATTATAAAACCTTCTTTCAGTTACTTCTGTAAACCTTCCAATCTTTTAACTCTTTGGATTTAAATTTTTCACAGTAAATGTCTGCCGACTCCTGAACATTTTTCGAGTGTTTTCCATAAAAGTTACGCACCTGTTTTCTGCGTGCAGGGAAAGAGAATAAAATGTTTCTTGCTACTGATGGAACTTGCACATCTGTTCTGTTTTGAAGCTTAATGTGTTCATGCTTTGGTGAAGGGTTTTACGTATTGGCTAGGTTCAAAAAGGTACAGTTTTTCCTAATTTGTAATAATAATTTTAAATATACATGAAGTTTCTCTCTGGTATATCCAGAGATGTGTTTGTGAAGGTAAACTAACTGATAGATTTTTAAAAAGACTCTGATGAGGAAATGGTGCACATAAAACAATAAGACCAAACTGATAGGAACGTTTATTTTTTCTTTGAATTTAAAGTAATAAAAAGTAACCTTTTCTAACATGCTAGGGATGTAAATGAGGGGCAAATGTGCAAAAAGTGAAAACACCAGTGTTCTGAAAGGACAATTTAAATACCTAGATTGAGTGATAAGTAGACATTAAGATAAGGTAAATTTAAGCTATTATTGGACGTTAAGTTTTCTTGCGAAATAATTGTAGAAGCAACGTTGGAAAATACATTGTTAAAATTGAGATGGCAAATTTAAATGGAATTAATTCCCCCCCCTCCAAAGGTGAAACCAATTTTCCTCAATATTAGAGTACTTCCTGTGCGAGTTTTCTAAAAGCATACTATTGTAAATCTTAGTTCTGTTAAACCGCTACTGTTCATGTAAAAGTGATCTTGAATGTGCCACAATATCATGGTTTTATTGTTAATGATGTCTATAAGAAAAATTTCAGACTACTTACATTATTCACAGAGTTTTTTGCGCATTTTATGTGTATTCAAATGCATCACCACTGTCTTTCTAGTTGACTAATTGAAGTTATTCATTTGGTGTTAGAGGAGAACTAACATTTCAGTTCTAAAACTTTCATGAAGGATTGTTCTTTTAAAGTTGCTGTCACCTCCTCTTGTTTCTTCACATGCTGGTTACTCAATAGTCTTTACTTCATTATAGCAGGTGAAGTTGCTACAGTTTGTGGAGGAAGCATATTTCTGTAGTCCCATTGGAAATAATGAAGATTTTGTTAATTTTTAATTACTCTGACAGAGATTCTATGCACCAGTGGCTTCTGGTGAAAGATAAATTTTCACTAGAAAATTAAGAAAAGACACTGAAGTGTCATTAAGCCTTCAGATTTCACTTCAGTAGAGGAGAAAACCCAACATTTAAGGAGGTTTTATAGGGGAACATGGGCATGTTGAAGACAGGGTTTGCATGGCAGAGGAAATTGCAGAGTACAGGGATTTTACACGGCTTTAGAAAAATAAAGCAGGTGAAATGGACCTGCCTCTTGTATCCAAGCATAATAGTGTAGAGTTAGGATGGTTTGCATGTTCTGTTTTATGTATGTGATATTCTTGTGGTTTTAACTTTAACTCTGAGTGTCTTTCATTTCTTAACTTTGATCTTGACGTGTTTGTAATATATACAATGTATTTTTAATTAAATTATTAGCATACATTTTTTACTCTTAGAAACATTTTAATTTTTAGCTTTCGGCTTTAGTGTTATATAACTGTTCATGTACTTGTGTGATATATTTAATAGTATGCTACAAGGAGATTGTTGTCTTCAGTTAATAAAATCAGTATGACTTAATTTTTCACTATAATGAGAAGAAAAGATTTTAATCCCTCGTGTAATTCACATAAATACTTCATTCTCCATCATAATTGTACCATTAGAGGCATTGCAAAATACTGTGCCATATGGGTATATCTCTACTAGCTAAAAATGTGAGTTCACTATATGGACTACATTACGTGTTATGCAAATATTCAGTGATAGTCTGGATTTAAGAGACGCGCCATATGAAGGGTACGTTGCTCTGATGGATGCCTGCTTATTGGCATAAACCTTCAGTTTGTAAATTTAGAACTCCAAGAAGGATAAACGCTCCTTTCCTCAGTACAACTCCATGAAACCTTGTGTCTTGTTTTTTTTTCTGCTGAAGAAGGGTGTGGTGGGTTGACCCCTTCCAGCAGCTAGGCCCCCACCCAGTTGCTCACTCACTACCCCCCAAGGGATGGGGGAGAGAATCAGAAGGGCAAAAGTGAGAAAAACTCATGGGCTGAGGTAGACAGTTTAGTAAGGGAAAGGAAAAGAAAGAAAGAGTGAGGGAGAGATCAAAGGCAACCACTCACTACCCCCCAGCAACAGACTGTTGCCCAGCCAGTCTCTGAGCAGTGTCTGCTTTGGAAATACCCCCTCTCCCCCAGTTTCACTGCCGAAGTATGGTGTTTGTAGGGTATGGGGTATCCATCCCTTCGGTCAGTTTGGGTCAGCTGTCCCTGCTGCGTCTCCTCCCAACCTCTTGCCCACCCCCAGCCTACTCACTTGGGTGGCAGGCTGAGGAACCGAGAAACCCTTGATGGTGTGCAAACACTGTTCAGCAACAGCTAAAACACTGGTGCGTTATCCACACTGGTCACAAACCTAAAACACAGCACCGTATGGGCTGCTATGGGGAAAACGCTGTCCCAGACAGACATGGTAGAAAAGGCAAAGCGTTTTGAACTTCAGATTTAAAGTAGTCTGCTTTATTTTTTTTCTGTAGACACAGTACTGCTAGTTTTTTGTTTCTTTAACTGATAGAGGATGAGGCCTATAAACAGAAGTGTGATGGAATAGAACAGCTGTGTTTTAAAACAGGTACAGCACATACAGGGAGAAAAAAGGTCATGGAGGATAAAAATCTCTTGAGAGAAGAAATAAGAATGAATGTGGCTAGAAAATAATGCTGCAGGACTCACTAATTAACGTGGAAATAATAAGTAAATAATATAATAAGGAAATACTATATTAAATGGTAGCATGTGTTTGTATGCAAAACTATTGCATCTAGGTGCATTTGCTGATGATAAGCTACACATTTTAATATTAATACATCATTTTAATGTACATTCTGGAGAGCTACACACTTAGACTTTGACACGTTTAACAGTCTAGAAGTATCTTTTATTCAAAATGAAATTTCTAATGAAAACATATTAATTTTCTGTAACTGACACTCTGCACAATGCTTGTTCATATCAAACTCCTATTAATTCTTTTTCTTTTTTTCCTGAGTAATGACTGAAGGTTGAATTCTCTTTTCAGTTGCTTTCAGAAAAATCTAAAGTAATTCAGGTCATTGTGAATGGCTGTATTTACTTGTTTATGTATGCCCCATACATGTCCTTAGGACTCAGGAGAAGAGAAAAAGAAGAGAAAGCTTGACTTTGCTGTACCTATTAGTATAAAGTCAATACTGAGTCTTCCAGTAGTGCTTATGGGTGTACAGGGATATATCTATTTGTCCATGTCGTCTGTGCGTGTCTTGGTGCTTTTTGTCAAATTCGTATGGCTGATTTTGGACACAGAAGTTGTCTGGGTTTCTTTTTGGAAAGGGTCAATACTGTGTCTGTTACGAGAATTCAAGGGAGTTAAACAGCAGGTGCCCACCTTTTGAAAGTGAAATATGCAGATTCAGGTCACAGTAGACCTGAGACCATGCTCTACTCCGTCACCTAAGCCTACAATGGTGGGAAAGGGTTCTCTAACCAGGCTGCTCCAGGTTCTCAGTGATGCAGTAGACACCAGATTGTAGATCGAACCATGGGCTCCAGGGTTATTTCTGAATGGTTTCAAAAAGGTTTCTGGCCAAAGGAAATTATAAATTCATTTTAACAATTCGCCATTTGTGCAAATTGTCTGTCATTTTGTATGTCCAATGTAAGTAACAATGTTGCAAAGTTTGTTTGTGTGAGTGAAGTAGGCGTCTTCGTTCTGTCCCGGAACAAGTGGACACTGACTATTGTATAGCAATTTTCTGTACCATGTGTAATGCCTTGGCACTACTTTTATTATGTCTGTAAGTTTAATATAAGTGAAGTACTGCAACAAATTCTTCTTCCATTGTAATCTTGTCCAGATTTTCTTTTTTAAAATGTAAGGGAATCCTTTTTTAAAAATCCTATTGGGGGGAATTTTTCATTTTGCATAATGGAGCCCCTACATGAATCTTAAGTGGAGGGTGTTTTACTAAACTAATATTAGAAACGAATCTTAGTGTTTAAAAGAGTGTAATCAACTTGCAATTCCTTTAAGGCGAAACATTAAGGACGATGTATGAAGAAAAAAGAAAATCTTTATTGTGTGCTTGGTTTAACTTCTGGTGTGTGTTAGGGACCTATAATTCAGGACTTAGTGAAGACAATTAACAAATCACACACACCCTCACCAATGTCTAAACATGGCTAGAAAAAGTAAAATATTAGTCTTGTTATCTATACAGAGAATGCTGATGCCTATAATTGGTCATTGCCTGACCCTTATATTTTTCTGTCCTGATAACTCTGTCAGCCTGGAAGCTGATTTTGTGCTTTTTGTGAAATCTTTCAGTGGTGTTATCAGGGAGAGTGCGTACCTTTTGGCACTTGGCCGCAGAGCATAGATGGGGGCTGGGGTCCGTGGTCAATATGGGGAGAGTGCAGCAGGACCTGCGGGGGAGGAGTCTCCTCGTCCATAAGACACTGTGACAGTCCAGCGTAAGTAGCTAAAGTAAGCCGGAGCCAACAAAAAGACACATTTGGAAATTATTCAAAACTGTGGTTTCACATGTTATCTGTAAAAATGTTTTGCTAGTTTGCCAACATTTGTCTTCAAAATAGCAGACAGAAACACTTAAACAGGAGAAGTTCACTAGACATACTTTTAACATTTTTAATGTATCTTATGTACTGTAAAGATAGCTGGATTTATATTTAGCAGTAACCAGAATGGTTTTCTTTTTGCAACTTGCTGTTCATGCAAAATATATTTAAATTATGCCTTAGATTTCTTTCTTAAGACATGTTACCTCTAGTGCTTGTCTAGGATATAAAATAACTATGCCAGTTACTTATTACAAAAGGAGCACAGCATTTCCAAGCTTTTGCATGCAACTGCTTACATATAAAACATAGTTGGTAAACATAGTTGGTAATATTATGTTACATACAATACATTCAAACGCTGTCATGTCCAACACTTAGTTGTGACTCCCCACTGACTCTTAAAACGATTCAGCAACTTCTCTCCTTGCTGCTACTCCCTATTGGTCCATCTGCTCTCTCTCAAGAGGGGCCAGCTTCTCCACTACAGCTTGATCTGTTGTGTCTATCTTTACTGGTCCTGTCATCTGTCCACTTTCCAATGTCCTGAGCACTGTTCCAGGGACGGTCTATCAGGTGAGCGCTCCTCTCTTTGTCACTAGCACTTCTCAGATGAAGAATGCTTGCTTATTCCATTGCTCTTCTTTGCTGAATTAATCACTGCTTTCTTTTTCTGTTGCTTCTTGCCCTGTTTTGGTTACCTTATCACATCTGTAGGTCCTTGCAGAAAGATAGTTTTATTACCCCATACCATTATTAGTTTTTAAGACCACTTTTTCTTGAAAATATTAAGCTTTTGTGCTTCTTTCATGAAAAATCCGTTCTGTGGCTTTTGTCACTCCTTTCTTATCTATCTTCTCCTCTCTGTACACTTAGGTTCTTTGTTTCTTGTATCTGTGTTTTGCAAGCCAGGCTGTACATCAGGTTTCCATTGTACTGTGCAAGACAGACACCATAATGTCACATTACTGCTGCTTAAGGTGGTCTGTTCACCTCCTATCATTAGCAATAACTATCAAATCTGGCAAATAACACTACTGACTGAATGTATTCAAAAGCAAAAATTATCTATATGCATCAGCAACATGTCAGACTATGTTAGTGAGAGAATAATAAATTAAATTATTATTTTTTTCACAGCAGTGTGTAAAAATACTACTGAAATGTTTGTTTGGAGCATGAGTAATTTCCTAAGATTTTTTAACTACTCCTGTCACCATGTGTTGGCATGTTGAAAGGTGAATGAATTTCAAATGTTTACCAGTACAGCACGCAGATGCATTTGGGGGGATGTGTCTGCATTATTAGGAAAAAATACCCTTTTGGTTCAAGGATAATGTTGCCTGGTTAAATATTTGTAATGTGAAAAATAGTATTGATTTGCTTTTTAGTTAACTGTAAATTCTTTTATTTATTTATTATAAAGCAAACACCAAGTGTTCTTCCTTTCTGCTTTCAAATTATGAGCCAAAGAGCTGATGTCTGATTAATCTTCAGTTTAAGTCAATGTTAATTCATTATTTGACCTCTGTGGAAGATAGATAAGGTTCTTGAACAGTTTGGGAATTTAAGAGCCAACGTCTTATTCACACTAATAGAAACCTGCTTCCTCTGGAGTTCCTCAGATTTAATACTGCTTAATTCAAATCAGAATCAGATTCTTGAACTAGAAAACACAGTCTTTGCTGGCTTCAGTATTTAGCAGGCCATTTTTCTTCATTTTGTTATATTTTCGAGAGTAATATGAGAAGATTATTAAAAAAAAGTATCACATAGGTTGTTTACGCATTTATCATTTACTTTACAAAGCAAGCAAATAATTAAAAACAATGCCTTTTTAGTATGTTCAAAATACAATGAAACTGTATTGCTTGGAATCTATACAAACTAGATGAATACCATATGAGTGACGATTTTCAAGTACCCAGTATTGTTTTGTATCTGCTCCAGTTCAAGTAAATGTTGCAATCCTTATTAAATAAAATATTTTAAAATCTCAGCTTAAGATTTCCATGTACTTTTATTTTTATTTATATAATACGTATCTCTTGGATTTGTATTTATACTAACAATGCTTTAGTATGTCTCATGAACTTGTGTTTGTACTAATGCATATATTAACACACAAAACATGTTTTTCCAGGCCTTCAGGTGGAGGCAAATATTGTCTTGGAGAAAGGAAGCGATATCGCTCCTGTAATACTGATGTAAGTAAATTCTGTTCCACGGTAAAAGTATAACGAACTTGTCTGTTTTACATTTTAACAGCAATGGATGCATTTTTTCCCAGTTCAGAAAAGCCGTGAATTCTGCATTTTATTGGCAAGCAGTCCTTCAGGGCACTCCTCTACTGCAGGCACCCTGTGTGTTCTGCTAAGTGTTAGGATGCCTATCTCAATGTGATGCCCAGCTGGAGTGAGTTCAACTCTGGCATCCATGTTGAAGGTGAACAAGGAGCATTCCACATCAGAGTAAACGTCTGGCTAGCCCAGTGTCTTGTCTCCCAACAGTGGCCAATAACAGCCGTTTAGGGAAAAATTATAAACTTTTGGCAGCCAAGGCATGACTTTCCCATGCTTATTCTGTTGAATCATAGAAGCATTCTATGATTTTATGATACATCATATGAATTTCCAGAAGCTGGGTGTCTAAAGATTTCTTGAGGTCCACATTGTGTCTGTGGCACATAAACTGCCACGAATGGAAGTATCCTCCGTAAATCCACTTTTAAACCCTCTTACCCTTTTTATGTCTTTATAACTTCCAGTGATAAGGAGTTACATAATCCTCTTACACATTCTGTGAAAAAATACTTCTTTTGGTGTGTTTTAAACCTGCGGTTTTGCCAGCAGGTATCCACTGGTTCTTGTGTTACCAAAATGATCATGCAGTTTTATTTTAGAGTTTTGCTCATCAAATAATGAAGCACCACTGAGGGGGTGGGGAAGACTATAAATGTATAAAATCAAATTATGAACCTAAATTATGAATTCAAGTAAGTTAAAAGTTGAACCAGAAGAAAAGTACACACCAATAAAGAATTTCACTGGTATGTTTCCAGGTCAGTAGCACTACAAAAATAAACAGGCTTTCATATTACTTTAGCTTCAAATTCATCTTAACAGTGGGAGAGTCTGTACCTAAAGGTGTTGTTTCACCTGTTTTATCTTTGGATATATTTCAGGAAAAAATATAACAGTTAATATGCTGATTCCTTGAAAAAACCTAGTTTTTATGATCGTTACTGATTATCATATTAGTTCTGCAAATTTCTCAGTCAAGGTTGTTCTCATAATTACAAATTTCCAGATTAAAAATTACTTTCCTACTGCTAATCACAGCTGCTCTGCTCACTCAGGCAAGAATTGTGTCAAGCCTTTTGGCCACAGTGTTGTAAGAGAAGCTGAAGCTGAGCTGCTTGTCCAGTAGGAGCTGTAGAACTTCTTCAACAAATACAACTTTCCAAATTACAGCATACCATTCTGCAACTTTGACCATCTTATTTTTTTCTGTAGATGTGTATCTTTGTGCTTGGCTGTCTTTGTGCCATTTTCATTTGAATGGGTCCAGCTTATCAAATAATCTACTGTAATTACTTTACCTTCCAGTTCATTTTTACTCAGGTGGTCTTTTTGTAATTAGAAGACTTCATAAGCAAGAAATTTTTTCATAGTTCCAATTCACAAATGAAAGTATTGAGTAACACTGAGTGTGTTTCTTGATCTTACAGTTGATATGAAATTCACCTATGAATTCACCAACTAAGTGATGGTTCCTTTTTGAAATATGTCTGTTGAAATCTGTCAGTCAATATTTAATAAATTTAATTATGCTTACTGAACTAGTACAGGTTTTTTTCTGTTTTTTTCAGTGAGGATGTTGTGTAATACTAAGTTAAGTGCCTTATCAAAATCTAAGCATATTCCATTATCCTTTTAATTTAACCAGGAATTGTAAAAATTTTTAGTTGATAAAACCTGTTCTTATACAAAATACGGGTTTGTAGTATTATTTACCTTTCTTTAAAACTTGTATCAGTCAAATCTCTGCCAACTTTTCTGTTTATTTGTGATTGATATCAGGCTAACTGTAACCTAGAATATTCTGTTTGTCCTTTTCAAATTATGGCCTTTTTATAATAGCACTGTTTCAATTTCTACACACAGTCTTAAGATTTGTTAAAAAATCAACACTGGCACACTGGAGCCCTCCTTCCTTAACTCTTTGAGGAGTCTTGCGAGTTAATATCCAGACATTCTTATTTAAAATGTTTTTCTCCATATTATTTAGCATCTGCCGCAGTAACTAGTATACAAGAAAGTTTACATAAAACATAATCCTGCTCCCTCACAAATATATGACAATTTTTTAATGCTTTTTTATTATTAGCAAATGTGCGATAGCTGCCTAATGATACCATTGAAATGGTGCTAGGATTTGTTTTATTCTTACCATATTTTATTTCTCATTGTCAGACAGTTTTATTCTTAGTTGGTTTTGCTTCGCTTATTCTCTCTTCATTTGTTTATTACTGAGAGGAAGCTTATAGGGTCACAGAAGGAACATATAGAAGGTATCTGAGGAGGCCATTCAGACTATTCCCTGGCTCAAAGGCAAAATCAACTGTCATTAAACCATTTTTAACTGATGGTTAGGCAGCTGACCTGTTTTGAAATAGCTCCAGTCTGGGAGGTATCATTGGGATTCTCACCGTCAGGACAATTTTAATAAAATACAGTGTATGTTTTCCAATCCTTTAAGATGGGATCCTTTCCCATCCTTTAAGGCCCTTACTTTCTCTTTCCCCAGTAAAAAGAAAGCTGATAATATTCCCCTTATGGGAGCCATTCCTGTGTTTGCAGACTACTATCGTGTCTCTTCTTAGTCTTCTTTACACTAGACAGTCTCTGTGTTAATAGCCTTTAGGATCTGAGTAGCGCATGTCTTATTGAAGCGTGATACCCAAACCTCTGCACGGGATTCTAGCTGAGGCCGTCAGAGATAAGTTTAACTTTTCATTTACTGTGTCATCTTAATGATGGGATTACACTTATTAATTGCAGTATTGTGTTCATTTTTCTTACAGGAGTGACAATATTTCTTTAGTCTGTGTTGATCTGTAATGCCCAAATGCCTTTTGTTAGGAGCTGCTGTTTAGGAAGTCATTCCTCAGCTTGTGCTTGCACTGTTGATTGTTCCTATTCAACTGTAGTAATTTTCATCGATTGCTTTATTTTGTCAAAATACTGCTCCAATTTGTCAAACTCTGCTCCAATTTGTCAAAATCTTTTGAAAGTTATAGTCTTCTATTCCAAAATGTTTGTTCCCTACCTATACTCAGATTTCAATCGGTAATTTAAGATAGTGGAAAAGAAGCTTTACATTTCATTGTCTAGGTCTTAAAAACAAATCTTGAACAATTGCAGACTTGGGCCTGGCAATTTGGAAATGCCATTCTTACAGTTTGTGAATAATCTTTTTAGCATATTTTTTGGTTATGGTTTTCCAGTGCATGACCATATTGGTACTTAGAGCTCTAAGTTTAAACTTACTGCCTTAATGGTTTTGACGACTGTAGTCTATTTCTTTTATAGTAATATTTAGGGCTCTACATAACTAAGAGTTGCTGAGACTAGTAGATTTTGTTCCAAGATTTATGATACTCCTTAGTGCTTGACATTTTTAATGGAATGGTATGTTTGATTAATGTAAGTGTTAACAGCATGCAAATCTGTCATTGTTTTTTTGAAAAATGTTTTTTTTACATCTTTTCTGTTGAAATTTATTTTGCATTTGTAATTTGCCCATTTGGATTTGCCCGTTTGTAATTGCAAATGTAGCACTCCCTAAAGCTCCTACTGTTCATAAACGAAAAAAACCCCAAATTTTTACTTAATTTTTCTTTCAGAAATGAGTTAGTTCTGTTGCCCTTTCTTTTGACCATTTAAATTCTTTGGAAACAGCACACACACTCCTACTAGGCTTATTTCTCATCAAACACTTCTAAAGCCATATATGACTTCTTAATTCAAAAGGCATCTGCTAATGGAAACATTGAGATCAGCAGAAAAGAACATTAGCTAATGAGTTCTGGAAACAAAAGGGTGATAGAAAGAACACACTCATCAGAAACTTATTTTCTACCACCAGCCAGGCTATCTCTAACAAAAATATATGTATTTTTCCAACCAAAATATTTTAATTAAAAAAAATACAAAATGCTAATAGAATTGCAAGGAACAAAATTACTCAGTGAAAGTAACTCGTCTGATTTAAAATATGTATAGGATGTGAAGCTTAATTTGATAGACATCTAAAACCGTAAAAGCCACCTATTTTTTTTATATATGATAAAAAACATGTTTTGCTTACAAGTCCTGTGAATTGTTTATCTGTATAAAAGTATCTGTGTATACATACCTTTAAAAGATTCTTGTTCTTCAGTCTTTCCTCTTAATAGAATGTAGGCAAATGTTTTTGTTGGTTCCTTCCATTGTACATACATTCACAGCTATTGTTTGTTCCTTTCATAATTTTAATATTTACAAGCCTATTTTTTCTAAAATGTGAGGAGCTGTGTCTTGGAGCAGTAGCTGAGTTTCAACTGTGACCCCTCTGGCTGTGTTTCTCATCTTGTGTGAGGAGTAGTATAGCCTTTGTTAACAGGAAACACAATCAGTTCAATTACTGAAATCTGCCTGACTTTTAAGCTCCAGGATAACATATTTCTTTGAGATACGATGTTTGGTGTCATGTCAATGTTTGTTCAGTGATTTACTAACACTCGTTAGCTGATTTATTTTTGCTTCAGCCTTAAGTTTTCTTATGTTCTTATGTCAATGCTTTTTTTAACTCAAAATTTTAATTACTTCAGCATCTTCTTCTCAAGACCTTCTTCTTACCTGATTTTAAGTTCTTATGCATTTGTTAGATTCCTACCTCATGATTTTCAGTCTCATAAAAGAGAAATACGTTTCAAAACACAAGCAGCCTGCTGCTTGAAAACAGTAATCCATGTATTGTAACTGCATGAAGAAAGTGAAATGTCTTAGCCAATAAAGAGAAGTGATTATTGCACATTTATTTTGGGAAGAGCATGCACGCAAACAGGCAGCACCAAAGAGCTGACATTTTGTAAATGCATATTGTAGCTTAACTTGCAGTAACATTTTTGCATTTCTATAGGTATGATTTTCATAGAGTCATATAATCATACAATACTATGTTGGAAGGGACCTCAGGGATCATCTGGTCCAACCTTAGTGGGCAAAAGCACGGTCTAGACAAGATGGCCCAGCACCCTGTCCAGCCAAATCTTAACTGTGTCCGATGTTGAGGAATCCACCACTTCCCTGGGGAGATTATTCCAATCGCTGATTGTTCTCAGTGTGGAAAATTCTCCTCCTGTGTCCAATCAGAATCTCCCCAGGAGTAACTTGTACCCATTACCCCTCATCTTTTCCATGTGACTCCTTGGAAAAAGTGACTCTCCATCTTCTTTGTAGCCACTCTTTAAATACTGGAACCTCGTGATAAGGTCTCCCCTAAGCCTTCCTTTCTCAAGGCTGAAGAAACCCAGTTCTCTCAGCCTTTCCTCATATGGCAGGCTTCCGAGTCCTTTGATCATCTTTGTGGCCCTTCTCTGGGCCCTCTCCAGCCTGTCCACATCTCTTTTGCATAGTGGGTGCGAAAACCGAACACAATATTGCAGGTGTGGCCTGATGAGCGCTGAATAGGGTGGGATAATGACTTCTTTATCTCTGCTGGCGATGCCCTTGTTGATGCAACCCAGCATCCTGTTGGCTTTCTTTGCCACAGCAGCATACTGCTCACTCATATGGAGCTTGATGTCCACCGGGATTCCCAGGTCCCCTTCCACAGAGCTGCTCCACAGCTGGGTAGGTCCCAGTCTGTGCTGTCCTGGTTTATGTTTTCCCAGGTGCAAGTCCTTACTCTTGTCTTTGTTGAATGCCATAAGGTTCTTGTTCACCCACTCTTCCAGCCTATCCAGGTCTTCCTGCAGGGCTACTCTCCCTTCCAAGGAGTCCCTTTCCCCACTCAGTTTGGTATCATGAGGAAACTTCATCAGGGTACATTTGATCCCATGATCCAGATCAGTTATGGAGACATTAAATAGCATTGGGTCCAATATTGATCCCTAGGGAACCCCAGTTGTGGGAGGTTGCCAGTTTGAAAAGGATCTATTTACCACCACCCCTGGGTGCAGCCTGTGTGCCAGTTCCCCACCCACTGCACAGACCACTTGTCTAACGCATCAGTTTCTCTAGGAGGAGGCTGTGGGAAACCATGTCAAAAGCCTTGGAGTAATCCAGGTAGACAATATCTGTCACTCGCCTCTCATCAACCAAGCAAGTTACTTTGTCATAGAAGGCAATCAGGTTTGTCAAGGATGATTTTGAATGCATTTCTTGAGGTCATAGCCTTTAGTTTTACTTCCTCTAAGGTATTACTGAGATACTAAAAAAGATAGGAAAATTATGCAACAACAACAACAAATTTACAAGTTGCATTTTATGCTTCAGATTACAGAATGTAGCAGGTTTCAGGCTGTCATTTGGTATCTGCAGTCTTCAGAAGGACTGCCTGAAAAATTCATTGAATTCACCTTAAAGCTGGATTCAAAGTAATGATTTGGACAAAGAGCAAGATCCTGAGATGAGGCCTAGCACTTGTCAGTGTTCACTGAGAGGACTGAGCCACTAAAATGGACTCAATTTATTGCAAAGGTCTCCAAATCTCCCTGTGGATCGATGGATTTGCATTTTCAGAGCCAAAACCATGGGGTTATGTAAAAACTTTGATATCATTGGTATCTTAGTTTGTAAAATTAATTTAACAGTGCTTGCAGTATAGGAAACCAGGATTTAATCTGCAGGACTACCAAAACCAGATAAAACACCGAGAAAGCAGAAACCTTTTATGTGGGGCTTTGCTCCCACAGCTCCTTTAGCTGCTCCCAGGTATGCCCAGCCTTGTCTGCTGTTCTTGTCAGCAGTGAGACTGTAGGCTATGTATACTTGTGTGTAACTAGTTTTCTGTCAGACTGCCAGAGTTGTGTTCAAGAAGCAAAGAAGATATAAACAGTGATTTTAGCAGTTTAAATTGTGGCAATAGTTGAGTTGATATTTAATAAAGTAAAAGAAAGACTTTGCTTTGCATACCAGCGGACCTGTGGATGTCATCTTGCACAGCCCGTCTTGCTCAAACCTCAAACAGGTTGCCCAGGAGCGTGTCCAGAGAGTTTTTGTATATTTCCAAGCAGGAGATACCACCACCTCTTTGGGCAACCTGTACGAGTGCTCAGTCACCCTCACAGTAAAAAAAAAAAAAAGTTTTGTGATGTTCAGGAGAAACCTGGGTTTCCATTTGTGCCCCTTGTCTCTTGTCCCATCACCGGGCACCACTGGAAAGAGCCTGGCTCCATACTCTTTGCACCCTCCCTTCAAATATTTGTACATATTGATGACATCACCTCCTGACCCTTCTCTTCTTCAGGCTGAACAGTCCCAGCTCTCTCAGCCTTTCCTCATATGAGAGGTGCTCCAGGCCCTTCATGGCCCTTTGTTGGACTCTTTCCGTTATGGCTGTATCTCTCTTGTACTGAGGAGCCCAGAACTGAACACAATAATGCAGTACTGTAGATGTGACCTCACCAGTGCTGGGTAGAGAGGAAGGACTGCCTCCCTGGACTTGCTGTTGATGCTCCTGTTGCAGCCAGGATACCATTATCCTGGTTTGCTACAAGAGCACATTGCAGGCTGATGTTCAACTTGGCTTTTCTGCAAAGGTCCTTTCCAGGTGGTTGGCCCCCAGTGTGTACTGGGGCATGGGGTTGTTCCTCCCCAGGTGTGGGACTTTGCACTTCTCCTTGTTGAACTCCATGAGGTTCCTGTGGGCCCATTTTTCCATCCTGTCAAGGTCCCTCTGGACGGCCACACAACCCTCTGGTGTATCAACGGCTCCTCCTTGTTTTATGTTAACAGCAAATTTGTTGAGGGTATACTCTTCCCATTATCCAGATTGTTTATGAAGTGATATTGTTGCCTCAAAATACATGCAAGATCGCCATCAAACAAGAGAATTAAGACTACATCTCAAAGATCAGATTGTGAGAATTTTTTCAGGAGTGTAAATATGGAAGGCTTGATCCTTCTTTACTAACGTTTGTATTTTATTGTTTTATTCTAGTATAACTATTTAGGAAAAGGATTTTATTAGGGGGGAAGATTTAAATAACTTGTAAGGGGAACTTGGTGCGGTTAAAATATCAGCCATGTAAATTAGTACCCAAGCAAGTGGGACAGAAGAATAGGGTGTAGTGACCAGTATCAGAGAGATTCAGATTCAAGCTTGGTAGGTCAAGTCTGATCCTTCTACTACTTGGAAAATATGATGCAAAGAGGCAAATTTAATTTGTGTTAACATTAAAAAAAAAAAAACCTTTAAAAAACACCTATCATTTTATATTACATAGTTATTTTTTATTGTCACTTATCATATGCAGGATTATTGAATTAAAGTAGTTACACTGCTCTGTTTTTTCGACCAGTAAACGTATTATACTCAGAAATGTATTTTTAATTAGAAAGAGATAATAGGAGTGATTTCCAGAGAGAACTTAAAATTTAAACACTGTGTAATATGCACTATTATAATTTATGTTGCAACAGCTTCAGAATTGAAGAATAATGTTTTAGTTTCTGCATCATATTGAAATGGGCTGGCTGTTATAAGAGCTTCATTAATGTATACTGAGAATCATAATTATTCTGTTAATATTTGTATTGTGCAGTAAATTTTTATCATCCATGTTTACAGACATCCTTTCACTTGAATGCATTTCAGATTCCTGAGCAGTGCTAACTGGCCTAGATACATAGGAAGACAAGTAAAACTGCCATAAAATGGATTCTTCTGCTGCTCATAATATAGTAATATTTATTAACACCTCTGATTTCTGTCAAACAAATTCTTTTCTCTTTTAGTCTAAAAATGATTTTAATCTGTATTTCAAATACTTTGTCTGATGAAGCTTGCAATTTCAGCACGTACTTAAACATTGATAACAATGTTTAATGTACTGTCTAAATTCTGGGTGTATTCAAGATTAGTTGTCGTTATCATTTTGAACCAGCTGATGAAAAATGTGAGAAATAGCAAAGAATTCTGTTTCTCCTATAATTCTTTCCAAGATGAATTTCACTTAAATCTGCCCTTATTCCAAGTAGAAAAGTTACTTCACAGTTTTGTAGTTGGTAGTGCAAAGTAATGAAAATTCAAATTGAAAGCAGTTTTTATTTCTTCATGCTTGGAGACTGGTAAAAATCAGAGGCAAACATGGTATCTGTTCTCATTCTCAGTCTTAACACAATGCTTTTGTCAAGGCTACAAGTAAGCAGAGGTGACATAGCTCTCTAGAAAGTGTTTTAATTTTTTCTTAATGTCTTAATAACATGTCTCAGTACAGCTGCTTGCTACAGTTTAACTGAGCCTACAGCTCTTACGAAAATGATTTTGTTTTAATTTTTTCATCTGTTTTCACTGTGTGTTTATAAGGAGGTAGCTGATGGATTGATTATGAAGCATAGCTTGATGTGATTCTCACTTATGGAAACTGTTATGTAACACCTTTGTTTAAATTACCTCAGTTACTTCATGCCAGCCTTAGATTGCAGACACTTCGGCTGTAAAGCAATAAAGCAAGTTTCAAAATCAGAGCCACAAGGTAAAGCAGGGAACCATGTCCTAGTCTCTTGCATGATTATGTTTTTAATATAAGCCTATAAGCATTTCCTTTAATGTTGATATTCGGAAGAAATTAACCTTTTTTAATCTTTATTATTTTAGCCATGTCCTTCAGGAGCCCGTGATTTTCGAGAAAAGCAATGTGCAGATTTTGACAATATGCCTTTCCGGGGGAAGTATTATAACTGGAAACCCTACACTGGAGGTAATTGTTGGCTTTGCAAAAATGTTGTCATAGGTGACATCTTCAAAATTATATAAATGATATATAGAGAGTAATGTTTGTAAATAGGATGTTTTGATTAAAATATAGTGAGCTAAGTTTACTAAGCTTGTATTTTTGTCAATTACTGAAAATGTTACAGAAGAGCCATCTCTGTTCTGGTAGAGGTTTGTTTTACTGTGAAGGGAAGTGAGCATCGTTGTAGGGACTCCACTTTAAAAATATGGAGCCCTTCTCCACCAGCAGTTTCAATAGAATTAGAAATTGCATAGATGATCTGTAAGTGCCTTTCATGCTACAGGGTTGAGTCCAGTATAAAAAAATCTTGCAATAAGTTTTCCTTTCTTAAGGTCAGAATATTAGGAAAAGGAGAAAGAAGTAAAAGCATTTATAAGAGTCTCTAAATACTACTTCAATAATTGAATTACAAATAATACCACTGTGCAATAAAAGGGTATTTTGCAGCAGGGAAGAAGGTTGTTGTTTATTTTTCTCTTTGAGACATCTTAAACAAGTTTAGTTATATTTCTGTCATTGTTCAAAGTTCATAGGTTGCCCTTTTATTATTTTGTTTTTTTTCCCATTCTAAACCCTGAGTGAGTAAGTCCATGTTCCCCCTTGTGTTTTTGTATTTTATTGACTTGAATGGTTTTACTCTTAGTTTTTAGATTAAAAGCCTAAAATGGATCATTGTGATCACGTGGTTTGAGCTGTAGTGTAATTCAATAGGACTAAATTCCTAATTGAAATAGTCTGACCTTGGTTTTGAAATGTACCCTGATACACTTTTAGCACTACGTTCTTTTGTTGTTCTTGTTTTTCAAATGGTGAAGTGGTATCCTTATTGTTTTAAATTGTTCAATAATCATTAGGGTTGTATTAACCTAATGGAGTCGTTATGGAGCCAGCCAACCTTGCCATATCTTACTATGCGAAATAATCTTTTTTGCAAGAAAGAAGAATCAAGTAGAGAAATCAATAAAGGGAAGTTAAATAAAGTGTATGCATTATATGTGTCAGGTATGAGATAAGATTATAAATTTCAGATCTGTTTATGCATATACATTTTTAGCTAATTGTTAATTTTTCAAGATTTCTGTTGGTTTGTGGTTTTTTTTTTTTTTCCCCATTTGTTTTTGTTTTCCAGGTGGGGTTAAACCGTGTGCATTAAACTGCTTGGCTGAAGGTTATAATTTTTACACTGAACGTGCTCCTGCAGTAATAGATGGGACTCAGTGCAATGCAGATTCACTGGATATCTGTATCAATGGAGAATGCAAGGTTACAAATGTTTTATAAAGTACTTATGGATTACTTTGTTGTATCTGCTATCTCCTTCATTTAATTGCAGTACTTGTTTGCTACTTACATGAAACGGGATTGTTGACAGGTCCAGTTGTTAATGAAAGAGTAAGATGGAGACAAAAAGATAAAAAAGGTATTGCATAAATTAGACAAATCATTTGAATTTCAGTAGCTTCTCACAGACATTTGTAGAATCCTTAATTTTGTCTTCTCTTTTCTTGCTTTATGTTTTCTGTTGAACAACCGGTGGAAAGGGTAACAGGAGATGAACAGATTCCTTGCACTTTTCCAGGGCCTGTTCCACTCTGGCTGAAAAACAGTAAATGTGAACATGTTAATCTTTTTCTCTCTAACTAGTTCATCCTGTTCCAAACAATCCCACTGCTTCTTCAGTTTGGCAAAGCGTTTCATTGTATACTTAAGTCTAGACATCTGGACAGTGCTGGTGACTCTAAAAATTACTTGATTTCACTGAAACCACTAACACAACTAAAGCTTAACCCAATGCTTAAGTTCTTTGCTAAATTGAGGGCTGAAGATGTATGTTTATTGAATAACATGATGAGATCAAAAGCATTGGCCATGTATTAGTAAACTAACCCCCAAAAAAGCAGAAAAATAACCTGTGGAATTCTGTTGTACTTTATACATAAGATTTTAGTAGTTTTGAGAATCTTTTAAAATTAATAATCAAACTAAATCTTAAGTTGAGAATGAGCTATGTAGTAAAGTTGGGCATCTGTCTACTTGGTGAATCAGAAAGTAAAAATGTAAATTGTTAGAATAATACTATTTTGTCAGTTATTTAAAGTATTTTAACTTCTCTTATGACCTGTGTATTACCTGTTTACAAGATGATAGATAATATTGCTGGACAGTAAACAAAGTTATGTAGCTGCCTCCTTTTTTTGTATAAATCCTGGAAAAATTTGGCAAGCTGCAATGTTAATTCTGTTTACATCCTACTTGTTCATTCTCTCTCTGTTTATTTTCTTAAGCATCCAACTGTCCCTATTAGCTTTGTAGTAGGGTTGAATCAATAATTTATACGGAGTTAATCATTGTTCACTGTACATAGATTACTCAAGTAGATAATTAGAAATGTAGTGTACTTTTATGATCAGTTATGGACACTTTTTTTCCCAAAAGCTTTTGGATCCTGTTTAATACAGCACATAATTCAGCCTTTCACTAAGTTTCATGCTGCATTCATTCTTACAGTGAAGTAATTTACACTTTACATTCCAACTTATGAAAATAATTGCAAATTCTGCCTCGAGGATGTGGAAGCTATAAATGCCTTTGGGAACAATAATACTATTTATGCTGCATATCTGTTCAAGGAATACACAGCAAATGTTTACCTTAACAAAGCAATATAGGTGGAACATAGAGCAGATAAAAAGAAGATCAAAACCAGAGCAGATAAAAAGAAGAACTGAATATCTCAAACTTCAGACAAACACTTAAAAAAACCCCATGAAGATAATGGTACAGGACCATCATCCTGTTAAAATACTTGTTCTTATCTGTTCTCAGCATGTAGGTTGTGATAATATTTTGGGGTCTGATGCTAAGGAAGATAGATGCCGTGTTTGTGGAGGAGATGGGAGTACATGTGAAGCCATTGAAGGTTTTTTCAATGATTCCTTGCCCAGAGGAGGTATGCTCATATATGTCCATTCTGTTGCACAATGTATTTAGATAACTCTTTAGCAAATAACAATGCTGCATTGATTTTCAGCATGGTGTTGCTGCTGGTCATTCACTTTGACTCCTTTTGTCTCGTTGTTTCCTTTTTCTGTATTAGTTTGGATTTATGTCAAATAGAACAAAATGTTTCATTACTGAATACTTAGTTCTCATGGACTTTAATGCACTGAAAAATATGTGAGTGGGATTTTTTTGCTATTATTTAGTTATGGTGGTATAGTAAGAATAATGTGTACAATTTTAATGCGTGTGGTAGAATCTGATGTTTAGTCATACATGAAATTTTAGAATAGAAGGAATCCAGGAATGTCTCCTAAGTTCATCTTATTAAGAACTCAGGAAATGTATATGGGCAATTAGTTTAAAGCTTAGCTCAAAAAAGACAATATTAGTGTTGCAGTCTTAGTGGTGTTACCAGTTTTGGGCTCCCAAATACAGGAAAAGGATGGATACACTGGAGTGAGTTCAGTTCAGTGAGGGACCACTAAGATTACTGGGGCTTGGAGCGCTTGCCCTTCTGTGAGAAGAAGCTGAGAGAACTGGGCTTATTTAGCCCGGAGAAGATGTTTGTGGGGACCTAGTATCAGCCTTCCAATATCTACGAGGGGGTTATGGAGAAGACAGAGCCAGGCTTTTCACAGTGGTGGGTACATGGTGGGAGAAGAGGCAACGGCTATAATTTGAAACAAGACAGGTGCTGACCAAATGAAGGAAAACCTTCTTCCCAAGGACAACACTGCAGCAGTGGATCAGGTTGCCCAGAAAGGTTGTACAGTTTCCATCTTTGGAGTTTTTCATGACCCACCAGGATAAAGCGCTGAGTAACTTGGTCTGATCTCCTATCTGACCCTGCTTGTAGCAGGAACTTGGACTAAGTGGCTGTCTGAGGTCCTCTCCAGCCTGAATTATCCTATGATCTAGGTCATTTTGTACGTTAATTATTTGTAATACACTGTTGAAAAGACTATTAGCACTTAAAGAAAGGAGTTCCTTGACTACATGGCAAGTTCTTGCTATCACTTTCAAATTTTTGTATGAAATATAAAGTTTTCCTTTATATCACATGAAAGAAAATGTATCTAATACTAGTTCTTTCATAGTAAATAATTTATTAGTGGTTAGTTTAATGAGTAATGTAGATTTATTTGTTTATAGATTTATTTACAACGAATAAAATTTATCTTTTTCTTATAGGCTATATGGAAGTGATTCAAATTCCAAGAGGTTCTGTGCACATTGAAATAAGAGAAGTGGCAATGTCAAAGAACTACATTGGTAAGAGAAAGGTTTAAATAGCAGACTGTTATTAAGTCAGAGTTTATGTTGTGATTTGAAGGTATGTTTTCTGGTTTGGCCAAACCATACACATAGTAGAAGCAGCAGAGGGAATTGTTAGCTGTCAATATTAAGTGATGTATTGTCCCACCCTGAGATAGTGTCTTCCATCTGGAAAGTCTTTGATCTTAGGGGATTATACTATTTTAAAACACAATTTTATTCTTGGAATGGTCATTCATTAACAGCCATAGTTACTGGAATTCTAACAAAACTGTCTCCTTAACTTAAGGCAATTTAATGTATTAATTCCACAGTGTTTCTGTGTTGCTCTGTTGTAGGGACTAGATGCCATTTTTGTTTTATAGGTAAGGAAAATTAAATTCAGAAAAAGTAGGTGCTTAATTGAGATCATTCAGGAAGCCTGTTGTATTGAATTCAAATTCCCAGATTATTATTCCTTTCGTTAAGACTGTGTTAAATTTGCTGTCTGTTTTTTTAATACTGATATGTGGAAATCTGGCTCCATTGAACTCAAGACAACATACATTTCTGAAAGTCTCTGTACCCTGATTTGCTTAGCAGCATGCAAGAATGCAAGAAACAGAAAGCAAGAACACCTATTTCTTAGGCAAAAATAGATTAGAGACCTGATTAGTTATACAGCAAATTTAACAGATTAACACAACCAAAATCTATTGCCTGTTTAGAGTGAACCGCAGCTGACGAGGCTACTTTTGTCAGTCCGTACTCCCTCCATGTAGATGATATATATAACTCTAACATGTTGGAAAGGATTATGATGCCTCTGAGTAAGAAGGGCAATTACTCTCCTAGGTACATTAATTCCTAAATTGATTATATTGATGATAATGGTACCTTTTACTCTTGGATGCCTGCTTTTCTTTCTGCCAGCCGCCACCCTTCTGTAATTCAGCAGATAATAAATCTCCCTGGATTCTGCAGGAATAATAATGCCACTACTCCAGCAGTAGAGCGCTTATTATTCTTCAGCATCGTGCTCTCTGTGGTCCCTCCCCCATGTCAAAATACACTGCGGGTAAGGTCGCTCGTATATCCTATACCAACATTGCAAACAGAGGTGGTGGGAGAGAGTCATACAACGCATCCTATCATGGTCATTTTCTGCTAAGAACTATTCCATGGACAGCTGAAAAGCAGGACAAAGAAGAAAACTCCTAGCTATTACAGCTGAGTTTCTTACTCCTCTATTTTATAAGCAGAGGAAAATAATCTACAGAAGCATTTAGATTGGCACCATCTGTATAAAATGAATGAAAAATGTAAATTTTTTGGCTTAAATAAAAAATACAGACAACTTCATTGGTATTTAATCTGGCCACAGATCTAAAAATGTGAAGTGGTACATAAACTCTTTATGTGCTTGTCACAATTTCAAGGGGTTTCCCAAGTTTCAGGCTCTCCTCACTACCTTGCTTCCTGCTACAGAAACACAGACTACGCAAATGGGGGATTCCTCTCCTTCACTAGTTTCTTGTGTTTTCAACTTTCAAAGGTGCCATTATATCCTAGTGAAAGACAATGTTACTAAGTTGCAGGGCCATTTCATTTTGTGCTGGGATGTTTTTTTCTGTGAGTGCCAACTAGATCACTATTTTAGGGTCACCAGTTTCTGGGGAAAGGAAGGCTTCTAATTTGTCTGCTCCCTTAAAAGAACTATACAATCACAGTGGTAGTTGAAAATGTGTTTATTATGTTAAAATACATACCTCAAAGGTATTGTTTTATGGATATTTCTTAAGTAGCAGTGTCAACTTCACAGCTCCTTCTCTGTCGTTAAAGGGTTCCCTCTGTTGTTCCAGGACTGCTGTTTGTGTCGCCACACTGTGAACCAGATTAGAGAACCGATTCAGCTGAAAATAACCATTTACACATATTACTATAGTTTGTTTTATGTGCACTGCTGCCAAATATGTGACCACACTCTAAGAAATCAATTTCTCCATTGGAAGCATACAAAAAAAAAAAGCTAAAAATAAAACCCTCTTTGTAGCTGTCACACTGGCTTTAAAGTTTCTTCTTTATTCCTTTCCATTAGCAGGCTTTCAAACTAACTTGCAACAAACATCCCATGGTCCTTTAAACTAAGGTCCAGTTCTTTTTGCAGCCATGGCCTCAGCTTTAGGCTGCAGTTAGACGTTTGGCCATTCAGTTACCTCAATCAGGACCTGTCCTTCCTCCCCCGTCTGGCTGATAATTTCTGTACCAATAGCGCTCCTGTGTTGTGACAGCAAAAGCATGTTTCTGCAGCTGCATAAATAATTCAGTGTTTTAAATTGATCTGACAAACAAATAACCCAGCAACAACAAAATTGCCTGTTTTCAGAGCTGCTGAAAAAATGTGTTTAGTAATGCTGTTATCTTCCTTTAAAGGGCTTGATCCAGGGTGACATCTTCCCTTATATTCCCTTTATGCAACAGGGTGTTGTGTGCTAATTTCCTGCATTCTCAGGTTCTTATAAATTATTTGATAAGGACATTAACTTGTTCCTTCTGTCTCATATGCTAATAACATTATGCCACTGTGTCCTCATTTTCATGTAATCATGTTATTGGAATGCTATTCACAACTGTGTGTCCTTCACCTACGTGTAACAGGTTGGATAGAAATTTTGGCTATGTGGAAATAGGACCACCGATGAAACAAAATACTGATGTTCAGCTGTAATGTAGTTATTTCATATACCAGTGTAAAATAGATAAATGGTGAAGTACTGTTCCTTTCTTTTAGTACAGTATTGCTTGCAATTTGTCTTGTTCTCCTATACTCACTTTTGTTACTGTCTCCTTCTTGTACTATAAAACCGATGTAGACAATAAGGAATGTGAATGAATTTGAGAATTCCAGATAAGTGAATATGTCAGGGCTAGTTTCTTCACTCAAAGTGCATGAGTGTTTCCAGAGTAAATCCAGGGAAGTTAATGGAATAAGACTTACGCTATGGAAAGACATTTCTTTTCAGACGTTATGGTGCTGATGGAAATGGTTACTAATCCCTGCTGAATATGGCTGTCACCAACAGAACATTACTGCCTCTCTGACTATCTCCTGCTCATATGAATGCTCTCTGATCTGTTTTAGAAAATCCGAGCATCATTGAGACATTTTCTGTAACTGCTTAATGTAAACCATCTGTCCACACAGATGTAGTTGAAAATAGAACTTGATTGTAAGTTGTCTTATTCCTTATGATTGTGATGTGAGTTTGTTCCCTAACTAGTAAAGTCAGTTATTTGACTCAATAAAAAGTGACATGGCTGTTTGATCATGTATGTCCAACCATCATTTTGCCTTTATGAACATGTTTTATTTAAAGTAAATATGAATGCTGAATAACTTGGTCATCTTCACATCACGTCAAGAAGTCAATATCTAATTAACAGAATATTCACCTTAAGATACAAAGTCTGTTTCATATTTGGAAACTTTAATCTAATATTATTGATAAAATATCAAATATAAATCCATGAGCAATATGTGCTTGCCCAGCCTAGTTGGTGGTTAGTTAAGAAATTCATCTTTTATCTACTGCACTTCTATGATTTAAGGCTGTAAATTAGGAATAAAAAAAATTCTTATCAGATTAAGTAGCTAGTATTTGGGTTTGTAGTAGAAATATCTTGGATTTATGCTTTAAGAAGGAAAAAAAAAAGTGGATAGGCAACAAAGCAAGAGCTGATTGGCAGCATACATCAGACTCAGTGCTCCTTCTCTTTTTTTCCTCTGCACATTATCTGAGATACCTATCCCATGCCCCAACTTCTTAACCTAAAGATTAGGTTGATAATTGATTATACATTTGAGATCTACATATATCTTACTTAGAATGTCATGCACTGGATATCGGCTTGAAGATATATTGCAAGTTGCATGAGGCATTCTCTTTTGTTCCATATAGCATCTGCATGTTGAAATCTGTGAGGTATACCTGCACATTGAAGATTATTGCAGAGGCAGTAATGTCAAACTACATTTGCAAACCGCAATGTTTTGACCAGGGATAAATAAAAGGCTTTATATTGCTTGAAAAAATAGTGATATTGAGCTGAGGCTCACATACTTCAAACAGATTAGTAGGTTAATGTGCAGTGGCTTCTCCATTATAAATGCTGCTTCCAATTTTTAGGTGGCTTGTATTTTTTTTTAAGCTTTAAAATCTGAAGAGGATGACTACTATATTAATGGTGCCTGGACTATTGACTGGCCAAGAAAGTTTGATGTTGCTGGAACAGCTTTCCATTACAAGAGGCCAACAGATGAACCAGAGTCTTTGGAAGCACTAGGCCCTACTTCAGAAAATCTCATAGTCATGGTAAAGTTATAATTAATATATTTCTGAAATTTGAAATATGTATTTGTGTTCTGAGAAAAGACAAAGCTATGAATGAAATCAAATAGGTTGTGTTTTCAAAGAGTATGCAGCTTGCCTAGCTGGGACATTGCATTTGTGTTTTAACACAGCTTTCTTACCTTTCAAAACTGGCTGGCAAACATTGTGATGAAACAGGGATAGAGTCAGAAGAGCCCCAGGAAATCTCAGATAAAGTCAGAAAATGCCCCATCTCTGTTAAATGTGGTTCAGAATAATGGTAGTCAAAATTGTAAATGGGGCGTATATTGTATGTCTGCAAACTGCTGATACATGGAAGTGTTAAGATACAGCATGACAGTTCCTGACAGTTCTGTAGATATTGGTGGTTTTAAGCCTGGCCTGAGTGTGAAGTAAACTCTTTCCACAGCGAGAGTATCATGATTTGACCTGTATGATTTGACAGTATGTTGCTGTGACATACATTGCTCTGAAGAGATTGTACAAAATACGAGAATGTAACAGAAGATGTGAGCAGGATCCTGATGCCCTGTTGCACTACCATGTTGAGGAGGAGTATAAGAATAACGTTGCAGCCACCATTCTGTCAGCTGCCAGATTTGCAGTTCAAGGGTTGCTTGAACCAGAAGGGATATTTTTGTATATAGAATGATTGTTGCCTGGATATTCACACTTTAGGCAGCATTTTCAAACACCTGAATCCTGTTTTTTTCTGTTACAGGTGTGGATAAGCTAAAGAGTCCACACAGAATGAATTACACCATGATTATAGTTCCTTTTCTCATTCAGTCAGTGCCACTGACTTTCTTACTAAAAGTTCTCTACTCTTCTGTCCAATGGACATTGGCAGATATACCTCTGCAAAATATCACAGAAAGTAGAAGGGGATGAGAGGTAGCTCTGAGATGTGTCAGATTGCTGCATCTAACATGATATATGTTATTAGCAACAGATAGAAAAAGTAGAGTCAAAGGCTAGTGTTGAACAGGTGGTATGTGGAAGTGCAGTTCAACAGTGAGGGTAGACGAAAACTCATGGTGATTGTTGCACTTCTGTCTGTATTACCTGCAGTGATATGGCTGCAGTGAGAGTTTTAATATTGCTCTAAAGGAATTACAGGTGTAATTCCACCAAGCTGTTGGGTGTTGCATTAGGGGAAAAAAATGACCTCAGGAACAGTCTGTTGCCGTTACTATTATTACTATTATAGTCACTAGAAGTGCAAACAAGGGCAGAGCTAGGTTCATAACTGCTGTACGGGCAGCTCCTCACAAGGTTTCAGTGGAGACTGCTGCATGTTTGCACAGTAAGGTCCTTAGCCAACTTTGACCTGACATAATTATTCAGCTGTCAAGTTCATTTCCATTAAGACATTGATTTTATGAAAACCGGCTTTTTACAACAATTATGTCAAGACTAAAGAACTGACAGAAGTTATCAAGTTGTATTAAGGGGGAAAAAGAAACAAAGCTCACCTTAGACAATACTTTTCTTTTGTATATGTTTCAAAAGTTAGTCCAGGTTCTTTTGGGAATACCTAAAAGAGCTGCTATTACTTTTTTCCCTTCCACAGGACATAACATATACCTAGATTAAATGTCACTGTAGTTGCCCTCTGCTTGCCTGTTTTAATGGTATAACCAGTTGTTTTCAACTACAGATTCTGCTACAGGAACAAAATTTGGGTATAAGGTATAAATTCAATGTTCCCATCTCTCGCACTGGCAGTGGAGACAATGAAGTTGGCTTTGCATGGAATCACCTGCCTTGGTCAGAATGTTCTGCTACTTGTGCTGGAGGTAAGACACCAGGCAGTCAAGCTACAGGGTAAACTGATTTGCAAGATACACTTCACTATATAATTATCTAGGTAACTAATTGAAAACACTTCTTTCAGACTTGCCTCAAACCTTAATTTAGTGAAAGAACATTTATTTTATCACAATGGATTTTGTTGTTTTCAAGTACATGTAATATATTCACAATAGATCACAATGGATTTATTTGTTTTACAATGGATTTTGTTGTTTTCAAGTACATGTAATATATTCAGATGTTTTGTTAAGTACAGTGTATCTGGGCACAGTGTGTCTCACTGCTGATTCTTCTTCTGAGATTCTCTTGAAGCTGGTATGTTTGCTTTTCACAGGAGCTTTCTTGATAAGGACATCAGAAGTTTTAAATAAGGAGATTAAAAACCAGAAGGCAAATAAAGGGATGTGTCTTTTTGTGTTTGTAGGTATGTTTCACATAATCCTAGTCATCCTTCCTATGTTCCAGCCACCAAAGTTTAGGATGCATACTGGCAGCTCCTCTGTAGCAGATGATAACATCTGGATTATACTTCCCAGCCCATAGCAGTATCTGAGAATTGTTGCCCTTTGGCAGCAGTTTGGGGATTTGCAGGTTGTCCATGTGATTCATCATGGGTGCCTTCTGCCCACAATTTACTATATTCCTAATCCTCCCTCTAGTGGCCACCAATGCAATTCTTTACCTCTGGCTGGGAGAGCAGGACAGTTGGCTTCTTTCAAAGCCAGTGCCATTGCTGCTGCAAGGACTGGTGAGTAGAAGTGCTGTGTTAACCGTATCTTTCTTCCCTCTGGAGACTGAATGCATCATCTCCCCACCATACCTCATTTTCACAAGACATGGGAGAGTCCTTTAAATCCACCAAAGAAGTTCAGTTTTCTGCTGCACTGTGCACTGCCCATAGCAAGAGGAAGACGCCATATTTTTTTAAAGAACTCTTGGACCAAATATTTGTCCTTTTGTTTCTTTTCTTGGCTACTGGAGGTATTCATGTTTAGCCACGTCTTGACCCATTGGTCTGCTGGAACCTGCTGCGGCTGTTACTAGTTGTTTGCTGTTTGAACACAACTGCTTAGCCATATGTAAGACACACAGGACAGCATAAACTCTCTTCTGTGCTGCTAAATAGACAAAGTCTTGAAAGAAAGTAGAGGAAGGTGCTAACTTTCCTCCAGAATTTTTGTTATTCAATTTGTTGGATTCCTGGGTGACAGATTGCTTTTTTTGCTATTAATGTGCTAATGGTGAGTCTGGTAGGAAAAGGAACATTTAAGAGAAGAACTATGAAGAGAGAAAGTGCCTAGCTCAAAGCAAAAGACAGTTCCATGTATCATAACCTTGCAAGTACTGAAAAATCATATTTTATGGTGGCAGTGAGTTAATGATCATTTTGAAGTCATGGGAAGAATCCCACTGATTTAGGTAAAGACAAGATTTTAGCTGCGGATCTTCTGTCCTGCAGGTCATTGTATTTCACAGATTCAACAATATAAAATGGAAAAAAAATCATTGGCTCTGAAGAGGTAGGCACTTGTCAAGATTAAAACATTTTAACTTGATTAATTAATTTTAAGGGAAGGTTTGCGAATCCCTGAAAACTGCATACATCTATTCATTTGAAATTTTTCGGGGGGAGCAAGATTTTCATTGGTATGTTACGGTGGCTAACCAGGCACTTTTCTCTCCTTTCTTTCAGCTTAGTATGGGGATATACTATGGTAACTTATTTTCAGTGAGCTCTGTGCTCAGGGAATAAATATTTCATTGTAGCTATAACGCATGTTAAAAACCGTATCTGCTTTCTCTGTGAGTACGAGATATTCCCCCCAGTTTATGAAACAACTTTCACCATATGCCAAAAGAAGACACAGTTCTAAAAATGAGCTGAATCAGCGAAAAAGAGACACAAAGCTTGTAGACACAGAGACTGTAACTGGAAAAATTGGCTAATATCCACAGAATCATGGAATGGTTTGGGTTGGAAGGAACCTTAAAGATCATCTATTTCCAAGCCCCTGCCATGGGCAGAGACACCTTCCACAAGACCAGATTACTCAAAGCCCCATCCAACCTGGCCTTAGCACTTCCAGGGATGGGGCATCCACAGCTTCTCTGGGAAAACCGTTCCAATGTCTCACCACCCTCACAGTAAACAGTTTCTTCCTATTATCTAGCTGAAATCTAGCCCCTTTAAGTTTAAAACCATTACCTCTCATCCTAACACTACACTGCCTTATAAAGAGTCCCTCTCTATCTTCCCTGTAGGCCCCCTTTAAGTACTGGAAGGCCACTACAAGGTCTTCTTGGAGCCTTCTCTTCTGCAGGCTGAACAACCCCAACTCTCTCAGCCTGTCTTCATAGGAGAGGTGCTCCACCCTCTGATCGTCTTTGTGGCCCTCCCCTGGACCCGCTCAAACAGGTCCATGTCTTTCCTGATCTGAGGGCCCCAGGGCTGGACATGATAACTCCAGGTGGGGTCTCACAAGAACAGAGTGGAGGGGCAGAATCACCTCCCTCGACCTGCCGGCCACACTTCTTTTGATGCAGGCCAGGATGCGGTTGGCTTTCTGGGCTGCAAGTGCATATTGCCGGCTCACGTTGAGCTTCTCATCAACCAAACCCCCAAGGCCTTCTCCTCAGGGCTGCTCTCAATCCATTCTCTGTCCAAGCTGTATTTGTGCTTGGGATTGCCCTGACCACTTGCAAGACCTTGCACTTGGCCTTGTTGAACTTCCTGAGGTTCACATGGGCCCACCTCTCAAGCCTGTCCAGGTCCCTCTGGATGGCATTGCGTCCCTCAAGTGTGTTGACCACACCACACAGCTTGGTGTCGTCTGCAGACTTCCTGACGGTGCACTCAAGTCCAAGTACCGAGCCCTGAGCATTGTCACTGGTCTCCACTTGGACATCGAGCTGTTGACCACAGCTCTTTGAGTGTGACCATCCAGCAATTCCTTACCCACCAAGTGGCCCATCTGTCATGTCCATGCCTCTCCAGTTTGGAGACAACAATGTCGTGTGGTATCAAACGCATTACACAAGTCCAGGCAGATGTTCTCAGTTGCTCTTCCCTTATCCACCAACACTGTACACTGTAACCCCATTGTAGAAGGCCACCAAATTTGTCAGGCATGATTTCCCCTTAGTGAAGCCATGTTGGCTGTCACCAGTCACCTCCTTATTGTCCATGTGCCTTAGCATAGTTTCCTGGAAGATCTGCTCCATGAACTTGCCAGGCACAGAGGGGAGACTGACTGGCCGGTAGTTGCCTCAGGTCTTGCTTTTTTTCCTTTTCGAAAATGGGGGTTATGTTTCCACTTTTCCAGTCAGTGGTAACTTCACCAGACTGCCATGACTTTTCAAATATGATGAATAGTGGCATAGCGACTTCATCCATCAATTCCCTCAGGACCCACGGATGCATCTCACTAGGTTCCATGGACTTGTGTACCTTCTGGTTCCTCAGCTGGTCTTGAACCTGATCATCTCCTACAGTGGGCTGTTCCTTATTCTCCCAGTCCCTGCATTTGCCTTCTGCAACTTGGGCAGTGTGGGTAGAGCACTTGCTGGTGAGACTGAGGCAAAAAAGTCGCTGAGTACCTCAGCCGTGTCCATGTCCTAGGTGACCAGGTCTCCCATTCCTTCCAGAGAGGGCCCACATTTTCCCTGGTCTTGCTTTTGTCACTGATGTACCTGTAGAAGTTTTTCTTGTTGCTCTTGATGTCCCTGGCCAGATTTATTTGTATCAGGGCTTTAGCTATCCTAACCTGATCCCTGGCTGCTTGGATGATTTCTCTGCATTCCTCGCAGGCTACCTGTCCTTCCTTCCATCCTCTCAGCTTCCTTTTTCTGTTAGAGATTGTCCAGGAGCTCCTTGTTGTCCATGCAGGCCTTCTGGTGTTCTTGTTTGACTTCCTCTTTGTTGGGATGTGTCGCTCCTGAGCTCAAAGGAGGTGGTCCTTGAATATTAATGAGCTTTGTTGGGCCCCTCTTTCCCTCCAGGGCTTTATGCTGTGGTATTTGTCAAGCACGTCCCTCAAGAGGGCAAAGTCTGCTCTAGTGAAGTCCAGGGTAGCGAGCTCGCTGTGTGCCCTCCTCGCTGCCCTAAGGATCTTGAACTCCACCATCTCATGGTCACTGCAGCCAAGGTTGCCCTTGAGTGTGACATTCCCCACCAGCCCCTCCTTGTTGGTGAGAACAAGGTCCAGCATAGCACCTGTCCTCGTTAGCTCCTCAATCACATGGAGAAGGAAGTTGTCATTGACATATTCCAGGAACCTCCTGGATTGCCTATGCCCTGCTGTGTTGCTGTTGTTACGTAAATATGAAGTGTTGAGAAAAACTTATAAATGAAACCACTGTATGGCTTTGTTTGTTTCTATAGGATTCATTATGAAGTCCATTATTGAAGTTCTGTTTACTTTAACTCTGTCTTTGGAAAAGACATTTTGCTCTACATCAAAGGACAACAAATATTAAAAAGTTAAAGAATTTTTCACTGAAAGTAAAAGAAGGGACAATAAGCATGTATGTGGAATATTAGTGTGGAACTAATTTTTTATTTTTGAGGTTAAAAAAATTATATAGTGACTTCTGGACAGACTGTGAACAAATTAAAGGCATCAACATTTTCCTGCTTTTATTGTAATTGGTGTAGCTCACCTGTGGTGTATGGACTGATCAAGGTTTGATCTTGTGATATTCCATCTTGATCCAGGAAAGCTCTAGATGATGTAGAGCCAGATACACTTTTCTATCAAAGCATAGGCTTTATATCAAACCTGGAGGTAAATCTAAATTCTAATCAACACACTTATATCTCTGAACATGTCTTTATTTAATGTCTTTTTGTCTCGGTATATGTAACACTTAAAAGCTGTCTTAATATCAAATTTGCAAGGAAATGACAGAATTAAGAATGACTACGAAATCTTATATGTTTTCTGTAGTTGTGGCTGTTCTGTGAAACAGGGACCAGTTGAGCAGGGACCATTCTGAAACTGTGTCAACAGGCTAGCTCATGTCCACTCCACACTACTTAAGTATAGTTCTCTCTAAATTAAACTGACCATGTCTGCATTACATACCATTTGACCTAGTCTGTGACTCTTAAAACATAGTTATTCCTTGATGTATGTTTTTTAATTCAAAGAATGTAAAAAATAAAAAGTGATATCTGCATACAGCCCACCGAAGTGATGTTTCTGTATTGTGAGCTTGCAGATATGTGTTGAATGTCGTGAAGTAGAGCACACGGGCTAGAGCAGCATTTTGGCAGTGCAAAGTTTAAATAGTTTGGGAGTATGGTATATTGCAGAAGTGTCCGATCTTTGTGCGGTGTCTTCATATAGTATTTTGAGAGCAATCCACTGCCTTCAGCTGTTCCTAGAGCTGCTTGTAGGCCTTGTCTTGGAGAAGGATAACTAGAGCAGTCAGGAGCCAAGGAGCAAGCTAAGAGCAAGCTAGGAGCAACCTACAATCTCTAATTAGATGGTAATGTGCTGTCTTTTCCACTGGACTTCTATATTACGTTCATCTCTGCTGTTCTGATGAGTCACATCTGACCAGTAAAAGTGCTTTAACTTTCAAACAGGACCTGTGTTCTAGGACCTGTCTTAGTTTTGCAGATGGGAAGAACATGGTAAATGGAATGGTAGGAAGGAGGGAGGAGAGGCTTTCTGCTTACGACAATTCAATGCGGTACCAGAACTCTGGATTCCATTCCTGCCTCCCTTGTGTTGTTCTCATGTGAAACTGAGCAGCTTGAAGCATACATACAGTCTTACTTGCTAATTATCAGTTCATCATTATATGAGTACCTCTCTGGAATGTATGACCTCTGAGGCATGCAATGAATCCTATCATTGCATGGAGTGTGTGTAAAGCAAAGTATTCTGAAAACTCAGCCAGTCACCTGAAATCAATGGACTCTTTCCAGAGCAGACATTTTACTGTCTCTCCTCTTGTATTCTTCGTAGAGTGGTCTGGGAGATAAGTTTGTGAGACAAACCATTACATGTTAGATTGCCTCTGAAAAGCATAATGAAGTTAGTTTTTTCTTTCATGAGAGGTTGTAAACTGTGTATTTAGTAGTGTCATTCATGTTAAAGGAGGAAAGAACAAATATTCCATATTTCTCAACAGTGAGCATTACGTTTTGTACAGTGAACCAAGTGAACCAAACAGAAATCAAGTCTCTAAATTCTGAGATTTATTTTGGTTATTTTCTTAAGTTTTTCTAAAAATAGGTTCTTCACATTTACTAGGTAGTTAAAAGGCTTGCCTGGTAACAGACAACTCTTTTATTTTCCTGGATTCATGTACTCATATGTAGGATGAGAAACATAGTTTTATTTATTTTTGGCTTATTATTATTTCTGGCTTGAAAATCAGAATTGCAGCTTTTATTTTTTGTACACTGATATTTTCTATATTGACAAACTTCTCTTTTAAAACACAACTTCTATAGTCTCAGAGCTAGTTCTTCCTCTCTGGGAACATTATGTAAACTGAGCTACATGTATTCTCCATATAATTCCCTTTTTCCTGAAAGTTCACTGATAACTCTTCTACTCTGAGTCACGAGTTTTCAGAAGGAAAGTTTGTTACTGTCTCATATAGGTCTTTACTTGCTGGTGGCAAACTTGAACAAAACTAAAGAAAACAATGCCAGAGAATACCAGAATATGCAATGCAAGTTTATCTATACAGAGAAGAGTGGAGAGGAGGAGAGAACACAGGGAATTCAGAAGGGATGGGTGGGATGGATGAACAGTTCACTGGAATGCAGAACAAAATTGATGACAACCACAGATTTTCTTTAAGGACCTGATTACTTTATAATTTAATGAACCAGAATATGTAGAAATAGGAAATAAAACAAGAAAATGAGAGCTGGAAAGAGAAGAAGAAAGTGGTTAAAATAGGACGAGAGTGATATATATCACTTATAGATCACAGAATTGTAGTTATTTACTCTCATGCCTGTCTTTCCTTGTATGTTATCTTGTAGCCTTCCAAGGGCAAGTGTATGACTTTATCCAAATCTGTAAGTATTCTTAATAAGGAAGTGAACTGCTGGTGGTATTGTTTAAAAACATCCAACAGAGGAAAAAAAAAATCATTGTGTGTGTTTTCATTTTTGTATACATATGAAAGTAAACTCCAATAAGCATATAACCTGCTTTCTAAAATTTCTTCCATGCTTAATAAATTCTAGCAGAAATGGCAACAAGTGACAACATTTATTATCTGGAATGTACCAAGTATGCTAAGCATTGGTTTTTGGTTTCATTCATTCATTCTATTAGAGTTCATCTCCACATAAGGTAAATGTCTTTGGTATTCATTTTTTTTTATGAAGCAGTTGGTCAGCATACTACTATAGGTAAATTGATTGCCATCCCGTTTTTCTTTGCTGCTCATCACTCTTGTATAGTGGTGCCTACTCTGTTTTTTCTTTCATGCCCTCAGATGAATTATGAAACTGTCTTTAGACAAATAAAACACACTTGTCCTCATCAAGAAAAATGTAAGTTTGGCTCTATGATGAACATCTTGTGATCTGATGAGTGAGCTCAGAAAATCTGTCTGGGTTAACCAGCATGCACCAGTTTTAGTGATGCAGGTTTCACTGTGTATTGGTACTGGCATCTTTATAATTAACTGTTGCAATCGCAAACCACAGGTTTGGGGATTGCTTTTAAAAATAGTATAGCATTACATGCTGCAATTTTAATTTAAGAAGAAAATGTGCTCCATGTAATTTAAAATTTGGCTGCTGAAAGTCATGCCGACTATTTGTGAATTGAAATCTGCAAAAATCTCAGTTCTCTGGAGATTATGGTCACTAAACCACTGGAGTTTTTGTTTCTATTAGAATGCATTGACCAGTCATGAGGACATTTATGCCTTTTATTTATAAACTATAATCTGTAGATTTGAAAGCAGAGTGTTTCTGTCTGACTGCTTGTAATTATTCCCCCAAGAGTTTAAATGAACTTGTTTAGCTATGCTTTTTAGATTATTTTAAGAGAGGCCATATACTCAGGGAAGAGTTGATAATTTAAAAAGATTTAGTTTCAAGGCCCACAGGGCTTAACCAAGTTGTAGCTGTTGCCTTTCTAGCTTTTTCCATTTCTTTTTCTTGCCTTAAAGTTAGAATGTGAATTTTGTTTCTGAGATTTTATTTCAAATAACACTGTAATTACAGAGCAGTGGTGTAAAGTTTATATACTGTGTGGCAACATGCTGCAGAATGTTTTAAAACTGGATTATCCTGGCATGGATTAAAGATTCTTCACTGTGTGAGTGAATAGTGGTGAATACCATCTTACGATGATACGCTACCTGACTGACGTTCAATAAATAATGTCTGACTTAAATATTTTTGAAAACTGAGGACAATGATACTTTGTGTTCATAGTTCTTCAGAATACCTTCTGATTACATAGCTCCTCACAAATGAATTTACTGAGGCTGCCAATTTTTAGCCAAAGCCTGGAAGGAAATGTGACAACATAGCAAAAAGTTGAAAGTAGTGAAAACATAGCAATAATATCTATGCTATCCCATAAATATATTTGCAAGAATGGTATGCATCATTAAACATTCAACCTAGTTTATCGGCCACCAAGAGAATTAAGGCAGCTTGTGATAGAAAAGGTAAATGATTGCTCGTCAGTCAGAGCTAAACATAAATTCTATATCAATTAACAGCACCACGTTACTAGTATTGCTGTTTGGCTAGACCTTTTAAATATTATTTCTCATCATACTGAAATTTTAGTAGAAAGTTGCAAAAGGAATACTCCTACTCAGGTTGTCAGATCTGATTTTAATTATTCTCATCTGTTGGCAGTGTTTGCATAGATTATAGAATTTAAAGTGAATCATCTTGTCACAGCTTCGCAAATATTTAGATCTTCCACTTATTTGTCATGAACCAAAGGAAGAGATTACAAAAGAGAGCTTCATCTGGTAAACATTTTTGTCTCTCTTTCATGCTGCAATTTTTATGTCTTTTCTCTACTAAAATAGTACTAAAGGAATAGAGAACTGAAGAAAATCATCTCTCACTCTGCGTCTGTGTATATATGTATATATAGAGAAAAAAATATACAGCATTGAACTACTAACTGATTTGAAATTTTGAAGAAAAGTATAAAGATCTAGAAGTAAGGGACAAATGGGGCAAAGTGTAACATGGTGGGTCATGCTTGACTAGACAGATATATTTTAATATATAACTAATTTGCTAGACCAAGGAAATGTGGTAGATTCATTGTTCTGGACTTTCTTAAGGCTTTTGTTGTCACCTACATCTAAAAAAGAATTAGAGAAGATTAGTAGACAAGAGGCATGCTTAAAGCGTGAATTACTGGGCCAAAAGGCAGTGAGCTTAGTGGGCTTCTTAAAGACCTCTCACATGACTCATAAGGCTTTAGTTTTTCTTGTTCTGATGGCAGTAAAAAAAATAGAAACCTCTGATGAGATTTGCTGACAGTGCAGTGCTAAGAGACCTATGGGGAAGACTGGGATATGTTGCAGTACAGTTTAGGATATATTTATTTAAAAGTATTAAGGACACTGGATAAGGCACTAGTAAAATCCCTCTGGAGTACTGGGCACCATTTGTATTGTGGCTGCCATAAATTCAGGTGTGAGCAGATGCATAGAAGGTTTGTGAGGTTGACCAAAGGAATGGCGTCTCTAATAACACAGAGACTGCAAGAGTTGACTTGGTTAACGCAATAAAGTTAAAAAAATTAAATTGGCAATTAATGCATCTAGAATGGAAATTGGAATTTTTATAGTAGTCAGAGGTGCAAAGTTCGGAGAAGAAAAATGGACCTGGCCTTAAAGTGGAGCTTGCTTGGTTTATGAAAGGGGTTACATAGAGTGGTTCCCAGCAACAGAACCATGTTGCTTCTAGTTGTATGTTCCAAGTTCCTCTGTTCCAAGGTTATTTGATTGCCTTTACAGTGCAAAGTTTCATTGAATTTGAGCTTTATATCATCTCACGTAATCGAAATATTAGATGCTGAGAATGCTATAAATGGAACATCTTTATATGAAGCTCTAAAATCTTTGATACCTGGATGGACGAAAATCTGAAAGACAGTGTAGGTGTGTTAACACAGTCAGCCAACATCTGTGGAGGCATGTACTTCAGGCCCTTGAAGGTTCCCCATGCTAATGATTCGAGTTGTTTCTCAATTACAGCTGGACCTAACTACCTAGCAAAATTATTTTTTTCTAACATATAAAGCACATGAACTTAAGATTGGCAGGAAAGTTGAGGTTGAATACTGTTCAAAAGTGGTATTTTCTTTGTAGCTTGTTCATGTAGATTTGGGTATGTATGATACACTTGGAAAACAGTCTGGCAGCCTTCTGTGCTGCTTAGTGGTATCTGCTGTTGTCTAATGTGGCATCCAGATAGCTGTAGAAAGAAGAGCAAATGGAAGAAGCTGATTGGTTTACCTGGCTCAACTGTAAGACATATATTTCGTATTAATCAGTATCTTTTTCATAAATAAAGCTTACTTTAAAATTATTGTGATGTTTATGGATAAGCTGAGATATCAGATGTGTAAAATTATATACAACCTGATTTAAAGTGCCTACTTTGTGAAGGGTGTGTGTAGCTGTAATCAAAAAGGAGATATCGCAGCAGCAAAGCTCTGGACTCTGGATTTAGGTACTGCAGTAGAGTGAAGACTCCAGCATTAGGCATCTTTGGTCTCAAGACAGTTAATGATTTTGAGGTGAGGTGAGGAGGCAGATGATTTTGAGGCTGATACAAAGTTCTCAACTGCTTAACAGGCATCCTGTGAGAAACAGTGTGTCGAGTGATGAATTTAACTCCTCTCCTGCTTGTCAAGGACATGAACATTAGAGTTGAGGACACATAGAACATTTTTATGTTCTTAGGATCCAGACTGCTGGATTTTCCTGAGAGTATTTGAATTAACAAGGCTCTATTTTTATGTGAGGGATAATACCCATATTTTGCAGGATGCCATGACAGTTATCTATTAAATAGCAATTCCCTATTGCAGAGTGAAGAGATTTCAGCTGAGAGTACATTTCCAGAATAGTACTCTTAACTGTGTGTCACAGAAAGTTGAGGAGTGTAAGGGGGTAGGGAAAGGGAAGAATTTTTTAATAAGAATTCTGGGCCACAGTGCAGCCAGGGATGCAAGATTCATGGGGCCCATGGCTAGAAGACAAGAACGGGATTTAATCTGTAATGAGAAATAAGACATTCATCTAGCACAGGCAGGTATGGATTTTCATCCTTGCCTCTCAAGATGGTTTAGGCAGTTACATTAGTCTGTAACTGAATAAAAACTAGAAATAATTACAGACTAGAAACCACAGTGTTGCCACCTTAGCTAAATTAACCACTAAGTCACAGAAGTTACAGTGTGCTCATGGGAATGAGGAATCCCCTCAGGGTGAGAAGGGATCATACCTACTCCTCCATCTGCAGCCTCACGGGGGTGCATGCCATCCTCAATAATCATGAAAAAGGTTACCATTTTCCCCGTGTCCTTTGCAGTAACATAATGAAGACATTTCACATGCCTCTGTGTGTAGAGTGGGAGACCTCTGTTCATAGCCAGGCAGGATGTTTTGTGGGCGAAACTTCAGACATCTCAAGGCTAGGCTTGACTCACTGTTGGCATAAATATGTGAATTCTGTAGAGGTCACATTTTAGGAACCAAGTAGGAGATTTGATTCTTGTCCATAATGAAAAACAAACAAAGCAATTGCAAGTAAGTTGTTGAGCTTGTTTAAAATGGGCAAAATGATTACAATATTTCGTGAAAGAAATCTCATATTTTTAGTGGGATGTTTAGTGTCTGAAAAACATATTATATAATTAATTTTATACTGCACGTCTACCTCCTATAAAAGCTTGTCTTAAATGAAGAGTGGGCTGTAAAGTAAAGGTATTTGAAGCCAAGATGTTTTAATCCCTATTAACTGCGTGCATTTCATGTTTTGGAAAACTTAAATAAGTGCTTCTGCTTTTAAGAAAGGTTTAGAACTTTTTGCAACTTTTATCATACCAAATAATCCTGTTATTTAAGTATTTTGACTACTCATGTTCAATAAGGACTGCATATAAATTGTAGATCCACAGTATTTATGCTAGCAAACATTCATACAGCTCGTTCTGTATGAGGAAGAGAGGAAAGAAAGAGAGGAAGAGACCACGTGTACTACTCTTTACAAGTCTCTGAGCTGCACTGTTGTCATATCAGTGGTTCTTTAATGTCTTTCCTTAGATCCTGCCTTTTAAAATCAGAAAATCTGCTTAATATGTTACTTATAATGTTGCCTTGGCAGTGACATGCCATGTTTTGGGAATAATAATCAATTCTAAACTGCCCCGTTGATGGTTAACAGTGAAAGAGGAGCTGGGAGTGCCAGACAAAATGAGCATTCACAGAGACAAACTGTGTATCTTTCAGAATGAATAATACTTCTATTATTTTAACGAAGAAAATGTTATAGGATGACATGCATAAAAATGCAACACTGTTTCCCAGTATTGCTGGTTTATTTTAAACCAGAGCACATAAACAATATTCTGCATTGAAGTGTGACCACATTCTATTTGGTGATGTTTTCTTTGGAAATGTAAGTGTCTTTGACTAGGAGAGGAGGGTAGACAGAAATGGATTTTATGCAATATACAAATAAAACCAATCTGTTAGTAAATCTATAAATATATTCCCTTTGTTTTAGAAAACAACAGCAATTTAAAATCCTCTCTCAAGTAGGGAGGCCTAAAATTGAAGGAAAATGAAAGATTTATTGTGATCGGGGGCATTCAGTCAGTTGGGGTTCACACCCCTGTAGCATTCAGCCATTTAAAAAGTGATATGGTAGGATTAATAATGAATAGGTGAAATACACTTTTACCCAACAAGTAGAAGAGCAAGAATGATAATTAATGGTGTTTCATTTCATCCCAAGGTGTGCAGAAAACAAGAGGTGGTGTGTAAAAGGCTGGATGACAACTCCATTGTACAAAACCATTACTGTGACCCTGACAGTAAGCCTCCAGAAAACCAAAGAGCCTGCAACACTGAGCCTTGCCCACCTGAGTAAGTTGTTAATCACTGAGATGGATGTGTGTTTTGCGTAGATAGAAGAATTGTTCAGCCTGCAGAAGAGAAGGCTCCGGGGAGACCTTATAGCAGCCTCCCAGTACCTAAAGTGGGCCTACAGGAAGGGTGAGGAGGGACTTTATCAGGGAGTGGTGTGATAGGATGAGGGGTAACAGTTTAAAACTGAAAGAGGGGAGATTTAGATTAGATATTAGGAAGGAATTCTTTACTGTGAGGGTGGTGAGACACTGGAACAGGTTGCCCAGAGAGTTGTGGATGCCCCATCCCTGGAAGTGTTCAAGGCCAGGCTGGATGGGGCTTTGAGCAACCTGGTCTAGTGGAAGGTTGTCCCTGCCCATGGCAGGGGGGTTGGAACTAGGTGATCTTTAAGGTCCCTTCCAACCCAAACCATTCTGTGATTCTATAAGAGTCTTTGTAATCTATAATAAATCCTACTGACCAAATGTGTATAAAATTCTGATCTAGTATTAGGGTCCTAGCAGACAGGGTATTTGGTTTTGGTTTTTGGTTATCGTTCTTGTTCCTCTCAGATCGGTTGTGAAAAATACATACTTTAACCTAGAGAAGGCCTGATTTGACTGAGAAACAGTGGTGTTTAAACTACACAAAGCAGCTCAGACATTGTAAGTAAAAAGGTACTAGCAAGTGGTTTCTTAGGGGGTAAGTGTCAGATGTAGTGCGTAGTGCTCTGAGTAGAATGGGGACCACTCTTAAAGTAACAATGACAGAAGAATATTGAGGTGAGACTAACTTTGCCATAAATATTATATTACATACTAAATGTTTGCCATATTTTAAGTATATTATATTAAAATTTGGGTGAAGTGTTCACATGAGAAATGGCAAACATAGAACTTGCATATTAGATGAAACTGTTTACTGATAATAGTTTTGTAAAACAACTTTCTCTCCAGGATACTCAGTGTTGTAAGTATGTTGTGTGCCATTAAGATTAGGTGCCCACTTGGTTACGTCTGTTGAGTTCTATTTTAAAGATAGCTGTATGCTATATATTGAAAGATAATTAAAAACACAGCAACTCATGTGTTCAAAAATGAAATTTGGCAAGGACCTGTAGCATAGTTTATTCTTGCTACAAAAGCTGTTTAGGAACAGTTGTGATATTTTGCACTAGAAATAATTTCAGCGTATGCACAACAGCTCCTTGTTATGTTTTGTGACAAATAAAACTTGTGGAAAAAATGGGAGAGAGACAATAGTTTATGATTCACAAGCCCTGGTTAGTTTAGGTTTGGTGATAATCTGTAGCTATATTCTAATTGGGCGTGAAAATTATTATGCTGATTAAATGTAGATATTGCACAATAAAGAAACACAGTGGTCTCTATTAAATGTCTCTTAGAAACTGTAAAATTCTGGCATGAAGGACACTGGGAGGAATGAGACAAGATTGTAATGCATTAGAATCCCAACAGTTCTTCATAAAGCCAGTTTCTTCCTAGAGTATCAGCTTCCCTTGTGTGGTGGCTGGTTGCAGGATGGCAGATCAGTGTCTGCTGCACATTCTCCCGTGTCATGTACCGTATTCATTTGACATAAACAAAAGTGAAGCCATTGCACTGCTCTCACCTTGAGTGTGTTTGAATGTGAACGTGCTGTCTCACAAACAGACCTGAAGTAGGTCTAAACCGTACTCCCCACAGTCTATATGTAAATATATGGTTACCCTACAAGGATATGTGCTTAAATTCGTTTGGATAACACTGTTCAGCACAGCTATAAGTGCACTAACTAAACTCTCACAACATATACCTGGGAGCAGAACTTGTGAAGTGGTCATGTTTGGTCAATTCCTTTTTACCAGATACATCCCTGTCACTTCCTTTGTGTGGTTTAACTATTAATAAATTACCATTTTAAAAAGTAACGTACATAGTTATTTGAAACTAGTTAATTTTTTTTTTTTTGCAATGACATTATTTAAAAAACAGAAACAAGAAAAAAAAACCCAGCCCACAAGCGGAACACTTCTGAATTCTCCATCTGGTACAGCAGGGACAATTGATAAACATAGTGAAACTCAATTCATCAAGATTCAGAGAGTGGGTAGTGTGTATTAATCATCATATGCTTGAATATGTCGAGCAGTTCAGCCCACGTCTGCCTCCATCCTGATGTTCTCCACAGGGTGAATACAAAGTGCCAAACTCCTAAGGAGGCTTCTTGATTCCTGATCCTGTATGTAGTCAGAAGGCAGCTGATCAAATAACAGATAGTTACCCAAGGAAGTCTTTGGGCTGGAAGATTATCACACAGTAAGACTTCCTCTTTACATAGAGTGGCCAAATATTTCCTTTTTTAATTAACACAGTTCCACTTTCCTTGTGTATACCAAAAGTTATGAAAATGTTACTCTTTCTAACTGAATGCCAGTTACATTACACTTGACCTCCCTGAGTAGCAGCAATAGTCACAATATTTCGTTTGTTATTACGATAAGTAACTCCTAAAGTTCCAGATTTCAAGAAATGATACAGGTAACCCTCATAGTTCAATGAATTATGAATATTACTGTCTTGCCATACAGTATAAACATAAAGGTACCAGAAAATGCATTTGAGCAAATCATAGTACCAACTAAAAATTAACACTTCAGCCTCTCCAAAGTTCTGAAGAGCATCTGATTCTCCCTGATGTGGCAAAAGTATAAGTTTGGCGGTGAAGATTCACAAATTATTTCTCATCTGCTGGGAAATTAATGGCAGAACATATTTGTTTTCATCTCTGCATCGACCTAGGTTCATATTATAATATATTACAGATTCTGTAACACAAGGCAGAATAGCAGCACGTTTTTTTTGACAGAGGCTTCAGAAAATAACAGATCTTAGGAGGCAGCTCCAAGCGTACCTCCAGGAACATCCACAGTGACTGACATGCCTGGCATTTTTGGCATGTTGTCAACATGTAATAGCATACTAGACTTCACCTTCATCCTTTGCAACTACGATTCAGGCAGGGGTATCTAATCAACATATCAAATATTGAAGACCAAATGTGCTTGACTGGAGATATTTTCAGTGAATTGAGCTGCATTAACCATTAATCAGTAGGAAAAAAAAATAAAATTACAGCCAGGTTAACAGCTGCTTAATCTCTGCAGCAACACAAAGTGATCTAAATATACAGTACAACTCCTGACTTTTACTATGTACACTCAAACACTCAGAAGTTCCCTCTAGCAGCTATCATGCAGCGCTTTAAATTTTTGAAATATTTGATGAAGGTTTTTTTATGTGATAAATTAATGTTTTACTAGTGTTTGCTTTACTTACACTTATAAATATTTTGCATTCAGTATGGTGTTTTGTAAAAACGATTTGAAATCATAGAATCATAGAATCACCTAGTTTGGAAGGGACCTTTCAGATCATCAAGTCCAACCATCAACCGAACTCTTGCAAAAACCACCACTAAACCATATCTCTAAGCACTATGTCTACCCATCTTTTAAATACCTCCAGGGATGGTGCCTCAACCACTTCCCTGGGCAGCCTGTTGCAATGTTTCATAATCAGATGAGAATTAACTCAGAAAGCCCAATTTTGAGATCAAATTATTTTATTGTAATGATACTAGAGAGGTGACTATTTTGGCTTTTAAATTGTGCTGTAACCTACAGCAGTGGTTCCCAAATGTTTCCAGTTGCAAACACTTTCAGAGAAATAATTGCAAGCAAGTCCAGTACAATCTACTTAAATAGCTGCAGTTTTGTCAGACTCGACGCTCCTTTCTAACAACTGTAGCCTAAGCTGGAAATTGCTGCTCTAGAAAAATACAAAGTATTAGTATATGGAAGATATGATTGCAGTGAGGCATAAATTAAAATATTCAGTAAAGATCCGTAAGTTTCTACTTTGTTTCTACTGTGAATACATGTATTGTTAAGAATGATTTAGGTTTAGTAATTTAAACTGTTGGATTCTGGATTTGTGCTATTATCTACTCTGTTTCTGTGAAATGCATTAACTGGGTCTCCTAACTTTTTCTATCCAGATGGTTTATAGGAGATTGGTCAGAATGCAGTAAGACCTGTGATGGAGGAATGCGTTCAAGAACAGTTCTCTGTATCAGAAAGATTGGACCTTCCGAGGAGGAGACACTGGACAATACCAACTGTTTAACACATCGGCCTATTGAAAAGAGCCCTGTAACAATCAGTCCTGTCCCCCACAGTGGGTAGCTTTGGACTGGTCAGAAGTAAGGAAATTTTGCTGTGTTAGCTCATTGGTAATAGTAGAGGAAAGAGCACTACCCACTGAACATTTTATCTTGCAGCTTGCTAAGTAAAGTAAAGGATTAATGAGAAATTCAAAGTCTCATCGATTTAGCATTGAAGCAGTTTTTTTCATTTTGCTTTCTTTCTGTGTTGTCAGTTCTGTTGTTTGTCAAACGATTATGACCTATATTTATTAACCACAGTAAAAAAATAATAAAATACAAAATAGAATAGTAAAGTAGTAAAAAACCCCCTATAATAGCCATTTGGTATGAGATAATTGTCTTAAAGAAAAAGCAATTTCCGTTTCCATTGTTTTTTGAACAGGCAAATACGTGGACAGCAGAAACAGTAATCATGGATAGTAGAAACAGTAGCAGAAGCCAGAATAAACTGCTTTTTTTTTATTTTTCTGAAGTAACCATGCTGATGTACTGCATCACCTTTCTTAGCAACATGCCTCAAGAAGCAGACCTGAAAGTCAGTATTCTCTTTATTAAAGAAAGAACATCTTCCATTAAGTACGGTGATATCTGTTACCGTATAAGCCAAGCTTATACTATACCTGATTCAAGTATTAAATTTGCAGTGTGACCAGTGCAGCTGAAAGCAAAAGCAGATACATTTGAACGGGACCGCATCATGTGCAGATCAGAGCTCAAAATATCTGTATACTTTTTTAGATCCTTATTGTCGTTGACTTTCATCTCACCTGACTTTTTATCTCAACTCCCTTTGGAGTACTTACAAGTTAGGATTTCCTGAGTTTCCCTGTCTGTGTCTTTGATGTCAAATGCAGTGTATCATATAATGCTTCATAAATGGATTAAACTATGTTTTACAGGTAGTGAACTGGGGTGTTGTCCCACTGCTTCTTGGAGAACTATTCCTGAATTTCAATCTTTGAATTGCAGGAAGTGTGCTAATGTTCTAGTTCCGTATCAGTTTATACCTGTTTACTTTTGCTATCTGAAAAAGCCCTTCTTCCTTTTCAGCTATTATTTATCAGAAATTAATCAATCTTGATCACATTCTTCTTTCATGTTTCAGTTTGAAGTTGTCTTTTTGGGAATGGATGACGAGTTAAATGTGTGTATTATCACGGAGGATGTTTCACACATGCCTCATTCTTTTTTTTCCTGCCTGTACTGAAAACACCCAGAACGTACAGTGTATCAGAATACCCTAAATAAGCTGCTTCTGTTCCACAGCTATGACATATTGATTACATAAAGTCATCTTACAATCTGTTAATATATCCAGATCTTTATCTTCCCGTTTTCATTTCTTGTTGGTTTTTCTTTGGAAATGCATGCTCTTGCATGTCATGCTTCCAAAATTCACTTCATTTCAATTATTAATGTCTTCATGGATGTCCAGTTCTTTCTATGGAGCACAGCTCTGTAGTATCAAGGTCAGTTAGTTGCCTGTGCTATCTGCTAGATTCAGTAATTTCAGAAAGACTGAACAGCTAGAACTACTTTTGTACAAACATCATTAAGAAGACTGGAAAGAGATATGAATTGGATCAGTCCTATGACTGATCCTAGAAGGTTTTTGCAGGTAGCATCTCTCAAATCCTAAACTTTACCCAGTTGTCGTCCCCCTTTCAAATACTTTACTGATGCCCAGGTAGGTTAAAATTGCTCCATTTCCTTTGTCTAAAAAAACGAAAGGAGACTAGTAGAATAAAATGGAATGATCTACCAGTGATATACCCATGATTCATTGTATCCCATTTTCTTGTACTTGCTTGCCTTTAAACAGTCCTTCATTCAAAGTAAATGATAAATCACTGGGTAATGTAAAGAAGATTGATGTGCCTCTTCTATGCACAGATACTTCTAGCTCCAAAAGTTGTTACAGTCTCTGGAAATTCAAAGCATAAAGAAGGAAGCCTACTAGCATCACTGTGCATGCCCACAGAAGTAGTACAGAAAGCTCTTACCATAATTTGTTAATACAGGTAATATCATTCACTACATCACAGAATGGTTGATGTTGGAAGGGATGTCTGGAGGTCATCTTGTCCAGCTGCCCCTGCTCAAGCAGGGCCAGTTAGCCAGGACCATGTCCAGGCAGCTGTTTAATATCTCAAAGGGTGGAGACTCCATCTGCTATTAGTTAATAATAGTCTAAGCAATATGGCTGTACTTAAAAGTAGTAATATCTGCGTGTTAAATTACAAGGCTGTGAGCTGCTGTGGAAGCTGTTGTCATGCTTGTATAATCTTCATTTTAGCGGAAGAAACTACTTCTGTAGACAATTTTTTTATTACTAACATACACGTTATTTTTCTATGAGCAGAAGAAAAACATGTCAATTTGCTGTACTGTTCAACTGGTTTTGTTCTGTAAGAAATTATGAATGAAATGCCATTTTAGTGAGCTTTTATATCAAAACAAGGGTGAACTCAGAAAGTGAAGAGTTGAATACTGTTTCCATTGAAACCAATGGCAAACTTTGCTACTTTTCTCTGGAATGCAAGGTCTAAAGTTTTGTTTTCATACTCAAAAGAAGCAATACAGCATACAAACTAAACAATTATAGAACTCTTTTATATGCTAATGCACTTGTTGAGCATCAATATAGTTACACATTTTTTTAATCTTCAGTTATAATTAACAAGAAGTTCTGTATCTTCTTGGTCTGAGAAACAAAATCATTTTGTAAACATACGGATTAAATGAAGTCCTTAGGAGAATGTAAAAGTGCTTTTATCAAATAGTGATTAAAGCTAACAGTGTCTTGCCTGGCAGCATGTAGTCATTCTCAGGTAATGCCAGTTTTGCCGCAGAATTTTTCATGCTTTGCAGTAGTTGAGATTTGACTGAATTATTCTGCCCATTGTAAATTACGTTTATATTTTTCCAGATAATAAAACAAACTGGCAAAAAAGAATCTAAAGATTTCTTGAGAAAAGCCTTATCAGACAAGCACATTTACTTTGCATTCATATTACCATTAGTCATGACTTCCACTGAGTGAGTCAAAATTCTAGAAGCATTTAGTAATGGAAGACACTTTTTCCTGTTTTTGTTTGTCGGGCTATTTTGTCTTGCATTTGCTTGGGAGACATACATTTTTTGTTAAATTTTACTGTTGCTTATTATTTTTGGTGATTCAGTATTATTGTAGGCAACCTATTTCCTTACTTCACTTTCATTGCTGGGGACAGGGTGTAGTCCATCCTATTTAGTGGAATTTTGACTATGACTCCAAAGAAGTGTTTTGTAAGGGATGTTGTTTTCTTATGGTACTGGTAGCTGAAAGAAGATTTTTCTCAGATGTCAGCTTAGACATAGAATAAAAGAATGTGTCTTCAAGCAGGACTAGGAAATGGATGCACCTAAATTCAAATAGTTTGATCCTCAAACTATTGCTTATTTGCTAACACATTCTAGAGACTATGAAACAGCATAGGCACATTGGGTTTTGACATTTTTGACAAGGTCCTTTTGATCTCTTCTCAGTGACTGAGCATTCTGTCAAAAGATAGAATAACCTGTCCATTCTGCATTGACTAGTTTAGGTGGCTCCCAGTGAGGGATTTTCCTAAAGATCTTGTTTTGAGATATATATATATACACACACACAACTTTACGTATATATAGGGAATATTGGTACTTTACATTGGAACTGTTTTAAAATTTCTTAAAGTTAGGCAGAGATGCTTCAGGATTAGGCATGCAACAGTAAAGTCTGGATCACTGAAGTCATTGTTTTGAAAATGAATCTCAGGGTTTTTTCTTTTTTCCCCAGATATATACTGCCTGTTGTGGATGTGTGGAAGGCCTTTAGTGTGTGACCTCTTGAATATTGCATCAGTTCTATGTAGTATTATTTCCCAAATAATATTTTGTCTCTACAGCTACTTTCATATGAAAGGCAGTTCCACACTTCACAGGTTTAGCATAATCTGTATGTAAGGTTTTTACTATCAGAAACTGATTCTGGTCCAAGTACTACAGATATGCTTATGGGATAAAGGCTAACATGCCAATAGGGAATTCTGAAACTGTGCTTGCAAAATCTCCTGGTCAGATGTTAAAGAGAGACTGATCTGGGGAGGGTTTTGAGTTTTAATTTTGTTAGCACTTGTCTCTTCCCCATTCTGCAGTTGTGCTAGTCTGAATGACAGTTAATAGTCAGTAGCAAAAAGGAAGGAGAAGGGGTGGCAACCACTATGAAGAAAGAGGAGGAAAAGCGGAGTCATCAGACCTGCTTCTTTTCAAATTTCTGTTTTATTATCTGCTTGCTGTTAGAACGAGCAGAGGAGTGATAAAAGGAGGAATACCAAGAACTGTGTGAAAACAGCATTAAGTAGGAAAGCAGAGGAAAGCATGCATTGTAGGAGAGGATACAGTATTTCTGTCTGAATAGTCTGGTTTCTGTGGAGTCCGGTAAAGCATTTTTCTTCCCATATGTGTCCATTGTAACTCAGTAATCTGCAAGTGAGGTGGAGAAAGATTGTGTACTAAGGTCATATTAAGAACTGAGAGTTCTACTTTTAATTTCTCAAAGGCACGCTCAAGTTTGTTTCATAATAACGCTACATTTGTCAGACTTTTCTACTTTGAAGCAAAGTGCTTTCCTTAAACCTAACCTAAAGGATCTTATATATAAACGTAAATAGCAACACCATAGCCTAAATATAAATAGCAAAGGAAATCCACTTTTATCAAATTAAAACTTGTAAAACCTTGAACTTAATGAAGCAATCATCAGTCAGCTTGTTTGTGTTTCTGAACATTTTAAGATTATCATTACCATCTTGGGAAAATTGTGATTATAGTTTAATTATAAGACCATAAATATATTCTCCTGTTTTCCATACTAACATTTCTGACACTTTTATTGACTTTTTACTGAGATTTTAATTATTTACTTACATGAATATTTTTTTAGTGCACACCAAAGTGTGGCCCAGGATTCAAACACCGAATTGTTCTGTGCAAAAGCAGCGATCTTTTAAAAACTTTTCCAGCCGCGCAATGCCAAGAGGAAAGCAAGCCACCGGTCCGCATCCGCTGTAGTTTAGGCCGATGTCCTCCTCCTCGCTGGGTTACTGGAGACTGGGGACAGGTAAAAGAGTTCATATAAATATTTATTGCTGTTAGTCTCCTACACATTAGCACCTTCTAAGGATAAGATGTTGCTGGAAATGGATGGTTCCCATGACTGAAAGAAAACCTACTGTCCTGTTCATCTCAGTTTGAAGTGTGATTCTGAATGATAGTTGTCTGCGGAGATATGAAGGATTTGCTGACAGTTATAGAAAATAATAAATGTTTTTAAACAGCAAATTATTTTTGTTTGAAAGATAGTTTCCTTTTTCCTTAAAAAGAGTCGTCTAGCAGATTTGAATTCTTGTTCTCCTTGGATTTCTTTTTTATTCTAAAGTGATTACTTCTCTTGGAAACACGCACTTAAACTCAGATATGATCCATGAAATAGTGTAAATTATATTGTATGTCAAATCTGAACTGTTCAGGAAGCCAACGTTGCATTGTATTTTATTTTCTTTGAAAGACAGCTGCTCGCATGTGCCGTCATAAAAGAAATATTCTAAACTATTTTATGAAAATTATTTTCTGTATTAACCAAACGCCTTCAGATGCCTGTCGTCTTAAAAATCTGTGCACGTGTAATGTTTCTGATTGCTTTCCTGTTAGCTTGTTTTGTATTTAAAAATATACTTTTTAATCTTTCTTATTTTTAGTGTTCTGCACAGTGTGGTCTTGGGCAACAGATGAGAACAGTACAGTGCCTCTCATATACCGGACAAGCATCCAGCGAGTGTCCAGAAACACTTAGACCTCCATCAATGCAGCAGTGTGAAAGTAAATGTGACAGTACTCCCATTTCCAACACAGAAGGTAAGTTTCCCATCTTAATATAATTTATTCTGGAAAGAATAAAGTGACATGATCAGTATTACTGCATTAATTTATTAGTAGAAGTCTAGATGACATAATCTCTCAGACTGGGAATGAATTTTTTACAATTATTTCCTAATTAGTCTTTGTAGTTCAAAGGTGAAGTCAATAAAAAACTAAACATAGGTTCTTTGTTTAAGAAAACATGCTGAAAAGTGTATGGCCTAAGTCATGGACAAAATACTATTGTTTTTGTCATTGATTTAATTTTCCAGTCTCTTAAGTGGTTCAATGGAAGTGTCCATAATAGCAGAGGGGCATGATACACTTCTCATCCACTGACCACCTACCTGCTCCATCAGTGGTTACCATAACAATGTAGTGGCAAAAACAGTTAATTACATGTTCATTGAAAGACTTGGACCACAGATTTAATGCAACACAGTGCTACAAGCCTGTTACTATACTCTGACTTACTTGTCAGCTTCTTCTAACTAACTTTTCATTTCTTGGATTTATAATGCTTATTTGAAATAATTACGCAATTTTTTACATGATACGGTCTAATTTAATCAGACTATTAACTGGCTTCATCATAACATATTTTTGCTAAAGTATATATTAGATAATAATGTCAAAATAAGCTTATTAATGTTTATGAAAGGCTCCAGACCTGAACTCATAAATTGTCCAAGCCAACCTGTTAGGAAATGCTGTCTTCAAAGCAGAATTGGAGAGCTAGGCAGTAAAAAAAAACCAAAACCGTTTCCTAATTGATTGTAAAAATTTAGAATAGTTGCTCACCAGATGAGTACATTTCCTTTTGTGTGGAAGGGGAAAAGGAATAAAACATTACCAAAACACATGTGTCCAAAAATCAAGGAAGATTGCACAGCAGTAATAGTTCTTTTAAAACAATTATTCCCTGAATTTTGAGTACTTGACCACAATATCACTAACACTGCTCCTTTTAACATAACTAATCCTTGTGCAGTATATAATGGAGTATCTATCTCACATGGGTTCTCCAACTACATTGCAGTTCAATATCCTATTTATATGGAACAAAAAAAAGCAAATCTATGCTACAGTCTATCCTGATTTGGTGTTCATTCAGTATCTACTGTATCCATTCAGGTTTGTGCCATAGTTTCAAAATTGTCATAAAAGTCTGTCAAATGGAGATGTCTGTGATGAAATGGGAGCATACTAAAATCTTCCCAGAAATACACTCATGATTCAGTGTATGAGCACAGTAACTTACTGCTTGGAAGTTTTAATTTAAAGAGGGGCTTATCATCCTATGTTACCATTTGAAAAACATCTTCATAATAGAATTTTCCTTGGTTGTTTTAATTCCCATTTGTATGTTTAGTGCTCTCAAGTAATCTTTATGCTATGATTATCAAACCAGGTTACTTTCAGCCCTTTAAAGCTCAAAGGCTAAATGAGATTTTATTTCCAAACACAGATGTTGACTTTTTCCAATGTAAGGAAGGTAGTAAGGTACTTGTAAGTGGGCATGATTTAGTCCTAGTCTCCTCTTAATTTCAAGATGACGAGGTCATTTTGTTAGTAATTCTTCAATATTGTCACGAAAATATGCTATCTCCTATATATGAATACAATCAGGAGTTTTCTGTGTGTGATCTGTCTACACTGTGTAGATGTGGACTTCTTTACAGTGGAACTGTGCATGGTAACTATGAAAAGAAAGCTTGTTGGTAGTAGTGTTTTTCAGGGACTTAGACCCTTACTGGAAAATTTTGGGGATCCACAAATAGAAAATGCTGAAAATCACTTACCTAGTATTCCAGATGGACTTCAGCTCTTTGGCCTGCTCTCTGAATGGGCCAGGCATGAGCCAGCTCCTTACTGACAGCCGTGCAGCCTCATTAGCGCAGTTAGGAAGAATTGAGGGGAAAATGATACAGCACATTCTTTTCCAATAGATACAGTTCCCAATGTGTTGCCACCTAGCATCCCATTTTTACTTATGTCCCACATTGAAGGTATTTACTGGAATCCACCAGTCATTTTGTAAGTGATTAAATGGCTCAAAAGTAAATGTAATCTCAAAGTTCATTTAACAATTTAAAATGCCTGCATCCTTTCAGAAGAACCTTGCTGCAATCCATGAAATACTAAGGGTGCTTTATCTATTTTTTCAATACTTTTGTAAGTATTTCTTAAATATATATTCTAATTTATGCACATTTCAGAGCTGCCATTAAACAGTGACTATAAGAAGCACAAACTGAGGATTTGCAGGATAATGTGCATGTGGTGCACATTTTTTGCCTTTAAAAAATCCTCTTAGACACAAGAGGAGGTGATACCATTTGTGTTAGTAAAGTGTTAGCCTTTAAACAGAGAGGCATGTCTTTTTCAGCATACTAGAGATGATGAAAAGCTTGTAGGATTTCAAGAACTAACTAATCCTAAAGAGCACAGCTATTATGAGAAAGGTAATATTTTCTAAGAAAGAAATATTTCGGTTCTGGTATTTCCTTGTCAATGTGTTTGTGAGAGGGGCATACTGTGCCAGTACACTCGCTTCTGTCGCTCCAGGTGCAGTGGGATGTGAACTGTGCACCAGAAATCAAGTTTCAGGGGAGGAGTCGGGTCTCTCAGAGGGAGGGTTCTGCCCCTTGGGAGTGCATGTGCATAGCAGAGCTTACCTGCTTGCGCACGGAGACTTTGCCCACGTGCCACCTGGAAGCACTGCCTCGTGCTTTGGGCCCCACTGCGGGGCAAAAGCAACTTCAGCAGCAGGTCGTTGGTTTGCAGCAGGGTCAGACCACCTGAGGGGATTCCCTTACTATTTCAAACTCCAGCAGACCTCCCAATTCCTTTCACTTGCCTAACTCCATTGCTCGCAGACTATGTAACCCATTCAACAGTTTCTGGACAATTTAATTTTGCTAACCCAAGAACATGTTTTTGAGGAAGCTTGAGCCACTCTGCAGTATAACGACCATGTTGGTAAAGTTCGAAAGTATGGGTTGTTTACATAAAATAAGAGTCAAAATTTTGGCGATACAGAAATAGTAAAAGAAAGTTACAATATATCTTGTCACACTTTACATCTGCTTTAGCTCTTTGTTTTCTTTAACGTCTTCATTGGTGATTTAGAATATTGTAGATGGGGTTTTGACAGGCTGCCACGGATGCATTTGCTGCTGCAAGTGAACTACAGGCAGCATGTACTACACAATTTGAACTGTATTCAGAATTTTTTTATCTTCTTAAGTATATATATATATATATATATGCTGAATCTAGACTGCTAAAGGCCATCTGAAACTTTACCTGAAAAACTATTTTATCCATTTTTATGTCATTTCAGTTTTACTTGTGTTCCATGTGATATGCAGTCTCTTTAGCTGAAGGCACAGTGACATACTGTGATATCATAATATTGTCTGATCTAGCCACAAAGTTCAGGAAGGAAGAGTTTAATACATGTAGCTTACTGAAACTTGCTAACGGTAGTTACTAGGAACAAAAAGGGCTCTGCTAAACCTCTTCCATTCACCACAGTCCTATGAAGAATAGGCTACTTCATCAGCCACCATATCTATTTCAAAACTGATTTTTAAAACAGAAGTTGTGGGCAACTTCCAGAATATTGTCTCAGTGCTTTCCAAGTAGCACTGGCTGAACAGGGTCCAGTTTTAGTAAAGAGGAAGAATAACTTAAAGAACCGTGAAATAGGATAATTTCAAATTGTACTTCTAGCAAAAATGCAGTTAGTGGCTTTACCTGTCTTTAACTAAATACAACATGTATGAGGGTTATTTTTGGGATTGAGTGAACTTTTTACATTTCATCAAGATCAAGCGAACTTTTTTATTCCTCACTTCATTTATAATTCACCATCTGCCTCTCCTATATTCCCAGTCTTCACAAATACAAGGACCTGAAATATTTCTGGAAGATATTTGGCCTCTTTGGGAAGAGGTTTTTGAAACTCAAGAGAAACACAGTGACCAAGTGCGGTTGCTGATAGAGAAATATGTCTGTTTCAACCAGCTACCCCCAATGTCTTTTCTCCTGGCATCCAACTCTGTTTCCAAATTGAGAATTAAAAAATTAGGAAAGTAGTACATAGAATTAAAAAATTAGAAAAGTAGTACATAAAACAGTGGGTAAGTGGAGTAAAAATATGACAGTGAAAGCACTATATCTGTGTTAATGAAATGAAAGTTTAAATAATTTCATGACCTCTACTCATCTAGCTAAAAGCACGCATATTGCCATTATCAGAAATACCGTTCTGTACAGATCCTGAAGTTCAGCCTCACTAATGCATTCCTAGGTTCAAATACTAAAAATTCCCATCTGCACTTAACTTGCTACTACAGTACGTTTGCAGCATGAACGCACTGTCCGTAACTACCTGTTTCAGAGCAAAATAATATACTAGGAGATTGTATGTGGAAGACAAACAGGAGTAGCTGAATGATTGTACGTGCTGCTTGTGTTTGTTTCACTATTGCTTTTTTTTTTTCATACGTATTCAGTGTGTCTGTTGTCCCTTCCATATTGGGCTTACAGACATCTCGGAGTCAAGGACTGTTGTTCTGTCAGGCTTGGAGCAACAGCATCCTGGCCTCCAGTCTTCACTTCGAGATATCAAATCAATACAAAATACAGTAATGGACAAAGTGATGCCAGTTAATCTCCTTTTTATTCACATTTTCTGTATAGCTGTTGTAATTTGAGAAAGATTGTAGGAGGAAGCCAGTATTAAATGCAATCTTAAAAGAGTAAAAACTTACAGCATTCGAGACAAATCATTTTCTGAGAAATTAATCTAATTTCATTCTTCCCATCAATTAATTTTTGTAATTCAAGCCTGCGGGGTTTACTTTTTCTCCGTATACATCTCTTCCATCTTCCTACACGTGAAGCAAAGCTCCTTGCCAAAGTCCTATTTTAATATCAGTCTGGAAGGAACTGCGCAAATGCTTTTAACTAAAAATCCCCTGTCAAGCATCTATCACAATAATCACTCCAGTGCAAAGTAAATCTGCAGCAGCAACGTCTGAGCTGTAGAACTTGAGTCTGCCCCTGAGCTCTCAGGTACAGCTGTATGTCCAGCTGTATCAGAATTTGAACCGGGCATGGAACAAACTACACCATTCCCTATTCCCACCTTCTTTCTACAGATAGGAAACTGAGCCATAGGAGAACCACAGCATATTCCAGCAGTGCCCCTGTAGTGTACCCCCACAAGTCACTTTAAACGCAGGCTGTGTGGGATGGAAAAGAAGGAATCCTTCCTCTGTGTGGTTGAGCTCTTCTTCTCCCTTCCTGGGAGAGTTAACCTGCCAGTATGACAAGGGCTGCTGAGGCAGTAAGCCGAGCATATAGGGAAAACACAACTATGAAAAAAAGCTCTTATATGTCTATTATAGGCATAAAAATGGCTTTTCCTCCTGTATAAAAGGGATTGTGGATGTGTGGAACTAAGCCTAAAGTATAATTCACCATTCAGTCCAGTCAGTGAACTCACACTGTTGGTGCCTTGTCATTGGACACTCGTCATTTTCTCCATCCCAGTTAGCTGCAATGCACGTTCTATTTCAAGGATTTTTACAAAGGCAGAGGCATGGTACCAAATAGTGCGAATCGTGTTAGATTTTGGATAACCTCTCATGGATGGATAAAATAACTCCTGAGAAAGAAGCTATAAAAGTACTGTAAGAAAAATGACTCACATTTCCTAGCTGTCTAAAGTGATCATTTATCCCAATAAATGATAATTCTTTCAATACAAAATGGGCACACTTCTGAATGCCTGGGACAGAAGCCCTGCAAACATTTTTATGGCTTTTAAAAATATGTTGCATGCACTAGGCTGGACTAGAAAGAGTACTTACAAAAAGGGCAAGATGGATGAATAGAGAAGCAGCATGTTAAATGTAAAATTTTCTTTGTACTTTAATTTTTATTTCTGATTTTTTTTTTTCTCTTTAATGCTCTTAATTATTAGAGTGCAAAGATGTGAACAAAGTGGCATATTGCCCACTGGTGCTGAAGTTCAAGTTCTGCAGTCGAGCATACTTCAGACAGATGTGCTGCAAGACCTGCCAAGGACACTGACCCACAGAAAGCACAAGAATGTGCCTTGTTATTATCATTGTGGAAGAGTGTCCATCAAAGAGAGCCACACAGTGGAATGAGATTGACGTCCTTGCAAATGCATTACCCTGTGGAAAACGTAACCACTGGTCAGCCCCAGCTGACAGGATTTCAATATTATTTTAACTTCTGTGAAGTGGGATTTATTAATCCAAAGTGCTGGACACAGTATAAGGAGGGCATGCCAAATTGGAAAGATCCACACAACACATATAGAATAGCTTACTGTGGAACATTTGTGTTTGTTTGACTAAATCCAATAGTCTGTTTACCTCCTTGGACCATTAAAATAATTTTTATTATGGACTTAGCAATGACACTGAATCCATTTGTATTTAAAACTGTTTAAAATGTAGCTGTTATGACTTGGTCTACTATGGAAGTAAAGAAGAATCAAAAAAATGTTAAGTCATAGCTTAAAAATGTTAACTATTTTATCTCACAACACAGCACCACAATTTAAATTATAAAATGATCTTGGAAATGTTATTTAAGGAGCAGAAATTAAAAAAAATATGTATTTTTCCTTCATTCCACCTAATTCCCTTTGGAGTAATCCATATTTCCTGTACACTGCTGTGAGCCATATATAAAGCTATACTAAATAGAACAACCATGAGGGACTTAAGTTTTAAGAGGTGCAACAGTTATTGCAGTGGTGCATGAAATACAAGTGTGCTATGAAACGAAATGAAATCTGTGTTGCAGGTTTATAGCCATCTTACCATTGTACAAGTGAAGCTGTGATTTCCACTGAAAGGGAACCTATTTCAGTATCATGGAGGAGGCAGACTCCAACAGTGGTGAAGACCCTATTGCCAGCTCCTTCACTACTACCTTACAGGTTGCTTAGAACACACACTTTGATTCCAGCTCACTTTTGTTTACAACACCAGCCACAAAGAAGAAACAACTTTGTGGGCATCTAGGTCTGGTTTACATGTTACTTTTGATTCTCCGAAACTAAGGAATTCCAGTGCAAAAGATAAGCCTACTGTGTAATAGCAACAATCCTTTGCAAAGCTGGAAGTTAAAATGGATTCCAGATGTTGCCTTCTTTGATACCATAGCAGAAGGGCATTTGTCTATGAGAAAGTTCAGGAGACCACATCTGAGTGGGCAAGGATTACAACCAAAGAATAAATGGCTGGTGGAGGTATCTAGGTTCTGTTCACATGAGAAGTCAAAAGTGTGCTTGGGCCAGAAGGCCTGTTGGGCTATCAGGAGTAAGGCACACTGGAAAATAGGTAGCTGGAATGAAGTCTGGCCACCTACACCTAAATGGCGAGGTACATATTTAAAGCTGGACCGTATTTAAAACTAGGGGCAGCTTTCAGCGTGAGACTGGAACAAACTCATGCCTCTGGATTAGTAGCTAGATGCCTTAACTATTTTGCTGCCATACTCCACTTATTTCATATTACCATATTGTTAATATTCACCAAATACTTTGCATTTTTAAATGTGAAACCAAACTACTTAGGCAAGTCACATTCAAGAATCTGTCATTAAAAAGTCAATTGTTGTGCTCCTCTTCCCCTTCACTTTTCAGTAACAGACTCAACAAGGAGATAAGGAAAGTAGGTACTTGTTTATATTAATATATTGTACTTGAACGCTTGCATTTTGGAGCAGGTACTTGATGAATGTGCTTTTGTGTCCAACTATGCCTCCTTTGTTGTAGTGCAATTAAAATTATGTGAACAATAACATGTTACAAATTCTAACTCAAAATAGCACTTTTTAAAAAAAGTACTCTTTTCAGTGAAAAATAATTTCAAAATACCATGAGACTGAAGTGTACCCAGTGTATTTTACCAATAACAAGCCAAATGTGTTGCACACTATTTGCTAATGTGAATTAATATGGAACAATAGATATTGTTAACAGGACTCATACTATGAAATCCCCTCAACATATTGACAATCTGTCTGTGGGGTTTTGTGTAGCCCATGTATTCATGACCATCAAATTCCTGTCATCTGCTACCTCTTGCCAGTATTTCCACTTCCGTACGCCTGTGACCAGTGGAATTCATTTTCAGTTGGCTTGCGTGTATTCACATATGCTTATCAGCTGCTCTCGTCACCATGTAAACAGCTCTTGTTAAAGCTGACACCAGTAGATAAAAACCCCCAATCTTTGGGAGTTGCACATAGGGATTAAGGGCAGTATGTAGTCCTTCTCTGTTAAGTGAATCAACTTTCTGTATCCTTTTGACAAAACACCTTGGTGCTAGCATGCCCTGGCTAGGTCAAAAGTGTGATGAAAGGGAAAGGGATTGCAATGGCATTCCCTAAGCAAGAGGCCTCTTTGTATCAGGGTCCAGTTTTCTCTAGGGGATGATTTTGTTTATTAGCTAATGTGTCTTTCCAGCTAACAATAAAAGGGTTTTCTATGTATTCAAAGAAACCTTTTCTTTTTTTTTTTTTTTTTACCTCACTTAGGACATTAAAACTGTAAGGAGTGTTTCCAAAGACACATTTTGCTCTCTTACTGGTGCTAGAACACTAGGGAGTCTGATGTTTACTCTGCAACATAACAGCACTGAGGTTGGAATTTAAAGAACTCCCTGGAGCAATGTGTAATTGTATTGTTAAAGGGAACAAAACACAGAATGTATGTGGATTTACAAACTAAGCAATGCTTCAGACTAAGACTGAAAAATGAAACCTAATTCAAAGAAAAATAATTGGTTTCCACAGCACAGTTCATTGCTGCTGCTACACTGTAGCCATCTATATAATCTAAGCTAAATAGTGTTATATTCCTAAATAGTGACAAAAGGACTATTTGTGTAGGCTATAAATATGACAGGCCTAGAATCAAATAGTAGAATACGAAATGCAGAAATCAACCTGGTGCCAGTAGTTCCACTGAGCAATACTATCAGCTGAAAAAGATCAAAATAGAAAGAAAAATCTAGCGATTAACCCCTCAAGGTGTATACACCCCAAAATAGTCCATTTCGTTAGGAACTTTGTAATGGAGTGAATGTCACATAGATATCCTTAATAATACAGACTGAAATTACCTTTGTATTATTGTGATTAGTTGCTTATTATTTTATACTCAGTATTAATGTGGTACACTGTTACTTTATTATTATTTTTGCTTTTGTAAATTATATTCTAATTTATTGTCATGTTTCTTAACACTTGTTCTACATGCATTCTCCTGCTTGTAATGAAAACAAAAAATATTGTAACACTTGATGCAGTGAAATTCCACACCAGGCACAGATTTGTTTTTAACATAGATAATTTAGTAAAATAAAACTGCAGCTTTTAAGAATGATACCCATGGTATGGTTGTCTATTCCCTGACTTACAGTTACTGGAATTCTGTATGCTTAATGTTTGCTTCGTCAGGTGCATCAAAATATATATTAGATGTTTTCCTTCAAGTAACATCTCTATGTTATGCTAGAATCCTGCCCTTGGCAGCAGCAATGTTTGTCATATATAAGCAAAACAATAAGGAAAAGGAAAATTCAAGAACATGGTCATGTACATTGTTAGATAATATTTAATAGATAATAGCCTAAGCAATAATGTAGATCAAGAATGAAATTAATGGCAGCAAAAATATCCTGTACTTCTTGGAATGATTTCATTAACAACCAGTCAATGATAACAATAACAATAAAATGTCCTTCTTGCATTGAGCTTTTAAGATTTTATCTGAAGTTTATCTGAAGCCATGATGTTTTTAAATGTAAAGAAGAAACCAATTTCAGAAGACTCAGTGCTCAGGTCACTGTTGCTGAGAGATGCTTCTTTTCTTACCTGGTATGGTAAAAATATCTTGTGGAAATGGAAGTCCCTGATCAAGTCCTATGAAATATTTC